>OZ030017.1:61632918-62832918 GCA_964023405.1 Apodemus agrarius
ACCACCTCTGAAGAGAAGGCACAGAAGGGAGCCACCAGCCTAAGGCCACCAACAGAACGTACACTGTTTGGTGACTGGTTTCTCTTAAGGGGCAAGCTCAGCAGCACAGAGAAGACATTCACGTCAGAGAAGTCAAAGCCGATTCTTTTGTCCATTGCAGGATGAACCAGCAAGCAGCTGATAGGAGACTCCCTCTTGCTGGGACTGGTGGTAAAGGCTTGCTCAGCAGGCCTGAAGTCCTAGATTCAATCCCCACTACTGCCAGGAAGAAAGGGAACGACTGCCTTGAGCATACTTTGGGGCTGGGAGGAAGATGGTTTAGAGGCCAAAAGTCCCTGCTCCATAAGCATGAGAACCTAAATTCAAATCTCCAGCATTCAAGAAAAAAAAAGGCATCTGCAGGCCGCCGGTGGGGGTGGCTTTCCACCTAGGTCCGTGGGAAACTGCAGCTACAGGGAGTGGGCGGAGGGCACCGGAGCAGGACATCCAGCGTCTTCCTCCAGACCCTGCCTATGCACAGTGCCCACTGTCACGATCCTCCTGCCTCAGTCTCCCAAGTGTGAGGATTATAGGTGTCCGTCACCAAGAACCAAACAGGAAATCTGTGACCACATCTATTGGAAAACAGGTTTACATCTGTCTTCGGGGGCCCGATGAGCAGAACTCTGAAGGAGGGCAGGAATCAGGGATGTTGCTGGGCAGTAGGGCATTTGCCTGCCCCAGGCTCCATACTCCATGAGAGAGAGAGAGAGAGAGAGAGAGAGAGAGAGAGAGAGAGAGAGAGACAGAGACAGAGACAGAGACAGAGACAGAGACAGAGACAGAGACACACACACACACACACAGAGTGACTTTAGAAGCTAGGATACCCCACCCCTCACCCCACCATCACCACTACTATCACATCTCACCCCTCACCCTCACCCCGATTCCTACTACAAATTGACTAATTATCACAATTAATGGACTAACGCAATGCCTCTCGGATTTTGACGGGCATCAATCATAAGAACCATCTTGTGGAGGTGAGGCCTGAGATCCTGCATCCCAGACACGCTCGCAGGGGATTTAGATGCTGCTGAGCTCCAGAGGTCTGGGGTTGGGAGCAGAGTGAAGACATATGCAGCCCCTGTGTCCCTTCTCCCATGAGCCTGGAAACTTCAAAGCCGGGCGAACACATAAGGGAGCCCAGCAGCACACATTCCGCTCCGCTCAGCGGAAAAGCAGATACACTGGCTGAGCAAGGCAGAGCCAACAGAGACCCTCTAAAGGAGAGAAACGCTGGAGGGAGCAGATTTCCCCGACAGAATGGCAGAGGTCAGGGTGGAGCCATACAAAAGAGGGCTCGTCTGCATTAGGAACCAATATAAAGGGGTGCTTGGGGCTCTCCTTGACACTGAACTTTCCTCTAATTCAGAACATTTGTTTTATGTAGGACAGGGGAGACATAAAGCTAACAGCTCTCCATGGAAAAATAACCTGGGGCTGAGGTTCAGTACAAGTTCAATTTAAACACCAGGAATCTGCAAACTTAGTCTGGTATAGCAGAAATATATTGTTAAGCTGGAGGATATCAGGGCCTCATGGAACAGAGCATATTTGAAACACTATATTGAATGCTGCAGTACTTATTTCAAGAGAGGATTAAAAGATGCCGTGTACTGCCAGGCGATGGTGGCGCACGCCTGTAATCCCAGCACTTGGGAGGCAGAGGCAGGCGGATTTCTGAGTTCGAGGCCAGCCTGGTCTACAGAGTGAGTTCCAGGACAGCCAGGGCTACAACAGAGAAACCCTGACTCGAAAAAACCAAATCCAAAAAAAAAAAAAAAAAAAAAAAAAAAAGATGCCGTGTACTAAGTTGCCCATATTTTCCAAGTACTGTTCTAACATTTTTTACATGTAGTAGTTAATTTAACTTGACAAAAGAGGTAGGTTCTACCATCACCTACATTTTACAGGTGGGTAAACTAAGGCGCAAAGAGGTTGAGAACTGAAACAAAGATCATAGCTAGTGTCTTAGTTAGGGTTGCTATTACTATAAATACTATTATCTAAATGCAAACTTGGGATGAATGGGTTTCCATACCTCCACATCACAGTCTATCATCAAAGGGAAGTCAGGACAGGGACTCAAAGCAGGAGCCTGAAAGCACAAACTGAGCCATCCGTAGCCCGTGGAGGGGTGCTGCTTACTGGCTTTCTCCCCATGGCTTGCTCAGCCTGCTTTCTTACAGCACCCAGGACCACCAGCCGGGGGCTGGGGAGCATCACCCACAGTGATCTGGTCCCTCACCCATTGATCCCTAATTATGAAAACTCACTATAGGCTTACCCACAGCTAATACTGTGGGAGCGTTTCTCAGTTGAGGTTCCTTCCTCCCAAACGACCTTAGCTTGTATTAAGCCATAAAACCACCCAGCACTGCTTGTAAACAGAGAGCCAGGTGTAAGCCCAATGGTGTGGGGGGAGGGGAGATGCCAGAGATGATTTTTTCCACTGTGTTATGGGTTCTGTAGACACTGTTTCCGCCTCTTGTAATGATGGCAGGCGGGAAGCCCGGGGGAGTTAGAACACTTGGATCAGAAACAAAGTGTGAAATTCAACAAGAGAAAAGTCGAGTTCATGATTTGACTGGAAGGACTGGAGCAGGAGCTCTCCAACGTGGCCTGCCGGGCTCCACACAGCCCTGAGGGGAGACGCAGGTAGAGGCCGGCTGACAACATCCACGGCTGAGAGTAAATCCCACTCTGTTTTTTACCTTTCTGACCAGAGAAACAGACCCTGAGTCTTGAAGCGCGGGGCTTATAATGAACTGCACCAAGTCCACACTTGCCCACCGATGCTGGTGAGTGTACGACAGGAAAAAAAAAAAAAAAGTGGCCAGACATAATTAGCCAGGACGCTGTAAATTGAGCCTGAGGGCAGACCGCTCTTGGAAGCGCCATGTTCTCCTAACTGCTATCTTAGGAGGGTCTTGTTGGAGTGATAAGACCCCTCACAGCTACCTCACCCAGAGACAGCTTTCTGTCTTAGCTGATCTCTCTTTGTCCTGCTTTCTTCAAAACCAGCCCGGTCTTGAAGGCTCTCATCTTGTTCCCTCAGAATCCACGTGCACAGTGCCCTGGGTTCATCTTCCCAAGCGCAGGTTCTGGAGAGCTGATAGAGAAGTGACCCTCTAAGTACCTAGAACAGAGTGGCCAAGACTCCTGTCCTCTCTCCTCTTACCGTATGCTCTCCTGACCCTCCTGGGGGCTGGGCTCCAGCCCATAGAAGCCATCACAAAGAAACCCTCCTTTCCCTGAAGGGTTAGTGTTGACCAGAGGCACTGGGGAGTCTGCCACCCAACATTCCTACATGCTATCCACGTGTACATCTAAACACACCCAGGGAGAATGGCAGTGATTGATTTCAGGCTACCAGGTGGCAGTTACTGAATCATCTCCCAGGCCTGCAGGCTAACGAGGAAGAGCAGGAAGGCACAGGAGTTGAGAACAGAGTTAAGTCTGCCATGCTAGCTGCGGTCCAATGACTAGGCTGGGTATAAAGGACGATCCTAAGGATTTCCTGAAAAGAGAAGTCACAGCTACTAGGGGACCTGCCATCCCATGCCACCACTCCCCTGAGGACAGATGGACAGGAAGGAAGGAGCCAAGAAGAATATATTAAATCATGTGCAATCTGAGGTCTCCTAGTCTAGGTTAAGAGAACCCGCCAGCCCAGCCCCACGTGAACTGGACATGTGACCCACACATACAGCCTCCTCCAGCCTGCCGTCTGGGCACCAGGGAAGAGGAGGTCAGATGAGCATCCTGAGCAGCCACAAGCGAGCCGTGACTGGTGGGGAACCAGTATCCCACCCTAGCTCACGGCTTGGGTTAAAAGAGGAACAATAGGAAGACCCAAGAAGAAATCATGAAAATATCCATAGATTCTAACTCATTTCGACCCTCCCAGTATGATCTTGGTAGAGTGGCCTCTTTTAGGAATAGTTTCTTCATGGGTACACAGGGGGATTGTCAAAAGTTCCTCTGGGCAAGCTAAGAAGACAGCACATTGGTTGGGTATGTGGCAGAGTGTGATGGTTTGTATATGATTGGCCCAGGAAGTGAACCTATTAGGAGGTGTGGCCTTGTTGGAGTAAGTGTGTCACTGTGGGTGTGGGCTTAAGACCCTCCCCCTGGCTGAAGATGTAGAACTTTTCACTTCTTCCTGCACCATGCCTGCCTGGATGCTGCCATGTTTCTGCCTTGATGACAATGGACTGAACCTCTGAGCCTGTAAGCCAGCCCCAATTAAATGTTGTCTTATAAAACTTGCATTGGTCATGGTGTCTGTTCACAGCAGTGAAAACCTAACTAAGACACAGAGTGTGCGGATGCAGATGTTAGCACGCCTATGTGAAAGACGCTTGCCCCCTTTATACCGTCAGTAGCCTCGTCGCTAAGCAACAAACAGCCAGGCTCTCCTCACTCTGCCACAGGCCTGTAACTACCAGGTCTTGTTACTGGAAACCCACCACGTTCAGTCTCATTCACCTAACAAGAGGTATTCCGGCTTGAACTATCTGCCACCAGGTAACTGACCTGATGGGACAAAGGGACCGAGAGGCAGAAATCTCAACTCTAACACCCGAGCCCCGATGCTCTTGTTTTTACAGTTGGAAGGGCTGCCATTGTGGTAATTAAGATCGTCAGCTTGATTAGATTGAGAAGCACCCGTGAGATTAGTGCGCCTCTGGGTATATCGGTGAGGGTGTTTCTAGAAAGGCTTAACTAAGGGGGCTAGAGATGTAACTCGGTTGGTAGAGTGCTCGTAACACATACAGAGCCCTGGCTTTGATTCCCAGGACCGTAAATCAGGTGTGGCGGTGAATATCAGTAATTCCAAAACTCCGGAAGTCCAGGAAGGAGTCTCAGAAATTCAAGGATGACCCTCAACTGTGTATGAAGTTCCGGGCCAGCCTGGAATACTGAGGTCCTCCCTGGTTTTGTTTTGGTTGTTGTTGTCTTCTTAAGGGGGGCAGACAAGAAGGAAGGAAGGAAGGAAGGAAGGAAGGAAGGAAGGAAGGAAGGAAGGAAGGATGAACAGGGAAAAGAACCATATGAAAGAAAAGTGAGCCGTCCCATCTCATAGACCGGATGGAATGAAGAGGAGAAAGAAGGGACTGGCGTGGTGGCTCACGCCTCTTATCCAACCAGCCTGAAGTGCATGAAGCCCTAGCAAATTAAAGTGAAAAAGGGTTTTCTCTCCTCCTCCTCCTCCTCCTCCTCCTTCTCTCTCTCTCTCTCTCTCTCTCTCTCTCTCTTTCTCTCTCTCTCTCACTCACTTCTCTTCTCTCCCCCTCCCCCCCACACCGCTCCCTCCTTCCCACAGCTTGGTTTCGCCACACCCTCCCAATCAAGATGGAGTTGAAAGCCACTCTCTCCTGAGCTATTTGCCTCCAGTCTTCCATCCTCGAGACACAAAACCCAGCACGCCATTTGCATCTGTCGTCTGTGGACAGAGCACATTCACAGGAAGCCGACATCCACCCCAGACCCTTGCCCCACCCAACCTCAACCGGGCCACGAGGCTAGCAGTTAGAGCCATAAAGGGAATACACCCAAACAGTCAGGAAGAGGTCTGGGCTGCAAACACCTGGCCCACTCTGTTTACCAAGGGCAAAGTTCCCCGGAAAGGGAGGGATGGCTCCACCCACTCTTTGAGTGCCAACCTCCCCCCCAAGGAAAGCTGACCAGAGATACTGAGAGATACAGGCTGAGTTCACAACGCTCACAGTTCAAAGTGGAGGCCAGCGGTATGAGTTTCTCCCCGCACATCTGCGTCCCCCAGGTGAGTGTGGCCAGAATTCTGCCTGTGTATTCCAGAGCCCCATCCCTCCAGCCCCTGCTAACTTCAGCCTCCAGGTTCTGAGATCTCCCATAGAACCTGGCCTGAGGTGGGTCCCATACACTTTGGCCTCTTGCTAGTCAGCACCGCCATGGCATTGAACAAAAAGAGAGAAAATGGTAGGATGTTTTCCCTGAGGACTGGTGTACATACACCTTTCCTGTCAGATACATCTCCCAAAAGCTGGACACCCATAGGTATGGCACGAAAAACTCAACAGAGAATCTGCGCTCCGTTACATACAACTGAACTCAGCAAGCAGAAGACATCCTGGGTAAGGCTGGGTGGGGCCAAGGGTCTGGACTGATGTTCACTGCGTAAGGCTAGCCCTCGGACTCACCTTCCCCAACTGACTCCCCTCACACAAGGAGTCCCAGATTCCTTCAGATCAGCTTCCTCTTTCTGTATCTTTTTTTTTTTTTTTGGTTTTTCGAGACAGGGTTTCTCTGTGTAGCCCTGGCTGTCCTGGAACTCACTCTGTAGACCAGGCTGGCCTCGAACTCAGAAATCCGCCTGCCTCTGCCTCCCAAGTGCTGGGATTACAGGTGTGTGCCACCACGCCGGGTTTCTGCATCATTCTTAAGCCCACCCCTTCACACCCCAAGACAACAGAAGAAAAGCACCCCAGTTCTGGGTGCACTCCAGGTCCTCTCTGTGTATCTATCACTGGGTGTGGTGGTGAACGGCTTTAATCCCAGCACTTGAGAGGCAGAGACAAGCCAATCTGTGAGTTCAAGGCCAGTCTGGGCTACACTGTGAGACTCCATTTTAAAACTAAAGAAAAAAGAAGGAAGGAAGGAAGGAGAGAGGGAGGGAAGGAGGGAGAAGGAGGGAGGGAGGGAGGGAGGGAGAGAGAGAGAGAGAGAGAGAGAGAGAGAGAGGGAGAGGGAGAGAGAGAGAGAGAGAGAATGAGAGAGAGAATAGCCCAGGACAACAGACTCAGTTCACATGGTGGTTTGAATGAAAATGGCCTCTATGGCCCTTAGGGAGTGGCACTGTTAGGAGGTGTGGCCTTGCTGGTGGGGGTGTGTCACTGGGGGTGGGCTCTGAGGTTTCAAATGTTCAAGCCAAGCCCAGTGTCACTTTCTCTTCCTGTTGCCTGCTGATCCAGATGCAGAACCCTCAGCTCCTCCAGCGCCCACGCTGCCGGGCTTCCTGCCATGATGATAATGGACTAGAATCTCTGAACTGTAAGCCAGCCCCATTGAAATGTTGTCCTTTCTAAGAGTTGCCGTGGTCATGGCGTCTGTTCACAGCAATAGAAACCCTAACAAAAACAATAGACAAAGAACAGACGGTGAACCTGAGCAATCGGCCTGCTGAGAGGTCCCGACTCTGGGACATGCCTCTGTGACCGCAGCAACTACAGTGACCGCTGACCCTTGGTTGACCTCACAGATGGGAGCTGCAAGGTCCCAGTAGACAATACTCAGTGAGGACCATAAGAGAGAGAGGAGAGAGCCTGGGGTTCCTTGCAGTCTCTCAGTGTTTCTCAAACTCCGTGTGGTGACTCATCAGTGGGTGTGAAATCGCACAAAGGGTCAAGGCTATATTTAGAAAATGGTGGGGGGAGCTTTCCTGGAATAGAGCAGGAAGCTGTGGTAAAGGAAGGTAGCATGCTTGTTCCTGGAGCAGGATAAATATCAAATCTCCTTCTCAGAGCCATTCCCGTTAGGCGGCACCTTTCAGGCTTCCCTGCCCGTGTTCTCACCTGTGTGCCCTCTCTGCGCTCAGCAGACTGGAATGCTAAGCTCCTTAGAGTTAGGAGCCATCTCCCAGGCGGTGCCAGCCCCGATCCCAGGCCCTGCCACCGAACTAGGCTCAGACGAGGAAAGCAGGTGGAAAGCAGGTGACAGCCTTGGGAGCATCCACCAATGAAAAAATTAAGGTGAAAGAAGAGGGGACCCACCATGGACGGATGCTGGGGACTCCCATCAGCCTCTCCACTGCGGACTGAGCTGGCCATGCGAATTCACATCAGCCCCGCTGTTTTGCAGATGAAGGGGTGGGGCAAGGAGAACTGGGACTGAGACCTGTGTTTGCATGGCCCATGCCAGGAAACTCATACACATGTGGGAACATACATGTTCCCACATGTGTATAAGACAACACAGTATCCTGTCTTTGCCTTTCTCAGGACTTTCCAGTTCCCCGAAGGAAAAAGAAGGCCAGGCTGGGAGTATTCATATCTTCCTCTTTGTCCCACCCTATATCCTTCTCCATCTCTTTTGAGGTTGATTTCCCCCCCCCTAGCTAAGTACCCCCTCCCCCAAATACCAGCTAACTGGTTACCCAGGCAACTCAGCTGGGAGGCTGCCAGTTACCATGGCAACCCAGCATGGCCACCGGGCCGCCTTACATAGGAAGGTCAGGGGACCAACCAGGCTACCAAGCAGCTGGGATGTTGCTAACAGGACTGGCCCAGACTGAGAGGCCTACATGCCTAAGGGAATTAAGTTCCTGCTGTCTGGGACCTCTGTTTCCCATGAAGCAGCCTCCTCCAGTGAGGAGCGTGAACCACACACTAACCTCCCTGGTTCTGTCACCTAAGCCTGATCCTGCCAGCCAAACTTTTTTTTTTTTGGGGGGGGGTCTCTTCTCTCTCTAGTCCTGGTTGGCCTGGGACTCACTGTGTAGATCACTGCTAGGCAGCCTTTTAAGTTACATTTGGGTGGGGCATGTGCACAAATATCACAGTGTGCATGTATAAGTTAGAAAGCAGGAGTCAGGGTTTTTGTTTGTTTGTTTGTTTGTTTGTTTGTTTGTTTTTGGTCTTTTCGAGACAGGGTTTCTCTGTGTAGACCAGGCTGGCCTCGAACTCAGGAATCCGCCTGTCTCTGCCTCCCAAGTGTTGGGATTAAAGGCGTGTGCCACCACGCCCGGCTAGGAGTCAGTTTTCATCCGTCTACCACATGGGTCCCAGGTATGGAACTAAGATTCTTTTCCTTTCTTTTCCTTTCTTTTCTTTCTTTTCCTTTCTTTTCTTTTATTTTCCTTTCCTTTCTTTTCCTTTCTTTTCCTTTCTTTTCTTTTCCTTTCTTTTCTTAGATTTATTTATCTTATCTATATGAGTGCACTGTGGCTGTCTGTAGACACACCAGAAGAGGGCACTGGATCCCATTACAGATGGTTGTGAGCCACCATGTGGTTGCTGGGAACTGAACTCAGGACCTCTGGCACAGCAGTCAGTGCTCTTAACCACTGAGTCATCTCTCCAGCCGGAACAACGATTCTTAAGCTTGGGAGCAAACCCCTTCACTTGATGAGCTACCCATGACCTTTTTCAGCATCACTGTCACCTCTCTCGAGAAAACAGCTCCTCAGATTGAGTAGCCACTGACTGCCATTTGGCCTAACTCGGGATCCCTCGCCGTCTCCTCTTCCGAGCATATGCAGGAGTCAGCGTATCTGAATATGTGTCTCTGCATGTGCTCTCTAGTTCTTGCTCTGCTGGTCATGCTACGGGTGCCTTGGGTGAAGTGTCCTGACTGAGGCTGGCAAGTGTGTTATGTCACTTTGCAGATAGAGCCACCAAAACCTTGGAGAAACCAAGGGACTTACTTGTTCAAGGTCACAAAGCTAAGGTGTGGACAGACTGGCATCCTGAAATCTGTTGAATGGTTTATTCCACCCCTCTCCCACCCTGCCGCCTATAAGGAGACATTTTAAACATGGAATTATCATCCAGAGGCAGGCAGGCCATTCACACTGTGCTGCTTCTTGTCCTCTGTGAAGAAGTCTTTCCTGTTCCTGCAGGAGAGCTCAGAACAGAGACCCAGAGGTGTTCTCTCTTTTGTGTGTCGGAGACAGCATCTTGGTATGTAGTTCAGGCTGGCCCAGAACTTGAAACTTTCCTACCTTTGCCTCCTGGGATTAGAGGTGTGCACCATCATCACACCAGACTCTGAAACCCAGAGAAGTAAAGAAACTTCCCAAGGTAATGAGACCCAAACTATTTGGGAAAATCTTTACCTGTGAGGATCACCTAACAGAAGAGTCTCTTCTGAGCCGTGCTATAGAACAGTGGTTCTCAAAGCGTGAGCTGTGCTGCCTTTGGGGTCAAATAAGCCTTTCACAGGGGTCACTTAAGACCACGGGAAAACACAAGAGATTTATATTAAGATTTGTAACCGTAGCAAAATTACAGTTATGAATTAGCAACAAAAATAATTTTATGGCTGGGGGTCACCCCAACATGAGGAACTGTATTAAAGGGTGTCCCAGTATTAGGACGGCTGAGAGCCACCACTACTGTAGACTATGTCTCACTCAGAACAGCCACTTTCCCATCTCTTGCGCCCTTGTAAGACTTTGAAAAAAAAATTTTTAACAATATTGTGGGACCCTGTCTCGGGGAAGAAACAAAAAACAAAACAAAACAAAACACTTTTGCAACCTAGGATTCTCTAGTCTACAGTGAATTGTTCCCATCGCAGAGATAAAGATTGTTAGAGGGACAGAAGACGAGGAGTCTGGGTCTTCTGCCTCTCTGTGACTCTAGCAGGTCTCTGAGTACTACAGCCACTGCCCACCGAGGCAGCTGTTGTGCCCCCACTAGAGTCCTTTCATATCTGCGGTGACACAGCCCCAGGTTTAGGTGAGGCAAACAGGCCGACGACGGCAGTCTCCAGCCCTGGTGTTCACGAGGACCCAGGAACCAGGCAAAATCAACGCAACGACCTGAACACCAGAGCCGGGTTGAACGGGTTGAACGTAACAAGCTAATTGCTAAGCATTTGACTAATTAGAAGCAAATTGGCACTCACAATTAGAGGTGCGTGATCTTCTCAAGTAATGGTAGTCAGACTGGGTAGACAGTGACTTCAGCAATCACGAGAGGCCTCGGCTTCACCCATGCACTCTGGGCCAGCCCCCTGACGTGCACAGTTTCCACACAGAGATGAAACCACCAAGAGCCCTAAAGCTTGGGATGATGACCCGGTGTCCTGCCGGCACCCGTGTCTCCATCCTACCCGAATGCACGCACTAAGGACCAACGGCCATGCGTCTACAGAGATAAGCAGGCCACCCAGAACCAGCTTTCCCAGCTGCATTCCCAAAGCCCACCTGTCTGGCTACTGAGAGGTTGCACAAGAAACACAAATAAGTTATTATAAATTATAAATTAGTTATTTCTTGCTACTTCTGAGAGGATTTGAAACAATGAAGAAAGACAGATTAACACCATAAAAGAAGTTATAAGCCGGGCGTGGTGGTGCACGCCTGTAATCCCAGCACTTGGGAGGCAGAGGCAGGAGGATTTCTGAGTTCGGGGCCAGCCTGGTCTACAGAGTGAGTTCCAGGACAGCCAGGGCTACACAGAGAAACCCTGTCTCGAAAAAACAAAAACAAAAAACAAAAAACAAGAAAAGAATGTGAGAAATGCTTATATGACAATAATATACAGCTGGCTCAAAAAACTTAATGATTTAGGCATATTAGAACATGCTTTGAATCCCATCTTAGGATGTCTATGAATTTGAGTCCAGCCTGGTCTATATTGCAAGTTCCAGGCCAGCCAGGACCACAGTGAGACCCTGTCTCAAAACAAACAAACAAACAAACAAAAAAAAAAAAAACGACAAACAAAAAATGTTATGATATGTATGTGTGTTGGCACAACAAATCTACTCATATGTTTGTGAATGAATTCTAAAAAGATACATCAGCCAAAATGTTTGACTTAGATACTCAATCTCCTTCCAAAATGTTTGACTTAGAAACTAAAACTCTTTCCATAGTCCATGCTGAATAACTATTTTAATACGGAATAGAATTTTTAAAGTATGGTTTATGCTAAGGAAAAAGAAAACCATCCTAAATGCCAGGGGCACAGGGGAGGACCCCATAAACAAAAATGCACATATTGTGTTTATGTGCAAAAGGGAAATAAAGCTGGCAGCCTGAAATGTTCAGAGGCGGCTATGTAAAGTACCCGGACCCACACGCAGACTATAAACAGCGCTTTCAAAGGCAACACTTTTTTTTTTTAATCCCCGTGTGAAAGAGAAGGCTGCATGTTTTGTGACGCTTCAAAGCACCAGAACCAAAGGGTGGAATTGAGGGTCTCCATCAGCCAGGAGAATGCTCCCGTCATGCAGGAAGCTGTTATGAGGTAAGGAGTCTGGGTCCGCAGGAGTTCCCCCAGGAAGGCAGTCCTAGGCCTCAGAGGGGGAAAGAGTCGCCTAGACACAGATTCTGAAAGACTTCGAGGAGGATCAGGGGTAGTGCCGCTCGGGGCAAGAGTCTACCTGACGTTGTAGGTCCTGGGGGGCACATGCTCATCCCTGCTCCCCACTTACTCCCAAAAGAAGTTTGGGTCTGAGAGCATTCAATGAGAAAGGCTCGTGCCAGCTCAGCCAGCTAGGTCAACCTCCTGCTTGGGCCTTGTCCAACAAGCCAAGCTCCCTCTAGCCCAGCCGCCTTCCTCCTGCCTTTCGCTGCCCCCGGGGTCAAGTCAATGTCCAGTGACCATCAAATGGGCTGCTGAGCAGGCGCGGCAGCCACAGTGACACCTCACCCTTGTCTGGGGTGCAGTCCAGGTCAGTCCTAGGAGCTGAGACCGCCACAGCTGAGTCCACCCCTGGGCGCCACTGGGCCTAGATGAGGGGGGCTTATGACGGCAGCTCAGCCAGGGCAGGCGCCTGGCTTCTAGATTTCCTCAGTAATTACTTCATTTGCACCAAGCAGGAAGAATCCAACTCAATCATCCAGGCAGACACACTAAATGTAATTATCTATGTAATGTGTCCTGCACCATAGCCTCCTGTGAAAAAGAAAAAGCAGCCGAATTGAGGGGAGGGCGGCCCCTTTGTCTCTAGCCGGCGCAGCACGCCACCAGGATTAATTACATACAGCGCTAACACGTTTATCACCTCGCCACCAATGGGGGAAACCAAAGGCTTTTAATAATTCATTATCTGCAGCCCAGCACTGAGTGGTTGTGCACAGAACCCCGCTCCTTTCTGCAATGAAAGCCAGGCAACTGTGCAGGTGCCCCAAGCTGCTTTTGCCACCGCTCTGGAAGCACTGCTGCGCCACCCCCACCCCCAGCCCCGGCCCCACCCCCCGGCCGGCGACCCCAGGCACTGTGACACGGGCGCATCCCTCTCCGCTAGCAGGATGGGCTCGACTTTTGCCCAGGCTAAACCGCAGCTGCCCAGAGGTGGGTGCTTGGACAGTTTGCACCCGTAGAATCCTCCCCTACTTCCACAGGGCTCAGAGGCTCGCGGTGGGAGGATCAGGCCAGCACCTGCAGTGCCCCGCAGCCATCTGGACAGGGGCTCTGGCAGAGGCGTGCCAGCTCGGGCTCCGCCCACGCATGCTGGAGGCCTGGCGGCTGAGTGCGCCACTGGAGATACCAGATGGAGAGCGAGAGGTCTTGAGGGACTTGAGATGAGCTGCCCAGTCCTGAAGGCTACACACCTCTTGGGACACTTACTGGGGTACATGTCCTTCTTTCTCCCCCGCTCCCCTCTTCCCACCACGCTCTAGCCCGCCGCTCTCTGAATCCAGGGTCTCCCAACTCTCACTCTCCAGACAGACTGGCTTGCAGTCCCAAAAGGGCATCTCTCAGTAGCAGCCTTTTCCCTCCTCCTCCTTTCCTCGCCCCTCCCCCTCCCTTGCGTATCTCCGGCCACTTCAACCCTAGACTCCTCACACAATAGCCCAATCCTAGGGCTCTAAACAGCAGCAATTCGCTTTCCCATCACCAACACAGCAGGTTCCATCACCCCCCTGCCCACAAATCCTTTAGCAGCTACCTCCTGAACCACAGACACCCCCTAAGAAATCAAGAGCCTCTGAGCCCTTGCACTAAGGAAGGAGAGCCTCCACCGACCTGGACCTGACCCCCGGACCCTTCCATCTCTCTTTCCCACAAAATTAGAGGATAGGGTGGGGCTGCACCTCGGAGGTTGGCAGTCCCAAAGCTGCCCTCACCCGGGGACGCAATTCAAATGTAATCAATTCAGATGGTGCCGGCCCTTGCTAGGGATTCTGGAGGGGTGAGGTCACAGAAAGGCTATAATTAGCATTTTCAGCATCCACGATCCCTAAGTAAGGCTGCCAAGACCGAGGATGAAGAAGGCAGTTCACTGCAATGCACGCAACCCTGGCCTGTGCGGCCAACACCGGCTGCCAGCTCTGCCCCAACCCAGCCTTCTTTCTCCCACCTCTTAGGTCTGATGCACCTAAATGGACTCACCGGCTGGGCCTCGGAGGTGTGATCCCGCGCGGAGAGCGCTAGGCGCGATTTCGGAGGCACCCCTCCCCCAGCTCGGGCCGGCTGGGGTCCTCCTCCCCCACCCCTGGGGACCCCTTCGGAAGAGCGCGGCTCTGAATCTAATCTGATCTAATCAGTCATCTTCTCGCTGGCAGGTCCCTGGCTCCGGGGAGAGGATGCTGTTGTGGTTACTGCAGGATCCAGCACCTTTCCCAGGCAGAAGCAGCTGGGCATGCTCCATCGGCTCCCGTGGGGATTTCAGGACCACGTGACTCTCCCTCCCCAAGCTGTCACTTAGGATCAGGAGTAAATAGTCCCCTGAAAGGTTTAACTCCATCCACACCAGTGACAAGCTGCTAACCACCCCCTTGCAACCCTCCCCGCAGAGAAGGGGTTGGTGGGCACAGCCTGCCCAGCCTCCCACAGACAGGACAAGGCTGCCCTCCAGAGGGCATCTGGGCCTGCATATGTGTAAGTGGCGGTTTTTAGAGTCCTACCACAGGAGACCCCAGAACGCTGTTGTCCCTGGGCTTGGGGGCCTGGTGCACCCAATGGTGATCTTTCAGTTCTCTGTTCCCAAACAGAGAGACCATTTCTGGGTATCAGGAGGGCTTTTCTGGGATCCTAATACTTCTATATCCCTCAACACAATGAATTTAAAGGAAAAGCATTAGGAGAGATCTGGGACCCATTTAAAACAAAAACAAAGCCGGGTGGTGGTGGCGATGCATGCCTGTAATCCCAGCACTCTGGGAGGCAGAGGCAGGCAGATTTCTGAGTTCGAGGCCAGCCTGGTCTACAGAGTGAGTTCCAGTACAGCCAGGGCTATACAGAAAAACCCTGTCTGGAAAAAAAAATTCAAAAAAAAAATTGTAAAACAAAAACAAAAAAACGTCAAAACAAAACAGGATCTCATAGTCTTCATCCCAGACTGGTCTCCAGTGACCAGTCTGAGGGTGTTAGCCAAGCCCTGAGCCTGTGCTCTTCAGTATTGATGGGCAGGGGCAGGGGGCTTTAAACAATGAGGTTATAGCCCCATTTCTGCTGTAAATATAGTCGGTGGCCTCCCCGTCTCTGTCCTCTACTGTGCCTCATTTTCTTTCTTTTCACATCTTTATGGGAAAGTGGATTCTCTGTGACAGTGGATGACCAAGGGGAAGCCTTGGTTTTATGACCAGGATCAGAAAGGAGTGGAAGGGATTCGCCCTTAACTTCCAGGGCTTTTGTCTCTGCTGCACCTTGGACCCAAAGCTGGAGACCATACTGCTGAGGTCACTTCTGAATCTAGAAACATTCCAAAAAAGCAGGAATCGATGAATACCTGTAAGGTCCCACCCATGTGATGATTCTATTGTTGTTTATAAATGGACTGTCTTGATTTTAAAAAAAAAAAAAAAAAAAAAAAGGCAGCCTGGGCTGAAGATGTTGGCTCAGTTGAATGCTTGTCCTGGACACATGAAATGAAGCCCTGGGGGGTTTGCAGACCAGCACCCCATAAACTATGGTATAGCCAAGAAGATCGGAAGCATAAAGCTATTCTTGGCTACTACTCGGTGAGTTCAAGGCCAGTTTGGACTACATGAGGCCTGCAGCCAAAGAAAATGAGTAAAGCAGAAAAGCAACCTGTTCCCGCTCTGAATCTCACCCCCGTCTGTGAGCATCCCTGTGTGAGCACCCCTGTGTGAGCACCCCTGTGTGTGTACCCCTGTGTGAGCACCCCTGTGTGAGCACCCCTGTGTGAGCACTCCTGTATGAGCACCCCTGTGTGAGCATCCCTGTGTGAGCACCCCTGTGTGAGCACCCCTGTGTGAGCACCCCTGTGTGAGCACCCCTGTGTGAGCATGTTTTTGTTGTTTTGTTTCTTGTTTTGTTGTTTGTTTGTTTTTGCCACCTGGAGCACTTTCTTTAAAAAAAGAATCTGCTTTAGAAGGCACTAGAGAACACTTCCCTCCCCACACCCAGGAAGAGATAGATTAGGAGAGTGGAGATATGGGGGAGACTTGACTGGAGCCATGTCAGGAGCCTGGGGAGGTACCTGAGGGACCATCATTCTCCTGCCTGCGCAGGGCGGGGGGTGAGGGGGGGTGGGGTGGTGAGGGGGCACATGTCAGCCTAGCTGCTCTCTTGGGAGGTTTCCCCTGTCTTCCCCTCAGCTAGATGAGCTGCCAGGCTGGTCCTCAATGACTCTCTGGGAAAGCCTCTCAGATAAAGGGGCAGGGAAGTTGTGAGTAAGGGCCTGGTGCCAGGCCCAGTTCACCTACCCAGCTCTCCAGGACTTGGCAAGGATGTCTGGTACAGGTGGGGCCGAGTCAGCTTCGAGGCAGCCAGAAATGAGGGACCCTTGGGGAGTCTCTGGCCTTGAGACGTTAATGGAGCAAAGTGGGGTTGAGCGAGATCCCAGTGTGCAAGAGGGGATGGGGAGGGGACGAGGACCCCAGCTCGAATGCCACACAGTCTTTAGGCAGCTGGAGAGGGCAGCCAACAGACAGGCCTGCTGGGCGGGTTTCCTCTTTGGCAGACGGAGTGAGAACTCCAGACAAGGCTCTGGCTCACCCAGAAGCCTGGGCCAGAAGGGTGGCTGCTTCTAGGGGACACAGGGGCTCCAGGGGGTAGGAGGAGCCAAAGGGATGATTGGGCTGGGCACAGCGCCTTCCTGCCGGGGAGCAAAGTGGGAGCTGTATGAGGGCTTATGGGGCTGGCAGGATGGAGGCGGCAGAGCTGAGAAAGCAGGCAGTCCTTGCCAAGTCTAAATCTTTCCTCTGTTAGCCCAGCCGAGAAGCAAACTGCTCCTGAGCAAAGCTGAGGAGGAGGCCTGAGGAAGAAGCATCCCCAGAGAGAGCGCCTCTGTGGTCCTGCCTTCTTCCCATTCCTGGTCCAGCCTCATCTCGCACACTCACACCTTCCAAGATCCTCACTACGCTGCGCTCCCCACTGGCCCCGAGGGGTCACTAAACTGGTGGACTAACTACCCCTCGGGGGCCCACCTTTCCCCAGGAGACCTTGCCCACGCTCCTTCACCCAGAACACACTGTCTGGGAATGAGGGAGAAGGCCTGGTAGTGAAGTTTTTGTCAAAAGACTCAAGTTCCAGACCCAGCTCTACCCCTCACTAAGGCAGCACCTTTGAACTGGGCACTTGACCACCGAGCCTCAGTTTTCCTCATCTGTAAATGAGGTTTGTCTGTATTGCAGATCACCCCTTCCTTGCCTTCTCTCCTGTCCAGAGTAGCATCTGCCTTGCTTGAGACAGAGCTTGCAGGATCCCTATACCAGAACTTCCGCCCTGTGGCTTTCTCTCCTCCATCCTGTCCAAAGGACAGCAGAAGTTTTGGTAGTTCCATCTTAGGGCCTGGAGGACATTCTCCAGTGACCCACAGGTTGAGGGTCTGTCTGGACTCTTGGTGACCTGCACAGCCCCTAGGAAAGTACCAGAGCTTCACCATGCAGCTCTTGGCATCTGTGGGTGGAGCCCTGCCTTCGGGATCTCTGTCTCCCAGCAGCCCGGAATGGCCTGAGCAGCTCCTGGAGCCACCAGAGCTCCAAGAAGGTGTCCAGCTGCCCACTTGGCCCCTTCCTGCAGGAACTGTTCAGACCAGAACAGGAAGGAGTGCCCGAGCAGGGTGTGGTTCCCTGGGTGGAGGAGCAGCGAGTGTTATCAAGGTGTGGTTCTGTAGTCCACCTCTCTGCCATGTCTCCTGCCCAGACACCTCTATAGGGAGAGGCACTCTTAAAGACAGAAGGGACCGGTTCCACAACCGACTGCCTGTGCAGGAAGCAAAAGACCAGGCCCAGATCTCTTATTGGCTAGGAATTTCTTTTACCACGGCTGGCTCATAAGTCTCAGAAAGCCTCCAGACCCACAGTGACAGAACCGTGCTAAGGGAGGGTCAAGATGGCTCCCAGTTCCTGGCAAGGGATACAGTGGGTCACCACTCAAATCCCTTGGAAGGCATGGTCTGCGGACCATGTGTGCTCTGCTGCCCTCCCGTGGAATAACGCGGTAAATGCACGCAGGCCACAGTAAGCTACAACCACCTTCCAGTCCCTATTTGCTTATTCTTTCAGCCCCGACCATGAGACCTGACCTTCAAATGCCATTAAGGATCCGGCTTAAGGAGAGACAGTTATTGTACTTAATACCCAGCCCAGCAAATGTGAAATGTGACTCCCCGTGCTAGAAGAAACATCACTCCAAATTATCCCAACATTTGATTTTTTTTCAAAATCACTTCTTGGGATCCACGTGTGGAATCATCACAATGCCTTTACGTCCCGACCGAATGCCAGAAGCCTTGGTGAGAAGGGATTGCTCATGGGAAACAAGGCATTCAGGATCCATTCGCTCGGCCGGGCGGTGGTGGCGCACACCTGTAATCCCAGCACTTGGGAGGCAGAGGCAGCTGGATTTCTGAGTTCGAGGCCAGCCTAGTCTACAGAGTGAGTTCCAGGACAGCCAGGGCTATACAGAGAAACCCTGTCTCGAAAAACCAAATCCAAAAACAAAAACAAACAAGAAAAACCAAAACAAACAAACAAAAAAACCCCATGATCCATCCGTTCTTCGGCGTGCTCACTGGGTGAGGGGTGCGAAGCCCCGGGCACCAAGGCTGCTAAGTGCTATCTTGGTAAGAACACAGCAGTGAAACCGCCCATAGCAACTGCCTTCCAGGTTGGCTCTCTGTATGTTTCTAGACATCTCAGTTTTCCTGTTACTTGCTAAAACAGAGATGACGGAGCCTCGCTTACCAAGGGGTTCATGAGATAATGCAGTCAAGCCCTGAGCTCTGGGAGTGGCTCCTGCTTTCACAGGCTGTAGATAGACATTTTTTTTATTATACACAATAAGACAACATTCTCTCTCTATCTCTCCAGACTTTGTGGGCATCCCTAGGTCACCGCTATCCCTTGAGGGGGTCCTCAACCATTGTCTTGAGGTGGTCCTAGAATACTGGATCCCCATCAGCTGGAAGCCTGTTCCACTTGAGAAGTCTAGACCCTCCGAGTCGGGAACTCTGGGGAAGGCCCAGCAACGTGGATGTGAAAACCCCTCCAGTGACTTGTGAGAATGTCAGGGATGTTCTCCATCCTGGTGGAGGGAAACTGGCCGTGCGTAGAAAGAAGCAGCAGTGACACCCATGGGCTTCCCCACAGAGGGGAGAACATGAGGGCTGTGGAGACTGGTTCCCACAGGTAGAGCAAGCCACGCGCATGCATAGGGCTTCCTCACGTGGAAAAGGGGTGGGTGAGGAGGGAGCCACCGAGCCTTGCTATGGCTGGAGGAGACTGAGGGGCAGACTGGGACTGCAGACTCAGCAGGGCTGAGAAAGACAGAGCTGAGCCTGGGCAGGGGAGAAACGCTGCCTGCACATGCTGAATTCGGGCCTTACCGTGTAAACAATGGAAATGTGGAAGGTTTTAGTTTTAGCAAAGAATGACGTGAACACCTTATATTCTGGAGGGGTGGGGGGGGACAATCGTGCAGCATTCCAACCTGGGGGGCAAGAAGACCACCAGAAAGGTCTAGGTAGGGATGATCTCGGATGCGGCTCCAGGGATACAGGAGCAGCCTATGAGACAGGAGGAGGGAAGAACCCATGGGGTGTGGGGGAGGGGCAGGGAAAGGACGGCGAGGCTCCCTGCTGTGATGCTCCGCTCCTAAGAAGGACGCAGAGAAAACAGTTGGTGTGGGCACGCACTGAATCGAGAGACTCTGGTGAAAGTTACAGACTGGGAGCTGCGGCAGTCATTAATTGTGTCCCTATTTATAGTCCATTTTCCCACCCACCTATTTCAGTAAATGCCAGGTTCCTATAACGTATCGGGAAGATTCTAGGATAACGGAAAACAAAATGAGCAGAAGAAGCTCTGCTCGGAGATTACCCAGCAACAGAATACTACCAAAATGTAAACACGCTGACTCGAGGCTAGCTGGCGCTCCGCCTGGCATGGGTTTTGGCCCCAGTACCACAGAAGAACCAATTGACTTGAATATAGGATGAAGAGAAGGAGTCCCGGGCACAGGGGACAGGACATGCAAAAGACCTGCTGGGTCTGAGGTGAAAGAGGCAAAGAGAGGTGACCGTCAGCATAGGGCAGGCGTGAGAAGGTCACAGAGGTGGGCGCGTCACCCCATCTTAAGTGGTACGGTTTTAAATTATGTGTCTGGGGGGCTGGAGAGATGGCTCAGCGGCTAAGAGCACTGACTGCTCTTCCAAAGGTCATGAGTTCAAATCCCAGCAACCACATGGTGGCTCACAACCATCTGTACAGCTACAGTGTACTCATATACATAAAATAAATAAATAAATAAATAAATAAATCTTTAAATTATGTGTCTGTGTGTGGGTACACGCGCATGTGAGTGCAGGTGCCCACAGGGGCCCCCTGGAGCTGGAGTGTATTGCAGGTGTGAGCAGCCTGCAGCGGGTGCCAGGAATTAGTCCCGTCCTCGGGAAGGGCAGGGAAGGGCAGCATAGGCTCTCCTGACCTCTGAGCCGCCTCTCCGGCCCCTGGGTGCTAACTGTGAAGGGTCGGCGAGATGAAACAGCTCGAGAGTGTTCAGGAAACAAACTCAGCAACTGAATGTTTACCAAAAACTATCCAGACGATGTTCGGAAGACCGAGAAATGCGCCAAGTGTTTATGTCGAGCAAGGGTTGGGCGTGCCCTCGCAGAGAGTCAGCTGTGAAGCCATGTGACTTCAGAGCGGTTTCCAAATAGGTCATGTGCAAAAAGGCTTTTTTTTTTTTTTCAACTGTAGAAATATGGCTAACCCCGCAGGACAGGGTAGGGCATGTTTTTAGTCCCCATATTTGGAAGGCAGAGGCAGGTGAAACTCTACGAGGTCTAAGTAGCAAGTTTCACACCCGTCGGGGATAAACAATGAGATCCTGTCTCAAGAAAGGAGTGTGGGGAAGGTGGCGGGATGGCTTAGCAGTTAGGAGCAGGAAGGACCTGGGTTCGAGTCCCAGCACCCACATGGTTGCTCGAAACCACCTGTAACTCCAGAACTGGGCGATTCATCCTCTCCTGGGTGGCACTGCACACGTGTGCTGCACAGACATACATGCAAGCAAAACACCACACACATAAAGTAAATAAATGATATGTAGTTAATAACCACGCTGATGTCCGTGCTGGCTGGCTCTGATGCAGGGACCGAGAAAGAAAGGTGACACCTAGTTGTCCTCAGAGAGGGACAGTTTTAAATTATTATAATGTATTATTATGATGATATAGTATTGTTATAATGTACTATTGTTGTTCTTGCTGTTGTTATTATTTTTGAGTTCCAGCAGAAGGAAGTGAGCCCAAGCATGTGATTACGGACCTCCAAAGCTGGAAGAGTCCCATCCTCTGCCTGCCTGCTACTAGCCAGGAAGCTTCCCAAGGTCTAACCTCAGCCACCACGCTTCCCCTCCCCCGCCCCCACTCATTGCTTGTGCGACAGACCTGGCCAACCACTTAGAGAAAAGAAAGCACCTCACGTCCCTAGGGCCACAGAGGACCCCCCCCCCAATCCAGAAGAACAAGAGCAGCAGGGCCTAGCCTTGTCACTGCCAGCCTGTTGGTTCCCAAGAACTCGCCCCCCAATATTCTATACCCCAGTTCACATCTCAATACCCCGACTCTTTCCTCTCAACCCTCACCTACTTCAGTGACAGTCTGCCCTGCAGTCATGAGCCAGTTGCTCTGCTGGTTCAGCTCAGCCCAGCACTCCATGGACCCTACCCCAGATACCTTTCAGTGACTCGCCGTGGTGACCCCTTAGGCCAACAGACACATGCCTCGGTCTGCCTGTCTACCTCGGTGCCTCTAGGCTACCCACAGACCCAGTGGCTACACTTTGCATGAAATGCCAGATCCTTTAACCACCTCTCCTGCTTAGGAGGCATCTAGGACTGGGACAAAAGCCAGGCCAAAGGTGAGATTAAAAAGAAAACCATCTACTCACTTGATGAAGTATGCGGCTCCTTCCGGAGTAGAATCCATCTCCCAACCCTTAGGCAAATCTGCAAGGAAGCAAAATCACAGGCTGAAGAGTCCTGGATACAGACAGATTCCTGTCTTACCTCTACCCGGCGGCCTGGGGCCTGACATGGCAGGAAAACGCCAGGGGAAGCCACACTCCAAGCAGCCACTCCACCTCCCCCAGTATTTCCAACATCCAAGTCTTCATTAAATAAGGAGAAAGACGAAGGCAACAAAATGGATCACTGCTTGGTGCCCTTCCCCATTTACCCTACAAACCTCTTCGAGCATCTGGGCCAGGTCCAGAGGCAGACCCCGAGGCACATGAGTGAGCCCACGGTGCTCATCCTCCACGGTTCCTCAGGGTCCTCCGAGCCCCTCATCACAGAGGCCAAAGGAATGGGTGATTCGCCCAAGATTTACAGGTCCTTAGCACCCAAGATTTAATTGGGATTCAAATCTCTGAATCCCAGGCGGGTGTTAGGACCTCCAGGCTGCTGTTTTGACACAAGGCACTGAGGACCTGGGGAACAGGTCCCCGGAAAACGAGAGACTGGCTTGTGAATTTCAGTAGCATCTTTGAAAAAAAAAGTATCCTCAGAGATTCTCCAAGAGGTCACTGGCGGAATCTCAGAGTGTCAAGGGTTGAATCACTGAGGAAAGTGACCATGGCCACGAGGCACTATTGACACAGTACCGCCACGCCAGAGAGCCTGGTTAGTTCCTGACTCGCCTGATGTCTTAAGGTTTCTGTTGCTGTGACAAAACACCACAGCCAAAGCAACTCAGGAAGGAAAGGGTTTATTCAACTTACACTTCCAAATCACTGTTCATCACCAAAGGAAGTCAGGACAGGAACTCAGACAGGACAGGGACCTGGAGGCAGGAGCTGAGGCAGAGGCCGTGGAGGCGTGCTGCTTACTGGATTGCTCACCGTGGCTTGCTCAGCCTGCTTTCTTATAGAATCCTGGACCACAGGCCCAAGGATGACACCGCCCACAATGGGCCGGACCCTCTGACATCAACCACTAATCAAGAAAACGCCCTATAGGCTTGCCTACGGCCCAGTCTTTCTCTTAATTGAGGCGTCGTCCTCTCAAATGTCTCTAGCTTGTGTCAAGGTGATGTAAAACTAGCTAGCATGCCTGCTCACTCCACCAAAATAAACACTCTAGCCAAGCCCCGCCCTCCTGGCACGGAGATGCCCCCAGCCCATGGGTGAGAACGTTGAGAAAATCTACATCTGCCAGGGCTGGCGGTCATTGTTCCTACAGGAAGCGGAAGCACCCTGGCTGACATATTGAAAAATGAGAGGCGATTCTCAGGGCTCCCATTGCTTCTCTTTTGGTCAGTCAAAACACCTGTTAGCCTGAGCGTGCCATCACCCTAACACCTGCTTTGGGCCACACACTGCAGTGAGCAGAGCCTGAGTCTGGAAGAGCGGCTGGCCCAGTTTTCAGCTGTCATTTTATTCGCTTGTATTTGTGAAGAGCCTGTCCGTCCACCGCTCCTTCTGTTTCAGTAGAACAAGTCAGCCAGGCTCAGCTCCTGATCTCCTAGGACCCTAACCCTAACCCGCTAGCCCTAACCGTAACCTCCTAAGCCTAACCCTAACCCCCTAAGCCTAACCCTAACCCCCTAAGCCTAAGCCTAACCCTAACTCCCTAACCCCTTAACCTAACCCTAACCCACTAACCCTAACCCCCTAAGCCTAACCCTAACCCCCTAGCCCCTTAACCTAACCCTAACCTGCTAACCCTAACCCCCTAAGCCTAACCCTAACCCCCTAACCCCTTAACCTAACCCTAACCCTCTAACCCTAACCTCCTAAGCCTAACTCTAACCCCCTAACCCCTTAACCTAACCCTAACCCCCTAACCCTAACCCCCTAAGCCTAACTCTAACCCCCTAACCCCTTAACCTAACCCTAACCCCCTAACCCTAACCCCCTAAGCCTAACCCTAACCCCCAACCCCTTAACCTAACCCTAACCCCCTAACCCTAACCCCCTAAGCCTAACCCTAACCCCCAACCCCTTAACCTAACTCTAACCTGCTAACCCTAACCCACTAACTCCCTAACCCCAACCCTAACCCTCTAACCCCTTAACCCCCTAAGTCCCTAACCCCCTAACCTTCTAACCCTAGCTCTACCCCTAAGGAATAAACCTCTCAGCAGCTGTCACTAAGCGGAGTGTCCCTTCTCAGATATGTGTGGCACCTCTACTAGTGTATCTAAGATACAGTATGAAATGACTGTCCGACCAGAAAGGAAACTGAGGTCCACACAGGTTAGTCCACTTGCTTAAGGTCACACAGGAAGTGTCTGGGCTAGGATGTGAGTGTTGGTCCGCCACCTCCAGAGCCTACACTCTTGCCTCTGTGTGGACCCATAAATGCTTCTTGTTCCCCTGCGTCCCCAGGCGAGGACGCTCCCATTCAGAAGGGTGTGGGGTTGGCAGCCTCCCCAAGTCGAGGGATCCCTATTGGGTCAGAATCATAAATAATCCTGCCACTGTGATGTGCTGGGAAGGAGGCCAGTGTGGTTTCTGTCCTCTGCCTTTTCTGGAGACTTCCCTCCACACTGCCCTCTCTGCCTGGGCAACACCAAGAGCGCTTATGTTCCTGCCCAGGCCGAGTGCCCACTCAGGCAGCTGCCCTCCCGGCGAGCTTCGGGGGCATCTTAACTCCTTCCCAGCCTCGGGTAAGATTGTTTCCCCGGGCTCTTTAGAACCTTCCAAATCCGAATGCTAGGACAATGCTTCTCTCAACAGGAGCAGCTGGGGCCCTGCACCAGGGCATCCAGTCAACAGAAGAGACCAGTTACACATGGCGGCAGGGGTCTCGTTTCACTTGAGCTGGAGATGGGACAGTGACAACTACAAACCCTTCTCGCAGTGCCAGCTTTCCCGCATGGAGGTTGCTACCACCTTGTAAGGTTCACAGTCCTCTCCCATCTACAGAGATACAGAGACCGAGTTCCAGAAGAAGCAAGCCCCTTCCCGCGACCACGCTGGTGGCGAGGAGAGCCGCCCCTGGAACTAGGTCTCTGCACCTCGGAACGCGCATTTCGCCATGACCATAATTCACTTACTAGCCAGGTGGCCTTGAGCCAAGTACCTCCTCTCCGGTCATTTTCCTCCCCTAGAGTGCAGGAGTTGAGCTGCATAGTCCCTGAAGCCCCTTTCAGCTCTGTACCGTGAGTCCAGCCCAGATCTAAATGAAGCGGGCGCTAGGCGAGTGAAACCCTTAACCCAGAGAGTCCGGCAGAGCTAGCTGTGTCCTGTGAGTGACCGAGGCTGGGGTCTGGCCCGGTACAGGCTACGGAGGGCCTGAGACGGTGTCCCACACTGCTGTTCCTGCACCTCTCCCTCCTGGCCTCTCACTCTAGAGGAAGGCCTTCCATTCATGTGGGCCTCCAGGCCTTTTTTACCTCTGTAACCTTTTTACCCCGTTCTCTCCCTGTTTCTTGTGTGTTTTTGGTGTCTTGTGTGTCTGTGTGTCCCATCCTCCCCGCTAGCCTAGGGGGTCTAAGAGGGCGAGAAGGAAACCAATGTTACAGCCTCCACAGCTGAAGGAGTCGTGCCCGCCACCAAGGGCTATTTGCATTTAAATTGATTAAAATTACTTCCAGGCCACTGTAGACTAACCGCATTCCCATTGCTCACGATAGCACACATGGCTAAGGGCAGCTGTATTAGCAGCATAGGTGGGAAATGGTCCAACCTTGCGTGCAGCACAGGGGTTGAGTTCTGCCCAGTCCAGCGTCTGGATAGAGGTAACCTTCAGGGTGATCTGTCCTGATACTAATGACAGAGGAGATCCCTTAGAGGTGTTCTGCACTACTCCACCAGGGACCTTCCAGAGGCTAGGGTGAGTCTTCTCATAGCAAAGAAGTCAAAATAGGTCTGGGACCAAGGGTTTCCATGACTACCTCAAGCTCCTCAGCAACTGCGAGGGCAGGGGCTGGTGACTCCTTACCTGGGCCAGTGGAGTGTCCACTCTGGATGGGTGAATCTGTACCAGGGTGCAGCCAGCTGGTTGACTTCTCCTCATCACTATGGAAGAACCAATAAGGGTGGGTCAGGTTCCCAAACAGCTTCCTGGAGCAGAGAGCCCTCACCCTCCCTGAGATGGCCACGCCCACCTTGCCATGCCTTCTTGTATTCCTATGTACAAAGGCAGCTCTGAAGCGTCAGAACTACTCGCCATCTAATCCCTGGCCTTGAAGAACACACTAGCCCAGCAGGGAAGCAGGCACACGCAGCCAGTGTGCTGAGATGCGACACAGTACAGAATCTAGGCCGCAGACGCAGTGACCCCTCAGTGACAGAATGTCCCTGCCCACGGTGGGGCAAGAAGAGGGCGCCGGGCCTCCAGTGGCTGAGAGGCGATCACTGTGCGGCTGCTATACATTTACATTCACAGCATCCCTCTGTCAGAGTAGGAATCTGACAGAAAGTTGGGGTTGGGGGCACGCCTTTAACGCCAGTACTTGGGAGGCAGAGGTAGACAATCTCTGTGAGTTGGAGGCCAGCCTGGTCTACATATTGAATTCCAGGTCAGCCAGGCCTACATAACATTTTGAAATGCTACCTTAAAAAAGAAAAAAGAAGCCGGTGTGGTGGCACACGCCTGTAATCCCAGTACTTGAGAGGCAGAGGCAGGCGGATTTCTGAGTTCGAGGCCAGCCTGGTCTGCAGAGTGAGTTCCAGGACAGCCAGGACTACACAGAGAAACCCTGTCTCGAAAAAAACAAAAAAAGAAAAAAAAAGAAAGGAAGGAAGAGGGAAGGAAGGAAGGAAGGAAGGAAGGAAGGAAGGAAGGAAGGAAGGAAGGAAAAGAAAAATTAAAAAGGATTGAGGACGAGCTGGGCGGTGGTGGTGCACGCCTGTAATCCCAGCACCTGGGAGGCAGAGGCAGGCGGATTTCTGAGTTCGAGGCCAGCCTGGCCTACAGAGTGAGTTCCAGGACAGCCAGGGCTACATAGAGAAACCCTGTCTCGAAAAACAAAAAACAAAAAAACAGAACAAAAAAAAAAGGATTGAGGACAGATCTGTGGTAGAGAGATGCTATGTGCGTGCACACGGCCCTCGGATCCACGTCTAGAACCAAAAGGGGGAAGGAAAAACTAGACAGATTTCCAATCCAAGACTCCGAGAACTTATGTAACTTGCCCAGGTCACACCAGAAAGTGATGACTCGCCCACCCCTCAACTCCAATCTGAGGACAAAGCAGCTCATTGATTCTCTTCCACCCCACCACCCAATGGACACTAATGCTTCCAGATGCGTCCCAATAGGCAGCTGCTGCCTGCTATGCCAGTCTTGGCCATTTCAGGATGGACCGGGATGGGGCTGGCAGTTCCAGATGGCCCCAGCTCTACGGTGGAGCCTCAGCCGAGACTCCACTCAGTGCCTCAGGGAATAAGTGTCTGGCATAAGATCCAGAGTCTGCTCGATTTTTAGTGTAGCAAAACTTACAAGAAACTGCATGCGTGTAAAGACCAATGCTCTGATATACGTGCAGAACACCTTGAAAACTGCCACCAGATCAGGGTATTGAAACACCCACCACCACCACCGCTCTTTATGCTCCTTTGCACTTCTGGTCTCCTACCCTCCCAGCCCTGTCTACCCTCCTAGCTCTTCCTATCTTGCCCAGCCCCGGCCACACCCATCTGCTTTGCATATTCATTATTAAGTTTCTCCCTTATGCAGAAGGAATCCTACAAGCCAGACTCCTCTATCTTAGCTTCCTTCCCCCTTCCATTTTTTCTTCCTCACTGCAGGGTTAGTAATCCCTGAATAGCCCTTCCCGCATGGCAACGAGAAGGTTTCGCCAGTGTGCCCACGGCATGGACATACAGGTCGTTCTCGGCTCGGGACAGTACAAACAGAGCTGCTGTGAACATCTGTGGGCAGTGAAGGGGGCGTGTGCCCTTTTGCGTTTTCTTTTGGCTTTATTAATTTTTCTCTGAGGCTGGACACCTGCTGCACACAGAGACTTTCCAGCTGACCCACCCCTTTGTCGAGCAGAGAAGATACAAAGCCACGGTTCTCGGGACCTGCGCACCCTGGAGCCACCGGGTGCTCTGAGAGAGAGCCTCTAACAGTGGGCCTTTGGGTCCCAACTTGGTGCTGTCTAGGAGCCAGAAAGGAAGGCCAGGAATGCAAACGGCTTGAGGCAGCCAGTGCCCTTAGCCTGCCTCTTATGCTGCCCTGACCCTCCCTCCTTGCCCCCAGTTCCCCTCCACCTCCACCTCACCCCATGCCTGTGGATAGCCCTGCTACAGGAAGACTTTCCACCACAGGCTTCAGCTCCCTCTGTTTACCCCTTACCAACCTCTTCTTGTCAGCCGGGCCCAGAACAAGGTGGCTGCGGGTCGCCTGGCCTTAGCACTCATGGGGAAGCTAGACCTAGGAGGGCTGGGGTCACTACAAAGCCAGTCTCCAGGAAGAACTATTTCCTCCTCCATCAGGGTTATCTCTGGGTGACCAGTCTTGTTCTAGTGCCTTCTCACCAGCCTTGAGTCCCAGCCTGCCTCTCCTACCCATCTACGCCTCCGAGCTCTCTAGAGACCTTTAGTGAAGGAAAAACCAAAGCCATCAGGTTTCCTGCACGTCTGCCCCACCCTGGAGTGGGCAAGCGTACTCAGCTCCTTGCCTGTCCTTTCATTCTTGTCTCTTCATCGGAGAGGGGCAGCCGTCATCTCTCCTCGAGGTGCACACTCTGCCCGGGCCATCTATCTGCCTACGCATTGCATCTGTCTCCCACCCTTTATAGACCCTCATCCGACTGAGGGTCCCGGCTTGAATCGTGAACTGCATCTTCCTGCGGCACGCAGCGCCTTCCCCTATCTGGGTCTCATACGGGCACAGTTCCTGTCTCCGGACCACCTCCTTCCACTCAGCATCCTTCTACCCTCCCTCAACCCAGCATCCCTTCCAGAAGCAAGCCCTCCTGCTTCCCCCTTTCCTGGCCTCCTGGCTCACCAATCCCTCTTTCCCAGGCCCCTGAAGCCACTTTCTGCTAAGGACACACGCCCACGTTCCTAAGCGCGGTGGCCATTTCCTAACCTTTGGCTTTTCTGCTGTGCTGACCACTGCTCACATCCCTTCCCGATTCCTCCCCAGGCTCCCTCTGTCTCCTCTCCTCTCCAACCCTGGTGCGGCTCACCTCTGGCGCCCCCTCCCCCTTGGTCTCATTCCCAAGCTGGCCTGGCTTTCCCTACTCTCTCCTTAAATACAGATGCTGCCCAGTGACCTTCTTGTCCTGCCCCCTCACTCGCCCCTTTTGGAGGTCCCAGGTCTACAGGACAACTCCTAGAGAACCCTCTCGGGCCCAGGCTTGACTCGAATGCCAGCGGCTCAAGTTCAACATTTCGCTACTGAACTTATCCCTCCCACCCCCAACCCGGCTTCTGGGCTTGCCCTTCTTCAAACTCAGGTGACGTTGTGTTGTTGTGAGACGCCTCTTCCCTCCACTCGGGCACACCCCTGATCCTCTCCGAGAGATGCTCCCTGCTCCCCGACCCTCTCCTCTCCATTCTCCCCACGGCTGTCTTAGACTTCCCGGTTTCACGACAGCTTTCTAAACGTGGGTTTTTTTTTTTGTTGTTTGTTTGTTTTTTGTTTTTTGTTTTTTGTTTTGTTTTTTGGTTTTTCGAGACAGGGTTTCTCTGTCCTGGAACTCACTCTGTAGTCCAGGCTGGCCTCGAACTCAGAAATCCACCTGCCTCTGCCTCCCAAGTGCTGGGATTACAGGCGTGCGCCACCACGCCCGGCCCTCTAACCGTGTTCTATCCTGGAGCCCCCAGCCCAGCCCAGCCCAGCCCTCACAGCGGCCAGAGGGATCCTCCTAGATGCAGATCCTACAGCAAGCCCTGGGGTAAAGTGTCCTGTGGCTTTCTGTCTCGTGCGGGAGAGTCCCAACGCCCCTTGTCTAACATAGCGGGCCTTCCTCTTGCTGCTCACCCCTGCTTTTCTGTCGTACTTTCTCTGCGACCCCCAAAGCTTCCACTTCCGCTGTAACCCAGGGAGGTTCTAGTACCTTCGCCCCAGCCCACCCTCCCTTCCTTACCAGGCCTCCTGCTGCCAAGGCCACTGTATCCGCCCCTTCCCCCTCCAGCATCAGCAGAGCACTAAGCCCTGGATAGCCTCTCTGGTCTCCCTTCCAGGTCTTAGTTTTCCTCCTGCGTGCCATACTCAGCATCACACAAGTAAAGGCCTCCCAGGATGCATTGTGTCGTCCTGTGCCTTCTCCCACCACCTTAGAGGTAGCTTCTCGGTTTTATTTTGATGTTGCAGGATAGCGTGGATGCCCAGTGTGTCTAGTCCTCTGAGTAAGAGGAAAGAACAGGAAAAGATTGGGAAGCCATCAACTCAAAGTCATCAGGAGTTCTTGGGATCCAGACCACTAAACTGCCTCTGCTCAGAATAAGAATGGGGTGGGGAACCCCGGGCGGTGGTGGCACACGCCTTTAATCCCAGCACTTGGGAGGCAGAGGCAGGCGGATTTCTGAGTTCGAGGCCAGCCTGGTCTACAAAGTGAGTTCCAAGACAGCCAGGGCTACACAGAGAAACCCTGTCTCAAAAAAAAAACAAAAACAAAAAAACAAGAATGGGGTGGGGGCCTTGGGATCCAGTCGTTTTTTTGTTTTGTTTTGCTTTTGAGGCAGGTCACTGTGTAACCTCGGCTGGCCTGGAAGTCAGAGATGCAACTGGCCCTGCAGCCAGAATGCTGGGATTGAAGGTGTGTCTCCATGCCCAGCCCCGAATCCATCTTTTCCGTAAACTCCTCGGACGGTTTCTTATTTTAGTTCTGCATTTATTTTTGAGGTAGAGGCTCACTACGTTGGTCACCTTGCTCTCCGGGAACGCTCAGATCAAGTGATCCCCCTGCCTCAGCCTCCTGAGTAGCTGGCAGCCCGGGCACACTCGACCACACTTAACCTTGATGACTCTTAAGGGTTTTTGAAGGTTCAGGCCACTGTGGGAAGGGACTCTGATTTTAATCATGGAGAGGTCCTGCTATTTGGGATCCTAGCCCCGGGCCAAGAACTTTGGTGAAGTTACCGCTAAGACAATATGATTCATCATCAATTATGATAAGTAGTGGTGATAATAACAGAAGAAAGTACCACCCAAGTGTGGAAACAGAAACTCCAAACCGCCCTGAGCCCCTGCAACTGAGAATGTGGGCTCAGACTCAGTCTGCCCCGGTGCCACGATTGACAGGCAGTTCAGCCTCGGACAAATACTTTACATCTCCCCGGACCATAGGTCCCGTGGAAACAGCTCAGGGGCTGCTTCTAGCTTCTCTTCAGCTCTAACGTTTTCTGAGTGCTACGCTGAGGAAGGGGAACAAGTGTGGGAACAGTCCAAACTGCTGTGCTATATCCACTTGCTATATCATTGGGAGATTTCTTTCCTGGCAAAAAAATGACTGTAAGAGAAGCCGGCCAAAAAAAGAGGGCCAAACAGGGCCACTTTGCTATAATGAGATTATGCCACAGCCATTTGGTTTATGAAATTAATAGAACGGTGCTAATTTATCACTGAGAGCAGCAAGCCTCCCCCTAAAGGATTCTTCAAGCCTAAGGCTTTCTTCTGCCTCCTGACCACAGACCCGGGTAAGCAGCAGGCAGGGGGAGGAGCTGCCGGGAGTCTGCAGCGAGCAGGTGGGAGAGGCAGGGGCCTCCTAATATGCTGTCAGTTTGCCCAAGTCTGGAGGAAAAAAAAAGTCGCCTGGTCTCAGTTAATGTACGAGCTGGAAGAACTCCTTGCTGCAGGGTGCGGTGGTCAGGAACGAGGCTCAAGGCCACCTCGCCTGCCCTGCCTGCCCTGCCTCTCCAGCTCAGGGAAGGAAGCCTGTGAGCCTTCCTGGACTTTGCCCCATTGAGGAAAAGGCGGGAGTCACATTCAAACAGGTATCTTGATAAACTTATTAGTCAGCCATCCTCTCCCTCCACCCACCCCCCGCAGCCTGACCCCCAGCCCTGCCACCTTTCAAGTCAGACAACTTTAAAGAAAAAGTAGAAACGGGGTCGGGGGTGTGGGGGACGCGAGAAAGAGCCCTACATACTTGATGAAGAAGATTCTCCCGCCGCGGTCCACTCCGTAGGTCCAACGGCCTGGCAGGTCCAGCCAGTCGATCTCATCGGCCATCTCGGTGTCCCCGCAGCCCCTCTGCCTCTCCGCGCCCGCCCCCCGCGCCAGGCTGGCGCCCCCACTTTCTGCGCCTCCTAGAGGCGGCGATGGGGGGAGGGGGTCCGGTGTGGTCCGGGCGCACCTCCCGGTTCCCCCGGCGGTGACTCCGGCCTCCCGCGGAAGGCGAGCTGGCCGCCAGCCGGGGACGGGCGGGCACTTAACCCAGGCGGGGTTCGGTCCCAGACACCTCCCGCCCCCTCTGCGACCCGGAGCTCCTCTTCGGACCGGCTCCTGAAGTTCAGTGCCGGGCAATTAGCGTGGTGAGTAATTAGGAGGCTCCTGCCGCCGCGGCTGCTAACGGGCAGCGCCGGCCTCCGTCCGCTCCCGCCAGCCGGCGCGGCGGGGAGAGGCTCCCCGGGAGCCCGCAGGTTGCGCCGAGGTGCGCCCCGGCTCGCCCGCTCCGAGCCTGCTCTTGAACTGCGGGCCCTGGAGGCGGGGCCTGGCTGCGCCGCCGAGGACACTTCCCAACCCCGGGATGCGCCCGCAGCCGCGCGCGGCCGGGGAAGCAGGCGCCGAGGGCGAGCCTTGAGTCACGCACGGCGCAGAAAGGGGGAAGTGATAACACCACTTCGGTTGGTGGGAGGTTAGTGCAGGAACAAAGGTCGAACGCGGGAAGGGTGGCGCGGCCGAGTGCAGCCCGGGATCTAGGAGGGCCCTTAAGCCAAGTTGCCAACCTAACTAGTTCAGCTAGTCCTCGCCTTTCCTCCCCGGCTCCTTCTCCAAGAAGCCCGCCGTGACTGCAGAGGTTTCCCAGACTCCCATCGCCTTCAGGGCCTTCCAACTCATTCTTCCCAATGTGTACCAGAAGAGAAAAAGGAAAGGAAAAGGAAAAGGAAACAATGAGAGTAAAGGGATAGATATGCATGTGTGAACTGGATGCTGGTTTCCAGCGTTCCACACTGAAAAAAAAAATAAAATGCTATGGGAACCTGTAGTTCTTCTGGCTCCAGGGTAAAAGCCAGATTCCATGCTGCTTTCAGACCTACTCAAGACCTGCTCCGGGAGCTCCAATTTAGTGCCCACTATTCCAATCATATTCCAGACCCCAGGGATAACTAGCTAGACAACTGGGAGAACTGTCTGTACCTAAAGGATGAGGTGCGTGGGATGACAGGTAGCAGGTGTCTGTTGAACGGACACCGTGGTCTGAGAGACCTGATCCCCATTAGCTCCCACTCATCCCTACAGTGACATTTCCTCCAGGAGACCGTAAAGGACTCCACCCCGGGTTTATACGGCCATTCTCGCGTTCTCGGCATGTGCCGTATAAATACGCTACAGTAGTACTCATCACGGTGCAATGAAACTCACGGTTACTCATCTGTCTCCCTGACTCGGCTGTGTACAGCTCAACGGGGCGGAGTTATTCTATCTTAACTTTGTAGCCACAGCACTTAGCTGGGGCTAGTAAGCTGCATAGGGGTTGAACACAGCCTGGTGCAGTCCTAGTTGGGAACTAGTCATAATTTCGATCCTAACCCTGTACTTCCTGTACTTTCGGATGGAATTTTCACAGTAAACAAAACAATAAGCAGAGGTAGGGTTGCCTGATGGAGATCTTTTTGGAAAATAAAACAGCCTGCGACCCTTCCGGTCTGCGAGCCGCCTAACCCGGAAGAAGCACCCTCGGGTGGGTGGTGAGCTGTGGATAAAGCCTCAGGGGCCACCTGGGGCCAATCCTCTTGGCTTAAATTGAGGAAACTGAGGCACCGAGATGGAAAGGGCTGGTCAAGGTCCCTTGGCGAGGTGGTGGCTAAGAAGGGCACGCCCATTAGTGTCCCAGACTTGAGCTCTTTCCATTACATCATCTGCCTCCACCAGAGGAAAGGAACTCTGCCAGCCCTCCAGGCCGACTCTGACTGCCAGGTCTATGTGGAGTCCATTTTCCAGGTGACTAAAGAGGCAGAAACCAGCAAGGTCCAACTCTTTTTATCTCCTTAGATCCTGCACGCTTCTAGTGGGAAAGGCTACATTTGGTGGTAAATTGGGCCACATATAAGAAACAGAGAGAATGTAGGTATCCCTTAGCCCCTGAATTAGGGAATGTGGGGGGTCCGGGCACAATTCCGGGGCCTTGTGAAACACCTGTAAGACTCATCCTGTTGATAAAGCGCAGCCACCTGCCCAGCCTGTGATATCCAAAGATCTAAACGGCCAGGATTGCTGCCAAGATGCTTTAAGGGAAAATACCAGCAGCCAGCACACTCCCTGTCCAACCTGAGCAACCAGTAAGAGCGGCTGCCGGGGCTGCACGTGGGTGGAAAGGGACAAAATGAGACCTATTTGGAACATGGTGAGCTCCACCACTGTCTTCTCCGAGGAGAGCGGCCTCCAGCTGGCCTCCTCAGAAGACCTCTGCCGTGTGTGTGTGTGTGTGTGTGTGTGTGTGTGTGTGTGTGTGAGAGAGAGAGAGAGAGAGAGAGAGAGAGAGAGAGAGAGCACAGTGATCCTGTGCAGAGGCCAAGGAGGAACTTAGGTGTCCTGCCGGTTTGCCGGATCATCACTTTTGCCTTATTCCCCTGGGACCGCATCTTTCACCAGACAGGTTCTCTCATCAAACCTGGGGGGGCTGGGCTGATGGCCAGGAAGCCGCAGTAATCCACCTCCTCCCTCCCCGGCACTGCAGAACCGGTGTGCACCGGCCGCACCAGGCTTTTGCACGGGTGCTAGGAGTTTGGACTCGGGTCCTTCCTTACCCTGCAGTGCGAATGTGCCTACCGGCTGAGCCACTTCCCCATTCCCAGATAGTCTTGTTTAGTTAGATAAGAAAAAGCCAATGGTTGATATTTTGATTTTTTTTTCTTTTTTCTTTTTTTCTTTCTTTTTTTTTTTTTAACTTGTCTGAAATGAAAACTCGGGTGCAAAAGTCTTTTTCTAACCGTCGTGTATTGTCAGTGATATTTATTTTGCAGTGCAGCAGAATGGAACTGGGGTCCCGTCACATTCTGTACGTGTTCTACCTCCGAGCCACAACCCCGCAAGCATTGTAGTTATTTACCAATTATGGTAAATATTGAAATATGAAGAACCAAAACATCTCTCGGTTCAACAATTTACCCAGAAGAGGGAGGGAAGGTTGATATGTTAAGAAGAAAACCGTACATGCTCTGTCAATGGAGTCAGGAACTTAACTGTATGTTTCCCCAGCACATTTTATCTCTTTAAAAGGTAATAAAGTACACTAGGCAGTGGTGGCACACGCCTGTAATCCCAGCACTCAGGAGGCAGAGGCAGGCAGATCTCTGAGTTTGAGGGCCAGCCTGGTCTACAGAGTGAGTTCCAGGACATAAACAGCTGTTACACCAAGAAACCCTGTTTGGGGAAGTAGGGTGGGATAATAATAATAATGATAATAATAATAATAATAATAATAATAATAATAATAATAATAATTGGCTCAGAGCAGCGGTCCATGCCTTTAAGCCTGGCGTTAAGGAGGCAGAGGCTGACTGATTGCTGAGTTTGAGGCTAGTCTGGTCTGCCTGTGTAGCCAGCCAGAGGAACGTAGTCGGACTGCCTCCAAACGAAGCAAGGCTCAGTAGTAAAGGCAGTGGCTGTTAAGCATGGCAGACTGAGTTGACTCTCCAAGACATGGTAGAAAGAGAAAACCAGCTCCTACTCTGACCATCACACAGGGCTATGGTATGTCTACAAACCCACACATAGACGCGTGTGCACACACACAAACACACACATGCACACATACACACAAACACACACATGCATACATGCATACACACAAACACAAACACACACATGTGCACACATACACACAAACACACATATGCACACATACACACACAAACACACATATGCACACATACACACAAACACACACATGCATACATACACACACACAACATACACAGAAACACAAACATAAGCCGGGCGGTGGTGGCGCACACCTTTAATCCCAGCACTTGGGAGGTAGAGGCAGGCAGATTTCTGAGTTCGAGGCCAGCCTGGTCTACAGAGTGAGTTCCAGGACAGCCAGGACTACACAGAGAAACTCTGTCTCGAAAAACCAAAAAAAAGAAAAAAGAAAAAAAAAAAAAGAAACACAAACACACACATGCACACACACACACACACACACACACACACACACACACACACCCTTAAAGTAAAGAACTCTGTGAGTTTCCTTTTGACTCCTGTCCTTATTCCTGGATGTTGCTCAGTCTGTCCACCTACGTCAGCTCCTTGCAGAGTAAAAGGGTTGTGCAGAAGACCCGGCCAATCTGCTTCCCTCTCTCCATCATAAATACTAGATTAAAAGGTGATTTCTGAATCAGACCGCAGCAATCACTGTATGTAAGTATCCCAGAATCCCCATGAAGACATAGACAGGGGCCATATTGACATTCTGAGACAGTCAGGGGGCAACTAGCTAGAAAGAAAACCAACCCAGGAGATGTGGAGCTGGAGGCAGAGAAAGCCTGGTCTTCATGGTTCCTATTTGCCCAGATCCCAGCTGACCAGAAGACACTACCCCTGGAATCCCCAGATGACTGCCGTTCCCCATGCTTACTGGTTTCAGACAGTTTTCGCTGAGTTTTTATCCCTAACAACTGAAAAAGTTATAGACAATACAAAGTTTAAAAGAAAAATCAGCTGTTTCTTACGTGTGCTGAGAAAGCACATATTTCCCACGACTTGTGGATGGGTCCTCTTTCAAGAAAGCTACAATGTTAGATCAGGAGTCTGAGTGATCAACTTGTCTCAAGTCCATGTTATTCCCATGGAAGCCCCTGAAAAACTCAGAGGAAGCCCCCTAGAGCTGTGACGGTTCCGTGAGAGTCGGCACCTCAGCTCTGCCATCTAAACACATGACCAGATTCACCTACTTATGGGAAGATCGTAATACATTGCCCAGCTCTGTAAAAGCATGTCCACCTCAGAGGCTTTCGCTGGGTGTTGTGTTAATGTTTTTAACAGTCATGCTCACTTCAAGCAAGGTAGCCTGCTCAGTCTTACAGGAAGTGAAGAGCCAAGGAAAGGAAGGGCACTTCTGCCTGCCTTCAAGAGGCAGTCTCATACATATGCAGAGCCCAGCAGACTAGCTGCTTTAATTAAAGTGTGTTTCCTTAAGGGCTTGAAAGAGAAGGTTGACCAGGCGATGGTGGCCAGGCTGTGGTGGTGCACGCTTGTAATCCCAGCACTCTGGGAGGTAGAGGCAGGTGGATTTCTGAGTTCAAGGCCAGCCTGGTCTACAGAGTGAGTTCCAGGACAGCCAGGGCTATACAAAGAAACCCTGTCTTGAAAAAGCCAAAATCCAAAAAACAAACAGAAAAAGAAAGAAAGAAAGAAAGAAAGAAAGAAAGAAAGAAAGAAAGAAAGAAAGAAAGAAAGTGAAGATTGTGGGGCTAGCTTAGTGATTAAGAGTACTTGCTGTTCAATCATGAGGATGTAAGTTCAAATCCCTGGACTCATGTAATAAGATTTGTACACACAAATAATGATCTATTTTGAAAAAGGCTTTTATGTGTTTTTAAAACTATGTATGTGTATACATATACACGTACATATTCTGGTATTGTTCTGGTATCACATCCAGAAGGGGTAGATTCTGAGGTTTCCCTGCAACCTGGTTTGTTTCACAGATATTTACCGAGTCCTTCTGTAGGTTAGGTACTGTCATCTATCAGGAGACTCAGGAATAAAACAAAATGTTTCTGCTCTCATAGCATTCACATCTGGTATGAGGATGTGTAGTCTCAGGGGACGATAGGCTATGGACAAAGACAGGAGGGAACAGCCACTGTTGCTGTGTCTGCTGTCTGTGTTTTATTTCGGGTTCTCGGGAAAGGACACACTAAGAAAGGAAGGTGAGCAAGCCCTGGGGAATCGGGCTCCAGGCAGAGGAAACAGCAAGCGTAGAGGGCATCCTGGCCATGTTGATGAGCAGTGAGGAGGCCAGCGTGGCTGGCGGGGTGGGGGGGGAGTGGGGGGTGGGGGAATGGGGGTGGGGGGTGGGGTGGGGGGGTGGGGTGAGGATGGAGGGACACCGGGAGGCCTGCCCATACCAGGCCGTGGTTTTGCACTTTGATGCTATACAGAAGGGAAAGAAGGAGTGTAGGAGGGGTATCAGAGTCTCGAGTCATGATGATGTGTTTGTTTGTTTGTTTGTTTGTTTGTTTAAAACAGGGTTTCTCTGTGTAGCCCTGGCTGTCCTGGAACTCACTCTGTAAACCAGACTGCCCTTGAACTTATAGAGAAGTGCCAGCCTCTGCCTCCAAGTGCTGGGATAAAAGGCATGCACTGGGCTGGAGAGATGACTCAGCGGTTAGGAGCACTGACTGCTCTTCTGAAGGTCCTGAGTTCAAATCCCAGCAACTACATGGTGGCTCACAACCATCCGTAATGAGATCTGATGCCTTCTTCTGGGTGTCTAAAGACAGCTACAGTATACTTACATATAATAATAAATAAACCTTAACAAAAAAAAAAGGCATGCACCACCTTGGCCTGGCTGTTCTTAGAGACTCACTCTGTCACTAGCTGCTGTTTGGAATAGGCTATTGCAATAATGCTCGCATGATATGAGGATGGCTGAGTTCGGGTTTCAGGGGTGGGGGCAGTAAGATATGGTCAGATCCTGGGTGTCTTTTGAATGTAGACATGACAGATTGACTGATCTACTATAATTAGGGGCTGAGAGCAGAAGAGTCAGGGTAGCTTCCAGGTTCGTGGCCTGAGTCACTAGGAGGAGTTAGCAGCGATGGAGACGGAGGTGGGCCGGGAGGACTGCAGGATGTCTGGGGGAGGGGGAAGGGCACCACGACATTGAACGTGGAAAGGGAGCCTTCAGGGCATCCAACAGAGAGGCAGTGGCTAGGGAGACTGGAGCCCCTTGGGAAGAGAGAAGCAATGGCTGACCTCGCAGTGATTGGAAAGTCTGACAACCACAGGGGTGTGTGTGACCACAAAGGGGATGACGAGGGGTAGAGAGGAAGCAGAGAGCAGGGGCTGGACCAAGCTTCTCAACATCTAGAGATCAGGTTAATGAGAAGGAACCTGTAAGGGAGACAGAGTACCAAGCAGAAAAGTAGGACAGGAAAGTGGCGTGCAGCCTAACCCTGACCCTGACCCTGACCCTATCACTAACACTAACACTAACACTAACACTAACACTAATCTTAACACTAACACTAACACTAACACTAACACTAACCCTGACACTGACACTAACACTAACCCTAACCCTAACACTGACACTAACACTAACCCTGACACTGACACTGACACTAACCCTGACACTGACACTAACACCAACACTAACCCTAACACTAACACTAACACTAACCCTGACACTGACACTGACACCGACACCGACACTGACACTAACACTAACACTAACACTAACACTAACACTAACACTGACCCTAACACTGACACTAACACTAACACTAACCCTGACACTGACACTAACACTAACCCTAACCCTAACACTAACCCTGACACTGACACTGACACTAACCCTGACACTGACACTAACCCTGACACTGACACTGACACTAACCCTGACACTGACACTAACACCAACACTAACCCTAACACTAACACTAACACTAACCCTGACACTGACACTGACACTGACCCTGACACTGACCCTAACACTGACACTAACACTAACACTAACCCTGACACTGACACTAACACTAACCCTAACCCTAACACTAACCCTGACACTGACACTGACACTAACCCTGACACTGACACTAACCCTGACACTGACACTGACACTAACCCTGACACTGACACTAACACCAACACTAACCCTAACACTAACACTAACACTAACCCTGACACTGACACTGACACTGACCCTGACACTGACACTAACACTGACACTAACACCAACACTAACCCTAACACTAACACTGACACTAACACTAACAATGACACTAACCCTGACACTAACACTAACTCTAACACTAACACTGACCCTAATCCTAACCCTAACCCTAACACTAACCCTAACCCTAATACTAACACTGACACTAACCCTGACACTGACACTAACACTAACCCTAACCCTGACCCTGACCCTAGCCCTGACCCTAGCCCTAACTTTAACCCTAACCCTAACCCTAACCCTGACCCTGACCCTGACACTGACACTGACACTAACTCTAATATTCACATCACTCAGGAGCAATGGTGAGCCTGGCAGACATGGGCAGAGAGAGGAAGAAAGAAAGCATCAGTGTGTAAATCTGGGTGTGATGGATGACTATAATGCTAGTGCCAGAGAGGCTGAGACAGAAGGATTTCTGAGAGTTTAAAAGGAGACTCCATCTCAAAAAAATAAAAAAAAAAGAAAGAAAGAAAGAAAGAAAGAAAGAAAGAAAAAGAAAAAAAGAAAAGAAAAGACCAAGTATGGTGGCATATGGCTTTAATCCAAGATCCAAGTACTCAGAGGCAGGAAGATCTCTGTGAGTTTGTGGCTAGCCTAGTCTACATAGCAAATTCTAGGACTACATAGTTCTTGCCTCCAAAAAAAGAAGTGGGCGAGGGGTGGGGCGGGTTTCAGGGTGCAGGTCAGATGGCTCAGCAGGCAGTGCACTGGCTGTCTGGCCTGACAACCTAAGTCTGATTCCCTGAGGATCACATGGAGGATCCGCACAGAGCAAGGAGACTTGGATTCTGTCCGTCGCCCTCTGGTCGCCGACTTCCTGCCTGTATCGTAGCAAGCAAGTAAACACATTCATCCACACACAATAAATAGGTAAGTAAATAAATAAATAGCGGGTGGGGCTATTTCAAGCCAGGAAAAAAAAAAGAGAGACTTGTGTGCATGGCACCTACACTCTAGAAAGACTGAGGTTAGGGTGGGTTCTGCCTGAGCAGGAAGCGACTTGTACTCCAGCGCTGGCGTGAGGGTGGGGAGGCGGCTCAGGTTACTGTTAAGTGAGTCTGAGAATGAGCCTGGGAAGATGATGGTTTTGGCTAATGAGCCCTTGCTCTCCGGAGAGGCGCGCGCCCAGAATCTGCTGCCTTCAGCTCCCTTCTCAAAGCCCCAGCGTGGCTCCTCCCGGGAATGCTGCCAGCCCAAGAGAGCCGGCTGAGGTTTTTTTTTTTTTTTTCCTGCCAGAACATTGTCCTGGAGCAGAACGGTGTCACTGCTGGCCTCAGAAGGGAAGAGGAGGACTGACAGGGTGGAGGCAGGAGATGAGAGCTGGGTGGGACTCACAGCCACAGTCACCCCGCTGGCCCTCCAGGTCTCTCTTTCCCAGCCCATTTCAATGTCTGTACTGCCGTCCTGAACTTTGGATTCCTCCTCCTCCTCTTTTTCCTCCTCTTCCTCCTCCTCTTCCTCCTCCTCTTCTAGAAAATATCAGTTGGCGATGATCATGGCCTTTTCCCGGAAGTAACACAAGCACTTCAGTTCAGCTTAGTTCAGTTCAAGCAGCTCAGGGGGCACCTGGCAATGTAAATAATAATAATGATGATGATGATGATGATGATGATGATGATAATAATAATAAAATTAAATTAAATTAAAAAATTTATGCCTATAATCCCAGCACTTGGGAGGCAGAGGCAGGCGGATTTCTAAGTTCGAGGCCAGCCTGGTCTCCAGAGTGAGTTCCAGGACAGCCAGGGCTACACAGAGAAACCCTGTCTTGAAAAACAAAAAAAAAAAAAAAAAAAAAAAAAAAAAATTAAAAAATCTGTTTTAGCCAGCCATCTTCTTCCCCTCCTGTCTCTGTCCCCACCACCCCTTGGTCACGCCACTGAGTTCAGCCAGGCTTTGGCTCTCTTCTCCTGGTCTCCTCTGTCAGTGATTTCAGAACTGATCTGAAAAAAATTATCCACCACTCAACTGATCTCTGCTCTTTGACACACATCTCTGCTCCAGCCAGCTACCTGTACCCACCAAAGGCCTAGTACTTAGTACCTAGTACCTTCTTAGCCCTTGGCTCCAATCTGACCAGGAAACGGAAGCTGGACATCCTCTCCCTGACCCGAGTGTGAGTGCCCTAACACCAGCACTCCTTCCTGCGTCCTGCCTCTCTGTGGAGCCTTGGTCTCCGGGGTTTTCTCCTAACCCATCACCCAGGCCTGTTTCATGCCCTGCCTCTTTCAGCAATGATGGCCAGCTGGTCACTGGTCCCTCCAAAGGCCGATGGCTAGCCATGCCCTCAGCTGTATCCACACTTGAGCGCTCTACTCTGGATTAATCTATCTACTTTTCTGCTCCTGCACCCAGAAAAAAAATATCATGCCAAGCCGCGGGAGAAATGAGACAAATTGACGCCCAGCCAAATTTGCACTCTGGAGTCTTCCCCGCGCTTCCGACTGCGTCTCCAGTCACTCTCGGCAGACGACTGAATCCCACTACCCCCCACCCCCAGCCCCAGAAAATGAAGACAATCAGGAGGGAGCCATCGAGCCAGCTCTGCCGAGCTCCAGTCCCACCCCCGCCCCCGCCCCCGCCCCCACCCCACAAAAAGTCTTACCTATCTCTGCCCACCGGTCTCGGCCCTCCCCTCCCAGTCACGGCTGAATGTTGCATGGGTTCCGATCTGACAAGAGTCAGTCTCGGGCCAGCGCCTCAGAAGGAAACCCTACTCCATCACCAATCGCCTCTCCTCTCCTTTCCCATCCCTGTCTCCCTTTACTTATCGCTCTTCCTCAAGCCTATAGCCAACATCAGCATCTCTGCCGTTAAAAACAATACAGCAGACCCTGCGGCTGCCACCGCATCCAGCCTCTGGGTTGTCGCTTCCATTTCTCCCAGGAGTGGTTCAGGCACTCGGGGTGCCTTATTCTTTGTCCCCAGTTACTCAAAGTCTAGGTGACTCCTAGACTTTGGTGCTTTTCTGTTCTCATCTGAGGGACATCTCTGTCCAGTGATTAGCTCCGCCCTCTGACCTCCGTGCACCCCGTCTCCGTCTCCACTTCCGCCCCAGCCATCCTGACGCCTGCTCTTCCTAGATTTCCCGTGCATCGCTGCTTCCAAAGCCTGGAGAGGCCATCCCCATTTATCTCCCATCCCTCGTTCCCCTTCAAAATGTCACCCAGGAGGGCGTCCCCGCCGTTCCGCTTGCCCGCCATCCTCCCGTTTGCCATTGTCACAGCCTTCGCCAATGCCTGTCTCTTCACTATACTCAACTGAACCCCAAGCTGGTCTCAAACACGGGATTCTCCTGCCTCAGCCTCCAAAGGGCTGGGCTCACAGGCATGTGCTGCCATGACCAGCCCAGCTATTCCTTTTTTTTTTTTTTTTTTTTTTTTTTTTTTGGGATTTGGTTTTTTCGAGACAGGGTTTCTCTGTAGAGCCCTGGCTGTCCTGGAGCTCACTCTGTAGACCAGGCTGGCCTCGAACTCAGAAATCTGCCTGCCTCTGCCTCCCAAGTGCTGGGATTAAAGGCGTGCGTGCGCCGCCACCGCCACCACCACCACCACCACCACCACCACCACCACCACCACCACCACCACCACCGCCCGGCCAGCTATTCCTTTTTAATCCTTCCGGTAGCTGATCCTACTTAATGACCTAAGGTTGGGGTGTCTGTCTGTCTCAGGTCCTTCTCTCTACTAGCTGACGTGGTCTTCCTGAGCACTGTTGTAAACACCATAAAGACACTTCTGGCTTCCACATTTCTATCTGAATCCAATCTCTGCCTTGGACTTGCACGTGAATAGTCCGTGTCCATGGGATACTCAATAAATAGCATCTCATACTTTAAGTGGCCAAAACAGATTTTAAAAAACACTTGATTTTCACCTCCAGATCTGTTACTCCACAGCCTTCCCTGTGTCTGTGAAAGGCTCTTCCCACTGCTGGTGCCCCAAACCAGTTTGTTTTGTGTAGTTCTGGCTTTATCCTTGAAAACCTGAGCCACGAAATTTCTCAATCTCAGACCACGGGAATGGTTGGTCCTCCTGTGCTGGATTCTGGATTCCTTTCTGCTTGGTTGGGTTTGTTTGAGGAAGGGTCTGTAGCCTTGGGTTGTTGTAGAATTCCTTTTTTCACTAAAGACGATTTTGGACTTAAAAAAAATTATGGGGCTGGAGAGATGGCTCGGCGGTTAAGAGCACGTACTGCACTTCCAGACGTCAAGAGTTCAAATCCCAGCAACCACATGGTGGCTCACAACCATCTGTAATGAGAAATAAATAAAAAAAACCTATGGGCTGGAGTGAGCAGGGGCTGGAGCAGAAGGGAAGGGGTTGGAGAATCAGCTTATTGAAAACTTAATGTGCTAAAATAAAAAAAATAAATAAAAGGAATAGTTATGGCCTGTGGGGTCAACTCTCTCCTTCTCCCATGTGGGTCCTGGGGATCACATTCAGGGTGTCAGACTTGGCCCTCGATCTTGAACTTCTGATCTTCCTGCCTCTAGCTCCTGAGTGCAGGGATCGTACACAAGCACCACCATGCCCCGGAAGACAAGCACTCTACCAAGTGAGCTGGGCCCCCCGGTCTCCAGATTCCTTTCTGTCCCACTCATTCATTTCTCATTAGTTGGCTCTCCCTCAAAAATTGTATACGAGTACACTCATATACAATTACACTGTGTCTTCAGACACAGCAGAAGAGGGCATCTGATCCCGTCACAGATGGTTGTGAGCCACCGTGTGGTTGCTGGGAATTGAACTCAGGACCTCTGGAAGTGCAGTCAGTGCTCTAAACCACTGAGCCCGCTCCTCCCTGTATTTTTACATAAATGATAAAGGAGTTGTTTGGAGAGAAAATATAGCACCCACACACCCATCAGGGATATCTCGTTGCTTGTACATATAATAAACACGGCTTGTACATATAATAACGTGGCTCATTTGCTGGACCACGGTCATGTCATCTTCTTGGCCTTCGACCTCCGCTGTTCACCTGTGGAGGCCTCTCCCAGCTATAGCACCCAGTGTCCCCCTACCACGAGGCCTTGTCCTACCGCTCTCATGGCTTGTCCCACTGCATGAATGTTCTTGTTCGTTTTTTTTTTTAAATCTTTTACACTTTGATAAAAGTTCCTTGAGAGCAGAAACCTTGTTCAAATCTGTGTTCCTTGCACTTGTCCCAGAGCCTCACACGCTGTAAGTGCTCAGTAAATGTTTGTTGAGTAAATGAATACGAAGCACACGGAAGCTGTCCTTGTACTCAAAAAAAAAAAAAAACAAAAACAAAACAAAACAAAAAAAAAAAAACGACCGAAAGCAAACCGGCCAGTGGGGGTCAACCAAGCTCGGTGCTAGGTGTTGGGCTCGCCTTGGTAACTAAGACGGTAGAGTCCTTTGTCTGCTGTTTGTTTTGGAGTGTGTGATCTAGTGAGAAATAGATTCACACATCCACTTTTGTTTTGAAGGGCTCCCTACGTAGACCAAGCTAGCCTGGTACTCACAGAGATCCAACTACCTCTGCCTCCAAGTGCTCAAACCAAAGACATGTGGCACCGTGTCCAGCCTGTCAATCAACCTTTTAAACTAAATATGGGTTGTGGCTACAGGTCTGCTGGGTAAGAAACGTTATGTTCATTCTCTTAACTAAAACTGGCCTGCTCAAGTTCCTCTCCGGCAAGCCTCAGATCCTATGTGAACTGTCTTTCACTCCCATCCCCAGAGCAGACTCCCCAGTCCAGGCAGACTCCCCAGGCTTCTAGCCCATCTGCCCCTGGCTCTCGCCCTGGTAAGCGTCGGCTGCTTCCTAGTCAAGCTTGGACCTCAGGAAAAGGACAGATAAGAGAGGTTGGAGGAGAATGGGGGGAAACAGAGTGACAGAGGGTGGGGAGACTGTGTGTGTCGGGGTCCTTCTCGATCCCCCACACCATCCGTAGCTCAAGAGAAAACTCCAGCTCTGGTCTAAGAGCTCTACCCTCCCTCCCTCCCTTCAGCCCTTCCACTCTTTCTTCCCCAGAGACAAACTCACAAAGTCTCCCTCAGGGAGCCCAGCTCACTCCTTCCAGAGCTGCTCAGTTGCCCGTGTAAATGAGAATCCTTACACATACCCCCATCAAGGGCTCCTTGTCAGACTGCCTCCTCAACAGCGCCATCCGTGGCTGTCCTCGTCACCAAGCATGAGAAGTCATTTGTGACTTTCTCTAGTCGGCCACTGACCCCTGCCAGCACCTGTGTCTGTGACCCTGCCTCTGCCTAACCGGCTTGTCTTGTTGTCTAAACTCATTAGTCCATTCCTAATGTCATACGAGAACACTTCCTTTCACTGTTTTGTTCTAGCTGTTTCTCTGTTAAGGCATCCCTTCTGTCAGACGGCAGAAGCATTCCAGCAGAGTCATTCTGACCGTGTCATTCGCCTGGTGGCTTGTCACTTTACAGATGTTGACACAGACCCAATCTGTTAACTCAACATTCAAAGTATCATATCGTACTGGGGCTCAAGCCCTCCCCTCCCCTATACTTCCATATTTTACTATTTGAAATGTCTTTTGCTGGGGCTGGAGAGATGGCTCAGTGGTTAAGAGCACTGACTGCTCTTCCAAAGGTCCTGAGTTCAAATCCCAACAGCCACATGGTGGCTCACAACCATCCATAATGAGATCTGACGCCCTCTTCTGGAATGTCTGAAGACAGCTACAGTGTACTTATATATAATAAATAAATAAATCTTTGAAAGAAAGAGAGAAAGAAAGAAAGAATGTCCTTTGCTGCTTTTTAATTGCCCTGTTGCCCCCAATAGTCAATCTGATCAACAGCATCTACTTTCCAGAGTCCAAATCTCATTCGATCTAATCCAAAAAGAAGGAAGGAATAAGCATTCTCTAGAGTGGGTGGAGGGGCACGGCGCCAACGACCCTGGACCCAAACTGGATTTAACCTTAGTGCTCTGTTATTCTCTAGTTATGTAAGATTGAATAGGTCACCAGGCATCAAATTCCTCATCTCTAAGCTGGGAGATATATCTGCATATCACACAATAAGCATGGTATATGACATCAGTGTTTGATATCGTAGACAAAATACAATACTAAAAGCTTTTCATATAGCTTGAGGCCAACTGGCCTACAGAGTGAATTCTAGGATCTCCAGGACTACACGGGGAAACTGTCTCAAAAAAAAAAAAAAAGACCTTCTTAACTATCTAACTTAATTATTCCAATCACTCTAAGAGATATTATTTGAATTATATAGATCACTTCTTTTTTTGTCAACTTTTTTGCTATTATTTAATATGAGTATCTGCATGTACACCTGCGTGTCAGAAGAGGGCATAAGACCTCATTACAGATGGTTGTGAGTGACCACGTGGTTACTGGGAATCGAACTCAGGACCTCTGGAAGAGCAGCCAGCGCTCTTAACCGCCGAGCCATCTCTCCAGCCCTATAGATGGCTTCTTCCTAAGACTAAAGTACTTCACTCACAGCTCACAGCTGGTGGCCATGGGAAGCTGGGACTCAGGCCTATTTGTTTGTTTGTTTGTTTGTTTTCAAGACAGGGCTTCTCTGTGTAGCCCTGGCTGTCCTGGAACTTACTCTGTAGATCAGGCTGGCCTTGAACTCAGAAATCCGCCTGCCTCTGCCTCCCAAGTGCTGGGATTAAAGGCGTGCGCCACCAACGCCCCGCTTCAAGCCTATTATTTTCCCTGAACCAATGTCAAGTTCTCCTGAGCCATAGGAAGGGAACCAGAGGAAACCATCTCTCCAGCTGGCTCTCCGGGTGAGTTCTAATGAAGCCTGGAGAGAACTACAGAACCAGGGAACAGGAATAATAGGGTATTTGGTTTGGCGGTGCACACCTGGAATGCCACCACTTGGCAAGGGGAGGCATAAGGACAGAAGTTCAAGGCCAGCCTCGGCTACATAGAGAGCTCAGGAGTAGACTGTGCTTCTGACATGTTCTCTCAAAAATGTAAAACAGGGCCAGCTGGATCACTCAGTAAGGGCACTTGCCACCACATCCAAGAGTCAGAGTTTGATTTCCAGGACCAACTTTTGAGAGTGTCCACTGGCCACATGCACACCATAACAGGAATGCACAAACATACATGACTGCACACACACACACACACACACACACACACACACACAGTAAAACAACAATCAAAGCCTCAGGCATAAAGTGATATTATGTGATTATATGATATTATGTGATAGAAAGGGATGATATCAAAGAAGGTGATTGGCCAGAGCACAACTCTATTAAAAAATAATTATAGAAAACAGTATATGTGCTTTTCTTGTTGTTTTTGTTTGTTTGGGGTTTTGTTTATTTGTTTGTTTTTGAGACAGGGCTTCTCTGGGTAGCCCTGGATATCCTGGAACTCCATCTCTAGACCAGGCTGGCCTTGAACTCAGTAGCATCTGCCTGGCTCTGCCTCCTGAGTGCTGGGATTAAAGGCGTGTGCCACCATCCAGCTACGAATGCTTTTAGTTTAGTTCCAATAGCAGTTTTGGAATTTGTTACTAGGAAATGGCAATGTGTTCCTCGATTTACTTTTGGGGACAACTGCTACATCTGATAATTTGCCGCAAGGGGCTCAGGGAGATGAAAAGTCCATGAAGAGCCGGGCGTGGTGGCACACGCCTGTAATCCCAGCACTCGGGAGGCAGAGGCAGGCAGATTTCTGAGTTTGAGGCCAGCCTGGTCTACAGAGTGAGCTCTAGGATAGCCAGGGCTACACAGAGAAACCCTGTCTCGAAAAACAGAAAACAAAAAACAACAACAAAAAAGAAACAAACAAAGAAAGAAAGAAAAAGAAAAAGAAAGAAAGAAAAGTCCATGAAGACAGCAAAACTGACCCCCCACGGTCTAGACTCTCATCGCCAGTGACATCATCCTAGGAGAAAAGCTCAGAGACAAGACTCTGAGAGGAGTCAGTGGTGGCAGACTCGGATAAAGCACTAGAGAAATCCTGCAGGCTGGGCGTGAAGTTCAGAGGAAGAGCAGTGCCTGATGAGACGGGGCCTGGGTTCCACCCCCAGCAACACACACCTCACACACTCACACACATGTACACCACACCCACACCATACACACACACACACACACACACACACACACAGACATTCACACACTCACACACATATACACAACACCCACACCATACATACACATACCACACACAGACGTTCACATACACACTCACACACATATACATCATACCCACACCATACACACACATACATACCACACAAACATAGACATTCCCACACTCACATATACACCACACACACACACACACACACACAGAGACATTCCCACACCCACACACTCACACACATATATACCACACCCACACACCATGCACATACACCACACATAGACAGTCACGTGCATGCACTCACACACATGAACACGGACATTTCACTCACAGAGCAGTCATGTACACAAGCATACACATTCACACATACACACAGCCTTTCACACATACTCACACACAAAAACACAAATATTCACACAGTCACACATCACACAGACATTCATTCACACACACACACACACACACACACACACAGCACACTCCCTCACACATACAAAGGTTTTCAGTAAAAAGAAAGGCTGAGTCTCATCAATTCGGTGTAAGAACAGCTGCTTGCCTCTCTCCGGGCTTCCCAAGGACACAGTGTGAGCAGCTGCTTCACGCCCTGTGCACACGAGTCCTACCTGTCCCCACCCACCACAACTGCCCCCACCGTAACTAACTGTGCCCTCAAACTGTGCACCAAAATAAACTTTTCTGTCCTTAAAGAAAAAAAAAAATCTGGGAGCTGCAGAGATAGCTTGGAGGTTGAGAGCACGGAATGCTCTGGGCCTGAGTTCAATTCCCAGCAACCACACGGTGGCTCACAACCAGCTACAATGAGATCTGGCGCCCTCTCCTGGTAAGTAGGCATATATGCAGGCAGAACACTGTACTTAATAAATAATACATCCTTTTTAAAAAAAAATCCATCTACAAAAAATACTGGATATGATCGCTATGTGATAATTAAAGATTCTTTTCTGTTTTTTCCCCTCCCTTCTCCCTCTTGCTCTGCATCCCTTCTCTGGCCCATTACAGATGGTGGTGAGCCACCATGTGGTTGCTGGGATTTGACCTCATGACCTCCAGAAGAGCAGTCAGTGCTCTTAACCGCTGGCTCAGCTCGTGCAGGACCTACAACAGTCGGCTTCCAGCACGCACATGGCCACTCATAACCACCTGTAAGCCCAGCTCTGTGAGATCAGACAGCCGCCTCCTTCCCCCATAAGTACCTGCTTGGGCAAGAACATGCATACCCACAGATAAAAAATTAAATAGATATTAACCTTTTTTGTTTGCTTTGTTTTGTTTTTGTTTGTTTGTTTGTTTCTCGAGACAAAGTTTCTCTGTATAGTCCTGGCTGTCCTGGAACTCACTTTGTAGTCCAGGCTAGCCTTGAACTCAGAAATCTGCCTGCCTCTGCCTCCCAAGTGCTGGGATTAAAGGCCGCCGCCGCCGCCGCCACCACCACCACCACCACCACCTGGCAAAGGTCTCACTATTTGAAACAGTCTCATATACACTATATATATAGCCCTGGAACTAGCCTAGAATGCCTGCTAGCCCCGCTTCCGCCGGCCAGTGCTGGCGTTAGCAGCGCCTACACAATACCTAGCTTAAAATAGGCAATTCTTTTTTGTCTCTTCAATTGCTTGTTTCTGGCTTGAAAAGGCTGTGAATAACTTTATTTAACATCCCCATATATGAAAGACATAGAGCTAGACTTTAACGAACACAGCCTGTCGTTTGCAATTGCAGCTAAGATCTTTGGGAAGTAAAACTAACACCACTGTATTGTAAGTTCATAATTTTTGTTTACACACATAAGTAAGGCACTGTGTCACGTGGTTTAATATTACTTAATGGTTTACTGTGACTGCTGTGACAACCAAAAATGTCATCGGCTCTCAAACATCCCTTGGGGACAAAATCGGGAAGATAAACAAATACATTTGCATGCACCCATAAAAAGCCCCCAGATCAAATACAGAAAAATAAAGTTTTGAATGTACATAGAAACCATTTGGTTCAACAATTATCATTGCTATTTGGACATCTCTCCTTCAATTACCTTTTTATGGTCGAGACTCTGTCACACAGCCCAAAATAGCCTCAAACTCACCTCATCGTCGAGGAAGGACAGTTGGGGGTTCTGATCCTCCTGCCTCTGCCTCCTGATTCTGTGGCTACAGGCTTGAGCCAGCATACCGGATTTTGCAGCGCTTGGGAATTGAACCTGGGGCTTTGCACAGTCTAGGCAAAAGCTCTCTACAGCCGTGATACACCGTCACTTCCGCTGTTGACAGAACCAGAACACAGAAAGTCGAAAAGTACATGGAGTGGCGCCATCCACCGTTTTCACCTAACCGAGGACAATACATCACCTAGCCACAATGGACTGTATATCATTGTCAAATATATTGGGGGTGTTCCAAAAGAAAAATATATGCACAAGACAAAATGTGTCTTAATAAGCGTTCAGGATGAAAACAAGACGTGGAATGTTCACTGCCCACAGAAGTATTACATTAGAAGTCAGTGAGGAACCGTGTTGCCCGGCTACAGATCCGTTGGTTGCCTGGTAAGAGCAATTGAGCAGGTCCACTCACCACAACCACTTAAAAAAGGAAAGAAGGAAAGAAAGAAAAGAGAAGAAAAGAAAGCTGGTTCTAAAAAATAAAACTTGTGAATAGTATAATCATGATTTTTGAAGCCAATCGGTTTTAAGGTCAGCCAAAGTTACACAATGAAACCTTCCCTCAAAAAGAAGATTAAATAAATAATTTAGTAGTGAATTTGAAACAGAGCTGGGCATGGTGGTGCCTATAAGCCCAGCATCCAAGTAGACTGAGGCAAGTTAGAATCCAGCCTGAGCTGCATAGTGAGAACTTGTCTTAAAAACAACCGGGGCTGGAGAGATGGCTCAGCGGTTAAGAGTGCTGACTGCTCTTCCGAAGGTCATGAGTTCAAATCCTAGCAACCACATGGTGGCTCACAACCATCCATAATGAGATCTGATGCCCTCTTCTGGGGTATCTGAAGACAGCTACTACAGCGAACAAGCAGGGGCGAAGAGAGAAGAAAAATTGTCTGAAGACAGCTACAGTGTACTTACATATAGTAAATAAATAAATCTTTAAAACAAGAGGTGACTCAGGTGTTAGAGAGCAGTTGCTGCTAGCCCAGAAGACCTGGGTTCCACTGGGTTCCACTGCCAGCATCCAACGCAGGGGGCTCACAGCTGCCTCTAATCACACACACACACACACACACACACACACACACACACACACGTGCACTCACGCACGCACGCACGCACACGCACATGCATGCACACCACCACCACCCACACACATTCAATAAATTAATTTTATATTGTATTGCATTGGTGTTTTGCTTTCATGTCTGTGTGAGGGTGTCAGATCTTGGAGTTACAGACAGTTGTGAGCTGCTATGCGGGCTCCAGGTTTTAAACCTGGATCCTCTGGAAGAGCAGTCAGTATTCAATCTCTGAGCCATCTCTCCAGCCCCAATAAGTCTTTAATTAAAAACAAAACAAAAACGAGGGGCTGGAGAGATGACTCAGAGGTTAAGAACACTGGCTGCTCTTCCAGAGGTCCTGAGTTCAAATCCCAGCAACTACATGGTGGCTCACAACCATCTGTAATGGAATCCAATGCCCTCTGGTGTCTCTGAAGACAGAGACAGTGTACTTAGACATTAAATAAATAAATCTTTAAAAACAAAACAAAACAAAAACCTCCCAAAACAACAAGACACACACTTGGAAAAATGCTTGCATATATATATATATATATCGCCTGGCGTGGTGGTGCACGCCTTTAATCCCAGCACTTGGGAGGCAGAGGCAGGTGAATTTCTGAGTTCGAGGCCAGCCTGGTCTACAGAGTGAGTTCCAGGACAGCCAGGACTACACAGAGAAACCCTGTCTTGAAAATTATATATATATATATATATATATATATATATATATATATATATATATATCAAGAGAACTACATCTAGAAATTACTTTTTTTTTTTTTTTTTTTTTTTGGTTTTTTCCGAGACAGGGTTTCTTTGTATAGCCCTGGCTGTCCTGGAACTCACTCTGTAGACCAGGCTGGCCTCGAACTCAGAAATCCGCCTGCCTCTGCCTCCCAGAGTGCTGGAATTACAGGCTTGTGCCACCACCGCCCGGGTAGATATTACTTTTTTTAAAGATTTTTTTTAAATTTATTTTTTATGGGAGTATACTGTTGTTCTCTTCAGACACACCAGAAGAGGGCATCAGATCCCATTATAGATGGTTGTGAGTCACCATGTGGTTGCTAGGGATCAAACTCAGGACCTCTGGAAGAGCAGTCAGTGCTCTTAACCACTGAGCCATCTCTCCAGCCCTTCTAGAAAAATATTTTTAAGACTTATTTTTATTATTTTTAACTATGTGTATGTGTGTGGGTTTGTGCACATAAGTGGAGATGTTCTCAGAGGTCAGAGGCACTGTATGCCCCTGGGGCTGGAGTTGCAGCTGTGAATCATCAGTGTGGTGCACTGAGAACCTGACACCTGACACAGGTCCTCTAACAAGAGCTTTCCATGCTTTTAACTTTGAAGCCATCTCTCAACCCAGAGAATGCATTTTTTAAAAACTGCATATAAACCTGGCATCTTAGTTAGGATTTTATTGTCATGAAGAGACACCATGACCATGGCAACTCATATAGAGGAAGACATTTAATTGGGGCTGGCTTACAAGTTCAGAGGTTCAGTCCATCATCATCATGGCGGGAGCATGGCAGCGCGCAGGCAGGCATGGTGCTGGAGGATCTGAGGGTCCTGCATCCTGATCCGGAGGCAGCCAGGAGGAGATTATGTGTATCCCACACTAGGTGTAGCTTGAGCCTGTCTGACCTTGAAGCCCGCCTCTAGGTGACATACTTCTTCCAGCAAGTCCACAGCTCTTTCCAGTACCACTCCCTGTGGCCAAGCATTCAAACATGCGTCTGTGGGGACCGTGCCTGGGGTGGTGGCACAGCCTGTAATCTCTGTTCTCCTCAGGTGGGAGGGGCAAGTTCAAGGCCATGTTTGACTCCAGAGTGAGTGGAGACTGACTTGGGCTACGGAACTCTGACTCTAAATCTAAAAACGTTAGGGGCTGAGGAGATGGCTTGGCAGTTAAGTACACTGGCTCCTTTTCCAGAGGGCCCAGGTTCAATTCTCAGGACCCGCGTGGGAGCTCACAACCACTTCCAGGGGACCTTCTGGTCGTTTTGGGCACTGTACACACAGGGTACAGACAAACATGCAAGCCAAAGACCTACACACATACAAATAAATAGATCAATGCAGGGTACCCGGGGCCACCTTCGAGGTGGCCAGTATGTCTGGCTCAAAGGAGTTCAACCGGGCTACAGACCAGACTGTGAAGGAGGGCCACACGTGTCGGGGGTTCCAAGGATGCCAAAGGGAGGGCCGGCGTCCAGACTGCGTGGAAGCCGAGCTGGTCCTGGAGGGGGCTGAAGCCTGTTACTGAAGAACGAGCGTTCACCTACTGCCGAGGGCAAGACTAACCTTATTGGAAAGACGTAAGCAATGACTTCCGACAAAATCTGAAGTTTAACTTCAGTGCCCGTACTACTTAAATATGGTGGAATTGAGGAATTCCTTAATTAATGGAATCTGAGGCCTTTCAGGCCAATCTCGGGGAGGTTATAGTCTCTGAGAATCAAGATTTGATTCTCAATTCTTGACTTCCTGCTTTGCTCTGGTATAAAAGAAACCACGTACTGGTGGACAGTGGTGGCACGTGCCTTCAATCCCAGCGCTCGGGAGACAGAAGCAGGCAGTTCAAGGCTAGCCTGATCTACAGATAAAGTTCCACGATGGCCAGGGCTATATAAAAACCCTGTCTTGAAAAATAAAAGAAAAAGAAAGGGAAAAAAACACATGCTTGCTTTGAATTCATATTACTACTGAGCAAATGATTATGTTAAAAATCAGTGTACATGCTGGGCATGGTGGCACACGCCTGTAATCCCAGCACTTGGGAGGCAGAGGCAGGTGGATTTCTGAGTTCGAGGCCAGCCTGGTCTACAGAGTGAGTTCCAGGACAGCCAGGACCACACAGAGAAACCCTGTCTCCAAAAAAACCAAAAAAAAAAAAAAAAAAATCAGTGTACATATAAATAATAAAGAAGTAAAATACAACAAATGAGTGAATTATATTATAAAACGTTTTAAAATAAAAACCCAAAGCAGACAAACGGCTGTGCAAAAGCTGGAGGTTGGAGCCCGGGTTAGACATGAAAGAACAGGAGGGGAATTTTGATTGTGGCAGTGTTTACACAGCTACTGTTACGACGCAACTTGGCACGAGGGCTGTTTGGTTGTACAGGAGGCTGCGGTAAAGACCATGAACTCTTTGGGCACAGAGATGACATCATCACCAGGAAACCTTTAGAGGAAAAAGAAACCTGACCAAGAGAGGCAAAGCTTCCCAGGGGCCCGGAGGCGGTCTACACTGAGTGGGAGGGTAGGAAGGGACTCTGGCTTGATTAAGGCTTCATCCACCCTGGGCCAACCTGGAAAATGAATTGCCCACTCAGCCCTGGATTCCCCAGCAGGACCTGCCTCTAAAAAAGCACCCTCCTTCAGGCAATGGTGGGTACACTCCACCCCACGCCCACCTCCACCCCCACCACCCCATACCCCCACCCATCCCCCACCAACTGAGAGGTCTCTCTTGGAAAATTATCTTGGAGAAGGAACTCTACTTAAAAGAAAATGTCTCCCTCACCCATTCCCCCAGCCCCCAACCCCCCCCACTCACCCACACACATCTACACCTAACCCCACACCCCCTCATCCTGTACCCTCAAAAGAAAATGGCAATCAGAAGTAAACCCCCCCCCCAAAAAAAAAAGAAGGAAAAAGAAACCTTTTATGCAAATTCCCAGACAAAGGAAAGTGCCCATCCTTTCTGAAGTCAAATCAAGCAGAACATGGAGGAATACTGCAGGAAGTCGCCTGGGTCACTGCTGGGACAGGGAAATCATATGCAAACACACGGAGGAGTGACTGGGGACCCAGAATGGAAGGACACAGAACAGCACCTCTTCTAGATTTGACTTTGGCTCATTTGGGGCCGATACTAACCCACCAAACAACAGCCCTAAGTTGGCTTGGCCTTGGCTGTGTAGTTGGGGGGGGGGGGGAACGACACAATCAAATGGCTCCTGGTTTTCCTCCTTGCAGGTCAGTCATGTGTATAAGTTACAGATTCTCCATTCGTACCTTCCCCTCCCGTTGGAACCGTGGATGAAATGCACACAGAAGGCGAGAACTCGCTGGAAAACTCTAGAACAGGGCCCGAGTCCCCTTACTCATTTACTGTGTTTAGCAGAAAGAATGGCCTCGTTTGTTTGTGTTCAAATATACATTTCGGGTTTCTAAAAAGGACCAGCTCCACTTCCGGGTAGTCACAAGAAGGTGGAGTCAGGCTTGAATGGGCGGGCGGACCAGACCAAGGCATGTTCACTCCGGGAAAGAGACCTTCCAAGGGAGGAATTGCCATTAGAGCCTCAGTAACCACAGGCCCATCAGACACTCTGGCCTGGTGAGTCAGCGCCACCTTGTGGATTCAGAGGAGCATTGCTGGGAATCCAAAGTCAATGTTACAAGCCTCTCGGGTGATACAGGGTCATACATTGTATTAATTCTGGAAAAGAAAGGCCCCCACTGATTTGCTCACGTTTGAATTCATAAATTAACAGGGACCCTATTAGTGACATTTTAATTAATTGATGTGGTGTCCCTAGCCACACTGAGTTGTATAATTACATTCTACAAATTAAACTTTTCTGTAGCTTTTCTCCAAGGACCTTTAAGTTCTATATCTATTTCCACCCCCAGTCGTGGCCTGTTTGAGTCTAAACAGACATTGCTGTATCGAACAAACTGCAGTAAGGGCTAGATGAGAGGTGACGTTAGGACAAGGAACACATTCAACACATAATTATTCACTAGAAGCTCCCGGGCATGGTTCTAGACTCCAGTCCACACAATCACTACTCTGGAGAAGTTTGCCGATAGGTGGGGGAGTAGCCAAGAAACAACTAAAAATGTTGACAAGATGAGGTCAGAGAAAGCTATCGTTTTAATTGGTAATATGAGAAGGAAGGCAAGGGATGGAGACTAAAGCCCTCAAGTGTCTCTCAAAGATGATATTTGAGAACCAGAGGGTAATTTTATCCTGGTGTGTGTGTGTGTGTGTGTGTGTGTGTGTGTGATGTTGTTTTTGATTGTTTTGAGACTGGTCCCTCTGGACTGCAGAGTGACTTCAGTATTCTCCCTGTCCCAGCTTCCCCGTGCTGTGACAATAGGTGTGAGCCACCAGGCCTGGCTTTTTGCTTAAGACAAAACCAAAACTGGCAAGGCATAGTAGCTCATGCCTTTACTCTCAGCGTAAGCCGGGCAGAGGCAGGTAGATCTCTGTTAAGTCTGAGACCAGCCTGGTCTACGTAGTGAGTTCCAAGTCTGAAGCCCCACTACACATCAAGAAACTGTCTGAAAAACAAAACCAAAGCTGGAGAGTTGGCTCCTGGGTGAAGAGAACTGGGGTCTTCCAGAGGACCTGGGTTCGAGTCTCAGCTCCCTCCTGGCAGCTCACAACCATCTGTAACTCCAGTTCCAGGAGGGAATCTGACTCCCTCTTTTGACCTCCTCAGGTACTACACACACTATGCACAGATATACATGCAGATTAGATATCCATATACACACATACGTCATAAATAATTTTTTTAAAAAAAGCATTACAGAAGCCAGCCTGACTAACAGCACTCAGGAGGCAAAGGGTCTCTGAATTTGAGGCTAGCCTGGTCGACATAGTTAAGTTCCTGGCCAACTAGTGTTACAGAGTGATATTTTGTCTTTATTTTTTAAAAAAGAGCCTTGTGTCTATATATTAAGTTCCAGGCCCTATATTCAAAGAGTATTTGCTTCTGAAAAATTTATTTTATTTTTATGTGTGTGCATGTTCTACCTGCACCTGTGTACTGCATGCATGCAGCCCCCTCAGAGGCCACACGAGGGCGCACCAAATCCCCGTGACTGGAGGCACAGAGGGTACTTAGGAACTGTTAAAAGTGCTCATAATTCAACGTGAAGCTCCCTTCCTCCCCGCCTCCCCACCATACACACACTCCCAACACACACACACACCGGAAACAGGGTTTCTCTGTGTATACCTGGCTGTCCTGGAACTAGCCCTGCCATCTCGCTAGCCTGGCGCCTCAAAAAAGAAAATTTTTTTAGAATATATACCCCTGTAAGTCTTTTAAATTTTTTTTCTGGAACTCCTTCGGTTTTGGCCTGAGCTCCATTAAGCAGTCAGCAGCAGTCCCTGTTGCAGTCACTCTGTTAATCCTGAACACCTTCTGGATACTTCTGCAGGCCCCAGAGTGCCAAAATCTAGAAAGTAGTAGTGAAAATGTCACCAGGCATGGTGGCTTAGTGTCCTGGCTCATTGTTTTGGCAACTTGACACAAGCTCGTCATAAGGAAAGATGTTTCTCAACTGGGAAAATGCCCCCCACTAGACAGCCTGGAGGCAGGTCTGTGGTACACTTGCATGATTATTAATGTATTTATTTATTGGACTTTAATTCTTAAGTCCTGGGAAGGTGGTCCTAGGTCTCCTAAGAAAGCAAACTGGGCTGGGCAGTGGTGGCGCACACCTTTAATCCGAAAGAGAGAGAGAGAGAGAAAGAAAGAAAGAAAGAAAGAAAGAAAGGAAGGAAGGAAGGAAGGAAGGAAGGAAGGAAGGAAGGTAGAAAAAGAGAGAGGGAGAGAGAGAGAGAGGGAGGGAGGGAGGAAGGGAGGGAGGGAGGGAGGGAGGGAGGAAAGCAGACCGAGCAAGCCATGGAGAGCAAGCCAGTAGTGAGTGCTCCTCGGTGGCATCCCACCTCAGGGCCTGCCTCCAGCTTCCTGCCCCGACTTCCCTCAGGATAGACACTGGTGTGGAAGTGCATGCCTAGGAAACCCTTTCCCCCCAAGCTGCTTTTGGTCTCGGTGTTAGAAAGCAAGTCAAGGGGCTGGACTGCTCTATGGTTAAGAACACTGGCTGCCGGGCGTGGTGGCGCAAGCCTTTAATCCCAGCACTTGGGAGGCAGAGGCAGGAGGATTTCTGAGTTTGAGGACAGCCTGGTCTACAGAGTGGGTTCCAGGACAGCCAGGGCTACTCAGAGAAACCCTGTCTTGGAAAAAAAAAAGTCAACAATAAAGGGAGGAAGAAACTGGACAGACGGCACTGAGATGAGGGGCAGGCGAGTTCTTAAAAGAGCAAGACCTGCCGGGCGGTGGTGGCGCACGCCTTTAATCCCAGCACTTGGGAGGCAGAGGCAGGCGGATTTCTGAGTTCGAGGCCAGCCTGGTCTACAGAGTGAGTTCCAGGACAGCCAGGGCTACACAGAGAAACCCTGTCTCGAAAAACCAAAAAAAAAAAAAAAAAAAAAAAAAAGAGCAAGACCTGCAAACCTGCTCCAAAGTTTGTATGGGAGCACACAGCCCAGGCCCCACACAGCCCAGGCCCCACACAGCCCAGGCCCCTCACAGCCCAGGTTCCACACAGCCCAGGCCCCACACAGCCCAGGCCCCACACAGCCCAGGTCCCACACAGCCCAGGCCCCACACAGCCCAGGCCCCACACAGCCCAGATCCCACACAGCCCAGGCCCCACACAGCCCAGATCCCACACAGCCCAGGCCCCACACAGCCCAGGCCCCACACAGCCCAGATCCCACACAGCCCAGGTCCCACACAGCCCAGGCCCCACACAGCCCAGGTCCCACACAGCCCAGGCCCCACACAGCCCAGGCCCCACACAGCCCAGGTCCCACACAGCCCAGGTCCCACACAGCCCAGGTCCCACACAGCCCAGGCCCCACACAGCCCAGGCCCCACACAGCCCAGGCCCCACACAGCCCAGGCCCCACACAGCCCAGGTCCCACACAGCCCAGGCCCCACACAGCCCAGGTCCCATACAGTTCAGGTTCCACACAGCCCAGGTCCCACACAGCCCAGGTCCTAGACACTGTGGCAGTAAGACTGCCAATCCCATCAGCTGTCTATCCTAGCTTCCCCAAGGACCAAGCAACCCACTTTCCACAAATCAGTTTCTATCTTTTCCTGGTGATATTAAGGGTATACCTTGAGCCAGATGTGGTGGCAAACATCTGTAACTCGAGCTCAGGAGCTCAAGGTCATCCTGAGCTGCACAGCTAATTCAAGGGTTACAGGAGACCATCTCGAAAACAAACAAACAAAAAAACCTAAGCAAGGGACTGGAGAGGTAGTTCAGCATTAGAGCATATGCTTTGCATAGGCTCTAGATCTGATTCCCAGCACCCACGTTAGCTCACAACCATGTCACTCCAGTTCAGATCTGACACATGCAAGTGTCACGCACGCACGCACGCACGCGCAAGCAGGCAAAACATTCATGCATTTTAGTAGTCAGGGTCCTCTAGGGCAGTGACTCTTAGAACTGTATTAGCCAGGCTCATGCCTTTAATCCCAGCACTTGGGAGGCAGAGGCAGGCGAATCTCTGAGTTGGAGGCCAGCCTGGTCTACAGAGTTCCAGATAGCCAGGGCTACCCTGTCTGTCTATTTATTATATGTAAGTACACTGTAGCTGTCTTCAGACACTCCAGAAGAGGGCATCAGATCTCATTACCGATGGTTGTGAGTCACCATGTGGTTGCTGGGATTTGAACTCAGGTCCTTCGGAAGAGCAGTCAGTGCTCTTAACCGCTGAGCCACCTCTCCAGCACTACAGTACTTTTATTACACACATTTTTTTAATTATTACACACATTTTTATGAGAAAAAAAAGCCCTATTTCTACTTTAAATTTTTTTTTAAGTTTTTTTGTTTGTTTGTTTGTTTGTTTGTTTTTCAAGACAGGGTTTCTCTGTGTAGTCCTGGCTGTCCTGGAACTCACTCTGTAGACCAGGCTGGCCTTGAACTCAGAAATCCGCCTGCCTCTGCCTCCCAAATGCTGGGATTACAGGCATGTGCCACCACACCCAGCTTAAATTTTTAAAACGTGTTTTGTCTGTGCACATTCATGCCTGGTGGTTATAGAGGCCAGAAGAGGCTGCACTGGGTCCCCACGTGGTTGCTGGGAGGTGAAATCGGGTCCTCTGGAGAGCAGCCAGTGCTCTAACTGCTGAGCCACCTCTGCAGCCCCTCATTTCTGGAGATGGCTCAGTTTGTTAGACACCTGCTGCATAAACATGAAGACCTGAGTTCAGATCCACAGAACCTACACAACCAGGTGTCACGGCTGTGACTGTGACTTTAGCCCTGGGGCCGGGTGTTGGGGAGCAGACATGGGTATTCACTAAGCCTGAAAGGCTAAGCAGCCTTGCCAGCAGGGTACGGTTACCGAGGAGACCCAAGACCCTTTCTCTCTACACCAAACAGTGGCATGTGTGTTGGGGGTGGCTTGCCTGTAATCCTACAACCTGGAGAGCATAGGCAGGGGTCCAGACCCATTAACACACTATCTGGAAAAAATAAAGATGGGGGCTGGAGAGATGGCTCAGCAGTTAAGAGCACTGGCTGCTCTTTCAGAGGTCCTGAGTTCAATTCCCACAAACCACATGGTGGCTCACAACCATCTATGAGATCTAGTGCCCTCTTCTGGTGTGCATGAAGAGAAGAGTATTCATATACATAAAATACTAAAAGAAAATTTAAAATAAAAATAAACTACCGGGTGGTGGTGGCACACACCTGTAATTCCAGCACTCTGAGAGGTGGAAGCAGGCAGATTTCTGAGTTCGAGGCCAGTCTGGTCTACAGAGTGAGTTCCAGGACAGCCAGGGCTATATAGAGAAACCCTGTTTCGAAAAAACCAAATCCAAAAAACCATAAACAAACAAACAAATAAATAAAATAAACATGGCGAGCCAGCAAGACAGCTCGGGTTTAAAGCGCCTGCCAGGTAAGCATGACCACCGGGGTCTTCTCTCCAGAGCTACTTGTGGTAGAAGAGAGAAGTAACTCAGACCACAGCATCACCTAACTTACTGAACAGTCAGAACAGGCGAGACCAGCACTAAATAGTTGCTTGAAATGGCTCAAAAGTTAAGGCACCCCTACTCTGGCAGAGCATTGGAGTTGAGTTCCTGGCACTCACTAAAGCTTGCAACCTCCTGTTAACTCCAGCTCTGAGGATCCGCTGGGCATACACAAACAAAGCTTCATGGGTTTTTTTTGTTTTTTTTTTTTTTTAAAGAGTGAGGATGTAGCTTAGAAGTAAAGTCCTTGTCTAACCTCTCTAAAATTCTGGGGGTGCTAGAGAGATGGCTCAGCAGTTAAGAGCACTGGCTGCTCTTTCAGAGGTCCTGAGTTCAATTCCCAACACCAACATGGAGGCTCACATTAGGTGTAGTCTTCATGTGACCGGATGACCTCTTCTGACATGCAGATACAAAACATCCATATACATAAGTAAATCTAAAACAAGACCCTGGGACTGTTGACTAGGGTAGCCATAACTCAAGCTCCAGGGGATCTGATGCCTTTCTTACCTTCCAGGGTCACCAGGAACTTAGAAGGACCCCATAGCACTGAACAAGATGGAAGGGGAAGGTAAGTGGGGTGGTGGTGGTGCACGCCTTTAGTTCCAGCATTTGGGAGGCAGAGGCAGGCCGATTTCTGAGTTCGAGGCCAGCCTGGTCTACAGAGTGAGTTCCAGGACAGCCAGGGCTACTACACAGAGAAACCCGTCTCGAGAAAACAAACAAAAAAAACCAACTCACTCTTAAGATCCAACCTGTCTTGTCCTATTACTGAGGCAGTAACTTTCGACTGCATCTCTCTCTCCCCCCACTTTTCCCCTCAATTAGACAGGAAGTCATTAAGAAGACTGTCTGCTCTAATGATCTACAGCACTTCTACAAAACTGATCTACGTCTGAAAATCCTGTACCATAATACTAAAACCAACATAAGAGACATAAAGTCACACAGCATTTAACAAGCACATAATTAGCCAGGCGGTGGTGGCGCACGCCTGTAATCCCAGCACTTGGGAGGCAGAGGCAGGCGGATTTCTGAGTTCGAGGCCAGCCTGGTCTACAGAGTGAGTTCCAGGACAGCCAGGGCTATACAGAGAAACCCTGTCTCGAAAAAAAAAAAAAAAAAAATCCAAAAAACAAGCACATAATTGCAAATATATTTATTACAATTTACAGATTAGTTAATTATATACAAATATAATCTGAGCTATAAAATCTCCACTAGTTACATGTAAAATGACTGATCTGAAGAAGCCAACTCAAAATCTTTCCCCAACTCTACCTTTCTTAAATTATAAAAAATAAAATCTGACGGTATTAATTTCAAGTTAAAGGGTTGCCACATTTCAGTACTCAGAAGTGCGGGTCCCCACCTGTACAGAGCCTCCCAGGTCTACAGCACCACTGCAAGGCTTCGAATGTGTAAAGTACTCAGCTAGGGCCACCATGCCTGCCTGGCCTTGGAGGTGTTCTTTCCCTGGGACTGGGATGGCAATGACATTTTATTTTTCCCCTTCTGCCCTTGCCACCATCTGGCCATGTCTACAGGCATAATTATTTTAATCAGTCATTATTCATTTGATAGTGAAGGTGTAATCTGGAACAATTTTCAAACATCTCAAACAACCCATGAATGTACAGATGTCCCTTTCCTTGCAAATACACAGGTGCTGGGTCTCAGAAGCATAACAACCTAATTGTATGAAATCAAGTGTTAAGCTGCAGTCTGGTTTTAAAAGAAATGTCTACACACTGTCAGTTTTTTTTTTTCCTAAAGTCAACATGCCTGCTTTCCAAACAACACAGCTTCTCAACTAGCCCATGCCCACAGCACTATACCAGACTCTGCAATGCACTCTGGAGCCCACTAAAGGCGGGTACATAAAATACACAGAAATGAGGGTTCTCAAAACCAAGACCAGCGTTTCTGGGGCTGCATCTTATTACTGTGTGTGGACATGTCACCACTCAGGCAGGCCTTAGAGCACATCAAACGGAAACAAACAGGGAGATTATATATAAACTGAGGTAGTTACCCTGCCAGTTCTGGAAAGCTCATCCCCACATCCAATTCTCTCTTTTGTGCATGTAAGCACTAAAGAGCGGGTCACACATTACCTCAGCCTGGAACATGCACACCAGGCGAAGCGAACTGAACAAACCAAGCGTACCTAATCAACACACCATTCAAAAGCAAGCTTTGGGGCGACCGCTGAGACTTTCTGGCTGCTCTATGTTTCCTGCTTTGCTTATCTATAGAAGGTAGAACACAACAAGCCTGGATATTGACCTTTGTATTTGACATTTCACACTTGAAAACTCAGAACTGAATGATCCAAGTTCACAGTGTCACCAAGACAGGTTTGAAAAGTGCCAGTGCTGAGGCAGGGTATAAGGTAACACTGGTTTTAAGATACAAACAACGAAACTACTTCTGAGATGTCTCCCACAAACCTCCTAGAAAAATTCCAGGATTCTAAGTGAAAGAGAAAAAAATGTCACCAATGCAATGATTACTTCCTAGAGTGCTTTACAATTTCTACCCATTATTGAAAGCTACAAAGAGTCACATTCAACTGGAACTACAACACCTTCAAATGGCCAGTTTGCACAGAAACCAAATATACTAGATGTCAAAGTTTGGCAGACTAGCTGGGCATCAGGGTGTGTGCCTCTAAAAAGCATACCAACCTGGCTTTCCCAGTCAAGAAAGTACTGCACTTGTGGGTTTGAGGCAGTCCTTGGAAATAAATATACCTAGATACAGAAAAAGATCTGGATGTACATCACGTGCCATGTGCAATCCAAATAAGAGGACAAGAGGATCTTTCAAAGTCATCCTTGGCTAAGTAATGAGTTCAAGGCCAGCCTAGACTACACAAGACTATCTCTAAAAAAAGGGGGGGAGAAAATCCACTGCTGAAGAGAATGTCTTTCAGGTTGATAGCAACAGGTCTTAGCCTTTACTTGCATACTTACTAACTATGCAAGTAAAACAAACAAACACTAAACACAAGCAAACCAAAAACCAAGCATAGTTCAACACAAAGGCTTCTGAAAAGCAGGAAGACGGCCAGGAGCTCACTCAAGGCCACAGTGGGACCCTGCCTCAATCCCCACCTCGAAATATAAGAGACATAAAAACACACAAAAAGAAAAAAGCCCATTAAGTTTAGAAGAGAAAAAGCACACAAGAATCCAAAGTTTTCAGATAAGTGTACATAACTGGAGTTAGAACTGAATATGACCTAAACCTTAAGTTATCCGAGACAATGTTTTTGCTTTCTCTCTGCAGTACTGGGAACTGAACCCAGGGCCTTGCACACGCAGGCAGAGGCCCTGTTATCGAGCTGTATCCCCAGCCTTTTTTTTTTTTTTTTTTTTTTTAAATAAAAAGGTCTTGCTAAATAAACTCCCCACACTGGCCTTGAGTTCATTCTGAGTTCAGAGTTCCTGGCAGAACTGGAACTTTCTAAACTCCTGCCTCAGTCAGTCTTCACAGTAGCCTGACTGTTTTGTTTTGCTGTTTGTCCTCTCAGCAGGGAGGGTCTCCCCACATAGTCCTAGCTGGTCTGGAGCTTGTATAGAAACCAGACCGGTCTCTGCCTCCAGAAAGTGCAAAATTAAATTCTCACCCCAGGTAAGCAGAACATATTTAAAAACACTTCCAGCTGGGCATGGTGGCACAGAAAACAGGCAAGAAGACACCAATTTCAGGCCAACCTGGTTTACATACATAGACCTAGGCCAACCAGAACTATGCAGTGAGACCCTCTCAAAAAGACAAAATCCATATCCAAATAGGAAAAGAGGATTAAAGATTAGAGATCCTTCATTATTGGGGTTGGTGTTTCTAAAGTGACACAATAACCCAAAAATAATTAAACTACATCACTAGATACAAGTTGTTTCTTTGAAAACATATCCAAGGACAGCTGCCAGTGTTTGTTTTTAAAAGAAACCTCAAGTACAAGAGAGAGTGGGTGAGGGCTGCAGGCTGTTCACTCCTCTTAACATTGCTGGACAACAAACAGTAAGTCCTTTGACAGGTGTCCCTGCAGTCTGCTAAACATTCTTTCTCTGTGCTCAAATGTCAAGCAGTAGCCAATGGCAACTTCTGTTTCTTGAATTCGTTTCTGGAACCTGCATCCATCCCTTGCAAATTCTTCCCATGGTCCTTTGCGATCCTCATCACCACTTATATAATACTCAGTAACTTCTTCAAGGAAGGTTACCTAGAAAGACAAAAACCAATGTTAGTAACTCTGGGGTCTTAGAATTAACACCACACCGACACCAAAAGGGATGGATCTCTGTGCACACCACAGAAGTTAGATGGGAACATTGTGTTTGCCCGTTTGCTTGTTATCTGTTAGCCTTTAATACAGAAATCCCAATTGTTAGAATTCTTTCCCAGCAATGACAAAGTACTCAGAGACAACCTTAATAAAGCAAGGCCCCTCCCACAACCCCAGGCTGAAGTGGGACAATCAGAAGTCCGAAGCCAAATGCTTTACATGAGATCCTGTCTTAAAAAAAAAAAAAAAAAAAAAAAAAAAAAATCAACTCCAAAAGTAAATAGTTGCTCTAAAGCAGGTTTAATAGTTACATCAGCTAATCCCACCGAGGCCTACAGCTTTCCTTCCCTTTACATCAGGCCAAGGAATGCCCCCGAGGACAATTAGCGGACATGTAACACCTTACTAGATATTGCAGTCTAGTGGTTACCCAGTCACTAAGACAAATAAAAATAAGCACTTTTATAATGTGTACCAAATGGCAAACTTTTTTCAAAGAATTTTATAGACATCCTCATTTGAGCCCTATGAGCTCTGAACCGGTGTTCTCTCCACTGTACAGACAAGGAACCAGATGCCAGCGAGCGGCTGGAATCCCACAGCTTCCATCTAAGTGCTATAACCAGGATTCCAAAGTCTACAATCTGCTCTTTTGTCAGAACACAAAGTATTTCACACTCCATGGTTCCAAGGCCTCCCTCTAAGACTGGACACTACTCATTATTCCCACAGAATTAAAGAATGGCGGGTAGCCAAGGGCTGTCAAATAACTGTCATAGCTAGCTAGACACAATCTCTTCCGAGTTTTGGTTCTAGTTCACAGTCAATTGTCTTAAACTAAACTGAGACCTGAGATTGACCTCAGCATTCAAAGGCAAAGGCATGGAAATGAATGATGAGTTTTATTTACTCATTTGTGCTTTGGTAACTTGGGTTGGTGGTGTAGTGGCAGGTGAATGTTTATATGCAACAGGTCCACAATTCCAACCCCAGCATCACAAGACTTCTACAGCAGATCTTAGTGCTCCCACTGGGTAAGGAAGTAGATCAGGGGTGTGAGAGCGCCCCACAGTCTAGTCTGGCTGCTCTATCCCGCCCACCTCCACCTCAGCCCTAACCTCGGGAAGAGCAGAGCGGTCTCCAGAGCCAAGTGCTTGTGCCACTACTCCACTGTTCCCTGCCTCTTCCCTAACAGCAGTTTGTCTGTTCTGAAGAGGATAAGGAGAGCTGACCAAACCTCATTATAAATAATTCATTTGTAATTATAAGCAAGCAGATAGAGGCTCTCTCATTACACCATTCTAAAACTTATTTTTTAGCATGACTTATGCCTCTACAGGCAAGATATAAGATTACTACCACTTAGATATGTCCCAAGAATAGTTTCTAGAAAGCTGGGCCCTTCAAACGCAGGAGCTCACAGTCCATTTGACAGGCACGGAGCTACAGAACAGAGTTCAAGGATAACTCACCCCTGCTTTCTCTTTCCAATGAACGATTAAGAAACTGAAGAGACTCCCTCAACAATAGCAATAGACGCCATTTTTGTATCAGTCAGTAAGCAGGAAGAGAAGTTAAGCAACTCCAACGACTCAACACGAGGTAAACCCGGGACACAATGAATGAAAGGACTGCAATGAGGCTTTAAGAAAGCCCGCAGGAGCCGGGCGGTCGTGGCGCACGCCTGTAATCCCAGCACTTGGGAGGCAGAGGCAGGAGGATTTCTGGGTTCGAGGCCAGCCTGGTCTACAGAGTGAGTTCCAGGACAGCCAGGACTACACAGAGAAACCCTGTCTCCAAAAACCAAAAAATAAAAAAAAAAAAATAAAAAAAAAGAAGAAAGCCCGCAGGTTCACAATTGTCCCTGCACTTGGGAAGCTGAGACAGCAGGCTCAAAGGCCGGCCTGGACTTCATAGTGAGGTCTTGTGTTACACAGTGAGACCTAAAAAAACAAACTGGGCTGGAAGTTCTGGCCAGCTTGAGACACAACTAGCTGCAGGAGAGCCAGGTGTATTGTGCCCCCTCCCACCCTCTTTTGAGATAAGGTCCCACTCATGTATCTTTGGCTAGTCTGGAACTCACTAGGTAGACCAGGCTAGACTGCAAAACTCAAAAAAAAAAAAAAAAACCACCTGCTTCTGCTGGAATTACAGGCACACACCACAATAACTCCTTTGAGGCAAACAACTAGACAAAGCTAATTTGCTACTTGATAGTATCATTCCTCTGGATTCCAATGGACAGGAATAGACATTGTCACCATGAAAATAAAACATTACACACTCCCAAATAAAATACAGGCAAAACCATTTCTAACCTTCAGGTTCCACGAACCAAAATGGCACCTGTTAACATCTAATACTGGCATCTTCCATTTGGATAAGAACATTTCTCTATATTGGGACAGAAGTCACACTTGAGTATTTCTCAATTCAAGCACATGAGCTCAGAGGCCTTCCTCAAAAATATGCACAACTGTGCCTCCACAGGAAAAGTCATACTGCTATAGTAACCATATCAAAACACAACAAATTAGTCATGTAAAAAGAAACAAACCTTTTTTCTCTTGATATGGGTGTATCTTTCTCCAGAAAGAGCCTCACCCAGCCCACAGCCTGGACAATTATCTTCTTGGCTCTCTAACAGCTGTGCCTTACAAGAAAGTAAGGTATGATGCCCAGAAAAAGTCACCGTGGCCTCAGAAGATGCCTTTGCGTCCTGACAGCTTTTCTGGTTCTTCCCTGATGTTTGAAAAGGAGCCTTAAAATTTAAGAGGTTGTAGGGGTCCTCAGAATTACAGAAAGAGTTCCACAGTCTTAGGTTCTCCGCTTCATCTGCACTGGACTCCCAGTCCTCCTCCTCCCCAGAACTGTGGTCGGGGGTCTCCGGGAGGGGTCCCACCCCCGAACTCCCTACGTCAGAGCTGGCCGACCAGAACTTCCCCGAATCAGATGGGTCTCCGGGGGCAATTCTGGCAGAAGTCTGAATGGTGGCTGTAAAGTTTTGGGGGTTGTAAGGATCTACACTGTAGAAAGAGTTCCAAAGGTGAAGCCCTTCGGAGTCCTGCTCCACGTCTGATTCAGACAGGGAACCATCGCTATCAAAGCCGTCATCCTCAGGTTCCTCATCCCAATCCTCACTTTCAGACTCAGAGCTGCTTTCCAAGTCACTGGAGGCGCCCCCCAAAATATAATCTATCAGTTTGTTGCTACAAACTGGCCTGGTAGAAGCAGGAAGGTTATCGCCTATTTCTGAGTAGTCAACTACATTAGTGTGGTCCTCTTCGCGTTCTTTTTCCACAGGTAACTCGCAAGGCAGACTGCTTCCCTGGGGGCTCTGTGAAACTTCTTGAATCACCAATTCTCCTTTTTTCTCAGTGGGCTCCGGGCTGGCTCCAGCGGGGGCCACGGCCTGTGCTGGGTTCTCTGTGCAAGGCTGTGGGCCCATCCGGAGAAGGCTGTGCTCCTCCTCCAGACTATGATAGCCATTGTCTTGGTCTGGGGTGGGTAACTCTGGCCCTTTGTTAGCCTGAAGGAATTCTAGCCGTTTCATCCGAAGGTGGTGGATTTCCGGCAGGCCTTCGGTAGAGAGAGGCGGGCACCTTCGCCAGGCGGTTGCCGACATCTCTGCACGCAACGGCTGAGGGTGACAACCGTCTTCAGAAAGGTAGCAGCCCTCTGGGGGTAATGTCCGGAAATCCACAAGTTGGCCAGCTCCAACGCTGTTCTGACAGCGCAGCTCTAACTGGGGAAGGCAGTCCAGGTAGGAAGGGTTCAGGAGATAGGAAACTACCTTGAAATTGCCTACGTTCAGAGTGCTCAGAGGCCCAGAAGAGCCTAGTTCTCGGGGAGAGACTAGACCAGCTTGAAAACTACTGGGCAGCAGCTCCACTCCCCACAGCTGCTGCTCCAGGAGGAACGTGTGCGCTGTAGAGTCTAAAGCTCTTTCCTGGGCCTTGAGTTTCGGCTCCAGGTCTGAGGACTGCCACTGGAGTCCCTCCTCTAGCCAATCAAGAGAACTGACAACCAAGTCTTCCGAAGAGTCTAGCCGCAGTGAACTCAAAGACTTCGGCACTGTGGGAGCGGCAGATTTCTCCCGTCCTCTCAAAGCTCTCAGGGCGCCGTGACTTGCTGCAAAATCTAGCCATCTGGTCGGAATCATGCCACCGAAAAGCTGACTCCAAAGAAGCAGCTTTTGGAACAAGCTAGGGAGCAGAGCAAGGAGCTGGGAAAGCAATTTGGTCCAATACCTGGTCCGAGGCTCGGGCAGGGCGGAGTCCCCGGGATTTTGTCGAGAGGAAGGCGTCGGGAACTCAGAAGAGCCGGCATGCGATCGCCGAAGGAAGGGCAACCGGAACCAGGAGCCCATCCGAGGGCCAGGCCGCTTCCGGGCCCTGTGTGTTCCCGTCTCCATCTCCTTTCCTTGGCAGCTTCTCGGGCAGGAGTACGGAGCTCAGCGGCGTCAGGGCGGGCAGGATCCGAGGCCTACACAGTCTCAGCCTTGCCCAGCCACGGAGTGGGGACTGCAGTCCGATTCCCGCGCCGGCAGAGGAGGCCGAGAGAGCGGCGGCTTCCGCAGCGAGCGGTGTACAGTACGGTCCGGAGGCCCGCGCAAGCGGTGGCAACCGCGGCTACGTCCATCCCGGCTGGGGAGGAGACGTCCTAGTGTCTGCGAGACCGCTCCACCATAGAGAAGACCCCACACGCGGCGGCGTTTCCGGAGCCCGCGGCCCGCACGGAGACGCGAAAAGCAAAGGCAGAAGAGCTGGGCGGCGGGCGAGAGCGCAAAGAAGCGAAGCTCAAAATGGCCGCAGCCGCACACCCGGAAGCTGCAGGACGAGACGGAGGAATGAGGACGTCTACTCCTACCGCCCAGCGGCGCCTAACGTCATTTGCTGGACCCCACCCTCACCTCCCGAGAGGCGGACTTGCCTCACCCGCCTGCGTGGCCGCTGATTGGCCGCTCCTGTGGTCCCTGTCGGCTTCCTTACTCAGGGTAGAGCAGGCTCGCACGCGGCAGGTTGCATCAGCCGGACCTAGAATGTACGCATGCGCAGTCAGATCGTTCTGGTCTCCTAGGAGACTCCGCGTTCTGGGCTAAAGGGAAGGGCTCAGGGAGGTGAGTGGGTTTCAAGAGAATCTGAGAATTCTCCCGAGCCTTTTTTTTATGGGTCGGATACACTAGGCAACTTAATCTGCTTATCTGATACGTATATCGGTTTTCTAATACGTGTACGTATTAAGGGCTTAAGACAGGAGTTAAATGGTGGTGGGCAGTGGTATATAACCAACTTGCCTGGTGCTAAGACACTGGATCACCCACCGTGAATAATAATAGTGAAAAAGGAATCACTCACACATTCCTGTCCCCTCTGCTTTAGGTTTTCTAATTCTCTAGCATTGCCTGTGGTCTAATTGGGACATCTTTCAGCGTCCATTCGACAAAACACATCCCTCTCAGAAAGGAAAAACGTGAAGTCACAAGTGGGATGAGTTCTTCTCAGAGACAGCAAATTCATTTATCTCCTCAGTAACAAGAACCACAGAGTATAGCACCCAGTGAAGGACAACACATAGGTGACTTTTGTCCTCTGAAAAATATTGGCTGATTAATTTTAATTGCTGTAATGACTGAAGGATTTTGTTTGTTGGAAACAAAGTTTACTATGTAGCCCAGGCTGGCCTCAAACTACCCACAACCTTCCAGCCTCAGGAACTTAATCATTTGCATACTCGGATCTCCGGCTACTATGAAAACTGACTCATTACTAATATGGTTGTTCCTAAAGCTTTTAGGATTAAGAAACCAATGTGGCAGCCAGGCGGTGGTGGCACACGCCTTTAATCCCAGCACTTGGGAGGCAGAGGCAGGCAGATTTCTGAGTTCGAGACCAGCCTGGTCTACAGAGCTAGTTCCAGGACAGTCAGGACTACACAGAGAAACCTGTCTCGAAAAAACAAAAAAAAAACAAAAAAAAAAAAAAAAAAAAAAAAAAGAAGAAGAAGAAGAAGAAAACCAATTACTTCCAGACATGAGTAATAAGATATTGTGGAGCGTATTGGTTTCAGCAAAGAGCTCATTCCTTGCACAACAAGTCAAGAGGATCAGCTGACCTTCCCCCAAGGCTAGTACTTGTGAGTTTGGTCTCTTTCTTTCCGTTACTTTTCTTCATTTTTATTTTTTCTTATCTATCTATCCATCTATTCATTTGTGGTAGGGTCTCTCTACAGAGCCTTTGTTTGTTTGTTTGAGGCAGCCCAGGCTGTCTGGAACTAGGTAGGTAGTACAGGCTGGCCTTGAAATCACAGAGATCAGCCAGCCTCGGCCTCTCCAGCACAGTGATTAAAGGCGTGCTCCACCACCTGGTCTTTAGTTCACTTTCTTATTTTCATTTTAATCCACAATGCGAAGACCTAGTTGCTATCACCTAAGGCAGTAGTTAAACTAAGGTGGGGGAACCGGGTGGTTGCTGCCCTGGGGGAGGGTCAGCTGATCCTCTTGACTGGTTGAGCCAGGAACAAGCTCTTTCTTTCCTGAAACCAAGAATTTGTTTACGCCCTGCAATATCTTATTTCTTACTTCTGGACATAACTGGTTCCCTAATCCTAACAGCTTTAGATACCCGTATTAGTAATGAGTCAGTTTTCATGATAGGAGGAGATCCGAATATGCAAATGATTAAGGCCAGCTTCAGTTCCTTTTGGGGTGAAGCTGAGCCGACCATTTCTCTCTTAACCATGGGGAGAGGAGCTGTGTTCCTAGGGAGAGAGGGTAGGAACACAAACACTAGCCAATCTTCTGCCCGTGTTCTCCTTTACAATCTTCCATTGTTTGCCAGCGTCCACAGAATAAAGGGCTCTGTGCAGCCCGGGCGGGCTGCAGAAAGCTCTCCAGCCTTCGGGGCTCTGCCGCTCCTCTCCTAGAGCGCTCGACTAGACCTTCCTCCTGGCCTTAGATGGCCGGGAAAGGCCTCGCCTTTCCTTGTGATGCATACCTGCCTACACTCCCGGGTTCAAGCTGAAGGTCAGTGTCTGCCTGAGGCCCTCAGTGACCTTACGGGTTCGAAGCCATTGCTCCTTTTCAAGGATGATTCTTGCCTTTTAGAGCTTAACCCATCGCACCGGTCCTTCCTGGAAATGTTCTCTCTGTGCAGGCACCAATGGAGGAACTGTACCGACTTCTTCAATTTCCCAAGGACAAGGAACTGTTTTCTGTAGAAGGTTCCCTTAAATTGGTTTTAAAATGAGTCCTGGGAACCTCTGAGAGATTTCTTTCTAATTGTTTGTTTCAGAATTCCTTCCATTCGTAGGATGTGTTTTTATCATGTCCTGTCAGTGATCCAGAGCGGGTAACTATCGCTCACGTCGGGGCTCCCGTTCCTGTTCTCAGATCTGACCTCAGGTGCTCATTCGTGCTCTGCGAGTTCTTCCCACCTCCTCACCCCTAGGTCTTCAAAAATCCTCCACATTCTCTTCTCACCAGGACAGTTGTAGGTGAGCACAGGTAATAGGATACAAGACAAAAATTTACTGTTAATAACTCATAAATGTAGTTTAAAACAATTTTTATACCTATAGTTTTACCATTTATTAAAGGCAGAAGTAAATTTGTGTACTGGCAAAAATGAAGGACTTGAGAGACAGCTCAGCGGTTAAAAACACTGATGCTCTTTTAGAGGCCCTGGGTTCAATTCCCAGCATCCACAGATTTGCTCACAACTGGCTGTAACTCCAGTTCCAGGGGATCCAAGGCCTTCCGGTCTCCTGTAGTACCAGGCGTACATATGGCACAGTCACGCATGCAGGCAAAACAAAACAAAAAACATGCATATCATAAAAATAAAAGAAGCCGAGCAGTGGTGGCCCACGCCTTTTATCCCAGCACTCTGGGAGGCAGGGGCAGGCGGATTTCTGAGTTCGAGGCCAGCCTGGTCTACAGAGTGAGAAGCCGCGCTGCGGCCTAACAGCAGCCCCCATCTGGCTCTTCTGTGCTCGGCATCTCTGCAAACACCACAGCCAGCAGAGTAATGATCCAAGTGGGGCTAGAAAGATAACCAGTTCAACACGACTCAGTAGCTGGCTTTGGTTCAAACTTCTGGAGTCTGACACCAGGCAGTTTATTTTAGACACATTTAAGTACAGTACCACTGGGGAGGGGAGGGGGTATAACACAATCCTGTGTGCACAAGGAGGCATGGTTATATCAAAACGCTTCTCAAACTACATGTCATTTCTTCCTTTAAGATGGGTTCTATTGTCAGGCTGCATGTATTATGTTAAGGGCCTGGAGGGTGGGGGGAATCTGGCATGGTCTCAGTCATACAGATAGAGCAGAGATCATGGGCTATTAGTCACCTCTGGTGCTGCTTGGGGGAGCTTGGGAGCCCCTGGCCATAGAGACAGGACAAGGATTCTAGAGGCTATTAGCCACCTTCACTGCCAGGCTTCTGGGTGGAAAAGCAGGCTATACATCTACTCCATTGAATTTATCACTCCATCATGAGTTTGCTTGGTGCTGTTAGTGAGGACAAGGATCTTTGTGCTTCCAAAACCCTATGCTGAACTAAATCACATGACAAAACTTCCTAAAAGGTCACCCCTAAAAGGTCTAAAAGGGTTTTTTTTTTAAGGTTTGTTTGTTTGTTTGTTTTGTTTTTCAAGACAGGGTCTCTCTGCCTGTCCTGGAACTCACTCTGTAGACTAGGCTGGCCTCGAACTCACTCAGAAATCTGCCTGCCTCTGCCTCCCAAGTGCTGAGATTACAGGCGTGCGCCACCAGGCCCAGCAGGTTTATTTATTTTATGTATTCACCATTACTCTCCTCAGACACACCAGATGTGGTTGCTAGAAACTGAACTCAGGACCTCTGAAGAGCAGTCAATGCTCTTAACCATGGAGCCATCTCTCCAGCTCCGCCCCCCCACCCCTACCCCCCACCCCCCAAAAAAAGGTTCTATAAGGCCAGATTTTGCCTTTGTTTTAGGGATTGGTCCCAAGAGAATCCTCAAGGGAACTTTTAGGGTGATGTGTTTCGAAGGCTTCTCTGAAGAGTCTCCTCAATGCTCCCCACCACCACCCTTTTCTTTTTCCTCCTCCTCCTCCTCCTCCTCCTCCTCCTCTTTCTTCTTCTTTTGTTTTTTGTTTTGTTTTGGTTTTTGGTTTTTTGGGGGTTTGTTTGGTTGGTTGGTTGGTTGGTTTTTGGTTTTGGTTTGGGTTTTGGTTTTTCGAGACAGGGTTTCTCTGTGTAGCCCTGGCTGTCCTGGAACTCACTCTGTAGACCAGGCTGGCCTTGAACTCAGAAATCTACCTGCCTCTGCTGGGATTAAAGGCGTGTGCTCTTCTTTTCTTTTTTAAGACTTAAGTATTTTTGTTTTATGTGAGCCAGTGTGTGGCCTGCTGTCTGTGCACCTCATGCACACCTGGTGCTTGGAGAAGAGGACATAGGACCTGCCAGAACAGGTGTCACAGTTGGCCTTCAGCTGGTGTGGGGGCTGGGGCTTGAACCTCTGAAGAGTGCCAGTGCTCTTAACCAATGAGCCACCATCTCTCCAGCCCCGCCCCCGCCCAGGCCCCGCCCTCCCCCCCCCCCCCCATGAAGCTACTCTCCAAAGTCCCGTTAAGGCCCCACTATCCTCAGATCCTCCAGTACTGTGTGCGTCCTTTCTGTCTAATGCTCTCCCTTCTGCCTCACGGCCCACTGATGGCTGTGAGGCTTTTTCACTTCAGAAGTGTGCCAGCTGCCTTTCCAGACTGCTGCTGCCACCCATCTTTTATTACAATAGCCTGTTGAACAAACCTCTTACCCCACCTGAAGCTTTTTCAGAGTCAAACTTCTGAAAATAGTTTTTCTCAAAAATAAAAAAAAGTTTTTTGTTTTTTTGTTTTTTTTTTTTTTTTTTTTTGGTTTTTTTTTGGTTTTTTGAGACAGTGTTTCTCTGTATAGCCCTGGCTGTCCTGGAACTCACTCTGTAGACCAGGCTGGCCTCGAACTCAGAGATCCACCTGCCTCTGCCTCCCAAGTGCTGGGATTACAGGCGTGCACCACCACCGCCCAGCAAGAATTTTTTTTTTTTTTTTTGAAATGAGGCTTGAAGGTGTAGCTCACCTGCAGAGCCTGGGAAGCCTGGGTTTGATCCCCAGCCCAGCCTTGCAAAAGTAATAAAAAGAAACACAACACAACTTTCTTGAGTGAGTGTGCTTTCTATTCCCTGTGTGGTTTTAATTATAATTTTTTTATTCTTATCTTGGAAGTTATCTGGAGGGAACATGCAACCAGAAAGCATTCAAAGGCTGTGAGAATTTGAGGCTTTGCCTTGCAGTCTTGGCGGGAATAGAAAGGTGAGTCAGCCTTCCGGCCAGAGGGCAGAGGGCGGGCGGCTCTACACACAGATAAGCCCCGAAGCGTGCGAGCGGCTGAAGACACGAAGTCCTTGGACTGACTGCTGACTGGCACTTTGGCAGAAGACAACTAAAAGCTAGCTCGCTGTACTTACTTTTAAGGACGGTGCCCGGCCTCGCCTGAACGGTGCACAGCGGTTGATAGCGTTCTCCACGGCTTCCTTATTCCACACATTCCTCGCTATTCAGGTCACTCCCGGTTTTCCAACTCCCTTGCCCCCGATATAGCTCTTCCGTCTGTTTTGTTGTTGTTTAGTGTTTGTAAAGCTCCATGTTTAAAAAATGATTTATTGGTATTTGGTGTTTTGCCTGCCTGTGTATTGGATCCCCTGCAGCTGGAGTTACAGACACTTGTGAGCTGCCGTATGGCTGCTGAGGACTGAACCCAGGTTCGGAAGGGCAGCCAGTGTTCTTAAGTTCAGAGCTATCTCTCTACCCCTTGTTGTTTAGTTTTTAATTTTTTTTTCCCCCGAGACCGGGTTTCTCTGTGTAGCCCTGGCTGTCCTGGAACTCACTCTGTAGACCAGGCTGGCCTTGAACTCAAAAATCCACCCGCCTCTGTCTCCCAAGTGCTGGGACTAAAGGGTGTGCCACCACGCCCGGCTTCTTGCCTCTCTCATTCCAACATCCAACATTCTTCACTGGCAAAATCCCCAACCGCATTAAACCCAAGTACCTACCGGCTCACGCCCTGCTGCTGTCCCGCAGTGCAGTGCATGCAGCCTTGCTAGGGAAGTCACCCAAGCTCGCTGACTGCTTCCACTCACGCTGGACCACTAACACCATCAATGTTGGGTAGCTACTATCATCCCCTAGTAATTCATTCAGTTTTTCCTCAGACCTTGAAGAGATGATTTTACAATGTTCCCTCCTTCCAATTCCCAGCCTCCCCATAAATACACATTCTTGGCTTAGAATCCCACCTCATACTTCCTTGAGAAAACATAAACCTGCTTCATTTCCCCTGCCTAATCCACCTGTAGCTAGACCTTTAACTGCCTTATACCGCCAAGAAGACTCCAGGATCCTAGCTCTTCATTTCAGTTAAGGAATCTGACCTTGTTATCACTTCTCTGTAACACACAAGATTTTTTTCCCTCAGTAATAAATTGTTTAGGCTAACATACTTTAATGTAAAATATCGTTTAAAACTCTTCTGGAAAAAAAAAACTCTTCTGGATACATTATCCTCCAAGTTTTCTCATTTTATATGTATGAGTCTTTTGCCTGCATATCTGTGGGCCGTGTGCATGCAGTGCCGGGGGGTGGGGGCTAGGGGGGGCAGAAGGGAGAGCCAAATTCTCCGAAATGGAGTTACAGCCAATTGTGAGCCATCATGTGGGTACTGGGAATTGAACTCAGAACCTCTGGGGGAGCAGTCAGTGCTCTTCACTGCTGAGCCATCTTTCCAGTCCAGTCTCTTGATTCTTAAGGGTTTAATTGTCCCCCCCCCATAAGATGCTGAGGCCCTAACATCTAGTACTTATGGATTATTATTTGGAAATTGCTTCTTCATTTTTTAAAAAGATTTATTGCCGGGCGGTAGTGGCGCACGCCTGTAATCCCAGCACTTGGGATTACAGCAGGCGGATTTCTGAGTTCGAGGCCAGCCTGGTCTACCGAGTGAGTTCCAGGACAGCCAGGACTACAGAGAAACCCTGCCTCGAAAAAACAAAACAACATCAACAACAAAAAAAGATTTATTTATTTTATGTATATCAGTACATTGCTTTCTTCAGACACACCAGAGAGGGCATCAGACCCCATTACAGATGGTTGTAAGCTACCATGTGGCTGCTGGGAATTGATCTCAGGACCTCTGGAAGAGCAGTCAGTGCTCTTAACCACTGAGCTATCTCTCCAGCCCTGGAAATTGCTTTTTTACAGATGATCCTTTTTAAAGTGAGGTCATTATGAGAAGCCCTAATCCAATCAATAGAGTCCTTATGAAAAGTGGGATTAGACACAGACATGTATCACCACAGGGAGGAAGCAGTGTGAGAACATTAAATCAGAGATTAGAGCGATGTATCTGACCAGCAGAGAACTGGAAACCAGAAGAGAAGTGTAAAACACATTCTTCCTCACAGTCCTCAGAAGACGCAGACCACAGAGCCCTCAATCCTGGACTCCCTGCCTCACCCTCTGAGTAGATGGGAAGACAGGCCTGCACCACTGTGCTTCTGAACAGCGTTGTTTCCCATGATCCTTCACTGGGTTTTCCTAGGATTTCACTGCTATCTCCTCCTCCTCTTTCATTTTCTCCTGTTACTCCTTGTCCTCATACTGGTTTTTCTAGATTCTGTAACCCAGGTGGTTTCATCCAGTTCCAAGAATTTAAATGTCACCTGAATGCTGCAGACCTGGGCCTAAAGTCCAGACTGTCTGCCCCTTTGGGCTGCAGATTTCACTCCTCTGTTCCACTTGGACATCCATCAGACATGTCAAACTTAACGTGTCTTCCTCTCATACACACTAACAGCTACAAGCATTCCCTCTACCACCAACCTGGGCCAGGCCCCAGGGGACACGCACCTCTTTCCTGCTGTAGGGGACTGAACCTGCTAGGCAAGCATCTTTCTTTACTAAAACTAACCTCCCCGTCCCTGTCACTCGGTGTTTCTGGGTATTGGAATAGAACTCCACACATGCAAGTAAGTGGCCCCAGAATGACATTTTAAAGTGAACGTTGAGGCACAGCTGGTGGCACAAGCCTGTGACCCCAGCGCTCAGAGGCTGTGACCGGGTGATAAGGTGTTCAGGGATATGAGGAATCGAGAGTAAGTTAAAGGTTAACCTGAGCTACACAGTGACGCCTGGACTTGAGCTGGGGGGATGGGGAAGAGGGAATGGGAGAGCTGGCTCACTTAAGATGTCTCCTCTCTGCCGCTCACTCTACCCTTCTTTCTTTCATCCCTTGTTCTGACCTGCCCAGGCACTTTTTTGTTTGTTTGTTTGTTTGTTTGTTTGTTTTGGGATTTGATTTTTTCGAGACAGGGTTTCTCTGTATAGCCCTGGCTGTCCTGGAACTTACTCTGTAGACCAGGCTGGCCTCGAACTCAGAAATCCGCCTGCCTCTGCCTCCCAAGTGCTGGGATTACAGTCGTGCGTCACCACCGCCCGGCTTGCCCACGCACTTTAACAATGTAGTAAACACGTGGTTCAGTGGGCATTGGCTCCTGTACCTCCCAAAGACAGTAAAATCCAGGGCTGTTCAAGGGCAGGTCTTGTCCTTCCCTCTTCCTTCTCTCCTGCTAATCCTTTAGATGACATCCTAAAGCTAGCCACCAGGGTCTGTGACCTTATTTGGCCACTTCCTTATGCCTGACTACTCAACTCCAAGGTCCAGCTATCAAAACACTAAGGACCCGCAATCAAAACTCATTATCTGGCTGCACTGGCTAACCTGTCCAATCAGATCTTACCACCTCACCCTAGTGCAGACTCCCCGCTTTCTCCTTAAAAAGCAGTCTATCCAGAGGTAGCTCCCCACCCTCCAGTGTCCCTCTGGGGTAATAAATCACCTCTGTGCTGAGAATTTGGTGACTTCTGTGCCGACTCTGCGGCCCCTTCGGTAGTGGAAAGATTATAGAACCTTTAGGATGCCTTACTAGAGGAAGTGCATCACTCGGGGTGGGCTTTTAGAGTTTATAGCGTTTCCTACTTCCTGTTCTCTCCCTGCTTGGGGTTCAAAGGTAAGGTATTTGAGCTTCCTGCTCAGGCCACCTGCTGCTATCACCTGCTGCCATGACTCCACTGCCATTAAGGACTCTCACTCTGGAGCTATTAGCCCAAATAAACTTTCTTCCTTAAGTTGTCCATAGGGGTGGGAGTTTGTCACAGGAATGGAAAAGTAACCACTGTAGCACCTCAAGTGGGTTCTGCTCCTCCGGGACTGCTGAGACTCTGCAGCAGTGCTCACTTACATCTATTCACCCTTCCTTCCTTCCTTCCTTCCTAACCTTCCTTCCTTCCTTCCTCCCTCCCTCCCTCCTTCCTTCTTTCTTCTTCCTCTTCCTCCTCCTCCTCCTCCTCTTTCTCCCTCCTCTTTTTCTCCTCTTCCTCTTCCTCTTCTCAAGACAGGGTTTTCTCTGCTTAGCCCTGGCTATTCTGGAACTCACTATGTAGACCAAGCTAGCCTTAATCTCACAGAGACCCCTACCTGCCTCTGCCTCTGCCTCCCAAATGCCAGGATTAAAGGCATGTGCCACGACACTGGTCCTACACCAGTAAGTTTAAGTACATACCCAAACCTTCAACAAAAAGTGGGTTGGTGTTAATAAGTGTTTTGTCTCAGAACTTTATACGTACTAGAGTTTCCCCTAAATTTATTTGTATCAAATTCGTAGAGGTAGAGAGAGGTTTTCTTTCCTCGGGCTCAATAGCTGAGTGCCTGGGAAAAGCCACTGGATGGATACTCCTTACTGGACAGGTGACAACCTGAGTTCAGTCTCCAGGAGCCACATGGTGAAGGGAGAGAACCAACTCCTGAAAGTTGTTCTTTCAGCTCTGTGTACAGGCAAACACACACACACACACACACACACACACACACACACACACACAGAGAGAGAGAGAGAGAGAGAGAGAGAGAGAGAGAGAGAGAATAACTTTTAAAACATTTAGCTGGACAATGGTGGTATGGTATGTGTCTTTAATCCCAGCACTTGGGAGGCAGGGGCAGGCAGATCTTCATGAGTTCAAGGCCATCCTGGGCTACATAGTGAGTTCCAAGCCCACTGAGTTACATATTAAAACCTAGTTTCACAGAAAAGAAAAAACTCGGGCGGACAGGTGTGGTGGCGCATGCCTGTAATCCCAGCACTTGGCAGGCAGAGGCAGGCGGATTTCTGAGTTCAAGGCCAGCCTGGTCTACAGAGTGAGTTCCAGGATAGCCAGGACTACACAGAGAAACCCTGTCTCGGAAAAAACAAAACAAAACAAAACAAAACAAAACAAAACAAAAAACAACAAAACAAAACAAAACAAAAACCAAAAAGAAAAAACTGCCGTCTTCTTAAGGAGTTGGGCTCACATATCCTTGTTCTTCTGGTCCCCCTTCCCATTATCTAGGCCATCCACACCCAAATGCCGATGGGAGACTCTTCATGGGAGCTCCTTCCCCAGTGAAACCAGTGCAACCTCTAAGAAATCAAAGCAGACTAAAGCAGGAAAACCAGATCTCATCTGAAAAATACTCATTTTCAGAAATCAACTCTGTGGATCAATTCTCACTTTTTTTTCTTTGTAGATTTTATGCATATGACTGTTTTGCTTCCGTGTGTGTGTGTGTGTGTGTGTGTGTGTGTGTGTGTGTGTAGATGTATGTGTACCACCTGTGTGCCTAGTGCCCTCAGGGTTAAAGGGGGTAGGATCAGATCCTCTGGAACTGAAGTTACAGCCAGTTGTGAACAATCACAGTCGGGCGCTGGTGTGACACAGCAAGGCAGAGCAGAGGTTCCTCCATCTTTTATTCTTGCCGGGGCCATTTCAGTTTTAAATAGAATTTGATCTCCTTGACGGAGAGAGTGTCGTGGAAAATTGACGGAGAGAGTCCCATGGAAAATTGTCAAGTTATGTCTCAATAATTACTGTGCTCGGCCAGGAAGGAATGGTTCAAGGTTACTTTGACCCTCCTCTTGCTTTGATGTATCTTTATGGGTTTCCCCTTTTAAAACTCTGTATCCCTGAGTTTGGGCCCAAGAGACTTTTCAGGGGCACAGGACCACTCTTAGTTTGGCCATCAGTAAAAAGGACTTAGAAGTTTAAATTGGCTTAATTGGCGTGGTGGTTGTCAATAACTGAGGATCATTACACATCCAGACGGGCCAGCTTTGGGTCTCGGTTCTCACTGGCAGCTCACAGGGGATCCAGGGCCACCTTCCGACCTCCTCATGTCCCAGGCATGCAAAGAACTTACACACACGCAGGTAAAGCACTCATGTGAGTAACATAAACATCAGTGATTTTTTTTGTAAAAGATAGGATTTCTCTGTATAGCCCTGAAACTCAGTCTGTAGACCAGGCTGGCCTCAAACTCACAGAGATCTATCTGCCTTTGCCTCTGGAGTGCTGGGATTAAAGATGTTCACCACTACTCTCTGTCTCTCTGTCTCTCTGTCTCTCTGTCTCTCTGTCTCTCTGTCTCTGTCTCTGTCTCTCTCTCTCTCTCTCTCTCTCTCTCTCTATATATATATATATATATATATATATATATATATATATAAAATGTTTTTTTCGAGACAGGGTTTCTCTGTATAGCCCTGGCTGTCCTGGAACTCACTCTGTAGACCAGGCTGACCTCGAACTCAGAAATCCGCCTGCCTCTGCCTCCCAAGTGCTGGGATTAAAGGCGTGTAACACCACCGCCCAGCTCTAAAAATTTATTTATTTATTTATTTATTTATTTATTTATTTATTTTTTGGTTTTTCGAGACAGGGTTTCTCTACGTAGCCCTGGCTGTCCTGGAACTCACTCTGTAGACCAGGCTGGCCTCGGACTCAGAAATCTGCCTGCCTCCGCCTCCCAAGTGCTGGGATTAAAGGTATATGCCACCACACCCAGCTAATAACACAGTTTTAAAATGGATTTTAGAGCCCTGGTGGGAATGTGCTCCATCCTGGACAAAGCTTACACTTTCAGCTTCATGTATGTGGTTAAGGAGGTGTGGAAGGAAGATACAGTGTCATTCTCTACTATATAAGAAGTCCTGAGGCCAGCCTGGGTGCCTAGACATCCTTGTCTCAAAAACTAAAATAAAAGCTGGGCAGTGGTAGTGCACACCTTTAATCCCAGCACTTGGGAGGCAGAGGCAGGCAGATTTCTGAGTTGGAGGCCAGCCAGGGCTACACAGAGAAACCTTGTCTCAAAAAATACAAAAACATAAAATAAAAATAAAAGGCACAGTATTTGCATACATATATATACAACCTCCACCAGGGTTTGTTTTCTATAGTTTGAGACTGGCTTTTGTTATGTAGCCTACAAATGATCAATTCTGCCTCTCCTCCTCCTCCTGAATGTGAGGATTACTAGTTGGGATCATTGTGCCTGTCTCTCCTACACATTTAAGACTACTCTGGATTATATCTCTCGAGTGATACAATGCGAGTCTGTGTAAACAGCTGTCCTGGGGGTATAGTTTAGGAAATGAATGATTACAAGGAAGAGTTTGTATATGTCCAGTACAAATACATAGATATTTTTGCAAACATTTTCCATCTGCTTGGCTAAATTCCAGAAGACAAAAGTCTGAGCAATGGAGGGAATGTTGTATTTGTTTCCACGGCTGCCTCCCTTGCATGTGAACTCCTCGAATGAGTCCACATGCTTATGCTTTGAGTAGCCACAGTGGCTGACACGTCACCTGACCCTGAGAAGGTCGCCAGTGTTGTTTGTGGAAGCGATCTCAACCAGGCCAGAGGCGTCTCAGCCCAGCCAGCAGGATTTCCTCACAATGTAGACTACTACCCAGAATTCTCACTTTTGAAAGCTACACTAATCATTGCACCCCCAAACCTCAGTGTTGGGTAACTACACTTGTGTAGCCCAGCCCCGAGGGCTTCTTCTGTTTCTCTCCTCTCTGGCGACCTCTCTTTCCCAGTCCCAGTTCTCACTCCCTCAGGGGGGTCAGATTTCTACCCCACTTGGCTTAGAAAAATCCTTAAATGAGACTTGCCAGATTCAAGTTCAAACTTTTAAAAGCTCCACAGGGGCCGAGGGTGCTGTAAAAACACTTAGAAACACAGCTGAGTAACACTTTTTACCGTTTACTGAGGACAATTCCCTTGGAAGCCCCACAAAAATCCCCTTGTCTGAAACCCGAATCTCCACCGGCGTGATTTTAATACTTCTGGGTCACAATTCTGCTCTAAGAGTTGGCAGCTGTCACGTGCCTCGAGAGGTTCCATCTTTGGTATTATAAATTGGGACAGCAAGCTTTTCAAATGCAAAGAACTGTCTTGATCTATTTTTGGAACCCAGTCAGGTACCTGATACAGGAACCAGCGCACATTTCCAGAAACATCCTTCAAGCTGCATTCTTCGCAGATGACAGCAAGTCACTAGGGAGCACCCATATACTCAGTATTTAATTTCTGGCAGAATCAATGAGACATATCTACTTTCCAAGGTTGACAACTCTATAAAGACGCCCTAAAACTACCAACCGTCGTACTAAGAGGCTGCTGCACGTTGCTTAGGAGATCAAGCACAAGATCAGGGGATGCGCAGACCTGCTGTAGTTGCTGTGGTCAGAGCCTGACCTCTGGCAGCCCTGACAAACCAGGCTTGACCACTTCATTGCAGTAGGCCAATTGAAGAAACAAAGCAATAAGGAAAAGCAGGCAAAGGCATTTATCCATTTCGACCATACTAAGAGTATGACATACATCAGAAAAGGAGGCAAAGAGGTCCAGTGATCCCCATCTTTGTTGTCTTGACATGAAATTTAATTTCTTTCTAATGTGTATGGATGGGTATTTTGCTTGCCCATATGTCTGTGCACCACAGGTATCCTACTGCCCACAGAAGCCAGAAGAGACTGTCTGATCCCCTGAAACTGGAGTTATAGATAATAATTAAACCTGAGTCCTTTGGAAGAGCATCTTAGTCTGTGTTACAGGATATTTGAACCTGTTTCTGGTTAGGGTGTGGCTCAGCCCTTAGCAAACACTTTTGATCTTTCCGGCTAGAATATAGACACACCCTTAGCACACACCTTTAATCCCAAACAACGAATGTAAAGTTAGTTTGCAGAAGGAAGCATCCACGTTTGAAAGCAATGTCTAGTTGAGTAGCAGAAAAAGTGATGAATCAGAGAAAGATTTGACAGAATAGGATACGCCCAACTCTCATGAGGAGAGGAAAGGGAAGCTACTTAAGGGAGGAGAGAGACAGGACAGGAAGGAGAGTGCAGCGCAGGAATACAGTAGAGATGAGAGGGAGGGTCTGAGCAGCCCAGAGAGGCAGAAGGAGGCAGTCTTACTGGGAGAGTTTAACAGAGACAGGTCGAAGAGAGAACAAGCTAGACACAGGTAAAAAAACAAAACAAAACAAAATTAAAAACCAGAATGAGCAAGAGAATGAGAAGGAGCCAGAATACTAGAACAGATTGCCAACGTTATTTGAGGTCAAGCAGAGACATTCAGGAGAGGCAGAGAGAGAGAGGCCTGATTGAATAAATCATCTTGGAGAGGAGTTTGAGCCAGAACAGCTGAGTTGAACCAGCCAGTCAGAGATCAGAAAGAACAAGCAAGGGTGAGTTTATTCATCAGCAAGTCTCAGAGGCTGAAAACGTTCAAGGCCTAGCTTAGATTATATGGAGGCTTGAAGCTTCCAGGAAAAGGCCTGGGTTAACAGACTGAGGCAGTAAGCCTCAGAGTCATCGATTAACCCAGGAATGTAAAAGTTACGATTACAAGTCTGGGATGGTATCTCTGAACTTTCACAACTTGAAGTCCATCACTTTAAATCTTTCTGGATTTTAAAGATTTTACTCAAAACTCATTATTTTGAAGGAGCTCTCTCTTTCAGCTTTTGATGCACTTTCTGTGGTTTGGGTATTAAAGTTTTTAAATATTATCTTTATTTTACGTGTGTTTTGCTTATGTGTATGTATGTGCAGAGCAGACATGCTTGGTGGCAGCCGAAGTTATTAGATCCCTTGGAACTGAAGTTACAGAAGGTTCTGGGCTGCCCTGTAGGAGCTGGGAACTGAATCCAAGTCCTCTGAAAGAGCAGCAAGTGCTCTTATCTACTGAGCCGTCTCCCTGGCCCATTTAGTATTTTTCTTAAAGATTTATTTATTTTATGAATATGAGGACACTGTAGATGGTTGTGAGCTACCATGTGGTTGCTGGGAATTGAACTCAGGACCTCTACTCCATCTGGCCCCGCTCCCTCCAGACCAAAGATTTATTTGTTATATGTAAGTACACTGTAGCTGTCTTCAGACACACGAGAAGAGGGCATTACCAGATGGTTGTGAGCCACCATGTGGTTGCTGGGATTTGAACTCAGGACCTTTGGAAGAGCAGTCAGTGCTCTTAACGGCTCAGCCATCTGCTCGGCCCCATTTAGGAATTTGTTGGTTGGTTGGTTGGTTTCTTTCTTTTTTTTTTTTTTAAAGATTTATTTATTTATTATTTATATGTAAGTATACTGTAGCCGTCTTCAGACACTCCGGAAGAGGGAGTCCTGTTATGGATGGTTGTGAGCCACCATGTGGTTGGTGGGATTTGAACTCAGGACCTTTGGAAGAGTAGCCGGTGCTCTTAACAGCTGAGCCATCTCACCAGCCCCGGTTGGTTGGTTTCTTGAGACAGAGTTTCTGTGTGTAGCCCTGGCTGTCCTAGAACTCACTCTGTAGACCAGGCTGGCCAAGTGCTAGGACTAAAGGCGTGCGCCACCACTGCCTGGCCCATTTAGTATTTCTAATAAGATTTTATTTGATGTGATTTGTGTATGTGTATGTGTGTACCTGTGGGCATGAGTGCAGTTTCCTACAGATACCAGAAGAGAGCATCAGATCCTCTACAGCTAGAGTTATAGGAGACATGGGTACTGGGAGCCAATCTCAGGTTCTTTAAATTAGCAATACACAATCTTAACTGCTGAGCCATCTTCCAGGCTGCATTTTGTATTTTTTTTTTTAATATTTAATGTACTATATGAGTACATTATAATTGCATTCAGACACACCAGAAGAGAGCATTGGATCTCATTACAGATGGTTGTGAGCCACCATGTGGTTGCTGGGAATTGAACTTAGGACCTTTGGAAGGGCAGTCAGTGCTCTTAACCGCTGAGCCATCTCTCCAACCTGGAAATTTTTCTTCTATGGTATTACTGAAGATACTTTCCAGGCTTTTGTCATCAGTCCTCCTTTTATGCCTTTTATGCCAGGTTGTCCTAAAGATCTCAAATGTTCCATTCCTGTGTTTTAAGTTTTTTCATTTTCTTTAACTAATTCAATTCTTCTACCTTGTCTTCAAGCCCTGATACTGTCTTTATAAGATCCACTCTGTGGATGAGGCCTTTTTCTCTGAGTTTTATATTGACCCGTGATCCACTCTGTTGACAAGCCCTTCCTGAGTTTTATATTGCCCTGTTGAGCTTAATGTGTGTGAGATGTGATAACCCTGAGTGTGTGTTTGCATTTGTTTCTGTGGTGTAGGCACATGCATGGCATCATGTGCGAGGAGGCCAGTGGATGACCTTCTGTTGACTGTCCTTACCTTTCTGCCTTGTTTGAGTCAGGGGCTCTTTCCTGCTGTGTAGGCCAGGCTAGCTGGCCCTTGAGCTTCCGTAGATTCTCCCATCTCCGCCTTTCATCTCCCAGTAGTGCATGCTGGGTCACAGACACTTGCCCCACTGCATGCTGGGTTTACATGGGTCCTGGGATTCCACACAGGCTTCCACACAAGTGCTTTTAGCTCTTGGCCCCACCCTTCCCTCCACCACTGCGTTTTTAATTCCAAGTTTGGGTTTTCTTCAGTGTTTCTATCTCTTCCTGGAATTCTATTTTTATAACCTCAGTTGTCTTCCAATTTATTTCAGGTCTTTGTGTTTTCTTAGAATTTGTTGAGGACTTTATTCCCATCATGTTTAAATCCTTTTAGACATTTATTTATGTCCTCTTTGAATTCTTTGAAAATATTTACAACTCTTCTTCCAAATTCTTTGGAATTGTATCTGTGCTGTTCTCATTGCTGGCCATTACTGTGGAATGCCTAAAGTTCAGTCTTGGAGACACATGCATTGCTTCTTGGTTGGGGTAGCTGAGGTGGGGCCAGCTTAGCTAGGGGCAGGTATGTGTCTGATATCACCAATGGGTGATCTATTTGAGTCGGTAGAGAGGTTGCCAAGGTTGGCAGGAATGTGGCCTCTGACCTGAGGCACAGGGAGGCGCTCTAAGGGGGTACCTAAAACCAGGAACTTGGGATGTGATGTAGTAAGAAGGAACAGACAACCATGTGAGTTAGGAGACTACACAGGTTAAGGGATTGGAGGGAGGGGATAAGACTTTGGAGGTAAAGGAACAAGGTGGGGGGGGCAGTGGATGTGTGGCCTCTACCTGGGTACAGAGCTCCATTAGCTTCTGAGATGTGGGAGGGAGACAAGGTCTATGTGGGCCCTGTAATGTTGGCGGTTAGGGTGGTGGAGGGCAGTGATTTGGGGGGCAAGTTCTGCTCGGGGCCTGAGATAGTGGTGAGTGAGCGGCACTGGCTTTGTGTACCCTTGGGGTTAGGGTTAGGGAGGGAGCTGTGGCCTCCAAGCTCCTCTCCGCTCTCCAGACACTAGGAAGTGCTCACATAAGTCTCTTTTGTTTGTTTATTTTGACTTTTTTTCCCTTTTTCTTTTTCCTTTTTTTATTTTTTAATTTAATTTTATTTTATTTTTGGTTTTTCAAGACAAGGTTTCTCTGTGTAGCCCTGGCTGTCCTCGAACTCAGAAGTCCACCTGCCTCTGCCTCCCAAGTGCTGGGATTAAAGGTGTGTACCAAAACACCCAGCAGCTCACATCAATTGTGCATAAGAAGAGCTCCTGAAAAGCCTCTACCTCATCCAAGACGGAGACCACAGACTCCATAGACAAGGGAACCAGATATGAGGTTACCAAGAGCTGCAGCTACATTTGAAAAGAGTCAGCTATCTGTAGACGGTTCAGATAATGTTCACTGTAAACTCAAGCTGGCCGAATAACCACAAACGAAGGAGGCGTGGCATAAGTAATAGTTAGCAGACTCTGCCCAGAGACCAAGAACGCCGGAAAGGCCAGTGGTTGGCAGTGCCAGGCAAGGTCGGTGGTGGCCAACAAAGGAAGCCAAGGGCATCAGCTAACAAATCAAAGATGGCGGGCTGGGGGAGGGAACGGCTGGCATGAAGGTTCACTGGGTAAAGGTGCTCGCTGCCAATCCTGTCGATCTGAGCTTGTTTCTGGGCATCCACAGGGTAGGAAAGAACCAACATCCAAAGGTTATCCTCTGATCTCTAACCGAAACACTCTGCCGTGCGCATGTATGTGCACACACCAACACACACAAAACCTTTTTGAAATGGACATGGGGCGTGACCACCCTCATAACTGTGTGAGTAGAATGTGAATGGTATGTGCTCATTCCAAGCACATGAGAAGGACATGTGAGTCCCCTGTTAGCTCAGCTGTGATATGCCCAAGGAATCAATCGGCTTCAATAGAAATGACCCCTTTCTCCAGCTTCTGTCATTATGTCCTACAGAAAGCCCCTAGACAAACATCCCAGTGACAATTCCCTTGGCTCCACATCTTCTTCAACCCAGAAGTCTTTCTGTAGACCAGGCTGGCCTCGAACTCAGAAATCTGCCTGCCTCTGCCTCCCAAGTGCTAGGATTAAAGGCGTATGCCACCACTGCCCAGCCAGTCCAGAAGTCTTAATCCTTCCTGTAATTCTCCTTTTATACAGGAGATCTGATCCTTAAGATTTCTATAATAAAACTCCTTTTAAAACTCATCCTTGGTTGTTTATGAACGCCCATTTCCCAGTTTTCAAGACAAAGGATGCAGACCCGCTGACTCACGGAGGCTTTGGCGACCATGAACTTGCAGCAGCTTAACTTTGGGGTTGTGTACACCCAAGACCAGAAAGTCTGGCCCTTTCAGGGATCCTCATTTTCCCCTAGTACAGCAGGTAGCTGTACTAGGTGTGGTGGCACCTGCCTATGACCCCAGCTTCGGGAGAGTGAGGCAGGAGAATTTCTGCAAGTTGGAGGCCTGCCTAGTCTACAGAGTGTGGGGTGAAAGTCAACAATGATCAAAGTGTCTGTGGCAGAGGAAAAGGAGAGGGGACGATGGCAAACGGGCCGTTCTCGGTCCTTTTAAAAATAAATGTTCCTGAGAGCAGGACAAGCCCTAGTCTTACAGCAGGCCACTCTGAGCCAGGCCAGACAGGCTGCGTGCAGGCTCCTCAGGCTGCTGGCAGAGAGCGCAGGCCAGAGGGGCCAGAAAGAAAGAAGGAACCAGCTCTGGTGGCTCCTGAGAGTCTAGAAAGGGCAGGGTCCCCTAGGTGGCTTCTGGGTGGGAGGGGCTGGGAAAAGAGAACCAAGAGAACCGAGGCAACCGAGCCCCTAGCCAGCAAGGGAGGTATGTTAGGAAGCTCTCCAGGCATACAAGAAACTAGGAAAGTGGTGAGGAGAGTCAGCCTTGGACAGGGCCAGCAAACCAGGCAAAGAGTGACAGAGAGCTGGAGAGGGAAATGAGGGAGGGACACAGAGAGGGAAGGAGGGTCTGGAATCTCCTGGAATTTAGGAGGAACTTGCTTTTCCTAAACCTTCCCAGAATTTGACCTTGAGTTACCAACTCAACAACCTTTAGGACCTTCCTATTAATCGTCAAGCTGACAGAATCTATAATCATTTAGGACATGGCCTCTGGGAATGCCAGTGGGAGATACTCCTGACTGATATGGGAAGGCTCATGTTAATTGTGGGTGGGACCTTTCCTATGCAGGGCATCCTGGACTATGTAAAGAAGCCATCAGTCAGTCATAGGCCTTTTCTTCAGACTGCAGGCATGGGACCAGCTGCTTCAAGCTCCTGTTGCCTCGGCTTCCCCACCATGATGGGCTGTACCTTGAACTGTGAGCTAAAATAAACTCTAACGTTGCTTTGATCCGTATATTATATCAGGGCAATGGGAAAAGAAACTAAGACAGCCCTTCAGAGAGCCCGTCTCTTGTTGGCATGGCTGCCTGAAAGAGAGAACTGGATGTCTTTCTTAGTGACTTCACTATTGCTGTGAAGAGACACCACGACCAAGAAAACTTTTGGGACAAAGAGTTTGAAACTTACAGTTTCACAGGGTTAGAGTCCATGACCATCATGGTGGGACACGGGATAGCAGCCGAGGTGCTGGAGCAGTAGCTGAGAGCTTTTACCTTGATCCGTAAAGCACAAGACAGAGACACATGCTGGGCGGTGGTGGCGCACGCCTGTAATCCCAGCACTTGGGAGGCAGAGGCAGGCGGATTTCTGAGTTCGAGGCCAGTCTACAAAGTGAGTTTCAGGACAGCCAGGGCTACACAGAGAAACCCTGTCTCGAGGAAAAAAAAAAAAAACAAGACAGAGACACAAAACTAACTGGGAATGCCACAAGGCCACACCTTCTAACCCCTCAGAAATGGCGCCACCAACTGGGGGACTGAATATTTAAACATTATTAGCCTACTGGAGTCCGCTCTCCCTCAAACCACCATACCATCTGTGCACATTAACATCCTCCCCAGACAAGACCTCACTATGTCTTTAGTATCTGTGGGCGCTAGATGCGGAGCTTCACGTAGACAGCTGAGGCATTTACTTAGCTAAGGACGAAGGCTAGTCGCCATGCAATAGCTATACCAGGGGGGCTGGAGACATGGCTCAGTGGTTAAGAGCCCTGACTGCTCTTCTGAAAGTCCTGAGTTCAAATCCCAGCAACCACATGGTGGCTCACAACCATCCCTAGTGAGGTCTGACGCCCTCTTCTGGTGTGTCTGAAGACAGCTACAGTGTACTTGATCTTAAAAAAAAAAAATAGGTATATCTATTAATAGGGAAGGGCAGGGTCCTAAATAACTCAACCTGAGGACTGTCACTACCAACAGTCACATCCCAGTGCTCCCAGCAGACAGGAGGATAACAACAAAATGATCTAAAGGGAAGAAGTGTGGGGACTAGCACCTGCAAACTGGAATGCTCACAAGTCGGAACACTCATGGGGTCATCGGGTCACGGCAGCAGGGAGACAAGTCCAAGAGAATGGTAAACCTGCCTCAAGGTATGCTCAAGAGTGGCACTCCCAGCGGGCGGTGGCGCACACCTGTAATCCCAGCACTTGGGAGGCAGAGGCAGGCGGGTTTCTGAGTTCGAGGCCAGCCTGGTCTACAGAGTGAGTTCCAGGACAGCCAGGGCTATACAGAGAAACCCTGTCTGGGTGTGTGTGTGGGGGGGGGGGAGAATCACTTTCCCCCCCGAAACACCCAGCACACCTATTCGCAGTCACCACCGTGGCTTTATCCCCAGCCACGTCTCCTTGTTCATCAGCTGCCTCTTGAGTCAAGTGAGCACTTGGAAGATGTGGAGTGAAGCTAGCCCCGGCACCCCGTGCAGCAGCCTGTCTCTGATGGATCAAGCCAGCCCATGGATCTTTTATATGTCTGTCTGTCTGTCTGTATACCACATGTGTGCAGGAGCCCATGGAGGCCAGAAGAGGTCGCTGGAGCCCTTGGAACTGGGGTTACACAGCTGGTTATAAGCCACCCTGTATGTGAGCATTGGGAGGCAAACCCAAGCTGTCTGCAAGATCAGCAAGTGCTCTAAACTGCTGAGCCGTCTCTCCAGCCTCATCACTATGTTCATTATGCAAAGACAAACAGATGGGCAGTAACAATGTAAACTCCAAATAGTGCTATAATTTAGTTAAAAAGAATTGGCTATCAGTTAGCTAGGCAATATATATGTAAATAAATATATTTTAAAGAACTCTGTTTTGAGACAGGGACTTACTGTGTAGCTCTGGTTATGATGCAGCTCACTCTGTAGACCAGGCTAGACTCAGACTCATGGAGATCTAGATCTGTGGGCCCCTGCCTTCTGAACGCTGAGATCAAAGGTGTATACTATTACATCCTATTGTCTATTCTTTTTCCTTTTGTCAAGACAGGGTTTTTCTGTGTAGCTCTGACTTGGAACTCGCTCTGTAGACCAGGCTGGCCTTGAACACAGAGATCTGCCTCCCAAGTGTTGGGATTAAAGGAATACACACCACCAACCCTCAGCTTGCTTATTCTAATTTCTTTTTTTTTTTTTTTTTTTTTGGTTTTTCAAGACAGGGTTTCTCTGTGTAGCCCTGGCTGTCCTGGAACTCACTCTGTAGACCAGGCTGGCCTCGAACTCAGAGATCCATCTACCTCTGCCTCCCAAGTGCTGGGATTACAGGCATGCGCCACCACCTCCCAGCAGCTTGCTGCTTATTCTTTGTTGTTGTTGTTGTTGTTGTTGTTGTTGTTGTTGTTGTGGTTTTTTGAGACAGGGTTTCTCTGTGTAGTCCTGGCTGTCCTGGAACTCACTTTGTAGACCAGGCTGGCCTCGGAACTCAGAAATCTTCCTGTCTCTGCTTCCCAAGTTCTGGGATTAAAGGCGTGCGCCCCCACCGCCCAGCTGCTTGCTTATTCTTAAAAGACAATTAAAAGGGAATTTACGTGTAAGTGTAAACTACTATTTGTGATGGCTTGTATATACTTGGCCCAGGGAGTGGCACTATTAGGAGGTGTGGCCTTGTTGGAGGAAGTGTATCATTGTGGGTGTGGGCTTTAAGACCTTCATCCTAGCTGCCTGGAAGTCAGTCTTCCACTAGCAGCCTTCAGGTGAACATGTAGAACTCTCAGCTCTTCCTGCTCCATATGCCTGCATGGATGCTGCCATGCTCCCACCTTGATGATAATAGACTGAACCTCTGAACCTGTAAGCCAGCCCCAATTAAATGTTGTCTATGAGTTGCCTTGGTCATGGTGTCTGCTCACAGCAGTAAAGCCCCAACTAAGACACTATTGATAAATTATAGTATTCTCTGTATACTTCAGATTATTATGAGCACACGCATGCGTGCACAGGGTGTGCACAGGACGGCGGGATGCAGAGCAACTTTGTGGAGTTCACGTCTACATTTATGTGGGGCCCAGAAAACTCAGGTTCCCGGCTTGTATGGCAGTTGTCTTTACTGGTTAAAACAAAGTAAACGTTTCAATGTATTTCTGAAAAGGAAGTTTGGACAGTTTGATGATCCGGATATACTGTCAAAATCATAATTATTAACCTAAAATGCATATGTAGTGGAAATACTTACACTCCTTGGCCAACTGCGACATTTTTTGCAAACTTCTAACCGTGGCTATTCTTTTGTTTTCTGTCTTTTGTTTTGGTCCCTCTCTAAACAAGTTACAAACTCATAGGGAATGAACAAGCATTTTCAAACCAGCTTTTAAAAAACTATTAACAGGCTGGAGAGGTGGCTCAGTGGTTAAGAGCATTGACTCCTCTTCCAAAGGTCCTGAGTTCAGTTCCCAGCAACCACATGGTGGCTCACAACCATCTGATGCCCTCTTCTGGTATGTCTGAAGACAGGTACAATGTACTCATATAAATAAAATAAATAAATCTCTAAGAAAAACCAACCTACTCTTGTGTATTTTCCTTTTAGAACTTGTAGTCAAGACTAGGCTGGAATTCCCCCAAGATGAGAACAGCTGTCAGTGATGGTAAGGCTGTGCCTAGAGTCAGACCATCAGACAGGAATCATGTCTGGACACCAGGAGCAGTGGAGAAGGATTTCCAGTGGAGAAGGATGACAGTTTACTGGAGTATCTTTCAAAGACTCCAGCTGACAGCATAAGAGATCACACCTCGAAGAAGACAACTTTACTATGAATACCTCTGCACCCTGGCCCTGACCCAATATTCCTGTTTTGACTCAGAGGTCATACCAGTATCCTGAAGATTAACTGAAGGGGGGGGTGTCACAGGATCCCCAACACTCTTTCCAGTATGGTCACAGTGGATAAATCTCCCCTTCCTGCCTTTCACCACCATTATCCCTTCAATGGGCACACCGGAACAGTGGCAGAGACCAGTCTGTTAGGCCTGCTGAATCAGGGCTCTTGCCCAGAACTTTGGTTACAAGTTGATGATTGTAAAAATGTTCACTGTGGAGCCGGGCGTGGTGGCGCACGCCTATAATCCCAGCACTTGGGAGGCAGAGGCAGGCGGATTTCTGAGTTCGAGGCCAGCCTGGTCTACAGAGTGAGTTCCAGGACAGCCAGGACTATACAGAGAAACCCTGTCTCAAAAAAACCAAAAAAAAAAAAAAAAAAAAAAAAATGTTCACTGTGGTGCACTTGGACACCAGGACACATCCGATGCTCTAATCTGAACACTTGCACATCCACCGATCTTTAATAAAGATAGCTTTGTTTTCTCAAATGTCGTTTATTAAAAAATACAATTCCAGAGAAAGTAGAAGATAAAGGAGTGTGGGAAGTGGGTACAGTACACAGACCTCTTTAAGTCAGCGACGTAAAGGGTCAAAATAAAATGAGCTGCAGGCAAAAAGCCAGAAGCTCATCTATGGTCCAAACATCTGGAAGGTTCCAGGGCTTTCCGGCTCTGCTCTCCTGCCTTCAGCAGGCTGCTTTGTCCTTGGCATTTTAAAATTATGTCATCTGTGTGTGTTTGCCTGCGCGCGTGCACACACATGTTGTGTGCATATGTTGTGTAGTGCATATGGAGGACAAAAACCAACTTGTAGGAGTTGGTTGTCTCCTGCCATCTTGAAGGTCTCAGTGACCAAGCTTAAGTTGACAGGGCAAGTCCTGAGCCACCTCACTGGTCTGCCATTTTAAGTTAAGAAAAAAAATGGATGAGCAGCTCACGCCTGTAATCTTAGCACCTGCGAGTTGGAAAGGCAAGTAGATCAGGAGCTCAAGATTATTATCCTCATCTACATAGGAGTTTGAGGCCAACCTGGGCTACATGATATCCTCTCTCAACAGAAGCAAAATAAACAACAAAACAAAAACCTTTCTTTCTTGTTTCCGTGTGGCTTCAGGGGGGGCTTCTCTCTCTTCAGTAATGGAGTCACAGAGAAACTGTTTGCCATGTCCTTGCTAACTCTTCATTTACAAGTTAGTTCCCGTGCATAGACAGAGGCAGAGGCAGGCAGATCTCTTTGAGTTCAAGGCCAGCCTACTCTACACAGTGAGACCCTGTCTTAAAAACATAAAAAGTTAAATTGAGTCCCTCACTGTCACCTTTAAAATGAGACAACTCTTTGGAAACCCAAGAGTGGATTCTAAATTCATCTGGTGAGAAAGGAAGAATGCAAGGTGGGCTGGAGCCGCAGCCTGGTGGTGGGGCGCTTGCCTGGCACCCAAAGGGCCCCGGGTTCAATCCCTAGCACCACATCCAGAAGCCGAGTGAGCCAGGAGAAGGTGGCGGCAAATGCCTTTATTCCCAGCACTTGGGAGGCTGAGGCAGGTGGATCTCTGTGTGTTCCAAGGCAGCCACGGCTACACAAAGAAACCCTGTCTTGAAGGAAGGAAGGAAGGAAGGAAGGAAGGAAGGAAGGAAGGAAGGAAGGAAGGAAGGGGTTGAAATAACCTTGTGTTTGTTTTCCAAAGAGGATGCTGCTCCAATCCAGCCAGGAAAATAACCAGAAGAAACGACAGCGTTGACCAGTGTTCACTCTTCCCAGCCCCCTGTGCGGTGGGCTGGGCAGCTCTTGGTCTATGCCCTAAACAGCTCTGTGGCCCTAGAGAATGACGTTCTTTTTAAAGTGTGACAGACATGGGGTTTGAGGAGAAAGCAGTAGACAGTCTCGGGGGACATTTCCCAGAAGCCGCAGCACTGGCACGATGTGCCTGTCCCACAGGCGTGGCTAGAGCTGGGCCAAGGGTTGGCAGCATTTTGTCCCATCAAACGAGATGGGGCCGAGAAGTACCCCAGTGCATTCACAGGCCTGGGTGGCCCATGGAGGGCTGAGAGAACAGAGGGGACAGGGGAAGGGAAGGTGCTCGAGCCGAGTCCAAGCAGCAGGGGAAGAGGAGGGGAAACTTTGCACGGGTCCCTGAATCTAGGTCCTCGGCGGAACCCTACCATGGAAGGCCCTTCCTTACACACGCAGTTATCACGATGCCCTCCTTTGGAGGCAAAATCAGATGGCCCAGAGTGGGCGTCGGTCCGGCTGTCGGTCAGTCCTCCCCACCCCTCTCCAGTCTGCCTGAGAGAGGGAGGGCTTTACCAAGGACCCACTGGGGCCCTCCCCGATATTTCCTATAGCTAGAAAACAAACCCCCAAAAATCCTGGAGAAAAAGTCCAATAAGAACTTTCATCATACAAAAAAAAAAAAAATCAAATAGTCTTTCTCTTTTGCCTTCTGAGGCACGGCATGCCCCTCTCACACAAAGCTTCCTGTCCAAGTTAGGACAACATTACTATTTCATTTTTTAAAAATAAAAATAAAATATCCACCCACCCTCCCCTTCTAAGTGCTACGTCTCATAGCCCGCACTCAGTACTCCACACACCCCAAAGCAGGCTTTGCTCCCTTGACACAAGGTAAACATAAAACTCTGCTGCGAGCCCTCGGCTTCCAAGGGGCTGCTCAGCATAACCGACCCCGGGGCAGTTTGTGGAGGAAGGGGCAGCGGAGAGCGCTGGGCTATTCCAGCCCCCTCACGGAGGTCAGGTCCACCTGGACCGTGGGGAGGGCCACCGAGGGCTCTGCCCCTTCCTAGCACAGGAGTTAGGTGTGGGGGAGGCTTCTCCCCCAGCGCTGGGCAGCAGCTGCAAGGTCTGGGCCATGAGTGGGTTCATAAGGTTCCTTGACCTCGAGATCCCAGTCCAAACCAGCCGGTCTTCTCCTGGGCCAGGTCCAGCTCGCGGAGGCGGATGTGCACCTCCCCAAGAAGCAGGTTCTCCCAGAATCCTTGCTCACTCAGCACGCTCAGCTGGAGCTCCCGCTGCTGCAGGTCCCCCCGGGGGATCCCATCATACACCAGCTGCAAGTACGGGGCATTGGGAAGAGAGGCAAGCGGTGAGACACGGGGAATTCGGAACAAGATGGTCCAGTCCCTAGGCTAACTGCAACTCGCAGCAATCCTGCCTAGGCCTCCCAAATGCTGGGATTGTATTTATTGCAGCTTCTGATCATCCTCCATACAGGCTCCCCCTCCTCATATAATTAAGGGCGCAAGTCCCGTCTGGAGAGCTGCAACCCTGAGGGTTTTGAAAGCGGTCATCAAAAAGGGAAAGGGACAGGTGTAAGTACGTGGAGGCCGGATAAACAAATCAGTGGTTAGGAGTGCTTGCCGTCTCAAAGCTCAAAACTGCCTGTAACTCCGGGGGATCAGATTGGATCTTCTGGCAGCCATGGGCATCCTTACCCACAAATAAAACCAATATTAAAAAAAAAGAAGAAGAAAAGCCGGGCGGTGGTGGCGCACGCCTGTAATCCCAGCACTTGGGAGGCAGAGGCAGGTGGATTTCTGAGTTCGAGGCCAGCCTGGTCTACAGAGTGAGTTCCAGGACAGCCAGGGCTACACAGAGAAACCCTGTCTCGAAAAACAAAAAAAAAAAAAAAAAAAAAAAAAAAGAAGAAGAAGAAGAAAGCCGGGTGTGGTGGCGCACGCCTGTAATCCCAGCACTTGGGAGGCAGAGGCAGGCGGATTTCTGAGTTTGAGGCCAGCCTGTTCTACAGAATGAGTTCCAGGACTACACAGAGAAACCCTGTCTCAAAAAACCACAAAAGAAGAAGAGGAGGAAAAGGAGGAGGAGGAGGAGGAGGAGGAGGAGGAGGAGGAGGAGGAGGAGGAGGAAGAGGAAAAGGAAGAAGAAGAAGAAGAAGAAGAAGAAGAAGAAGAAGAAGAAGAAGAAGAAGAAAGAAAAGAAAAGAAAAGAAAAGAAAAGAAAAGAAAAGAAAAGAAAAGAAAAGAAAAGAAAAGAAAAGAAAAGAAAAGAAAAGAAAAAAGAAAAAGCGCAGTCCATACCACAACTGTCAAGGCCGTCACTGAGCGGGAGCAGCCAATGAGCCAGTGTGACTTGCTCCGACATGACAGATTTATAAGAAGGGACGGTCGGTTGCCAGGTGCCCTGTGGCACACCTCTAGAGTCCCAGAACTCAGGAGGCAGTGGCAGGAGGACCAGGAGCTTGAGGCCAGCCTCGGTTACATATGGAGTTTGAGTCTCAAAAATCCAAATAAATAAACCATCGGAAGGAGCGGTTTGCGAACCCCTGCCCTACCCCGTGCACCCCCATTTTCCACACACCATCTCGTTGTAGGTAGGGTTGCAGGTTTTCCGGGCCACTTTGGTTTTCCTCTTTGTGGTTTTCTGAGGGTCAGGAAGGAGGTAAATCTTTACATAGGGGTCAGGGTCACTGCCATCCTGGAGCGGTGGCTACAATGGAATGCAGACAGAAGTTGAAGGGTCCTGACAGCGTCTTCCACTTTCCAGTCATCCCCGAAGCTACACTCTGATCTAGATTCTCTCTTCTCTCCCTCTGGCCTTTTGTGGTACACACCTAATTCTTTCTTTCTTCTTTTTTTTTTTTTTTTTAGATTTAATTATTTATTATTATAAATAAGCACACTGTAGCTATCTTCAGACACCCCAGAAGAGGGCGTCAGATCTCATTACAGATGGTTGGAGCCACCATGTGGTTGTTGGGATTTGAACTCAGGACCTTTGGAACAGCAGTCAGTGCTCTTAACTGCTGAGCCCTCTCCTCAGCCCCACACCTAATCTTTTTGTCTGATTCCGAGCTCACTACACTCTGATAAAAACACCTACTATGATTACAGTAAATATATAGATATATTATTTTTCAGTTTTAGTTTTTCAGGACAGGGCTTCTCTCTACACAGCTCTGGCTGTCCATTATACAGACCAGGCTCGGCTCAAACTCACAGAGAGCCATTCCCCAGCCTCTGCCTCCCGAGTGCAGGGATTAAAGGAACACATTGGCTATGGCTGGCTTGTGCTACAGTTGTAAATGAGCCGTCAGGTCTCTCCAAGCATCTTTTCTCCATGATTAACTTGTCGTTTGGTCCCTTCGAGCCCTCGGAGGTAGAGGCACGAGTCAGAGAGCGGAGGCTGCTTGCTCAAGGCCAGCTAACTTCCGGTTCGCTTAGCCTGACTCTGTTCAGTGTGTGTTTGTTTTCCGAGCCCCAAAGTAAGCCACACCGGATGCTGCACATCACAAATGTACTCTCCCATCCGTGCTGCCGTGGGAACCTGGACCAAGACGAACTCTATACTGCCTTGCCTATGCCTCAAGGAAGCCCAAGGGCGGCCCTGTCTACACTCACCTGTCTACATGAATCTATTGCCTCAACCAGGTAGGAAGCCCCATAGGTCTCTCCTTTATAAAACTATAATCACCATAACAACAGTAAGGAAGGAAGGAAGAGCTTCCCAAGTACTGTTTCATCCCCACAGCAACCCTTGGAGGTAGGAGGTAGATAAATATCATTTAAAAGGAGGCTCTCGGTACTCAGGATGCTGCCACAGCCCACAGCCCACAGCAAGCGAGCAGCTGTGCCTTGAATCGCCCAGTCAACCGCAGGCCTGGCCTGGGCAGCCTGTGGTGGAGGCTCAATAAACTCCTGTGGTTACTCTCATTACCCAGGGGCGGAGAAGGACTGGCTCGTCCAAAAACCGCCAAGGGAAAGAGCGAGGACCAGACGGGAGCTGTGCCTGCGCTTACCAAGCCTCGGATGTGCATCACCATGATGAAGAGCTTGTTGTTTTTGTAGGAGATGGACAGCTTCACCTCCCCACCGACCTTCCCGACCGGCCGGGCCCATGTCCCATCTGTAGAAATAAAGGAAACCGAGGTCTAGAGGCCAGCAGTGCCCCTGCTTGGTGCCAGACAGACATTTCTGCTTCCCTCCTGAACCCCCGGCCCAGCCTGCAGGTTTCTGATACTCACGGGCTCTGGAATGTGATGTGGACTTGGGTTGGGATGAGTGTACCCTATCTGACTAAATAGCCATCCCCTAGGGAACCCAGACGCAGAGCTGTGGACACCACAGCCTGGATGGAAACCGTGAGGCCTTAGAAAGTACCAACTGAACAGGAAAGAAAGTTGACAAAGAGGTGGGGCTGTGGTTTGGCCAGACAGCCACCAGGGAGGAGCTGTGCCACCAGGAAGGAGCTGTACCTGAGGACTTTGGAGCTGGGCTGGGGCCTGAAGCCTTCTCATCCCGGGGCAGGGGGTGGAAGAAAGTATACACCAGATCACACTGGAACAGACCAGAAAACAGGGCCACTCTTCAGTAAGACACCACCCAGGAAGGGTTAATTTTATTTACACACACACACACACACACACACACACACACACACACACAGAAACAGACAGAGAGACAGAGACACACACACATACGTTTTTTAAAGAAAAAAAAAAAAAAAAAACAGCCAAAGGTTGGATGGGTGGGGGAACCACTTCCTATACTCTCAGCACCCAAAAAGCAAAAGCTAGACTGTTACAAGTTCAAGGTTAGCCTAGTCTGCAAAGTGAGTTCTAGGCTAACCTGAGCTACAGAGTGAGACCCTAAACTGGGTGGCAGTGGTACATGGCTGTAATCCGAGTACCCAGGAGTCGGAGGCAGGTAGATCGAGGCCAGCCTGGTCTACAGAGTGAGTCCCAGGACAGTCAGGGCTACAGAGAAACCCTGTCTCCAAAAACAAAAACTATGAGACCCCACCTCAAAAGACAAAACAGAAAAAAAACAAAAACAAAAACAAGCAAATAAAAATATCCAGGCCAAGCCGGGCGTGGTGGCGCATGCCTGTAATCCCAGCACTTGGGAGGCAGAGGCAGGCGGATTTCTGAGTTCGAGGCCAACCTGGTCTACAGAGTGAGTTCCAGGACGGCCAGGGCTACACAGAGAAACCCTGTCTCAAAAAACCAAAAAAAAAAAAAAAAAAAAAAAAACCAAAAAAAAAAAAAAAAAAATCCAGGCCGCTTTGGGCCGAAAGCAGTCTACAATACTGTTCTCTTCTCTACCTCCCTGTCGACACGCATGGCTGGGGTGGGACGCATCCCTGAGTTAGGGGCTGAAACACACCCTTTTTCTGGAGAATGTTTCTAACTGAGCATGGGAAATGAAAGCAAAACCAAACCAAGCCCAGGTCTGAGGCCAGATCTATCTACCTGTGCTCTCATCTGAGGTAGAGTCAGGCACGGGTCATTCCTGAGCTCACAGACTCCTCGTGACTGCCTCAGGACTCACCCCCCACACCCACTCACCCACTCACCTCAGCCACCTCGGGGGCTGCGTGAATCAAGTGCCAGATGTAGCCATTTAGATCCTCCTTCCGCCTCTCAGCCACTGCCTCTCCCCGAGAGCGGCCAATCACAAAGCGACTAGGGAAGCTAGCGTGAGAGGCAGAAAAAGGGCAAAGGGACAGGGGTGAGGATGAAGGCTTAGACGTTCCTTTGTGTTTCTAGTTACCTGGTCCTCATTAGCCAGCAGCTTCCCGTCTGGGGGACCCTTGCCTCTCTGACTCCTACCAGACTCCCTCCCCAGTCTGTGCTCATATCGGCCTAAGTTAGCCCCCCCCCCCCCCCGTACACACACACACACACACACACACACACACCCCACCTGCGGCCAGGTCCAGAACTCTTTCCATCTTGCAAAACTGAGGCAGCACACCTGCCACACTTCGGCTCCCGATTCTGCACTCTGTCCTATGACTCTGACTACTCTAGGGGACTCCAATAAATAGAATCATCTTCTGCCTGGCATCTTCATTTAGGCTCATTCATATATTTTTTAAAAATATCTTTATTATATATAAGAATGCTGTAGCTGTCTCAGACACACCAGAAGAGGGCGTCAGATCTCATTACGGATGGTTGTGATTTAGGCTCATTCATGATGTAGCTATCAAAAGTCCTTCCCTTTCAATTAATATATATAATATATACTACTATATTTATATACTATATATTATCACGTATATACTTGTATTATATTTATTCTATATACACACATACACTCTCGATACGTTATAGACTTTGAGTCGTAAGTTTAGATTCACCTAGTGCCCTTGCTGGCTTGCTTTCTGGCTGGTGCCCCCATGTTTTATTTTCCAGGGCTAGGGCAAGGCGGTTGGAATGTCTGGAAATACGAGCCAGCAGGGGGCGCTCCTGTTACCAAGCCCAACACCAGGCAGACAGATCCTCGGTTTGAAATGGTTCTTTCTCAAACAGCAGTCCTGCTAGCTCCCCCCCCCCCCCGCCCCCTCAACTCCGGCAGGACTGGGGGAGGGGCTACCTGGGCAGAAAGGAGGACGGGAAGAGCAGGCGCAGCTTATTGTGCAGTTCCTGGAACTCCTCGAATGTCCTCTGGATGTAGGTTGCCTCGTGCGCATTCTCTCGCATCACCTTCACCACATAGATCTGCAAAGGCCAGACTCAGCGTACCCCTGCCTGACCGGCTGCCTACCGAGGGGAGTCAGAGTGCGTGCGTGCGTGCGTGCGTGCGTGCCTGCCTGCGCGCATTATATTCCCGAGGGAAAGTCTCCAGTGGAGATAAGGCAGCACACAGGCAGGGACCTAAAAGCAGAGACTTCCTGCCCGTGTCACACAGGACACATGACTCACAGAATTACCGACCAGTTCAGCGCCCCGAGCCTACTATGCAGGTCTCATCAGCGAGGGAACTGGTCGGTCTGGCTTTACTCCCAGTGCAATGACCTCAGTAAATTCCAGACCCCATTGTGCAGGCGTGGAGAAAGTTAGCTCTAAGAAGGTCAGTGGACAGGGAGCTAGAGGGTCAGAGAGGAGGGACACTTACATAGCCCTTGCTGGGGTGGAAGATCTTCTCATGGCGGCAGAGAAAGACATCACGGATGCGGCCGGAGCTCTTGAGAGTATGCGTCCGGGGCGCAAAGGAGAGGGTCAGCCGGTCATCTGAGCCTGTGAACTTCATCTGAGCCAGGTTATGGATGAAAAAGTTGAGTTTCGTGGCTACACTGCCCAGGCTGGACTCAATCAACCTGTTTGAGCATGGTAAACAAAGGATGTAGCCAAGGACCCAACCTCCCTTTGCCTCGAAGGCTACCCAAGAAGATACTCCAAGTTCTGAGATTTTTTTCTTTTTTTCTTTGGGGGTGGGGAACCGGATCTCACTGTGTAGCCTAGCCTCAAATTCATGGTGATCCTCCTGCCTCAGCTTCCTAAGTACCAGGATTACAGGTATGTGCTACCACGCCCAGCTGAGTCCTGAAAATGACCACCAGACTAAAGTACATTCCCAGTGTAACAGTCTCACAGAGCACACGATTGACACAATCACCTCATGCAGTTTCTGTCTGTGAATCCTGAGTTCCTGTTCCTCCTGCTAAGGGAGGAGGGAAACTCGGGACAGCACATGTCCACACAGTACTATCAAATGGAACTCAAGGACCGCACTAGGCACTGCTCAAAAACACTAAATTCTCTGTGAGGTCTGCTGAAAGGGCTAGGGTCTGACCAAAAGAATGTTTATAAACTGGGTGTGGGGGCTCACAGCTTTAATCCCAGCAGAGGCAGGTGGATCTCTGAGTTCCTTTAAGACCAGCCTGGTTTACAGAACACGTTCCAGTACAGCCAGGGCTACACAGAAACACCCTGTCTTGAAAAACCAAAAATAAAACCTTTTTATAAAATCCAGCTTCCACCCTGACTCCTAGACAAAGTCTCTGGTTGGGACCTGGTAAAAAGACAAATAAGAGACAGGCAGTAGTGGCGCACGCCTTTAATCCCAGCACTTGGGAGGCAGAGGCAGACAGATCTCTGAGTCTGGGGCCAGCCTGGTTTTCAGAGTGAATTCCAGGACCAAGGGAACATACAGGAAGAAGGTCAATATGGAGAAGGAGGGGGAGGGTCACCTCATAAGCTCCATCAAGGTCTGTTTTCCTTCACCCCCTCAAGTAATACTTTCTCCCAGCTTCCTGCCACTCTGCTCTGGCCTCAGTGAGTGAGGAGAAGAGCTGATCTTTGCACAAGGCTGCGCACAAACCTGACCTCATCAGTCTTCTGGTCTCCAGAGCTGCTCAGCCCAGCTGCTCAGCCCAGGGCTACTTATACATATTAGTTTTAGAATGCAGACAGGAACAAAGTAGTTACCAAGGCAAAATGGGGATAGCAGATCAAAGCCCTGGCCCTAACATCTGGGCTCTTCTCCACTGCCCAGCCTGCTCCTGCCAACATGGCAGCCTGTGCACTACTTGGGTAGCAGCACTGGTTTGTGCTGCGTGTTACCTTGTGAAGTAGGTGGTGGCATTGGCCTCTGTGTCCTGAGGTCTCAGGGCATCATACACATACTTGAGGTCCTCCAGGTCTGAGAGCTCAGGGATTCCACAGGACAACATCTGGAAGAGGAGAGGAGAGCTGCCCGTGAGAGGAGAGGAGAGGAGAGCTGCCTGTGACAGCGGCCCAGCATCGCTTCCTCTCTGCCGTAAGGCAGGGTTGTCTAGACCAGGCTGCCTGATCCTTTGGGGTTATAGACAGATGCTGTGGCAGGGGTTAGAAGGCCACCGGAACTGAGGGGCTAAAGTAAGAGGTCAGCCGCCACTGTCCCTGGGTAGTTTGGACGCCCTTTAGGAAGGCAGGTAACACCACTGAGAGAAGTGGAGCGCCAGGAAGTCTCTGGAACAATCCAGGGCAGCCTTGAAGATGGGGCCAGGTGATATGGAGGAGGTCTCACAAAGAGATGGGGCTTCTCACCAGGCCCAGAAGGTTGAGGAAGAGGTGGGTGTGCTTGCGAATGAGGTTGTAGGCTTGGCAGCAAAGGTCAACAAAGTCATGGAAGCGGCTGGAAGGCTTGTCACCCCCGTTGATGACATACGCCATGTCTGAGGTGAAGACAAATGGGGCACGGTCCCTGGGCCAAGGGAACATACAGGAAGAAGGTCAATATGGAGAAGGAGGGGGAGGGTCACCTCATAAGCTCCATCAAGGTCTGTTTTCCTTCACCCCCTCAAGTAATACTTTCTCCCAGCTTCCTGCCGCTCTGCTCTGGCCTCAGTGAGTGAGGAGAAGAGCTGATCTTTGCACAAGGCTGTGCACAAACCTGACCTCGTCAGTCTTCTGGTCTCCAGAGCTGCTCAGCCCAGGCTCAGTGCTCTGAGGCCCAGGTGCTCCAGTCACTGTCTTGTGTCCCAGCTCTGAACCGCGCCGACCCTCCGCACAGGAGGCCACTTACCTCTTGATATTACCGAACATCTGTGCGTGGCCCAGGAAGCGGCCGAAATCTATATGGAACATGTGGCCCGTGGTCTTCAGCATGATGTTGTCATTGTGCCTGTCACAGATGCCCAAGATGTATGTGGCTACACAGCAGCCAGCACAGGAGTAGATGAAGTTCTCCACAGCCTGTGAGAAGCGGAGGCAGGTGGTGGGGCCACAGCCAGCTCCGACTTTCTCTCATGTGAACCCAGCACCTGCCTGCTTCCCTTCATCATATACCAAAGCACACACTGAGGTACACAGAAATGGCCTCCATGTTTTCTGAAGCAGGAGACGGAAGGTTTATATGTCTCTATATACCCTTCATCTGAATTTGTTACTTTGGCTGGAAAGACAGTGGACACGAGCAAATCCAGACTGGAGAACCTCGGTGGACGGAAAGGCCGATGCTTAAGACCTTTCCCGCAGGTCATGATAACCCTGACTTGAGTCTGGCTACCGAGGACCAGAACTAAAGGCGCCTGACCCTTCTTCATCGACGTCTTCCTGCCCCAGATAACACTCCTCTCGTTCCCGGAGTGCTTGACGCCAGCTAAATGCTTACCTAATTAAAGTCACCGCACTCCAGAGAAGAGCTCAGGCGGCTTCACGCTTCCTGCAATGTTTTGCACTTGGAAATCAGATCTCTCTATTTGGTAAAATGTGTTGGGGATATTTTGGGGGCTCAAGGGGTGGGAGGGGTTGGGGTAAGAGCATCTGCACCATAAGCACGAGGATCTGAGTTTGAATCTGCAGTAACAATGTAAAAGCAAAACAAAAGAGCTGGGTATGGCCGCGCATGCCCGTAACCCCAGTGGGGTGGGACAGAGCCAGACAGAGCCTGGGAGCTCACTGGCCTGCCAGCCTAGCGGAAACAGCAGGCGTTCAGCTCCTCAACAGCCCCTGTCCACAGACAGTAAAGTACACTGATAGAGGAAGACACTCGATGCACTGCTCTGGCCTGCACACCCATGGGTGTGTGCATTAAACCCACTTATGTTCGTGTGCACACACATACACACAAAGGAGGAGGGAGCCAGGCGTGGTGGCACTTGGGAGCCCAGGGCAGGCCTCTTTGAGTTTGAGGCCAGCTTGGTCTACGTAGTGAGTTCCAGGCCAGCCAGGGCTACATAGCGAGACTCCGTCTCCAAAAGCCAGACATCATAGAATGCAGCTTCTATAAGGGAAAGATCATTTCTTAGAAAGAAAAAAAAAAACTATTTGAATGAAAGGAAACCACGTGACTAGGAGCATAGCCTAGCCAATCCCAGCTCTGACTTTACCATCTCTGTCAACCTGCCCATCACAGGCATTCTTTATAAATAAGGCCTCTGGAAGATCACAAAATGCTGTTCTAATGGCCACCAGTCACGCTCCTCTTCCCTCCTCCCTGAGCAGGGCAGGTATGAACCTCAAGTTATATATGGTCCTTCTCCCTTAAGGGTCTGCCTCCCTAATAAAATGTGGGTGTTGTATACTGAATATAGTCAAGTTCTTTTCTTCTGGACATTACCATAAGAAACTACTAGCACCGGGTCTCACTCCTGTAATCCCAGCATTCAGGAAGCTAATGCAGGAGAAGCAGGAGAAGCAGGAGTTGGAGGCCTGCTAGAGCGATGCCACAGAGCAAGGTCCTATCGCAAAAAACCAGGAAATGGGGAAAAATTAACAAAGTCAGCTTCCAGGTATGTGTCTGCTTGTTGGAGACACTTCCACATTTGTTATGACGTGCAAGCACACTGGCATGGAATAATTACGATTCTAACATTCTAACACCTACCACGGTGCTTGATAGCACCCAGCACCTGGGAAGCACATTAGCATAAATAGCATATGGGTCTGAGGGAGGGAGCGAAGACTCAACCGTAGTCCTCTCCAAAGGTATGCTGAGTGGTACAATATAGATGGAGCAGTTTTTAAGGCTGAGAAACAGGAAATAGCTTTCTAGGCGAAGGGTACTATTGTCTAAACATGTACCCGTATCCTCTGCCCCTGAGCCTGGGCGAGCAGGGCACGAGACTGGGGAGGGCCAGGCTGGATGACGAAGGCCGTGGTGCAGATGTTGGATTTACCTGGTGGGAGCCTCTGAAGAACCTAGAGCAAGTGTGACACGAGTGGCCCTGGACTTGACAAGTCCCCAAAAGTGGCAGAGGAGCCATGAGGAAGCTGGGGGCTTTGGTTTGGGTGTCCTACATTTTTTTTTTTTTTTTTTGAGATAGGGTTTCTCTGTGTAGCCCTGGCTGTCCTGGAGCTCACTCTGTAGACCAAGCTGGCCTCGAACTCAGAAATCCGCCTGCCTCTGCCTCCCAAGTGCTGGGATTAAAGGCGTGCGCCACCACCGCCGCCCGGCTGGGTATCCTACATTTACTGAGAGAAAACAGAGAGCAGATCCCGGGAGGCGAGGAGAGACAGGAAGCTCAGATGCCCGCTGAGGTTGATTACAGCAGAGACGTAGTGAAGGAAGGCAGGAAGCCAGGGCTATAGAGGCGTAAGCTTCGTGGGGAAAGGACTACAAGAAGGGCTTTGGGGTCATCGGCGCAGAACAGGGATAGAAGTCCCAAAAGAGGGGGTGTTGCACCAGCTATGGATTAAAATGTTTTTTAAAAAAAACTTGTTTATTTTTCTTTCCTATGCAATAATGTGTTGCCTGAATATCTATCTGTATGAGGGTATCAGATCCCCTGGAGGTAGAGTCACAGGCAGTTGTATGCAGCCATGTGGGTGCTGGGAATTGAACTCAGGTCCTTTGCAAAAGCAGCCAATGCTCTTAACCACTGAGCCATCTCTCCAGCCCTGGGGTTAAAGTTTATTAGGGCCATTTAAGACCACCTGATTCCAGGCGCATCAATCAGATTCTGTTTATAATTTCACTGCCTGCACATCTTCCTTCAGGAATAAAAAGGTATCAATAAAAAGACATGAATTAACATTTGTATTCCCTCGAAGTTAAATTAACATTCTGGTGAGTATTTGTTTGTTTTTGAGATGGAGTCTGTCTATGTAGCCCAGGCTGGCTTGAAACTCACAGAGATACATGTGCCTCTGCCTCCTGAGCGCTAGGATTAAAAGTGTGTGCCACGAGCCGGGCAGTGGTGGCGCACGCCTGTAATCCTAGCACTTGGGAGGTAGAGGCAGGCAGATTTCTGAGTTAGAGGCCAGCCTGGTCTACAGAGTGAGTTCCAGGACAGCCAGGGATACACAGAGAAACCCTGTCTCGAATTTAAAAAAAAAAAAAAAAAAGTGTGTGTCATGTTCTGGTTATTTTATTTTATTTTATTTTGGATCTTTGAGACAGGGTTTCTCTGTATAGCCCTGGCTGTCCTGGAACTCACTCTGTAGACCAGGCTGGCCTCGAACTCAGAGATCCGCCTGCCTCTGCCTACCAAGTGCTGGGATTAAAGGCGTGCGCCACCACTGCCCGGCATCTGGTATTTTTATTATGACCTGTCCCTTTCCACTCTCACCCCAAACTTCATTAACCCAAAGACTAGAGTCACAAAGCTGTGAACTGACCGTGGATCACGGCAGCCACCCAGGCCCTACCATCCCTGGAGGCTCACTCTCTTCCTGTAGCCAGGGCCAGGCAGGCCTCTTCACTCTCCTGTTAGTCTCACCAGCAGCCGCCATCTTGGCTTCTAGTTATGGCCTTGCACAGGGGCTCCACCGCTTGGAGGAAGGGGCTGGATTAAAATGACAGCCAAAGCCTCTTGCTGCCATCTTGAATTCTCCACAGCATCATTAAAGCCCCCTGAGAGTTTGAGGGCAACTGGCCTGGATCCATCGTTAGGATGGATATAGTCAAGCTCTCAAAAGCTGCCCCCATCCACTGGTAAAACCCAAGCAAAGTTCGTCTGACCAATATCAAAGAATAGTGTTAATTGACAATAGCCATCTGACCCGCCTACACAGCAGCATGGAAGCTGAGCCTGACTCATCCGTGTACATGCAGCTTGGGTGGGAGCAGGGTCATACGCCACCGTCAGGCACACAGCCTCAGCCCCTGAGCCTCTGAGGCGGCCAGCCTACCTTTTCATATTCATCCTCCCCGGGGTTGTGCTTCTGCAGCCAGTCCGCCAGGGGGCGGTCCTTGAAGGAGCCGGTCACCCCGTGCTCCACCTGGATCTTGCGCAGTGTCTCGGCGTTGGGTATCATCTCTACCATCCCTGAGAGACAGAAGGGGTCGGGCTTATGCTCCCGAAGTGAGAAGAAGCCTACTACAGCTGTGCTAGATGCTTCCCATGAGCTAAGTTCTAGAGCTTTTGGACAAAGTCTGCTATTAGGAGGGATAGACATGAGGGATGATGGGCAGAGGACCACACCCACATCACACAGTCTAGATCGCCCCATGCTGCCTCAGGTCACAATGTTTCTTTATTTTTTCCTCTTTTCAAATTTTACTATAGAACTCTTAAATATATACAGAAACAAAATGAAGGTTTTTTTTTTTTTAAATCAATGCTCTTGTAAGCACCACCCAGCTTCAATAACCACCAACACTTAGCTAATCTCATCACCTCCATTGCCTAGCTAGCTTCCTAGTTCCTGCCACTCTAGCTGGAGGACCACCAAGCAAGACAGGTCTCACTCTGTAGCCCAGGCTGGCCTCGGACTTCTGATCCTGCACCTCAGCTGAGAACTGGTGTTTTAGACGTGCCATCTCATGCGTACACACGTTTAAGGGTAATCAACAAGAACACAATAACCAGTATGTGTCATATCTGAGGAAGAAAACGGACAGCAGCCCTGGAAGCCAGCAGATTTTCAGATTTCTTACAGCCATCTCAAAACTACAGTTGGTTTGTCTGATCAAGATCCAAAGTCCACAGAGGTTGCTATGCCTCCGACTCTGTTTTGTTTTGCAACAGTCTCTCCCTTACTTTCCTTTTTCAAGTCACCCCACATCTTCTCATGGAATAACCCTGCCCTTCTACACTCCATTGTTTGTGTTGGGAAACAGGCAGAAGGCAGGCAGCGAGGGGAGGGACGCCCTGCCCGGACTCCCCGCTGACCTTTTCCTCGGCCAGTGGAGAAGCATCGGAAAATGACCATGCGCATATCCAGCCCCTCCTGCACCCAGATCTTGCTCATGATGCGAATCATTTGCAGGGTGAGCATGTCCTGGCGAAGGTCATCCCCACACTGGAGAAGGAAGAGGAGCAGTTAAAACCCACTTCCCCGCCCTCGCGCGGCCTTCCAAACCCCTGGTTCTCCGGCTTTGCACCTATTGACCGGGCCCACTGGAGGTCAAGGGCCCACTGGAGGTCATGGGCCCTGGAGGTCAAGGGCCCACTGGAGGTCAAGGAGCGGGAGAGGAGACGCTGGTCCCTGCCCTGCCGTTTGTCCCCCAACATTCCTGCATCCCCATTATGGTTCCTTTCCTGCAAGAAACTCCCCTGATCACTAACCCTGCTTGTCTGAGACAAGTTCTCTCTGTGTACCTCAGCCTGGTCATGACCAGCAATCTTCCTTCCCGCCTTGGCCTGTGAGTGCTAGATCACAGGTATAGAGATCCTCATGTCTGGTTCCCCAGGCCTTTTAAAAATGCCCCCCCTGAAGCATAAACTCTGTGCCGCCCGCCCCCTGCAGCAGATCCTCTGGCACTATCATTTGCTTCTTTTTCACCACATGGAGGAGCCAGTCAGAAGGGAGACTCTGAGGCTCAGCTAGTCTAACCAGTACCTCACATAAATCCTCCAGCACTCAGCCTCCTCTACTCGAGTGTGATCATCACCTTACCCATGGCATTGTGGGAGTAGCCCTACCTCCCAGAAAGTGCTTCCTTATTCTGAGCTACCGGCCGCCTCTGTTTCTCCCAACAGTGCTGGGGCCACGCAGAATTTATCAGAATCCCCTTTCGCCTGCTAGTCTTTCCAGTATTAAAATGGTAGCATGAGTGGACTGCAGATGTGGCTCAGAGCAGAGCTGTGGCCTAGCATGCTTAAAGCCCCGAGCTCAAGCCCCAGCCAGGGGGGTGGGGCGGAGGGGGAGATGGAGGAGGAGGAAGAAGAGGAAGAAGAGGAGGAGAAAGGAGAGAAGGAGGAAGAAGAGGAAGAGGAGGAGGGAGAGGGAGGAGGATAGGAACAGTCCAGGCCTTTCCTGCTAGTCTAGAGTATGATCTTCTCTCCCTGTTTTCACTCCCACCAGGCATGAGTAAAGTATGGTTTTGCTTCCTTTGTTGCAGCAGTGTCTCATTATCTAGCTCAGCTTGGATTGAAAGTCAGTACATAGCCCAGGCTTGCCTCATGGCAATCCCTCTGCCTCAGCCTCTTAAGGGCTGAGATTTCAGGCATGTGCCGCCAAACCTGCTGAGTAAAGCACTCTCACCTTGAAGATGACTCTGATGTTCTCACCCAGCGGATCCACATTTTGGAAGGCGAGCTTGAGGGGGACTGCGTTGGAGTTGAAGTAGGAGCAGTCCTGTCCAGTAGAGAGGGCAAGTGACATCAGCCTGGTCCACAGCCAGGAAGGGAAAGGCCCTCTTCGGGCTGAGCCAGGATGCTCTCTACCTTCCTGTGGCTGGTCCACCTGGGACGTCACTGCGTCTTCCGGATTTCCCAGGAACTCCAAGCTTACATCCCTTTCCTCGGTTCCCTCATCGTGGCTTAGGTTGTTGGAACCGGAGGCTCTACCATCTGACTGCCCACCCCTTCACATTACTCAATACGCAACTCACTAGTTTGTGTCTTCTGGTAAATCTCATGTCCTACACGTTCATACTACAGCCAACTGACTCAGAGTTGTGAGGATGGAACGTAAAACCGGGACAGCAAGTGGAGGCATGTGGCCAAGAGCTGCCATCCCCCCCACTTCCATCCCCCCACCTTCCATCCCCCCAACTCCCATCCCCTCCACCTTCCATCCCCCCACCTTCTACCACCCCCACCTCCCATCCCCCACCTCCCATCCCCCCACTTCCATGCCCCCTTCTATCTTCCCCGTCAACCCCCCTTCCCTCCCCTCCTCCTTCCCCAGCTTCATCCCCAGCACCATCAGGGAGACTCAAGCTCTGACCCAGCCTCTGCCCCGCACACAGTTAGAGTTGTCAAGCCAAGCCCACACACAGTTAAGTTGGGGAAAGGTCAGCTGCTCGCCCCTCCTCCCCTAAGACAGGGTGAGGAGGGTGAGGAGGCCCTCCCCTCAAAGTGCCCCAGACTTTGAAGTTCTACATCTAGCAGTGACTCACCCTGGGCACGATGCCCTTCACCAGCAGACTAGGACTCAGCGGCAGACGGCAGGAACCATTGAGGGCAAAGAACTGCTTCACCTCCTCCAAGCCCACGCGAAGGATGCCCTTCAGAGGGAGGGGAGAGCGGGGATGAGGGGAGAGGCCCAGAGGCTCCACGCAGAGCCAAGTGTCTCCCAGAGGAAGGTTCCGGTCCTGTGCCTGAATAACAGGGGCAACTTCCGGGAAACTCTTGGGAAGGACAGTCACCCACTTGGGCCCCAGGCTTGCTCAGTGCAGAAGAAGCACACCTGAGCCGCAACAGAGGCAAGACTTCCAGGAGAACGTAAGAAGCAGGCATAGCGTGGCCGGGCGTTGGTGGCGCACGCCTGTAATCCTAGCACTTGGGAGGCAGAGGCAGGCGAATTTCTGAGTTCGAGGCCAGCCTGGTCTACAGAGTGAGTTCCAGAACAGCCAGGGCTACAAAGAGAAAACCTGTCTCGAAAAACCAAAAAAAAAAAAAAAAAAAAAAAAAAAAAAAAAAAGAAGCAGGCATAGGATGGAAGGCGGGAACCTTCCAAGGGGTAAAAATCCTACCTGGGATTTGTTTAGAAAAGCTAACAATCCAGGCTCGCATCTAGAAAGCTCTCAGGTTTTAAACGTCAGCAATGCAGGTGTGGCACAATGTCCCTTTCTGTCACCTGTCTCGGCCCTGAGCCAGTTCGCCACAGGGAAGTGACTGAATCCTAGCCCTCACCTGCTGAACATGCCCATGCAATAGAGAGCATACAAGGCAGACAGCTGAGTCAAACCTCTAACATTTTACAAGCCAAACAAAACACATTCACGAGCTCTGGGCAGTTTGGGGACTATCTGCTTAGGCCTGCAGGTCACAGCCACCTCTTTCTAGTTTCTGAAGAGGAGACAGTCATTTTCTGTCCTGATGCTCAGAACGCCTGTGAGAAGTCAACTCCGGGTTACACAAGCCTCAGAACCAGACAGGGAGAGCCAGCCTTGCCCACTCACCTGGCGTGCAGACGGGGCGGCCTCTCGGACCTGCTGGGCCAGTTTGGCCAGGGTGTTAACAAGCCAGCACTGGCGGTTAAACTCCTCCCTCAGTCCTTTACCACAGCAGCACAGCAGGGCTGCTAGCAGGTATTGGTAGCGGATGCTGAACTGAGAGTCCTTGAGGCTGTCCTTCAGTAACCTGCAAGGCGGGGCAAGTGGGGGTCAGGCTACTCACTTGCCTCGGCACTGAGCTAGGGAAGAAAGGGTCATATCCTACCTTGATTGGGAAAGCCCCCCCCCCGCCCGCTTGGGGAGGGGAATACAGTTTGAATATCTACCCTGTCTTTGAGCTGAAGCCCCTCTACAGCTCACCTTACCTTTATACTTTGCCATGGGCTGGTAGGGAAGTTGGATATAGAGGCTACTCCCAGAGTTATAAAGAGAACTGAGACCTGCCCTGAGGAGAGATACTAGACCAAGGCCACAGGGTAGATCGGCCACATAACAGAGCCTAGTCTCTTAGCTCCTCACTCTAGCCTGCCATACAGAAGATAGTCTTGGCCTAAGGATCTGTCTACCTCCTTTCTTTCTTCCCATGAATTTACCAGAAGAAGTAGTGGGTCACTCGCAGGTCAGAGATGGCTCGCTTCAGGAGAAAGCGCACCAAGGGGCTATCCAGGTAGCACTCATACTTCAGGGCCTGTTCAGAAGAAAGCCAACACGAGGCTTTATTAACCACACTGACCGGGGTCCCTGGGATCTTGGCTTCTGAGATCTGACGTAGCACGGGAGCCGCCGCCCGGCCTCGCACCTGTACTAGCTGGGGCAGGTAGTCCAACAGCTCCGCGTCAGAGAGGGAGCCGATCCACTGCACGGCCATGCGCCGCACCTCCTGGTCCGGGAAGCTAGAGACACAGAGCAGGAAATGTCATTTCCCCCCCAAGATCTGCATCTCTTGGGGGAGCAGTTCTTAGTCCCTTCCCTGCAGACAGAGTTTCCCTTAGGCAGAGAGGAACAGGGTAATGTTCTTTCAGGATCTTTCTCATTCCTCGAACACTTTAAAGAAAATGAAACAAAGTGTTCCACTCCGCCCCCAAAGCTCTTCCTTAACACGCCGCACTGGGTTAGAAATTCAAGGAGCCCTGGAGTGGGTGAAGCATGTTTTCTGGGTAACATCCTATAACTCAAAGCCTGCCAGGCAAGCCGCTGAGAACTGGGGGGTTTTTATATAAGCCAATAGATGGCCCGGGAAATGAGGTTTTCGGGGATTAGCAAGGATGTAGCCTCAAAAAGTCTCACCGGCAGGTACAATTTAATTACCGAGAGAGCAAGAAATAGACCAGGAAGCCTGGGTACAATCTAGAAAAGACAGTTGAAGACTCTCAGAATCGGAGCCCCGTGACCATAAGAACTCTTCAGGAGAAGGAAGAGGGATAAAGATTTGGGCTCTATAAGGGAGAGCATGTGTTAAATCTTTGGATGAATGTGGATATTTCCATATTTAAATTTTGCCTCAGAAGAAAGAAAGGAAGGAAGGAAGGAAGGAGGGAAGGAAAGAAGGAAAGAAGGAAAAAAGGAAAGAAGGAAAGAAAAAAAAAGAACCCTGAGTTTTATTAATAATGTGCATGCTAGCCGGGCGGTGGTGGCTCACGCCTTTAATCCCAGCACTTGGGAGGCAGAGGCAGGCGGATTTCTGAGTTCGAGGCCAGCCTGGTCTACAGAGTGAGTTCCAGGACAGCCAGGACTACACAGAGAAACCCTGTCTCGAAAAACCAAAAAAAAAAAAAAAAAAAAAAAAAAATGTGCATGCTACTGGAGCATGGTGGTGTAAATCTTTAGTCCCAGCACTCAGGATACAGAGTCAGGCAGCTCTCTATGAGTTCCAGGCCAACCTCGTCTATAAGTGGAGTTCCAGGCCAGGTAGGGCTACACATTGAGACTCTGTCTCAAAACCAAAAACGTCTGTCTGGGTTTTTTTGTTTGTTCATTTGTTTTTGTTTTGTTTTGTTTGTTTTGTTTCAAGATAGGGCTTTTCTGTGTAGTCCTGGCTGTCCTGAAACTTGCTCTGTAGGCCAGGGTGGCCTCAGACTCACAGAGATCCACCTGACTCTGCCTTCTGAGTGCTGGGATTAAAGGCTTGATCCACCACCCCCCAGTCAAAATTGTTTAACCAAAAGTTTCCGCCAAAGTCTTTTCTTTTTCTTTTTTTTTTTTCCCCCCCCCGCCAAAGTCTTTACAACAGTCGAAGCTGTGTAACAAGTGGATGGTCAAGCGCTGGAGCGCCTCCGTGTGCGGGTGAAAAGCCAGCGGTGGACTCTGGGAGATTTGCACATGCGGATACTCACAGGATGGTTTTATGAGATTAGGGGGAAACGAGACAAAGGAAAAAGGAAGAGTAGAAAACCTCCGAGTGCTCCCACCTGTGACTCTGCTTTCCCTGTGCTGGCCTGTCAGTGCGGGAGCTCGGACAAGTAGGGGCTCAACTCACGTGGCATGCAGGAGTCCCAGGGCATCCTGGTGGTTCATGTGAGTCCACTGTTGCAGGAGAGCATAGATGTCCGGCAGGCAGGCCCACTCCCAGCTGGGTGCACTGGCGAGCACCAAGGGGAGCGAGCTCACCTCAGTGTGGCAGTAATAGCGCTTCTCCCACAGCTGCTTCTTGTCGGCATCAGAGAGCCTGCGGCGGCGAGAGCGGCAGGGTGAGCCGGGGCGCGCAGAACTGCCACCCCAGGGCAACTGCAGCACACACTGCCATTCAGTGGCTTCCCGACGTCACCACGCATTATCACCCAAGGGGCTTGGTGACTCCTGGTGACTGGGTCCCTCACCAGTGCCAGCTCAGGCAGAATGGCTACAGAAACTAAGCATTTGGGTATTTTTAGATGACCCCAGGCGATTGCAAGTTTGGAGAACAGGGTCCAAATCTCACCTTTGACCCAATCTCAGGGATATGTCTCAGACTGAGGATGAAACCATAGGCCAATAATACCAGATTGGGGGATGGGGAGTGGGGGGGATATGTCCTGAGGGTACGACTTCCGAGAAGAGCCACTAGAGGGCAGTGGGCAACACCTGTCAGGGTTCCGTCAGCTGTGAGGCCTCTTGGGATTTCTCGCCCCTTTACAGAGGGTCTATAGCTAATTGGGACGCGCCTGAGATCAGGTGTCTAATGGAAGACAGGAGCTGAGGGCTAATGAGATGAGGGGTGAGGAGTGGGTGGGGGGCAGGGAGGTCTGCCTCGCTTGTTCCTCCACCCGGCATATGCACAGGACTATGCAGGGCCCAGAGAGGTGTCTAGGATGATCGAGAGCCCTGACTCTCCTCACTCACCACCCCCCCTCCAGTCCTGGTGGACACAGCAGCCCCAAGGATGAGATCAGCCTGGACTCCTTTACTCCTGAGAGTTGCCGGCCTGCCAAGACACCTGATCCTTTTTGGAATGTGACAAGGCCAGAAAAATGCAAAAGGCCTTCGGTGTGGAGGAAGGGGTGGGCGGGAGGGTGGGAGGGGAGGTGGGGGCAGGGAGGAGAGGACAGCAGCAGCTGCCCCACCAGAACCAGGCGGTGTATCTGGGGCAGTGGCAGGTCACTCACTAGCGGGGCACCGGACATTCTCGGATCCTATTTCCTGCCCTGCCCTATCTATCCGCTTTCCCTAGTGTCAGCTAGAGAAAGGTCTGGGGGTTGCCGCCACCGCCAAGTGGTAGCAATGGCTCTTTCAATGACTACTTCCAGTCCTCAAGCACAATGGCACAGCCTAGATGCTGGGAGGTCAGAGGTCAGGCAGACGCGGACAGACAGTGGGAAGCCTGCGCTCCCTATGGAGGTGTCCTGGGCCTCACCAGTATAGGGACTCCTTCTGCGTGATGTCTTTAAGTCTGCGCTGGTCCTCTTCCCGGAGACTGCCAAACTCATAGCGGGGGCTGAACTTGTCTCCAGGGGGGCTGGTGAACTTGATGTCAAAGGCCGAGGTGGGGAAGTCAATCTTGGGATGGGATCGGAGAAGAAGCAGCAGCAAGGAGAGGAAGGAGGCAGAGTCAGTGGAGGCAGCCGCTTCCGGTCCCGGCTGCTCTCTCACAGGCTGGCTCCTGCCTCCAGCCTCCCCTTCCCTGAGGTGCTTGGAAAAATAACCCCGATGCCCAAGGTGATCCCCGGAAATCCCAGCTGTAACTTTCAGCCAAAACTGACAGGAAACCATAAGAAGCCTAGGGTGGTGGGTCACGCCAGTAATCCTAGCACTCAGAAAGGCTGAGGCAGGAGCATTGCTGCAAGTTTGAGGTCAGCCCAATCTATACAGTAAGATCCAGGCCAGTCGGCAATCATAGAGAGGCCCTGTTTCATCCAAACCTTCCCCTCAAGAAAAGGAAACAGAGACTGGGGGCTGGGGTGCTGGGGTGGTGAGGTGGTTTAAAGCCTTTAATCCTAGCACTTGGGAAGCAGAGGCAGGCGGATCTCTGAGAGTCTGAGGCTAGTCTGGACTACAAAGCAAGTTCCAAGACAGCCAGGACTGTTACACAGAGTAACCCTGTCTCAAAAAACAAAACAAATCAAAAATAAATAATGGATGGATTGGGAAGAATGGGGAAGGGAGAGAAAGGCTGAGTGGAGATGCTTACGGGAGCCAGGATGAGCCCCACTTCAAAACCCTGACTGGCTATTGATAGGGTAAGCCACTGAGAATACCCGGGCTGAGCTGGGAACCTTCCGTGTGTGGTCCTGGAGGCCCTGCAGCCTGCTGGGATCTGGGCGCACACCTTGAGTGAAGGCGCTATTAACTCTAGGGCCTGTGATATCACATCTGCTCTGTGCCACCAAAATATACATCCTCCTAAAATGGGCATCAGAGCTGAAGAGTTCGGTTCTCCAAGGGGTTCTGCTCACTCGCTCAGAAGTGCAAGGCGCACCTGCCACATACCGGACAGAGTCAAAGCAAGAGCGCCCGCTAATGGAGCTGCATTCTGGATCTTTCTTCTTCATTATCTGTTGGTTTTGCCATCCCCTGCCCCACACCACAGGATCTCATGGCCTTGAGAAAGGGGAATCAGATGCAGGATGGAGCCAGCTTCTCTCCCGCCCTCCCTCCAAGGAGGACAGGTCCTTTGAATGACCAGTGGGAACGGTTTCCCTTGGGCCCCAAGAGAAGCACCCAACTGGATCTGGCCTACACGTGGGAGGTCTCAAAGCAAGGGGAGCCATGAGTGGAGAAGGTCTCAGAGCCCGTCTTGAGGGGATGCTGTGAGACTGGGTGCCCTTCGCTCACACTTCCCCATGCACTGAGATGCTCGGTCCCACACCCAGAGTTCCTAGCCAGAGCTCAAGGGGAGCCTTGGAGCTGAGCTTGGTGCCCTGTGATAGGTGAGTGGGAGACATAGGCCGGGTCTCACCTGCAGGATGACACTGTCTGGCTGGTGGAAATTAGGTGCACTCCAACGGGCACTGGAGTTTTCCTGTGTTGCTGGCCACAAGCCCAGAAGCTTCCGGCCACAGGTCAAGACTCTAAGGCAGAAGGAGGGTAAGATGAGCCAACGACCGGTGCCTACCCTGTGGGTTTCTCTCCGGCTCTCTTACCCCCAAACCTTTTCTAGCTGAAGCTTCTGTCCCCACTCGTGTCCCTTGGATTAGCCCCGCGGCCACAGGTCTCACTTCAAGCGCTAGGAAGGCTCCCATTGCAGAAAGTCTAAGCTCACCACCCCCTGACTAGGATGGCCCTTTGGCAGGGATGTCTCCACGAGGCAGAGAGAGGCCTGGGTAGATGACCTCTGAAGTCCTTCTGATGACAGGACCAGATGACTTGTTACAGGAACAGTGCTTGCCCATGCCCCCTCCCCCACCTACCAGGTTACATCCATAGCCCGGGTCACCAGTTCTGTGCATTGACTTCTCTACTGGGCTGTGGGCCTCTGGGCAGTGAGCGCCTGCCGTGTGGCCAGCCCTTCTCAGAGGGGGTACCGAGTAAAACAGCCAGGCTTTATCCCTGTCCCCCGTGTTCCCTTCCAAGGCCAGAAGCTGCTCCCCTGGAGCTCACGTACTGCCTGAAGTTGAAGAGAGGCGTGGTGACCCAACCCAGAGCTTCAGGCACCCGCTTCTGCTTATTGGCTTCAGAGGAGCCCCCGGGAGGGAGAACGGGCAGGGCATAGAGCGTGGCACACAGCAGAGTCTCCCGGGGCAGCCTGTTCACCTGCACCGGAAAGCAGATCCTAGGAAACAAGTGAACCAAAGTCAGCAGCCCTCTGGGGTTCCGGGGGTGGGGTGGGGTGGGGTAGCTGATGTCAGTACAAGCAGAGGATCAGCCTTCCACTCGGGGGTCACACATGTCCCTAGGTATGCCTCCTGGGGTACCAGGACAGGTCTCAAGAGCCTCCAGGAAGAAGCACCAGGTCCTCTGCCCTCAGTGCACTTACTTGCTCGCCCCCCAACAACCTACTCATCTGTCTGTGTCCCCTCTCCCAGCCCCAGGGACAGACTCCGCCTCTGAAACAGGCTCAGAGTCATGGGAAGAAAGAGAAGGGGCGTTTCAGAGCTCCCTAAGAGTGAGAAAGGCAAAAGGCATGCAATAAGCAACGGAGTGCTCAAGGCCAGATGCTCTCCACGGTCCGCCCTGACTGGACCACACCCAGCCACACCCTCTGAGTTCAGGGATTTGGGTGTGGGGAGGTGGAGAGAGCTGAGGGGCTAGGGAAAAGAGAGCCAGGGCCCACCCTGTTACCTTTCCGGGAAGCTATCCCCGAGCCAAAGTCCACGTTGCCACACCCCTCCGGGCTGGCCCAAGGCCCAGCTGCTTCTACACCCAAAGGGCACAGAGGCAGGGCCACCCCCACCAAGGTCAGAGGTCAGAGATCAGGCAGCCTCCCTCTTCACTGCCCCTCACTCCTGGGGTGAGTCTCCACTCACAGAAGGCACTCAGCAGCCGCAGACTGGCACCGTCCTGCTCTGCCCAGCTGCTTCTACCCTGGGGGCCCCACGGCTATAATTAGGGCCCCTTCGGTAGCCAGGGTGTATGCCAGGCTGGGTTTGGCTGGAGGTGACAGAGCACGCCTGCTGGGCCTATTTTGAGAGCAAGCCGATCCCAAATCCTACTACAGTGAGAGGGAGACGCAGCTGACCCCACAGCCAGGGAGGGGAGTCGGTCTGGTCACCCAACAAGGAAGAGGAGCTGAGCGTGGTATGGCCACCACCCCAGCTCTTGGGAGGCTGAGGCAGGAGGGCTGCTGGAATTTCAGGGTCAGCATAAGTCTGCATGAGTATGAGACCCTGTCTTAGGAAGGAAGGAAGGAAGGAAGGAAGGAAGGAAGGAAGGAAGGAAGGAAGGAAGGAAGGAAGGAAGGGGGAAGAAGAAGAAAGGGGGAGGGGCAAACTGTCTGACTGAATCCATAACACAGAGAAGCAGGCGAGGTCTCCCCTTCCTCGGTCTCAGTATGTCTGGGATTCCAAAATGGCCTTCCTAACCCTTTGCCTCGGCTTGGTCAAGGGAAGCACCACTTCTCCTGCAGAGCTGGGTCTTCTGGCTTAAGAAATTCTGCTCTCGAGAGCCCTTCTCCAGCATCACCGCCCCGGGGCTACCTCCTTCAGGGGATGTGCGGGGGTGGGGGGGGGTGGGGGGGGTGGGGGGTGGGGGTGTGTGGGGGGGGGTGGCGCTCCTGCTTGGCCACTCACAACCTGGTGCAACTGAACCGAGAGCCTGGGCCTTGGAGAAGAGCGGCCTACCGTGGGGTTCTTTCTGCTGTACGATATTAGTTATTCTACTGGGCCTGGCTGGTGTGACAAAGATAGATAGCATTTTCACACAAATACCCCCTGGGCATTAGTCACTGCCAGTCACCTGGAACAGAGAAACAGGAACTGAGAAGGCCGGAGCTCAGATGCTAAGCTGAGGCCCGTGAAGGAGAGAGCATTTGCTTCCCAAGCAGGAGACGGTAGGGTGGGCCGAGTTTGCTCTCTCTCCCTTTCTCAGTCTGTCTCTGTCTCTGACTCATCTTAGCTCATTATTTAGCTTAGGCTGGTCTTGAACTCATAACAACCCTCTTGCTTTAGCCTTTTAAGTGCTGGAAAACAGGTGTGGCCCACCATGCTCATCCAAGGACTTTCCTATTTATTGGTTTGTTTCATCTTTGTGCTACTGATGAATCTAGGCAAACACTCTACCACCGAGCAAGCTGTTTTCTTAGCGTTCTAACGACTCTTCCGAATCTTGTAGAGCACTCGTAGAACGGCCTCCACTCCAGGCTGGCTGTCTCCAGCATCATCTACTGAGGATGGTTGGCTCGAAGCTGAGTCTAGAACTTCGGCATGTTGTGCCTTTTCCCACACGCCTTGGCCTTCATTAAGAAGGGCTAAGAGGCTGGGTGGTGTACAGTGAGTTCCAGGACATCCAAGGCTACACAGAGAACCACCTCCCACAGAGCCTGGTCCTATGTAACAAGGTAGAGAATTCAAAGGTAGCTTGGAAGGACACCCACGTGGGAGGGAGGCTGGGCTGTGTCCGTACCTCAAACTCTGCCAGGAAACAGGTCCGGTGGCTAGTGAGGACGGAGTCTCAACGGAGACTCTCGACTTTGGCAGTATTACACTGAACCCAGGTCTCACTACAGAGTCGAATCTGCCCTCAGATTCACAGCCGTTCTGCCCCAGCTTCCTGGATGCTGATATTACAGACCAGAGTGCCACGTTCTGCTTCTCAGGGGCCATTTAATGTCACTACCTTGTCTGCAGGGGGTCGGGGACTTCTCCTAGTGTTTGTTAGCAACAGCTGTACTTGTTAGTGCCCTAAGAATGACCTAAGTATGAAGAACAGGCTATGCCTTCCCTCTAGTCCCTCTATAAAACAATCTACCCCGACCCTTCAACCACTTATCTGAGAACCCTCGACCTCCTGTGGACATTCCTCTGTCTCAGTCATCTGCATTCCACACACTTAAGTTGCACAGGCTGCTTTGCAAAGGATCCTGGGTAAGTGGAGCTTGGTAGGGGGTGGGGAGGCACAGCAAGCAAGGAGCTTCCTGACTGTCAGAAGGGTACATAACGTCCAGCACAGACAAGCACTGGTGGGGACAACCCTGCAATGCTGCCCTGATGGTCCCCTCACCCCTCATCTCTCTCCTGTCTTGTTTGGCTGAAGCTTTCCCTCCTGAAACCACATTGCTGTTAATAAACGGTACTTGATGCCATCTTGTGCTGGTGGCTACTGCGTCCATAACCTGCCTGTCCCCTTTCAGTGCCACAAGGTTAAACAGGTGTTCTCAAGTCTTAGTTTGAGAAGCTGAGGCACCGACAAACTAGAGAGCGCGGGATTACCAAGAGAGGCGGAGACAGAGCCTTATTCCTTGGCTCCACGCCCATTGCCCATTCTTTCTCTCCTGGACAACCAACCATCCCTGCTTTATCCATGACAGACAAGCCAAGCTCCTCCCCCAACGCCCCCCCACCATCCTTTTTTTGTACGTTTTGAGATGGGATCTCCTGATTGGCCTAGGACTTGCTATGTAGCCCAGGGTGGCTTCAAAAGTACGGCCATCTTGCCTCTGTCACCCAAGTGCTGAGATTCTAGATTTGGTTCTATGCTGTTCCAGGGCCGAAACCTGGGGCCTTGTTATATGCCAGTCAAACACTCCAAGTTGTATCTTAGCCCCTCTGCCTATTCTAAGAGAATGCTGAGAGAAAGGGAAGTAATACAAAACAAACAAACAAAACAAACAAAAAAACTCTAAAAAACTGAAGACCAGTTAAATGCTTTGGGAGGCAAGAGAAAAACAAGAAAGGTATTTTTAAAATCGGCAAGTAATATCACATGACCTATTACAGATTATAAAGAGCTTCAGTTGGATGTTCCTAATAACCTGAAAGGTAGAGATGGTATGTTTGCTCCCAGGTAAGAGTCAGGAAACGACCCAAGAAGCTGGATGACCTATGTGGATAAGGATAGTTGTGGAACCTGATTTAGCCCAGGCCCGTGCTCAGTCCCAGGCCTGACCACTGCTCCAGGGTCTCCCGGAAGGAAGCAGGTTAGCTGAGGCGCTTAGAGAAGGCTTACTGCTGGTCCCAGACGATGAGGTGGAACAGGTACTTGGAGAAGTGAACCCGGCGGGTCTGCAGCGGGCTGCAAAGTTCCTTGCCGCCATGGCTGAGGGAGCAGGAGAGGTAGAAATCTTCATAGCTGCAAAACAGCCAGAGCAGGTCAGGACACCTTGCCCTTCAAACCAGCCTCCGCCACCCTGGGGCCGACTCCCATCTCCTCTGGTAGACTTCTCTTGATCTCTGGAGGATGCAGCGTGGGGGGTGGGGGGCTGGGGGGTTGGGGGTTGGGGGGTGGGGGGGTCAGGGTGAGGACAACCAAGCCAGGCTTAAGGAAGTGTGTTTAGGAACAGCAACTTGAATGGGATCCCTAGACGCCCCCCTGAGTTTTAGGCACATGCTGAGTACAAGATGTTTGCTTGCTGGTTTTGTCATTTCATGGGAATGGCTGTCTAGCCTCTTCCTTATAGTCAGTTCTGGCCTATCCAGTGCAGCACACAGGCACACACTGGTGTGTGTGTGTGTGTGTGTGTGTGTGTGTGTGTGTTCAGGCAAGGAGGGTGGGGGAGGAAACGACATATGCCGCCGTGAATACCTACACATGGGGGTCCCTGTGGCTCGTGACAGGTGCCTGACAGAAGAGGTCAGAGAAGGCCCCTGTTTCCCAGGCTGCCTCCTTTGTTCAGTGCCAATCGCCCAGAGGAATACATTAAGTGAGAAACAAAGGAAGAAGGGGAAGGGGGGAGGGGGAGGGGCCGGTCAGGGTGGGATGGGGCCAAATGCCTATTCCCCCAGGCCCCGGGGACTCTGGGGACCCAGCAGAAGAGCTGAGGACTACCAAATGGACCCTCCACCCACCCGGCAAGGGAACCCCAGACAAAGGGTCACCCCCTCCCCGCCACCCTCATTGTGCATCTGCAGGGGAGTGTAGCCATTGGCGTGGGCCACACTCTATGTGGGAACTGGCCATCTGTCGCTTGCTTGTCTCCCTCAGCTGGCTTTGGATCTGGAGGGGGCAGAGAGGCCGAGGCGGCCAGGACCGGGGGACTTTCTCTGAGGTGGAGACAGCCTAAGGTTCCCCTCCAGGTCCTAGGCTCATCCCACCCCTTAGTCCTGTGGCACCAGAATGCCACCCGGTAACAACCATCTTGAGACTGAGTTAGACCACGGTTAGAAGGGAAGAAGCCACCAGGCAAGCACAGCTAACCCCACCCCCACCCCTGGGCTCCCCAGCCCCAGGCCCTGACTCACCTGGTAGCCCAGATGATGGGAATACGGTGAGTGCCATAGACAGTGAAGGCCAGGGCCCCAGAGAAGTGGCAGGCCTCTTGAACCAAGTCATGCTTTCGGCTCCCAGGCACCGCGGTCTGGAAGTCTGCATTGAACGTGTTGCAGTACAGTTCCACCAGGTCCAAGATGGCCGCTGTCAAGGCTTCTACCACCTTCTCTGTGAAGCGGGGAGGTCAGAAAGGAAACTCATTAGGGCCTAATAGGGGCCATTCTGTTGCCATGACACTAGCAGTATGGGACAGCTTGGGACAGGGATCCCCGAATGTCAGCCAATTTCTAATAGCTGTGACAAAGCTTACCCATGTGTGGAGAGGTGGGAGGAATACAGGAGCATGCACTGGGCTCATCTCATCAAGAGATGCCCAGCTTTAAACGTGGGCCTTATGCAGACACTTATGTTATTTTTAAAAAGTCATTTTCTAGGGATAGCTCAGTGGTTAAGAGCACTGGCTGCTCTTCCAGAGGACTCAAGTTTGATTCCCAGCACCCACCCCCATGGCAGCTCACAACTAACTCTAACTCCAGTTCCAGGGGCAGGGGTCCAACACCCTCTTCTGATTTTTGTGGCTATCAGGCACACATGTACCACACAGACTTATATATAGACAAAATACCCAAACACATAAAATAACACTAAATCTTTTTTTGGTGGTGGTGGTGGTGGGGTTTTCGAGACAGGGTTTCTCTGTATAGCCCTGGCTGTCCTGGAACTCACTCTGTAGACCAGGCTGGCCTCGAACTCTGAAATCTGCCTGCCTCTGCCTCCCAGAGTGCTGGGATTACAGGCGTGCGCCACCACCACCCGACCCAAATATTTTTTAAACAAAGACTTTTCTTGGCAAATCAAAAAACAGTGCTTGGTGAGCTTGTATATCTCCAGTACCATGGACATGTGGACACAAAGACACAGACAGATAGACACATATAGACACATATAGACACACACATACGCATATAGACACACACATGTGCACACAGACAGATACACAGAGACAAACACACACAAATATGCACACAGACACACACACACAGAGAGAAAGAAAGAACTAGAAGAGATGCTGTTAGCTCCTAGAAGACTTTAGAGAACAATTTATTCATCTGTGAAGTCCAAAGATGGATTCATTTTTAAGAAAGCCAGTGATGGGGCTGGAGGCATAGCTGAGTGGCTACCCTTTCAAAGGACTCAGGTTCAATTCCTAGCACCCACATGGAATCTCTCAACTGCCACCAGGATCCAACATCCCCACATAGGAATGCAAGCAGCCAAAACAACAATGTACGTACAAAAATAAAACTTGAAAGAAAAAAGAAAAGAAAAGCTCAAGACAAAGGTTTTAGGACGAGGATCTGCTTGAAGATTTTACAGGAAGAATCCTCCGGAAAAATCCTTCCTCCCATCTCCCAAGTCCTGTTCTTAATTGGAAGTGCAAGGGGTTGTGGCTGCCAAGAGAAAAGTCACAGCCCAGCAGGGTGAGCTCTTCCATCTGGATTGAAAGATAAACTCATCCTTGCCGATGCCCTTACCCCAGCTCACCACTCCCAGTAACACGGTAAGCCCGATTAGCAAGAATAATGAGAAAAAGATCTATGGAAAGAAACATGGGCTCCAGCTGTGTCCACACCTCATACGGAAACACACACACACACACACACACACACACACACACACACACACACGGCCAAGAAGGAAGAAGAATGTGGCTTGAGCGGACAGACAGCTGCCAGTTTCCAGCCTCTCTGTGGGACAAAGGGGGAGTGCAGCAAACCCTTACCTCGGTTTTCCCTCACAGTCAACACGCTGGGGTCCTGTTGGGGAAAGGAAGACAGAGTCAGACGGAGCCCGCTGGAGCTTTTTTTTAATTTATTGTTGGTTGGTAGGGCTTTTCACAGCTGTGCTCTTCTGGGCCAGGCAGGGCTGAAATGTGAGGAGCAGAGATTCCCCGGGGAAAGGGAGGAGTGGTGGGCTGTTCCAGAGCCACAGGGTGGATGGAGTGAGCGGATAAAAAGGCATGCTCGCCCTGAGGAAAGGACCCCCCGCAAGGCTGGGGATACAGGCTCTGTAGTGCTAGCTCGCCCGCCCTTACTGCACACGGATCCACTGAACCCCTGGCTCTAGGGATCCCCTTCCCTCCTTGGTTTTGCACCCTCATAGATAAGCAAACTGTCAGACAGAGCCTTTCTGGCCTTGGCTCATGTGGTTATTTCCACGAGGCTGAAGCTGGCCCAACCTCTATGCTCAAGGAGAGGGACAGGTTTGGCATCCATTTCCCAGGAGCTCTTGCTTCTGAACTGCTTACACACAAATGACAGAAGCGGAAAAAGAACCTTTCATCTATTTTTTGTTTTTTTTTTTTTTTTTTTTGGTTTTTGGTTTTTCGAGACAGGGTTTCTCTGTGTAGTCCTGGCTGTCCTGGAACTCACTCTGTAGACCAGGCTGGCCTCGAACTCAGAAATCCGCCTACCTCTGCCTCCCAAGTGCTGGGATTACAGGCGTGCGCCACCACTCCCGGCTTTTTTAAAAGATTTTATTTATTTTATGTATGTGAGTACACTGTAGCTGTCTTCAGACACACCAGAAGAGGGCATCAGACCCCATTATAGATTGTTGTGAGCCACCATGTGGTTGCTGAATTTGAACTCAGAACCTCTGGAAGAGCAGTCAGTGCTCTTAACCACTGAGCCATCTCTCCAGCCCCCCCCCCTTTTTTTTTTTAATTTGTCTTGAGGCAGGGTCTCACTGTGTAGCCCAGGCTGTCCTGGAGCGCACTATGTAAATCAGCCTGGCTTAACAGAGATCAGCTGCCTCTGCCTCCCAAATTCTAGCTGCTAAGAGAGCCTTTTAGTGAAGTGGCCACCGAGTAACGTGGCACTCCACAGCCCGGTTACCCAAGAAGGCCACTGTCCCTTCCTCACGCTAACACCTGGGTCCCCGTACCTTCTGGATTTTCGGTTGCATGCGCGAGGGGCAGGGAGGCAGCTGGTTGAGAGCGCTCGTGATCTCAGGAGTCTCCACAGCAGCCAGAGCATTGCAGATGGCCTTGACGGACTGGACCACCCTGTCAGCCTTCAGTGGGAAATCCCCCTGTGGGAGGCCATACAGTGAGGCGAGTGATTCAGCCCTCTGCCTCCCCCCAGCCCAGGCCTCAAGGCTGCGCAGGAGCTAATGACTCTAAGGAGGAATGGCAGGAAGCACGCTTTATTTGCTTTGAGTGGGCCACATCCACACTCCCCAATCTGTCGGCCACAGCCCGAGAAACCTTTCATTCCCTGTCTGCACTGAGGTCTATCTCTGCTTAACACAAGTAGACACAGGTCTCCGCCAGAGGCCCTAGAGTATTAGGAAATCAATTGGCAGGAAACAGCAAGGAGGTGAGAGAAACACAGTGCGGCCCTCACTTGCTCGCCCAGACTTCTTATAACTCGTCATAGAATGTCCAGGCCAAGACGTCACGTCCACAGACGCGCCGTGCTCTCTCACCCTCCACACTTTGGTTCCCAGTGCTTTCTCATCAGAAATCTCCTCCTCTGTCTGACCGTGACTACTTGTGTCATTTCAGATTAGGGACTAGGACAGCTACTCCTTCACAAGGCCTCCCCCTCCCAACCCCCCCGGGGTTATCCTCTTGTATCTAATAGCTTCAGATGAACACTCCGTTTCTCTAACCACACAAGCTCCCTGAAGCTAAAGCAATTCTTAGGCTGTGCAGCTCGCCTCTACCCAACCCCCAAACTAGCACAGAAGACTACAAAGCAGTCTAAGAACAATCATCAGTGCCCATGTTCTTGTACAAGTTACTACAGAATAGATCCTGGGAGTGCATGAAGGGTGAACTAAACATATTGCCCCAGAGGAACGAATCTATAATTGAAAACTGGTCTGAGGGGGATGGGATTGTTATTTCGCTTGTTTTTTTTTCCCTCAAGATTTATTTATTTATTATATGTAAGTATACTGTAGCTGTCTCCAGACAGACGCAGAAGAGGGCATCAGATCTCATTACACATGGTTGTGAGCCACCATGTGGTTGCTGGGATTTGAACTCAGGACCTTCAGAAGAGCAGTCAGTGCTCTTAACCTCTGAGCCATCTCTCCAGCTGCGGCCCCCCTCCCCCCCCCTTTTTCTGAGACAGGGTCTCACTACATAGCTCTGGCTGGCCTGGAACTCACTGGGTAGACCTTGAACTCAGAGAGATCTGACTGCTTCTGTCTGCCAAGGGCTGAGATTAACGTTGTGTGCCACCATGCCTGCTAAGGGGTTTTGAATTTTGAAGACCGCTTCCAAAGAACTCTGCTTTAGCTTCAAGGTGTTTGGGTAAATTGTTCCAAGGCTTGCACCTCTATGTGAATCCAAAAGGAGAAGGATTTAGTCTTGGGACTTTCCACTCTCCTGAGGGTGTGATATCTATGTCACAGGCTCAACAGAAGAACATCTTAAGACAGTGTTCCCATGCACTTTTGACAGAAAAAAAACCCCTTAGCTTGGAAATGTCCTTCTTCAGAGACAGCAGTCAGAGCCCTTTCACAGGAGAGCAGAGCACCTCCTTACACACTGGCCAGCTGCCCCACAGCCAGGTGTTGTTTTGCTTGCCCAGAGCCAGAGGAGTGAAAAGAGGTGTCACCAACAGCCCGCCATCTGATCCGTAGGACAGAAAGGAACTTCCAGTAGCTCCTCTCTGGCCAGTCCCAGGGTGTATACTCACGTCAGCCAGCAGGAAGGCGTCCACCTCATTGTGGTAAGTGTCAAACAGAAGACTTAAGGCCTGCCTGGGGATGGGGTGAGAAAAATCACAAGAGAGATCACAAAAGATTCACTTCCCCAGAGACCCATGCTATCCCTTCCCTCTCCTTTGGGGATCAAACTCTGATGTGAAAGAGTTCCCACTCTTTCCATGACCCACGAGGATGGAAAAGGGGGTCTTTTCCCCAGAGCTACCTCTCACCTAGAAAAGGATAGAAAACGGAACTGGGGCGGTGGTCCTCAAGCTGTGGGTCTCGACCGCCCCATGGGGTCGCACATCAAAAATTTATATTAAAACTTTTATTTAACTTTTGTTTGTTTGTTTGTTTGTTTTTTGGATTTGGTTTTTTCGAGACAGGGTTTCTCTGTATAGCCCTGTCTGTCCTGGAACTCACTCTGTAGACCAGGCTGGCCTCAAACTCAAAAATCCGCCTGCCTCTGCCTCCCAGAGTGCTGAGATTACAGGCGTGCGCCACCACCGCCTGGCTTTTTTATTTAATTTTTTTTGTTTTTGAGAAACGTATATTAAAACTTTTAACAGGGGCTGGAGAGATGGCTCAGTGGTTAAGAGCACTGACTGCTCTTCCAGAGGTCCTGAATTCAAATCCCAGCAACCACATGGTGGCTCACAGCCATCTGTAGTAGGATTCAATGCTCTCTTCTGGTGTGTCTGAAGACAGCTACAATGTACTCATTTATTTATTTGTTTTTTTGAGACAGGGTTTCCCTGTATAGCCCTGGCTGTCCTGGCACTCACTCTGTAGACCAGGCTGGCCTCGAACTTAGAAATCCGCCTGCCTCTGCCTCCCAAGTGCTGGGATTACAAGCGTGCGCCACCACTGCCCGGCTTACAATGTACTCATGTACATTAAATTAAAAAAAAAAAAAAAGACTTGGGAGGCAGAGGCAGGTGGATCTCATGAGTTCGAGGCCAGCCTGGACTACAGAGTGAGTTCCAGGACAGTCAGGGCTACACAGAGAAACCCTGTCTGGAAAAACCAAAAAAACGAACAAAAAAAAAAAAAAAAAAAAAAAACCACCACCAACAACAAAAAAGACTTGTAACAGAAGCAAAATTACAGTTACAAAGTAGCAATGGGGGCTGGAGAGATGGCTCAGCAGTTAAGAGCACTGACTGCTCTTCCGAAGGTCCTGAGTTCAAATCCCAGCAACCAAATGGTGGCTCACAACCATCTGTAATGAAATCTGACACCCTCTTCTGGTGTGTCTGAAGACAACTACAGTGTACTTAAAGGTAATAATAAATAAATCTTTTTTTTTTTTTTTTTCGAGACAGGGTTTCTCTGTGTAGTCCAGGCTGGCCTGGAACTCAGAAATCCACCTGCCTCTGCCTTCCAATTGCTGGGATTACAGGTGTGCGCCACCACGCCCAGTTTAAATAAGTCTTTAAAATAAAAAACAAAACAAAACAAAGTAGCAATGAAAGAATTTTGTGGAGGAAAGAAAGAAGAAGTGTCCTAGGACAGGGGTATTTATGAGAGGTAGCCATCCTAGCCGGAAGCTGGGTGAGTTTATCTGTGCCATCCTCTCACAGTTCCTGCGAGGACTCCTCCCAGGTGGTCCCCACGCTCACCTGCTGATGGTCTGCTTGACTGGCCTCTCTTGGAGATGGATGAGGTAGTTCAAGGTGGAGGGACTCTGGTCATCATTCACCTGAGGGGCGAGCAGTGCCCTGGTCAGGCAGGGATGGTGCCCTCTCCTCAGCCCTACCCCATCCCTTCACATGCTCCACATCACCCTCTGACCACTCTCCCCGCCCAGGTCTGTCCATCTCCCAGTCATTTCCAACACGCACCGTCCGGGCCAGGTCGCTCCGGATAGCCTTCTGCTCCATCAGCTGCAGCCGGATGTTGACGTCAAACTTGCGGCAATATTGGATATACTCATGGCTTCCTAGGGCATGCTTACTGGTGGGGTAGGGGACAAGACCGTTAGTTAGTGCCTTAGGGACTCAGTGGGAGAGGGGATGGGTACTTTAGCTTGGGGACAACCTGGGAGGAAGGAAGGGAGGGGGGGAGGGGGAAAGGCCTATGTTATAAGCTGAATCCTTTACTTGTGGGAATGTCGTGGTAAAGCATGGGGTCTTTCTGTTTTGGAGGGTTTGTTTTGTTTTGTTTTTCTTTTTCTTTCTTTCTTTTTTTTTGTTTTTGTTTTTGTTTTTGTTTTTGTTTTGGTTTGGTTTGGTTTGGTTTTTCGAGACAGGGTTTCTCTGTGTAGTCCTGGCTGTCCTGGAACTCACTCTGTAGACCAGGCTGGCCTCGAACTCAGAAATCCGCCTGCCTCTGCTTCCCAAGTGCTAGGATTACAGGCGTGTGCCACCACGCCCGGCTTGTTTTGTTTTTCAAGACAGGGTTTCTCTGTGTAGCCCTGGCTGTCCTGGAACTCACTTTGTAGACCAGGCTGGCTTCGAACTCAGAAATCCGCCTGCCTCTGCCTCCCAAGTGCTGGGGTTAAAGGCGTGCGCCACCACTGCCCGGCTGCATGGGGTCTTTCTGAATAAACGCCTCCCACAACACTTAGCCTGTGGGCTACACAAACAGCGACTCACTGTCTCACTCCCAAGGTGCTGTCAAGAGTTGGGGTGCAGAGGGACTCCTTGGGGAGCGTTTGCTTAAATCCCATTCTCTTGGCTTTGACAACCAAGGAAAGATGGGCTGAGCGGCACGGACTTCTCTTTCTGTGCTCCTCACTAAGCTGCTGAGGACAGCCGAGGCAATCCAACCAGTGTTCCAGAACTATTATCCAGAAGTTCCATCCCAGCCCTCCCACCATGGTCCTGCCTGATGACCAATCCCCTGGAGTCGGCAGGCTTTCTAAAAGGTAAGAGTCGGTTCTCACTGCTCAGCACCTACACGGGGAGACCCTCAGTTCCTAGGAGGCAGCCTGCTGATCCCTCTGCCACCCAACCTCTCCCCACCCCACCCCCACCCAAATCACACCTTAATCTGAAAGGAAACCCACAAGAAAGGGTTGAACAAGCACCACTCTGGGCCAGACCCTAGCATCTGAGTAGCAGAAGCCGGAAAAGGACTTCCTTTCTTGGCAGAGGTGGGAATCTGGACTAGAATGGAAGGGGATGGAGGGGAGCGAAGGTAAGAGGGATGCAGAAACTTCTGGAAGTACAGAGTCTCGGCCCGGAACAAGACCAGCCTAGACCACCTGGGGGGACCCGGCACCTGCAATATGAGCTCTGACCAGCTAAGGTTAAAGTAAAAGTAAACTATAGTGTGGGAAGGCTAGACTGTCAGGCGGGGCAGGCCTTCGGGAGGGTCTGTGAGGAAGGAAGAGCGAGGGCAGTGGTAGAGAGGGGGAGGGAGCAGGAAACCCAGCCTCCCCTAGGACTGTCTCAAGGTTCTTATCACAGAGCTGCCTGCATCCTGGAGCAACACTCCCCTTCAGTATCGGCCCCTCCAGTTCCGTGAAACAATCCTGAGGGCTTCCTCGGCAACTAGCAATTTTCTGGAAACTCCAGAGGGCCCTTTCCACCCAGGACCCAGCACTGCACTTCTATGCAGGGTGGAACAGGGAGTGAAGGCCCCAGGGACTTCTACTTGTTTGAGAAAGGGCTTTGGCTGTGCAGCACAAGTTGGGGTGGGGGTGGGGGTAGAGGTGGGGGTGGGGGCTTGGCCCAAGGACCACTGCCTGGTGTCATGTCATGGGGAATATTCCACTTGACGTTCCTACTACCTCTGAGACCCCAAGGCTCCTGGATTGGGAGTCTGCAGGGAAAATGTGGCATCTGTGTACTTGGGAATCCCAGGAGTCCTCTGGGGTTGGTCCTTTGTTGCCGGTATAAACTGACTGTGAGGTCCTCTTTACTCTAACCCCATCCCCTCTGTCTGTCTGTCTGTCTGTCTCTTCCTGTCTGTGTGAGTGTGGAACCCAGGACTTTACCCATACTAGGCCTCATCTCTGCTACCATTATATCCCCAACACTAAAGAGCAGGCTTCACAGTCAATAGAAAGCCAGAACTGAGTGTAAACTGTGTTCTCCAGAGTCTGACTTACCCAGGATAGCCCTGTCCCCAGCACTAGCCCTTTCAGGAGACCCTGTGCCAGAACCCCTCCCTGTCCTTCTTGTGGAGGCAAGAATACAGCAAAGACATCATGGAATGCATTTGTGGATGCCCTGAAATTATATCGCTACAGGCCTGTTTCCGTTTCCTTCAGTTTCTAGATGAGGAGGCAGAGGCCAGAGAGTGGCCACCGTCTCTAATGCTGAAGAAATCTGCCAAGAAGTGAACCTTTAGGGGGCTGGAGAGATGGCTCAGTGGGTAAGAGCACTGACTGCTCTTCTGAAGGTCCTGAGTTCAAATCCCAGCAACCACATGGTGGCTCACAACCATCTGTAGTGAGATCTGACACCCTCTCCTGGTGTGTCTAAAGACAGCTACAGTGTACTTACATATAATAATAAAAAAATAAATCTTTTAAAAAAAGAAGAAACGAACCTTTAGTTCGGAATATCTGTGTTCTAACCACAGACCACTAATCCTCCATGTAGATTTGCTGGAGGGAAAATGCGCACGGTGGCAGTTCACAGGATCCACTAAGGAGGGAGACAGAGGCCTCGCCTGTCCCCACTCACAAGGTCTCTTTCCTCCAAGGGGGACACGGGTGGTGGGCAGCTTGGGTGGAGGTTAGCAGAACTCCTGGCGTTTGCTGCCACATTATCCCACCCCAGGGGTGGGAGCCCTGCCTACCCCACCCCAGTTTTCCACAGTTCAAGCGGAGAGGGCTTCTCTTAGCTGGTCCCACATCACACTTTCCAGGAAGGCTGCCTTCTGTAGAGGGCAGTGGCTGGGGGAGCTGGAAGCCGGCCTGGGAGAAGGCCAGATAGCTAGCTGCACAGGCCAGGGGAACTGAAGGCAGAGAAAGCCACCAGAGCCACTGTGACCTCTCCCTTTGCTTCCCGGTGGCTGCATGTCCTCTAGGGTAGGAGAAGCCACCTGCCGCTGCCCCTAACCTGCCCCCACATACGATGCCACGTCTCTCTGCAAGTAGCAGAAGCCCGCACACGGAGACAACCTCCTCATCTTTGCTTAATCCCAGATCCAAGCTGTTTCCACGGCAGATCTGGCTGGGGATCTAGCCAACCCAGCTGGAAGATGGTGCTCCCGGGGAAAGTGCGACGTGGCTGAGAATGTGCCCAGAAAGCGGAGTCCTGACTGCAGGGCTAAGGAAGAGCAGCAAGCGCTGAGCCTGAGCCGAGCCGAGTATAACCCTCTAAGAGCCGCTCCCGGCCGGAAGGCGGACTGTCACCTCAGCCTCGCAAGACCTGGGCTCCGTTCACTCTTTTTTTGTTTTGTTTTGTTTGTTTTTGTTTTTCGAGACAGGGTTTCTCTATGTAGCCCTGGCTGTCCTGGAACTCACTCTGTAGACCAGGCTGGCCTCGAACTCAGAAATCCACCTGCCTCTGCCTCCCGAGTGCTGGGATTACAGGCGTGCGCCACCACCGCCCTTCACTCACTTTTGCAAGAACTCCTCCAGCCCACAGGGCTTCAGCACAAAGTCGCCCACATCCACCTCCCTCAGCTCATCGTGGGTGTAGCAGAGGGTCTGGTAGATGAGCAAGTCCACAGTGGAGGAACCTGGAAGGGGGAATGCAGCAGAGCGAGGGCAGTGACATCGGACAATGGGACAGACCCTCCCTCCCTCCCTCCCTCCTTCCTTTCTCACCAGCCAAGGGGTCTCTAGTACCCACTAGCAGTCAGATAAAGCAGATGAGCACACCGCCTGGGGTCCAGCAAAGTGACCATGTACCCCGAAAGCTGGCCCTTCAGAAACGTCCTCATTCAGGCTACAGAGTGAGGCGAGGAACAAAGCCCTCCAGTCCTGAACGGTCCTCCCTGCCTCAGGTCCTCCCTGCCTCTGGTCCTCACTGCCTCAACTCGTGTGACACCCCCCTCTCCCCTCCCATCCCCCACTAACTTACAGTTGCAGGTAAAGGTGAGCGGCTCCCGGAGACTGTCACACAACACTGTCACTTTCAGGTTGACCTCATCCCCAAGGTGCTCTGGGCTCGGGGTGACAGTGCTCCAGACACACCCGGTTAGGGAATAGTCCTGGATATCAGAGCCTGTTCTAAGGCTATATAGGGAAAAAGGAGGAAAGGCTCTTGCTGTGTCTTCAGAGGGTCGACAGGGCACCCCTCCTGCCCCAAATCCCAAATCCCACTGGCTTTTCTGTCCCTACTCAGCTCAGCCACCCTCCCCCTTGAATCTGTGGGTGAGGCTGGGGCAGGGGGATGGCAGCCGGGGAAAGCTGAGGTCTTTCTGATCATTTCTGTTACAGTCACAAACCAATCCCCACAGAGTAACAGTAGCAAGAGCTCTAAAAGGAGTTTTCCACACTATGTTTAAAAGAATTTAACCAATAAGTAGTTAGAAATCTATTTCCTTCCTCTTCTGTACAAGAGAAGGTTTTTTTCTTCACTGAGAGATATGTTTGCTCCTAAGGGCAGCTGAGGGTCAGGGCCTGAAGCGAGGGGACAGACTGATCAAGGCGTGTGAATTTTACTAAAAATGTAAAAGATTTTGTTGTTGTTGTTGTTTGTTTGTTTGTTTTGTTTGAGACAGAGTATCACTATATAGCCTTGGCAAGCTTGGAACTTACTATGTAGACCAAGCTGGCCTGAAACTCATAGAGATCCACCTGCCTCTGCCTCTGCCTCCCAAGCAGTGCTGTGCCACCACTCCTGGCAAACTGCTAAGATTTCATAAAAACCTTCAGACACCCGCTAGAGAAGGGTCCCACTCTGGAATTTCATTTACTGTAACTCATCCTCCTTTCTAAAGGATCAGGTAGCTTCTTCTAGAGACCCAGAATCCTCACAGCCACGCACGCGCACACGCACGCCTGCTGCCCATCCCACCCTTCAGTTCTTACATATCCAGCATGTGGCAGAACGCGGCAACTTCCTCATCTCTCTCCTCGGAGACCTCAAACAATTCGTGGCCATTGGCGACAGTGTGGGGCTGAGAGCCCACCTTAAAAGGAAAAACAGCTGACTCAGCACTTCCCCCCCCCCCTGGAATCCCTTCTCTGAAGGGTCCCCCAGACGTGAAACCACAGCCCATGTGTAAGGACTTTCAACGTAACATTAAAAAGAACACACACACACACACACACACACACACACACATACACACACACCACATGAAATCCAGAAATTCATTGTTTGCCAACCTAGGACACCAAAGACCAAACTGAAAAAGGACTTGAAGCCTGGGCTAAACACAGACGCTGGGGCAGTGGACAAGAGTGGCCAAACCTGCTTTGTGAGGGGGACATGCCTGACCAGCCCAGTGTGGCCATACTCAGGCAGCATTGGGAAGGCTCCCAGAGACACTGGGTGAGCTGAGCGGGGTGAGGCAGGTGGTTAACCCGAATGGTCCCCAGGGAGGCCTGGTCTCGGACATCCAAGGCCCTGGAAACCAGACTAAAACCGAGCTTGTCAGTAGTGGTATGACTCGGACACCCGTGCCTTCTCCAGACAAAGACCGATGTGTCAAAGCGGGACTCAGGGCTGGCAAGAGCCCGCCTGGGCTCCTCCTTTAGGCCCCTCAGAGGCTTGCTGGTTCTAAGCCTCTATGGCTACAGGCAGCCTGCCCAAATCAGCCTCATTTCCTTACCAAGAACACAAATGTAGTACTGGGATCCTTAGACAAGGCCCCAAAACCATCTCCCATCCCAGGGCTGTTCTAAAGCACCCAGGAAACTGTCAAAGGAACCCCAAGGAAGAACAAATGAGAAGCTGGTGTTGATAGGCCTCACAGGCCTGCGCCGGGCAGGGCCCGGGAATGAGGCTTCGGCTCCGTAGAGTCCCAGGCCGTGCCTGGTAAAGGCGGCAGGTTCTAACAGCTGCTCTGGGGAGGAAGGGGGGTGTCGGAGGTTGTGGTGAGCGTGTGCCACCTCACCTCCCATCACCCCTTCAGCTGTTTTTATACCCTCCCTGCCCCTCAGGGCAGAAGGCAGCAACCAAGCTCTTCCCTTAATCTTCTGACTGCAAGGGTCCCTCCCTCTGGTCACTCTTGCTCCCCTGGGTGTGTGTAGGATGAAGTGGCGGTACATGAAGGAGAAGGCAGCAGCGGGAGCAAGCTGGCAGTGGGGGGCAGTTGGCATGTGAGGCCCTGGCTGTGCCAAGCGTATGCCTGTGTTCCAGTCCAGACAATAGTACCACTGTCGGCAATTAACCTATGAGAAAGAGTCAGAGAGAGAAGAAGGGGCCAGAGAGGCGGGGAGGGAGAGGGAGAAACAGAATGGCCACTGAAGGCCATTTCATACCCTTTCTGTACCATTCCCTGGCACCGTAAGAAAACAAAAGCCACTTACGTTTGCCCGGCTGGCAGGCCCTGGTGGCATCGTCCAATGCTGGTCGGGGGAGTCTGCCAGGCAGAGGCTGGCAGCGGGGGTACCAGGCTGGCATTTGGAGCTAGCCCTTTCCAGAGATGGCTCAGTGGGCCTGGGATAAGTCGGATCCTTCCGGCTGGAAGACCGGCGAGGGCGGGGTGGGGGGATAGGCGTGGGGTTCAAGGGGTCTCCCCTCCCAGCAGGCTGTGCCCCGGCCCCAAGCTGAGGTGGGGGGGACCACGGCCGCATCGCTTCCCCCACCCGAGACTGGCAAGAGCGTCGGGCTTTGCCCTTGCTGCTTCAAGGAGACTCCGGGCCAGTTCAGGCTCCCTCTCTGTACTCTGATGACACATGAAATGGGAGAGGGAAGACAAAGGTGACTCCCACCTACCCCAGGCTGCCTGGCTGCGAGCAGGCCCAGCTCCGGGATGAACTCTCCCCATCCCTATAAATAGCAGGCGCGGCCCCACCTCTGAGCTGAGCCTTTAAAAAGCCCGTGCTCCGGAGTCGTAGCTCCCCCTGATTAGGCTTTGAGGGACTGTCTCCGCAAAAGCAGAGGAAGGAAGGACCATGCAGCTGTGTAGAGCTGGAAATGATCCCTAAGGCTGGACGCGAGGCGGGAAAGCCCCAGGGCACTAAGACAAAGGGTAAGGAGGAAAGAGCATTGGAAAGAGGGGCGGGTCATAAGTTGCTACACAAGTCTGAAGCTAAGGAGGGGAGGCCACCTGACTTCTGGGAGCAGGGTGTCCAGAAGGCAAGGATAAATAAGGTGGCCTTCAGGTCCTCTGCTGGAGATACTCCTGACACTCCATGGGCTAAAGACATATCAACATATGTGTAGTAGTAGCCATCTAGGATGACACGAAGAGACTCTGTACTTTAAATATAATATGGAATATAATATATGTATATAATAAATAATATAAGCCAAAGATTATCATTCTGTCAGGCTTTTTCTAAATATTGTCACTGAGGAAAGAGTGGGGAAAGACAGGTAAAAGTAGACACCCCCACAGTATGACCGCATTTACTGCCATTGGATTATATATTTTAAAATGGCCAGTGGCAAATTTGTCACATATATTTTTATCACAACAAAAGGCAGTAAGGAAGGGAGGTTGAAAGGAGGAGGGAGGGAGGAAGAGACTTTGGAGTGAGACCAGGGTCTAACACCAGCTCGGCCACTTCATGCCGTGTGGCTTTGGAGCATCAGGCAGGGTGTCCTGGAGATCCGGATGGGGTCACATACCCCTAAACAAGTAGCTAATGCTATGAGTCATCGTCAGGGTGGGGCTGGGCAGCAGCTGGCAGGGCGGAGCCTCAGGAGACAAGCAGCTCAAGTCTCATCTCACCATTCCGCCAGAGTGGGCTTGGTGACTCCTAACTCGGTCCTTACTTCAAGAAAGTAAGGACCTGGGGGCTGGAGAGATGGCTCAGTGGGTAAGAGCACCATCTGCTCTTCTGAAGGTCATGAGTTCAAATCCCAGCACCCACATGGTGGCTCACAACCATCTGTAAAGGGATCTGACGTCCTCTTCTGGTGTCTGAAGACAGCTACAGTGTACGTACATATAATAAATAAATAAATCTTTAAAAAAAAGGTTTTCATTTAAGGAAGAAGTACCTGTTAGCAGCCAGTACTCTACAACACCTGTCCCGAGAAGAGCTCTTTTGGCCATCACACTGAAACTCAGCCTAAAAAAGGAGCCACACTTTCCTGAAGGCCCTGCTTCCTATAATAAAACCTAGCTTGGATCCCAACCCCCACCTCAAATGCCCAAGGGTCCTGAGGGCAGAAGAGAGGATTCCCAGGGCAAGTGAGTTCTCTGTAGATCTGGATTTGGAATGGCAAAGAGAGACTAATTTACGTTCTGAACAAAATGCACAGGAAGGTCCTCACCGGAGCAGCAGAAATCCGGCGGTTCTTGCCGGGAGTTGCATTTTTTCGGTTGGCATATCGAGAAGTATAGGTTCGAGGGGGCACCTGAGGGGGCATCGTCTTGCTCCGGGCCACCGGTTTCCCAGAGGTGTCTTTGTTGAAATCCAGGGGCCCTCGGCCCTCCTTCCAGCCCCTGGTAGCGTCAGACGATATCTCCGAATCATAAGTGGACTTCAAGTTAAGCCTGGTAATTGCATCATTGATGCCATCGTAGTCCACAGACCCGAGCATGTGTCGCTGTCCCCCGCCATCAGGCAGATCTCCCTCTTCTGGGTCCTGGGCCACGAGCAGTTTGTCAGAGGGCAGTTCCGTGGAAGAGAAACTGTTGATGTCATTAGGCTGAGAGATCTTGGAGGGTGAGGGAGATCCCTTTCTAGGAGGCAAGGGAGGGGCATCCCAGATAGAGACACGAGGAGGCAGAGGAGGAGGGGACAGTTTCTTGCAAGAGCCATCTGTGTCACCTGATCCTGGAGACAAAGAGCATCTCCCATCTGAACCATCAAAAATATACAGATAGTCTCCAGACAGGGAGCCCTTAGGCCAGGGGTCTGCGCCAGGCTGTGGATCCTGGGAGGTAGAGTTGGGGAGCTCTTCTGGTGGGGAGATGGAGTTGTAATTTAGGGTGGGATCAGAGCCAGAAAGACCACGCAAGAGCTTGAGGTCGGTCCGCCTGCCTGCTGGCTTGCTGTAGAAGTCCAAGGCTGGCTCATCCCAGCTGATTAGAGAGGGCTCCGTGTTCTGCTTGGCCCTGCTCTCCTCCTTGTGATGTCGAAGCCGGGAAAGAGCGTCATACTCCATCTGCAGGGCTTCGGCCATAGCCAGCTCTTTGCGGCTGATGCCCACCGACTCCAGGGACTTCCAGTGCTCCCCATTGCCCTGAGTCGAAGACATGATGAGGGCGGGGGGCACAGGAGACGACAGAGCCTTCTACTTCCTGCCAGTGTCGGGCCTGGGGGGCAGGTACATGCTGTCTTGGGACCTGTAGGCAATGGGTAAAAATGCAATTTAGTTACAAAAGCAAGACTTATCAATAATCTGATATTGTGACAATCAAGTGACATAATCCAGGCCAGCGTCCATTTCCTCAATGTTCCTTACCACAGAGGTAAAGAGACAGAAAGAGGGAAAAAGAGAGATCAGGGCAACTTTATTGCAGCTGTCCAGCCATCCTTCGATACATGTCTCCACCTCTGATCCTAATTCCTATCTTTCCTTCCATCACGTGTACTTCAAGGAAAGAAAGAGATACTTGGTTTATTCCTCTTAACAATCATTTATTTGTTTGCTCTTAGGGAAAGGCATGAATGTGGAGAGCAGAGGACAACTTGCACGAGTCCTTCAAAAACAGGTACTTATCATCAGCCAAGAGTGAAAGGGGAAGCAGGGTCTCTTCAGTCAAAGAGGACAGTTGTCTAGGGCCAGACTCAGGGGTAGAGTGTCTGTCTGTCCAGCAGGCATGAGGCCCTGGCTTCCATCCCCAGCATTCCCTAAATCAGTGGTTCTCAACCTTCCTAATGTTGTGACCCTTTAATACAGTTCCTTATACTGTGGTGACCCCCAACCATAAAATTATTTCACCTCTACTTCATAACTGCAATTTTGCTATTGTTATGAACCATAATGTAAATATTTGTACTTTCCAATGGTCTTAGGTGACCCCTATGAAAGGGGTGTTTTGACACCCTCCCAAGGGATCATGAGCCACAGGTTGAGAACCACTGGCCTAAGTGTCTTTCAAAAATAAAGGTTAGGTGTGACTGAGGTGGTTTAGTAGTACAAGCCTGCGGACTGGGTTCAATCACCAGAACACACCTGAGAAGAAGACAGAACCAGTCCTGAATGTTGTCCCCTGACTTCCACGCACACGCTGTGGAGAAGCATAACCACCCAGACTCATATGCTTCTATTATATGTGTACATAATAAAAACACAGGTTTGTTTGTTTTGTTTTGGTGTGTGTGAGACAGGGTTTTCTGTGTAGCCCTGGCTGATCTAGAACTTACTCTGTAGACCAGACTGGCCTTGAACTCAGAAATCCACCTGCCTCTGCCTCCCGAGTGCTGGGATTAAAGGTGTAGCCACCACTGCCCCTTAAATATTTTTTTAGTAGAAGGGAATGAGGTCTATCAAAAAGGCTTAGTGGTAAAACATTGAGTGGTAAAACAGGAGGTACAAGGCCCTGGGTTTGAACCCCAGTACCATATGAAAAAACAATTGAGCCAGGCATGGTGGCATATGGTATAATCCAAGCATTCAGGAGGTAAAGGCAGAAACCAGGAGTCCATAGCCAGCCTGGGTGACATGGGAGATGTTTTGAAAGACCCGAAAAATGAGGGCGCCCCAGCCTCCCACGCCTCGGAAGGCGACACCCCAATTACTCACAAGAAACAGTCTTGATGCAACAGCAAGAGGATTTTTATTCCAGAGGCTCTGGGGTTCACAGTCATACACCACGCAGGAGTAGAGGACTGTGGACCCCGAGTGCAGAATCGGGACAGCTTTTACAAGTTCACAACAAAGCCTGCACATCGCAAGCCAACTGATTTGTACCACTCCATAGCTTCTAAGCCAATCAGTTTAAATTATCCAAGCCTGCGCTGCAAAAACCAATCAGTTTTCTATAGAAGCCAGATAGCAACTAGTTAGCTCATTTTCTCTTATGGGGCCAGGATCACATACTCAAGGCCTTTTTATCTAGTTTCTAACAAAGAGCAGGGTCTAGAATTTGAGGTGTTTAGGGCTTCTTAGGAGGCTGGAGTTAGAGCTGTATTTTTCATCCTTTCAGTTTTATAACAAGAATTAACAAGAAGGGGCTGGAGAGATAGCTCAGTGGCTTAGAGCATTGGCTGCTCTTGCAGAGGACCTACAACCAGTTCTCAGCATCCATGATAGTTCACAACTATCAGTAACTCCAGTTCCAGGCAATCTGACGCCCTCTTCTGAGCTCCCAGAGTAGCATACACACATGTGGTGTGCCTATATACGCTCAGGCAAAACAGTCATACACACACAATAAAAGTACATAAATCTAAAAATTAAAATTAGCCAAGAAGCTGGGTGGTGGTGGTGGTGGTGGTGGTGGTAGTCCATACCTTTAGTCCTAGTACTCGGGAGGCAGAGGCAGGTGGATCTCTATGAGTTCAAGCCCAGCCTGGTCTACAGAGTGAGTGCCAGGGTTACTTAGAGAAGCCTTGTCTCAAAACCAAACCAAAACACCCAAACACTTAGCAGAAAAGAGAGGCCAGTTCCCATGCAGTTTACACACAGCTAGTAGAACATAAAATAGCATAACCACCTTGGAAAGGGCAGCTTCCAACAAAGGCACGCACAGCACACGTCTGCTTAGGACTCAATCGCACAGCATCCAGACTTGTGCACAGATGTTAAATACAGGGCTGGGGCTGTAGTTCATCAGCAGGATGCTTAGCCGGCGTGCACAGGCTCAGTTTGATACCCAGCACTACAAATAGATGATACATAATGCAGCACTCCAAATAAGTACAAAGCAAACAATAGGCCTCAAATAGTGGATGTAGGTGCCTTGCTTATAACATCCCGGTGGTGGTTTGAATGTGCTTGGCCCAGGGAGTGGAACTATTTGGAGGTGTGGCCTTGTTGGAGGAAATGTCTCGCTGTGAGGGTGGGAATTGGAGCCTCTGCTCCTTGCCTGGAAGCCAGTTTTCTCCTAGCTGCCTTCAGAACAAAAGGCAGAACTCTCAGCTCCTCCTGAACCATGCCTGCCTGGATGCTGCCGTGCTTCCCACCATAATGATAATGGACTGAACCTCTGAACCTGTAAGCAAGGTCCAACTGAATGTTGTCCTTTATAAGAGTTGGTGTGGTCATGGTGTCCCAAATGTCTATACGGTGATTCTTTTGAAAATGTGAAGCCTGGTGGGGACTGGGCTCAGTCAATAACATGTTTATCAAGCATATACAAAAGCCTTGGGTTTGACCCCAGAAACACATAAAACCAGGTGTGGTAAGACACAACTAGGATACCAGCAGTCCAGGAGGTAGAAACAAAGACCAGAAGTTCAAGGTCATCCTTAGCTGCCTAAAAAAGTTTACGTCCAGCCTGAGCTCCTTAAGACCCGGGTCTCAAATAAATCAAAAAGTGATCTGTTTACATATGTATCATCCAGTGCTACTTCGCAATGAAAATGAATGACTTATTGACAAATGTGGATGAATCCCAAATTAACTCTGTTGAATAAAACCTGTCAGACAAGAGTACGGGTATGTATCACTGCATTTACAGGAGATTTCTGCAAATGTAAATGGAGCGACCAGGAGGAAACACAGATGGGAGCTTATCTGGGGAAGGAGAGGGAAGGAGCGCCACAGCCAGACGGGAACTCTTGGGAGCAATGAATATGCTCATTATCTCTTCTTGGCTTTTCTCTCCACCCCTCCCTTTCTGCAGAGATCACAACCACGGCCCACGCAAGCTAGGCAAGCACTTTACTTACCTCTGAGCTAGGCCTGCTGCCCATTCATTATCTTGCCGGGGCAGCGATGGGTGATATGATATCATCGGTGTGTTCAGATGCCAAACTTATCATGTTGTACACTTTAAATATATGCTGTTTATGGCATGTCAATTAAACCCCAGCAGAATATAAATGCACAACACAGCTCTACTTAGCAGACTTTGTAATTACTCAAAGTTCAACGACAGGTGAGACACGGTGCCTGGGTATGGGTCTGCCAAAATGCTGATGATCCCTTGGCCCTTAGGAAGCCAGAGAGGAACCACAGGCCAGGTGTCTTTAGATGCAAGAACCTGCCACTCACTCTGGGCTGGGTGCCTTCTGCTTCTGAAGTCACAACACGAAAAGAGTGGAGACAAGGTTGGTCTGTTGTGTGCCTCTCAAGCTGTAGTTTAGAAGCCCAGGAACTGGGAGCTGGAGAGATGGCTGAGTGGTTAAGGGCACTGACTGCTCTTCTGAAGGTCCTGAGTTCAAATCCCAACAACCACATGGTGACTTGCAACCATCCGTAATGAGATCTGAAACCCTTTTCTGGTGTGTCTGAAGACAGTAACAGTGTACTCATATAAATAAATAAATCTTTAAAAAAAAAAAAAAAAAGGACAGGAACTGTTCATAGCTCAGTGCCCACAGGTTCTCAATAGGTTCTGAGTTCATTGGTCTGCGGTAGGGTAATGGTATTTAATAAAAATAAATAAAACAGTTTCCTAGGAGATCCTAGAGCCTGTGTGTCTGTGGTTGGGGTTGTGGAGCAGTCACTTCTAACCTCTAGCCACACCATCCTGGAAGCTCACTGTTTTGTTTTGTTTTTTTTTTTATAAATTTTTCTTTTGTTTTTTATTCTCTCTCTCTCTCTTTTTTTTTTTTTCGAGACAGGGTTTCTCTGTGTAGTCCTGGCTGTCCTGGAACTCACTCTGTAGACCAGGCTGGCCTCAAACTCAGAAATCCGCCTGCCTCTGCCTCCCAAGTGCTGGGACTACAGGCGTGTGCCACCACGCCCGGCAGGAAGCTCACTGTTAAGTATCAGACAGTGTCCCTTCAATAGGGCAGCTTCAGACCAGGAGTAACAAATCCATGTAACATGTTTATGCCTCATGACCAAAAAGTTGAAAAAAACCAATAGAAAGGTTCCGATAGATCTTGTGTGTCTTTGTTTGGTTTCTTTGACTCATGTAGCTCCATAACTCAGGCAGGTGAACTGTAAAGCTGGAAATGACCTTCAGCTCCTGGGTTTCCGGCCTTTACCTCCCAAGTGCCGCCACACCTAGGTGAGTTTAAGTTATGTGTATATGGTGTGTGTGTGTGTGTGTGTGTGTGTGTGTGTGTGTGAATGTGTGTAAAGATAGAAAGTAGGGTTTTGTGCTCTACCATTGAACCATATCCCCAGCCCTATCAGACTCTTGAGTGGCAAGTTCCACTCTATTCAAAATAAGAGACAGGTCCTCCTGCAGCTGAGGTGCCCTCCCGGGACCCAGGCTGGCTGCGAGGTGGGATTACTACCGTCCTTAGCAGGTGCCCGAAGACCAAGGCAGCAGTCTGCTCATCTCTCCGCTTGCTCTCCTCCCCACCCTGCCATAGCTCCTTAAAGGTTCCTTTTGGGGCTGGAGAGTGGGTGGTTCAGCACTGACTGCTCTTCCAAAGGTCCTGAGTTCAATTCCCAGCAACCACGTGGTGGCTCACAGCCATTCGTAATGGGACCCAATGCCCTCTTCTTGTGTGTCTGAAGACAGCTATAGTGTACTCATATAAATAAAACAAGTATTTTTTTCTTTAAAAAAAAAAAAAAAAAAGGTTACTTTTGACCCACTTAGGGGAGTGGAGGATGTGGACCAGACTCTGTCTTACTATTTGAAATTAAAAGAAATTAGAAGAACAGGACAAGATAGCCAGGTTTGGCTATCCAAAAGTGGGAAAATGGTCCCAGAAAAGAGTACCTTGTTGTTTTTACAGGACACTAGAAGAGTGCTCACTGTTAGGACTGACCAGGCCATCGCACTATGCTGCAGAGCTACACCCCAGCCTGTCTTACAAATTTTTGTTGTTGTTGTTTGTTTTGGTTTTGTTGTTGTTGTTGTTGTTGTTGTTTGTTTTTTGTTTTTCCAAGACAGGGTTTCTCTGTGTACTCCTGGCTGTCCTGGAACTCACTCTGTAGACCAGGCTGGCCTCGAACTCAGAAATCCGCCTGTCTCTGCCTCCCAAGTGCTGGGATTACAGGCATGTGCCACCACCGCCCGGCTTGCCTTACAATTTTTAATCCAGAAGATGCTTCTACTTCAGCCCTGCCTGAGCTGGGGCAGGTAGAGTGTTAATGTTTGCCTTAGCTAGGACGGTTGTGAAGTGGAAACCTAAGGCCGCGGGCAATAATCTCCCAGTTTCCTGCCTCTTCCCACACTAGGCTATCCGCACTTGCGCGAAGCCCGACTTTATTCCATCTGGTTTCCTACTGCTACAACTGGCTTCCTCTAGGGCCCCACCCACTTGATCCTCTGCAGGATTAGGTTCCTGGGTTTCACACTGGCCTAGGAACAATGCCCCTCCCAACTTAAAGCCCAAACCTACAGCCTGGGCTCCCTTGCCTTTAGGTTCTCAGCTCTTCCTCCCATTCTCGGCTCAGCTTCAAGGAAGAGTGGCCAGCACCTAACGCTCCCTTCCATGGCCTCTCACCGGCTCCCCAGATTCCTCGGCCGCCCAACCCAGAGGGATCCCTACGTCCTACTTCGCCAGATGTCGCTGCTCTGGTCCACTTAGCTTTCTCTCTGGAGCATTCTCTTCTTCTCCTATCCTCTGCTACCGGATCCTGTGACACTATTTCTATTTATTTGCTTACTTATTTATTATTGTGTGTGTTTGGTGTGTGTGAGTACACACATATGGGCACACATGCACACAGGCATGTGCCACGGTGCATGTGTGGCGGTCAGACAACAACTTCCAGGGGTTAGTTCTCTCTCCTTTATGTGAGTTCCAGGAATGGAGCTCAGGTCAGCAGGCTTGCAGAGCCGTACTGGCTGAGTCATCTCACCCGACTCACCTTTCCCATCTCTCCCCACCCCCCTCCCTTCATCTTTGTCTTCCTCTCCTTTCTTTACTCTTCAAACATCGGTGTGGACCCAAACCTCCACCCTTAGCTCACGGCCTTGGCCCTGTCCTCCACTCCCAGCCTCGTCCGCTCCTGTTCCTCCTGCCCCTGTCCACACCCCTCTCACGCTGATGATTCCACATGGGCATTCCTCCTTCATTTCACGTGATCACCCGATCACCCGTACCTCAAAACCCAAAGGGCCAAACCCCAACCCCAATCTCCTTTCTCCTCTGCTCCCATCCTGGGCTCCCCCCCCCATGGCATTACCCAATCCCAGGCTAGACGCCCCTCCAGTCATTCTGGAAGCCCTCCTTTTCATCTGAAGTCCCACCCATCACTGGCTGTGACTCTGTTCTTTACCTTCCAAAGCCAATCAATCCTTCCTCCTGTCTTAACTGTCACTGTCCTGGTTCAAGCCCTTTTCTGCTTTCTCCTGGGTTACTACAACAGACTCCTAACAGTCCTGCCTGCTACAGGCACTTCCTCTTCAAGGCTTCGGGGTTCTTTCTAAGGTGTCGATCGTTTCATTCCCTGCTGAGAAGCCCTCAATGGCTCTCTACTGGCCTCAGTAACCAGGCCTCCTCCCTGGCCCTTCTCCCTGTCACCCCTACCTGCATCCCTGGGCATTGAACACCTCTTGAAGGTGCAGGCTGGATGCAGGCCAGTGCTTCTGAGCACAGCTCTCCCAGTGTAGCGAGAGTGTGACTCTCGCTTTATCTTTTTGTGACTCTGTTCTGAGATTATGTCCTTCAAGAGCTTTCTCCAAACCCCCATCTGGACCCCATGTCCCTTACTCAAATCTTTAAAATGGTCTTAAAATGCCGGGCAGTGGCAGTGCACGCCTTTAATCCCAGCACTTGGGAGGCAGAGGCAGGCGGATTTCTGAGTTCGAGGCCAGCCTGGTCTACAGAGTGAGTTTCAGGACAGCCAGGGCTACACAGAGAAACCCTGTCTCAAAAAAAAAAAAAAAAAAAATTTGTGCCAGGCATAGTGGTACACATCTGTGATCTCAGGACTCAAGAGATGGAGGCAGGAGGATCAGGAGTCCAAAACCAGTCTCAGTTATATAATGCGTTTGAGGCCAGCCTGAACTACATGAGACCCTGTCTCAAAACAAACTAAATAAACAAGTAAAGATTTAAAAAAGTACAAGTTACTCCCTCTAACCTCAACCTTCAAATTAACATACTTCCTTGGAGAATGGCGTTGAATCAGAATATAAGGACGGAAGTGCCTAGTAGTGAGATTTTTAGACACGGTGATGGGTGGGCGACCGGAACACTGTACACAGATGGTACCCCTGCGTAGGGTCTTTCCATCACAGAATAGGGCTGGGTTAGGCACTGATCAGGGCAGGGGGGTGCACAGCTGAGCAAAAAGACTATACAAAGTGCTCTCTGCTTCCCCTTCTGGCTGTGGGCAAAGGTACCACTAGGCTGTCAGCCATGGAAGCCAGACGACAGGACAAACAGCATCCCTGCCACCTCAGAGGGGAAGCAAGGCTCCGAGAGGAAAGGGGGAGGTCAGGTCATACTGAAATAGTGGGGACCAACTATTTCAGGAACTACAGCCTCCTGTTCCCTGAGACTCCCTTGTCCAATGGAGTTTCTTCCCTATCAGCCTCTGCCGGGCAGACACACTGGAAATCGCTCTGGTCCACTGGTTGTAAAGGGTACCAGGAATTCTTTGCAAAAGCAAACAGAAGCCTGGACTGTGTGCCTGAGTGGCGGAGCACTTGCCTGGCCTGTGAGGCTTTGCCTTTGATCCCCTGCACTGGAAGGGAAAGGGCGACGTGCAAGTCGCCATTTAGGTCTCAGAAGAGAGGGAAAGCGCTGACAGCCAGGTCCCCCTCGCCATCTTCGCACCCCGATTTGTGTTCTTCTGCTTGAGCATTTCTGAGTACTGCTGTCAATAATACAGCTTGGATCTCCCAAGTCGTGGAGCAGGTGATGTGAATACAATGCTCCTAGCACACCCACCAAATGTCACACTCACAGGAGGACATAGCCTCCTACATAGTCCAAGAGTCCACATTCAAATGCCTATAACTGTCATCTGGAAAGCGTTTCCAACATATAAAAACTCCTGGCCACTTGCCTGAAGTCATGACTCAGTAGGGTGAGTCCCTGAACTGTACATACTTCACTGGTGATCAAAGGTTCAGCTGGCTTGACACCACAGGTGAGGGCTTCTTTGGAAGACAAGAACTCAGTAAAAAGACAACTTCCCCCCAAAGCCAGGGCAGTCAGATGGTGAAGGAAGAGAACATGCTTGTGATCACCTAGATCGGCTGCCAGGGTCTAAGCAGTCCCAGGCAGCTCTGTATAACTTAGGTTATACAGAGGCCCACGAAGGACGAGGGACAGGCAGGAGGGCAACGCAGCCAGGACAGAACCACACAATGGTTCAGAGTCAGAGAGCTAGCAGGCAGAAAGCAGGCCCTCCCTCCCTCCCTCCTGAGAGCCTGTGCCAGAGAGGGAGGCCTCAGGCACCGCGCAGCCAGCTGGCAGAGAACTTTCCAGCCATCCACTGTAGCTCAGAGCTGCTCAAGAGCCAAAGAACCTAAGGGCTCTGGGTTGTTTCCGCTCCAAATTTTACACCACAGAACTGACCCGAGCAGTGCTGGGAGTCGTCAAATGTAAGGGACACTCAGGTAATTGGCAGGCAATTCCAGGAATCATCTGGCAAAAGTGGTAAACATAAATAACTCAACCCCTCCTCGGGGCTCGGGGCAGGGAGGCACCTCATATCCTGAGCTACCTCACAGGGCAAGAGCACGGAGAACTCTCAAATGAGATGGTAAAAATCACGGAGGGCCTCAGCGTCACTGAGCCTGGAGCACCCCAACTTTTAGTAGCTTTTACTCAGGGAAGAAACCTCATCCTGCACTGTCTTAGGAAGTACCTCCCTTAGGATATACACCATCCAGGGGTCAGAGGACATAGATTTTTGTTGTTGTTTGTTTGCTCAATTGCTTCTCCTCTCTCTTCCTCCTCGTCCTCCTCCTCCTCGTCCTCCTCCTCCTCCTCCTCCTCCTCCTCCTCCTCCTCCTCCTCCTCTCTCTCTCTCTCTCTCTCTCTCTCTCTCTCTCTCTCTCAGAACTGGCTATGTAAACCAAGCTGGCTTCAAATTCACATCTATCAGTCTCTGCCGTCTTTTATCTGGGATAAAAGATGTGTGTTACCAGGCCTTGAGTTGGTTTGGTTTGGTTTGGTTTTTTGAGACAGGGCTCCATGAAGCCCAGGCTGGTTGCGAACTCTTGATCCACCACATACTGGGCTTACAGGTATGGGCCTGTGCATGTGGCTTGCCATTAGGATTTCATCCCTTTGGTCCATCCCCCCCACCCCCACCCCACCCCCTACCCCCCACCCCCACCCTAAGAAAGACCTCTGGCTCTATCCATGCCCGATACCCACATGGAATCACACCGGCTTTGCAGTTAGGAACCCAGACCCCCCCACACACACACACACACCTCACACCACACACCTGCTGCCCTGCTTTTCCTGTTCCTCTCCAACTCCAGCAAGAATAGGGAACCTCATTAAATCCCTGTGTCTCCTGCCAGGAACCCAACTCCTCCCCCAGCAAGACCAGAAAGGTTCAATCTGCTCCTTTTTGTATTTAAGCCGGTGCTGGCTAGTTTTTGACACAAGCTATCTGAGAGTAGGGAACTTCAGCTGAGAAATTTCATTTGTGAGGTCAGGCCTCAGGCAAGTCTCTATATAGGGCATATTCTTAATTAATGATTGATGGGGGAGGGCCCAGCCTGTCGTGGGTGATGCCCAAACCTGAGCTGGTAGTCCTAGGTTCTAGAAGAAAACAGACTGGGCAAGTCCTGGAGAACAAACCAGTAAGCAGCACCCCTCCATGGCCTCTGCATCAGCTCCTGTCTCCAGGTTCCTACCCTGATGATTTTCTTTTCTTTTCTTTTCTTTTCTTTCTTTCTTTCTTTCTTTCTTTCTTTCTTCCTTCCTTCCTTCCTTCCTTCCTTCCTTCCTTTCTTTTTTCTTTTTGGTTGTTTGTTTAGAGACAGGGTTTCTCTGTGTAGCCCTGGCTGCCTGAAACTCACTCTGTAGACCAGACTGGCCTCAAACTCAGAAATCTACCTGCCTCTGCCTCCCAAGTGCTGGGATTACAGGCGTGTGCCACCACCGCCCGGCTGATACCCTGATGTTTTTCAGTGATGGATTGTTACCTGGAAGGGTAAGGAGAACCAACCTTTTCCTCCCCAAGCTGCTTTCGGTCATAATGTTCCATCATAGTGATAGTAACCCTGACTTAGACAGGTCCACACTCCAATGGCATGTGTCAAGGTCATTCTCTTTGCAGTGTTCATTGAAACCTTGCTGTGAGGTTGTACATCGTTTCCCTTGCAAGTGTCCTTCTAGCCAAATTAAAGCAGCCTCCTTTGGCTCCAGCTGTCTGCCCCTCCCTCCCTTCCCTCACCAAAGCCCTCCCAGCCCCACCTCATCCCCCTACCCCCACCAAAACAAGCTAGTCTCCTTCAGTCCAGCCTCAGGTTCCTCTAAGGAGTGCAAGGACCTTCCCGTGAGGACCACCCTTACCAAACATTGTCTCCCGCAGACGGAGGGGGCCGTTGGGTCCCATTGGGTCCCACCCACGCAACTCTCACACCACCCTATCTCTGCTTCCCCAAACCACCACCCCACTTCTGTATACTGGTAGGGGGAGCCCTTGTCTCACCACAGTGCTATAGGTCCTGTGTGATACAGAGGCTGTGCTCCGGAGATGGACAGAGGACAGGCACTGGGGGAACAGGACACAGGGACTCTTTAAGCTCTGCCTTCATCCCAGCCATCAACACTGTCTGCTTCATGCAAACTGAGGCCTCCTGTAAAACCTAGACCATCGCCTGTCACCTCCAGCCTATGGTCTGGTTCCCAGTTCACACACCATGGAACCCAGTTTTCTAGGATTCTTTCCTGGGTGGGGGAAAAAAAAAAAACCACTCAAAGAAGTAGCCAGCAGATGACACAGAGGCCACCAACAGGTTACAGCTGTTCCTCTCCAGGGGACATAGAACAATGTCTGCGGGACCCTCTTTGGAAGGTGGACATCCTCTCATTTACTGAATGGTAACAATTCCTTGGGAGTTTCCTTGTAACAACCTTCTTGGTTAATCTCCCTTCTAGATAGTCTTCTTGTCTGTGACAGGAGAGGAGAATAAGGTATCTACTGAGCTGCTGCAGGGCGGGGAAGGAGCCATGGAACAGATGTGGGGGAGACTGTCTTCTTCCCAAAAGCAAATACGCAGAGAGCTCTGGGACCAGGAGCCCCATGGGGTGAGACTCTAAATGATCAGGCAAAAAAGAGTGAAAAAAGCCAGTAGGCATTCCCCTGTAGTAGTCCTATATGTAGGAAGGGCAGGGGTGACTGCCTGGAAGTCAGTCAGTGGGCAGTAGTGGACACTGGTGAGCTGTGTGGGCGGTGGGCTGCCAGCAGCTGTCTGCCACTGGCTTGGCCCTGTAAGTTAAGCATTAAAAGGCAGTGGGGTAGCCGGGCGTGGTGGCGCACGCCTGTAATCCCAGCACTTGGGAGGCAGAGGCAGGCGGATTTCTGAGTTCGAGGCCAGCCTGGTCTACAGAGTGAGTTCCAGGACAGCCAGGACTACACAGAGAAACCCTGTCTCGAGGAAAAAAAAAAAAAAAAAAAAAAAAGGCAGTGGGGTTAAGCCACCATCCCTGAGAACCAGAGGAGGGGTTGAGCAGCCGGGATGCCATGCCAGAAGCCAGCTTCTTTCTCTCCTGGGTAGGAAGCGTTATCCCACGTGTCCCGCCTCGATACCACTCCCAAATCAGCGCTGTAGCCGCGTGCTTACCCAGTGGCCTATATTCAGTCCATGTGAAGACATGCTTCACACCAGTCCAGTCCCTGCTAGTTGGCAGTCATCCCCAAGCAACCAAAGCTGTAAGAATCACGGAAACGAGCATGTTCCTGAAACCTCTTTCACCACACACACACACACACACACACACACACACACCTTTCCCTCTCCTCCTACCCCACGCTCACCCCACACCCTCCCCCATGACACTCTATACTCACCCTGCCTCTCAATCCCTACACTCCACACCTCTCGATCACTCTGCATTCCCCCACTCCTCATATCGCCCTATATCCCTGCACCCCCCCCCACTTTCAGAATCTACAGCTACACACACACACACACACACACACACACACACACCCATCTCCCTTCCTCTCCCATCAGCCTCCTAAGAAGAGGAGAGAGATGGCTCAGATTCTGAGGTTACATTCTTAGTGTCACTGGCAAGGACATCTGAGAAAAGTAGGTTAACTCTGAAGAAAAAAAGATAAATAGCCACCCCAGATTCAGGGGCAGCAGCCATGGCCTTTCCCATGCAGTTTTTGGCTTCTCTGCACCCCAGCTCCCGGCCTATAGGCGGAGCACCCAGGGAAGTACAGACCCCAGAGAGAGAGCCTGTCCCCAGAGGATTCCAGGACCTCTTGTAAGTGCCAGAATTGGCTAGTTATTTCCTGATGCAGGAAGGCCAGAGGAAACCACAGCATCAACACACATGGACAAGGAGAACAACAGACGTGAGAAAAGAAAGTCAACCCCGTCTGCATCTTTCACTTAGAAAAAAAAAAAAGTCCCCATTAAAACTGAATACCACCAGGCATCGGATACTAATTCACACAGGGGTGTTAGAGGCCACAGTGTGACTCCCTTCAGGGCAATCTGCGTTTGAAGAGCTGAGGAAGGAGCCCACTTGGCCCTGGAAACCTAGGTGGGGCAGACAACACCCATCAGAGCTGGTGCTTAGCCCTCTAGTGCAGGCCTTTTAGAGTCACTGGTCCCTCCAACCCTGGCCTGATCCAAGAGGCCACCAGGTCTTCCCCGGTGACAACGCAGCAGCTTCCTAGTCGCAGGCTTCTCCTCTCTCTGGTACCAGCCTGGAGGAATATCCTGGTCTTGCTCTAAGTCAGTCAAGGACCCAAACCAGAGGGTGGAGTAAGACCTCAACTACATCCATTGCAATAGAGAAAAAGCCCCCATTTGAGGTATAGGGCCTAAGAGATGAGTCTCCTGGAGATTCTCCCGAGGCACTGGAAAGAAGAAATGCTTACAGGAGGTACCTGGAGTGGGGAGCAGGCAAGGTCGTGATGCTACCAGACCTCAGGGAGGAGGGGGGTGGGGGTGGGGTCTGCCAGGCTTCCTCAGGTCGGCCGGGCTAATCCCGGGGTGTGTCAGTGATAGCTCAGTTTGTATTTAAACCTTTCATCTGTAGGTACAGAAGGGTAGGGCCTGCCCAAGCCCTGAATCTCACCTGAATCAGACTTCAAAGGCTCACTACCATTGCCCCACCAAACACACACACACACACACACACACACACACACACTCTCTCTCTCTCTCTCTCTCTCTCTCTCTCTCTTACACTTTCTCTTTCTATTCCCACTTACCACACAAAGTCCTTAGAAGCTCCCCGAGTTCCCTTTCCCAATGCTCTTGCTCTCAGTCTCCTTATGCTCGGTGTGCATGTACGCTAGCTCAGTGAGCCCTGATGACCACTGAACAGAATCCCTACCTTGGCCGGGTGTTCAAGAGACTGTTTCAAGTCTCTGCAGTAAAAAACCACATAGAATTTCAAAGAAGACAGTGATGGGCGTGGGAGGGAGGTGTCAGGCAGTTGGGTGCTGCTTCATATGTACGAGGCTTGACACCTTCTTCCCATCTGCTATCCCCCAATTTGCATAAGAAGGTCCCCAGAGAGAAAGAACCTAAATCTACACTCAGTAAAACAGCCACTCAGCAAAAGGGGGGTCCACTGGGCTCAGCAGAGTGTACTCACAAGCTCCTTCTTAATGGGACCCTCACCCGGGGTCTCTGGAGAAACAGCAGGCCCAGGACTTCCTCAGCAGGGATATGCTGAGCTAATATAGCTTGGGTGCATGTACTCAGGGTGTGACTGACGGCCAGGCACACAGGAGCAAGGAAATCCACAGAGCCAGGGTAATACCTCCACAACATACAAATGCCAGTGTGTTTTGTCAGCAGCTGGGGGAGGGGTCCAGAGGGATTTGGAAGAAAGAAGGAAACTGGCCTTTTATTCCTCTGGTATTTTGTCCTGTGTATTGTCTTATTGACCCATACAACAGTCCTTAAATGTGGATATCATTATACTTATTTTACGGGTGAGGAAACTATAAAACAGGAAAGGGATTAAGAAGCCTGCCCAAGGTCACACAACCAGGAAACGATAGGATCAGGAATTAAACGGAAACTCGTGTGAACCCAAAATTCACTAGCCTTCCCTCTTCTCCAACCGACAGGGGAAACCCAGGCTCACATGGAAACCCAGGCTCACTGCGTGGGACCAAATGGTCACACTGAAGTTGGCAGTTATTCTGGAACACCCACACACACACACACACACACACTCCCTCCACCCCCCTAGAATGCTTCATTTGCCCAGGCCACTCAAAAAAGGACTTTAACAAAGCATGTTGGCACACACCTGTAAATCTCAGCCCTGGAGAAGGAGAGGCAGGAGGATGACAAATTTGAGGCCAGCCTGTGTAAGACCATTTCTCAAAAACCAACCAACCAGTCAAAAAGACCAAGCACCCTATGTTCACCTTTCAGACCCCGTCCCACAAAGCAAATGAACCAGAGCAGGGTGGTGGTGCGGGCCTGCAACCCCAGCACTTAGGAGCTCAGGGCAAGAGGGTTGGGAGTTCTGGGCCAGCCTCAGCCACAAAGTGAGTTCAAGGTGTCTCGTATATGAGAACTTGTCACAAATAAGTAAATAAATAAGCAAACTAGCTAATTAATTAAAGGAAACAGGAGGCTGGAGAGACGGCCTCTTGCAGAGGACCAGAGTTCGATTCCAGCACCCACGGCTAACACCTGCCTGTGACTCTAGCTTAGGGGCTCCAGCACCTTCTTCTGGCCTCCACTGGCATCTGCACACACGCGCACATATATACAAATACAGGAACAGACAAATCATCTTTTTTTTTTATTAAAAAAAATTGTCTCAGCGAAGCGGTGGTGGCACACGCCTTTAATCCCAGCACTTGGGAGGCAGAGGCAGGCGGATTTTTGAGTTCGAGGCCAGCCTGGTCTACAGAGTGAGTTCCAGGACAGCCAGAGCTACACAGAGAGACCCTGTCTCGAAAAACGAAAAAAAAAAAATTGTCTCTCCCCTTATTTATCAGGTACTCAAGGGCTTCCATCTAGAGTCGTGTACCCCTGAGCCCTGACATTTTCTAAGCATTTTCTAGGCCCCTATGTTTTCTTACATGCTACCACTCAGGCGGCCCCTCCGCTCCTCTGGCACCCCCTCTCCCTCTACGAAGGAGCCTGGGCTCAGTTTCCCTGCTGTTTGTCTCTTTGGAGCATCTCCGAAATCTTTACATTTCCTTACACACTTATTCGTGGTACCGCACTAGTGATTAAAATAAAACAACTTTTACTTGTGTAGGTATCTACAGCTAAAAAGCAATGTCATGGATACCAGTCCGCTAATCTGTTTCTGTCTGTGTCAATCAGGGTTTTATACTATAGCCTAGGCTAGGCTGGAAATCACTGCGTATCTCAAGCTATCCTTGGATGTGAGATCATCCTCCTGCTTCAGTCTCCCAAGCACTATGGTTAAAGACATAAGCTGGGGCTGAAGAGATGGGTCCCTGGAAATCAGCATTGGCTGCTCTTACAGAGGACCCAGGTTCAATTCCCAGTACTCACATGATGGCTAGCAATCATCTGTAACTCTAAAGATCACTCATGCACACAAAGATGGGGGTGGGGAGAATGGGGGGGGGCCCTGCAGGCGGGCTGGAGAGATGGCTTCAATTCCCAGCAACCACATGGTGGCTCACAACCATCTATAATGGGATCTGATGCCCTCCTCTGGTGTGTCTTTAGACAGGGATGGTGTGTTTACATATATAAAATAAACATTTTGGGGTTTTTTGTTGTTGTTGTTGTTGTTTGTTTGTTTTTTGGTTTTTTTCGAGACAAGGTTTCTCTGTATAGCCCTGGCTGTTCCGGAACTCACTCTGTAGACCAGGCTGACCTTGAACTCAGACCTCTGCCTCCCAAGTGCTGGGATTAAAGGTGTGCACCAATACTGCCCGGCTAAATAAATCTTAAAAAAAAAAAAAGAGAGAGACAGACAGACAGACATGAGGCAGCACACCTGATTAACAGACCTTACGTATGTTAATCTTGCTAAGTCTGGTCTTTTTCGTGTAAAAGGGAAACAGTTTTATTTCCAGTCAGGTCGGCCATTTCCTCTGAAGTTGTGGAACTGGGAGAGGGTCCTGAGACGGTGGGATGAACTTCACAAATGGTGGACCTAGGCGGCATCATTTATCATGCGCTCCTACTTTTTTTTTTTTTTTGGTTTTGGTTTTTTCGAGACAGGGTTTCTCTGTGTAGTCCTGGCTGTCCTGGAACTCACTCTGTAGACCAGGCTGGCCTCGAACTCAGAAATCCGCCTGCCTCTGCCTCCCAAGTGCTGGGATTACAGGCGTGCGCCACCACCGCCCGGCTGAGCTCCTACTTTTCTATGGACTAGAACTTTTGCCCGAGGGCATCCCATTTTTCCTTCTTTGTTGGGTCCCAAAGTACAGCTGCTAAGAGTGCTTGGGCAGGTGTGGTGGCACGCGCCTTGATTCTGGAGGCAGAGGAAGGTGGATCAAGGCCAGGCTAGGTCAGACAGTAAGTTTGGGGTCAGCCTGGGCTAGTGAATCCCTGGCTCAAAGAAAAACAAAGGAAAAAAAAGTAGCCTGTGGGGAGAGCAATGCTTAGTGTCTGGGACTGGGACTGAGAAGCCCCAGGAAAGGGAGTGCTTCTGCATTGTTTGGAGGAAGATTGTGTGTGTGTGTGTGTGTGTGTGTGTGTGTGTGTGTGTGAGAGAGAGAGAGAGAGAGAGAGAGAGAGAGAGAGAGAGGTGGGGGGTGGGGGTGGGGGGGTGCTGCAGGTACTGCGAGGGGACGTATTTCCAAAGAGGCAAGCGAGAGATGCCTTCTCTTTGAAATTCGATACTATGTGAAGCATCCTCTAGGGGGTTCTCAGGATAGAGGAATGGCAGTTAGAGTTCTGAGTCTGTTTAACCGGGCGAGTAAAAGCTCTTCCCTGGGTTCTGAGGGGAATTTCCCAACAAGGAAGCCGGCGGGCGGCGGGCGGCAGGGTTGGCTGAGTGCAGGCTGAGGAGCAGAAGAGCAGGTTCCGATCCAAGCCCTGGAACCAGCATCAAGTTCCGGTGCTGCTAGCAGAACTGGGACCCTGAAGCCACTTCTCAAGGAGGTCACCCTCAAGGTCCTTCTCAGGTCTAACATGGTGTAGGATCGTGAAAGATAGGAATCATCCTCTCGGGGCTGATTCATCTCGGAGATGGCTCAGAGGTTAAGAGCACTGACTGCTCTTCCTTTGGTCCCGGAGTTCAAATCCCAGCAACCACATGGTGGCTCACAACCATTCATAAGGAGATCTGACGCCCTCTTGGGTCTCCTTTCCAAAACAATAATAATTAAAAAAAAAAAAAAAAAAAAAAAAAAGAATCGCCGGGCGGTGGTGGCACATGCCTTTAATCCCAGCACTTGGGAGGCAGAGGCAGGCGGATTTCTGAGTTCGAGGCCAGCCTGGTCTACAAAGCTAGTTCCAGGACAGCCAGAGCTATACAGTGAAACCCTGTCTCGAAAAACCAAAAAAAAAAAAAAAAAAAAAAGAATCATCCCCTCGCATTTGTTTTACAAAACCAGACACCAGGGGCTCAATTTGGCAAGGGGTGAGGTAGGGGGGGAATGGCTTGCAGCTCTACCCTGAGGGCTGTCTGGGTGGAGATCTCAGGTGAAAGCTGATGCTCTGGTGCTGAGCGATGATGGGACGCAGAAAGAGGAGGATCTCCAGGAGGAACAGCGAGCTCTGGCTCGCTCCTGGGCAAGGAGACCCAGTCTTAAACAAGGTGAGAGGCAAGGACTGATGCCTAAAGGCTGTCCTCTGACCTCTACATGCATGCCATGGTATATGCACAACCATACCCACATACACATGAACGAACAAACACACACACACACACACACACACACACACAAACACACACACACCCCAAATGACTCCAATACAAATATACTAAAAATTTGGTTCTCAACCTAGAATTGCTACCCCTTTGGTGACCCTTTCACACGGGCAAAATAGCAGATAGCCTGCCTGCATAGCAAATATTTATATTACAATTCATAACAGTAGCAAAGTTACAGTTACGAAGTAGTAATGAAATAATTTGATGGTTGGTGTCACTAAAACATGAGGAACTAAAACAAGGACGCTGTCCTAATTTTTCCAGAGCCTCCTAAGCCCAAATCTACTACCAGAGTTACCCAGACACCAAAAACACCTGACAGGGAAAGCACGTGATGGTGACGTGGGCGCCCAGGACTTCTCACGTTCACTCTTCCACTTCCTAACACCAGGGAATTAAGAGGCGCTCAGCAGTGCCAGGCTGGGTGTGTGAGACATCTTCCTCTGGCCCCTGTCCTTGAGAAGTTTCTCATCTAAGGTGGGATCCAGCCTGGTGCCATCTTTTGGGTATCTAGGGAATCTCTTAGAGCCATAGTCTGTATCTCTGCTGCTTGCCCAGTCTCTATCGCTGGTGGTGATGCTGAGCTAGGAGCCTGGGGCCTGCAGGGCGCTTGCCTGCTTCAATCCCACCCCTGTCACATACTCACTGGCGAGTATCTTTTTTGCCAGGTCAGCATTGCCCTACCTGCAGGCAGCAGGCAGCCTTTGCAAAGTCTTTCTCCCAATCCCCTACAACTACTAAACAGTCTTTTTCTCTCCCAGTTCCCATCTGTCAGCTCTATTTAAAGAGAAACACACAAGGAATAGTATTTATATTATCACACCATGCTTCCCTTACTCAAAAAAGGAAAGGTTCTGGGGTGCTCCCTACTCCACACCCCCCTCAGCCTAACCCATCTACACCCTGAGGGTTCTTCCGCTCTTAGGATGGATGCTATAGCCCATGTTTGTGGGGTACTCTGCGGTTTTCTGATCGTCTTTGCACACATAATTGCATTCTGGGTAATGTATTTAAAACTATCCTCTGAGCCACAATACTTTCCCCTCCCATTTTACAAATATGAAAAGGAAATGAAATTCACAAAGGGTCCATATTCACAGGTCCAGAAGGTAAGTCACCAGGATTCCCTCAAAGCCTCAAAGCCGGGCCTCGGGCTCATTTCTCTACTGTGTCTCACTGTGTGGACTAAGGGTACGTCCTGGAAGCAGGAGGAACTGGAAGTTTGTGGTGAGTTATACCATCCCCAAAGAAACAGAGACTCCGCCATTTTTCTCTCCAATGCTCCCTACAGCCCACACAACACCTGTAAAATACTGGGGGCAGGGTATCACAAGAGGCCTACAAGGGTGTGGAGCTTCTGTAAGAGCACAATTAGGTCATGGCAAAAAACAAACAAAAAAACATTCCAGACCAACAGGCAAATCCAAAGGAGCACCCCAGAAAAAATGCCCAGGGCCCCAAATAAACTAACTGTCCACCCCTTTCCAGTGTTCCAGTGGAAAGGAAAATGGATACGCTGCCTTCTGGCCAGGCCTGGGAGCTTGATCAGATTCAGACATACACACCCATGCACTCAGCAGTAAGCTCTGAACTACAGAAGCCAAACCTTGGGCTTCCCCAAAAGCCAAAGGAGAAGCAGCCACAGTCTGGGTCCAGGGCTCTTGTTCAAAGCCACTGTCTCCCCAAATACTGCAGGCTGTCAGACAGGGCTATAAAATGTGCCTCAACTGAGTTTTTCCATGGACGCAGCCCCGAATGGGACTGCCTGCCAGGCTCTGAAAAAGCTTCATGCTTACTGACAGGGCTCCAGGAGCTGCAGCTGGAGAGAGGGAGAATATTTGTGGGTCAGGGTTGCCATTCCAGGACCATTTCTCTCCTGAATCTCTTTCCAAGGCCTAGTGGAAGCAAATAGCCTGAGTTTTCATTCAGGGTTGTTCTGGGGCTGGAATTCAGTGCAAATTGCTTACATCTGCTTGGCCACGTCCCAGACAAGCAGGTAGTTTAGAGAAAGGATGGGGTGTGTCAGGCCACTTCTGTAGCCCAGGTTGCTAGCTGCCTGCTAAGGAATCAAAGGCTTGTTAGGGTCCATCAGTCCAGACTTCAGAACTCTACTCTCTGACCAAGTTGAATAAAAACACCAGGGCAACCAGAGACGATAGGACTTCCAACCTATGATCTGGGACAGGGAAAACCACAAAGACACCGAAAGGGAAGTGAGATGGAGGGCCAGGTTAGCCTGAAGGAGCAAAAGCAGTGGCAGAGTCCGGACACTTGAATCTCTGCACTAACCGCATACACTTGGTAACCTTTCCACACCCCAGAAGCCTGCCAAACCCCTGGACTCCCCACCCCACCCACCCCAGCTTAGCAGCCTTGCTGGGGCTTCCAGCTTCTATCTTGGCACCACAACACCAAGCTGCTGCTGTATGGAACTGAAAAATGAGGGACAAGTACTGCCCAGGAGAGGAGCACTTTCCCGGAGGGCCGGGGACTCGGGCCTGAAGGTCCTAGTCTCTCCCGCAAGCTTCCAGTCTTTTGCTTCTGCAGTATCCTTATAAGGCCAACCCTACCCTCTGCCTGGCCGAAAATGTATACAGTCCCGGGGCTGGACGCTGACTTCTCACCGGCTGCACAGGAAGGCACCACTCCCACCACCCCCAGTCCAGGACTGGTTTTGCTCTTAAACAAACTAATAAACAAATCGACTCCAAAGCGGTCCCCTGGCCCCAGCTCGCCTTGCAGCTGCACCCGGGAAGTGTGTTCCGGAGGAGGCGGGTACTGGCCCGCTGAGGCCGCGAGTCGCGGGCGAGCCGTGGGGTGGGGGCGAGCAACCTGCCATGCTCGGAGGACCCGGTTGGGCTCTCCGCCCTGCCATTGTTGGCCCCGGCGCTGGCGCTTCGGGATGGGAGCCCTGCCCACGCCGCCCGGATTAAGAGGGCGCTCCGCAGCCCCGGGGCCGTATTCCCCCCGCCGCGTGCTCGTCCTACCTGCGCTGGCAGCGGGTTCCGCCGCGACACCCTGACGGTCGTGGCTGGGTGTCTAGGGCTCCGCCGACCCGGTTCGCTCGGAGGATCCAGGCGGTTCCAGCCCCCGCGTGATGTTCAGTGTCGCCTGCTCCCCTCACCCGCACCGCGCTGGGGGCACTGGGATCCCCGCAGCAGGGTACACTCGGGCAAGCGACGGGCTTGGGGGCCGGTCTGGGGCCCGGTGCTGTCTGCCGGGAGCGTGCACGAGCTCGCAGTCAGGCAGCCCCGGGTGAGACAATAGCGCGAGCGGCGAGCGAGCGGGGAGAAGCCATCTCCCGGACAGCCAGCGCACTGCACGGCGCGCGAGGCTCACCGGCTCCTGCCAGGACCGCGGCCCAGGCCGCCGGCAGCAGCCGCAACGCCGAATCGCCTAGTCGCGGGAGCCAGAGGGCGGGGCGGCGGGAACCCGGGCCCCCTCCCTCCTCCTTCTCCTCGTCTCCCCCTCCCCCTCCCTCCTTCCGCCTCCGCACCGTGTGCGGCGTCCTGAACGGACCCCGGGGGCCAGAAGTTGCACTTCCCGCTAGCAGATTGTCGTGGCTTTCCAGGCTGGAACCCTTTGCTCCGGGTCAGGTGAAAACAAGCCAGATCACCTTATTGGAAGTGACACGGGCTGGGCGTTCAGTTATCGGTTTGAAAAATTTCCTCTCATAATTATGCACGGTAGGGATGCTCTAAAGAACTACCACCTTCATGGAGGAGGTGCAGGTGAGGAGGCTGTGTTGGCACTTTTCTCTCCCCTTTTGCTCAAGGGAGGTCTTCCAATCTGAGTGGGGAGGAGAAGCAGAGGAGCCTACAACCTTATTAAGATAGGAAGCAAACTTTGAAACTGTGTTATTTTCTCCGGGCACCTCCCTTAAAGCACCTGTGTCAAGCATTTTCCTAAAGGCTCCACCCAGTACTGGCCAGCTCCGTTTTCATAATAGCTAGGGTCTTGGATCTCCAAGTACACTTTCTTCAGCCAGGAACTTGTTCTTTGCTACCTTCTTTTCTTGCCAGTCGCACTGGGACGATCGTGCTTCTCAGTCTTCCTCTTCAGTACCCCTTCAAGCGTTGGTGCGAGGGGGTGTCTCAGATGCCCTCTGCTCTCCAGCTAAGGCGCCAATGGAAACATCTGCTAAGCATCCTTTGCCTCGCCTCCAGGAAATATTTAAGATACTACCATTTCAGTCTATCAAAGTCAGAAAGGTCTTTGTAGAACATATGGGGCCTTTGGTCCTGCCCCCACTTATTTGTATGAAACTCTGTAATAAACCCAAACCGTTTTCTAGGAGACAAGGGCTAACGGCCGTCCCAGGTTGGTAGAGGTAGATATTGGGGAGAGAGCTCACGAAGAGGAAAGCCATCTAGTTGAATGGGAGTTTGAACAACTAGAGGAAGTCCTATGGAGGAGAAAGTCAGTACAAACGGGGGCTCACAAGCCAAGCCTGGTGGTGCAGACCCTCAACCCAGCACCTGGGAGGCAGAAGCAGGCAGATCAGGCAGCACCCCAAAGGCGGGAGCTGCTGCTTTCTCCTGGCCTCTGCAGGCATCCACACTCGTGTGCACACACCCCCAACAAGTATACACAGAATCTAAAGATAAACTTGATCTTAAACCCCAACCAACCCCAAAAAGTGAGTTCACAATTCTAAAGTATTTTGAGGGAGAATATTGTTTTGTTTTCAATGAGGATGAAATGCGAACAGGTGGATAGAAACCCCGTGGGCATCACTAGGCGAGGGAGGAGGAAAAGAAGCCTGTGAGAGCTAGATCAGGTTCCGGGGGCTTGATGAGTGACAGGGTCATTCTCAAAGCTTAACAACTAGAAAGAAATACAAAGCAGTAAACAGAGGAGAGCATGAAGGATCAAGAACTGTATTGTTGGGCTGGAGAGATGGCTCAGTGGTTAGGGTTGAGAGCACTGACTGCTCTTCCAAAGGTCCTGAGTTCAAATCCTAGAAACCACATGGTGGCTCACAACCATCCGTAATGGGATCTGATGCCCTCTTCTGGGGTGTCTGAAGACAGCTACAGTGTACTTACATATAATAAATAAATAAATCTTGAAGAAGAAGAAGAAGAAGAAGAAGAAGAAGAAGAAGAAGAAGAAGGAGAAGGAGAAGGAGAAGGAGAAGAAGGAGAAGAGCGGTATTGTTGTTTGGTACAGATTTTCCCATGTAGCTCAGGCTGGCATTTGAACTTGCTGTGTAGCCCAGGCTGGCTTCAAATTCATGATTGTACTGCCCCTGTCTCCTAAGTGCTGAGCCAACACCCTTGGCTTGCTTTTCTTTTAAGACAAGAAAGAAACTTGTTCATAAGCTGACAACTGTCCCAAAGAAGGAAGGAGAGCCCGAAGCATGTCGGGTAAAGTTGCCTGGAGAGACTCAGGCAGACGCACCTGTAGAGCGGTCTAGAGACTATACATCCTGAAGAAAAAAGGAGTGGCCACTTGATCTTCCTTAAGGATTCCGCTGAGAAAAAAGAGTAAAAATAGTATAGAAAGCTGGTTGTGGTGGTCACGCCTTTCATCCCAGCACTTGAGAGACAGAGGCAGGTGGATCTCTGAGTTTGAAGCCAGCCTGGTCTACAGAGCAAATTTGAGGACAGCCAGGGCTACACAGAGAAACCCTGACTTGAAAAACAAAGCAAAACAAATGAACAAAAGATAGAATTGAAGACTTACGAAAATGGTTAAGTTTTAAGTGGTCATAGAAAGAAATGAGGGAGTACACAGCTCACTTTACACAAGGCCCTAGCTTAACCCCAGCACCGAGAGAGAAGTAGGGATGGAGGCCCGTAGCTGTTTACAGCTAGCACCGAAGCCACAGCGTTGCCTGTAGAGACCAGAGGAAGATGATAGATCTCTTAGAACTGTAGTTTCAGCTCGTTGTAAGTCACTTTGTGGGTGCTGGGAATCAAACCCAGGTCCTCTGGGAGAGCAGTCAGTGTTGGGAACTGTGGAGGCATCCCCTTAGTCTTTTGTATGGCATGCAACTTTTTCATTTGTTGTAAATGGCTTCGGGGCCAAACACTCAGAAGGCTAGGGTACTATCATTAGCCACACAGGAGAGGCTAGATGGCCACACCTGTAATCACTGCCTTAGGAGGCGGAGGCAGAGGCAGGAAGATTGCTATACCTTTGAGGTCAGCAGATCAGCTTGGGAATTCCAGGCCAGCCTTCTCATTACGTCTTTATTCCTGATAGCCACATACCCACCTTACGAGGCCCATTAATAAATAAGCACATAAGCCAGGCGTGGTGGCGCACGCCTGTAATCCCAGCGTTTGGGAGGCAGAGGCAGGCGGATTTCTGAGTTCGAGGCCAGCCTGGTCTACAGAGTAAGTTCCAGGACAGCCAGGGCTACACAGAGAAACCCTGTCTCGAAAAACCAAAATAAATAAATAAATAAATAAATAAGCACATAAGGAAACTGTGACTGACCTTTATTTAGTGCAGAATATTCTTCAGTCTTAAGAATGAAGGAAACTGCCTATCAGCGGTGGCACAGGCCTTTAATCCCAGCACTTGGTGGGCAGATGCACGTGGATCTCTGAGTTCAAGGACAGTCTGATCTACAAAGTGAGTTCCAGGACAGCAGAATCTCCAGCAAGAAACTTAAAAAAGAAAAAAGAAAAGAAAAAAAAAGGTGTTATTCATACCTGCACTAATGAACAGATACAGACAGTGTATGATGTCACTTATGTGGAATTCAGACAGACTGACAGAAGCAGTCGTCGGGAGGCTGAGGTCATGGTGGTAGGGAAGTGACAGGTTATTATTCAGAGGGGAGAAACTTTCAGTTATAGATTTGGGGGAATCTGACATACAGCAAGTAATTGTAGTTAATGCTGATCTATTAGATGCACATCCTAACTCCCGCACATACCACTGGTGGGAACTGGGAACACCTGTTAGTTCTGGTGAAGTGCTAGGCGTGTAGGAGGAATATAAATGTGATGCCAGCCTGTGCTCCACAATGAGACCCCATCTTTTTAAAGATGTATTTATTTGTGTTTGTGACTGCTCTATCTTGTAAGACAGAAGAGGGCATCAGATCCCATTACAGATGGTTGGGAGCCACAGTGTGGTTGCTGGGAATTGAACCCACGGACCTCTAGAAGAGCAGCCAGTGCTTTTTAACCACTGAGCCATCTCCCCAGCTCTAGTGTACCCTGTCTTAAAAAACACAAGTCAAAATAGCCGCAGCCTGAAAATGATTGGTGGGCGAAATTAAGCTTGGGACACCTATCGAAGCCCCAGCTGGCCTTGGCACCGCACACTGGATATCTCAGAACTCCAGAGAGGAGGAGGGAAGAGGACGAGGAGTTCCAGGCTAGATCGAGATACACAGACATCTCAAAACTAATACCAGATGAGGGTTAAAGAGAGCGACGGCTCAGCCCCTGAGCACTTGCTGCTCTTCCAGAGGCAATTCCTGGAGCCACACAGCAGGTAGCCCAGGCCACTCCAGCTCCAGAGGCTCACTGTCCTCTTCTGGCCGCCACAGGGATGCTCACCACACGGCGGGCGCTGGGACCAACAGGTGCACCTACACATACATTTCAAAAGAAAAGGAATAAAACGACAACAAAAGAACTACGGTCCATGTGCAGAATTTGCGAGTTTAGCCTGCCCTCTAGTGGAAACATTAAATCCAACAGTCACGCAAGGAGGAGCTTCAAGATGCTCTCAAGATGCTTGGCTCTAGGTAAGGCAAGGCGTAAGATGACACCTGTGATGGTGTTTCCACACAACAGACGTAAAGCAGAGTCATTTCATGCTGCCTCAGATGGGCCCTGCAGTGTTTATCTCCTCCTCTCCTCCTCCTCCTCCTCCTCCTCCTCCTCCTCCTCCTCCTCCACCTCCACCATCTCCTCCACCTCTACCTCCTCCTCCTCCTCCTCCTCCTCCTCCTCCTCCTCCTCCTCCTCCTCCTCCACAGGGTTTTTCTGTGTCCTGGAACTAGCTCTGTAGACCATGCTGGCCTTCAACTCAGAGATCCACCTGCTTCTGCCTCCTGAGTGAGTACGGAATCAAAGGCGTGCTCCACCACTGACAGGCCAAATGTCTAATAAGAGTGAGATTGTTCTCCTTAGCCTGCCCCGAGCCTGGCCACTATGTCTCCATCTCCCTTCACTTCTGCCAATAAGTGGAGTGTATGTGCTCCCCAAGTTCCTCTCAGATTTGCTGTGTTCCTCCTTGCCATCCTGCTCAGTAAGCAGTTCGCTGGTTGGCCAGTCTCATTTCATCAGTTTAACTTGAAACGTCCGTCTGGCTTTATCATCCAGCCGTGCCAAGGCCTTTGGGGAAGGAAACCATGAACACCTCTTTATTCCTGTTTCTCTCAGGCATCCTGAACAGACGCTGTTTCCCTTCCTGGAAAATGTGGTGTGTAAGGTGTAGTATTCCACAATTTTAATCCCAGCCCTCAGAGGGCAGAAGCAGGCAGATTTCTGTGAGTTTGAGGCTAGTCTAATCTACAGAGCAGGTTCCAGGCCACCCAGGGCTACAAAAATCCGCGAGTGTGACTCATCCCTCACCTCAAACATAGAGACAGCAAACCAAGAAACATTTTTCTTGCTTGAGATATATAGCTTGCTCAAGAAATAGGTCCAAGTAATTAATAGATAATCTGTTTAGCTCATTACAATTTCCATATGGCTGACAACTGCTTCAGTAGTTTTCTTATTGAAAACTCTAGTCCTGTTCATTTTATTGTTTTTTCTTTTCTTTTCTTTTCTCTTCTTTCTTTTTCTGAGACAGGGTCTCTCTGTATAGCCCTGGCTGTCCTGGAACTCACTTTGTAGACCAGGCTGGCTTCAAACTCAGAAATCTGCCTGCCTCTGCCTCCCAAGTGCTGGGATTACAGGCGTGCACCACCACCACCCGGCTCCTGTTCATTATAAGTTATACCTATTGGGGTCATTCCACAAACCACATGTACACCAATCTCAGTCAGACAGGGATAGTTCATTGAGCATTCGCCCAGGATTGATTGATCAGGACCACAGACCAGACTCCAGAGTTGACCACAACCCTGATCCAGAATCCTACTGGGCTTTTAAGCCTGACATCCACACACATCTGTGCCAAGTAATTCCACCAATCAGAATTTAGGGATAGGGGATTTCCTTAGGAATAAGCCTGTGATGGTTTGAATATGCTTGGCCCAGAGAGTGGCAGTACTAGGAGGTGTGGCCTTGTCGGAGGAAGTGTGGCTTTGTTGGAGGAAATATGTCATTCTGGGAGTGGGCTTTGAGACCCTGATCCTAGCTCCCTGGAAGCCAGTCTTCTCCTGTTTGCCTTTGGAATGAGATGTAGAACTCTCAGCTCTTCCTACACCATTCTCCCACCTTGATGATACTGGACTGAGCCTCTGAACCTGTAAACCAGTCCCAATTAAATGTTGTCCTTCTAAGAGTTGCTGTGTGCCGGGTGGTGGTGGCGCACACCTGTAATCCCAGCACTTGGGAGGCAGAGGCAGGCGGATTTCTGAGTTCGAGGCCAGCCTGGACTACAGAGTGAGTTCCAGGACAGCCAGGACCACACAGAGAAACCCTGTCTCGAAAAACAAAAACAAGAACATGACTTTGTTGTACACTTACCATTTCCATTGGTTGGGGTATTCAACTGTGGCAGGGGACTTGCCTTGTCTAATATTCATGTCTGTCTGTCTTAGGGTTTGTTGTTGGTTTTTTTTTTGTTTTTTTTTTGTTTTGGTTTTTTTTGTTTGTTTTTTGTTTTGTTTGTTTGTTTTTTTTGTTTTTTGTTTTTTTGAGACAGGGTTTCTCTGTGTAGTCCTGGCTGTCCTAGAACTCACTCTGTAGACCAGGCTGACCTCGAACTCAGAAATCCGCCTGCTTCTGCCTCCCAAGTGCTGAGATTACAGGCGTGCGCCACCATGCCCAGCACAAAGTCATGTTCTTAAGCAAACCTCCTATCCCCAAATCCTGATTGGTGAAATTACTTGGCACAGCTGTTTGTGGATTTCGGGCTTAAAACCCCTGTAGGACCTTAACTCAGGGTCTTAGTTCAGTTCCCAAATCTGGGAATCTGAATCCTGGGATGTATACTCAGTAAACTATCCTTGTCTGACTGAGATCTGTGTTTGTGTGGTTTGTGAGGCAATTCCTGGACTCCAATACCAAACATAACAGAATATGCAATCAACTCAGGCATGAGAAAGTTTGCTAGTAGCAGTAGTAACAACACATGATAAAGTTTCTTCGTACGGCAGTGGTGGCACTTGCCTTTAATCCCCGTACTTGGGAGGCAGTGGCAGGCGGATTTCTGAGTTCGAGGCCAGCCTGGTCTACAGCCTGAGTTCCAGGACCGCCAGGGCTACACAGAGAAACCCTGTCTTGGAAAAAAAAAAAGTTTCTTTGTAACAGTAATAACAGCATAAAGTGGGTGGCTAGACAGGGAACAGTTACCCAGGCCTTAGCAATACCTTATTGCTCTTCAGCTCCTGCATTTATTGCTGTTTGCATATATTTAATAAAGATTTGTTTAGTTTGTGTGTGTGTGTGTGTGTGTTTATGCTCGAGTGTCTTTGCCTGTTTGCCTGTGCCTCAGGTGCCTGCAGGAAGGAGCCCTGAGGGTAACAGAAGCTGTAGTTAGTCCCCTGGAATTGGAGTTAAAGGCAGTTGTGAGCTGTCTGCTGTGTGAGTTCCCTTTGCCCTGTGCACGAGCTGATGTGCTCATAGCTACCTAGCCATCTCTTCAGCCCCCAGCTGTCTCCCTCCCTCCCTCCCTCCCTTCTTTCCTTCCTTTCCCTCTATGTAGCCCTGGCTGTCCTGGAACTCACTCGGAAGACCAGGCTGGCCTTGAACTCAGAACTCCGCCTGCCTTGTCTCCCGAGTGCTGGGATTACAGGTGTGCACCATTACCACCAGGCTTGTGTTTAAACCACTGCACTGTCTGACCAGCAATCCTTCTGCAGTTTGAGCTTGCTCCTTCAGATTTAATTTGCAATGAAAGATGTAATAGAATAATAAAAGCTTGGGTTTGGAGGGTGTGCTGGCTGAATATACAACTTTGATATATCCAACTTTGGATATATAACTTTGATACAACCTAGAGCCATTTGGGAAAATGGAACCTCAATTGAGAAAACGCTTTTACTATGTCATCATGTGGACAAGCCTGTGGTACATTTTCTTGATTGATGATTGATGTGGGAAGGCCTAGCTCACTGTGGGCGGTGCTACCCCTAGGCTAGTAGTGGTCCTGAATGCTATAAGAAATCAGGCTGAAGCTGGTCAGTGGTGGTATGTGACTTTAATCCCAGCAGAGGCAGGTTGACCTCTGAGTTTGATATAAGCCTGGTCTACAGACTGAGTTCCAGGACAGTTGGTATTAAACACAGAGAAACCCTGTCTCTAAATAAAGAAGGAAGAGGAGAAGTAAGAGGAAGAAGAGGAGGAGGAGGAGGAAGAGGAGGAAAAGAAAAAAAAAAACTAGCAAGCAGGCTGAGCAAGTCAAGTCAGTAAGGAACACTCCTACAAGGTTTCTGCATCAGTTCCTGCCCTGACTGGTTTCCTGTCCTGACCTCTCCGTGACAGACTATGATGTGGAACGCTAAGCAGAAATAAACCTTTTCCCTCACGTTGTGTATGCTCATGGCTTTTATCACAGCAACGAAATCCTAAGGCAGAAGGGGGCCTTCGAGGTCACCTGAATAGTTCCCTCACGTGCATACAGACCTAATTCCCTCACATGTGTACAGACCTGACTAATTCCCTCACGTGTGTACAGACCCAGGCCTATTTGGGACCCCTCAGCTGTTTTGGTCATTGTTCTTAAAGAACCACACAGTTCTAGGAAAAGAAAGGCTGAGCTATTTTGTAGTTCTCTGTGTTCGGGAGCTTCAAGTGCTCAGAAACAAAGGTGAAATCCCACATCAGTGTCTGGGGTTCCATAATTCTGTATTCTACACGCTATGCCTCAGAACTTGGGAGATCTGGAGACGGACTCTATCTCTAAGGTTTACTTCATCTTTAATTTTTTTGTTGTTGTTGTTTTTTTCGAGACAGGGTTTCTCTGTGTAGTCTTGGCTGTCCTGGAACTCACTCTGTAGACCAGGCTGGCCTCAAACTCAGAAATCCGCCTGCCTTTGCCTCCCAAGTGCTGGAATTACAGGCGTGCGCCACCACGCCCGGCTGTCATCTTTAATTATGTACATATGTTTATGTCTGTGTAAGTGTGTGTCATTTGGGTGCCTGTGGAGTTTGGGAGAGCATGCTCACTGTGTAGACTAGGCTGGCTTTCAACTCAGAGAAATCCTTCTCCAGTCTGGCACCCTTAGGTGCAGAACTCTTGCTTTGAGAGGATTCATCTTGGGAGGCTGAAAGGAGAGGAAAAGAAAAGCTCAAGATGTAAAGAGTTTAAACTCCCTTTCTTAGGATCTAGATTCAGACCCACTTTTCCATTTACTTCTATTTTCGTGAAATATTAGACCATCTCCTCAACAAATCTGGCCTTTGTGCTAAGAAATATTTAATTGAACATTTAGTGAATGGAAGGATTATTTTTCATTAATGGGAGAAATGGAATGTGGTTCAGAAAAATAACTAAAATTAAGAGTGTAATAAAAGTTAAAAGAGAAAGGTGTAATAAAAAGATCACAATCCTATGCTGGAGTGTCCCCCTTGTTTGCCCATTCTCCAGTAATTTATTAGCATTAATTTCGTTTTAGAGAGTTTAGTAGGTACTGGCAATTTATCAAACATCAAATATGAAAAGACTTTGGAATGGAAAACGCTTATTAAGTAGATGGAACAAAATGGAAAAAGAAATATTGTTTTTAATATATTAAAAGTAGACTGAAACCTACTTAAGTTTGGAAAAAAAAAAAAAAAGGACAGGTTACCATTATATCAAGTAAATACAAGAGAAAGTTGAGGCTCAGAGCGCCCGGATAGCTCAGTCGGTAGAGCATCAGACTTTTAATCTGAGGGTCCAGGGTTCAAGTCCCTGTTTGGGCGGCTGCAAATTTTGCATGACGTTCCATATACTTCCATATTTAAGTAATCCTGTAGCATCCTTAGGAAACAGCAATCTTTAGGATTAGCTTTCAAAATCAAAATACGGTTAGGTGTGTTTTTCAGAGATTTAAGGATATCCTACATGTTGTTTAGGTACTTGCGATTTTTTACAAGGTGGAGGGAGATCTAGAAGGTGGAGACGTGAAACGTCCAAGTCCTCACCAGAAAAGAACGATACAATCCATATAGTAGTTAGCTTGAACTGCCCTTAAATTTGTACAACGTTTGCAGATTTTAAATGGGGGAGAAAATTTTTAAAAATGTAAGCGCCCGAACAGGGACTTGAACCCTGGACCCTCAGATTAAAAGTCTGATGCTCTACCGACTGAGCTATCCGGGCCCTAGCAGGGAAGGTTTCCTACAGTTCTTTACATAAGAGTAAGAAACCTTGTGCAATTGCTCCCTCCGGCTCCCTCCGGCAGTGTCGTCTTCCTGTGAGAGATTTAACTGGTCCAAATTCTGCTTCCAGCTGCGTCTTAGCCCCGGAACAATGGCGAGCTTCAGGTCCGCTCCGGTTCGGTGGGCTTTGAGCTGTAAGCTTAGGGCGACGCGGATTTACGTTTGAAGCGCCGTAGTGACGAACTGGCCAGTTTTACCGTTGGCAGGAAACTTACGCAACCGGGTTGGAAAAGGGAAGTTTTTAAGAGCGAATACAAACATGCTGACCTGAAGGGAATTTGCTGTGCTGTGGAGTATAAAATGGGAGAAAGGAGCGGTGCTGAGATTACCTGTAAATCTCCCGCCCCTGTTCAAATAACATTACTTTGTACACCACGGAGCTCACCAGCTGTGACACTGAGGGCAGAAGCCCACCTAAGGCAGAGTGGGGAAAGCTTGCCACGGCCACGGAGAGATGCTGTTTATCTTGGCATTTGAGGCTCTTCCTTAGTAATCTGAGCACAGCCCTCGGCTATGGAGCTGACTCAAAATTTACCCACTACAGGGTTTTGAGAACCGGACTGTAAAGAGCCTTGGCTGGCCGATTGATTTTCTTTCCCTTAATTCCTTTCATAATTGTCTTCGGGGTGTTGCTTTAGTCTAGTAATGCCACTTTAAGAAATTTACTCTAAGCAGCGACGGGTGCTGGATAGTAAGGCCTGCACACTCCTTTTTAAGAAAAGAGCCCCCATGTCAGGTGGCTCACCGCTGCCTCAAGACCCAACTCCTGCGGGTCTGAGATCAAATCGGCTCCCACCCACTCCGGAGTACACCGAAAAAGGAACAATTAATAGAAATGTGCAAAAAGGTTTGACCACAGAAGACAGCCTGGATGTAAATTATGGTACAATCTTAATATAGAATAATTGGGGGAGGGTGTTGTTTTGTTTTTTAATTACAGAATCTTAGTTAACCCAAGGCCTGGAACTAGCTTGGGGCCAGCTTGGGTTCAGTGGTTAGGAGTGCATTTCCCTGCTCACACATCCTGTCGGTTAACTGCTGGTATCTCCACACTAAGCAGACCTGATGCCTCAGACATCTCTACGCTCCTGGGCTCATATGGACATACAGAAAGACACACATACATATGCATAATTTAAAACAATGAAAACAGTTTTAATTATCTCCAAGCTGGAGAGATGGCCCAGTAGTTAAGGGTGCTGGTTGCAAATCCTGAGGGCCTTGGTTGAATTCCCAGCACCTACATGGTAGGTGAACTGTAATTCCATTCCAAGAGGATCTAATGCCCTCTTCGGCTTCTGCAGGCACCAGGCTCAAAGGGTACAGACATACATTCCCTCATACACATAAAAATAAATTTAAAAATCATACCTCGTTTGCAGTGCCTTCAATGTGTATGTTAAATAGGAGGCTGTTGGCTCATATTCGGTTTATGGAGTCAGTAATGGAGCTGTAACAGTTATTTTCCACATTGAAAAAACAAAATTGAATTGTTATGCAGCAGCAAGCACAGGAATCAATTCTAAACAGGCCAATGACCTTCAATAGGAAAAGCGTGCATTTGTTTGTTTGGGTGTTCGGTTGGTTAGTGTGAGTGCTCTGCTGTGTGTACACCTGCACACCAGAAGGGGGCATCAGATCCCCTTATAGATACATGGTCCTGAGCCACCATGTGGGTGCTGAGAATTGAACTCAGGACCTGTGGAAGAGCAGTCAGTGCTCTTAACCGCTGCACCATCTCTCCAGCCCCCACAAGTTTTCTATAATTAAAAAAATAATAATAAAATAAAAAAATAAAAAAGCTGGCCATTGTGGTGTGTGCCTCTCAGCACTCGGGAGGCAGAGGCAGGTGAATCGCTGTGAGTTCCAGGCCAAACTGGAACTACAAAGTGAGTTCCAGGACAGCCAGGGCTGTTACACAGAGAAACCCTGTCTCAGAAAAAAAAAATTAAGATAAAATAAACAAAACAAAAGCACAGACAACACACAGGCTAAAGAGTGACCCCCCACATTCATGCAGCCAAAAGTAGCCAACTGCAAGCCAAGGAAAGAAATATCAGGGGTTAAGAGCACTGACTGCTCTTCCAAAGGTCCTGAGTTCAAATCCCAGCAACCACATGGTGGCTCACAACCATCTGTAATGAGATCTGACTCCCTCTTCTGGAGTGTCTGAAGACAGCCACAGTGCACTTACATATAATAAATAAATCTTTGCTGGGTGGTGGTGGTGGTGGAGTTCCAGGACAGCCAGGGCTACACAGAGAAACCCTGTCTCAAAAAAACAAAAAACAAACAAACAAACAAAAAAGAAATATCAGGAAGAAGCAAACCTGTGACTCCCCATCTCGTACCTCACGCCTCCAGAATTAATGCAAAAGTAATTGCAGTTATGCCAACCCCCAGTAGGCCTCCCTGGAAAACAGACACAAGTGCCACACAATTCCTTCTACCTGTGTACACTAACATTCCGGTGTACCAATGAAGCCATAAGTATACATTTACTGTCATTGAACTTGAGAGTGATGACTAAAAAGGTAAGCTGTGGGGCTGGAGAGATGGCTCAGTGGTGCAGAGCACTCCCCACTCTCTCTCGAAGAGTTCAATTCCCAGCACTATAATATGACTATAGCCGGGCGGTGGTGGCGCACGCCTTTAATCCCAGCACATGGGAGACAGAGACAGGCGGATTTCTGAGTTCGAGGCCAGCCTGCTCTACAGAGTGAGTTCCAGCCAGGACTATACAGAGAAACCCGGTCTCAAAAAACAAACAAACAAACAAACAAACAAAAAGACTATAGCTCACAATTGCTTATAACCCTGAATCCAAGTAATCTGATGCCTCCTTCTGACATCTGTGAGCACCTGAACACTCGTGGCATACACACAGCATACTCTTGCATGTGCGGACACACACACACACACACACAAATCCAAAAATGTAAACTATGCACCAGCCATGGTTGAACAGGGGTTTAATTCTAGTGCTTCAGAGCACGGGCAGATGGGCCTTTGTGAGTTTGAGGCCAGCCTGGGCTACAGAGTGCATTCACAGTGCATAGTCCAGGCTGATCCAGGTCTACACAGTAAAATCCTGTCACAAAATACAAAATAAGGGGCTGGAGTGATGGTTCAGTAGTTAGACAGTTGTGACTTACCAGGTGGGATTCCTCCAGCTCCAAGAGGATCAAAAATAGATTCTAGTTTTTGTAGACACCAGTCACGAATGCTGGCAGGATACCCATAAATAAATAAAACTTAAGGAAAAACAGCCTTAAAAATAATAACCTGTAGTGAAATTTTTGGGAATTCTGTATTTTAAGAAAGTGCTTTTGTTTTAATCCCAGGTTTAGGGCTGTGGGGCTACTTTGGACTATCTGAAGCAAGAGGCAACTCAGAGGCGTGGCTTTACCAGCTGCAGATAGATTCTGTGATTGTGCGATGTTTGGAATTCTGGGAACTTTTCAGAGGGTCCCGAGAGGTGGGTGGGTTGTTGTTGGTTTAAGGCATCAGCAGTTGAAGAAGAAGAAAAAGGAAAGAAATCAGGTTTAGGGATTTTCCCAATTCTCTCCCCTCTATCCTTGTTTCATTCCTATCAAGTATTAGGGGATCAAAGGGGGGGACATGAAAGGTGGAAAAAAGAAGAACCCACAGTCAGGCAGTGGTGGTGCACACCTTTAATCCCAGCACTTTGGAGGCAGAGGCAGGCAAATTTCTTGAGTTTGAGGCCAGCCTGGTCTACAGAGTGAGTTCCAGGACAGCCAGGACTATACAGAGAAACCCTGTCTCGAAAAAACCAGGGGGGTGGTGCGGGGCGGGGGGGCGGGGGGGGGGAGAACCCATAAAGTAGCAAAGACAACAACCCAACTAAACAAAAAGTTTAAAAAACTGTTTTAAAATATTGAATAGAAGCCGGGCGGTGGTGGCGCACGCCTTTAATCCCAGCACTTGGGAGGCAGAGGCAGATGGATTTCTGAGTTCGAGGCCAGCCTGGTCTACAGAGTGAGTTCCAGGACAGCCAGAGCTACACAGAGAAACCCTGTCTCCAAAAAACAAAAAAACAAAAAAAATATTGAATAGAGTTTATTTGGGGTGATGGGGGGGTAGTGAAGAAGGGAGTGGAGGCAGAGAAAGAGGGGAGAGAGAGGGAGGGAAGAGGAGGAGGAGGGGGAGAGACAGACAGACAGACAGACAGACGGGGGGGGGAGAGAGAGAGAGAGAGAGAGAGAGAGAGAGAGAGAGAGAAGTGGCAGAGAGCAGTTCAAAACATTTTAAAGGAATGTCTACATAGGTAAGTCCTTAAGGTTGGTCAAACAGGATGGTTCAGTGTGTAAAGGCACTTGCTGCTAAACCCAAGGACCTGAGTTTGAATCCTGGGACCCACATGGTGAAATGAGAAAATCAGCTCTGACCTCCACGTGTATACTTGCCTCGTATACACAAAATAAATAAAATTTTTACAAATCCTAAACCTGTGAAGAAATATGTAAATACCAGACTCAGGAAAATGATTCTGTCTGAATTTGAAGCTGGAGATGTCAGAGAGGACATTTCTTTGTGTAGTTAAGTACTATTCCTTAGGAAGCATGGTATGGAAAAATTATATTCATCTTCATATCCTTTTATATGAACGAGGGAGTTACTATTGTAGCTTTGTTTCAGAAAGGTTATGTTTCAGAAATATTGTCTGCTAATTCTTTTAAAATTAAAAACGGTCATAAAGACGTTTAATCCATTCATTTTCTTTTATAACTTGAGACACTAAAAGTTATAAAACTGGGTAATGTTCTGGTTTCAAGAAACAGCTAGACCAGAAATCAGGTTTCCTGTTTATTTATGTCACAGTGTTCTTAAGGAAGGAAGTGGTGAACACCAAGGTCAGTTATGAACATTTAAGCCAATTTATTTTTTGTTAGGTTTATTTGATTGGTAGACATAGGAAATGGAATGGTTATGGTTTACTTTTTTGTTTTGAGACAGGGTCTCTCTTGCCATGAGATCAGGCTGGCTTGGAATTCTGAGATCCTCCTGTTTCTGCCTCTAGAATGCTGGGATTAAAGGGGTGCACCACCTTTAATTTACCACCTTTAGTTTACTTTTTACTTCTTCTTCTTCTTCTTTTTTTTTTTTTTTTTGGTTTTTCGAGACAGGGTTTCTCTGTATAGCTCTGGCTGTCCTGGAACTCACTCTGTAGACCAGGCTGGCCTTGAACTCAGAAATCTGCCTGCCTCTGCCTCCCAAGTGCTGGGATTACAGGAGTGTGCCACCACCGCCCGGCTAGTTTACTTTTTATTGTGGTAAATCAATGAAGTCTTACAAAAAGCATAGAGAAGATGGAGATACACTGCTGATGTAGGAACTGCTATGCAAGTTCATTGGTGGTCTAACAAACCATGCTGAGGGCCTGTCATGATGGCTTAGTGGATAAAGACACTTGCGAAGGAGTGTAATGATTTGAGTTTAACCCCTGGAACGGGGTGGGTTTTTGTGAGTTTGAGGCCAGCCTGGTCTACATAGTGAGTTTCAGGACAACTAGAGCTATAAGACCCTGTCTTGAAAAAAAACAAACAAAATTATTGATGTGTATGGGTGTTTTGTGTTTGGTTTTGGAACAAGGGACTGAGGTGCATATTTTATATCTCAAAGTAGACCCGGTCTTAAGGTTCTTCCAGCATCCCTCAGTCTGTAGCTGGCATACCCTGCCCTACTGCCCCCAGTGGTTCTTCCCTGTACATTCCAGACAATTTGTCTCTTTCCTCTTCTCTTCTCTTCTCTTCTCTTCTCTTCTCTTCTCTTCTCTTCTCTTCTCTTCTCTTCTCTCCTCTCCTCTCCTCTCCTCTCCTCTCCTCTCCTCTCCTCTCCTCTCCTCTGCTCTTTCTGCACATGCGAGCCCCCCCCCCCACATTCACACCCACTTCCCTGGCCTCAGTCCTTGGGCCGTGAACTCGATGGTAAGCATCCTCTCATCAACCTGCATTTAATATCTAATACCATCGACTCTGGCTTGCCTTGGCTCACTTCACCATTGGCGGAGAGATAACTATCATTTTGACTGTGTGTATGTCTGCATATCGCTTGTGTGCAGTGCCCTTGGAGCCTAGAAGAGAGTGTTGGATTGCCTGGAATTGGAGTTCCAGATGGGTGTGAGCCACCATGAGTGCTAGGAATCAAACCTGGTCCTCTGGAAGAGCAGCTCATGCTTATAGTCATGGAATTGTCTCTCCAGCCTCCTTATTAAGGCTTGGGATAAAGACAAAATTACTCTGATAAATATTTGAAAAATAAAAAAGGGAAAGGGCTAACCTTTTGGCCTGCATCAAGGATGACAGCAGCTCATCCATAAGTGGACTGACTAAATTTTCTTTGTCTGGACAATCAGACTCCTAGACCAGTTTCCAGATCTTACTTTTTTTTTTTTTTTAAGTTTTTGAAACTCAGGCTTGGGGCAAATGCCTTAATCTGCTGAGCTAGCTGAGTGACCTTCAGGTCTTATATTTTTGGAAGTCTTTAGATCAGTGCTTCTCAACTTGTGGGTTGAGACTCCTTGGGTGGGGGTGTCAAATTCACAGGGGTTGCATATCAAATATCCTGCATATCAGATATTTGCATTATGATTAATAACAGTAGCAAAATTACAGTTATAAAATAGCAACGAAATAATTGTATGGTTGGGAGTCACCACAGCATAAGGAACTGTATAAAAGGGTCACAGTTTTAGGAAGGTTGAGAACCATTGCTCTAGATTGCTCATTTTTTAAAAATCAGAATTGCATGAGGGGATTCTAAATCCAAGATTCCAGGAAACAGTGGGAAGGAATCTAAGTTAGCCAGATACTTCTAAAGATAGAAAATAAATTCCTGTTGGGAAATTAATTATTTTCAGAGTGGCTCTCATGATATAGCCCTTGTGGGCCTGGAAGTTGCTGTGTCAGTCATAGTGGGTCATGCTTGAACTCCCAGAACTTGGCAGGCAAAGGACTGACTCTAATTCCAGATTGCATTATATCAGACATTACAGATCATCAGGACTGCAAAATGCGACTGACTCTGTCTCCGAAACAGAAGAGAACCAAAGCAAATCAGCCAAACAAGAGTGGTTGCAAGAAGAGAGACAGGCGGATACTTGCCTGGGGTTTGCCTATAAGTGCTCTTCCCCCTCTTCTGAGGAAACTGTGTTGATTTCAAGCTCATTGTCAGCAACTTTAGAAAGAGAATCACCTCCTCAGTTCCTTCAAAGAATCTGCATCTTCCAGTGGGAAAGGTTATAAGCAGGAGCTGGGAGCAGAGGCACAAACTTTTATGCCCAGCAGCAGGGATGCAGAAGCAGGCAGGACTCTGAGTTTCCAGGCCAGCCTAGTCTACATAGCGAGGTCCAGGATAGCCAGAGCTACATAGTAAGATGTTTTCTAGAACAAAACAAAACATACAGGGTAATGTTTACATCGGAAATAATGAATTCGTATGGTCCTCCTAAACGCCCAACTAAATAATTCGCCTAACCAATAAATTTGTAGTAGAGAGTGTGCAATGTGTGCACGGGAGATCAAGATCCCATTTTCTTTGTATAAGAATGCATCTGTTTCTGGCATCCACATCTTAACACAAAGAAATTCTTGTCCAGAAAATAAAGACCAGGGTAGTAAGTTGGCTCATTGACATGTCAAAAAAGAAATAGTCAAAGGCGCAGGAAGGTTTAGCTTGTAGGGAAATGAGAAGATTAGGGATGGGATACAGAAGTTGTCTTCCAAGAACGGGGTAGTAGAGGCACAATTTTAATTCTAGCACTCTGAATAAAGGCAGAGGACAACCAGGGATAAATAGAGAGACCCTGTCTCAAACAAACAAACAAACAAAAAACCCACACAAATAGCATGTACAGAGGCTGGAGAAAATTCCTATTCTCTCTCCTTTTTATTTTTTTCTTTTTGAGACAGCGTTTCTCTGTGTAGCCCTGGCTGTCCTGGAACTCACTCTGTAGACCAGGCTGGCCTTGAACTCAGAAATCCGCCTGCCTCTGCCTACCAAGTGCTGGGATTACAGGCGTGCGCCACCACGCCCGGCTTTCTTTTTTATTTTTTTATTAGCTATTTTCTTTATTTCCTCGTTTTCCCTCCGAAAACCCCCCTACCTATCACGTCCCCCCATTCTCCTGATCACCAACCCGCCCACTCCCTGTCCTTGCATTCCCCTACACTGGGACATCAAGCCTTCTCAGGACCAAGGGTCTCTTCTCCCTTTGATGTCCAACAAGGCCATCCTCTGCTACATATGCGGCTGGGGTCATGGGTCCCTCCATGTGTACTCTTTGGTGGTTTAGTTCCCGGCAGCTCTGGGGGTACTGGTTGGTTCATATTGTTGTTCCTCCCTTAGTCTCTTTCAAAACCTCTTTATGCAAGGCATGGTGTGGCAAGCCTTAAATCTCAGCACTCGGGAGGCAGCCTGGTTTACGTAATGAGTTCCAGGACAGCTAGAGCTACACAGAAGATCCCTGTCTCAATAATAAAATAAAATAGAAAACTATCTCTGGCGGACATCGTCTATGACAGGAGGTTCTCTTCCCGGACTAGCATGTACTCGATGGTAGATTCTTCAGCCTTTCTAGCTCTGTAGTCCTCCAGGATCCCCTCTATGGTTTCCCCGGCCTCCCCGGAAGCTCTAGTGAACGCTGGGTTTGAGAGGCCGGAAGTCGTGCTGCCGTTGCTCGCAGTTTCAAAATGCTGTGCAGGCCTTAGAATCGATAACTGCCACCTCTCCCCGAACTAGGAGTGGGGAGCGACCCATGGAGCGGCCGTAAGGTGTGGCGGTGGGGTCTGGCCGGCGGGGTGCCGGGGGAGCGGATAGAAGGCCGGGAGGCCTCGTCGCTGGGAAGCCGGCGGGAGGAGCCTGGGGCGCGGAGAGCGGCGTGGGCCGCGGAAGAAGCTGTGGGGGAAGGGTGGCGTTTCGACCCCGCGGTTGAGAAAAATGGAGTGTGGTGAAGCCGAGTCTACGGTTTCAGACTAAAAGCAAAGTGAAGGGGTTGATGTTCTAATTGTGCACTTCCAGTTTGAGGGGGTGCTGAGGCACTTTGAAGGAAAGGAGTCGGAGAAAGGGAGAGTGACATTGACGTGACTTAAGATTTAAATAATTTTAGGGCTGTAGACTGTCTGCTTTAGTGTGTGAAAGATACTCGTTTGCGGTCTTCATACGGACCTCGAGCATTTAGAAAAATTAAAAAATATCCTCCACGAATATGAAATCATCATTAATTTTGAGACAGGATCTCGCTGTGGCCAGCCCTGGCTAAACCTGGAGCTTGCTGTATAGACCAGTCAGACCTATAATTCAGAGTCATCTGCCCCTCCCTCAAAAACAGCCTGCTTCTCTACCTTACCAGGTCCACGAATATGAACTTTATTTAGCACACCTCCCAATGAATCTTGTACATCCCCAAAATTTGACACCAGTCTTATAAAGCCACATCTGGATAAAACAATGCCTGTCTTGTTCTACTCAAGAAAGGTCTTTGTGGATTAGGAACCTCCACCTAATGACAGGCACAGAATGTGTCTGTCAAAGATATTTGAATCGACTAACAATACTGTCAGTTGCTGCATATCTATTCAAGTTTAGTCTCCTCTGCTAGGAAAAAACTTTCTAGCTCCAAAGTATTACAGTATTCTTTTTTTTAATTCTATATATTTATTTACATTACATTTCAAATGATTTCCCCTTTCCTGGATTCTCCCCCCCCCTTGTTTTTTTTTTTTTTTTTCTTTTCGAGACAGGGTTTCTCTGTGTAGCCCTGGCTGTCCTGGACTCATTCTGTAGACCAGGCTGGCCTCAAACTCAGAAATCCACCTGCCTCTGCCTCCCAAGTGCTGGGATTAAAGGGGTGCGCCACCACCACCCGGCGTTTTTTGTTTTTTTTTTTGAGACAGGGTTTCACTATGTAGTCCTGGCTGTCCTTGAACTCAGAGATCTGTCTGCCTCTGCCTCTACTTCTCCAGTGCTGGGATCAAAAACCTTCTATATTTTTATAACATTATCATTTATTTGTTTTATATGTGTTTAGTGGTTAAGAGGTCAGCTCTTGGATTTAGTTTTCCTTCCTACTTATGGGTCCTGAGGATTGTCAGGTTTGACAATGAGTAAAATTATCGGCTGACCCATCTCGCCGGGGTCCTTATAGTACCAAGTCTAGCATTTTAATTGTGTGTAAGGTCATTGCAGGAACCCGTTCATGGGAGGAGTTGAGAAAAAAACCTCGCCGGGCGGTGGTGGCGCACGCCTTTAATCCCAGCCCTTGGGAGGCAGAGGCAGGCGGATTTCTGAGTTCGAGGCCAGCCTGGTCTACAGAGTGAGTTCCAGGACAGCCAGGACTACACAGAGAAACCCTGTCTCGAAAAACCAAAACAAAACAAAAAAACAAAACAAAACAAAACAAAAAAAAACCCTCAAAGTCAGTCAGGTGATGAATGATTTGTAGTCTCCTCTGTGATTCTTACCTCTTACTCTTTAGGTCTTGCCAAATCCCTGCTATTAACTTCTTTTCCCTGGGAAAAGATCTGAGTAGTGATGTAGGGACAGAAGGTGACTGGTTGGGCTTTTTTTTTTTTTTTTTTTTTTTTTCTATTTTAAAGGTAGGCTTATTTATTTACTTTTTTGTCTGTGTATTTTGCCTATATTTTTGTATGTGTGCCGTGTGTGTACCTACTAGTACCCTTAGAGGCCAGTAAGAGGGTAACTGTTGAGCCATCTTTCTGGCCTCTGCATTTAAAAATTAATTATATTTACTTTGAGACAGTTTTGCTAAATAGTTCTGACAACCTGGTTCTGGCTTTGTAGATTAAGTCAGGCTTGAGCTCACAGAGACTCTCCTCTTACCTCTGCTTCTGGAGTGTTAGGAGTAAAGTTCTGTGTACAACTCTGATGTCTTTTTATACCAAAGTCATGTATATGCAGGAGGTATACTAAAAGTTCCTAGTGCATGCAAACATTGGAAGTAAAAGACTGAGAAAAGACATACCTGGAAATAACAGAAAGCAAGTTGGTATGATCATATCTATATGATTAAATATACTTTAAGACAGAATTCTTTAAGATGCAAAGGATCCTTATAACCACTAAAAAGATAGACGTCAAGCCAGTACAACATAAAACATACGCATCTTTGATTAAATCCTTAAAATGAATAAATCAGACTAAAGCTATACTAGGGTAAGCAAACAGATCTTATAGTATCATAGTTGGAAATGTCATTGTATCTCTTGCTATAAGCAATAAGAGTGTGTAAGATATTTTCAAAAGAGGCTGACCTAACCAATATTAATTTTACAAGCATTTGTTAGACACAGATGGGCTGAGTGTCTGGGGGGTTGGTGGTGTGAACTTCAGTCCTTGTGCATGAATCTTAACTACTCCCCAGCCCCTTTCTTCAGGGAACCCACCAAGTTTCTCCGTGTAGCCCTGGCTGTCCTGGAACTCACTCTATAGACCAGGCTGGCCTCAACTCAGAAATCCTCCTGAGTGCCTGGATTAAAGGCATGCACCACCACCGCCACCGCCCAGCTCTGGAACTCTTTCTCTAGACCAGGCTGGCCTCAAACTCATCTGTCTACCTCTGCCTCCTGAACGCTGGGATTAAAGGTGTGTGTGGCACTACCGCCTGGCTCAGGGAACACTTTTATTTCATATAACTTATGTTTTCCTAGCTCATTTTATTGAACATTCATTCATTTCAAAACTGACAACCACTTGTCAAACACTGAATTTTCAATTTGTGTTTCTAGTTCTTTATTTTATCCTATTTATTTTATTTAATATTTTCTTGCTATCACAAGTAGACTTTTAAAAAGAGATTTATTTATTTTTATTGTATGTGTATGGGAATTTTGCCTGCATGTACTGTGTGTATGTGTACTGTGTGTAAGCAGTGCCCACAGAGACCAGGAGAAGGCATCAGGTCCTCTGGAACTGAGTTACAGATGGTTGTTACCTGCCATGTGGGTGCTGGCAACTGAACTGAGGTCCTCTGCAAGAGTAGCAAGTGCTCTTAGTTTTTGAATCATCTTTCCAGCTCCTCAAATGGGCTTTTTTAGAAGTTTGGCTGTTTAGAAGGCTAAGGCCTTCCCTTCTTGCTCTTTGTTTTCTTAGCCTTTAACTCTTCCATATAAATTTTTAGCATTACGAGGTTCTATAAAAATCTCCAAAGCCAGGAGTGGTGATGCATTCCTGTAGTCTTAATTTAACCCTTCAATTAAATTAACTGACTTTGTAGTCAGTTCAAAGGCATAAGCTGCAGAGTGAAAACCCCTATCCCCCTGCCTGAAAACAGAAATTAAAAATCAAAAAGTGTACAAAAAAAAAGTGTACAAGAAAAAAGAATTTTAAAATTCTTTTTTTTTTTTTTTTTTTTTTTTTGGCTTTTTTGAGACAGGGTTTCTCTGTGTAGCCCTGGCTGTCCTGGAACTCACTCTGTAGACCAGGCTGGCCTCGAACTCAGAAATCCACCTGCCTCTGCCTCCCGAGTGCTGGGATTAAAGGCGTGTGCCACCACTGCCCGGTTAAAATTCTTGTTTTGATTTTTTTGAATGACATTGTATTGAAAGTAGATCAGGCACTGGAGAGATGGCTGAGAAGTTGAGAGTGCTTACTGCTTTTAACTTTTTTTTTTTTTTTTGGTTTTTCGAGACAGGGTTTCTGTGTTGTCCTGGCTGTCCTGGAACTCACTCTGTAGACCAGGCTGGCCTCGAACTCAGAAATTTGCCTGCCTCTGCCTTCCAAGTGCTGGGATTACAGGTGTGTGCCATCACACCTGGCTTGCTTTTAATTTTTGAAAGGACCAGACTTTAGATCTGAGCACCCATGTTAGAACCACCTGTAACTCCAGGAGATTCAAAATTTAGTGTTCTGTTGCTGTGAAGAAACACGATAATCAAAGCAGCTTTTATAAAGGGAAACACTTAATTGGGGGCTTGCTTATAGTTTCAGAGGCTTAGTCCATCATTATCTTGGAGGGGAGCATGGTAGCACACAGGCAGGCATTGTGCAGGAGAAGCTGGGACCTTTAGGGCCTGCTGCCCCTTAGGTTGCAGGCAGGCAAAGGATGAGACCTTGGCCCTGGCTTTGGGAACCTCAAAGCCCACCCCTACTGATACACCTGCTCCAACAAGGTGGCACATGCCTGTAATCCCAGCACTTGGGAGTCAGAGGCAGGTGGAAAACCTTGTCTTGAAAAAAGAAAAAAGAAAAGAAAAATTAGAGCAAAATTTAGGCTCAGTGAGAAAAGGTATCTACTGCAAACCTGATCTGAATTCAATCCCTAGGACCAATATAATGGAAGGCGTGAGCCACTCTTCTAAGTTGTACTGTTGACTCCCATATATTCACTATGGCACAAACATTTCTCCTCAGCTCCATACATAAAATAAATGTATTAAAAATGTGGTCTGGCCGGGCGGTGGTGGCGCACGCTTTTAATCCCAGCACTTGGGAGGCAGATGCAGGCGGATTTCTGAGTTTGAGGCCAGCCTGATCTACAAAGTGAGTTCCAGGACAGCCCAAACTACACAGAGAAACCCTGTCTCGGGGAAAAAAAAAATAAATAAATAAAACAAAACAACAAAAAAAATGTGGGCTGGAGAGATGGCTCAATAGTTAAGACTGACTGTTCTTCCAGAGGTCCTGAGTTCAATTCCCAGCAACCACTTGGTGCCTTACAACCATCTGTAATGGGATCTGGTGCTCTCATCTGGTGTTTCTGAAGACAGCTACAGAGTACTTATTATATACATAAAATAAATTTTAAAAAAAATTAAATTAACTAAAGTGATCTTGTAAGGGTCCATGATTCACCAAAGAATGATACCCTGGACTCAAATACTATGTAAATGCAGAGTGTTTTATTCTTTACAAGTCCTGCATGCTGAGATCTCCCTATTACCAAGATAGACCTTGAAGTGAGCTTGCACGTTAGGGGAATTCTGGTGTGGGTGACCACTATCTTAACCTGTTGGGTCCATCTCTTTGGAAATTCTAGAAGTATTACTGGAGCTTGGGACTGGAAACTATTGCTGACCTTTGCCTCAGAAGGTGTGGTAGGGCAGCTTCTGACTAGCTGCCTGAAGCCTGGGGTTTTTGTCAGTAACTGACTTGTCTGGGCTTGTCTGGACCTGTCTAGTTCTTGGAAAGAGAGATTTAGGCTTAGGCTTAGTCTGTCTCTCTCTCTCTCTCTCTCTCTCTCTCAATCTTTGTTTTTGTTTTTTTGGTTTTTTTCGAGACAGGGTTTCTCTGTGTAGCCCTGGCTGTTCTGGAACTCACTCTGTAGACCAGGCTGACCTAGAACTCAGAAACCCTCCTGCCTCTGCCTCCCAAGTGCTGGGATTAAAGGCGTGTGCCACCACTGCCTGGCTTAGGCTTAGTCTCTATCACTGTCATTTTGAAGCCTGACATGGAATCAGCCTATCTCATCCCTCCCAATATGAGAAGAATTAAGTGACTGCAGTGAAGCAGTTATCTCCCAAATTACATACAATGTCCTTTTTCTCTTTTTTTTTTAAAAGTAGGAAAGCCAATTATATATTTCTTACGATTCCATTTTGAAGAAAATAAGGGAAGGAAACTATATCTATATATAATTTTTTGTTTTTGTTTTTTTTAGACAGGGTTTCTCTGTATAGCCCTGGCTGTCCTGGAACTCACTCTGTAGACCAGGCTGGCCTCGAACTCAGAAACCCACCTGCCTCTGCCTTCCGAGTGCTGGGATCAAAGGTGTGTGCCACCACTGTCCCACTGGAAACTATATTTGGGATGATGAGAAGATCTCATTATCTTCTCATCATCCCAAATATAGTTCTATCATTCTAATTAGAGCTGAATTATAGGCCATTGTGATTAACCCCACTCTTCGTGGTTCCTGGGAATCAAACTCTGGTCCTATGCAGTACCAGTGATCTCTCTTTGCATATTTTTATACATTTAAAAGTTCCAATATGTGATAGCAGAAATGTATTTTTAAAGACTTTTTTTGTTGTTTTGTTTGAGAGGGTCTTACTCAGAACCTCAGGAGGCCTTGAACTCATGACAAGCCTCCTCTTTTTTAAGTTCTGAGATTGCCAGTGTGTCCTACCACAATTAACAGGCAAACTTTGACACTCACTTTCCTGTGGTTTCTTGTCCAGGCATGTTGGACTGTGGTCTTTGAAACTTAGTGACTTTCCAGTTGTGGGTGTCTCCTAGCTCTTATCTTAATCACTTCGCTCAGGTGCTCTCCACCTGACAGCCAGTAGGGAAGCAGCCTGGTAAATTTGACTTGCAGATAGCTAGAAACAATGTACTCATTAGCATCCGCATTGAAGGTGGAACGTGTCCAAACCTGTCTCTCTTGCAGGATTCACCTGAGGGAGACGCGGGTGGTTTAGTCTCTAGCTTTTGTGCTGGGTTTGATTATTGAAGATTTCAGTTCAGTGTGAGTATTTTGCATTTATGCAGGTGTGTGTGTGTGTGTGTTTAAAAAAATATTGCTGGCAGTTTTTCCTTTTTTATTCTGTTTAGGAGACAGATTCTCTAGGCCCTGGTCCTTGAACTTGCTGTGTAGAACAGGCTGCTCTTCAACTCAAAGATCCATTTGCTTCTCCCTCCTGGGTACTGGTATTCAAGGTGTGTGCTACTATGCTCAGCTTACTTCTTTTTCTTTCTTTCTTTCTTTTTTTTTTTTTTTTTTTTGTTTTTCGAGACAGGGTTTCTCTGTGTAGTCCTGGCTGTCCTGGAACTCACTCTAGACCAGGCTGGCCTTGAACTCAGAAATCTGCCTGCCTCTGCCTCCCAAGTGCTGGGATTACAGGTGTGCGCCACCACACCCAGCTCTTTTTCTTTTTAAATTTATTTTTATTTTATGTGTATTGGTCTTTTGCCTGCATATATGAGGGTGTCATCCCCTTGAATCTGGAATTACAGACAGTTGTGAGTTGCAATATGGGGATGGGAATTGAACTCAGGACCTCTGGAAGAGCAGCCATTGCTCTTCACTGATGAGCCATCTCTCCAGCTCCCAACTTATTTCTTAGTAAATGCTAAAGACAAAATTTTCTACTTTACAATTTTATATGTTTTTGCCTTGTAGTTTGCTAACTGGAATCTTCACTGCCAAAATGACATCACACCCCACCTCTGCCCAGTGCTCAGCATCTGACAGTGCTTGCAGAATTTCTTCGGAACAGATCAGTCAGGTAATCACTACCAGGCATCTTACTTTTCTTTAAATATTTTAAATTGAATTGAGGTATATAGGAGTTCACTGATTACGGTATGCTTAAAGCAGAAGTGGTGATGTTGTAAATTATATATTACCTATTTGAAAGTTACAGTCAGCTTGAAATGGTCAAGGTGGATCTGGATTTTCACTGTTTATGCCCCTTTGCTTGTTAATTTTTATGTTTTGTTAGATTAGGCATGTTTTAGGTTAGAGATAGGTAGTAGATAATTTGGGGCTAGGTTATCTAAGTTCTTTTTTTGTCTCATTTGGTTGTAGTTGATTTTCTTTCTTTCTTTCTTTCTTTCTTTCTTTCTTTCTTCTTTCTTTCCTTTCTTTCTTTCTTTCTTTCTTTCTTTCTTTCTTTCTTTATTTTTTTTTTCTTTCGAGACAGGGTTTCTCTGTGTAGTCCTGCTGTCCTGGAACACACTCTGTAGACCAGGCTGTCCTCGAACTCAGAAATCCGCCTGCCTCTGCCTCCCAAGTGCCAGGATTACAGGCGTGCGCCACCACGCCCGGCTCCATTTTTGTTTGTGCAGTTTACTTTGGAGCTATGAGAAAGAGGTGCAGACAGAGCCTCTGTTAGGCCTAGCTGACTTGGAGCTTCCTTTGTACACCAGGCTGCTGAGAACTTGCTTGGTCCTCCTTCCTGCCTGGTTTACATGCTGGGATTCTAGCCATGTGCCACCAGGTCAGGCTAGTTTGTTTTATTTCCAAGGCTATCTTAAATGGTGAATATAGCAAATATATTCTTACAAATCCATAGCTTATCTTTAGGCATTTGTGGATATAGACCTCATAGTCTTATCTCAGATTGGTGTATCCTATTGCAGACAGACTTTTTTAAAATTATTTTTTATTAAGATTTATTTATTTTGAGCCGGGCGTTGTGGCGCACGCCTGTAATCCCAGCACTTGGGAGGCAGAGGCAGGCGGATTTCTGATTTTGAGGCCAGCCTTGTCTACAGAGTGAGTTCCAGGACAGCCAGGGCTACACAGAGAAACCCTGTCTCGAAAAACCAAAAAAAAAAAAAAAAAGAAAAGAAAAAAACAAAAGATTTATTTATTTTTATTCTATGTGTATGTATGTCTGTATGTTTTTTCTGCATGCACTCTCTGAATTACATGCATGTGGTAAAGCCAGAAGAGAACATTGAATGCCCTGGGATCAGAATTACTGATTATTGTGAGCCATTGTGTGGTTGCTGGAATTCAAACCCAGGTGCTGTGGCAGAGTAACAAGTGCCTTTAACCACTGAGCTATCTTTCCAGCTCCAGACTTTTTCCTTTAATAGCTTTTTTATAAAAGCTACTTTATTTTTGTGTTTCAGAAACATTTTTGCATGTTTGTATCTTAATATATGTTGAAAGCAGGACTTGGAATTGATGAGGAAAAGATGCAGTATAAATTAATTTTATAAAATAATTTTTTAATTATAACATGTCCCTGGAAAACACAAATTCCAGGTAGATTAAGAATTTAAATGTAAAAAGTTAAGACATTGGAAGAAAATATAAGAAATATTTGTGAAACTTTAGAATGAAGGAGTTCTAGACATTGAGGAAGCTCTAAAAGCAACACAAATTTGATAATATACAATGTGATGACAAAACTGTGCTCTATGAACTTGGTATATGTAAGTCTTCATAATTCTACATGTAAGAGGCAGAGGCAGGTGGATCTCTTGTGAGTTTGAGGCCAGCCTGAGCTACATAATAGAGAGACCCTGTCTTAAATAAAACAAAAATAAATAATAAATAAATAAATTGTATATTATAGGCAAGCTATAGGGACCAGCTTAGCGGAGTATAGTAGATCACAATCCGGGCCTCCTGAGTGTTGGGAAATGATGAGGTTGAGATAGAGTGATTGTTATAGCAATTAATTAATATAGCATGAGGTAAAATCTGGGGTTAGGAAAGCTCTAGCTCATCTGCCTTGTTGATAGTGGGACAGGGAACGGGAGATATAGTCCAGTACCTGCACCTGTCTGCTTCCTGCATAGGAATGAGGGAGGTCTTGAAGCTGTCTCAAAAGTAGACTTTCCAGTTCTATGATATAATAGTGTGTTATAAAACGCTGCCAAGTTCTCAGACTGGTTCCCCTAGAAGACGACACCTACTTTTTCTACTGTTTATTCTATTCATGAAAATTTGTATCTGAGACTCATCAGCCTGGTTTATCTTTTATGTCAGAGATAAAGCTAATTTGAGCAGGTCCCATTCCTTAAATTTTGTTTTTGTCTTTTTGCTTATCTCTATGCTCAGGATTGCATTTAGGCCTCATGCATGCTAAGCAGGTGCTCGCTCTACCATGGAGCTGTATATTCCCAGCCACGCAATTTTGTTTTTGTTTTTGTTTTTTGTAACAATAAAAGTTTCCCTATATAGAAGAATCTTTATTTTATTACTCAGGAATGTAAGTAGTTGCTGTAATGTAGTAGAACTTTCTCATTTGGAGGCAGCTTAATTGCTGCTGGATCTAGGCGTATGCCCAGGATGTGTTCTGAGGAGTGAAGCCCCTGTCCTATCCATCATTCTCCAGTCATAGCGCCTTTGTTCATTTCTTTTTTTTGTTTTTGTTTTTGTTTTTATTTTGTTTTTTCGAGACAGGGTTTCTCTGCACAGCTGGCTGTCCTGGAACTCACTCTGTAGACCAGGCTGGCCTTGAACTCAGAAATCCGCCTGCCTCTGCCTCTCAAGTGCTGAGATTAAAGGCATGTGCCACCACTGCCCACTTGAGATTCTAATATATATATGAGATGGATTAACTACTCTCAGCGTCTTTTTTTTTTTTTTTTTTTTTTTTTTGAGACAGGATTTCTCTGTATAGCCCTGGCTGTCCTGGAACTCATTCTGTAGACCAGGCTGGCCTCGAACTCAGAAATCCACCTGCCTCTGCCTCTACTCTCAGCGTCTTGACCCCCCCCTCCTGCATGTGTATGTGTGATGTAATTGTTCATGTGTCTGTGGACCAGAAGTTAAAATGGCTTGTCTTCCTCAGTTGTGCTCTACCTTACTTTAAAGACAGGCTCTGTTAAATCTATACATTGTATATTACTATTCATTTTATATTATGTATTATTATATATTATAAATTACAGATTACCTATTACAATTGTATATTATTTATAGCTCGCTGATTGAGCTAGACTGGCCAGTTAGTTCCAGGAGGGTTCCTTTGTCACACCTTCCCAGTACTGGGACTGTAGATTTCTACTACCACATGTGACTTTCTCTGTGCATGCTGGAAATATGGATGAACTCAGATCTTCATGTTTGTACAGCAAACACTGTATTGACTGAGTCATCTCCCCACCTCCCAACTGCCCCACTTTCTTTAATATTCCGGGTAGGTTGTTCAAAGTATGAAAAATACATGCATAATGATTCTTCAAATAGGATACTTTTTTTCTTTTTCTTTTTTGAAGCCAGCCTGGTCTACATAGCAAGTTCCAGATGAACTTGGTTCTCCCAAGTGCTATGATTACAATTGTGAACCACTACCCAGCTTTCAAGTAGTGTTACTTTTATTAACAAAAAGTATGAACTATTTGAAGTTTAGGGTAGGACTCAACAGACTTTCTGTATAGGGCCAGAAAACACACATTGTTAGGCTTTGCAGGCCATAAGTACTGAGCCCTAAAACAAATGTAAACTTACCGGCTTGGTCATATTCCATTTACAGCAGGAGTAGGGGTTAGCTGAGCCCCAGGGTACTCACCTGCCTTGGATGTGCAGGATAGATCCCCAGAGCTGCCAAAATGAAGAGTTGGAAAGGGGAAAAATTCAGACTTTTCACAGATGCAGAAGAGTTAATAAATAAGCTGGCATAAAAATGGTACATTATGGGCTCATTAATAATTACTAAGGGAGCCAAGTCTATCACTGAGCGATAGAGCACTTGCCTAGCATGTGCGAGGGTCTAAGATCCATTTCCAGCAGCAAAAATGAGTAATGAATAGTGTGAGACCAGAACATTCTAAATGAAAGATACAAGATACAAAAGTATGCAAGTGGAAGCAAATACCACAAAATGTGTGTGTGTGTGTGTGTGTGTGTGTGTGTGTGTATATATATATATATATATATATACACACATATATATACATATATCAGTAACTCGATAACTTGGTCTTTCCTTAGTGCCTCAGTTTCCATTTCAGTGTTATAATAAAAATGTTAAAAATGTCTAAAAACAAAAACCCAAAGTCACAATTATTGGCTACAGAACTCACAAATGCCACAGCCAGGGAAGTGATGGCTGCACACAACACATGGTGTTTATCAAACCTGCTGAGTGTCAGGGCCACTGTCTTTGAGAGTAATACTAGTATACAAATACTTAGTCTGGGCCTATTTTTCAGGTTCTTTCCTTTTCTTTTATAGAGATGGGGTCTCTATAAAGTTTTGGCTGAACTGGAACTTGCTGTGTAGACCAGGCTGGCCTCAAGAGATCCTCTTGCTTCTGCATGACCCCCCTCCCCCCAAAAATGTGAGATTAAAAGTGTATCCTCAATGCCTGGCCCCAGCTTCCAGGTGTTTGTCTTTTGTTTTGCTTTTTTAGATTTATTATGTATACATTGCATATGCCTGTATGTATGCCTGCAGACCATAAGAGGGCACCAGACCTCATTATAGAGAATTCCAAGCCACCATGTGGTTGTTGGGAATTGATTGAACTCAGGACCTCTGGAAGAGCAGTCAGTGCTCTTAAAGTCTGAGCCATCTCTCCAGCCCCAGCTTTCAGGTTTTTAATAGCTACCTCGGAATGTAACTAAAAATATGAGTGTTTTGCTTGCATGTCTGTCTGTTCCTCACTGGTGTGTCTGGTGCCAACCAAAGCCAGAAGAGAGTGTCCTGGAACTGAAGTTAGAGTTGTGAGGTGCCTTGTGAGTGCTAGGACTTGAAATCAGGTTTCCTGCAAGGACAGCCAGTGCTCTTAACTACTGAGCCATCTTTCTGAGGGCTGCCAAGAGTCACCCCCCCCCAGTAGTTATGCCATTTATTTCCACCATAAATGCACAAAGATTCTAATATTCTAATTTTCCTGTTTTCAAGCCAACAGCTATTTTCCTTAAAAATTTATTATTGTCATCCTTGTAGGTATGAATATACTTCCTGTTGTAAAAGGTTTATCAGAAAGACAGCAAGTGTCTCCTAGAGTTTTTTGTTTTTGTTTGCTTTTACAACTTTTTTTCAGATTTATTTATTTATTTATTATATGTTAGTACATTAGATAGATAGATAGATAGATAGATAGATAGATAGAGTCTTTGGACACTCCAGAAGAGGGCGTCAGATATCATTACAGATGGTTGTGAGCCACTATGTGGTTGCTGGGACTTGAACTCAGGACATTCTGAAGAGGAGTCAGTGCTCTTAACCGCTGAGCCATCTCTCCAGCCCTGTTTGTTTGCTTTTAGAAGATCTTTTCTTTCATAATTTTTTTTTTGGAACCAATCTAATTGAAATGTAAATAGTGATTTTATGCTGGGTTTGTGAGGAGGATCCTGAGTTCAAGGTCATCCTTTACTACATAGTAAGTTCAGGCCCTTCAAGTATATGAAAATTCTGTCCTAATTTTTTATGTTTATAGCAGGTACGACCAAAACTGCAGCTTTTGAAGATTTTGCAGGCAGCAGGTGCTCAGGGGGAAGTATTCACCATGAAAGAGGTAAGCCATCTGGGACAGTGCCCAGTTTTTTTTTTGTTTTTTTTTTTTTGTTTTGTTTTTTTTTGGCGGGGGGGGGGGGGCGGGTTTCGAGACAGGGTTTCTCTGTGTAGCTCCGGCTGTCCTGGAACTCACTCGGTAGACCAGGCTGGCCTTGAACTCAGAAATCTGCCTGTCTCCGCCTCCCAAGTGCTGGGATTAAAGGCGTGCGCCACCACCGCCCGGCCTGACAGTGCCCAGTTTTAAGAACAGTTGACTAAAGGCCATCATATGCACAGTTCGGAAATCAGGGCCAAAAAAGGAAGTTGTACTACTGAAAGAACAGTTTTCATATTGTAAGGGCTACCTTGTTAACTTCCTGTTTCCTCAGCTCTTCCTTTTGAAGTCCATGTATATGTGGTTATTCATAACTCATTCATTGACCTGGGAGTTATAAAGCAAAATTTGTGGGTTTAAAAAAAGTCACAGCTTATAAGACTTGCAGGAAGGAACTGAAGCAGTAACTTTATCACTGTGCAGCATTTGTCAGGTACTCTGAGAGCACTGAATCATGTTGACTGTTTAGGAATTTAAATAACTTAGCATCTGGAAGCTTTTTTATTTTTTTATAAATCACATTAAATTTTTAAGTGGAATATATTATTCAAATGTTAATGTACTCAAACAATTTGCATTTAATATGGTAGAACCTCCCACCTTTCCTAAGCAGAAAACAAAATTACAGACTTTTTTCCTTCAAAGAGCCACATCTATCAGTAATACTGCTGAGATTATAGATACTTTGACTTGCTTTTGATATTTAACAAGAACTTAATTGTTGAGTAAGAAGTTTGGTCCTTTTTAACCTTCATTTAAGAAACAGTCCAGGGTCAGGGTGGGAGGATAGAAGGGAAATAAAGAATAAAGCTTGAAGTATTAAGGAATGAAACCTTAGAAATGGATCAGTAGATGTAGCTCCCCAGTCCTTCCCTTTCCCTTTCATTTTCTCCCTGTTTGTCATCAAATGTATCCAGGTCTATTGTCAAGCAGTACATCAGCCTAGATGATTTAATAAAGGTTCTGGGACATGCTTTTACATGCATTTATGTGTTTAAGAGCACTTTTCAAGTTTAGGATCATGAGTTTTTGGAACCTGAAAGGAAAAAGCCAAATAGAATTTTTTTTTTCTCCCCGTGAGAGACCTATGTTCTAGTTTCTGTGTTAGGATTAACGGTCCATTAAACACTGGACACTGCAGTAGAATACGAAGTTGTTGCCTTTTTTCATTGTCAGATCAGGCTCAGCTGGTGGATGAGTGGATGAACCTAGTGTAGGAAACATCTCTCCTGTTTGGGGATTGCTTGCACTCTGTCAGCATCTGGTGGGCTTGCATGTCTTTCTCTAGCAAACTATCTCAACCACTCCTGGGCTGTTGTGCTTTTGGTAGTAGTCAGACATACCATTTCATGGTGTTTTATTCTCATGTAGGTAATGCACTATCTAGGCCAGTATATAATGGTGAAGCAGCTCTATGATCAACAGGAGCAACATATGGTGTACTGTGGTGGAGATCTTTTGGGAGATCTGCTTGGATGTCAGAGCTTTTCTGTGAAAGCTCCAAGGTAAAAAGGGTGAGGGTTTATGTATCTCTGAGTGCTTATGCCTGCTCCCTCAGTCTGTATAGGTTATTTTTCTTTAGTAAGTGTTTTAAGGGCAACATATGTTGTATAACCAGTGAGACATATGCACAGTGCAGTGGTTTGCAGTGCAGTGCAGTGTGGCTAGTCTGATTTGATGGCACATACAGAATAGTAATCATCTTCATACATGGTAAAATAGCATGACAGTAAGAGCTGTAGAGAGAAGTCCATGAAATGGGGAATGGCTGGAACTTATCCTGTCGAAGGTTCCTTGAAGAAGCAGAATGAGCTGAGCTGTGCCAGTTTTCAGAGGGTGGGGAGCGTCTGGTTGAACATCTTGTATGAAGGTTGATTAGGAGGGAGTCATGTTACTAGGTCACAAGTTGGTGTTTAAATTTTTTTTAAAGTTTCAATTCATGTGTGTGAGTGCCTCCATGAATGTGTCTGCTCAGGTATGTGCTTGGTGCCTAGGGAGGCCAGAAGAGGGTGTCAGATGTCCAGGAACTGGAGTTGCATATGGTCCTGAGCCACCATGTGGGTGCTGCTAGTTGTTTCCCTGTAAGAACAGTCAGTGCTCCTCAGTCAGTCAGTCATCTTTCTACCCCACCCTCACCTTCTGGTGTTTCCCCTGCCCTTTATAGTGAGTACTTTTTTTCTGAGCTTATTTTCTCTTAACATTGATAAAACTTCCTTTCAGGCTTTGTTTTGTTTTGTTTTTGTTTTTTTTTTTTTTCAATCAAAAATGGAAAACTTGACATCTAGAAGAAAAGAATAGTCTTCAAAGAAAATCTTCCCAATTGGATTACCAGTAGTTAATAAAATAAAATTTGATCAAATTTTATTGAGGACAAGGCTGGGGCTGGGCTTTTTTTTTTTTTTTTTTTTTTTTTGAGATAGGGTTTCTTGGTGTAACCAGCCCTGGCTGTCCTGGACTTGCTCTGTAGACCAGGCTGGCCTCGAACATAAAGATATCCACCTGCCTTCACAACCCTCCCCAACTCCCTATCACTTCGATTAAAGGTGTGTACCACCACACCCTGCTTTCTTTTTGTTTTGTTTTGTTTTTCTTTTTTCTTTTTTTTGTTTTTGTTTGTTTGTTTGTTTGTTTGTTTTTCTTTTCTTTTTTTTTTTTTGGATTTGGCTTTTTCCCAAGACAGAGTTTCTCTGTATAGCCCTGGCTGTCCTGGAACTCACTCTGTAGACCGGGCTGGCCTCGAACTCAGAAATGTGCCTGCCTCTGCCACCCAGAGTGCTGGGATTACAGGCGTGCGCCACCACTGCCCAGCCTCTTTTTTTGTTTTTGTTTTTAATAGGCTCACTTTTGAACCTGAGGCAGGCAGGCACTAAATCAGGAAGTTGCTGAGAGTAACCCTGAATTTGATCTTTCATCCTGAACCTTCAAAATGCTGGGGTTTCAGGCAGCACTGTTGGGCCTGCTCCTCCTTAATGCTTAAGTTATTTTTAAAAAAAATGTGGGAAAAAGATTCTGTCTGTATACCTAAGAGAAAGTAGGAAAGTATCATACCACAGGTATATTTAATATATAAAGGAAAACCACAAATATTTATATATTATTTCTTTACAGCCCTCTTTATGACATGCTAAGAAAGAATCTTGTTATACCAGCCTCTGTTAAAACAGGTATGTTATATGTTTCTTCAGTTTGTATTGAAGCTTTGAGTGTAAGGAAGCAAATGATGGGAACCGGGGTCCAGAGGAAATGGAGTGCTGTCTGTGACACGACGGGAGGCATGTTTGTACAACTGTCTGTCACACAGCATGGTGTTACTGTTAAGTAAGTCCTCACTGATAAATTCAGTCGTACTCAAGCTAGAGAGGAGAGCTGTCTATATCCTGGATATGATTTTTTTTGTTTATGCAGCACAAGGGATCGAACCCAGGGCCTCATATTTATGTAAACTACCACTGATTTATGTTTCTAGCTTTCTGTTTGCTATTTTGAGAGAGTATCTTCCTAAGTTGTCCATGCTGGCCTTTAACTCACTCTGTAGCAAAGGCAGGCCTTGAGTTTGTGGTTTCCCCTGCGACTGTCGTAAGTAGAGAGTCTGTGGAGGCAGAGAGGCCCAGTTTAAGCTTAGTAATTATAAACATTGCACTATATATTTCCTTCATCTTGATATATTTTAAAAAATCTCTTAGATAAGGACTTTTTTCCTTCAAACATAACCACATCATTACTCTATTCATAAGTAATAATGCTTTTTATTTTTGGTTTGTTCAGGTTATGATTGATCCAAACAAAGTCCACACATTGTATTGGGTTTACTGCCAAAACAAAAACGTAGCCTGTCCTCTGTGTGTGTGTGTATGTGTGGGGGGGGGGATGGGGGAAGGGAGGGAGAATTTTGTTACATATAGAATCTTCAGTGATCAAATTAGGGTAGATTAACATACCTGCCATCTCAAGTTTAGCTTTTTTGTGTGTTGGAAGCATTCAAAATCACTACTTCCAGCTATTAAAATATTCAGCCGGGCGGTGGTGGTGCATGCCTGTAATCCCAGCACTTGGGAGGCAGAGGCAGGTGGATTTCTGAGTTGGAGGCCAGCCTGGTCTACAGAGTGAGTTCCAGGATAGCCAGGACTACACAGAGAAACCCTGTCTCGAAAAACAAAAACAAAAACAAAAACAAAAATCAGTTTTTTTTTACTGTGGCCTCTGTGCTGTGATATAGGCTACTCCTTAGTTATTGAAGATTTGTAATTGTAATTTTTCCTGTAGGGTTGCCTGTGTTCTAGAATTGACAGATTATATCATTGTGGTTGTGTTTCTTAATGAGTGAATAGATTCAAGTTTAAATGTCTTTGCTGACAGATCTTCATTGATGGTGCTTTGAACCCACTCCTCCCTCCCCCCCCCTTTGTATGTCTCACATTAGTTATTAAGCCTGCCCCTCTTTCACACACAATGTGGGCTCTTGGTAGTGTTGCTCTGATCCATCTATTATAAAGGTTCTTCCAAGAAATTTTTACTTTAATACTTTTTGTAATTTGTTTACATCAACACATGTTAGTGTGCTTAATTATGACATACATTGTAGTTCAGGTTGGCTTGGAACTTGCTATGTATTTCAGGCTAGCTTCAAACTTGGAAATACCTGCTTCTCCCAACCTTCTGAATGTTGGGATCTCGGGCATGAGTCACCACACTTGGCTTAATAAACTGTTATCTGTAAGCCAATTTGACCCTTCCCAGACTTTTTAAATACCGCTTTGAATTTCTTAGTTATAAGGAGGAAACTAGCTGTTTGGAGTCTGGTTTCCAAAGTGGCCGGGTAGAGATGGTACTGAAATGTGTGTGACACTCTTCCTCACTCTGATGAAGCTGTCCTTGCTGTTCATCTCACCTCAGTTAGATTTGAGAAACACTGTCCAAATGATAATGCCTTGCTAGGCTTTGCTCATGTTGGGGAAGTAAACAGCCTGCAAAGACTTCCTGACTCTCGTATTACTGAAAGACATTGAGACGGGGAGACGGGGAGCTTTGTAAACAAGAGGCAGCTTTATTGAAATTCAGCCATTTGTGAGTTAAAATTTTCTTTGGAAAGTCATTAATAGTATGAAAAACATGAAGGACTTCATTATTCTGTTTTGTATATTGTTGAATTTGTTTTCTGATCTGTCCTCTGAATATTTAGAGTGAGCATAGCTAGTTCATACATTTTCCTCCCTTATTTTCTTGTGCTTTTTCTGCGAATATCTTTCTCTGTAGTGTATTATAAGGAACATTTCTTTAACAGTTGAGTTCATCTTTACAACTGCCATCAGAGGAGGTGCTAGAGGGAAAGAAGCAGAGGGTTTTGTTGATGATGTTTTTCAGTCCAGTCCGTGGTTGGCCCAGTATGAGACTCATGTTGTGGGCCATCCTGCCACACTGTGTGTCCTTCATCTTTCTGGACTCTCAGTACAACTGCTCACCCTCCCAAGGGTTTGGGCACACATTGTCCCTCTGAGTATTAAGTTCTTACAACATTTTTTCTTTTTCTTTTTGGTTTTTTGAGACAGGGTTTGTTTAGCTCTGGCTGACCTGGAACTCACTCTGTAGACCAGGCTGGCCTCGAACTCAGAAATCCGCCTGCCTCTGCCTCTGCTGGGATTAAAGGCATGCGCCATCATCGCTCGGCTAAGTTCTTACGTTTTAATTTTTATTTAACTTGTCTGAAGAAATTTTGTACTTAAAAGCCAGAGTCCTGACATGATGATGAACACCTGCAGCCCCTTACTTAGGAGGCAAAGAGACGGGCTGTAAAGTTTCAGATTCTCTCCCTGACAGTATGTAGCGTAATCACAGTGCCTTAGGAAACTGCTGCAAAGAACTTCTAAAGAATTTTAAAAAGTGTATTATTGTACAGGGTTTCACAGGAAATTTGCAAGGAGTTTGGATTGTCTGCTCTGACTTGCTCTTATAGTCAGTGCTTGTAGTTGAATGTCTCTGTTGACCTAAAAATAAATTAGATTGCAAGTGCTTTATTTGAAAAGACGATGAAAAAAGTGTTATACTTACCTTTTGGATCTTTTTAAGTGGGTTTAGATCTTTATTCTTTTTAAATAATTTCCCATATATATATATTAATAAAATGAAATAGATATAACAAGCTTTGTAGTTTTAAATTTCTTTCTATATTGTAGCTTTTTAGATTATTTCCTTTTGTTTTTACATAGTTTAGCCTAAATAAGTCTTTTTAGAAATAACCACAGGTTGCTTTAAAAAAAAAAACCAAAAACTACTTCCTTCACCTGCATTGTGTTAGTTTTATCTTATTTTTTGTTTTGAAGATGACTTTGGCAAGAAGATGCTAATTCTGAATTTATACTTACTTAGCTATAAAAATGCTTCTAGAGATGGTATAACAATTTTGAAAGACAATTGTTTGTGAAAAACAATTGAATTGCCAGAATAGTTATAGTCTGGATCTGGGTTCTTGTGGTCTATTGGATGCTGTTTTCATGAACGGCTTCTCTGTCTGTGTTGGTGACTGGTGAGCCCAGCCCTTAGCAGGCACACTTGAATGTGTCCAGTTACACGAAGCTTATTGTAATGGTGTAGGTCAGGTTAGGTCTGAGTAGCTTGTTTTTTCTGTAGTCATGTTTTTAGGTTTGTTTCACTTGAGACTTTTCTATGTCCTTGGGATACTTTTCCCTCTTCAGCTAATGTAATATAGGGATGTCTGTGTGGTCAGTGTGATGGCTTAGTGGGTTAAAGGACTTGCTATATAATCTTGAGGACCTATTTTGATCTACAGAACCCACTATATGGAAGGAAAGAACTGACTTCTGTCCCACACATGTGTGCCTGTCACACACAATAGTAAGACAAGAATAATCTGAAAACAAAGAGTTTCTCTCTACTCTGTCTCCCTTTGTGCTTCTGTTGATTGTTGGGAGAGAAACATTTAGTACTTTTTGGAAAATGTAGTTGCTGAGAAGAACAAGACTCAGTGCCAGTCTGTATTCAGATCATGGAATCACCATAGCATTTAAGAATGCAAGTTTGTTTGAAGATGGAATTGTTTTCTGAAATAGGTCTGGCAAATCCCTGGTTTTCAGGTCTTGTAATACAACACTTAAAAATACAAACTTTAATAGACAAGTAATGTTTGTTGTTGCTTATAAGGTAGGCAGACTCTTGAATTAGGAAAAGATGAACACCACCTTGTTTGCTGCTTGATCACTTTGTGCATAAAAATCTGAACCCATGTCATGGGTTCATGCCATGCTCGGCCACTTTCGCTTCCTCCAGGTTGCTCTGGCGTTGTCTTTTAACATGGCTTTGTTGGGTTTGCCATTTTTAGAAGGTCCTCCCCCCCCCCTTTGGGAGTGAGACTCTTTTTCCAGGCAGAAGTCCATCTCTAGAGAACAAGCCTGCGTCAGGGCTGTGTGCTGAGGTCTCTGTGGAAAGAATGGTTATTACCAGGGAAGGTTTTCCTTTTGTTTTACTTGCTATCCAGATGCTGCTCAGACTCTCGCTCTCGCACAGGATCACACTATGGATATTCCAAGTCAAGACCGACTGAAGGTAAAATCACCGCACGGTGACTTCTTTTCTTGTACAGAGTGGCCCCTTCTCTGTACCTGTGGATCTTGGGCTCCCAAGGCCTTTTCGTGAATGTGGTAAGGATTTAAGAAGAAAAGCCCTTGGGAGTTCACAGACCAGGGACAGAGTGAACCTTCTCTGTTCTGCCCTTAACAGAGTTCCAGTCTCTGAATGTGTCTTTGGGATGTAGCACTTCTGATTTTCACTCCTTCCAGTTGCTCTCTCTTTCTCTCTCTCTCTATTTCTGTGTGTGTGTGCACGCATATGCGTGTGTGCGCGTGTTTTCGCGAGTTCGTGTGTTTCAGATGGTATATATTTGAGTGTTTGAGGCATTGCTGTATTAGACTGTAGTAGGCTTGTTGCAGCTAAGATTAAGGTTATATCATGGCATTTCCTAAAGTTTCTTCAAGTGTGGGGAAACTTTTAAGATCATGAAATATGATGAGGGTGTCACTTGCTTTCTGAATTATGCCTAATAGGAAGTAGGCTATGCAGACAACCTGTTTTTCAAGTGTGTATTTATGTCCTTTGTGCAGAAGTTATTCCCCTTCCCCAAGTTTGGGATTCTTTCTCCTCTGCTGGTGGTGTTGAGAGGTGTGTGCTTTTCTTGAGGATTCTTGTCAACTGCAGAGCTCTCTTTTCTGTGCATAACCCATTGTGTTGCACACTAACTGGTGAGCCAGAATGGAACTGCTACATCCCCTGGTCTCTGTCATTTCAGCTGGACTAACAGACACCCTTCCCTTTCAGCACGGTGCAACAGAATGCTCCAATCCCAGAAAAAGAGCTGAAGAAGATGATACTCACACACTGCCTACCTCACAGCCCAAATGCGGAGACTCCAGAGCAGGTAAGCTTTGGATTAAGACTCCCCTCACCCCTTCTTCTCTCCTTTATTTGTATTTGTAGACATGGCATTTATCTAGATAGTAGGTATTCTTCGGCAGCTTCGGACAGTGGGTAGTACAGGACCTTTATGAGCCAGCGAGCTTGAGAGGATGCTGTCTGTTCAGGTTTTTTGCTTTCAGCCTTTTGAGTTTCGGTCGCCCACTTTAGACTTCATATTTTGACTTGGCTTTTATCTTTTGATGTGGAAGCTAATTTTTTTTTTGTTTGTTTTTTGTTTTTTGTTTTTTGTTTTTTGTTTTTCGAGACAGGGTTTCTCTGTGTAGTCCTGGCTGTCCTGGAGCTCACTCTGAAGACCAGGCTGGCCTCGAACTCAGAAATCCGCCTGCCTCTGCCTCCCAAGTCCTGGGATTAAAGGCATGCGCCACCAACGCCCGGCATGGAAGCTAATTTTTTAAAGATTGAAAGTTTGCAAAAATGGCAAAATATATGTAGCAGTACAATATATATAATAGCACAGAGGCAGACATTAGATAGCAAGTTGAGAAGTTCTGTTGCCTTGATAGAACCTTTCATTCTGCTAGACACGTGGTCAGGGTGAGAGTGAGTTAACTGATATTTTGGAAGTTTCTCTTAAAACATTATAACATAATCTTTGGAAATTATGGAGTTTGGTTTTTGGTTTGTTTTGTCTTATGTTCAAAACCATAAATTCCCTAAAGATATTTAGTTTATAGTATAATGTTTTCTAGTAACTCGTTCCTGGTTCATAGTTGGGTCAAAGGCAGGGTAGACTTTTTATTATATCTCAGAAAGTTATGTTACTAAAGTTGTTTTATATGTTTAAATTAAATTTGAATTAGTTTATCATGCTGGATTGTTTTCTCACTGTATTTGAACATAAATTGATTTTTAATCTATGTTTACATTTAAGTTATTTCAGTCTTTTAAATACATGATTTCATTCAACTCCAGATTCTTTTTTTGTTTGTTTGTTTGTTTTTTCCATGGTAATTACATTTTTTTTTATTGAATATATTCTATATTTACAATTCATTTCCCTTTTTCTGGTTCCCCACCCCCAAAGGTCCCACATGCCCTTTTCCCTCTTCCTGCTCCCTCATCCACCCCCTCCCACCTCCCTGTTCTTGTACTCCCCCTCAACTCCAAATTCTTATTTTCTGCTCACAAAAAGCTGGACACTATGTAATTTATGATAGAAATTTAGGAATGAATAATTCTAGACTTTCCAGCAAGATCTGTAGGTAGAAAGGACATTTTACTTGTGGAAATAATTAATCATTCATGTTCCTTTTATAATAAATTGTAGAGCTTAAATACATGAGGATAACTTTAATGATCTGTCTTGGGAATTAGTTTCTGATCATTACAGTAATGAATGGATAAAAATGTAATTTAGGGCTGGGGAGATGGCTCAGTAGTTAAGAGCATGGACTTCTCTTCTGAAGGTACTGAGTTCAAATCCCAGCAACAACATGGTGGCTCACAACCATCTTTAACAAGATCTGATGCACTCTCCTGGAGTGTCGGAAAACAGATACAGTGTACTCACATATAAGAAATAAATCTTTAGCCAGGCGTGTTGGCGCATGCCTGTAATCCCAGCACTTGGGAGGCAGAGGCAGGCGGATTTCTGAGTTCGAGGCTAGCCTGGTCTACAGAGTGAGTTCCAGGATAGCCAGGGCCACACAGAGAAACCCTGTCTCAAAAAATCAAAAAAAAAAAATGTAATTAAAGTTTTTCTGGCCACAAATATGTCTATGATTATAGCAGGGGACCAGTTGGTTGCAGAAATCTTTGGATCATATATGCTTGGACATATTTATTCTTTTGTGATTGACATCACTAGGTCCAGTGCATTGGGAAGAGGTAGAAGACAGTGAGAAAGTAGGGAAATGGGAAAGTACTACAAAAAGGACTAGTAAATGTGAAGGAAAAGATTTACATATAACAGCAAGAGGAGCTTATTAACTGTCTTTACTTAAAGTATGGGGCAGGGGCCTTGTTATCTGTGGGACTTTTAGGTACTAATTTCTCAAGGAGTCCTTGATCCAGAAAGACACATACATGTGCTTATTTGGACAGTTCGCTGTTGATATTGGTTGTTACCTAACAAAACATGCATTATTGATAACTATCCCAAATGTGTGGCACCAGTAAGACTTCTACAAACTTTGACTCCGAAATAGGATCTATACCATCCTGCTTTGACCTTAGGGGTTGGGCTATTATGTTATTGCCATTTGCAATCCAGTGGCTAAGCTATTATCAAAATATATATTAGAGTAAGTCATTGTAATGATACTTGTTTTTGAGACGGAGTCTCAAGTATGTATCCCTGGCTATGTGCTGGGATTAAAGGCAGGTGTATACTTCTGTGCCTAGCTCTAAGTCATTATCATTACTTATTACAGGGTGGGGAATGTTTAAAATGTCAGAAAATGACCATTTTTGAACTCCTTTTAGAATAGCACATTTAGATGTTTTTAGAGTTTTGTGTCCTGAAGTGATCTTCTGTTCATAGTGTTCCTGCTTGCTAATGAAACCTAAATGGGAGGTTTGAGCCCTACCATTAAGGTGTTTAGGTTTTGTTTCCTTCTTACTGAGAATAGGAGTTTCTTTTTTTTTTTTTTTTACTTATTTTACAAAGATTATTAAGTATTCTGAGAAAAACCTTGGTTCTTCTGTATTACCTACAGTTATTTTCATTTGATTTCTATAGATGAAGACTTGCTAGAACATTTATCTCAAGATGAGACATCTAGGCTTGACCTTGAGTTTGAGGAGTGGGATGTTGCTGGCCTGCCTTGGTGGTTTCTAGGGAATTTGAGAAACAACTATATACCTAGAAGTAATGGCTCAACTGATTTACAGACAAATCAGGTAAAAGTCATATCTGTGGGGAGCTGGTTTTGCTTTATGTTGTTTTATTCTTTTACTCTGACTGTAGTTAAGAGTTCTCACTGGTTTGTTCCATCTGTATGTATCTGATGCTCGGATGTAGTCCTGACTTTCCTAAATTCCTCATTGAATTCCTGCAAAAGTTATGTTCACTGTTACAGATTCTGACCTCGAACATGAAATTGATGTTTTTTTAACCAACATTCCTTCCCTTTCTTTTCCTTTTACTTAATAATTCTAGCCAAACTACAGGATATGCTGACTTCCTTCTCTGTCATATACATTAGACCAGGCTGGCATGGAGCTCAGAGATGTACTTGTCTCTGCTTCCACAGTGCTGGGATTAAAGGTGTGCATCCCCACTACCTGGCACCATTGCTGTTTTTCATGTAGGTATTTGAGCAATTTCACACCGCAGCTATATTTCTTGATTTTAATATTTTTAATTTTTTAAATAATTATTTTTGTGCATGAATATGCACATGAGCATCTGAATACATGTATGTGTACTGTCTGTGCAGGTGTCCTCAGAAGCCAGCAAGAGGGTTCTAAGATCTCTTAGAACTAGAGTTATAGATGGTTGTGAGCTGCCATCTGGGAACTAAACCTGATACTCTTTTTTTTTCAATTCTTGCTTTTTTTTTTTTTTTTTTTTTTTTTTTTTGGTTTTTCGAGACAGGGTTTCTCTGTGTAGCCCTGGCTGTCCTGGAACTCACTCTGTAGACCAGGCTGGCCTCGAACTCAGAAATCCGCCTGCCTCTGCCTCCCAAGTGCTGGGATTACAGGCGTGCGCCACCACGCCCGGCTCTAAACCTGATATTCTTAACCACTGAACCATTTCTCCAACCTTGGGTTTCAGAATCAGGCACGAATTCCCTCCTGTAGGATGGTCCTCATATATAATCAGCAAGTGGTTGGTTATCCCTATAACAGACCATTATTGCACCTGTGGGCATATTTTGCCTGCTAAGTTGGTATTATACAGTTCTTGTCTTCTAGGTCACACCATTGATGAATTTCTCCCCAGAGGTACATTTTGTTGGTGGTGGTCTGTTGGTCTCTACATAGGTAGGCCTGCCTGTTTCTGTCCTGGAACTTACTCTGTAGGTTCCAGGCCTGGCCTCCAACTAGGGGAGCTCTGCCTGCCTCTGCATCCTGAGCGCTGGGCAAGAGGTTTTTTAAATTTTATTATTATTTTTTGAAATTTCATGTGTATGAGTGCTCTATCTGCATGTAGAGGGCATCACATTACATATGGTTGTGAGCTACCATGTAGCTGCTGGGAATTGAGCTCAGGATCTCTGAAAGAGCAGCCAGTGGTGCTTAATAAGTAACTTGTCTTACTGCCATGTTTATAATTCTTCAGTGGGACCAAAAAACAAGTAGAATAAGATCTAGACTCCTTACCATAGCTGTAGCTTGTCTATAGCTTGTACTTATCAGTCTTCATTGTTCACTGCCTGGGTTCCAGACACACAAGGCTTTGTAATCCTGTAGTTCAGAATTCCTTCCTTCCTGAGGCAACTTAAATTTGTTTTCTGCTTTGTGAAACATCCCCCTCAAATTTCTTTCTTTCCTTTTTGTGAAGGAAATTGTGAATGTGAATGTAACTGCTTAGAGGTTGTCATAACTGGTTTTAAGATTACTATGTTGCATGATTCCATAGGGATCTATTTCCTGCTTTTAGATGCCCACTCCTAAGTGGCATCTAAACCCCGAGAGACCAACCTCAAAATTCCCTCCTCTCCAGCTATCCTGTTCTGTTGACTTTTTATTTTAAGTCTTTTTAAAATGTTTAAAAGTTAGTATATAAAAGGGCCTAGAGAGATGGCTCAGCAATTAAGAGCACTGGCCGAATTTCCAGAGGACCTGTGTTCATTTCCCTGAGCCCTTATGTTAGGTCACAACTTTCTGTAATTCCATTTCCCAGGGATCTGACACCTTCATACAGATGTACATGCAGGCAGAACACCATTAAAAATAAATAAATTCCCAGGCTGATGAGATGGCTCACAACCATCTGTAATGGAATCAGATGACCTCTGTGTGTGTCTGAAGACAGTGACAGTGTACTCATATAAATTAAAAAAAAATTCCCCTAACAAGTGGAGTCAGGTGGGGGCTGTCTCAGTCTGCTCTCTGCTATTAGATCCTCTTCCTCCCTACCTGGACTGCCTGGTTGGGCCTTAGTGGGAGAGGATGTGTCTAGTCCTCCTAAACCTAGATGTCCCAGGGTGGGATGGCACCCAAGGGGAGGGGGGCAATGGGGAGAAGAATTTGTAAGGGTGGGACTGGGAAGAGAGGAGGGAGTGGAGGCTGTGAATAAAGTGAATACAAAAATATGTGCATTAAAAAACAGTATATAAAAGCCGGGCGGTGGTGGTGCATGCCTGTAATCCCAGCACTTGGGAGGCAGAGGCAGGCGGATTTCTGAGTTCGAGGTCAGCCTAGTCTATAGAGTGAGTTCCAGGACAGCCAGGGCTACACAGAGAAACCCTGTCTCGAAAAAACAACCACCCCCCCCCAAAAAAAAACCCCAGTATATAAAATAATGGATTTCATTATGTCATTTTCATTTATCATTCTTTTTCTTTTGAGTAAAATTACTTTTATTTTTATTTTTTTATTTTTTTAATTTTTTGGTTTTTTATATGTATATACATATACATACATACATATACATATATATATACATATATATATATATAATGATTTATTTATTTATTATTATACGTAAGTACACTGTAGCTGTCTTCATACACACCAGAAAAGGGCATCAGATCTCATTACGGATGGTTGTGAGCCATCATGTGGTTGCTGGGAATTGAACTCAGGACCTCTGGAAGAGCAGTCAGTGCTCTTAACTGCTGAGCCATCTCTCCAGCCCCCTGTTTTTGTTTTTTAATACGTGTTGTAGCCTTGGAACTTATTCTGTAGACTTATTCAGGCTGATGAGATACACTTGTTTCTGTTTCCGAAAGGCATGTGCCTCTACCACCTGGCTTATTTACATTTTTTTAGTAAAATAAAATATAATAAGTTAGAAATCATCACATTGAAGTTAGGCTGGTCAACAGAAGGAAAAGAGCCTAAGAACACAAGAATTAGAGGCCTTTTTGTTCAGATACTCGGGAATCTGATAAAAATACTAAACTAGACAACTATGATATATGCATGGAAGACCTGCTGTAGACCATTGCTACACCCGTGCTTGCATTTGCTGCTCCTGTCTCTGAGTTATATGGACTTTACTCACTGGATTTGGGGGGGTATATATATCATTCTTAGTGGTCTTTCATTTCTACTCCTTTCCTATGTCTTCAACTGGTTGTCCCTTTCTCTCCCCTTCCCCAGTAATCCCATTTGCTTTCACGTCACATGTATTCAATGACCATCTCTATTTTTCCTTGGTAGTTTCACAAGAGCCCCACCACGATCCCCCCTCCTCCCCAATTCAGTATATGTCTTTCTGAGCCTGGTTTATTTCGCTTAACACAATGCCTCAGAATGTCATCTGTTACTTATGGCTGAATAAGATTCTGTTGTCTCTGTACCATACTTTCTTTATCCATTCATGTGTTGACAAACTTCTAGGATAGGTCCATTGCTTAGCTTTCGGGAGAAGTACACCCGTAAACATGGATGTGCAAGTATGTATGTGGTAGGGCCTAGAGTCTTTGAGTATGTACTGGAATAGAAAAGTTTTTATGTAAAACCATACTGATGTCCATAGCAACTACATTGGTAGTGTGTGTGTGTGTACACATGCACACAGTTTAGTTTATTTTCCCTCCAGCAGTGTATATACATTCCTTTCATCATTTGTTGTTTGTTTTCTTGCTTTATCTAATAGTCTCAATTGCACTTGCCACCTTAGGTTTTTTTTTTTTTTTTTGTTTTTTCGAGACAGGGTTTCCCTGTATAGCCCTGGCTGTCCTGGAACTCACTCTGTAGACCAGGCTGGCCTCGAACTCAGAAATCCGCCTGCCTCTGCCTCCCAAGTGCTGGGATTACAGGCGTGCGCCACCACGTCCGGCCGCCACCTTAGGTTTTATATTTATATTTATTGTTCATTTACTCTCAATGAAATGTAAGACCAGAGTTTTTTCATTGATTGCTTACAGTACCTAGAACAGTAACTGGTACTAGCAGTATCTGGTAATACCATAACAGTAGCAGAGCAGGGCTAGAGAGATGGCTCAGTGGTTAAGAACATATAGGCTGCTCTTCCAGTGGTCCTGAGTTCAGTTCCCAGCAACCACATGGTGGCTCACAACCATCAGTAATGGGATCTGATGTCCTCTTCTGACACGTAGGTGTACATACAGGTAGAATACTCATATACAATAAATAAATAAATAAATAAATAAATAAATAAATAAATCTTGAATAAAATAGAGTACAAAATTCTATAAAATATCATATGGCTAATGGGATGCTTCAGAGGCTAAGGATACTTACTGTTCTTACAGAGGACCTAAGCTCTCTTCTCAGCATCCACGTAGTGGCTCACAGCAGGTTATAGCTCAGTTCCAGAGGATGCCCTTTTCTGGCCTTTGTGGGCTCTGCATGCAGCAAAACACTTTTACATTTAGAATAAAAATAAATCTTAAAAAAAAGTGTACAGGTGAATGCAGTAAGTTAAGTTTGTATATGTTGGATGCTGTTGAAAGCTTCAGAAAACAGTTGTGTGTGGTGGTGCATGTGTAGAGACTCTGCACTTAGAGGTCGGAGCAGGAAGATGTTGAGTTTGAATTCAGTCTAGTGAATTTCAGGCTCACCAGGACTGCATAATATAACTGTTTTTCTTTCTTTTTTTCTTTTTTTGGTTTTTCGAGACAGGGTTTCTCTATGTAGCCCTGGCTGTCCTGAAACTCACTCTGTAGACCAGGCTGGTTTCGAACTCAGGAATCCACCTGCCTCTGCCTCCCAAGTGCTGGGAATAAAGACATGCGCCACCACTGCCAGGCGAAACTGGTTTTCAAAAAAAAAACCACAAAAGTGTCATGTTGGAAGAATGGGATTGCCATCAGTGTGTCTCTGGAAAGCAGCCATTGATATTAAACAGGAGGATATGTCAGAAAGCACAGAACTTTTCTAGATTTTCACTTATGGAGATGACTGTAGAATGCATTCTGTTTAATAGAACAACTGTTAAGTTCTTTTAAGTTCTTTTTATATCATTTCTTGTATTTTGTATCTCTTTTACTGTTAAAAAGTTGCTTATCAGATATCCTTACATCTATCCATTTTGTAGAGATCTGCTGAGTGAAAACATGTCTATTGAGAGGCACGGTGTTCTCTGGATGGCATTAAGTTGACTCAGCATTTCTCATAAGTCATCAATTAAAAAGCTCACATTTGTTTTTCTTTGTTAGGATATAGGTACTGCCATTGTTTCAGACACTACGGACGATTTGTGGTTTTTAAATGAGACCGTGTCAGAGCAATTAGGTGTTGAAATAAAAGTTGAAGCTGCTAATTCTGAGCAAGCAAGTGAAGTAGGGAAAACAAGTGACAAGAAGGTATGTTCCTGTATTCTCACTCCGTCTCTGTCTTCTAGAATCATCATCTGGTGTTTAATGTTTCTCTACACCCAGTTTTTTTGTTTGTTTGTTTGTTTTGTTTTTCAAGACAGGGTTTCTCTGTGTAGTCCTGGCTGTCCTGGAACTCACTCTGTAGACCAGGCTGGCCTCGAACTCAGAAATCCGCCTGCCTCTGCCTCCCAAGTGCTGGGATTACAGGCGTATGCCACCACGCCTGGCTCTACACCCAGTTTTAAGATTTAAATTGTTAGACAAAGCTGCCTCAGAAATGAGCCTATATTCATGGTGAAGTTCTTGCTACATTAGGGACATGCTGCCTCTCCACTTCAGTGGACTCATTGTGGAGTGTTTAGAAACTTTTGCAAAACTCTAAATGGTCTTAACAGTTTCTGTTACAGGAAAAAAGAATCCTTGTATTTAAAGAACTTTGGTAGCTTTATAACCATTTCATAACAAAATTGGAAAAGACTAAGTTTTAAAACCTATTTTAAACTTAGTATGATTTCCTCCTGTATTAAGAAGGGAGCTGGGGTAGGGGGTGGGAGCTGGGGTAGGGGGTGGGAGCTGGAACTTCCTTGCTTTCCCCAAGAACTTGAGTCCAGTTTCTCATACCCATGCCTGGTGGCTCACTGCTTCTGACTCTAGATCTCTTTTGGTCTTCTTGGATACTGTTCACATGCTTAAAGCCACATGCGTAGATAATTTAAATAAATTAGAGCTATAGAGCCGGGCGTGGTGGCGCACGCCTGTAATCCCAGCACTTGGGAGGCAGAGGCAGGTGGATTTCTGAGTTCGAGGCCAGCCTGGTCTACAGAGTGAGTTCCAGGACAGCCAGGGCTACACAGAGAAACCCTGTCTCGAAAAACCAAAAAATAAATAAATAAATAAATAAATAAATAAATAAATAAATAAAAAATAAATTAGAGCTAGTTATGGTGGTACATACCATTAATTCCAGTACTGGGGTTGGGGGGAGGGGTAGGTGGGTGGATCTCTGAGTTGCAGATAGCCAGTTCTACAGAGCTAGTTCCAGGACAGCCATGGCCATACAGAGAAACCTTGTCTTAAAAAAAAAACTTGAAAAGGTATCATGGTATGAGCATATAATTAAAGTAGCAGCTTGGGTGTCAGAAGGATTGGGCAGCAGAGCTAGTGCTTAGTGCAGAGACAAACTTCGGTAATATCCATTGATTATATATGGGAATGTCATACATACTCATTATTTTTGTGCACTAACTGAAAAGAGATTTTTAAAAAAGACACTGAGGGGCTAGAGAGATGGCTCAGTGGTTAAGAACACTAGTTGCTCTTTCAGAAGGCCCAGGTTCAAATCCCAGTACCCACGTGGCAGCTTACAACTGTCAGTAACTCTAGGATTTGACATCTCACACAGACATACATACAGGCAAAACACTAATACACATAGAATTAAAAAAAAAAAGCCATTGAATAAATGTAGCAGAAGATAAAGATAGAAGGTTTTCATAGGCATTTAGGTTGTTTGCCATAAATGTGTGTTAGACTCTCTAAACCGATTATAAACAACATGGGCAGGAATATTAGTGACTAAAATGAAGATGACAGTTGGGACATTTTTATATAAAAGAATGGGCCTTAAAATACTTGAATTTAGCAGGGCAGTGGTGGCGCATGCCTTTAATTCCAGCACTTGGGAGGCAGAGGCAGGCTGATTTCTGAGTTCAAGGCCAGCTTGGTCTACAGAGTGAGTTCCAGGACAGCCAGGACTACACAGAGAAACCCTGTCTTGAAAAACCAAAAAAAAAAAAAAAAAAAAAAAAAAAAAAAAAAGTGCTCTGTCTCATTCCCCGTAGCCCCCATGCACAAGATAAAATTTCCTGCATAGGAATTGCTGCTTTTATACTTCCGGCATTTATTTTCTTTGAAGCTATGAATTTGGCCACCTCTTTCTGAATATAGAAGGTATTTGGTAACCCTGTGGCTGATTTTTGGTCATTTGTGCTACTAAAATGTCCATATATCTGTAGGATCAAGGTCTCCGATTTATATTCTCTCCTTTTTAAGTGGTAGTGATGTGGGATGGAGTGAGGTTTTTTTTTTTTTTTTTTTTTTTTTTTTTTTGGTTTTTCGAGACAGGGTTTCTCTGTGTAGCCCTGGCTGTCCTGGAACTCACTCTGTAGACCAGGCTGGCCTCGAACTCAGAAATCCACCTGCCTCTGCTTCCCAAGTGCTGGGATTACAGGCATGCGCCACCACGCCCGGCTGGATGGAGTGAGTTTTATATTGAAGCTATTCATCACTTTTGCTTTCAGATTGATAGTCTTGAGTAAAGCAGGTTAGCATTTCTAATGAGGTCTCTTTTCCTTCACAGATAGTTGAAGTGGAAAAAGATGATGATCTTGAGGACTGCAAGTCCTTAAGTGATGATACTGATGTGGAAATTATTTCTGAGGTAAGAACTGTTTTGTTGTGGCCCATTTTTAGCTGAATCCTAGTTCCTGTGCATCAGAGAATGTCATTTTTTCCTGTTTCTGGCTGCTTTTCCTAACACTAAAATGTGTTGGATTATATACAGTTCATCTTATTCAAAAGTTTTTAATTGAAATTTGAGAAGATAAAAGAATAATTTGATCCAATATTTTTTTCTACTTTGGAAAAAAGATGATCAGTATCTCTGTTCCTGTAACAAAACTTTGGACAGGACATGGGGGGGAGATGGGGAGATGGGGGGGGGTAGGGGGTAGGGTGGGGGGGTGGCTTGATAGGGAAACACTTGGTGTGAAGTGTGAGAAACTTCTTTTGAATCTCAGAACCCATGGAAAGCAGGCTTGGGAGTATAGGTCTGTAATCCTGGTGCTTCTGTAGCAACAAAGAAGGTGGAGACAGAATTCCTGGAGGCTCGTAAGGCCAACCAGCCCGGCACATCCAGTAGCAAATGACAAGGACCTTGTCTCAAACAGGGCATAAGGTGAAAACCATACCTGAAGTTCCTCTCTGACCTCTGCGAGCATGCTGTGGTACACTTGTGGCTCAGCAGGCAAAGGTGCTTGCAGCCAAATCTTAACCACTTGGGTTTGATTCTTGGACCTACAATGTACACACAAATACACATATATGCAAAAAACCCACAGTGTAAGAATGACCCAAATTCTTTGGTTATCCACCAGGATTGATGCGGGGTTGTTCAGAGTAGTCCTCTGTTACTTTCCCTACTTGAACAGCTTTCTTACCTAGGACAGATCTATCTATAAGTTAATGTAGAAAAACAGTTTACCAGCATCTGTTAAAAAGATGCAAACTAGCTGGGCGGTGGTGGTGCACGCCTGTAATCCCAGCACCCGGGAGGCAGAGGCAGGCGGATTTCTGTGTTCGAGGCCAGCCTGGTCTACAGAGTGAGTTCCAGGACAGCCAGGACTACACAGAGAAACCCTGTCTCAAAAAAAAAAAAAAAAAAAAGCAAACTAGCTGGCCAGTGGTGGTGCACTCTGGAGCAGAAGCAGGTTTTTGAGTTCTAGGTTGGCCTGTTCTATAGAGCAAGTTCTATGATCGCCAGAGCTACACAGAGACCCTGTAGAAATACCAAACAACAACAAAAAAATCACTTCAAATGAAACAAGCTTAGTTTCCATGCAGTTAATATAAATGGAGGGTTACTAAAGAAGAGTTGATAATTCAACTTTTAGGTAATAGATCTGAAGTTTGTTACCAAGTGACAAATCTAAACCCAGGTATATACTTAGAGGTTTGTTTTGTTTTGTTTTGTTTTGTTTTGTTTTTTCATCTTTTTTTAAAGTCAAGTTTCCTCTGTAGATTACTCACTATGGAAACAGATGATAGGAGTTCAATAAAAAGGTTATTTCACATTCTGCTGTTTGGGATAGAACTGTAGGTTGTCCCTGGTGTTGGTCTCATCCTCTATCCATCCCTACTGCTACTGGCTATTGTGGTAATTCTTTGCAAAGATAAGTGGACCACAATTGGTCTGATAAATATTCTTGACCATGATACAAATAGCTAGATAAATAGTCTCATCTTAACCAGACTTCTTTGGCACTTGGGCACAGAAAAGCTGTTAAGCAAATAGACAGTATGTTATCAAAAAGATGCCATTAGACTTAATAAGCCCTATTATGTACTATAAAAAAAGTGATGGCAATTAAACTAGCAAACTGTCAATTATGAGTTCCAAATTATTATAATGGTCTTTTGAGTATTCATATAGTATTTCAGACAAGATGGAAGGGGCCTAACCTGGTGAGTGTGTAGTTTAAAAGATGCTTTATGTCTCTTGCCTCTCATTCTAGACAGGCATGACCTCTGCACGTGCAGTGCTCCGTCTTTGTTCTGTGCATCGTTGTTTTTTATTGTTCTCATAAAACACCATGACCAAGGCATCTTAGAAAGAAAGCATTTAATTACACCTGCACTTCTAGATGGTTATAGCCTGTGATAGCAGAATGGGGGCACACTGGCTTTCTCACATAATAAGCTGCAAGCAAGAAGCAGAAAGCTCACTGGGGAGGCAGGGAGGCTTTTGAAACCTCAGGCTGGCTCCCAGTTATACCTCTTCCAATAAGGCCATGTCTTAGTCACTGTTCTATTGCTCTGAAGAGACACCATGACCAGGACAACTTTTATCAAAGAAAGCATTTAATTGGGGCTTGCTTATAGTTTCAGACGTTCATTCTCAACACAGCAGGGAGCAGGGTGGCATGACTTTTGAAAACCTCAAAGCCCACCCACAGTGACATACTTCCTCCAACAAGGCTAAGCCTCCAATTCTTTCAAATAGTGCTACTCCCTAGTAACCAAGCATTCAGATCTGTGAGCCTTTGGGGGCCATTCTCACTCAAACTAACTCAGGCCATAACTCCTAATTGTTCACCAACTAGGGACTAAGTATTCAAATGCTAGAGACTTGGAGGGGATATTCATTCATACTACCATATCATGAAAGAAATGCAGTCTGCATGTTACCAAATCATTGATTCTGTCAAAACTAGGCAATTCCAGATAACTACCTTGTAAGTAAGCAAGGCATTTAAATTTCATTAAGCTGTAGTGTTGTCTTTTTTTTTTAAACCTGTTTTGTCTGTTTATTGATTGATTGTATATGACTGTTCTATCTTTACACCTGCATGACAGAAGAGCACATCAGATCCCATTACAGATGGTTGTGAGCCACCATGTGGTTGCTGGCAACTGAACTCAGGACCTCTGGAAGAGCAGTCAGTGCTCTTAGCTGCTACCCAGTGGTTAAGAGCATATAGGCTGTTCTCGCAAAGATTTTCTTCTTTGTGACTATGAAATTTGTTCAGGTCTCAGGTTCGACCACTGGTATGGGATGTTTTGACACTTAGTGAAATGTGAGTTTGGCCCCTCTTTTTAAATTATTATTTTATTAGTGAAGACACATTTGTCTCAGCATCTTCTTTACCATAGTTTTAATTGGCCTCATTTATCTCTTGTAGGATGAATGGCAGTGCACAGAATGCAAGAAGTTTAATTCTCCAAGCAAGAGGTACTGTTTTCGTTGCTGGGCCTTGAGGAAGGATTGGTATTCGGATTGTTCTAAATTAACTCATTCACTCTCTACATCTAATATCACTGCCATACCTGAAAAGAAGGACAATGAAGGAATTGATGTCCCTGATTGTAGGAGAACCATTTCAGCTCCTGTCGTTAGGCCTAAAGATAGAGTTTTAAAGGAGGAAAAGCCCAGGTTCGACCCTTGCAACTCTGTGGAATTTTTGGATTTGGCTCATAGTTCTGAAAGCCAAGAGATCATCTCAAGCACAAGAGAACAGACAGATATTTTTTCTGAGCAGAAAACGGAAACAGAAAGTATGGAAGACTTCCAGAATGTCTTGAAGCCGTGTAGCTTATGTGAAAAAAGGCCTCGGGATGGGAACATCATTCACGGGAAGACGAGCCACCTGACGACGTGTTTCCAGTGTGCCCGGAGACTGAAGAAGTCTGGGGCTTTGTGTCCTGCTTGTAAGAAAGAGATTCAGTTGGTTATTAAAGTTTTTATAGCCTAGTTGAGTTAGTTGCAGAGATATAATAGGAGGACCAGGTCATTTATCAAAAATCAGTATTCTTAGAGGCAGGGGCAGAAGATCACCAATTTTGATGCCAGTCTGGGCCATATAATGAGACCTTAGTCCTAAAAGGATCAGTATTGAGCATCTTTTATAAATGTGACCCATTGCATGTGTTTATTTATATAAGCATATATGGAATTTTAGATCAGTTTTGAGAGTTTCATTAATGAGAAGATACTTTGTTCTCCTTCCAACTTATAAACCCAGGAGGGAGCCGGGCGTGGTGGCGCATGCCTGTAATCCCAGCACTTGGGAGGCAGAGGCAGGTGGATTTCTGAGTTCGAGGCCAGCCTGGTCTACAGAGCGAGTTCCAGGACAGCCAGGACTACACAGAGAAACCCTGTCTCGAAAAACAAAACAACAAAAAACAAAACAAAACAAAAAACCCAGGAGGGAATAATACCAATACAAACATAGCAATGCATTCTTTTATTCACTTCCCAATTGGTGCAAGGATAATACGTTAGTTGATTTATTCTCCACTCTGGTGTTATGTAATATTCTCGAGGCATCAAAGTCTAAAGCAGTTATTAAAAAAAATACAAGGGCTAACACTGAAGAGAAAAGATCTGATCAGTCACTCATTGTGTATCCAAGGATGACCTTAAACTCCTGATCCCCGTCTCCACCACCTATGCAACCCTGCTTATAGGCTGTCCTACCATGTTCATCTGAAATCTTTATTAGTTATCAGTTCTAAAAAGAAAAGGTACAGACTTTGTAGCTAACACTTTGCGTTTGTCTCTCAGAAGCTGGCTAGGTGTTTTGTATTTTGTGCTCTGGAGCTGTTCCTCTTCTAAGGCAGTGGCCTATGGCAGGGCTTGAACAAATGGAGAGAAGGAATGTAGCAGCTGTGAAAGGGGGGGGGAACCAGTTGCTCTCTTCAATTCTGCTTAGTCATTTTAGACCACATCAATTTAGTATAATACCAATATATGAACTAAAGATCTTTACGCTGAATCCTTTATAACTGTTCTGTGTCCACTGAACCCATGGGGGCTATCGTGATGTTTCCCCAGGGATATGAATCCATCATTTTAAAGACCAAGTCCCTAGAACTATTGAACTTGAGGGCAATCCAGCTATCTTGGCTTTTCCTATGGGGGAATTGCATGGTATCCAGTCCTGTTATGTCATTATGGCCCTGCTGGATTGGGACCACTGGGGCTCCAGTAATCACTACTAAGAGGAGCTATGTTAGCTTTATGTTCTTGCATTGACCCCATGTTCCCTGTCTTTCCCATGCTCTACCAGTAGAGCCAACTTTACCAAATTCCCACTGGATTAGTTATCATAGTTACTCTTTAATTGCTGTGACAAAGCACCAGTGCAAAATATAAAAGCATTTAATTGGGTTTGCCTTTGAGAGGGTTAGAATCCATGATGGCAGAGGCAGCTGAGAACTTACATCTTGATCTGCAAGTAGAATGCAGAGGGAGAGCCCTGGGAACCCCAGGGCCTGCCCCCCAGTGTTGCACTTTGTCTGCCTTTCCCACCGACTGGGGCCAAGTATTCAGACTTTGGAGCTTATGGTTTATATTCTCATGTAACCCGCCACATTCCACTCCCTAGTCATCATAGGCTCTTGGCCATATTACATTGCAAATGCAATTAGCCCAACCTCAAAACTCCTCGTAGTCTTTTTTTTTTACTCTTGACATAATTTAAAAGTCAAGTCAGAGTCTCTGAACCCAAAGGCAGTCTCATAATTGTAACCTTTTGAAAGAGCAAAAAAGCAAATTATACATTTCTAACATACAGTGACACAGAATATAATATACATTGCTATTCCAAAGAGTTCTATTTCAGGAATAGTAAGAAAACACTGGACCAAAGCTAGACTGAAACCCAGCAGGGCAAATTACAAGTCCTATAACTCCAAGTTTGGTGTCAGAAGGTTTGGATTTGTTGACTGCAACATATTTTGTTCCATTTCTTGTATGCAGCTCTCCCCAGCAGATAGCACATGGATCTGATGCCTCTAACATTCACAGGCTCCAGGGCAACTCCGGTCTCACTTGCACAGCTTCACGCAGAAACTCCCCTGCAACCCATTGTGTGACTTTTAGTGACTCCTTAACTGTGGAGGAAGATTCCACAGCCCCCTCTCTACTCATGTACCCTTCATGAGTCTAAAGCCAGATGACATTGCCAAGTTCTGCTGCCTTGTTGAGATGGAGCCTGACCTTGAATCACTCCCAGCAGGGTTCGTGATCTGTTGCCTTTAGGAGCAGAGAATTCCTTAGGCATTTTCCTTTTCATAAATTGGACGCTTAACTGGGTGAGGCTTTATCCTGGCCATCCCTCTCTGTCTGGCCTCTCCTTAATCTGTCTCTGGGCAGAAGCCTTGGCTCCAACATTAACTTTGCTGCTCTTCCCTTCAGGTGTGGGTTTTTTTGTTTTTTGTTTTTTTAAATTTTTTGTTTTGTTTTGTTTTTAATTGTAGTCCTGTATGAAAAGAATTACTAATTACTGTGCTGCAGAGCCAGTATTAGGCTTTCTGGAAATCTCCTCTATCAAAGAAGTTAGTCCATTACTTTTCACTTTAGGCTTAGGCAAATTCTTAGGACAGAGCAAGGCTTCACACAGGTGTTACTGCCTCCCTAGCCCATTTAGTATGTAGTAGATTTATGATTGGGGGCTGGAACTGGTAGATTAGAGCAGCCAGACCAGACTCTTACCTGCCATAAAATTGTATAATAGAGCATTGTACTGCCAAGCATTTGTGACCGTTTGGATATGTATTCATTATTTATGTATATTTAGATGTATGTGTTATTTTGCATGGTTTGAAAGAATTTATTCTGAAAGCCAGGATCATTTGTAATGTTGGGGCCTTTGAAAAGTTGATTGAGAAATTGGGAACATTCCCAGTTCTCTGTTACTTGTTTAGTTCTTTTTAGAAAGAAAGACTTTTTGACCAGCTGTTTGGCTGTTTTGTTCTGTTTCCACGATAGTCTGTGAACCTCCGTGGCTTTAGATACTGTGACTGTTATTTTCCCTTTAGCTCAAATGTTGATTCATTCTAAAGAATACTATTTTTTGATGGCTCTTACCATTCACGCATGTGCACACGATATAGATTGATGCTACCTTTGCTAAAAATGTCTTAAGGTAAAGAACTAGCTGTTTAGAACCTGCACTTCAAGGAAACCTGGAAGCTGTCCTCTGTGCCAAAAGTAAAGTGTACAATGTTTACAGATGGGTGGAATTTTGCACTGCCGTAGGGAACCGTGGGCTTCTGTCACCAGATTCCTTAGATTTATGAGTAGATAGTTGCAGTTAAGCTTATGAGAGGAAGTGTTGAGCTCTCTAAGGCTAAGATGGTAATGAGTATCTGAGACAGGTGGTTGGTTCAAGTGACTCCTTAGGCCTAGCTTGAGTCTTTCTGTTGACAGTTGTTTATGTTTGCAGATTCTATATGCTTTCTTTAGAGGAGCTGCCAGTTCTCCCCTCTTGTGAAAGACTGTCTTGTAAACATTTTGAGATCTTTTGATATAATGTGCAATCCCAAGTAATCCCATTATTGGTGAATGTAGTATTGTTAAACTCTTATTGTAAATTATTTCTGATCTTGACAGCTGAAGGTTTTTTTTTTTTTTTTGGTTTTGTTTTGTTTTCAGAGACAGAGTCTCCTATTTGGTTAACCCAGAATTTGCTTTATGACTAGGCTGTCCCCACGCTCAAAGAGATCTGCCTGTCTCTGCCTTTCTGCCAACATCTTTCTGATGTTACAGAAAATGATCTCACATCCATGGTGCTGCTTTCACCGCTCATGTGTCTTTGCATAGCCCTTCCCCCTCGGTCCCGTCTAGGTGCGCAGCACAGTAGGAGTCAGAGATAAGCTAAGAGGGCAAGAGGTTCTTCAGTGGCTTTAGAGCTTGGCAGATGCTCCACTGAAGATGAGCATTGTGTGTGACACTTGAGGGCCAATCTGAGCATTTAATTTGTTACCCAAAGGTGCGCTGTGTATTTTTAAACAGCAAGTACTTCGATGTGCGTAGACGTTTCCCTTCATTCTCCCTCCCTCTGTCCCCGCTGCTTTTGTTTTCCTATTTCTGAGTTAGGTGCCTTTGGACTTTGCTTTTATGTCAGAGGCCGACTGTTACTCTGGGTGTTTAGAAGTACAGTGTACTTACTTATGTAGGTCCTTCTTCAGCCTGGCCTGAGCAGCGTTTGTCACAGAGTCCGTCAGAGGGGGGAAGCTGTGAGGGCACAGCTGTCGTCTGCCTTCCTTTGTGGGGGCGTGGGTTTGCTTGAGCACTAAGAACTCTGAGGTCATTCTTCCCCCTCTTCCTGCCCATAATTTCCCCTCCCCTTTCAGTAAGAACTGCCCCCTTAAGAGAAAGCAGGTGGAGATGCAGTGCTCTTGGCCTTCTCAGCCAGCAGCGTGTGTCCTACTATGGAGGTTGAAAGATACAGTTTTTCTTACCTGTAAAGCCAACACACCCATTTCTACCTCAGTTTGTTGTGGAGACTATGGAGGAGCAACTCTTAAAAACGGACTGCCGTGAAGATGGAGGAAGGCAATAATCTTGGTCGACTACTGTGCTCTGAGTTCATACTGAGAATCCTTTCTGCTCTGGACGTGAGTGTAGTCCTCCTCCTGCCTGCTCAGTAGAACCTGTGTGTGTGGCTTGCTGAAAGTCTCCACCCACCTGCCTGTCCTGTCCTTGACACTCGGCTCTTGGTTAGGAAGAGTTGCTCGGGTGTTTTGAGAAGCACATGTCCATTTGGACCGCATGTTCTGTCCTGGTGGAACTTCCCTCTACACACTGAAGTAGGTGGCGGACGATGCTCTGCTGGTGTGTAGAGAGGCAGTTTCATGACATTCCCAGTCTAGTACTTTCCAGCGCAGTAGCAAATGAGGGGTAATAAACTGAGAACTGCAGCTTACTAACTAGGCCAGAGGGAAATGTTTCTGTGTGTCCTTGTGTAACTTTACAGTGTCACTAAGTTAAGAGCCCTGTTACTTGGGTGTTTGCACTATGTAATGCTTCTAATGCTTTTTTATTGTGTTTTTTTGTGTGATTAAACAGTTTCAATTTCATTGTGTGTTGTCATTATTGGAAATAGGTAATTTTGTTTATGTAGAGCTAACCCATTTTCTGTTATCTTTGGCATGATTTGGGGAAGTGATTAAAGTCAGTGGCAGCTTTTCCCCCCAAGTTGCCTAGTGCAGTAATTGTATTCCTTTCTGCTTTCCACTTCCCAAAGAAACTAAACCTCTGCAGAGTAATATAAAAATGGAGCTTACTGTATTTTCAAGTCAGCATTAGTGCAAAGTATTTGTCATGAAACATACTGATCGTGTCAGTCCCCAGCGTCTGCTAGAGTAGAGTGTCCAGCAGTGACTTGTGAACCTTTGGAGAGTAGAGTTCTTGGAAAATTAATGAAATGTAATAGAAGCTCTTTATAACTAATGTGTTTGTTTTTAGGCAAGGTTTTGCTATATAGCCTTGGTTGGCCTGGAACTTGATATGTCTTCAGAGATCTGCCTGCCTCTGCCTCTGCCTCTGTCTCTCACGTGCTGGGATGGAAGGTGTGTGCCACCCCATCTGGTATAAATGTTTCCTATTGAATCTCAGGGTCTTCATTCCATGGTCCTCAGATTCTGTTCTTTGCAGGGCTAGCTTGATAGTGCATGTGCTGTTCTAGAGGCAGTTCACCTAAAGAGCACTAAAATCGGCTCCCAGCAGGGCGGTGGTGGCACACCTTTAATCCCAGCACTTGGGAGGCAGAGGCAGGCGGATCTCTGAGTTCGAGGCCAGCCTGGTCTACAGAGTGAGTTCCAGGACAACCAGGGCTACACAGAGAAACCCTGTCTCGAACCCCCCCCCCCAAAATGGCTCCCAGCCTTCGGTGACGGTGGCTGCGTGAGATTGACACATGTGGCTGGGTTTGGCACACCTTTAGGCACTGTTCAGACTGCCAAATAACTCCTGTCCTCTCAGTGTGTGCATCTCCACCTGTGTGAGCCCTGGGACGGTGCAGCGTTTCGGGACACAGGGGAGGTGGCACTTTAAAGTGGGACCTAAGCCAGTGGAACAGTAGACTAACATCAGTTCTGACGCTTTCATCTTGGCAACCTTGTCACATTTTGTGACCTCTTTAAGGTGTGTTTGGTTTTTTTGTTTTGTTTTGTAGTAGAGAGGTAAGCCAGGCTAACCTTACATAATTTTTTATTGCATATTATGTAACTTGTGATTCTCCTGCCTCAGCCTCAGGTCCTGGGATTACAGGTATGCACTACCATCCCTAGCGTGTTTTTTTTTTTTTTCTCTCTCTCTCTCAAAGATTTTATTTAAGTACACTGTAGCTGTCTTCAGACAGTCCAGAAGGAGGCATCAGATTTCATTACAGATGGTCGTGAGCAACCATGTGGTTGTTGGGATTTGAACTCGGGACCTCCGGAAGAGCAGTCAGTGTTCCTAACCGCTGAGCCATCTCTCCAACTCCCCATACCCAGCTCTTTAAGTTACTTTGTAATGTACTATCAGCTTTGCCTAACATTTTGTTTACTGAGACTTACACTCTGCTCCACCTGAGGATTGGAGATTCATGTTTGTGATGCTAGAGGGAAAGTAAGCCGAGTCTAGTACCAGGCTTGCAAAACCCATTAGATTCTAAGTCAGTGTCCCTTCCCATCTCCCCACCCCCAGCCCCAGATCTGCAAAACACAACCAATGAATACATAAAAAGAGGAAAATTTAATGGTACTGTAGTTTGAGAATATGGGGATAATTTTAACTGTCATGTTCTCAGCCCCGTATTCATGATTAGTTGTCAAAATAGGTTTATTCAGTAAATAACATACTGGGTAACCAACGATGACTGTGGATGCTGCCTACAGGATGGCTGCCATATAAGGACCTAAGTAGTAGGAAAGAACTGGGTTGACCAAGGAGGCAGTAGTGGGGGAGTCACGAAGGTGACTTGTTCGCTAAAGATGCGTGAGAATGGAGCAAGGCGGCCGAGTGCTGCGGGGGCAGGAGGTCGCACGCCAGGCTAGGACGTGAATCTACACCCCAAAGACACTGGTGATCCACAGAAGTGACTTAGGCTGACATGTCCACTCTGCAGACAAGTGCAGTGGAGCAGAGGCAGACCATAGTGAGGCCGTGAAAGGCCGGAGCTGGGAATGTGGTCACTCCCATGCTCATGGCCCAGAGAGAGTGACTTGGTGTCAGTTATCCATGAGGTGTTAAAGGTGTGAAGACATCACATACGTGTCCAAGGCACCAAGAACTGTAGTCAGTAACTTGACTTGGTGTAGATAAATGTGATGGAGTTTGGGAAAAGAGATGGTGGAGAACACAGCCAGTTTAGGAATGGGTATGGCGGGAGAAAAAGAGCCAGCCGCCGGGACATCAGAATTAGTACGGCCAGGTGGTGGCCCCTGCATTTAGTTTTAGCTATCGGGAAGCAGAAGCAGGCAGACTCCTGAGTGCCTGGCCAGGGAGGGTTATGTGGTAAAACTCTGTCTCAAAAATAACTTAAAAAAAGGTGAATAATAAAACCCGTGTGGTCACCTGGTATGCACCTTTAACCTCAGCACCTGGAGCAGAGGTTGGAGGACTGAGAGTCGAAGGCCAGTGAGGACTACATGGGGAGACCAAGGATAACTATAGAGAGAAGAGATTGTGAGAGAAGGGATTGAGAGGGGAAACCGGGGGCTAAAGAGATGGCTCAGTGGATAGCAGTGCCTACTTCCTTCAGTTAAATTGGGTCTCGCCCTCCCTCCCCCCATGTAAGGTGACTTACCTCCCCGTCACTCCAGCCCAGGGATCCAGGGCCTCAATAACACACTCGCACGAATTAAAAATTCTTTTTAGCTGGGTGGTGCGGGTGCCAGCCTTTAATCTCAGCACCCAGGAGGCAGAGCCAAGCTCATCTTTGTGAGTTCAAGGCCAGCCTGGTGTATGGACAGAGTTCCAGGACACCAGGGCTTCAGAGAGAAACCCTGTCACAAACAACAAAACCAAAAACACTGGGAGAGAATATGTCAGCAGAGCGACTGCTTGTTTTAGGTTTAGAGCACAACTTGTAAAAAAAAAAGATGTCTTTTAGCTAACATGACCTTGTCATGACTTGATCATCTTCAGTTTGCAAAGACAGGAAATGATTCACTACCCACGACATTGTCTGACCTCACCTTAGCCTGGGCTTTTACCCTTCAACCTTTGGGGGCAATAATCATTAGTGGGCAGTGAGCAAAGCAATTGAATTGTAAAGGCTTTAAACTCCTAACGCCCTAATTGGTAGTCTTTAGTTCTTGCGAAACCTGCATGCACCTGTTGTGTTGTGGAATGCACGTTACAGTGATAAATTGTCAAACGCTCTTTAAGTGTAGGTGGGACTCTGGGAGCAGGGAGGCCCTGTTTCCTCTAAAACTCCTTGTCCTGGTAGAGCTGGCCCCTAACTTGGAACTAGGAGGATGGGAAACAGCAAGGACCTAAGAGAAGTCGTCATGCTGGGCTGGAGAGGTGGCTCAGGGGTTAGGAGCACTTGATGCTCTTCCCCAGGGCTGGCAGCCTGGGAGCCCACAACTGCAGGTGACTCTTGCTGCCGGGCATCCAACGTCTCTGGCTTCCTCTGGCGCCTCACTCACATGCACATAGACACCGCCCCTATATGATTAGCCTTTTCCTTCCTTCCTTCCTTCCTTCCTTCCTTCCTTCCTTCCTTCCTTCCTTCCTTCCTTCCTTCCCCTTTCTTTCTCTTCCTTTCTTCCTTCCTCTCTCTTTCTTTCTCTTTCTCTCCCTTTCTCTCTCTCTCCCTCTCCCTCCTTCCCTCCCTCCCTCCCTCCCTTCCTTCCCTCCTTTCCTCCTTCCCTTCTACAGGGTTTCTCTGTGTAGCTGGCTGTCCTGGAACTCACTGTGTAGACCAGGCTGGCCTCGAACTCAGAGATCACCTGCTTCTGCCTCCAAGTGCTGGGATTAAAAGCCTGTGCCACTATGCTTGACCATACAATTAGCTTTTCAAATGAGCATTGCCTGTGTCCTTGAGAACGGCTAGAAAGTAAATAATTTCCAGTCAAGGTTATTGTTTGTATCCCATGATGTAAAGCTGCCCGCAGGAGGGAGAAGGCCAGTGCTCATCTGAGGAGAGCTCACTCCGCGCGAGTGTGTGTGTGTGTGTGTGTGTGTGTGTGTGTGTGTCTCTGTGTTATGAATGTTCATGTTTGCACCACCTGCATGCATTGCTCATAGGGACCAGAAAAGGGAGTTGGATCTCCTGGAACTGGATTTATGGACAGTTGTGAGCCGTCATGTGTCAGTGCTGAAAATTGAAAATTGAACCCAGGCCCTCTAAAAGAGCAGCTAGTATGCTTAACCACCGAACATCTCTCCAGCCCCATTGCTTTGTACTTTTTTTTTTTTTTTTTTTTTTTTTTTTTTTTTGTGAGACAGGGTCATTTTACATAGTTCTGACCATCCTGGAACTCACAATATAGACCATGTTGGCTTTAACCTCAGAGGTGTACCTGTTCCTGCCTCCTGAGTGTTCATCACCATGCCTGGCAGAACTCTGTACTTTGGTTGCCTGGCTTTGTACTTAATAAACTTCAGAATCCAAAGTATGGGTGGTGTTATTCTCTGGATTGTACAAAACAGTTTGAAATACTATCACTTCATGAAATCTTTGACACAAAATCTGACTTGCCCGTTGTTTACTGGGTGACTTGAGGCAAACCGTTTAATGTCTGTAACCCTCAGCTCCTGCTTTATACAATTGCCATACTGGACAAATGAGGTAGCCCTGGCGAGGTGCTTGGCTCTGGTCTTCACCCATGGCCATAGCCTTGGTCTCCCATTAGAGGGCACTATTAACTTAACGATGTGAGGAAATTCCTTCTTCCCACAATAGAGTTGTAGATAATCCCTTAGGTTTAAGTCTTTAAATATCCATAATCATGGTGTTTGAGGAATCTGGTAAGATTCTTCTAAAAGTTCTTCTAAAGCTCCTTTAGAGGTAAGTTACTTCTAAAGTAAAAGAACCCGTGATACTTTAACTGCACACCAGCCACGAAGACTGTTGTCATTTTATTTTGTCAGCGTTTACTTCCATTGCCGACTCAAGCCTGCCTGTGACCCAGCTCCAGATGACTTCTCTGTGACAGCCTATGGCAGCTGCCTTGTCCCAGCTCCGCCAAAGGCTCCCTCCATCCTCTGACGTACATTGCGGCCTAGTCTCCCATCCTCCAGTGGTAGCTTTCATCCCAGCAGGCAAAAGGGGCAGCCGTCTGCTCCTGAGCTCCAGAGCTTTAGACCTGTCTCCTGAAGGGCTCTGGGAGAGTCTGGTAATCCACAGATGTGCACCACGGAAAGCCTTGGCCCCCGGAGAGAATGTTCCCGAGAGTTGGGAGACACCTAAAAGGTGAGACCACCAACCAACACAGGCTCTCCCAAATATCATCGACTTCAGAACAGCGTGCAGCAGACTTCAGCATGTATCATGCATGTATTTGCTTCTTAAAATCTGTTTTATGGGACTGGAGAGATGGCTCAGCAGTCAAGAGCACCGACTGCCCTTTCAGAGGACCCAGGTTCAGTTCCCAGCACCCACATGGCCGCTCACAACCATCTGTACATAACTCCTGTTCAGGGTCCCCTGACACCCTTACAAAGACATGCAGTCAAATCACCAATGCACATGCCATAAAATATAATAAAAATTTTAATTTAAAAATAACATTTAATCTGGTGGGAAGGAAACACAGCTGCTCCAGGTTAGCCCCCCACTGACCCAGAGAAGAGCTCTAATGGACGCCAGCAGGACGCCAGCAGGAAATGCCAAGCACATCCTGGGACCAGAGAGCCACAGGGTACTTAGATTGCTGAGATGGCTCTCCAGACGTCAGTACTAACCCCATATTGTTTAGAGAACAGAAGTGGCACCACCAGGACAGAAGCTTCATTAAAATCAGATTTATCTTTTATAAAGATTTATGGCCAGGTGGTGGTGGCACACACCTTTAATCCCAGCACTTGGGAGGCAGAGGCAGGTGGATCTCTGAGTTCGAGGCCAGCCTGGTCTACAGAGTGAGTTTCAGGATAGCCAGGGCTATACAGAGAAACTCTGTCTCGAAAAACCAAAAAATAAAAAAAAAAAAAAAAAAAGATTTATGTTTATGTGTATACCTATACACATAAAGGTATTTTGCCTCCATGTACGTTTGTGTTCCATATGCATGCAGTGACAGTGGAGGCCAGAAGAGGGCAGTCGAGCCCTTATAACTGGGCTTACAGAGTGTGTAAGCAGCTGCTGCATGTGTGTGTGTATCTGGGACCCCTTTAAGAGCAATAAGTGCTCTTAGCCGCCGGGCCTTGTCTGTGGCCACATCAGTCACTTTAGCAGCACTGAGATGCAGGTCTGTGGCAGGCACCCTAATTCTCCCTTTTACTGCCCTCATTTTTTTTCTGTATTTTTTGTTTACATTCCAAACGCTTTCCCCTTTCCCAGATCCCCCCTCACCATATGTCCCATAAGTCCTCTTCCCTCCGCCCATTCCCCAATCACCCCCCATCATCCCCCCCAAAGAATCTACTAGAGGGAGGGGGTGTCTTCCTTTTTTTTTTTTTTTTTTTTTCTTTTTCCTATACCAGGAATTGAACCTAGGACCTCATGTGTGTTAGTCCAGTGCTCTAACACTGAGTCACAGCCCTCAGAGTACTGCCCTCATTGTTACTAAGGCTTGTTTCTTAGCATATGCCAAGTGTTGTCTTTACACTTGGGGGTGTAGCACAGTGGCAGAACACTTCACTTAGCACTGTGCAAGGCCTTAGGTTCCATCCCCAACATTAGAAAGACATTATAATTCATAATCATAACAATCCTGAAAGAAATACAGTTAGAGAAATGAGACGTTATCCTCACTTTACAGAGGAATGAGGCAGTTAATAAGTGGTATGTGGTAGCCTGGGGGTATACATACTGGAGAGAGTGTTTGCCTAGCTTTAATGAAGCATGGTTCTACTCCTCACAATCAAATATGCCAGGTTCGGTACCTCGTACCTGTGATCTCAGCCCTCAGACGGTGTGGACAGAATCAGTGCAAGTTATCCTTGGCTATCCTGGAGTTAGAGCCAGTATGGGAGAAATGAGATCTTGTTTCAAAACAAATAAAAAAGAAGTTAACCACCAGTCCATTGAAATCATTGTTTTGCCATGAGTCCTAGTGGGATTTTGAATGGAATAATTTGTGTGTATGTGAATGAGGCGGGGAGAAGAGACAGAGACAGAAGGGGAGGGAAGGAGGGAGGGAAGGAGGAAGAGAGGGAAGGAGGGAGGGAGGGAGGGAGGGAGGGAAGAGAGAGACTATCCCTGTTGGAGCATCTTTGGGCCCTCACTTTCCAGATGCCTTTGGGGTAGGTAAGTAGCGGCCTTTCTGCTGAGGGTCACTGATTTCTGAACTGATTTAGGTGTTTAGACGTGAAGGAGACTAGCGTGTAGACCTGCTTTCCTGGCTTGGGAATTTTTATATTAACCAAGGCCACAGTTGGACACAGGAGTAAGATGAGGAAGAAGAGCCTGGGTGGAGCATGATCCCCGAAGGGGTTGAACTCTAGGACTCTCCTGGCCATGTCACTGGTAAAACCTGGAGCGTGGAGCAGCAGGGACTGGGGGAAGCCAGAGAGCCTTTGCCCACATCCGGAATGCCTACTAGCTAACTCCAGCCAGTGAGTTACAGGCGCTGAGGGGGGGGAGGGAGGGCCCTTGTTGCCTGCCTGTCTCGTGTTTCAAGAGAATATGCAAAGGCAGATTATCTAGGAAACCTCTGTTTTATAAATACTGAATAATGATGATGATGATGATGATGATGATGATGATGATGATGACGATAATGGAGATCTTAAACCAAAAGGCAGACCATTACAAAAATGACTCAGTAAATCCATGGACTGCCCTGTGACCTGTGAGTCAAGTGACGGCCAGGCCCATCTGAATGTGCCCACTGTTCTGGCGGGTAGAAGGGAGGTTTTTGGTGTCTTGCATACACCTCGCAGATTGCAATGCATATCTGAAGGAACTGGAGGACACTGTCTAAGCCAGCCGCAGGACAGAGGAGCACCCGTGGGACAATGGCTCCACTTGAGATTGACATTCCTGCCCTGTGTCCACCCCTTCCAGACCCGAGACTCTGGATTTCTGCTGCCAGTGATCCCCTTAGGCAGAATCAGGAACACACAAGCTCTAGAGAAGTTCTCAACCTTCCTAGTGCTGTGACTCTGATTGAGTTCCTTATGTTGTGCTGACCACCGCCCCCCAACATAAACTTATTTTCCTTGCTACTCATAACTGCAATTTTCTACTGTTATGAATCATAATGCAAATATCTGGTGTGTGACCCCTGTCGGGGTAGTGACCTACAGGTTGAGAACCACCGCTCTAGAGCTTATTTATGGTTGTCATGCCAACACCTCAAACCCTGGCATCGGACCCACAGCCAAAGCCCCTCAGTGCCTTCATTCATAACATCAGCAGTTGGCGAGATCAAGCAGCTTTTATTCTCTCTTAGGCAGAGTCCCTGCACCAAACTGGTTACCAGAGCAAAATGAATGATTTTCCAGCCCAGCTGTTTGGTGAAACCCTCTGGGAGCCCTGTCCTTCCTCCCACCAACAGGGCAAAGGCCAGCTGCACCCACACTGGTGCCCGAGTACTCTGCATTGGTCTCAGCCCACCTTCCCACTCAGGCACAGTGGGACTCCGCATGGGTTTGGCTGGAACCTCAAACTCCGATGTGTGCATCCCCCCCAGGTCCCAGAGGGCTGCAGGGGGCATGCATTCTGGCCCAACAGCACTGTGCCTCTGAACAGTGCCTTCTCCCTGGCTGCTTCGGACACTTTAGCAGTAAGAGATCTAAAGCGGGGGCGAGAGCATCATTAGCCAAACTCCCAATGAACTGTAATGTGTGCTGCAGATCTTCATCTCTAACCCACTAAGAAATTCCTGCTCATATGTATCAGGTCCTAGTCAGTGTTTCCTTAGTCCCAGGAGCCCTCTCCTCCCTACATCTGTTTGTCCTAGGTAGGATCAAGCAGGAGGGAGATGGTCCCAGTTGCCAGTCACTTTGGCAGGTTAGGGTTGGTGGAACCTCAGAAATTGCTGTCACATGGGGCTGGAGAGGTGCCTCAGTGGTTAAGAGGGCTGGATGTTCTTCCAGAAGGTGAGGTTCAATTCCCAGCACCCACGTGGTGTTTCCCAACTGTCTGTAAGTCTAATACCAGGGTATCCGACATCCTCTTCTGGCCTCTGAGGGCACTCCACACAGGTGAGAGCAGACATGCAGGCAGGCAAAACATCTGTACACATTAGGGGGAAAAAAGAAAGGAAAAGATCAAGAAATAAGTTTCTGTTATCACATGGCAAGGCATAGTGACCTTTGCCTTTGATCCCAGCATTTGGGAGGCAGAGGCAGGATGATCTCTTCAAGTCTGAGGCCAGCCTGGTCTACATAGAGAGCCCTATGTCAGTCAGGACTACATAGAGAGACCCTGTCTCAAAATAAATCAAAACTCCAAAACAAACAAAATACCCAAGAGAAGACCCTATGGGTAAAGGCTGTTATTGACTATTGGAGCTGATCCAGCAAAACAAGTTGAGATGAGGTAATTTATAACATCAGAAACATCATGGAAGCCTGTGCTGAAGACGCTGGTAGGTCCTGTGCCTGGTGGTATGGTGATCCTGTTCGTGAGGGTGGAGCCCCATGACGTCATTGCCTCTTAAAAGTCTTCAGACTATCATGTTAAGGATTACACTGAATGTGAATTTGGGGTGCAGGAGAATTGAGACCATCCACAAGCCATAGGACATGGGATATGGAATGGTCCTGGAGACCTGCCCCAGGAGAGGCAGAGGCAGGACAGTCTCTGCTAACTTCCCTTCATGCCCACTCTGGCGTCTTCAGGAGTTCAGCAGGTCATCATGGTTCTTTTCCTCTTTATTTGTTTCCTTCCTTCCCGTCTTTTGTTTGTTCTTCCCTTCCCTTCCCTTCCCTTCCCTTCCCTTCCCTTCCCTTCCCTTCCCTTCCCTTCCCTTCCCTTCCCTTCCCTTCCCTTCCCTTCCCTTCCCTTCCCTTCCCTTCCCTTCCCTTGCTTCCCTTCCCTTCCCTTCCCTTCCCTTCCCTTCCCTTCCCTTCCCTTCCCTTCCCTTCCCTTCCCTTCCCTTCCCTTCCCTTCCCTTCCCTTCCCTTCCCTTCCCTTCCCTTCCCTTCCCTTCCCTTCCCTTCCCTCGACAACCTTGTTTTTTCTCATTTTCATCCCACATGCGACTTCCCCAGGCCTGAGAAGGGACTGGATCTGGGAGCCTCCTGGCTAAGCTAGATGATTCCCCTTCCTTATAGCTTATAATTTATATCACTTATAACTTCAGTGTTGTCAAGTTATGATGCGAGGCCAACTCTTTTTTTTTTTTTTTTTTCGAGGCCAACTCTTAAATTTAGACTCCATTTCAGAAAACCTGACCTAAGTTAGAACTCAGGTAAACAGGCCAGTACCTAGCATTAGTTTCCAAGTTACCCCCTCACAAAATCTGAGCCTAGCTCTAGTTTCTAGGCTCACCCTAACAAGATCTGCACCTCCAAGTTACTCCAACATATCTGCTCTCCCAGGTTATAAGCCCACCCCCTGCCTAATGACCACCAATGCAGAAGGCATTAAGTTTAAGATTTGATTCCCAGCACCAGCTGATTATGCTAAAGGCTGTAGTAGCCTTCCAATTAGATGCTTGCCAGCCTAGAAACACCCCTCCCCACGCTTACTGTTTTCTATTAAGCCTTACCCCATAGACGTTCAGGGCTCCTTCCCGCCAAAGACCATCCTGTGTGTCAGCAGTGAGCCGAGGGGCCTGAGCCAGCTTGAATTAAAGGCCCTGCTGTGACTTGCATCGGATTGGCTCCTGTCTATTGTTTTGGGTTCACTAACACTTCCATGGCACTACATTGAAAGACCTTGGAATGGCCATTGTTAGTTTTCCTTTGGGTTCTTTTTTATGACTGTAAACTAGAGAAGGGTGTCAGATGATTGTGTTATAGACATGCGAGGTCTCTCTGGTGGAGATGCAGCTGATGGTTGTTCTGTAGGTGTGGGCTGTTTTCCACCCACTAAGCATATAGCTTTCAGCGTTCCCATAGCCTGTATAGTTTCTGCTCTCTGATGAATCCCTTCATTAATTGATGATTAAATTGAATCATTGGCATAAGCCAGTGTTAGATTTTTATGAGGGATTTGGGTTTACTTTTTTTTTTGTTTTTTTGGTTTTTCGAGACAGGGTTTCTCTGTGTAGCTCTGGCTGTCCTGGAACTCACTTTGTAGACCAGGCTGGCCTCGAACTCAGAGATCCACCTGCCTCTGCCTCCCAAGTGCTGGGATTAAAGGCATGCGCCACCACCGCCCAGCCCTTTGGGTTCACTTTTAAAGAAAATTCCCTTTAACACTATTGGTTTTTGAGGGTCATGGTTAGGATGAAGAGAGTTGTGTATAGGAGAATGACTAGGCAGGATTTTTCTGGCTGCCCATAGAGGTACAAGCCATCTTTTCTCTTGTTGTCTGTGCCTTGGGGACTCCTTTGCTTTTATAAGCAAAATCAACAATAAGAAACCATTTTTGAGATAGGGACTTTCTACGTGAACCTCAAACTTAGAGAGATCCTCCTGCTTCAGTCTCCCAAGTCAGCGCTGGACATTTGATGATGCCTGAGAGCAGGAAATCCTTTGATCAAACCATCTGCACTACGGTGTCAGCAGCACCTTTCCCAGGGTTTCTCAGTGTGAGAGTGCATCGGTGAGAGTCGCGGAGGTGCAGGGCTACAGGGTACAGGTGTTTCAGGTGTGGGGGTCTGGTTGCCTCAGTGGGATCTAGTGACAGAGGGGCGTTTCCTAACCTCCACCCACACCTTCGACAGTGTGGGGAGCACAGCCTTATGCACAAAGGAGAAAGTCTGACTTCGCATTAGCGGCTTATTGCCGAATCCTTTCCTCGGCTGGATGTGAGGAGGATGAGTGCGGACAGAGGAGATCTCAAAGCCTTACAGGTAGAAAAGTGCTCTCTGGGGACTGAGTCCCAGGCTCCCGGTCATCCGTGACTGCCCCTCGTGGTCGACCTTTTGGTCAAGAGCCTTGGGTGCTCCTGCTTCCACTGTGCCCAGTCCCAGCCCTTAGGAGGCTGAGGTAGGAAGACCTCAAGTTTGAGGCCAGTATGCACTACATATTGGGACCCGCGTCTCAGAAAAGAACAAGGGCGGAGCTGGCGAGCTAGCCCAGAGGGCGACGGTGCTTGCTGTCAAGTAAGTTTGATGACTGGAGTTCGAGCCCCAGAGCCTGCATGGTGGAAGGAGAGGGCCCAGTGGTGAAGTTATCTTCTGATCTTCAGGTGAGCATTGGGGTACCCACACAGCCCCTCATCCACCCACCCCCAAATAGATAAACAAACAAATAAGTAATAACTGTAAATATATATATATATATATATATATATATATATATATACTCTCTTCCTGAGATATCACCATTGCTTAAATTGGGCAAAGACGTCACTTCCTGTTAATTTAGGGTTTTTTTTTTTTTTTTTTTTTTTTTTTTTTTTTTTTGAGACATGGTCTTTGTAGCCCTGGCTGAGAGCTGACTATGTAGATCAGGCTGGCCTGGACTTTATAGAGATGCTCCTGCCTCTGCCTCCCAAGTGCTGGGACTGAAGGCATGTGCTGTCACGCCTGGCTGTTGCTCCCTGTTAAGATGGCAACGATCTGGAAGGCCCGCCATGCTTGCCATGGAAATAAACATCAACTCCCTTGACCTTACCCTGGGCTCCGGGAGGTAAGAGGGGCGCCTCAGGAGGGTCAGGCCTCTGTGCTCAGTGGAGTTGGCGGAGATGCTGGGGAGGGATCTTACGCATCAGCGAAGCAGCTGTAAGGAGTGTGTCCTCTCCTGGGAAACTAGGGCGAGCGGAGCAGGTCGTAGGACCTCAGGACCATGAGGACAAGCCACGTGCAGTCAGTGGCTCCCTGAAGGTTAACCTGACAAAGCTGCAGCAGCGTCAGGCAAGGTCTGGGCCAACTGGAGCAGGGCAGATGGCCGCAGGGCCAGAGGGCAGGATCAAGGTGGGGGAAGGCCAGGACAGCATCTCTGTTAGCAGGAAACCCAGGAGGCCTGGGCGCCGGGAAGCCGGATGAGCCTCGGCTTCGTGACAGATGAGAGAGAGCTCCTTGGCAGGCAACCTTCCCTTCGGCTTCCCCACTGGACCGACTCGGGGGCTCCAGGCCCCTGCCGTCCACTGATTGCTTTATGATGAATGCACAGCCTGCTCCGTGCCCCGGGCTCCCCTGGCAGAGCTTCTGCACCTCAGTAATTCACTTAGAAATTATTGTCCCTGGAATCTCAGCGTGGAGGAGAGGGGCAGTGGCCGGTGATTTCCCCGTGGAGCTGAGCCCAGGGCAAGCAGGGGGACCTTAGCACAGTGGCAAGCCTCAGAGCTTCAGCAGCCACTGTGGGTAGATCAGGGCCCGGTGGGGGCGGGCTGCCGAGCCTGAGCTGCCCATAGTCCCGCACGCTCTTGGGCTTGGCTGGGCAACAATGCGTCTCACGTGGTGGCCGTTCACTGCCGCTGTCTGTGCAGTCCCAGCCTAACTCCTCACACACGGAGCGTGGCCTGTCCCTGGCTTATCTGAATCCAGGACAGCAGTTGGGACTCAAGAAGCCTTTTCTCAAGTCCCTTACACCGGACGGTGCCCTCTATGAAGGATGGAAGACCAACACTCTGTAATGGACAGCCTCATCTCTCCCCTCCCCTCCTTTCCCCTCCCCTTCTCTCCCCTTTCCTCCCCTTCTCTTCGTCTACCCTCTCATCTCCTCCCCTCCGTCTCCCCCTCCCCTCCCCTCCCCTCTACTCTCCTTTCCTTCCCTTCCCCTCCCCTTTTCTCCTTCTCTTCCTCACCTTCTTTCTTTTTGAGACAGGATCTCACTGTGAAGCCCAGGATGACCCCACATTCACAGATATCCCCCTGCCTCTGCCCCTGCCTCTGCCTCTGCCTCTGCCTCCCCATTGCGGGGACTAAAGGTGAGTACCACCACACCCTGCACATCTTCATATCTGTTAGCTGGGCCTGGGTCCCCCCACAAGCAAAGGCTGCATATGGACTAGACCTGACGCTGGGTTAGCTACAGATTGACTTTATACTTTACCAGAGCAAGGGAAGCACAATTGCGTGCTGTCGAGGCAGGCATTCAACAGCTTCTAGAAACAGAGGAGGTAAAGGGGGCTCCGCGGGAAGAACGTCACGTGAGTGTGCTTCATTCCGCCGCTCTTTTATGCTGTCAAACTTTTCTTACACCCCACCTCATGCACCCGTGCCGCCCTGCCTTCGGGCAACCGAAAACTCATTTACTTGACTTAAGGAAGCTGTGCAAGGTAAAACACAACACAACACAACACAACACAACACAACACAACAGCAAAAACACCCCGCAGAGGGTACTCTACCTGTACAATAAGGCCAGGGATGCTGAGGCAGGCAAACACAGCCTCCTGGGACTCCCCACATCTCACTTCTAATAATGCACCTGGCAACCTAGGCCCCTTAAGTACATCTGGCTTCTTGTGTGCAGGAGGTGTGACTTACTGGAGGTGTGTCACTGGGGTGGGCTTTGAGGTTTCCAAAGTCATCGCCAGGCCCAGGCTCTCTCCCTCGGCTTGTTGCCCGTGGGTCAAATCTAAGTGCTCAGCTCCCGCTCCGGCACCATGCCTGCCCGCGACCATGCCTACCACGACGATCATTGGCTAAACCGCTGGAACTGTGAGCGAGCTGCCGATTCAACGCTTCTCTTCGTAAGTTGCCTTGATCACGGTGTCTCTTCACAGCAATAGACCAGTCACTGAGGCAGGGTGCATGTGTAGAAGCACAAACTGTCCACTGAGTGAACTGGAAGAAAGGAAAAAAGGAAAGGAAAGGAAAGCAAAGCAAAGCAAAGAAAGGAAGAAAACGAGAAATCCTATTTGCCTCTTCTAAAAACATTTTCGATTATTTTAGTCTATGCACATGGGTCTTTTGCCTGCATGTGTGTATGTGCACCATCTGTATGCCTGGAGCCCAAGAAGGCCAGAAGAAGATTTCAGATACCAGGAAATTCCCTAAACTGGAGTTACAGATGGTTGTGAATCACCATGTGGGTTCTGGGAACTGAACCTGGGTCCTCTGCTAGAGCATTGAGTGCTCTTACCTGCTGACCCAACTCTCCAGTCCCGTATTTATCATATTATAGCTGTACATATTGTTGGGTACGTATGATCAGAATCAGATGCATGCGCGGCCAGCAATGACTTACCTATTTCAACCCTGTCACTCAAAATAGAGGAGCAACTAAGTTACATACCTTAGCGATGAGCCCCTTCATCTCGTAAGAGCTCATAAGAAAAGCTCTGGGCCATAACCTGGGGGCCCAGGCTCTCTCCCTCAGGTGCCCGATGCTCTTTGGTGGCGCACCTCATTTTCACTGTTGTTTTGCTTATGAACAAAGTCCCCTTGTTCACCTGTCTTTCCTTTCTTTGAGCAGCACTGGAGACACTAGGTCCCAGTGCTGGCCACTGGGAACATAATGAGTCTTGAGACACACACAGTACAGAGTTATGATAAGGTGAGGAATGTGAGTTCCTTCAATAGCCACGCAGGGACACAGAGAGAAATGAATTGTAGCAGTTGAATTAGTTAAACTGCTTTGACTCCTGGGGGTCCCACACATGCTGCACCCACCCAAGAGCTCTGGATTCATGAATGAAAGACAAACACACACAAATAATTCCAAATGCCTTGACTAGCTCAATAGCTGGGCACTTCTAACCCTCCCTGAGGCTAGCACACATTTCCCTCCAGTATTCCTGGCTTAACAATGTCTACATCTGTGTTTTATTTTTGTTGCCCTGTTTCCTTCTGGGCAACCTCTCCCCCCACCCTCATAGGGCTGATTTCCCTTTCCACCTACATTGCTGGAAGCTTTCTCTTCTGAAACTCTTAAATCTGATCTCTCCTTCCGAGTCATAGTGATGCTCCTCTTCCCCTCTCCCTCAGTCCCTTGCCCAGGCAACCTAAAAGTCCCACCCCATCTCCCTGCCCAGCCATTGGCTGTACAGCAATTCTTTATTACCAGTCAAAGCCAGCTGGGGGCAGGGACCCTCAGGTCTAGAAGTCTCTTATGGGAGCCAATTAAGACAAAGCATTAGAACCGATTCCCAATATCTCACCCTTTCTGCCCAAATTTTTAAAAAGGCTCTTTTCTCAGACACAAATTGAGCATAACCATAACAATTATGTAAATTACAAAGTGTGATCTATAATTAACATCCAGTCCATCATATCTTTCAATTAGATAAAGTACTCTATTTATCCTGACTTAGAGTTTACAATTTTATACCTGAATTATGTTCTGACTTTAACTTGCATTACTATCTGAAAACCATCCTTTCCATATTATCTTCCTTGATGTTAAACAACTTGAATTTGATTATGAGACTATAACTAGTCTTCAGCCCCGTCAGAAATCCGAGAATGAATTAAATATTACCTGAAGATATAGGAAGCATGAAACATAGCCTCTAAAACTTAACCAGTCGCAGAGACAGCTGACTACCTAGACAGTCCCTCACTTCTGAAAACACTGGAGCATATGTCTCCTTCTGGCCCAGAGCCAGCTGACGGACCTTGAAATGAAGCAGGAACTATGAAGGACTAGTTTACTCTGTCTTGGCAGAGCTAAACTGTCGCATTGTGTGTTCTTTGGTAGTCAGACCTTAATGGAAATTAACTCACTAACTACTGCTCTGTGAGTGAGTCACTGCTTTAACTCAAGGTGTCAGAAGTGGTAAGGAGAAGTTAAATGACTTATCTGGGGTCATTCAATTAGCAAGTAGTGGCATAGGGACTTGATTCCAGGGAGCTTACCTCCAGTGTCCGCGTACTTAATGACAACCCACTTTACCCTTCTGTGAAAATTCATTCATTTAATCTGTCTGTCAGTCTCTCTCTTTCTCTCTGTCTGTCTAGGGTTTCTCTGTGTAGCTCTGCCTGTCCTGGAACTTACTCTGTAAACCAGGCTAACCTCAAACTCATAGAGATCTGCCTGCCTCTGCCCCCAAGTGCTAGGATTAAAGGCGTGTGCCATCATCACTTGGTTATGAAAGCACACTCTTAAATTAGACTCCCTTTGGCTGTGGGAGATAGAACCCATCCCGAGGATATGCCAGGCAAGGTGGCAGCAGCTGCAAGGCTCGGGGCCTGAAAGAGAAACAGTGACACACCAAAGAGCCAACCCCAAAGGAAGAGGGTGTCCAAAGAAACCTGTAGCCCCTGTTGGCCTCGGAGCTGGGCACACAACCCTTTCCGGTTGAGCTCCCACGAATGAAAAATGGGGCAGTTACAGGAAGGACCCTCCGTGTGCATGGAGGTGAGAGACTTTTGCTGCAGTGGCCTGAACATAGGGCATCCTGTCATTGAGGCTCGGGGTGAGGGAGACGCTGGAGCAGAGCCGGGCCTGGTCTTGCACCCTTTGCTTTTTTTTTTTTTCCTTACCTTTCCACTCTCAGTGTTCTTCTCATTCTTTATCTTTGTGGTGTGTGTGTGTGTGTGTGTGTGTGTGTGTGTGTGTGCGTATTCAAGCCATTTTCTTCCTATTAGCTTCCCCAGAGAGAGTACTGCAGGAGGCAGCTTTGATCTCCTTGGCCAATCCAAGGGCCAGTCAACTGTCAACTCCAGTAGCAGGCTGGACAAGTCCTCACTGGGTCTCATTCTCTTCATCAAAGACTCAACAGGAGGGGGTTGTGTGCCCAGCTCTGAGGCCAACAGAGGGCCACGGGGTTGCTTTGGACACCCTCTTCCTTTGGGGGTTGGCTCTTTAGTGTGTCATTCCCCACCTTCGTTATCCCCGACTTTTGCCTGTGCCAGTTTTGATATTTCAGTTCTCTCTGAATCCAACCGGTGAACTGGCTTAGGTAGAACTTCCCTCCTTTTCCATACTGTCTGCTCCACTGTCATTTTGGGTACCAGCTATTGGAGAGCAGAGGACAAGGCTAGCCTGGCAATCGCCTCTACAATAGACTCTGGATTCCTCATCCTGTGCCTGGGCCAGCCGTTGAGCTTCTGGGCTTCTGCCCCTGAACCAGGCAGCCTAGCTTGTGACTGCTCTCCAGTTCCCCACATAAGGAGGGCCGGGCACAACAGAACTCAGGAGTCTTAGGATGCAGAGGCCTGAGATACCCAAGCACAGGCCTTTCAGTCCCTCAGCAAGGAGTTTGGCTTACTAGGACTCTTTGGGCTCCTGCAGTTGTGGGATGGGAGGAGAAAGGACACTGGAGATGGTATTGTATGTAATGGTTAATCTGTCAACTTGATTGTATTGAGAAGCTCCTAGGAGATTCGTGACGCACACCGCAGGGTGGGACTGTCAGGCGTTCCGAGAGGGATTAACATCCCCCCAGCCCCCCCCCCCCCCGTGTGTGTTTGTGTGTGTATGTGTGTCTGTCTCTCTGTGTGTCTGTCTGTCTCTCCCTCTGTGTGTGTCTGTCTCTTGCTGTATTTATTTGTCTTTCTCTCTGTGTGCCTATCTGTTCCTTTGTGTATGTGTATGTCTCTCCTCCTTCCCTCTCTGTATGTGTGTGTATCTGTCTTTCTCTGTGTGTGTGTATGTATGTGTGTGCCTGTCTCTGTCTATCTGTCTGTCTGTCTCTTTCTCTCTCTGTGTCTCTCTCTCTGTGTATCTATTTGTCTCTCTCTGAGTCTCTGTCCCTCTGTGTATGTATGTCTGCCTCTGAGTGTGTATGTGTCTGTCTCTCTCCTCCCTTCCCTCTTCTCCCCCTCTGTATGAGTGTGTATGTCTCTGCCAGTCTTTCTCTGTGTCTGTGTGTCTGTCTGACTCTCTCTCTCTCTCTCTCTCTCTCTCTCTCTCTCTCTCTCTCACTCTTTGTGTGTAGGGATTTGTACACACCTGTGTGAGCACGGAGGCAGAATGTACCCAGCACTCTCTCCCATCACCCTCAGCTTATTCCTTTGGGTCGCTATTTCTCCCTGAATCCGGGGTCCACATTTTCTTGGCTAAGCCAGACACCAGCAATCCTCTCCTCTCAGTCTCCTTTGGAGTTGGCACTACAGGCAGGTGGCCCTGGGATGCTCAGCTTGTTGTATGCTTTCTGGGATCTGAACTCTCGTCCTCATGATGGCACAGCAAGCAGTCTAAGCCGCTGAGCTGGCTTCCCCGCTCACAGTCTCAGACGCTTCTGATCATCTTCCAGCATTGTCTTCCCAGACCTGACTCGTACCGGCATTAGCTAGAAAGGCTTTTGCACAACTCTGGATCCCGAGTGCTGCCGGCCTAGTGGGGTGATAAACATTGACATGTGGCAGAGAACAGTATGAATTCGCTCTGGAGTCTCCCACCAGCTTGCAGATGACCTTGGGCAAATCATTTCCCCCTTTTGGATTTGGTTTCTTCAACTAGGGCAAATATACCTGCCTATATGTCTCATTGGGTTAAAGGTTAAAACATGACAATTTTTTCAATGCACCTACAAGTTCATTTACCTCTTCGCTCAGCTACATAGAAAATATTCCAAAATGACCTGTAAAACATGGGGGATCTGGGCTTCACTGATTCATGTGAGACTCTGCTGTCTGGAATTAGGCCCCAAGAAATGTCTGGGAAACAAAGTTGGTCAGCCCCAAGCCCACCTGCCCCGGATGCACAGACCTGGGGTTGTTTTATATGTATGAGTATCTTGTCTATGTATGTGTCTAGCTAACATTTTCCTGCCTTGTGCCCGTGGGGGCCAGAAGAGGGCAGCAGATCTCCTGGAACAGTTGTGCTGGGAATTGAAGTTGGGTCGCCTGGAAGAGCACCTAATATCTTTTTGTTTGTTTGTTTGTTTTTGTTTTTCGAGACATGGTTTTTCTGTGTAGTCCTGGCTGTCTTGGAACTCACTCTGTAGACCAGGCTGGCCTCGAACTCAGAAATCCGCCTGTCTCTGCCTCCCAAGTGCTGGGATTACAGGTGCACCACCACGCCCGGCTGAGCACCTAATATCTTAACCTCTGAGCCAAGTCTCACTATTTTTTTTAGATTTGTTTTATTTTTTTATGAGTATTTTGTCTGCCTGCATGTATCTGTACCATGTGCATGCCTGGTGCCCTCAGTGGTCAGAAGAGGACCTCTTGGATTCTCCTGAAACTGGAGTTACTGATGGTTGTAAGCCATCGAACCCAGGCTGTCTGCAAGAGTAGCCAGTGGCCTTAACTGCTTAGTCATCTCTTGAGGGCCCCAGGAGCCACGCCCAGTTCTCTTTCCTTTAACTGCTGCCATCTCACTGATTACTACGGCCCCTGTTCTGTGCTCTGAGAAACTGAGGCTTGGACAAAGTAAATATGTCTGGGCACACAGCTGGTAGCAGAGCCTAGACTCATCCCAGGGCTTGGTGGGCTCCAGGGTGTGTGAGGGTCCCACAGCTTCTGCTGTCCATAATCTCTGCTGGTGGGGGGCAGGCGTAGGCAAAGGGTGTGTCTTAGGTTTTACTGCTGTGAACAGACACCATGACCAAGTCAAGTCTTATAAAGGACAACATCTAACGGGGCCTGGCTTACAGGTTCAGAGGTTCAGTCCAGTATCATCAAGGCAGAAAGCATAGCTGCGTCCAGGCAGGTGTGGTGCAGGAGGAGCTGAGAGTTCTAAATCTTCATCTGAAGGCTGCTAGTGGAAGACTGACTTCCGGGTAGCTAGGATGAGGGTCTTCAAGGCCACGCCCACAGCGACACGCCCCTTCCAACGGGGCCACACCTCCTAATAGTGCCGCTTCCTGGGCCGAGCACCCACAAACTATCGCAGGGCAGCGTAGGCTAATGTGGTCGTGTGAGACCTTAGTGGCCTGAGCGGGGGGGGGGGGGGGGTCTGGAACAGGGCAGAAAGTAAGCTGCGGAGGATAGACTAAGTGGGTCAGGAGGAAGAGGATAGACCAAGTGGGTCAGGCTTGGAGAGCTGGGTCTCAGATGAGGAGGAGCTCCATCAGGCCACACTATCACAGCTCGGAGCCAGCCTCTTCAGGCACACATTTGTGTCCATACGTTGGTGTTATTTACACTGCAAATTCTTCCTCTTTTCCCTTGTGAAGGCCTCAAGGGTGAGACTCCATTACATATTGCCCAAGACCCCATACAGCCTAGTGAAGATTAGTGGGTGATTAACGAGAATCTTTGGAGTAAACAATTAACAATGACCATTCCTAAGACTGTGAAGCATGATTCATAGACATTTTGTTATTTACTAATTCGTTAAAACCTACGCACATTTGCTGAGTCGTCAGTATCGAGCCTGGCTGGGGATGTGCCCATGGTACAGTGGGAGTCTAGCATGTTCGAGTTCTGGGTTCAGTTCCCAGCAGTATAATAGAAAAAAAAAAAGTGCTCAAGGGTTTCGTGGTGGATTAGGGCAAAACGAAAGCAGAAAAGACAGAGCCTTGCATATGTGATGCTCAGAAGAGGGTCATGGGCGGTCCCACGAGGGGTGAATCAGGGCCGTGTTTGTGAGTGAGGGGGGCCAGGAGAAAGCCTGGGGAAGGCCACCATGGACATCTGGGGTGCCAGGGAAGGATGGGCCGTTTGCTAGTTGCTGACAGGAGGGGAGTGGCGAAACACTTTTGATTTAAAGACAGAATGCTTTGAACTTTATACCTGTTATCTCAAATTACCCTAAAAACGGCAGCAGCTGCAGCAGCTACGGCAGCAGGAGCAGCAACGAATGAACAATTTCTTTAAAAAACGAATAAGCATGTCTTAAAAAAAAAAAAATCCAGTTTTGTGTTCTTCCTGCACTGCTCTCATGCAATACCAAATAAGTGGCCAGAAGAGGGCAGTAGATCCCATAGAACTGGTTTATCGTGAGCTGCCATGTCTGGGCTGGGAATCCAAGACGTGTCTTCTGTGCTTTTAACCTCTGAGGCATCTCTCAAGCCCTGAGCTGGCTAAAAGGTCTGTTTACCTGTGTTATTTCTGAACAGGGGAGGCCACCGGAGGAGGGAGGCCACAACTTCCTCACTTTCCAAAGAAAGTCAAGACGTGGGATCTGGGATGTGTGTGTGAAGGATGAGTGTCTGGTCCCGTGACACACAGTGACCCTGACTCTGCACTGCCTGTTTCCCCTGGAAGTCTTCAGCCCAAGATATGCCTGAACCAAGCAAAGAAACAGAGAGTGAAGCCAGCTTAGGTTGCCCTAGAACTTCCTCCCAACGAACTCATCTGTCACAGAAGGGACCAGAATGTCCCCAGCCACAGCTATTACTTTCTTTGAGTGGAGCTCTTTGGCCAGCTATTGAAAGTGCAAAACCCCAACCCCTTCCAGGCAAAGCTACCCAGGGTATCCCACCACGGGCATCTACTAGTCTTGAGGCTTATTCCAGTTTGTATGGCCATCTCTCAAGCCTGTCGGCTGTTCTCTGGCTTTGCACCGTTGGTAGCCAGCCAGGCTTCTTGACTCACCAAGGCAGGAGCCTCATTATCCCACCAGGGAGGAGGCAGACTTGGGAGCCTTTTACAGTCCCTTGTTCCCCCTGTCCTCCATGTCCCCAGGATTGGGTCTGTAGTGTTAGCACAGTTGTCTTTATCTGTTCCCCATATTCTGCGACCTCTAACAGTGGTCCCTGGGAAGGGGAGGTTCTCCTCGTTGGCTGGAGCTGCAGCTACGGCAGCCTGCATTAACTATAAGGGTTTTCTAAAACAATTTCTTCAACAGATGTTGCTTTCTCTTATCTGGTGTCACCAGGGGCCCTGGTCAGCAGCACTTGACAGTTCTTGACATCTTGGATCGGATGATCCCTAACTGCATGATCTGTCCTGCACTGTGAGATGGCTCAGCACCCCTGGCTGTCTATTAGATGGTGACACCCTTGCTTCCTGTCTTTATAACCCAAAATACCTGCAGATATTCCCAAATGTCCCCTGAGAACAAAACCACCTCTGGTAAAGAACATTTGACTTACTTTTATTGGCTTTGAGTAACAGAACCAAGTCTAAAGAAATATGAAGAACTTATACAAAATTCCTTTTCTTTCTTTCTTTCTTTCTTTCTTTCTTTCTTTCTTTCTTTCTTCCTTCCTTCCTTCCTTTCTTTTTTTTTTTTTTTTTTTTTTGAGACAGGGTTTCTCTGTGTAGTCCTGACTCTTCTAGAACCCACTCTGTAGACCAGGCTGGCCTCAAACTCAGAGATCTGCCTGCCTTTGTCTCTTGAGTGCTGGGCTTAAAGACGTGTGCCACCCACCACCCAGGGGGCATGGATGCGATGGGCCTTCTCTCTGTGGATCAGATTCAATTTTTCTTGCTGCAGACTAGCTTTCTGTATGTGCTTTGGTACACGGAGGGAAAGGACACCTCTAGCATATCTGAATCTGAAGGCTAAGGAGAAGTCAAGCCAGCAATAGAATCTCTTGGCTCCGAATCCAGATTTGTAGGGAGGGACTCTGATTGGCCTGGGCTGGGTGGGTTGTGCATGGCTTGCTTATCTAGCTGGTGCTGCTGTTAGGGGAGTGCAGTGCACAGGGCCCTGGGTGTCTTGCTGTTATTGCTGTATAGATACGCAATTTCTGGGGAGGAAGCAGCCGGACTATTGGTCCTAGGAGTCTCCTAGACAGTGTAGCAAGTACACACACACACACACACACACACACACACATACACACAACTGCAAGATGCAAGCTGCATATTGCCCAAGAGACGGTAGGGGTTCTCTTGAGGCCTAATGGGTGTCTCAGTTCCCATGTACCTAGACTTAATGATGACAGCTACCGTGCCACCAAAGCTTTGGTTTAGGAGTCCCTGCGGGGACAGCATAGCTTACTCAGGCAGGTCCACTCTAGAGGGAGAACGTTAGACTCTGGCATCTGCAGGTCCATAAAGATGTTTTATGGAGGAAAGCACTGCAGTCTTTCTTCTTGAAGCTGGCTGGAGGGTGCAGACACTGAGGCACAGGCCAATGCTGTGCTGCTGTGGGCTCAGGGATCCAGCCTCAGCCTCCAAGAAGAGGGGCAATGGGTGCTTGACTAGTACTGCCTTGAGGCCCCGGCCCTGGGTGGCAGAATATTGCTGGAGAGGACCCTGCCCTAGGGCTGCTGGATCACTAGCAGTTGTTTTGACGAATTGCTTTATAAGAACTGCCCACCCCCTCTGACAAGCCATAAATATCCCAAAGGCCAGTCATAATCTCGTCATCTCTGTACCCAAGTACAGTGCTGTTAACGCTCCCCCCTCCCAGGGTTTTTCCGTGTAGCCCTGGCTGTCCTGGAACTCACTCTGTAGACCAGGCTGGCCTTGAACTCATCTGCCTCTGCCTCCCAAGTGCTGGGATTACAGGCGTGTGCCACCACTGCCCAGCCAGTGCTGTTGTTTTAAAGACTCATTTTTATTTATATGGATGCCCGTTTTCCCTGCATGTACGTCTGCATCACATGTCTGGTGCCCATGGAGGGTACTGGTCCCCTGGAACTGGATTTATAGATGGTTGTGGGCTGCCATATGAGTGCTGGGAATTGAACCCCAGTCCTCTGGGAGAGCAGCTAGGGCTTCTAACTGCTGAGCCATCTCTCCAGCACCCCACATTGTGCTATGAAACAGCAGAGCAGTAAGTGAGCCTTACCCAGTGCCAGGGTATCTATGACTAGCTCATAAATCAGAGACTTTTATTATGGTCATTTCACAGAGGTTGGAGCATAGAAAGGTTAACACATCCACGGTCACCCAGAGCCCCAAATCATCAAAGGGCTCCTAGGTTTCTAGGGGAAGCGCCCCTGAATTACTCTGGCTTGAGAGGGACAGATCAGAAGCCACGTGTTCCTGTTCTACTCTGCTAAGCGATGGGTAGACTCATGGACTTGAGACTTTCTCTGAAGGAGAAGTAATGATCACAAATACCTTTATAGCAAGAAGACGTGTGTAGCTTCTGCAACTCATTTATTCTTCCTAAGACAGATCTCACTAGGTAGTCCAGGCTGGCCCCAAACTGGTTATCCTTCTGAGTGCTGGGATTGCAGGCACGTTCCACCATGCCTTGCTTGCAGCATACTGTTGAAGGGGTTGGCGGTTTTTTTTTGGGGGGGGGGTGAGGGGGGCTGTTGTTTGTCCTGTCTTGTTTGAGGCAGGGTCTTACTCTCTAGTCCCGGTGTTTAGTTTACTATGTAACCTAACATGGTCTCAAGTTCATGAAAAGTCCTCTTCTAGTCCTAGCACTCAGGAGGCAGAGGCAAGCCGATCGCTGGAAGTTTGAGGCCAGCCTGGTCTACAGAGTGAGTTTCAGGTCAGCTAGGGCTACGCAGACATACCCTATCTCAAAAAAAAAAAAAAAAAAAAAAAAAAAAAGACAAAGGACCCAAGTGCTTTCCTATTTAATACTGTCTTAGATGCCATGCAGCAGAGGCAGATGTCATTTCTACCCTAGGGAAGGAATCAAGTCTAAGAGAAGACCTCCTCCCCCAGCCTGTGTGCTGGGACCGCAGTCACTGTCTGTGTCAGCTCGTGAGAGGATGGGATTGTTGCCAGTTCACAGACACAGTATGTGGGGCTCAGTTTGCCCAAGAACTAGGAAGTAGGAGGGCTGAGCCTCAAGACCTGGCTCGGGGGGGGGGGGCTCCTGAGCACCAACTTGATCTTCAAGAAAGGGCCATCTTTGCTGAACAAAGGCCAGGGAAAGAGGGGGACACTGGGGAGGACGGCATGGAAAGGAGAGGGGAAGGGAGGGACCTGCCTGTCTATCTGTCTGTCTATCTATCTATCTATCTATCTATCTATCTATCTATCTATCTATCTGTCCATCCGTCCATTTGTCTGTCTGTCTATCTGCCTGTCTGTCTGTCCATCAGTCCATTTGTCTGTCTGTCTGTCTATCTGTCCATCCATCCATCCATCCATCCATCCATCCATCCATCCATCTATCTATCTATCTATCTATCTATCTATCTATCCATTCGTCCATTTGTCTGTCTGTCTATCTATCTGTCTGTCTGTCTGTCTGTCCATTCGTCCATTTGTCTGTCTATCCGTCCGTCCGTCCGTCCATCCATCCATCCATCCATCCATCTATCTATCTATCTATCTATCTATCTATCTATCTATCTATCTATCGACCTATTGTACTAGGAAATGGTAGGAGAGGCAGATGGCAGAAGCAGAGTGGACGCAATCAGTGTTTGCCTCGAAGGGAACCTGAGTGGTTGCTGACTGACTGCTTGATACACACGGAGATGAAATATCTATCCTGTCTCAGCCCCTGCTTTCTTCTGGAGAAAATAGTTGGTAGGGCAGAGCCTGAGTCTTTGTGGGGGTGTTGGAAGGATGCCGCCGCCGCCGGGTACATTAGGTTTGAGCTGCCTGGGGAGGAGGGAGCGTGAGCTGCAGATTGTCACTCTCAGATGTCTAGGACATCAATTAAAAATACTCAATCAACCATTTCTAGCGGCTCCAGCTCAGTGACATCGTATTTTAGAGGAGGACATTGGAATGTCCAGAAAACCCGAGACCTGAGGTGCTCCTCCTGGAATCCCCTCCAGGCCCAGGCCACTTCAGTGGTTCCTGCTCTTACATACTCTTGGAAAATCACCACAACCTTCCCAGACACCCTGTGCCAGAAATCCATGCTACATATTCCAATATACAAAGGCCACTTTCCCAGGGGGTGAACATGTAATTGAGCATTTGTTCTTCTCTCCAGGGAATGCCCGCATGTCCCGCCCTTGATCTACAAGGCTGACTCTCCAAGCTAGCATGTTCATTTGGCGAGTCAAAGCATCGCAGGCATCCCTGCCCTTCAAAAGAGCAGGGAGATACTCTGCTGAAGCCTGGCCCCTAGCACAGCTGTAGCCATCTTGTCCCATGCCTGAGAACTATTTCATGTGGTTGCCGTAATCTGCCTGCCGGTCGTTGATGCAGCAAAATAACCTGACTCAGAGCAGGGTCGTGCTGACCATGTGCTCTGTTATCTTCTGCGTGTTCTGAGGTTTGCTAATCTTAAAGAAATTCCAATACCATAAGCTTCACTTAGGAACCATCAAATTAAAGGTCAATATGAACTGCTATGTCTAAAATAGCTTGAGTCAGGGCTGACTCCCGGGCAGCGCTTCCGGCACCCATGTATGAACTCACTGTGGCTTTCGCAGTTTTAGCCTTTCTAAGCTGGCCCTGTGAAATGTTCGGGGTTGTAGCTTCAGCTCCCGAAGTCTGAGCCATGTCCCTGATTGGTCCGTCTTGGGATATGCATTCATAAACTATCCCTGTCTGACTGAGATCAATGTTTGTGTGGTTTATTGGGTGACTCCTGAATCCCAACACCTCCACGTAGGAAACAGGGGTGTGGGGATGATGGCTTTGACAGAGACAAGGGTCTGATTCACACAGAAGCTGAGGTGAAGCCAGAGAGACCCTGTACACACTTTAGAGTCTTCCAAGCTAGAGAAAGCCAGAATCAAGATGGCACCCAGGACTCTGAGGAAGAGGGTGGGCCTCCCTGGGCCAGTTTGGAACCCTTTCCCTAGAGACACAAAACAGTCATGATAAGACAAGTACAGGGTAACCAGGAAGATGGAAGGAATTCTGAAGCCAAGGGGAAGGGGGCGTCTCTTGCTTAGGAGGCAGGAAGGAGACCCCCTCCTCTCCCAAGGCCCAGCACAGGAAGTGGGCAGGCGGCCAGCACAGGCTGAAGCTGTCCTTTTCACGTGAGGAGAGACAGTAGGACAGCATGGAAGTTCAGCACGCTTCCAGGCCCGGGGCTTGGGGAGTCTGAGCATCTTTGGGTAATAGAGTTGAGGTGAGCAGGGAGGGGCTTGGGTGACCTGTGGTCAGCAGGAAGCCAGAATTTGGTGGCCTGTCACCTTATTGTGTTTAGAGATGTCTCAGGGATTGAAACCTGCTCTTAAAAGAGAGAAACCGTGGATGCATCAAGTTCATTCGTGTAAATTCTGGAACCATCAGTGTGAATCCACAGGGGATGGAAATGAGAACTTGGTAGATCCAGTTGGGAATTTTCTGAAGTAATGGGGACTTTGATTCCATATCTTGGTTTATGTGCTGGTTATTTGCCTAAGCATATTAAACTGTTCACTTAAAATTCATTTTACTGAACATAAGTCATATATCAAATAGATAAGCAAAATCATCTTGTCACACGGTCCTTAGAAGGGAGAAGATTTCTTCTTTATTGTAGGGAGGTAGACGGGCTGCCTGCCCTCAAGAAGCAGGTGAGTACATTTGATAGCCTTTGGCAGCCGGCGGTGGTGGCGCACGCCTTTAATCCCAGCACTTGGGAGACAGAGGCAGGCGGATTTCTGAGTTCGAGGCCAGCCTGGTCTACAGAGTGAGTTCCAGGACAGCCAGGGCTATACAGAGAAACCCTGTCTCGAAAACAAAACAAAAAAAAAAACAAAACAACAACAACAACAAAAAGAAAGCCTTTGGCTTTGACTCACACTCTAGCTTTAATCTTGTTCCATTGTGATCTTAGATGATTAGATTTCCTGTGTTCTGGATCCTGAAACGGGCTGGTGGTGGTGGGGGGTGTTCTGATTCCCCGATACCTCACGGCCTCTGGAGTGCCTTCCTCCTCCCCATACACCAGCTTTGGAGCATGTGCAATCCACATCTCGGTGTGGACAACAGTGTACTCTGACAGTTACAGAACCTTGCAGTGCTTGGCGAAGAGCCAAGCTATAAGTAAAGAATCTGCCAACATCCAGAGCCCGTGTATTATATTTTATCCTGTGGTTCCTGTGACAGCTGAGCTCGGTTGTCAACTCGAGTACATCTGAAGTCAACTAAAAAACCAGAGCTGCTGGGAACTCCTGGGAGGGATTTTCTTAATCGGGTTATTTGAAGCAGGAAGAAATCCACCCTAAATCTGGGCCGCGCCTTCTGGTGGCCGCGAAGGTGAGGGTGCGTTGGAAGAAGACTGTGCCTTCTCTTTGCTTGCTTTCGCTCCTGCTAGAGAAGTCGTTTATCCTGCCGCTGAGGCTTGTAGTAAGTCCTAACTTCTTCAGGATCCTGACAAGGCTGAAGGCAAGAAGCTCTCCAGAAATCCTCCAGGATGTAGCGGCAGTTGGGACCGCTGAGACATCCATCAAGTGTGGGGTTCTTGGCCTCTCTCCTTTGGGGCAGCCATTGCAAACCCAGCTAGACCACAGCCTGTAAGCCACTGTAATAAATCTCCTTTACATATATAATTAATGAATATAATTAGTTAATATGTTATATTATCAGTTTTGTTTCTTTTCTCTTTTTTCTTTTTCTTTTCCTTTCTTTCTTTCTTTCTTTCTCTCTCTCTCTCTCTCTCTCTCTCTTTCTTTCTTTCTTTCTTTCTTTCTTTCTTTCTTTCTTTCTTTGAGACAGAGTTTCTCTAGACCAGGCTGTCCTTGAACTTAGAGATTCACTGACCTCTGCTGAATGCTGTGATCAAAGGTATGTGCTTGGCTGGAGAGATGGCTCAGCGGTTAAGAGCACTGACTGCTCTTCTGAAGGTCCTGAGTTCAAACCCCAGCAACCACATGGTGGCTCACAACCCTCTGTAATGAGACCTGACGCCCTGTTCTAGTGTGTCTAAAGACAGCTACAGTGTACTTATTTATAATAATAAATACATCTTTTGGCCTGAGTGAGCAAGGTTAACCAGAGTGAGCGGGGTGACCAGAGCCAGCAGAGGTCCTAAATTCAATTCCTAGCAACCACGTGAAGGCTCACAACCATATCTGTACAGCTACAGGGTACTCATATACATAAAATAAATAAACCTTAAAAAAAAAATAAAGGTGTGCACCACCACCGCCCTGCAGTTCTGTTTCTCCAGAGAACCCCAACACAGGGATACGTCCTTCTGTCCTCTATGACCTGTATGTGAACTTTCTTCTCAACTTCCATATCTTGGGGAGGCCTAGGCCTTGCTCAGCTCCGCATTTCTCCTATTCATTCATTCATTCATTCATTTATTTATTTATTTATTTATTGTTGTTGTTTGTTTTTCAAGATGAGGTTTCTCTGTAGCCTTGGCTGTCCTGGAACTCACTCTCTAGATCAGGCCTTGAACCCAAGAGATTTGCTTGTCTCTGCCTCCCCGGTGCTGGGATTAAAGGTGTGGGTCACCACCGCCTGGCTAAATTCCTCCTGGTCATTATAAGATGTGTTCAGTAGGTGCTTAGCCAGTGAGTAACTGGTGGGTGGGTAGAGCACAGGTGGCAAGGACAAGTGCTTGGCCGGATGCAGAGCCTGGTGACAGCACGAATGAGCGAGTCGGTACGTAACAGACGTAACATACGTACATACGTACGAACGTAGGTGGGGGAAGGGGACTCGGTGAACAGGAACTGAGGCTATTAATGGAGGACACTGGCTTCCTGCCAAAGACTGTATGGTGGTGGTGACCAAACAGTCCAGTTCCAGAGTCCAGAATGGGCCAGCCTGATGGACAGCATTAGGGAAGAGTTCAGCTGCCCCGTGTGTACGCCTGAGGTGTCCCTCTGTCCCTCCACTGCTCCTTCCTTTCTCTCCTCCCTCTATCCTCTCTTCCCTCTCTCCAGCCCACCGTCTGCCACACTTCCAAAGAGGCAGTAGTGTAAGAAGACTGAGGCTGAAAGTGCCTCGCAGGGCCAGGGCCTGGAAACCAAGCCGGTGACTGTCCCTTCTCCGATCCCCTTGCCTCCCGTGACACCTCTCCCCGGGGCAGATGCCTCCCTCATCTTTCAACCACAGAGCGGGAGTGTCTGTCGGGCGTTTGCATATTTATCTGCTCTGTAACGTTTACAGGGATTTAGTGTTTAATAACTGTCACTCCAATATATCTTTTCTTAATCCCTTCAGATCTGCCCGCTGTAGCAATTTTAAATATTTATCAACAATGTTTGTGTGTTGCTGGTCGGGCTGCAATCTTCGTGTAATTAAAGATTTACAAGACTCTGTTTGAGATTTATGTGGGCTTGGTGAGATTACAGGGGAAGGGAGGAGAGATCCGGTCTTGCTTGGACTGTGCTGTTTGGAGGTCTCACAGGCCCTCTCCTTCACCGCTCTCCCACATGGGTATTCAGTGCGGATGGCATGTGTGGTAAGATGCAGGCAACGCACCTGTGTTCTGCCCCCTTTCAGCGGGTGGCACGGGGCAGAGCAGAAAAAGGTCACTGCTGATTCGCAGTTTATGTTCTAGCGGCAGAGACAGACAAGAAATATGGGAACGACTTGTTTGTTTGCGTTGTTTTGGTTTTGTTTTGTTTTGAGATGAGACAGGGTTTCTCTGTGTAGCCCTGGCTCTCCTGGAACTCTGTAGACCAGGCTGGCCTTGAACTCAGAAATCAGTGTGTGTAGCAGGCAGAGGAAGGCCGTCTCCCTGGCGTTGGTTCATCCCTTCTGCCATGGGTGCTGTCTGGTCTCCAGAGTGGCCCATGAGAGAAGGAGTCTGAGAAGTCTGATCCCCCAGAGAGCTTTAGAGCCCCTGCCCCCTCCCCCGGCCCCTCTTCCTGGTGAGAGAAGACGCCCTGTGCTATTTCTCTTATCAGCCGTGTTTGTGTTCCCACAGCAGCTTGGAGCTTTGCCAGGACTTGGAGAAAAGCTTCGTCAGCAGCAGAGAAGTCTTGTGTATGCTAGGAGAAATGAGGTCTGGATTTGGGTCTCAGCTGCGTGACCTTGAGCAAATCATCTAGTGTCTCCGAGCCCCACGTTTCCTACCCATGTGCTGTCTCGGGAGACAAATGCTGCCTTGCTCGCCTGACCTGTGGCTAGGGAAAGGGTCTGTATGGGAGGTGCTGAGTGGATGTGGAGGATGGCTGGGGTAGGGACATTAGCACCAATGTCCTGGCTGTGCCAGCGGGTGTGGGCTGGTGGCTTCCCTTCCTCATTCTAGTTTGTAAGTTTTAAGGATTGTGGTTGGAGTCAGTGATGCGTAGAGACCATGAGAGTGTGGTTGGTACCTGGTAGGAAGGATCACGAACCTGAGCTTAGTACCCAGAATTCCTTAGTGCCAGGCACCCCAGCTTTAGGGATTCAGATGGAATTGGGACCAGAATGCAGCCCTGGCCAGGCCAGGTGGGCAGAGAACTGTGTGTGACAGCATGGGCTGGACACTGTGCCATCTGTCGTCTACACACAGCTGCTCCGAGACTTGCAGCTTCTCACTGCCAGCACAGTGATGCCCGCTGTGCTCCGTTGAGTTTGGACTCCTGCAGCCAGGAGTAGAGAAGACTTGGATTCTCAAACCTGGCCCCGCTGAAAGGGGCCAGGGATAGCAGGGTTTCCCTGCTAAACTGAGGAAGACTTCTGTTCTTACATTTCTGCCTGAACGATCCCAGGTTTTGTCTACTGGCACCAAGAGAATGGTGAAGCCTGTCGAGCCTGGGGTTCCCACCAGGGCGGGGAAGAGTCTAAGCCCCACCCTCCACACTGTCCCTGTGGTCTGTGGCTTGGGGATACGTTTCACTACACGCCGAAGGAAAGGAGGCATCTGAGGCCACAGCAGCCACATCCTCAGAACCATTAGACTCTGGTTCCCATTCTGGGCTTGAGACAAGCATAAGTCACGTGCCCTTTCTAAGTCTCGGTTTCTTTGACTATAAAATGAGGTTAATGATTTCCACCCCAGCACAGTGGGTATTTCAAGGCATGAAACTGCTTGGGGCGACACTATCATGGTACACGTAGCACACATTTGCCGAAACCCAAGGGATGCACGGAAGCATTGAGAGGGAGCCCAGGTGGGAGCCACGAGCACGGGGTGGTGATGATGCGCCCTGAGGTTGTGTGGTTGGGTCACCCAGAAGCTGGCTACCGAGCAGGACTCTGCCGAGGGGGGGCTATGTGGGAATTCTGGACCTTCTGCTCGGTTTTTCTGCCAGCCTAAAAGTTGAAGAAAAAGGAAAAAAAAATATTAAGAGATATGGCTCAGCGGTCATGAGTAGCTGCTTTTCTCGCAGAGGACCAGGGTGTGGTTCCTAGAACTTGTATGGAGGCTCACAACCACCTGGAGCTCCAGTTCTAGGACCAATGTTCTCTTCTGGTCTCTTCAGCACTGGGCATGCAAATGGCACACAAACGTACATTTAGGCAAAATGCTCATATACATAAAAAATAATTGAATAAATAGAGTCAAGGAATCAACAAAAACCAAAATAAAAAAATGCCGTCGACAATGATGACCAGTAATTACTAAACTTAGACTTGCTTTACTACACGTTCTTTCTTTTCGTGTGTGTGTGTGTGTGTGTGTGTGTGTACACAAGTCACAGCACACATGTGGAGGTCAGAGGACAACCTGCAGGAGTTAGATCTCACCTTCCACTGGGTGGGTCCTGGGAATCAAACTCAGGTCTTCAGACTTGGTGGCAAGCCCCTTTGCCAGCTGAGAGATTTGCAGGCCTCACTCTTTCCTCTTTCATCTCCTTATCCTGGCCTATGCGCTCCTGTGGGAAGTTCAGGAGGGAGGGAATCCCACCTGCCTCCTGAATCTGCCTGCCTACTGAACACAAGACCGGGGTGGGGGGGAGATGGGGGGGTATAGGAGGGTGGGGGGTGAGGGAGTGGGGAACCATGCTCTTGGGGATTTATTTTATTCATTGCCTTCAAGGACATTATTTTCTTCAGTTCTCCCAGGCCTGCTAGAAGGCATGATACCTCAGGGGCTGAATAATGCTAGGAGATTCCTCCAGAAGTGGGGGTGGGGTGGGGTGGGGGAGGTGAGGGTGTGTGTGTGAGATGGGGTGGGGGGAGGTGAGGGTGTGGGAGGGGTGGGGGAGGTGAAGGTGTGTGTGAGGGGGGAGTGGGCTCCCAAGGGAAGGCAGAGTAGGTTTGAAGCAGCTCCTGAGTTCCAGGGTTCTCATTGCGAGTCCGAGTCCAGAGGTCTAGGGAGTCCTTGACTCTCAACCGCCATTTCAGATGCAGTACTGGCTAGAGCAAAGGGAACCCTGTGCACTGCTGATGGGAGGCAACATGTTGCAGTTACTGGGGAAAACAGACCAGCTACTCTTTTTTTTTTCTTTTTTTGGATTTGGTTTTTTCGAGACAGGGTTTCTCTGTATAGCCCTGGCTGTCCTGGAACTCACTCTGTAGACCAGGCTGGCCTCGAACTCAGAAATCCGCCTGCTTCTGCCTCCCAGAGTGCTGGGATTACAGGCGTGCGCCACCACCGCCCGGCCAGACCGGCTACTCTTAACATGATTAAACACGATTGCCAAGTGATCTAGCAACCCTGCCCCTGAGTGCTCACCCTCTGAAACTGAAAATAGAGTCTTGAAGAGAAAGGAGGGCAGATCCAAGAGGCAAAAACAGTCTGGCCCACTGACAGGCAGCAGATGAATGAGACCCCAAGAAACTGCACAGGGGAATTTCGACCAGCCTTAAACAAGGAGGGCAGTTCTGAGACAGGCTATAGCACATGTGAACCCCGAGGACATTGTGCTAAGTGAAATAAGCCGGCCACAAAAGGAGACGTAGGATTTGAGTCCGTTCACAAGGGAGGAACCTGGAATGGCTAAATCTATAGTGACAGAGGGTAGAAAGGCCATTGCTCTGGCCCCAGGAGACAGCAGGGACACTCTTTGAGGTCTTGGGATAAAAGGTGTTCTGGAGACGGGTTTATAGCTTGCACATAGACCTTTGACAGCATAGACTGGGTCAGGAGAGGCTGTGTTAGGAGGACAGGGTAGGCACAGGGTTCAGATTACGGGGCAACTGGTCTATTGGTTAAATATTGCATCCACTTGGAGAGAGTTCAGAATATATAATTATATACACATATACATATATACATACACATATACATATATATATAATTAAAATTAGTCTGGGGGTGGCCTGAAACTCCTGATCTTCATGACTTAGCCTCCTGAGTGCAGGAATTACAGATGCATTTTGTTTCTCTCTCTCTCTCTCTCTCTCTCTCTCTCTCTCTCTCTTTCTCTCTCACTGTATGTGTGTTATATTTAACTGCAGTTAAAAATAACATAAAATAGTTGGAAGTGCCTTTAATCCCAGTACTCAAGAGGCAGAGTCAGGCAGATCTCTGAGTTTGAGGTCAGCCTGGTCTACATGGTAAGTTTCAAGACAGCCCAGGTCACACAGAGAGATGCTATAATACCAGTAAATAAATAAGTAAACAAACAAATGGATTATTTTTAATAATGATGAAAGCAGCGGCTGGGTTGAAGGTGTGCTAGCCAAAGCTTCTTCGTGGGATCATCAGAAAGCAAAAGACACTCCCCACACATGTGCTGCCTCACAGACAAGGGTCTGAGCTTCTCAGGCCACCAGCCCCCCCCACCCCCCACCCCCATCTCTCTGGGGACTAGTGAGGACTTAGGGCGTCTGAAGGAGAAAGCTGGTGGGTACATGGAGGGCTAGGGGCCACAGCTCCGTGACCCAAAAACCCCTTCTTGCTCATGTACACATTCTTAAGTATTTTCCACTTATTTTGATCTTGTCTTATTTCTTCTGTGGAAAAGTAGTGAGCTCCAAACCCAGCTAGGGATTTGTCAACCTGCTCCTCTTCTGGAGTCTAGCTGGAGGCAGGGGATGAGTTGGGGTGTTAAGAAATCTTTCTTCTCCAGGAACACCAGCGGGGAGGGCTGATGCTACTGATTTTCTTTGTGCTTAAGTGTGATTTTTGCCCCTTCTGTTCTCTTCTGGTGAAAGATCTACTGAAGACCCTGGGCATGGGTCAGCTGGTAGCCCGCTCCATGCCCTGGACTGGAAGTGCCAAGGGGCCTGCATGGCCTCCTTCCTGTGTCACAGAAAGCATGCTTTGGTCTCTCAGCCTTCCTCTGCCACAGTCGGGTCGTTGCATGTTTGTGCTCTTGAAATATTGACCATAAATGGTGCAATTTGATTTTTGGTACACTTGGCATGTAATTGGTACCGAGGCTGCCTGGACCTTAAAGACAACAGTTGACTAGAATATAGTGTTGCCCACTGAGGAGAAAGGAAGGAGGCGGCAGTGGCCATGGTGCCTGACATCCTCAAAGGTGAGCTTGCTCCTGCCTCACGGCGAAGGCTTTCTGAACCTTCTATGTCCTCACTGGTTCTTATCCCTCCAAGTCATAACCCACATTCTCCTTAATCTAAACATGGGTTATCACAGGTGCCCTGGACACAATATAGAAGTTCCTTTACTGGTTAACAATCTACTCCTTTAGCAAACAGTAGACTCTTTATTCCTTCTTGACTTTTGTAGCAGAATATTATTTTCTAAATTATTTTATTTTAAATCACATGTATGAGTGTGTGTGTGTGTGTGTGTGTGTGTGTGTGTGTGTGATATGTGTGAGGACGGGTGTCTGTGGTGGTCAGAGGCGAAGAGTCCCTGCGATTGGACTTAGTAGGAGGTTGTGAGTTACACTGTGGGTGCTGGAGACTGAACTCTTCTGTAAGAGCAGTGTGCACTCCTAACCGCCGAGCCATCTCGCTAACCCCTGAGCAGGATCAGAAAGAAAGTCTTCGTTACTGAAACATGGTGCTGCTGCATGCATTTCCCGAACACGTCTCTTGACTTTTGATCATCACAGTGTTTACTTTCAAGGCTACTCTTTCATCATGATCCTTGTTTATTTTTTCTTCTTCTTCCTTAATATATAATTGGCCTCCTCAGATCCTTACATTTTTGAGTAGCTTCACAGGCAATTAAAATACATACCCAACATTGATTTCATCAGCTTCATCAAAATCTCCCCTTGACAAGCTGTACAGTTGTTCTTGGCGGTTGGCTCAGAGCGGTTTTGTGTCTCTAAGCCGTTCACAATCCACAGACGCTGGCAAAGGCCTTTGGAAGCATGGGCGGGGCCGTGCAGAGGCCGTGTAAAGTGAGAAGTATAGGCATGAGGGTCCCGGCTGCAGGGCAGCTGGTCCACTGGTAAATACACCTGTGTTGAGTTGAATTCTCAGTGCCACCGGTGCGCTCATTCACAGGAAGAACGTCTGTGCTGCTGTGCCATGCTGATGGTAGTAAGAAGTGGGCCCCTGGTGTCCCTGTTGTACCCTCTCCCTGCCAAAGGAGAGCGCCTAGGACACCAGTCTAGAAGTGGGACATGAGGCCTGGCATGAGGAATGGGGTCATAAGGTCGTTCTGACTTGTCGAATTGTTAAACTGATGGCTGGGGCAGCTTCGTGAGGTTAGGCATGCTCTGATACTAAAGGCGTTGAAGCGGGAGTGGGATGTCGGGGAGACAGGGTTGGACCTTTCCAAATTCTTGACTCCTGCCCATAGGACTGGGTTTTGCCCATCCCTGCATCCTCCTAGCACCCTGTGGTTATGGACACAGCAGCCTCATTGATGATGGATGAGTAAAGGACCATTTTTTTGATTGAGTGGTTCAGCCACTGAGTGAACGGATGAACCAACTCTCCACACACTGTCTGGCTGACTAAGTAGGCCAGGTTGGCCTTGGACTGGCAATCCTCCTGCCTCAGCCTCTCTAGTGTTGGTATTATGAGTGTGTAATCTGGGCATCTGTGGACTAGCTCTTCTCTTCCATGTAATCTTCAGTACCCTCTCTAGCCACCAAAGCCAAGGAAAGATTCTCTTTAGAAGCTGCAGTGGCAGGTCCTTCCTATAGGAGCTGCAGTGGACCGCAGAGTCCTGAAGAAAGAAATGGGGACAAAGACCCTGAGAGGAGGGGAGTTGGGCATCTCCGGGCATTTAAAACTCATTGCGCTCTACAAATCAGGTGTGGCGGCTTTCACCTGTAATCCTAGCCCTTGGGAAGCTAAGGCGGGAGGGATCCCAAGTTCTAGGCAAGGCTGGGCTCTACAATGGGAACTTGTCTAAAAAAATGAAGCAAAATAGCACACTCTCTGGTCCAAAAGGTATTGATACCAAAAGGTATTAAGTAACTTATTTGGGGGGTTTTGAACAAGAAGTCATGGCTCTGTCTATAGAATACTTTGCCACCCAAGCATGAGGAACTGAGCCTGACCATATCTCAAAAAAAAAAAAAAAAAAAAATATATATATATATATATATATATATATATATATATATATATATCTGACCTTTGACCTCCCATGCTTATGTGCATGTGATTGTGTGTACAAGTGCATACAAGTGTGCACATTCCAGATACCCCCCCACACACATACACATACACATACACATACACATACACATACTCAGAAGCAGTGTCTGTATCTCTAGAGACTTTGGTCTGTGGTTCTTGGCATCAGGAGCTTTAACTCTCCTCAGGTGATTTCACACCTGACAAGGTTTACTACGTGCCAAAACCTTTACCTGTGTCCATGGCAAGCTGACAGAGTGTGGTCCCAGAACCAGCCATATCATGTAAGTTTTCAAGCTTTGGCACACACTTAGGGAATATGAACCTCGGGCTTTGTGTTATAACGTCTTCCAGGACCTTTTTGCCTTTTTTTTTTTTTTTTTTTTGAGACAGGGTTTCTCTGTGTAGTTCTGGCTGTCCTGGAACTCACTCTGTAGACCAGGCTGGCCTCGAACTCAGAAATCTGCCTGCCTCTGCCTCCCAAGTGCTGGGACTACAGGCGTGTGCCACCATGCCCGGCTTTCCAGGACCTTTTTATGACTGTTTGCTGAAGCCCCCAAGCTCCAGCCTGAGGTATGACCCACTCCCTCGTCGTTGACGAGGTGGACAGACTTAGGTATTAGCTCAAGGGAAGAAGCTGGACGGTAAGGACCAGCACAGGGACCTGAAAGTCCATGCCCAGACTGGTCTGTACTCCCTCTTTACCCATAATCCCTGAGAACATAAACACTTCTCACCGTGGGTCACTGGGGTCTCTTTTCCTGTCTTGGCTTTGCAGCCAAGTTTAGCTCCATTTGGAACATAATTGCTCTTGCCCCCAGGGAAGCAAAGGGCAGATCACCCCAGGAATCTTTCTAAAACGGTTTTATTAGGTGCTTAAAATAGCTGCTGGCAGATGGAGTGCAGAGAGGGGTTCTGGCTCACGGTGGCCTGTGACATTTGCGGAGTGTGCGTGTTCATGGGAGCCCGTGGTCGTGCATGTGTGCCCACAGCTCACCCGCCTGCCTAGGAGTGAGTCAGAAAGTGAGGGGTTGACAGAGGGCATAAGAAGGGGGTGGTGGCTTCTAATCTCCTTGACTAAGAAGGAGAGCCTAGTACTACGTTTACATATGGCATCAGGGCGGTTCCTCCGTCTTTCCTGGTGCACGCTGGTCCATCAGCTGTGGGGGACTGGAGGAGGAAGCCTCACTGTGGGTTTCGGGAGAGTACAGCAGAGCTCCAGGAAGCTCAAGGGCTTCTGTGGATTAAAAGCTTGGACTTGGGGTTGCTAATAAAAATGCTGAGGCTCCGCTTCTGTTTTCCTTATTTTTAAGGAAATAGCTGTACACGCAAGTGTAAGTTCCATTGTGGTGCCGAGATGGCACGGAGATAGGCGTCCATCTAATCCTTCCTGACAGGCAGGCTCTCAAACGGTTGTGGGTGGCTTTATTTCCCACGGCAGCTCACCACCGGTTCTCTTGAATCCTGCAGCACCGAGTGCGATTCTCAAACCTCTAGGGCAGTTCAGAATCCCACTGAATCCAAGATGCTCTCTACAGAACATTTCACACATCCGTGGACCCGGAAAGGTCTGTCAGTACTTCAGAAGCCCGTGGTTCATCTGTGAGATCACTCAGTGTCGTGGGAAGGGACTGTGAGGCATGGCCTTCCAGATTCCCCTGCCTCCAACCCTGCCCTGCCTCGAGTCTCATCCCTGTCAGGTGAGAAGGGACAGTGGTATCCAGGCTTATACAGTGTAGACCTGCCCTAGAAGGCTCTTTGAGGAGGCAGCTTCAGCTGTGGCCGTTGGGAATTCATTCTGGGTGCCTCTCAGATCCCCACCCCCACCCCCACCCCCACCATGCTGTCTCTACTCTGGCCCGCCCCACACCTGTGTCCTTTGATCACACCATGGACACTTTCTCCTTCTATCCAGCTGAGAACAGGTCTCTCCTCCATAACCACTACCTGATTCTGTTTTTGCCTTCTTGCTGCAGCGCCCCCACTCCCCAGCCTGCTTCCTGGATCTCCATGGAGAAGGAGCAAGAGTAGGAGAGGGTGAACTGGGAAGACTTGGGCTTGGTTCCAGCTTGACTCTCTTTGGCAGCGTGACCTTGGTTAAGTTGCTTAAATGTTCTCAAGCCTCACCCTTCCTCACCTGTAAAGGGGAGATAATAATATCTGTCCTGCTGACTCATGACATTTACTCAGCAAATGAGAATCGATGTTTGAGATGAACCTACATGTCTGAGTCATAACTGACATGGCCTCGCATTACTCTTGGGCTTGAGAAGAGGTTGAGCCTGGGCTCATTCTAAGCTTCTTATAGGTTGACATCCTGGTCCTTCTGGGTGGCAACTAGATAAATAATAGCCCCTTAGTAGTCTGTGATGGTTTCTATATGGTGAGCCCAGGCAGTGGCAGTATTAGGAGGTATGGCCTTGTTGGAGTAGGTGTGTCACAATGGGTGTAGGCTTAAGACCCTCACCCTAGCTGATTGGAAGTCAGTATTCTTCCATTAGCAGCCTTCAGATGAAAATATAGAACCCCCAGCTTCTCCTGCACTGTGCCTGCCTGGATGCTGTCATGTCTGCCTTAATGATACTGGACTGAACCTCTGAACCTGTAAGCCAGCCTCAATTCAATGCTGTCTTTTATAAGAGTTGCCTTGGTCATGGTGTCTGTTCACAGCAGTAAAAACCCTAACTAAGACGTAGTCCCTCAACCTACCAGTGTTCTGTGGCCAAGGAAGCTATCATTGTTAAAGTCTAAGATATCCAGAAGAAGGGCAAACTGTGGTCGACAAACCATGCTCCTTCTGTGTGCACTGGTGCTGAAGGGTGTGTGTGTGTGTGTGTGTGTGTGTGTGTGTGTGTGCTTTGATGCTTGAAAGCTTCTACTAACAAGGTAGAGGGGTTCTCTAGCAGAAGATGGAAAAGGGGCACCTGGTGGAACATAGAGGCTTGCAGGGTGGTACAGGCGGTACAGGTGGTACAGGCAGGGGTGGGGTCCTTACTTGTGACTAACAGCACAATGAAAGCCCAAGCCCAGGCAGCAGCCTTTGGATGGGGATGAAAGTGGAATGGCTCTGGGGGGCTTTGGAATGGTTGGCTGTATGGAAAACATGGCATACTCTCAGAGTCCCAGAGGCGGGGCAAACAGTGATGAGGACCGGCTGCATCTGGGTGCACACTTGGTGTATGGGCTTGATTAGTCTCCAGGCTAATAAAACCAGGACCTATGTAGCTGAGCCCTAAGCTCAGATGCAAGGACACCCCCTCCCCCACAGACAGACAGTCAGACAGACAGACAGACACAACAAAGCCCATCTGAACTGACCAATGCGGAAGCGACAGCCCTTCTGGAGGAGCCACTACAGAGCCTTGTTGATCAGGACCAGGGACGAGAAGGTGAGGGGGTATGGTTAAGACCTGAGAAAAGCACAGTTCCAAACTTCAGGGGAAGGAGTCATCAGCTCTGGTGAGAAACTGAAGTCCTGACAATAAAATTGCAAGTTATCTTGAGTTTTTTCCCTCTTTTCTTTTCTAATGAGGGCAGTATCTAAAAATAAAGTGGCTGCACGGGGACCTCTCTAATGCACAGAGCTTTGAGAAGGGTTCATGTTCTCAAAAAACTTTTGACATACTTTTAAAATATGTGAGTTTGAAGCTGGGCGTGGCGTTACGTACCTATAACTCCAGCAATGGGCAGGTGGGGTTGGAGGACCCGAGATCATCCTCGGCTACAGGGTGAGTTTGAGGCCAAGCTCGGGCTTCGTGAGATCTTGTCTCAAAAATAAAAATCAGAATTAAGGTGTATGGATTTTGTTTTGTGTCTTGAGATGGGGCTCTCGCTGTGTAGACCAGGCTGGCCTTGAACTTGTCGACGTCTGCTTGCCTCTGCCTTGTGAAGTTCTGAGATTAGAGCTACAAACCACGAAGCACAGCCAGAGGTATATGGATTTGAATTCAGTAGAGCAGAATCAACCAGCATTTAAATCCGCCCCAGCCACTTAGTAGCTGTATGACCGTGGAGATTTTTTTTGTTGTTGTTTTTCGAGACAGGGTTTCTCTGTGTGGTCCTGGCTGTCCTGGAACTCACTCTGTAGACCAGGCTGGCCTCAAACTCAGAAATCCGCCTGCCTCTGCCTCCCAAATGCTGGGATTACAAGCGTCCGCCACCACGCCCGGCTAACCGTGGAGATTTCATTTAACATTTTCTCAGCAAGCAGGTCTAAATCTGTATAAACGAGGGTGATAGCATCTACGTGGGGGCATCATGGGGCAGCAGAGAATAAAATGGCCCCGTACATAGGAAATCCCTGCTCCTGGGACTAGCTCTCGGGAAGTGCTCAATGCTAGCCATCGCTGCCTTCCTACAAACACACGAGATACTCTTCAACAAAGGGAGCCTGCGAAAGAATAGTTCAAATGGGTGAGCGCCATGCAAGGTAAACTGAGCCAGATGGTCTGATGCTTGTGACTCCCCTGAGGAGCATCCACTGGTAAAGTCACCAGGAAGGAGGGGGGTCCCCCTAGACCAGACACTGCATTGGTAGAGTTTGGTGGGAGAGCAGGTGTGACTCGCGCATGGCGGTGCCAACTCCCTGGTGATACACTTTCACAGAGGACACGGGTGATGCAGAATCGAAGGCTGGTAAAGACTGTTCCCACCACCTTAAATGAACTTGTACCCATTTTATGAGATCAGCAAAGTGCAGCCTACGCATGCCACAGTGACGGCGAGGTGTTAGCGAGAACTCATTTGAAGAGTTGTGGGGAAGTGGACAGGGGTAAGAAGACAGTGAAAGAACACGTGAGCTTCATCTCCAAATACAGGGAAAGGGTACATTTAGAAGACACAGAGGTTTAATGTCTAGCCCTTGCCAAGTTCCAGAAGGATGACTAAACAGGTCATTATTGGGTTCTCCACTTCTGACATGTAACCCTCACTGTCAGTCTGGTAATCCAAGGGGGGGGTCTCCTTGTGTCAAACCATGTCATGTCTGCACACCACCCTCCAATGGCTACCATCTCACAGGAAAGGGAAGTCATGCTTTATGGTGACCTACAAGGCCCAACCCTACTGCGGCTGCTCAGACCTCAGGCCGCCTGGTTATGCTCCCACTCCGTCTCCGTCTGCTGCTCCCCACGCTGGTCACCACGCTCTTCATCCTTGCTGTTCTATTGGCCTGAAACGCCCACCCAAAGCAAAGGGAATAGCTTTCTCCCCCAAATCTTTGTTCAAATGCCACAGCCTTATAACTATCCGAAAGCCCTCAGTTTCTACTCATTCCTGACATGTTTTCCCTCCAGTGTCCTCATTTTGATCAACATATTGAGCATATTGTTATTATTTCTTCATCTGTATCTCCAGTTCTGAGGACAGAACCCACAGAGTCATCGGTGTTTGGGAGGGAGCAGATGGAGCGAGCTCACTGGCCTGTCCTGGCCGACCATGCCAGTGTGTTCAGAGCTGAGAGAAACCCTGAAGCATGGAACTTGTGGTGCAAAGACCCAGCAACATGCCAGTTGCCCTCTGTGCTGGGCCTATGATCTCATGTGCTGCTACCCAGTGACCAGCCTGAGTGGGAGGGTGTGGTGGGGCTACCACAAACTCACTTCATCCTGCTTTGGCGCGGCCTCTTGCCACGTCTGCACTGATAGGCCTACAAGTGGAATGCACACGTGTGGGCTTCGAGACATGATTGCTTAACGGACCAGTGAGGGAGGTGGGAAGGCTGTAGCATCATGAGGAAGGTGACGGAGGGTCTCACGGCCTGTCTTCCTGGTGGCAACGCATCTGCCCCTGACTCATGTCTAGCTTGGCACCATCTTAGGCAGAAGCAGTTCATTCTCGTCTTCTTGGTGACGCGGGTACCCATGTGCTTTCCCTCCGTGCTCCTAACTAGCTGTCCCCGGAAAATGGGATTTCTCTTTCCAAGAAAGCAGTCCCTAGCTACCTTCTGCTCTTCATCTCACCCTGCTTAGTTCTTCGGAGGCAGCCAAGCAGTAAATCCTCGGAAGGGCAGGGCTTCCTTCCTAAGGGCCTGAGAGGCTGGGTAGCAGCTGTCCTGGGTTCCGGATCTTTGTGGCTGGGTGATATCTCCCTAGGGGCTGACAAGCTCCCCTGCTCTTAACTGAGACAGGGGCTCATCTCTCTCTCTGCACTATCTAACCCACGACACCCACTTTTCCATCAACCAATGTGGGACACCAGGAAGATTACCAGTTTGAGAATCAACTGACTATAGGCCCTGCCTCAAAAACCAAACACAGAACAGAAGGTGGAGGACAGCAGAGGCATGGAGTAGATATGGAAAACTCTAGCCATCCCAGACTGGGAGCCAGTGATTCCCAGTGTAGTGCTCAGACGGGCACCATCTGCTTTAGAACCTCACATGGGAAACATAGGAGCGGATCCAGCCATCTGTATTTAACCTGGTCTGCAGAGGAGCCTGTGGACTGGTGTAAGAGTCCCTGCCACAGAGATGGTAGCTTCTGAGTGCCCTGCTGTGGGGGTGCTGCTCTTGATTTTGGGGACTCATCTCAGTTTATATTCCTGGACTCGGCGTGCAGAACCTGATCTGGTGCCCACCCGTGTCTCCGTTTGCAGTCTTCCTGACGGCTTGGGTGCGTCCACCAAGTCTACCAGGTATGTTGTGCAACACAGGGTGACCCTCACACTCCTGAGTGGATTTGAAGAGTCTCAGGAAATTCGGTCCCTTCGCCAGCCCAGTTACCCAGAAGCCTCTGGCATCACCCGTTGCTTGGCCCCCTGGCAATCCCTGTCCCTGTTGGGTTTCCAACAGATGTTCCTCTTCACTTTCGGTTAGCAGAGTTAATCAGTAACCAGTTAAGAACAAAACCACCAAAGCAAACCAGGCTCATTGTGAAGCACAGCAGAATGGAATTCGGAGAGAAACAGCGATTTCCTCACGCCTCACCGTTCCCTCCTCAGAGCCTGAATCACCCATGCTCCACCCTGCCTGCGAAAGTTCCTGCCATCGTCATGATTTGCGATTAGCGATTCTCTGCACGATTCTACCTCTTGGGTTTGTTTAATTAGAAACAGGCTGGGAAGTGCATCCTCTGCACTGCCATGTTAAGTGCTTATCAGAGGAGAAAGGGGGGACCAGATTGGGGATGGAAATTTCCACTCTCTCCCTACGCCCGCCTTTGTCTCCATTTTTCTCTCCCACTCTGCTTCTCCTTGCCTGTGTCATGCTCTTCCTGGCTGGGGATTTCTCCTCAATCTGTTTCTCTTCTCCCAGCTCTTGTGCTCCCTGTTTGGGGAAACTTTGGATTTAGAGCAGACCTAGGGGCCAGAAATCAACATGAAAAGGGAAAACCACGGGTTGCTTTCTTCTCCAAGCTCTTATGGCATCCAACCGCCTGCCCCATCACCTTCAGGGTCTGAAGAGACCCAAGAGATTTTTCTTATATCCAGCACGCAAAGGATCATCTTCTCCCTATTGTTGTTGGTATTGTTTATTTTTATTTTTTACAAAACAGGAGAAAAGAGAGAATTGGGTTGGTGACAAGTGACACATTTCTCCACAAAGGTACAAAACTGCCTATAGAAAGTCAACTTCAGAGCCCAGGCTGTGGGATGAGGCATCCCTGGACACCTCTCTTCCCCAAATACCCTTCAGATCCAGCTGGGGCCACTCCCACTTTGGGGCAGGCTCCCAAGACAAGTAGGAGAAGCCTCTTTCAGCCCTTGCCCAGGAGGGGGATGAGCAAGCAACTGAGACTGTACAAAGAAAGAGAAGAGGAGGGGGCATTTCCTGTGGGCCGAGGGCCTAGGGACACAGGCAGGGGACAGCCAAGCTGAGGCCCAGAAGCCTCTGGGGCGGTAGGAAGCTCTAGGCAGAGTCCTTCCCATTCCTTGAACACACTCCTCAGAATCGCAGCTGAGGACCCCAAGAAGGCAACAGCAGCCATTTGGGGGCTGCGAAAGCATCCCCGGGAGCCGCAGAACCCCATCTTTCTTGGTCAAGCTGCCAGGCCTCAAGCCCGCGAATCAATCAAGGCCACGTTCCCGGCAGGCATCTGGCCTAGATCACGTCCCGTTTAGTGCAGAGTTGTCCTAGTTATTTCTCTACTGCTGAGACCTGGCGGGGCCTGAGCAATGTTGAGACAATGGTGGTGGCACTGTCTCCCCATCTGACATCTGGGCTGCTTCCTCCCTGGATTCCAGGGCAGGACGAGGGGTGCTGACACTACTCGGACAGAGGGGGCGCTCCAGCCCCAGAAAGCCCAGACCGGAAGAAGAGGCTTCTCACCCACCCCCTGCTTGGACTGGCCTCTGCCAAGGTGGGCTACAAGCCCAGCCGCCAGCAGGAGGACCGCAAGAGCCAGGATGGCTACGAGCCCGGGCCGGTCCCCCAGGGCTCTGTGGCAAGGAGAGGCCTCTTTAGTCCTGGCCCAAACACAAGCCAACTGGGTGTGGGCATCAGCAAAGGCCACTTGCAGGCAGGCCCAGTACTCTGTGGCCGGAAGGAGGCGGGTGATGTTGTAGCGGTGGGTGCCCCGCGGCAGTCGGGCCAGAGCGGTAGCTTCATGGTCCCGGAGGGAGGAGGCGCTAGACCAGGTGAGGTTGGTGGAGACTATATTGGGTGGGGGCGCCCAAAACAGCAGGATGTGATATGGGTGTGTCTCCTGCACGTGGAGCTCCAGGCCTGGTCCTTTGTCCCTGCCTGGCTGGAAGGGAGCGTGGCCAACCACAACACTGACTGTCTTAGTGTCAGCCCCTACCAGGTTCTGGGCCACACACGTGTATAGGCCTGCCTCTTCCGCGGTCACCCTCCGCAACTCCAGGGTCCCCTCAGGGAACACCCGGTACCTCCTGCCTGAGCGAGCAGGTGTCAGTCGAACTCCAGCTGGAGTGACCCAGTAGATCTCAGGCTCTGGTTCAGCCAGTGCTCGACAATGAAGTACCATGCTCTCTCCACTGGCTACGTGCAGGCTGGAGGGGAAGCTTCGGGGAGAGATGAGGGGCAAGCAGTGGTCTGTCATCTCCCGGAAGGGCACCTCCCGGACTGGGCGTCGCTGGAGGTCTGGAGGCTCGGCACACAGGGTGGACTGTGGTTCGATGAAACGGACGTGGGTACCTGTGGCATTGGCCCAGCGGATGACACAGTCACAACGGATGGGGTTGCCGTGGAGCCCCACCTCCTGTAGGTTGGGCAGAGACTCCACAGTCTGCTGGTGCAGGGCACTGAGAGCGTTGTTGTTGAGCATGAGGGTCTCCATCTGGGGCAGGTGGTGAAAGGCGCGGGGATGGATGAAGGAAAGCCGCGGGTTATTGGTAATGTCCAGCTTGGTCAGTTCAGGGAGATTCACCAGAGCGAACTTATCAATGGAGACCAGCTCCTCCATGTTGTTCAGTCCGAGTTCCTTGAGGTGCAGCATGTTGGCAAAGTCTCCTGGGCCTACCCGCTGCAGTGGGTTTTTGTTCAGGTCTAGAAACTTGAGCCCAGGTACCTGCTCCAGTGCCCGCTTGGGCACCTGGGCCAGCTGATTGTCATAGAAAGAGAGGCTCTCCAGGCTTTGCAGTCCCTCCAGAGCATAGTCTGAGATCTCCCTCAAGCTCATGCCTGCCAGCACCAGGCTGCGCAGGTTGGCCAGGGGCCGGAAGTTCATGTCCAAGATGGCATCTACCTTGTTGCCACCAATCATGAGGATTTCCAAGCTGGGCAGCATCTCGAACCAGCGGCTGTCGATGGTCCTAAGCAGGTTGGAATTGAGGTGCAGTCTCAGCAGGTTGCCGAGCCCTTCGAAGGCCCTGGGGGAGATGCGGCACAGCTGGTTATGGTTGAGATAGAGCTCTTGCAGGCTGGACAGCCCGGCAAAGCTGCGATCCTCCAGCCGGCTCAGCTGGTTCTCTTCTAGATGCAGGCTCAGCAGCCGGGGCAGGGCTTGGAAATCACAGTCTCGGGCGTCCGAGAAGCTGTTCTGGGACAGGTCCAGCTCCGTGAGGTTGGCCAAGTAGGCGAGCTCAGTCTGCTCTATCCGGCTGATGCTGTTACTCTGCAGCAGCAGGGTCTGTGTCCCCGCAGGGAGCCCTGGGGGCACTGCCGTCAGGAAGAGGTCATTGCAGTCCACAGTGGTGGCTTCACGGTAGGAGGAGCGGGGTGTGTACCAGGGCCGGATCTGGCAGGCACACTGAGGAGGGCAGGGTACACGCCAGGGTACCACCGGCACTGCGGCGGTGGTACCAGCCACCCAGGAGAGCAAGAGGGTAGCCACGAGGAGCCTCATGGTGGAGCTGGAAGGCAGGGGAGAGTCCTGCTCTTCACTCCGTGCAGGCTGAGGTTCAGCAGGCCTCCCAGGCTCTGGGGAACCACCCTCTCAGGGCAGTCATTCTACACAGGCTGGGTGGGCATCACTTTGTGCCATCCTGGGTGTGGGTCCTCATCTTTGTGCACCGGACTGGGACTGCCCACTCATTTCCTCGTTGAGCGGCCCTGGAAGGAGACAAGAGAGTTACAGCTGTCCAGGGCTGAGGGGTGGAATCGCTCCCTCCAGCCTCCTCTGGGGGGCTCCAGAAAGCAGAGGAGTAGCCCAGGAGCTGGATGGAACCAGACCTCCCAGACCCTGTTCTGCAGTCCTCAGGGTTTCAGAGTCCCCTCCTACCACCCTCTCAGGGAAGGAGTGACTCTTGAGTTTTTTTTTTTTTTAAAGGAAAGTGGAAAGTCTTGGTGACTTAGAGGTGTGGGGTGGTGGGGAGGGTGGTATGGTGTTGGGCGACAGTGGGGTTATTATAGTAGGTTATTGTTGCTACTATGTTTCCAACCCAGTTCCCAGGTAAAAGAAAGCTCAACTCAGCGGTTAACAAAACAAGCTACAAGCCTAGACTGGGCAGGCCTCCCACTTTCCTACTCTGTTTCAATCTATTTTATTCCATACAACTTGCAGTTTCTCTAGGCCCCGAGCTTCTCTCCCTGCCGCCTCTCCCGTTCTCTTTAACTGTTTCTCTCTCCCGGTTTCTCTTCTTCTTCTCTCTCCCCTTGTTCCTCCTCCTCCTGTATTATACCCAGTAGCTCCTCCCCTAGACTCTGCTCCTCCCACTTTCCTCCTGCCCAATCATTGGCTCAAGCCTTTATTTGAAAAGTCAAGGTGGGGAGACGGTTCACAAGGCAACTCCTCATCTGCAGCCCCTCTGAGGAGTGGAATTAATATCAAAGTACGAGCCCAGGGCTATCCACAACAGGTTATGTGTGCATGTTTGGGAGGGAAGGAGACGGATGGGCTGAAACGGTCATCGATGAACCCAGATAAATGTGGAATAGAGTCTTTGACCTTCTTACTCTTCCCTCCTTCCCTCCTTGGTTAAGTGAGATAAATGATCGTTTCTAGACTCTTCTTTGATGTTGCAGGAGGAAGGAGGTAGTGGAAACAGGCCCAGCACTAAAATATGGGATGGGCTTCCCAGAACTCTGGGACTGGGCAGTGGATCTTACATGGATTCTCATGGGCTGAGTTGCTGGGATGGTCCTGCCCATGGTCTGCCTAGGCTTTCTGGATGCTGGGTGGTCCTACCCGGGGTCTGCCTAGGCCCTCTGGATGCTGGGTGGTTCTACCCGAGGTCTGCCTAGGCCCTCTGGATGCTGGGTGGTTCTACCCGGGGTCTGCCTAGGCCCTCTGGATGCTGGGTGGTCCTACCCGGGGTCTGCCTAGGCCCTCTGGATGCTGGGTGGTCCTACCCGGGGTCTGCCTAGGCCCTCTGGATGCTGGGTGGTTCTACCCGGGGTCTGCCTAGGCCCTCTGGATGCTGGGTGGTCCTACCCGGGGTCTGCCTAGGCCCTCTGGATGCTGGGTGGTCCTACCCGGGGTCTGCCTAGGCCCTCTGGATGCTGGGTGGTTCTACCCGGGGTCTGCCTAGGCCCTCTGGATGCTGGGTGGTCCTACCCGGGGTCTGCCTAGGCCCTCTGGATGCTGGGTGGTCCTACCTGGGGTCTGCCTAGGCCCTCTGGATGCTGGGTGGTCCTACCCGGGGTCTGCCTAGGCTCTCCCGGGTGAGCTTTGCGTTACGGCCACTTCCCACTCTGAAGGTATGGACCCTCCTTTCCCAACAGCCTGTTAGAGCTGACCAGAGTCTAATCCAGCTCTGGGACCGGAGTCTAATCGCCTCAGGCCCGCAGGTGTAGTCTTCTGTAGTCTGGCCAGGCCCTTCCTGGCTTCTCTTGTTCTCTCCCAGTCAGGTTCTCTGCACAAACCTTTTGGGGGTGAGGTCACCCTGACATGCCACCCCCTTCTGTCTCATTTCTCTCAGACAACTAAGACTTGTTCTTCAAGGCTGAAGTTCAGTCACTTCTTACAGAGTTTCTTTTGGGCTGCAGGACTTTTGGGGATAACAGGCTCGTAGCCAACAGGCAATAGGGCACAACAAATCTCTACCTCCGGGGTTAAGGGGCTGGTGCTGTACTGCTGCGGTGTTGTGCTTGCTGTTGTCCAAGCCATCTAGAAAGCTTCCTCTGGTAGAGCCCAGCCCTCTCAACACGCCTGTAACACGGGGTGTGGCTGGTGCTTACAGTAGGGTTCAAGTTCTGTGTCCTTGGGGTCCCTTCCCCAGGGAGGTCTCTTCTACCCGGAGCCCCATCCAGGATGTTTCCTCCCTCCTGGGTGTAGAAAATCATCCTGTCTTCTCTCTCAGACCAGGCTGTACTGTCCCGAAGGTACCTCAGACCTTGGCTTAGAACAGAAGACTTTCACAAAACTGGGCCAGAACCCGAGTTCTGCTCTTTGGCCTGGTCTGCCTCCGAAGTAGAGGTTTGATCTGACAGGGCTTCAGTGGCAGGTGTGCAGAATGTGCTTGCTAGGCTCTGACCAGCTTCTTTTGTACATAACTGTACTAACTACCGGGCCTGTGAGCCAAGCACTCACACCTCTGGTTTGTATAGGTCCCGAAGAACTCCACAGAAGTAGGCTTTACTCTCCATGATGGGAAGCAGCCCAGCCTTGCGGAAGTGCCTCTCATACATCGCCGATCCCACCCCTGGTCTGGCCCAGCCTGCTTTAGCCTAGAGCTAGGGTGCACGGGCTGCCCTGAGGCAGATTGGTGCCATTCCTGTCCTCTGGGTGAGATCTCTCCTTGGCAGGAAGCTGCAGGAGGCTGAGTGGTGTTTACCAGTAACACCTCCAGCTGGCCACTTGGGGCTCTTTGCCTCAGTATCCTGCTCCAGGATGCCTGGCGGGGAGCAGTGGGGGCAGGGCAGCCTCCCCCGAGGAGGAGGAGGAGAGCGGCAAGCCTGTGTACATCTGAGTGCAGCCCACTTTTCTCAGCAGCTATTTCTGAAGGTGGGAAAAACAACGGTGACTTGAAAGGCACAGAGGTTTGCGTAGGGGTATGTGTGCGCTGTCACATAGATCTCAGGGCAAACAAACACACGTGCGCGCGCACACACGCGCACACGCACACACACACACATACACACATGTCTGCCTGCATACATGTTCAAGCGGAAGCCCTGGGAACCAGCTGCCCAGCAGGTAACTGGGGCTTGGGGGGGGGCGAGAAGCAGAGGGGGGCTCATGGAATACTTTGTGTGTGGGGAAGATGCAGGAAACAAGCCGAGAAGCGCCTGTCATTCAGATGTAGAAATGTTAGCGCCTCCTTTTCCAGGGTTGGGAGGTACTCCTGCCTCATAAGACCTCTTTTCACTCCCTCTTCCTCTGATTCCCTCCTTCCCTCCTCTTATTAGGCAGTCGAGGCTGTCCTTGAACTCAGGACCTCCTCTTTCCATCTCCCAAGCACTCAAGAGTATAGGCATGCAACACTGCGCTCAGTGACCATGGGACATCCAAAGGAACGGTAGCCTTCTAGACAGCCATGGAGTGCGATAAGCTCCCTCTCTACTAAGCTTAGCCCCTGGGAACCCAGTACCTCTCCCAAGGGGGGGTGGAGAGCGGTGAGCTGGTAACAGAGCCATCCAGCAAAGAATGCCGATGGATGAGGAGAACCCGGACAGTTCCCAGCTGGAGAAGAAGGCGGGGCTGAGTAGGTAGAAGGGCTCTTTGGAGAGGACCCCAATGTGTCACTGACCTTCAGATAAGACCCGAACCCCTGGCTTTCCTCTCGTCCATCAGTACCTTTGTTCTGAGTGTCACACAGCATCCAGTTGTGCTCAGGGCATTGAGAAGCTACCCAAACTTACAGGGTTCCGTGGCAACATCTCCACTGCTGGCTTTATCTGTCTATCTGAGCAGGAGCAGCAGGGTAGATTATTTCTGGGCCAGGAACAGGACTGGCTTTAAGAAGCAGCTGAATCTGAGATCCCAAAGTGGGATAAAGTCTCAGACCAGTCTTTCCCTTAAGGCTTAGCACACACCACCTCACTACCACACCCCTAAACCCCCCCACAGCTTTTCCCCTCCCCACAGCTTCTCTACCTCCCAGCTTTTCACCGCCACAGCTTCTCCACACACACACAGCTTCTCCATCCCCCAGCTTCTCCCCCCATAGCTTCTCCACCCAGTCTCTCCCTCCCACAGCTTCTCCCCCCCACAGCTTCTCTCCCACAGCTTCCCCTCCCCCAACGGAGCCCAGCGCTGCCACTCACTCGCCACTGTCATTAAAGGCTGACATGGTCCTACTCATTCAAGATGATTAGTGAGCTCTACAGGAGCTGCAGAGAAAGCCAATTGACTGTTCTCTATAATGTCCCAGGTGACCAGGAGTTCATGAGCACACGCACCGCCCCCCCCCCCCGAAACTCTCTGCAAGCTCTCCGTGTCCACAGAGAACCAAGCGGATGCAGGGTAATTGTGGGAGAGCATGAATAATACAACATGCAGAGCACGGAACATTACGTTTCAGGTTCCCACCAGCTCCATGTGTGGACGACAAAGGGATTCTTTACTTTCATTTTGTCAGGAGCACAGCTGAGGTCCAGAAAGGTTATATCAGAGGTCACACAGGTTTTTTTTTTCTCTTTTCACTATAGCCTGCCATGCCAGCCTGGTCAACAGGATAGATACTTTCTTGAGAGGACCTGGGTGTTAGGCTGGCCTAGAACACCAGCCTCAGTGGCAAGTTCTTTAGGAGGTGGACTTGGGTCCTTAGATTTATCTAGTTCCCTAATGGGTCCAGCAGACCCCTTCCTAGGCTCCTGGTAAGACTGGCCCCCTTTAGGAACACGCAGGAAGGACTCTTAATGTTTGGGCAGGCATGGGCCTAGCACCGTAGGGTCAAATAAAGTCAGCTGCTGCCCACAGACCTGACCCTGCCCTCTGACTATACAGAGGATGCCAGAGACACCTGGAGCCATCTTCCAGGCCCCAAGGCTTGGTGGCGCCCTCCAAGGGCACACCATTAGCTTGCTCTACAGATCCAAGTGGACCCGTTTCCAAATGGATTCCCTCCAGGAATCATCCTTGGTCTTAGCAGAATGGGTGGAATTGATTCTCCAATCCCTCTTCTAAGAAGACACCCTAAAGGAAGATTTTTGGGGACAGTGTCATTCCAGCCTTCCTTCTCTATCCCTGTCCCCTGCAGCACAGAGGTGGAGTCTACTGGTGCATGCAAACTCCCTCTTCGCTGCTATTGCTGTCCTCTGCCTCCTTCCCTAGTCCTCACCTAACCCCTGGCAGCAGGAGGCCAGTAGGCAGGCAGACAGCAGGAGGCCAGTAGGCAGGCAGCTACCAATGGCCTGGCCTTGGCTGCTTTGGGGCCAGGTTCCCCCAGAGCTGTGGAGACAGAGGGGCAGCATAATTGAGTGTAGCATTGATAAACTCCAGCCGCCTCAGCAGCAGATAGGCGCTGGGCAGGGGCAGCAGAGGGTGGGAGGCAGGCCTCCATCTGTACACGTGGCCTCCAGTGTCCTTGGAAGGTGAATAGGTCCATTTACCTCTCAATCACATGCAACCAGAGTTTCTGCACAGGAGACCACCATGTTTATCTAGTCTTCCAGAGTCTGAATTCCACAAATGACCATGTGGAGGAGGGCCGTTAGGACAGAAGGGACTCGGCTTTGCCAGGGCGTTTGAATCTGGCTGTGCACTCTCCGTGTGACCCTGGGCAAGGTACCCAGCTTCCCCAGCCTCACAAGGCTACAGCTGTGGAGATTGGGATGCAATATCTCTGTTCCCTTTATTTCTCCCATTATTGCGGCTTCTTGTCCCATCTCTGTCACCATTCTTTGTAATGCTTTTGAGTCACTGAGGCGTAAGATACTGCACAGGCCTGTTTATAAGGCACCATGAACTTGGGCAGATCTAGATGCGACTACCCAGCACTCTAGAAGGTTCCCATGTGCCCTCGCATGACACACAGTTACCTACCCACTGCCCTGACCTCTAGGCTTACTAGTCAGTTTAATCTTTAAGCCCAGCTTCCTATTCCTTTTCCGTCCTAAGTTGAGAACCAAGTCTTTGGACCTGGGCAATTCACAGGACGCTTACTACTACTACCAAGCGGTCCAGAGCCGCTCACCATCCTTCTGATGTTGTAAAGTGGGGCTTCTTTCCTGTTCTTATACCTAGAAATAGTTCTGTGCCTCAGGGTCCCAGCTCTGGCTAGAATCCTCATGGCCTGGGTCTGTCTGTTCCACGTCCCCTTGAGGCCGGAAGACACAGCTCGGTGCCGTCCTGGCACCCATGTTCCTAGGGCTTCTCATCATGGAGTACTGGGGCAGTAGACAGGAGGAACCATGGGAGTCACCCTGCACTCTTCACTTCCCCTACACTTCCCTCCCCGGAAGTCCCAGAGCCCCTCCCATTCTTCCTCTTGTCCCAAAGCCCACAGCCCCTCTCACCAACCTGCTGCTGCTCCTTTGGTCACGTCTTTGTCGGCTTCAGCACCCTGCTGTGCCTAACCATGATGAACTGCTCCTTCTCCCCTGGCAAATGTGCCCACCTTTTGTCTTTATTCCCAGTCTTGGCCCTTAGGGTGGCCTCTTTGATGCTCTCCCGTCAACATCAGAAGGGACCTCCATTCCCAGATCTGCCACACCCAACCTGTCGCCAACCCTGCAGGTTCTCACCCTGACCGTGATGCCCTGCTCCCTCAGACTCTCAAACTCTCCTTCAACCATAGAACTGATCCCAAACACCACTTTAACTGCGGGAAGACGGGTGCCATTCCTGAGGGCTCGTGGGCCAGACTTTCCTATAGGCTAGCTGTAAGGGAATTCTTGACGGAATTCTTAGACGAGAAACATAGCTCAGAGAGACTAAGGCACAGGATTGAGGTTTCACAGCTGGTTCATGAATGGCCAGGAGGGGACCTGGGAGGCTGCATTCATAGCTCCGGTTATTTCTGAGGGTTTGGTGCCAGAGCTCAGCTGGCCTGCAGGGTGACAAGGCAGGGAGGGTGAGAGTCCTTTGTTTAACCTTGCTCTCTCCTCCCAGGAATTTTAGAGGCCAAGGTTCTGGTAAAACTCCTTCATGGGTGGGGAGGCAAGGGTCTTGTTGCCAGGCAGCAATCTCTACGGCGGCAGCTCTCCTGGCTTGTCCAGGCGGAGGGGATGGGAGCTCCAAGCCTGGAGGGGAGCCTGTCTCATTATTTCTTAACTGGAACGGAGGGTGCCAGGAGGTGGCACGGGAAGCCATTTCTGTCTGATTGCACTGCACCAAAACAAGCTGCAGGGGAGCAGGGCCAGCAAGCCCAGGCTGGGAGTGGCTCCGGCTGGGCCCACCTCTTCTGGCTACTTGGGCGGCTGCACCCTGCCCCTCCCCCCCAGGGAGCGCTTCTCTGCCCAAAGCTTCTCCCCGGAGCTCCTGGGGTGCCCTGCGTCCCTGCAGGAGAGCCTGACTGTTCTCCTGCAGACCGAGAAGTCCAGAGTGGCAGGAGCCTTGCTCAAGCTGCCAGCTCTAACAGGCTGGCACAGTAGGAACTCAGCCAAAGGTCAGGCAGGGGATGTCTGTCTGTGTGTCTGTCTGTGTCCGGGTTAGAGATCAGAAGCCACAGGGACCAACTGCCCAGAGAAGAGAGACCTTCGTGGGTGATTCTGCCTCTCTTCCCTTAAAGGAGACCAACACCATCCCATGGCCTGTCTTTATCCCTTCAAGCCTTTCTGTGCCTCTTTTGCCTTCCTGGTCACTGCACCTGGGCGAAAGTTACTTTGTTCTCATTCAAGTTTCTGCCTGGTTTAAGAGGATCTTACACTGGCCTTCATCTTTCTGGAGCTTTCTCCCTGGGCCAGGGCCTTGTTCATGCTAGATAAATACTGAGCTTCGGCCCCCAGCCCTTTGTTGTTTTAGCTTTCGCTGACTTAGACTATACTATGTAACCCAGGCTGGTCTTGAACTCATAAGCAGTCTTCTTGATTCAGTCTCCGGAAGTGTGGAGTTACGGGTATGACTCGCCATACCAAGCTCAGTCGATAAATTAGCTAAGTAGAGATGGGAAAGTTCCCCCTCCTCCGTCTCCAGCCACACATGGTCTCTAGTCACTCTGTGTTACAGGGATGTCTCCCATTGAATCAGTTTTTGTTTTGATTATGCCCTAAGTTCAGACTCATTACAAAATAGTTATCTTTATGCCTGTATTATGTTTTATACTGTTCCCTTTTGTTTTGTTTTAAAGATTTATTATATGTAAGTACACTGTAGGCCCTGGGGCATTTGATTGGGGTCCTTGGCTCTATGTTTCAGGACAGATCAAGGACACTGTCCACCGGATCACAGATATCTAATAAAATAGTTGCTCAATAAACAGGTCAGATGCAGGTGGTGGGCAGCGACTCTCTCCCGGCGTGCTCCCTGCTAGGGTCCAGAGGTGCTCCTAGGGCAGGTCTGACAGCATTCTATAGACATTGCCCCAGACACATGCCAGATGGGCAGTCTAGACCGGCTGCCGCCCAGGTGCAGGTGCCGGGCAGATTGGGCAGCCTTCCCCAGCTGCCTCATGAGCCAGGGCCCCAAGATGGCCCCTTGGCCACAGGGAACTAGGCCCAGGGGCAGGGAAGGCACTAGAGAGGGACACGAGCGGTGCTGTTTCCTATTCCCAGTCCTCACTGCTCACCTAGGAAAATGCCTTCCTGTCTTAAAGCCACGGTGATCAGCGCCTGTGTGGAGCACTTCCTCCTGAGTGAGCACCCCTTGCTCCCTCCACGCACTATGAAGCCACAGCCTGCAGTCCTGAGGGGGCTCTTGTCTCCTCTCTGTGCACTGTTAGGGAAGGCCCCGAGTCCCCGGCTGACAGGAAGGCTTGTGAGGAGCTGTGGGTCTCGCTTGCACCTGGCTGCATGCAGCCGGAGGTGGGGTGGCGGGTGAGAAGGCAGAGCGGGCGGTCGTGGAGCAGGCCAGTTAAGCACGGAGAAAGGCCAAACCCTTCCTAACAGAAAAGGAAAATGAAATCAGAATGAAAATTGATGAGGCGGGGAGAAAAGGAGACTCGTTTCATCAGCAGGTTTACCAGATGAAGCCCAGAGATAAATCACGCTGCAAAGAAGGCCTGGGCTCCAGGGCGCAAGCCTTCCCCTCTGTCAGCTGTGGCAGGCAGCCTGGGAGATGAATGGCTGCAGCTGAGGCCCTCTGTGGGTGTTTTTTTTCTCTCTCTACCCCCGCCCCTCACTGCAGTGAGATAGCCTGTCAGCCCTCCACACCCTTCCAGGTTTGCCCTGGCCTGGCTCAGTCCTTCAGTCCTCCCTACCCCATAGGCCCCTATAGGTCACCCCATAGGTGACATCTGCACCTCAGCTCTTTCCTATTCTCTCTGTAATCACCTGGACTGCCTGCCCTACAGCACGAGGGGAGACAAGCCCAGCCCAGGGTGTGGGGGTTGGTGGTAGGCAATGCAGCAGCCCAGGCTACGGCTGGGAATAGGCTTTGATCAAGGCCCCATCCCTCCTCGGGTCTAGAGGGCCCTGAGCCCTCAGTAGCAACAGTTCTGAGAAAGTCCTCAGAAATGTTGATTCTCCAGTCCACCCAGCCCTCCAAGATCAGAGACTGAGGATGGATAGAGACCCATGCTCGAGCTGCATGACTTCTGAGATCCCCATTCTGTAGACCAAGGCATGATACTTAGAAACCCCCAAGGCATTTACTCATGACAGGCTTGCTGCTGCTCCCCGACAGGAAGGAATGGGGTCGTCCAGAATCCCCTCACTTCCTCTGTCCCAGGCACAGAGAAACTTCCGAGGCGCATCAGTAAAGGTCCGGTGGGCCTTTCAGTCATGCTGGGCACGACACTCGTGGGAGAGGCAAGGGCCACAGCGTGCAGAGAGGGCAGGTGGGCTTTCACAGATTGAGAACAAAGCAAAGGGAGAATCTCTATGGAATATAAAGGTGTTCTAGAGGACATGCACACATAGTCCCCCCACATGTAGGAAGTTAGGCAAGTAGTTAGCGGAAATACGCTGAAAATTAATGTGTGGGCTAGTTTTATATCACATTGACAAAAATTATAGTCTGTGGTGGTTTGCATAAGTTCAGCCCAGGGAGTGGCAGGATTAGAAGGTGTGGCCTTGTTGGAATAGGTATGTCACTGTGGGGTTACTCTAGCTACCTAGAAGTCAGTGTTCTACTAGCAGCCTTCAGATGAAGATGTAGAACTCTCAGCTCCTCCTGCACCATGCCTGCCTGGATGCTGCCATGTTCCTGCCTTGATGATAATGGACTGAACCTCTGAACTTGTAAGCCAGCCCCAATGAAATGTTGTCCTTATAAGACTTGCCTTGGTCATGGTGTCTGTTCACAGCAGTAAAACCCTAACTAAGACATAGTTATTTGGGAAAGAAGGAAAAAAGTCCACACCAGATTGGCTACTTTGGTTGATGATTGATGGGATATAGCCTAGCTCACCCCTGGGCCAGTGGTCCTGAGTTCTGTAAGAAAGCAGGCTGAGCCAGGAGGCACAAGCCAGTAAGCGAGACTCTTCCATGGCCTCTGCTAGCTCCTGCCTCCAGGTTGCTGCCTTGGCTTCTTTGATGATGTACAGTCTGCACAAGTGTAAGAGGAGCTTAACCTTTGCCTCCCCAAGTTGCCTATGGTTATAGTCATTGCAGTCGGTATTTAAAACAATGAGTAACATTGACAGGCATTTTGATAAGATCATCTTTAAACATCTCCCTACGCTGGGAGGACCAAGCTCCTGTCGGGAGTCTGGACCAGGAAGGAAATACAGATAATGGGAAGACATTCAACCCAGGAGGCACCAGGAGCAGAGGCCTGGGAGAAAACTATAGGAAGTGAATGGCCTATGAGGAGAGCGGTACAGAGCAGTGCAAGCCAGGGCCAGCATGGGTCTGGACATGATCCTGTGTGTGGTTTAGGCCTAGTGTAGTCACAGGAGCCATGGAGGCCATCGAGATTTCAGCCATTGTTAATAATCCACCGAGCCAGCCGCACCTTGAGATTGAAATCCTATGACACTATGGTCTGAATGCAGGCTCGAGATTCTTAAGTTAGAAACCCAATCCCTGCTGTGGAGTATGGTGAGTCAAGCTGCTAATCTAAGCACTAGGGAGGCAGAGGCAGGGGGAATCTCTGAGTTTAAGTCCTGCTCGGTCTATAGAGTGACTTCTGGGACAGCTGAGATTACACAGAGAAACTTTATCTTAAAAAACCAAGATGAAAAGAAAGAAACACGCTCGCCAATGGCTCAGTATTGGAAGGTGTTTTTGTCACAAGTGCTCTCTACCTTCCTGAATTGGACCCATGATATTTTGAAAGGCATGAGAGAAGAGTTTTATCTTTTTCTGTTAGTCTGCTTTTTTTCCCCCCTCCTTCACGTGGAGATACTGTATTCTCCAAGAATTCAAAAAACTATCTTGAAAGCAGACAGCAGGCCTCCGTGCATGCTGCTGGAACCTCGGTCTTGGACTTCTTGGCTTCCAAAATTGTGAGAAACAAATTTCTAGTCTTTATAAATGCCCAGTCTGTGGTGCTGGCCTCAAGTAGCACAAAGAGGACGTGTTTGACGGCCACAGATGCCACCTCTCCTGTTTTCAAGGAAAGAGTATTAGGTGACTTGATCAAGTTCACACAGCATACAGTAAGGGGCCAAGGCCAGAGGCACGATGTGTCTCCAGTCCAGTCCTGATTGCCCCGACAGGCACTGAAACAGCCTGCTTGTGATCCAGGTCTGACATCCTGTGTCAGACATCCCAGTGGCTGCCTGTGTGCTCATAACGCCACCATAAGGGGGTAAGAGGGGCTGAGGAGCTGCCCTGCCGTGTAAGAGCTGCTCTGCAGTGCTCGTCAGTAAAGCCAGGTCATGGCTGGTTGGCGCCAGAGCCTATGATCTGGGACCTGATCCTTCGAGATCCTCCTGCCCCACTTCCAATTCTTCCTCTGTCCCATAATGGAATGGGGGGGGCAGCGGCAGGGATTTCCAGTTGACCTTCTCTTGATCAATCTCCTTTGGGTCTGGGCCAATGCAAGAAAAAGAAGCTGGCCTCTGGCCTAAGTTTACAGGCCTTCCTCAAGGACGAGCCTTTCCCTGCCCTGGTACAGCTTCTCCTTCATATCTGCGCAGCCCAGCATGCCAGACAGGCTGACGGCTCTCAAGCCCGGAGCCTGGTGGAGGGAAATGCTTCAGTCTGTGATCAATACCAGGCATAATTCAGTGACTGCAGCAAGTACAAAGGAGTGGAGGTTAAATCAATATTTAGAAGCTTCAAAATTAAACTAATTAAGAGCAAGCCTTAATGATTTTTTACTGTCTGTGAATAAAAAAGATGAAAAGCCCGCCTATATTTCACAATTCCACTTTAGTAGCCGGGTAATAATTCGGAAGAGCAGAAGTGAACCGTGCTCTGGCGGCCCCGCGCTGTGCTGGAGAAGAAGGGCACCTTGTCTCTGGAGATGGAAGATGGGGGAAACTGGAGCATCGAGGAAGCAAGGGGAACGTACTGCAAGGCTATTGGCCTGATGTCAGGCACACCATGTGCTACATGGTTTCCCTCCAAAAGATATACTCCCACTCTGGGTACTTGTGAATGAACCCTTCTTAGAAAATAGGGTCTTTATAGATGTAATTAAACAAAGATGATGTCGTCAGGAAAGACCCCAAGCCAATATGACCGACATCCCTTGAGCGGAGGAAAATTCCACCCGAGGCGGATACTCAGGGAGAAGGAACAAGATTCAACTTCAAGCAAAGGAATGCGCCCTGCCCCCACTGATGACTGTCCGCAGAAGCCAGCAGAGGCTAGCATGAGCCCCTGTGGGCTTTTTGAGGGAGGCTAGTTCTGCTGACACCTTGAATTTGAACTTCTAGCCTCCAGATCTCAGATAATGTGTTTGTGTTGTTTGAAGAGTGTACTGGCTGGTGTTGTGTGTCAACTTGACACAGGCTGGAGTTATCACAGAGAAAGGAGCTTCAGTTGGGGAAGTGCCTCCATGAGATCCAGCTGTGGGGCATTTTCTCAATTAGTGATGGGGGGGGGGAAGGGCCCATTGTGGGTGGTGCCATCTCTGGGCTGGTAGTCTTGGGTTCTATAAGAAAGCAAGCTGAGCAAGCCAGGGGAAGCAAGCCAGTAAGTAACATCCCTCCATGGCCTCTGCATCAGCTCCTGCTTCCTGCCCTATGTGAGTTCCAGTCCTGACTTCCTTTGGTGATGAACAGCAGTGTGGAAGTGTAAGCTGGATAAACCCTTTCTTCCCCATCTTGCTTCTTGGTCATGATGTTTGTGCAGAAATAGAAACCCTTGACTAAGACACATATATATACATACATACACATACATATATGTATATATGATGACATATACCTGTACTCTCAGCATTATATTGGAGGTTGAAGCAGAATTGCCGTGACTTTGAGATCAAGGTCAGCCGGGGCTGCTTAGACCTCGACTTATAAAGGTAGTGTGTCACTTTTTGTGGCAGGGCCCACCTGTAGTCGCAGCACTTGGAAAGTGGAGATAGTAGGATCAGTTTAATGCTGGACACTACTATGACATAATGAATTTGAGGCTAGCCTGGGCTACATATGACCCTATCTCAAACAAAAACAAACCCCAAACCAAAAAACCCAGCATGCCTGTGCAGTCTGGTCTTGTTCTCATCATGACATCCTGCCCCGGAAGCCCATCCAGTAAGATCAATTCTGGGGAGTTGGGGGGGGGAGCGGGCTGGCAGTGTTGATTGACAAGGTTTCTGGAATGTTCTGAGGCTTCGCTGGCTCCGCCCCTGGTGGCTGGGTTGAGGCAGGGGCTCCAGAGCAGTCTTCCTTTGTCTTCCTTACAGCACACAGAGCATGAGTGGACTGGGGAACAGCAGGAGCCAGAAATAAAATTCTATCCTCAAGGACCACTCGAAGCAAATGTTCCTAATGGCTCCCCCCTCGCTCAGCACTGGTGTTCTGTTCCCAAGTGCAGCACGACAGGGCAGCTGCTCTGAGGGGGCCTCCTCTGGGGGGAGGGTTTTTCAGGTGCTCTCAGAATTTCAGAAGAAACTGCAGCGTATAGCAATGGGGGGTGGGGTGGGGCGGGTCTCAAATACAGTCCCAGGGGACCTGCCTTCCTGCTGCCACGACAGCTAACATTCTACTCAGCTGGGTATCCCTAGAGAAAATAAGCATGTGTTGGCACCTCACTCTCACAGGGGCAGGCGACAGCAACACACCATGACAGCCACCACTGTCTCGTCACAATGCCAGCATCTGAGATTTCCTCCTATGCTGTAACTGCAGCACCAGCCCCTCCCCCTCCTCTGTCAATGCCATCAGTCCCATGCCTGCCAGGACGTCCATTCTCAGCTTTGGCGCTCTCTCTCTCTCTCTCTCTCTCTCTCTCTCTCTCTCCTCTCTCTCCTGTCATCACCACCCATTTGAGTGACCTCAGCTACCATCCTCACAACTGCATCTACTGTCAGCCATCCTGTGACTCACAAGACCCTGGTCACCATGAAAGAACACGGGAACGCCTCACATCCGCGATGTGTACACACTTAGACCCAGAGTCTGCCACTGGCAAAGACACACGAGACGGCAAGATTCCAATAAGAAGAAGAGGTGGGACACAGGGGTACACAGAAGTGTGCACAGGGGCCCGCGGAGCCCACGTGCACAGAGCCGAGGAACAGGCGTGGCATGGGGAGGGGGAGTAGGGGCGGGCCCAGATGCCAGGTGTTTCTTGCACCTCTCCACATGAGTGAAAGATGAGTGGGAGAGCAAACCTGGTTTCTTACCCAGCCAGGGACCCTCTGAGCAAGGGTTTGAGGTGCTGCACAGTGGGCACAGATGTGTCTGCACAGGGTATCAGGGAAGGCGGAGGGGCTTTGTAGGAGCTGCTGCTCCCACCTCACAGGGCTAGGGATGGGCTGGGACTCAGTCAGAGTAGGGAGCGGTTCTGCCCTATGTAACCAAAGCCCAACTCAGCATTCCCAGTGAGGAGTCACTTCCCCACCAGGAAAGACAGATTCCTAGCTGACAAAACTCAGGATGTGGGGAGTGGACTGAGGGGCTGGGGCAGTGCTTTGGGCATCGTGGTGAGGGGCTGGAAGGATGCTATTGGCACGGAAGCGGAAAGAGCTGCTCATCTGCATGCTTTTCCACGGCTTGCCCTGAGCCTGCCCTGGCGCGAATACCATAGCAACACGGTGTTCTTTAAACGCGGGAGTTCGCGCCGCCATTGCAGAGAGAGTTAGGCAATTTAATTAAGGAGCTGGCAGCAGACAAACTTTGTGAGTTAAAGGCATTTTATTAAATCCCATTGTATTACGCAGCTTGGTTCCCGCAGGGGCTGTGGAGCTGGGAGAAGCAGGGAGAATTCGCCTGAGGTTTCTTTGCCCTCCCTTGCTGCTTCAAGAAAGCATGGGTGGAGGGGGGATCCCCACTGTGACTGCCTGGTCTCCCAGCCTTGGGCCCAAGGTAGCAGTGCGGGGGAATGCAGACCAGGTGCCTCTCTTCAAGCTGTGGTTTCAGGGTCAGGGTCCACACATGGCTTCAGTGTTACCCGTGCAGCTCTGGGCGAGATGGATCTTGGGGACGCCAAGGCCTCACCTCAATGATTCCCCCTTCCCCTGCAGCAGGAACTACCAGCATTCCCATTTTACAGATGAGGAAATGGAGGTATACCGAGGTGAAATAAACAGGCCTTTGACAACTATATGTCACAGAGAAGCCAACTCAGACTTGCCTGGTGGCAACATGGGCACTGGGGTCCTTGTGATCTCTAGTCTGCATTAAGTGGAGCATTACCCCTGGCTGGTCACCCCAGGCTGCCTCTGGGAGGCCTTCCTGTGTTGGCTCGCACGGGGGCGTGGCTCAGTCCTTGCCAGTTCTGGAGGCCATTGGCTTTTAGGGTGCCAGTGGGCTCCTGGTCATAGGGCTTGCTTGGGCTCCTCATGGTCACAGGGTTGTGTCCAACATCTAACCCTGTGGCCACCAGGCTCCCCAGGTGGTTAGACTTGTCTGACCTCAAGAGAACTCCTTCCTAGTGCTAGCGCCCTACTGCGAAGGGAAAGAGTTACCCTTCTCTGAGCCTCCTGGACCTGGCATCATGGCTTTAGGCCACCCAGCCACCTGGCTGGACACTTGCAGACCCACGAGGTCAACCTCATGGACCCCGTTTCCTCAGTTCTAATGGGGAAAGTGATATATGAAACGGATGCAGCCAAGTTCTCTGCCAGGCACTTGCCAGGAACCGTCCTTGTAAATCCTCACAGGGTGTTGTCATCTCCATCATGAAGGCAAGGAAACGGGGTGTAAAGAAGGTAAGCCTCTGCCCAGCTAGGAAGGGCGATAATATGCCATTACATATAGACACATCTATAGCTACGTTTATGCACACCTACAAACACCTACACACACACACACACACACACACACACACACACACAGGACAGAGTTATGCTAATGACTTCTTTAGAGAGAATTCGAGCCCAATCAGCTCACAGTCACCTATTTCATTGCTTAGCTGCATTGACCATGGTCTCAGTCTACTTGGACACAAGCACTAAGTACCATAAACCAGGAAGTTTATAAAGAACAGAACTGATGGGGCTGGAGAGGTGAAGGCCACGCTCTCACTGTGCCTGCCTGTGGTAGAACGGGTTTCGAGGCTCCGAGGCTTTTACACAAGCACTTACCCCACCTGTGACCTAATTGTGTCCACACTTGCAAATTACGATTCGGCACTCGGGACAGTGGGCACAACTACCCAATTACGGAAACACGGGAAGCCTTGGCAAAGCACTTCCGGGACGTGTCTTCTCCTCTCCCAGCATGCTCTAGAGCTGCAGCCCTGGGGCCTGGCTACGAGGCTTCCCGTTGTTGTGAGACACCTCTCTACCTCCCTTCCCTACTTTGAGACTCTGAGGCTTCCAATGGTTGCTTCGTTGTCCCCAAGTGACACCCTGAGAAGCCTCCAGGTGAATTATGAGACAGGACATAGAAGCTGCCACAAAGGAAAGTCATGTGACCAAGTGGGAGGGGCCAGTCCACAGCACCGCACAGGTCTTCCCAGAAAAGAGTGAGATTTAACAGTGTGGTTTGTGTGGATATTCCAGACCACAGTCAATCTTACCAAGCTGCAATTCCCTTGTCTAAAAAATGAGGATGGGAGTTATCTACCTTGAATCCTAACAGGTGCCATTTATTAAAAGCTTACAGTATATTGGACCTTTGTAAAGTTTGAAAAAAATTTACTCTGTGTGTGTGTGTGTGTGTGTGTGTGTCCTCTGAGCCAGGAGAGGGCACTGGGTCCCCTAGAGTTACAGCCATCTGGCGTGGGCGTTGACGTGGGCAGCACCAGCATGTCTTCTCAGGGAATGAACAAGGGGACTGTTCTCCCAGTAATAATGATTAAAATCCTAATAATGAACACCCTACAGCTTCCATATCTCCAGTGCCTCTCCTCCAGACCTCAAAACTCTGGGCAACCAACCAACCAACCAACCAGTTGGCTTACAGCCACACAGCAGGCCCAGAATGGCTTAGGGATGGTCAGACTTTGTCTCCTCCAGTTGGGAGAGAAGCACCCAGGGACAGCCTTAGAGGTTACGTTGGAGTGACACAGTCACAACTGGAAAAGGATTCTGGGTGTTCACTTCTGTGGGTCTGGTTGTAGCCACGCCCAGGAGGAGCTGGTTGGGGGGGAGGAAGGTGTCAGCCCAACCTTCAAATGCCCCCTCCCAGAGCTTCCCAGCTGCCTCTGCTCAAGCAGGGCTGTCAGTGTCTCTCAGCCAGTGGGGATCACATCCTGTAGGGCTTGGCCCTGCAGGGGACAGCTGATGGCTTTCTCTGGTCTCAGCCAGGAGTCATTACACATGGAATGTCTGGTTTAAACAAGTAATTAGGTGACTGTATTAGAAATGTACGTGCTTCCCACCAGAGAAGGATGGAGACTTCCCAGACCGCAGTAACAGCTGCTCTCCTGCGCAGCCGTTGCTGGGGGGAGCCCTGCGCCCTTCCTTCGAGCCAGGATCCAGAAGGGCTCTACACTGGACAGCCTGTCAGCCACGCAGGCCCATTCCTGACTGCCTGGTGCCTGCCCACATCTTTACAAACCCAAGGACCCTCGGCAGCTTAAATAATTGTAAAGCTCCCAGGGAGGCTGTGGCTCCGCCCCGCTGCTCTCAGGGAGGCCTTGTCGGAGGCCCCCACGCCCCTACATCCCTGCTCCTCACTGGCAGCTGACCTTGCTGGGGTGTCACATCTCCTTCACCTCCAGGGACTTCAGGGCAGGAAGGAGTCAGAGGGGAGACTGAAGATAGACGTCATGATAAATTTGCCCCACCTCAAAACCTCCAGGTATTCAAAAGCTTTCAGAGTTTGGGAGCTCCGTGGTGAGTTTCCAGGCCAGCGCAAGGGCTAGGTAGAGTTGTAGGTAGCCTCAGGGTTCTGTTCTGATGAGCTTCTCAGCAGCTGCTCTGTCCCCTATTCTGCTGCCAGCTTGATTCCGGATGCTGGCAAGCCTCTTGCTATGGCCACAGCCTTTTCTGCCCTGCTGGAAGCTTGCGGGGCCTGAATGAGGATGACGTGGTCGAGGCGGTTTGCAGACCCTGTGTGGAGCAGGCGCTGGCCTCCCCTACCACACAGGCAGTGATGGAGTGCCCTCCTCTGTGCCTCATTTTTTCCCCTGCTGCGACAGTTCCATATCTACCGTTCCCTGTCACCATGCTGACAGCCTTTAATGATGAAAACAGCCCCAGTGTCATATAAATTCTTCCAGAATCCGAGAGGCCAGGAGGAGATCAGGTTTGGGAAGCTGGGAACCAAATTCGCTTCACTGCATGGCGAAAGAGAACACAGCTTCCGAAACATCAAAAGACTCGTGTTCAGATCCTGCCCTGGCATCTCTCTAGCTCTAGACCCTTGAACACATGGCTTAACCGTTCTGAGTGTCAGTTTCTAGATCATGAAACAAGAACAGCACTTCTTCAGCGTTAAAGAGAATCATCATGACAGAATCATCATGACAGAATCTGGCATAAGGCAGGGCAGGAGCTCAACAAGTGAGGTCTCGTCTCCGGTCGGCATGGGTAGGGACACTGAATGACTGTGTTAGGTCTCAAATCTGGGGCAAGCAGCTAACTGAGGTGCCAATTAACATATGAAAGCGGGCACTGCCAGCCAGCTTCCCTCAGCCTCACCAGTACTTGTTCTGGAGATATCCTAGCTGGCCTACTCCACTGCTATCAATTCTCCAGCCTAAAGACTGGGCTGGCCCTTTCCCCAACCTTCTCTTCCCTGTATGTATGTATGTATGTATGTATGTATGTGCGCACACATACACACACACACACACACATACACACACACACACACACACACACATTTGCTATGCTGGATCTCTTGGCCTCTTTGCCTCTTGGCTGATGTTCCTGGTTCCTGCTCTCTAGGTTCCTAGGCTTCTGACACCCCCCCTTTTTTTTTTTGGTTTTTCGAGACAGGGTTTCTCTGTGTAGCCCTGGCTGTCCTGGAACTCACTCTGTAGACCAGGCTGGCCTCGAACTCAGAAATCTGCCTGCCTCTGCCTCCCAAGTGCTGGGATTAAAGGCGTGTGCCACCACCGCCCGGCCCAGCTTCTGACCCCTTTACCCCCAGTTCCTTACAAGGATCCATTCAGTCTGCTGGTCATGTTCACTCTAGACTTTTCTAGATGCCTCTGGCTATGTTCTCCCTCATATCTACAATACAGTTTCTCCTCCACTCATCGCTAGGAATGTCATGTTCTCTCTCTCTCTCCCTCCCTACCCCCCCTTCACTTGTGATCATTCTGGTAGTCCTAATGAAGTATGAGGGAAAGGGGGCCCTAGTGGGGTGGCCACTCGGTCGCGTGGAAGTGGTAGGCAGAGGGAGAGCACTCTCCCTGTGCTTCTGGCTGGAGCCCACCAGTCCCATGGCTTCCCCACGAAGCTGTCCCTGGAGCCACTCCCCGACATCCCACAGCAGCCATCTGGGCTCCCTTCTGTCTCTCATCTCTTCCCTCTGTCCTCATGAGAGTTGCTAATCTCCTTGGTGACTAGGGCAGATCCTCCTCCAGTCCTGCCGCCACCTCCGTCCCTGTACTCACAGGATCTGGAGCTCTCCTGTGTGCTTCCAAGTCTTTAAAATCTGTCCTTTTGGAATTTTTCTCGTCTGCTCGGGGAATTCTTAGTTATTTGGCTCTCACCCTTGCCATCCTCCCCGCTGCCATAGCGCCGACCCAACCTTAGCAGGAGCTGGTTCCCTAGCAACCTTAACTGCCTCCCCTAGGCTGAGCTCCTCCGAGCAGGGGCTGGGCACGTGGCCAGTGTTCATCGGTTTGTGTTGGGTGGATCAGATTACGGGGCTACCCTTTGATGGACGCTTCTTGTTGAGGGAATGGTTACTATCCCATTTGGTTCTTACCAGAGCAAGCCTGGCCCTGTGTGTAGACAAGGCATGGGGGCCAGGTCTGCTCAGCTGGAAGTGTAGCTACCTGGAGTCTGCAGTTCTCTACTCCATGCCAAGGCATGATGCTCTATATCAGCTCTTGCACCTATGCAGCAAAAAGGCAGGATGGGGATGAGGAAGGGATGCACCTGTGTGAGAACTCATCGCGGTATCATCTCCCTCTCACACGGACATCCTGCAGTTATAGACTGATGAAGCAACCAAGGTGACTGACTGGGCAAGAGCCATCTGAGAAGATACACAGCTAAAACTGGAGCCAGACTAGCTCTGAAGCGAGAGTTGCTTTTTAAGATGCTTCCTTCTGCAGAAATTGCAACGCAGTTCCCATAGGAGTCCGGGAAAGGTTCACACTGGAAAACTGTATCTGTGTGGTTTGTGTTCCTGCGATTTCTCTTTCACAGACCACAGACGATAGGCATAAGAATGTACAAGTTGATGGGTTGGTAGGTGGATGAATAGATGGGTCTGAGGGTGGGTGGATCAATGAGTAGGTGATATGATTGTTAATAGTGACTGTCAACTTGACAGGATCTGGGATCACTGAAGAGACAAGCCCCTGGGCATCTCTATGAAAGGTTATCTAGATTAGGGTAAATGATGTGAGAAGACTCATCCTAAACATGGATAACACCATTTCAAGGACCGGGGTGCCAGACTTCATAAAAAGGAGAAAGCTAATTGAGCCTTAGCATTCATTTCTCCTTACTTCCTGACTCTGGATACACTGTAACCAGCTGTCTGAAGCTCTGTTGCTGTTGTCTGTCCGATGGACTGTGTTTTTGAACTGTGAGCCAAAATAAACCCTTCCTCCCTTGAACTGGTCTGTGGGTGTTTTTGTCACAGTAACAAGAAAAGTAACTTATACAAGTGTGTGGATAGATAGATGGATGGATGACTAGATGCATGTATGGACTGGTGGGAGGAGGGATAGGTGTGTGTGTGGGTGGATGGATGGATACATGGGTGGATAAGTGGTGAGTGGACAAATGCATGGATAGATGGGTAAATGTATGTATGCATATTTGTATATGTAAGCATGTATGCTGTATGTATGTGTGCTGGATAGTTTTATGTTAACTTGATATAAACTAAAGTCATCTGAGAGGAAGGAACCTCAATTCAGAAAATGCCTCTATAAGGCCAGGTTGTAGGCAATCTTGTAGGGCATTTTCTTAGTTAGTGATCTATGAGAGAGGGCCCAGCCCATTGTAGGTGGTCCCGGGTTCAACAGGAAAACAGGCTGGGCTGAGCAAACCATGGAGCAAGCCAGTAAGCAGCACCCCTCCATGGCGTCTGTATCAGCTCCTGCTTCCAGGTTCCTGACCTGTTTGAGCGTGTGCCCTGACCTCCTTTAGTGGTGAACAGTGCTGTGGAAGTGTAGGCCGGATAAACCCTTTTGTCCCCAAGTTGCTTTGGTCATGGTGTTTCATCACAACAATGGGAACCCTGACTAAGACAAGACTGGATAAGACAGGGTGGATATAGATATGTGGGTGAGTAGGTGACTAGACGGATAGATGGGTGGATGAGTAGAATGGGTAGGTGAATGTGTGCATATATGTATGTATATATGAACATACATATGTAATGTGTGTGTGTGTGTGTGTGTGTAAAATTTGTTGATTTAATTGCAAAGGAACTGAATAACATGGCAGCATGCAGATCCCAACATCTGCTTCTAAGGCATTTTCTACAAGTGACATCACATGGGTTGTCCTCTCTACTTAATGACAAGAGTTCCAGAATGGCTCCTTCTCTGGCTTGGGGACATCCCTGACCAGGTACTGACTCTTCACCCCATTCTCATGGCCACCTGTACTCCCTGACCAAAGTCTGCATGCCGAAGCATGGGAGGAGACCTGGAGGAAGAAGTCCTCCGTATGAGAGAAGAGGAGTGCCTCAGACACCGGGTGTGTGTGTGGGGTGGGGGGGTGGGGGGGTGGGGGGGTTGGAGCTGGATCTGCTCAGCTCCAACCAGCCTATCTCCCCAGGGACTTGATGTCTTTATGTGGTTTGAAACTTTTGGTACTTACTTTGATTTTTGGCATTTTTTCCTTTTTTTTTTTTTTATATGCATGTTGCTGTTTTTTAGTTTTTAGTGGATTTTTCTTAAAACAGACAGACAGACAAACAGACAGACAAACGAACAAACAAACCCTGTCGTTTCCATTGAAGTTGAGAGGAAATAGGGATGGAGAGCTACAGCCGGGGAATTGGAGTATATAGAAAAGCAGGAGGAAGGAAGGAAAAGGACTGACAGCCAGAAACAGGGTGGACATCCTTCCTGGATGGATGAGCCGTGGCCCAGCCAGGATCCACACCAGCTTCCCAGAAACACTCACACACTCCCTCTGTGGGTGTCAGGGCTGTCTAGAGAGTGGCTGTCAGCAGGACTGGAGGAGCTTCAGAGGTGCTTCGAGCTGGCCCGTATTGACCAGAAGACAGCAAAGGGATGGGAGAGTGTCAAAGGCTAGAGATGGGCAGAAGGACCTTGGGGGGGGCTGGGCCTGTGGGGTTAATCGCTCATTTCCTTCAGGAGATTTCATGGTGCATTGAATAAATAAAATACTACGCAATTGTAAAAGATGAGTTCCACGGTGCGTCGGATACGCCGCCCTGCCACTCCGTCTGTCAGCCACCCTCAGAGTGACGGATGGCTTATCAAAAAGCCACTCTGACATTTCCAAATGTGATGTTTTGATAGAGGTGCCATTCGACAGGCGGGAGCCTCAGGTCCATCCTGAATGTAAATGAGGGACGTTTTGCCTCCTTTGTCTCGTGACATAAAGGTGAGAAAATCTGACAAGTCTTTCTTCAGGATAGTTAAGGATGGGAAGGGGGAGTGGTCCGGAGATAGAAGGTGAGCTGGTGGAAAGGAAAGTCAGACTCCAAAGAATCCAAAGAACAGCAGAGGCAGGGCAGTCTGGAGTCCAGAGGAAGCCAGGCCAGGCGAGGTGGCTTCAGTTTCTGAAGTGAGTCACCTTGTGACTAAGAAGAAAGGAACGGCACTAAGAACAGTGGCCTGCATTGTCCCATGTGGCAGCCTCACTTCCCAGGTGGCCTCTGAGTAGCTGTGATTGTGGGATTTCAAATGGAGCTGGGTGTACACACCCAACATGGGTACTCAAACAGAACCCAAGTCTTCTTCAAGAGTAGCCCCCTTCTCCATGTGTATGTGTGTATGAGTGTGTGTATATGTGTGTGCATGTGTTTAACTAATGAGCCATTGTTCTAGCCCCTGAAATAATATATTTATAAACAGGCTTAGTGATAATAATTTCTCCTGTTCACATTTACTTATTTAATATGTTCATTCGAATACTGCCATTACACTGTATTATACTCTAGGCTGTATTCTATTCCTAGAGGACATAGACTGCAGATTAGAGACTTAGGTTTGAATCCTACCTCCACCAATTACTTGGGGGACTGAGCTAAAGCTGGGCTGTCAGGAAGAGCGCAGGATTACTGCTGGCTGAGTCCGGGTTGGCAGTGGGAACGGAGAGAGGGACCTGGGCAGGCCACAGGTGAAGGGGACCACCTATAGGCTGCCCTCACCACCATGGGTCTTACTGCAGACTCCTAACATGGCAGAACTGGAAGAAGCCTGAAAGATCATCTGTCCTGGGGCTCCCCAGGAAGGCAAGCAGGACAGTCTTTCCTTTCCCCGTGTCTAGATCGATGCAAGTTCTAGCCCTGTAGAACCTCCAGTTAGAGCATCCACCCTAAACCAGTTACACAGCCCTGTCTGGCCTGCAGGGTAGGTTTCTGGGGCCCAGGTCTACTTGTTACCGCACAGTTGGGCCCTACCATATTCACTTTTCAGATGAGGAGCCTGAAGCTCAGACACTCAGTGTTCCCAGGGCTAGGTCTCCACCTCTCTGAGCAAAGCAGGACTCGGGCTTATCTCTGGGGCTCCACTAGCATGCGAAAGGCAGAGCCAGCTAGGGAGAGTGAGCTTCTTCCTGGATCATCCACAGCCCAGTGGAAGCTCGAGAGCCCGGACCCCGCCTTCGAGTTGGAAGAGATCAGAGGACAGGGTTTGTAGATGGCCGTAGAGCATATCATGTCAAAGCTAGCACCAGCGCTCGGGATTCCTATTCTAAACATGTCCTCCAGCCACAGGGACTGGGAGGGGCCGACAAGTAGCCCCCTCTGCTGTAAGGGACAGAAGCTGGGGGGACAATACAATCCTCTCCCTTCTGCTGTTAAGGATACGGGGCGGTGGGGGCGGGCAATCATGCCGATGAGTACCTCCCAAGGGCTGTAGTTCTGGGCTGGGTGGTTCCATCGCTAGAGAATATTAGGGAGGTTGAAGGGCAGGTGAGGGGATTAATCTTTCATCCCCAGAACGTGGCACGGTTCTCTTAGCACACAGCTGCAGTACAGAATGACTGCATGGATAGATGGATGGGTAGATGGGTAAATAAATCAAGCCAACCTAATCAGACATGAAGCCGAGGGTGGGAGAGGGATGGGTCAAGGCAGAAGAACGTGTGGACCAGGAAGGGATGCTTCTCCCTCCCTTCTTGCAGCCTTGGATGCGGCAGGCATTGTGGGTATGGGTCACAGCAAGCATTTTAAGAAGTCAGAGGGGAGAGGAGATTCTGTGAGCATCGACAAACAGCAGGGAGAGCTCTGGGGGTCTCATAGCATTCTGATCTTGACCAAGGCCCCCTCCCTCTCTCTGGGCCTTGATCTGTTTATCAGGAATTAGGGTTAAACTCTTTAGACCAAGGTCACTTCCTCACTGACCCCGAGAGCTGGCAGATGCAAACACTGCATTTCCTCAGCTGCTGTGTCAAGGCAGGATGGTGGTGGGGGCAAGGCCAGGTAGAGAGTCTCTGGCTAGAGGGAGGCCGACAGATGTTCTGGAAGCAGGCCCCCAGAGACTGCACGGCTCGAGGTAACTGGCTGTGACAGGGCTCAAGCCTGTAGTCAATTCCATTCAATAAAACCTTGATTGCCTATGAGCCTTGTAAACAGGCAGCTTCCCTGTGGGCCAGAGGCTCTCTTCCTTTTCCTCTTCCCACTGTACCCACCCTGGGCGCTGTGCCAGCTCTAAAAGGTCCCTCAGCCCCAGCAGCAGGGCAGGCAGCTGAGGGTTAAATAACCACTGTCAGGTGAGGGCCTAGGCCTGGGGACAGTGGGAGTCAGAGGCAGCCGGAATCACTTAGCCCTCATTAGTCCAAATTAAAATCAGGAGCGAGATGACAATTACAATTTGCAGTGGGCTAATTGTTTTTCCTCAGAAGCTGATCGTTTTGCAGATTGGGGAAATTAATTGTTTGAAATCCCAGGTGGACCGTTTTTTGAACCCAGTGGAAGGAGGTAGGCCCTGCCTCCACCTGGACAGCAGGACCCCTAAGGCAGTCACTAGCAGTGATTTTTCTGCCCTTAGAGGTCCTCATGCAGCGCCAGGGCTGGAGGGAGCTTTGGCTGGCATGACCCCATCTGCCATCAGACTAGAGGACCCTGGGAAGCCATCTTGGGTTTGCCAGATGTTTCTGTTCATTCACTTCCTATACCCGACAGCCCACTCTGCACTGAACATTAAGCGGACATTGCTATGAACACTACAAAGACTGGTCTCATAGGGGTGACATGGGATGAGGGCACCATGTGTGACAAAGGTGAAAAAAGGCTCAGATGGCACTTTGTAGGCAGACAAATCCTTCAAAGACCTCCACTGTAAAACCTGGTGACCCTGCTTCCTTCCATGGCAAAAGACTTTAAGGTTAGAGAGTGGGACAGCTCTAAGTTGTGTCTAAGGCCACACCCACTCCAACAAGGCCACACCCACTCCAACAAGGCCACACCCACTCTAACAAGGCCACACCCACTTCAACAAGGCCACACCTCCAAATAGTGCCACTCCCTCTGCCAGGCAGATTCAAAGCACCGCAGTCCTACAATAGGACCTGACATCACCAACCACACAAGTCGTATGTAGAGCAGATCTCCTCCATGGTCTGCTTAACATCTTGGTTTGGCCTTTTTGTAGCCTAATCCTGAGAAAACAGCGGGTCACACAGGTAGACCCATGAGGGGCAGGACTAAGAGACAATACCCACGCGTGAGGCTTGAAGCCATTACCACTGGTGACTTAGCATGACAGCATTAGGAACCTGAGCTAGGGTATCCAACTTGTTTCTGCCTTCAAGGGTTAGCGCTGAAGTCCTGCACCCGCAAACCTTTCTAGTCTGGGAACTAGGGAGGAAAGGCTTGGTATGCAAACTGAGTAACTGAGGAGAGAGCCCCTCCCTGCAGCTGTGTGGCCGGACAGGCACCACTGGCAGCCTACCCTACCCAGTCCTGCCCTGTGCCACCTCCCTCCTCGCTGCTCCCCGTCCCCAGCTGGCCCCCTACTAGTGCCCAGGTGTCTCTATGTGCCAAGGTACCAGGTGCCTGCTGCTGCCTTCCCCGGCAGGGGGCTGGCATCCTGCCAAGCAGCAGTCTCACAGGGGGGATTTTCAAGTCGTCTTTAATTAGGGAGACAATAGGAGGCTGTGAAGAAAGGGAAAGGTGGTGGACTGCTTCAAGGTCTGTCAAAACAGAAGCTGCACACCTGAAGAACGTCATGGAAGTAGAAAGAGAGGGAGGGAAGGACGGGCAGGCACTGGGACCCTCTCTGCTGCCCTGTCACTCACCCTTCCCCCCCCCTTTGTCTCATTATGGTCCATGTCTGGCAAGTTAATTGCCCTGGATCTCAGTTTCCTCTTCTGTGCAGTTAGAGTAGAAATTCCTTAGAGATGTCAAAAGTGACCCCTCTGGAGTAGGGAGTGGATAAATGGTGGCTGTTTCCTGTTGGAGAGCCACACCTCCCAGGGCAAGAGGGCAGCCCCCATGCTGAACACAAAACAAGCTGGGACTGTACTGGATGCCTGTAATTAAGCATTCATGAACCCGAGGCAGGAGGATTAGCAAGTCAAGGCTATCCTTGGCTACAAAGGAAGTAGCCTGGGCTACATGAGACCCCGTCTCAAAAACAAAAAAACAGCAACCCAAAGGCAGAGTATGCCGAAGAACCACAGAGCCCTGCGAGCTGCAAATCCCGTGCTCCTTCCCGGGGCTTCGGCTGCTCAGAGGGTGGGGTCTAGAGACCTACGAGGGAACCGGCGCTGAGTGGGTGATTCCCATGTGAAGCTGTGTCCATCCTACTGTCTCAGGGCAACGTCTGCCTCCAGAGCCACTGTCCCCTTTTCTGGACTCAGCTGGCTTAGGGTGTGTCTTCTCCTTAGGGCTTCTTCCTTGGGCTGCTTTGACCCCTAAGCAAGGTCATAAGCTGTCCTCAGTGCTTTTTTTTTTTTTTAATTTAATTTTTAAGTATGAAAGTACACTATCTTCAAACACACCAGAAGAGGGCATCGGATCCCATTATAGGTGGTTGTGAGCCACCATGTGGTTGCTGGGAATCGAACTAGGGACCTCTGGAAGAGTAGTCAGCGCTCTTAACTGCTGAGCCATCTCTCCAGCCCGAGGTCAGTGCTCTTGAAGAAAAGACCTGCATCTGCCTCATTCTACTTTCCAATGGAAGAAATGGAGGGGCCAGGTTTGCTCCCCTATCCCCACTCCCAGAAGCACATACCCAGAACTCAGCCTCCGAGACTCATGGGTATGATTGTTAGTTCCAAGACCTGTGACGTCATATAGGCCACAGCTAGCACTGTAAGTATAGGCCTGTTACCAAGGCAACGGCCGCCATATACCCAGAATTCAATGGGCCTACCTTTTTACCTGAAATTTACATTACCACTCATATATAATGAGTAGCGTTTCTTCCCCTCTCTCTTTTTCCTTCCTTTCCTGCCTCCTTCCCTCCCACTGCACCTTTACCCCATCTTAAATAAAGCCACATGGAACTGTCTGGTGTGGTTTGGTCCCTCATTGCGGCCTACATCTCCCCTGCTTCTCCGCCGCGGCCCGCGGCCCGCATGGCAGGCATATAGGTGACTCGCATGGGCTGCAGGTCACCAAACTGCGTGGAAAAACCAATGCCTCTTCCACTGCATTCTAAATGTCAGGGAGGCTCACACTTCTCCGGGTTCCACTCCTCCGAAGTAATGATAAGCTGGCCCTTACGATGGGACCTGCCAGGGGCTGCTCTAAGTACTTAGCACAGAGTCCTGTGATGCGTTTACCCTCAGTTGTAGCAAGAATGTAAAGAGACAGGGGCATGCCGCTAAAGCTGGGATTTGGATCTCTGCCACCTAGCCTCAGACGGAGTCTGTTTCCTAAAGCGCTCCTGCTGCACGTGGGCACTCTCCTCTTCCTCACTGTGAATCCATTCCAGGTCAATGCTACCTTCTCTCTGCCAGAGACAGGGACAGTCTACAAGCTAAACGTGATCCAGTGTCTGTCCTGAGGAAGCCTTTCATCCAGCTGGGCAGACGGGCAGAGGTGGCTTATGGCGGTGACATGTTGCCCGGGTACCTGCACTCTAGGATGCTGGCTTTGGGGACTGTGCAGTGGCCTTAGAGCCTCCCATCTCGTCTTAGCTTCTGGTGTTTCTGATTCCTCTCCTGCCCTCTGGCTCTCTGTATCTGCATGTGACAAATCACACCCATTGGTAGGTACACAATAGCATTATTATTGAAAGATGAGAAAACACCGAAGACAGGGAAGAAATTTAAACTATGTTCTGGCTCGCCTCCCGGGGCTAACTGCTGTCGTACTCCAACTCTGTCTCCCCAGCTTTTTCCTGTGGTGATAAACATTGTCTCTCTCCCTGTCTCACACCATCTTTTTTTTTTTTTTAAATCCATGGGTTGGTTTTTTTTTTTTTTGATACAGCACATCTTCCAATTGCTTTTGAAAATTATTCATTTTTATTTCATGCGTTTGAGCGTTTTTTTCACCTGCAGACACGTATGTGCAGCGCATGCACGCAGTGCCCTACGAGGCCTGAAGAGGGCGTCAGGACTCCCGGGACTGGAGTTAGTGACGATTGTGAGCTGCCATGTAGGTGCTGTGAAGCAAACCCGGATCCTGTGCAGTGGGAAACAGGGGAAGGCCCTCGGGGATGGAGTTCTGCGTGAACGTGTATTGTTGACAAGGGCGGAGCCAGGTCAAGGGCCCCAGTGCCTCAGCCTCTTGAGACCTTCTCCAGCGAAGCTCAGAGGTATGACAAAGCCTCTCTTGGGGTGGGGAGGGAGGGTGTCCAAGTACAAATGCTGACAGTGTGTGCTGAAAGTGTCCAGTCATAGCTTTCTCTGCCCCACACCATGACTAGAGCTGAACACGGCTCCCCTGTAGAGACAGCTCCTACCAAGATTAGCGAAACCTGCTTCCCTGATTTAGCTATACACAATAAATGAACCCCGCCCCCTTGATCCATTTGTATGCAATAACCCCGCCTCTCCACACCCAGGCAGAGCTTCCGGGGTGCTGAGGCTTCTCCGTCAGAGGCCAGAGCACCGGGTCCCAGCTTCTGTGTGGGGTTGTCTTCTCTTCATTCCTTCCCTGCCCCAGTCAGGTGGGTCCCTACAGCCATGCAAGAACTGGGCACAGCACAAAAGCAGTAAGTGTCCTTAATTGCTGAGCCATCTTCCCAGCCCCTTCCTGCTGCTTTGGGAAAAAAAAAAAAAAGGCCAGAAGTAAGTTTCTTGAAAATTTGCATGCGTACACATCTTTCCATCGGCATGGCTAACTGACATTTTGGTAGAATTTGACATTGAAACAACCTGTTCCCGGATTTTCTAAAGGTTCTCTTCCATCGCCTGCTTGCTGCCAGGGCTAGCTGCTGAGCAGTCTGCTGGACCCCAAAGCCTGTCTTTGTCTTTCTAGATATCTGCAGAATCTTGATTTTATCCTCTATATTGTGAAATTTGACGCAGGGTCTTGACACGTTACGCAGGCTGTTCGCAAACGCCTGGATTCAGGCAAGCCTCCGACCGTTAGCTTCCCAAATTCTGGACTTACAGAATGCAATGCTGTTGCTGCGTTCAGCTTTAGTGGGGCTCATTGTTATTATTATTTTTAACTGTGCCCATCACTGAGAGGACCCTTACAATCTAAAAAGTAGCCATCATTATTTAGGGAAAGAGGATGCCCATACAATGTACAGATAAGTGCTGGAGACCAAACCTAGGGTCTTGTGCATGCTAGGCAAGGATTTTGTCACTGAGCTATATCCCGGACCTTAGTGTATCAGGAAAGAGTCTGGATATGTAGCCCAGGCTGGCCTGAAACACTCGACCCTACTGTTTTGCCCCATGAATTGGGATTCAGGTATGAGCCACCACACCCAGACAGAACATAAATTTTAAATTTCCAAGAGCTCATTCTTCTTTTTTGCGTCCAACCTTAAATACCTACGAGCATGATTAAAATGTATAACAAATAGAATAAGATTTATCCATGTATTGCAGTATTGCTATCCCAATTACATCAGGAACGAAGTAACAATGTGTGCAGCAAGATGGAACCTTGAAAGCACATCAATGCGAGAAGCCAGACATGAAAAGCTACGCACTAAATGATTCTGCTTATATAAAATGTCAGGGCGGGCTACTTTATAGATGTAGAAAGGAGTTAGTAGTTGCCAGGGATGAGGGAGGGGGAGCAAGTGCCTATTAATAGGCCCAGGGTTTCTGGGGAGGAGTCATGAAAATATCCTAGAATTAGGGGTGATGGTCGCATAGCTTTATGAATCCACAGAACCCCACTAAACTGTGTGTAATAATAAGATGAATTTTATGGAGTCTGAGCTAGTCCCTAACTTTAAAAAAAAAACATCTCCTAAGCCGGGTGTGGTGGCACACACCTGTAATCCCAGCACTTGGGAGGCAGAGGCAGGTGGATTTCTGAGTTCGAGGCCAGCCTGGTCTACAGAGTGAGTTCCAGGACAGCCAGGACTACACAGAGAAACCCTGTCTCGAAAAAAAAACAAAAAACAAAACAAAACAAAACAAAAATCTCCTGCTCTTATTTTGTGGCCACAATTTCTTCTTGGAGGATATCACCTATAGTGGCCTGGTGGCCTGTTGGTCCCCCCCCCTCCCCACAACCTTTCACCATAATGTCTGATTTCTTCACATTATTTTTTATCTGTTTTACCTTTCCGCCCACTATTAGAATTTTTCTTTTAGAATCTTGTGGTTCAAAAACCATTGGCTAAATAAAGCCCGTGGCTTGCATTTCCTGAGAGAGGCCTGAAAGGCTGGTTTAAAACATTCCACATGCCTGAGGAGAGCTGTCAACTGGCAGGTGACACTCACATCTGGAAGGGGAGGGAGGAGGCAAAGACCTCTTCAAGTTGCCTGCAACTCTCCATGTTCCAAGCTTGCCTCATCTCCATTTGTGTTCGTGCTCACGTCCCCAGGTGTTCACTTCTTCGTCAGTGTCTCAGGGGTTCATTGCTGTGAAGAGACACCATGACCAAGGCAACTCTTATGAAAGAAAACATTTCATTGGGGCTGGCTTGCAGATTCAGAGGTTTAGTATATTATCACAGTGGGAAGCCTGGCATCGTGCAGGCAGACATGGTGCTGGGGGAGCCGAGAGTTCTGCATCTTGGTCCACAGGCAGCAGGAGGGAGCCACACTGGGTAGAGCTTGAGCATAGGACACCTTGAGCCCGCCCCCACAGTGACACACTTCCTCCAACAAGGCCACGCCTTCTACCACTGCCTCTCACTAATAGGCCAAGCATTCCATCACAGGAGTCTGGGAGTGGGAGAGTGGTGTGTGTGTGTGTGTGTGTGTGTGTGTGTGTGTGTGTTGAGGGGGCGGGGGGGGGGGGGAAGGAGGCATTCTTATCCAAACCATCACAACCTATCTGGGAAAGACAGTTTTCTCTAGGGTGTTTTGGGGGGTAAGGGAGGGACGGTCACAGGTTGAGATGTAGTTAGGTGACTATTGTTTTAGGACCATGAAGTTCTGAGCCTTTGTGTGACTCTGTGGCAGGAGTAGCCCATCCCTCCTCTCTGCCCTCCCTGTAGCCCTCTGTCTACGAAGCTTTTTGCTCTCTTCCAAGTCAATGTGCTCTCTTCAGTTTCCATAACGGGATGGAAGCTGCTCACCAGCTTTGCTCTCCTCTCCCTGCCCCCTCCCCCTTTGCTTTCGTTTCAGTGTGGCCTGGGAGGCAGCAGGGAGACCCTTGGATGTGTTTAGTCTGACGTGCTTAACCAGAATGCCTTCCTAGCTCCTGCTGTAGCAGACACTGGCATTTCAGGGTCAGGATAAAGTTGTGTCAGCTGTCCTGACTGTGATCTACCACGATATGGCCTATATTGCTGACCTGCAAGGGTTGAGACTAGTACTGGGAAGGCGCCGGGCCAGCTGGGAGCTGGGGACTGTGCTCCTGCTAGGCACTCATTACAGTTCCAAGCCACACTTTAGTGCATGTTATGGGGGAACCGATGTGGTCCTCTCTAATCCACAGACTCAAGGGCTAGGCTGTATCCCTTGAGAATGTCAAGGGGCTATTGTACCTCTGTCGCTATGGAAACCAGCTCCCTTGTGGCAGTCATGTTTGTAACTTCCTCAGTGATGTGATGCACATAGATTGGAACGCAGCAGTCCCCAGATAGAAAGCCACCTTCCCCCTAACCACTGGCCACATCCTTTCATGGTGTCTCCAGGGTCTCCTAAGCCTGAGTGCCTTGCTGGAAAGTGTGTCAACTTAGAGGAAAAGGAGAGGATGAGCCTGTTGGCCTGCTCAGGTCTAGAATTACTCAAGGCTATTCGAAACTGCTCTGAAACCCGCTTCCTAAGACTTCTGCTTTCATGTTCACCTGTGTGTGTGTGTGTGTGTGTGTGTGTGTGTGTGTGTGTAGGTTTGGGACAGAGCTCTTAGACTGTACATGGGTGTTGGATAGTTCAAAAGTCATTACTGTTTGGTTTTGAAATGCATCATAGGTTTTTTTTTTTTTTTTCCTCCTAGCATACTTACTATGCAAATGAGTTAATATGTGTGAAGTGCTTAGAACAGCCCGGCTCATGGTAAGTGCTTTATAAGTGTTTGCTATTATTATTATTACTAAAATTGTATTTAGCTTGGGTCTGTATGAAAACAAATTTGCATTCCCTGCTTCTTTGCAACAATCCTAACAAAGAAAATGGATGCCATAGAGACCCGGAGATGAAGAAATCCTGGGTCTTCCCGACTTCCTTACATAACGGGATAAGACACCATCTGTCAGTTGTCTGGTCTCTCGCTTTACTGGAACGACACTTTACCAAGAACTAATGCTGGTGCCTGCAAAGGTGTTTGTAGCTTATTTCCAGGGCATCCTCCTGGCCGCCTTCCCTGGGGCAGGGAGGATAGGGGCCTCTGTTCCTTCTCTCCAGTTTCCCGCCCTGCTCTCTGTTCCTCTCAGCCGTTCATTCCCTCATCTGTAACTGTGTCCGGTCTCCCCCTGCCCTCTCTACCAGGGCCACCATCACTTTCCTTTCCACTCCTGGGCTAAGCACTCTTAGAGGCTGCTCTTGTTCATTTTTACAGTCAGAATGCCCAACATGGGGCCTGGCATCTAGTGGATATTAACAATGTTTGGTTTTCTTGGGGGGCGGGAGAAATAAACATCACCTTATTTTAGCTGTCCAGTGTCCTCCACCTGTCTCCTCCTTTCTTCCTTACACACACACACACACACACACACACACACACACACACACCTTCTTTCTTCCTTCCCCTGGGCGGCGGCTCCTCTGCCTGTCTGGTGCGGGAGGAGACCATGTTTCCCATTGCCAGGAAAGCCCTTCTGACCCAGCTGGGGAGAGGGCTGGAAGTGCTTTCCCAGCTCAGCATGTCAGCACTGATACCTCCACACGGGGAGGAGGCTTGTTCTGTGCAATTTCCATCTCATTTGTCTCTTCATTTGTAGCCGAAATTGGCCAATTTCATCTGGAGTGTGCCTGGACTTTCTAGCAACCCACACCCAACAAACGAACAGCTTTAGCTGCTGTCTAGAGAGGGGTTGGCAGGAGCAGGCCCAGGGTCTCCCCAGCTGAGCCTCCCGTGCACGAAGGTTTGAAGAAGGACACCCCTACATGTGGCCTCCTCCCCTGAGTGTGGTCTCCACAGGGGTGAGCCAGGAGGACTAGGAAACTGAATGGCAGGGGCTCAGGGTGTCTCAGGAGAAGTCAAAGCACACAGGACAGGAGAGAGGTGGCTTGCCCCGTTGAGAGTAGGCAGCACAGACCTGCCGAAGGAAAGAAGTCAGATTCTATTCAGGTGAAGTTAAGAGCAGGGAAGATGGATCTGCATGGCCAGCCTCCAAATTCGCTTCTCTTGTTAAGGAACATAAGGGAGCAGGGGTGGTACTATGTGTTCTAGGCCTTGATCTGGGAGCGGTAACATGGGGGACACTGCAGCCCTCACGCTCACACAAACCAAGTTCCATACTGAGAATCTGCTTGTTCTTTGTGGATTCTACCACAATAGTAGAGAGGGTGGGTGGGGGTGGGTGGGTGGGGAGGGTAGGTGGGCGGGAAATCCCCCAGTGTTTCCCAAACTTTATTGGACTTATTATCTCATTGGAGTTTATTTGAAATACAAAGTTCTGGACCCCTGGTCTGAACTGTCAATGTATTATTCATTTTTTTCATTATTTATTCACTATATGGCTGCTGGATCCATTCACGACTGCTGCTGACCATTGCTGGGGAGCTGGGCTACAGCCTGTAAGTCATCATCAAATTCCCTTACTCTATAGAGACTGCCCATCTGTCCTGTGACTCTAGAGAACCCTAATACAATGGGGAATCAGCGGTCTTAATGCTCCCCACCCGTAAGGATATCTTGAAGCAGGTAGTCCACAGGCTATAGAAGAGCACAGAGAACCTTGGACAGCTATCTAGACAAAGGGTCTAGATTTTGCCAAGAGCCATGTAAGTGGCTACGTGGTGAGAGGTCCTCAGTCGCCCATGGCAGGGAAGGCCAGAGGTTGTCTAGGCTGTCAATAAAGGAAGGGCTGTCAGAACTACAGATGAGACAGTCGGCTAAGCTTGGATCAGGACAAGATGAAGACACGGGGGAAAAGATTCCTCCATGCCAGGAGCCTTTTCCAGCACTCCTGGCCCTGGCATCTGCCCCAGGATGGCTGGGCAGCCTCATCAAGTGGCCGGCTGCCCAGGGAGTGCGGTCCCCAGCAGAAGGATGGCGTGAAATCGCAGGGTCTACGGAGTGGACTTCATCAGTCTGGGATTCTTCAGCGTGCATCTGCCGTTCCGCAGGATGAAACTAGATCCCGAGGACGTGCGACTGGAGATGTGCCCCTGGGGAGGGTGCAGACTATGTGGCATTTCAATAGAGAGATGCCGGGGTAGGCTGGGTGTCTGAAAGTGTGTGCAAATGATGTCTGCTGAGCCGCCTGTGAAGACCCGAGAGTGCTCTGACTAAGGGAGCAGAGCCACACACAGGTGTGGAACAGATTTCCAGTATCGACCCTTCACAAGACCACCATCCCCTGAACAATGTTCCGTTGCTTTGCAGATGATGGCCTCAAGACAGGTCACCCTCCTGTTCAAAGCCACAGACGTACACAGTGGGAACCGGACTCAGGTCCGCATGGCTCAGGACTGGGATCTGTCGGCTGTCTTTGCCATTTTTCTCAGTCTGTGGTAGGATGGTTAAGGATTTCCCAAGGGTTCTCACCTTGCTGTAGTTTATTAGTGTGTTCCGTGAAGTGGGTGCTGAGCCCTAACGCTATTGAGCAAAGATCGATCTGCAGTCAAGAGTGACGGACCCAGGCTGACCAGTCAGTCAGTCAGTAACTGGGACTTGGAACTGAAACAGAAGGTGGATTCTCCTAGGCTGGCTGCAGTTGTTTATCACTGGGGATGGTTCTCCTCAGGATACAGCCTATCTCACACGTTTTAGAAAGTGACTTTTCTGGACCCTTTCTTTGTTCAGAATGACTTAGAGGACTGGGCTGAGGAAGTGACCTCTATGGGGAAACAGAGGCCCAAGGAGCTTTGGGCGTTCAAAGCCTTTGGACAAGGGCAGCTTGGGCATACACGTGGTGACTGTTCCCTTACTCCATTGCAGCAAACATTCTGAGTCAAGTGTGGTTTCTCCTGCCTGCCCACTTTACACTGGGGAACACGCCCCTGCCTGCTCCACCGCGGTGCTCATCACACCGGTGACTGGGGGCTCTCCAGTCAACCCAGCACGCATCCACATCGGTGGACATTCGGCTTCACCCTACAAGCTGTTTGTCATGTCAGTCCGTGTTATCCATTCTTTGCACCCTGTTTTCGATCACCTCCCTAATGGAAAGGCAGGACACAGCCCCCACAGGCTAGCATTCATCTTCCCAGCCTGACCCTTGGGAAGGCTATTAAACTGCTGTTGCCAGATATAGGAGGAGAAGGGGAAAAAAAAATGAAACCGTGCTCAGGGGAGCAGCGGAGGGCAGAGGGACTCAGAGTCCGTGCTATCCATAAGTCAGGCCAAGGAGAAACAATGTGAGCTTTCAAGGGAGAGCTAGCTCCCAAACCAGCGAGGCCAGGGGGGATGGGCTTCCACCGGAAGAGGACAGACCCTGCAGGAGGGTGAGGTCACTGCTGTTCCATCTCAATTAAATCATTAGAAAACGTCCCCTCCCAAAGCACCGCAGAATAGGGAAGCCGGTAGATCGGCCCTATAGAGATGTGTGATTGTAGCTCATCCTTCTTCCTCTGGCTGCTGCCCCAGCACTCCGCGTCGCCTGGTGGAACACATTCTGCTGGGCGCGCCATCTGCACCGTAGAAGCTGGCAGGTATGGTCTCTGCTGTCCTTTATGCCCTCTCTGCCAGCCTGCCCCTTCCACCTGCCTTCCCTATGACTCACAGGGAAAAGCTCTTAAACTATCCTCATCTCTTCCCACCCCAGGAAACTCAATCGCGCACTCTCCTTCCTCTGCCTTTAAGAACAAAGTGTCCCCTTGGTCATCACTTCTGTCCACGGATCCCTTCTGCTTAAGCCTCCCTGATCTGCTCTTGGAGCTCCAGGCTCTTCTTTGTTTACCCTCATCTCCCAGCCCCCAACCTCTGGGAATTCCTGGCATTAGTCAGCAGGCTAAGAACCCTGACTCCCGACTCCGAGCTCCACGCCTCCCTTGAACTCTGTTCTTTCTGGACCCCACCTCTGCTCCCCCGCAGGTGCATTCTCCTCTTTCATGGGCTCTCTTTACAACCACTTGTAATCTCTTGTACTACCAGAGTTGGCCCAGCGGCCATCTTTCACACAGATTTTTTTTTTCTTTCCCATTCTGTTTCCTCAAACACCAAATTCTACTTGTGTTCTTAGAGATCTACTGACGTATTCTAAATCGGCTGTTACCCCTCTGCTCTGGTGGTGGCCCCACTTCCTAGTAGTCTGTTCTATGTCCCTAATTACCATTCTATCTGCTTTAGTCAGCTTTCCACTACTGTGACAAAATGCATGAGATACCTCAACTTACAAAGAGGAAAGGTTTATTGAACCCATAATTTGGGAGGTTTCAGTCGTGACTGATTTTGGGCTACTGGTAAGTACATCATGGTGGGAAGCATGTGATGAAGAAAACTGTTCACAGCATGGCTGGAATAGGGAAAGAGGAAGAGACTGTGGTTCCTACAATCCTTCCTGTTTGAGGACATATCGCAGTGGCCTAAACCAAACAGCACCACTCTAGTAATACACCTCTAATATACTGCCCTTTGAGAGCCCCTACTCAGAGCATCATACCATCTTTTTGGTGTCCTGGTGCCAGAGTGCTCATATGTGCCAGGGCCTGAGGACACAGTTCCAAATGGACACCAGGAGGCCACAATTACCATGGAGTCTCATTTTAAACTGTTTGTAAAGAAACCATCTCAGCAGACGGCGTTTGCTTTCCTCCAGTGTTTTCCCCCTGAGTTTGTGTGTCCCTGGGCACCACCACTGAAGAGCAAGTTACGAGAGAACTGTTCTTCAGTGCCCAGCATGAGCTCTGAAGACAGGAGACGCCTCCGGGATTCTGCTCAAAGCAGACTCTTTTCTATGTACAGCTATGGGCACTGGAGCCTTTGTGGTGAGGTAGGTCCCATTCTGCAGAACCACTTCTAGGGGGAGTCTAAGCCATTGGTTCTTCATTAGGCAGAGCCTAGCTGTACCTGTGGCCCTTGGTAGGGCCTTGGTTGGACTAAACTGTATATTTTCTTCAAGGCCATGTACATATTTCTACACGCTCCCTGTATCAGTCCTACCATGGAGCCCAGTGTATCCTCAGTGTGTCCCTACAGGCAGGGATTGGTTCTCATCACCCTACCAATGAGAGGGAGGCAGGAGGCGCTCCATAAGACGTCCCCTGGGTGTTGTACCCACGGCAGGGCTGGTCCGACTGTGGTTCCTTTCCAGTCCCTTAATGCCTTCTGGCACTGCGCGGCTCAGGTTGAGGACTAGGAGCTCCACAAATCCTCCTTAATTAAACCTCCTGGGGCCCCTGCTGAGTGGTAATGACTTGTCACCCCTTCCATGAGCACAAACACCCAGGCAGGTTTTGCAGTTTACGGTGGGCATGCTCAGGACGGAGCCGACAGATTGTTTTGATAGGCGGAACCTGCACACCCCGACCCAGGACCACTCAGCCTGATCCCGGACCTGACATCTTGACCCAGCACTCCCTAGGAAGGCAACAGTGACAAGGAGCAGGGACTGCAAAGGTTGCTAGGCATTTTGATGAGCTGAGCAACCTGCAAATTAGATGCAAACTACCACGCCAGTATGGAAATTACAAGACAACCAATAGTTTTGGGGCATTTTAGGCAATAAAATGGCAGACCTGTCTGCGATCAACATTTATAGTCCCAATTTTACTTTCATTCCAAGTAAAACGGGAAGTGTGGATGTCGGGCCCAATACTGAGAAGATCCAGTCTTGTCCTCCAAGTGGTGGCACTAAGGGCGAGCTATATGTGATTCTCACTCATGTAAACACAGGCACATCTCATGGTCAAGCATTTACTGAGGACCTACTGTGTGTAGAAGAACTTTCCAGGTGCTAGGGTAAGAGCGTACACTACCCTCATGAAGTAGAACTCAGTGGAATAAACATCTATTTGTTTTCTCTCATATTACCAAATGCCGCTTGCTAGCTGTGGGACACTGAGCATGGTAGTCTCCTCACTTGTAAAACCCAGTGAGACCATTATCTCCTGGTGGCTGGATGGTTCAACAAATGGTAGCGCATCCAACCCTCTTGGAATACTACTTGGCAACACAGACCGACAGATGATCGAAGTTGACCACGACTTGGTGGACCTGGAGGAGAGTGTGCTAAGTGCAGGGGGGAGAACTAATGATTCATCTTACGGAACATCTGGACATCCCATAAACTGTAGTGACAGAACAGAAAGAACATCTGGACATCATATAACTAGTGGCAACAGATTGGTGGGAATGTACTGTTAGAAAGGGACAGCAGAGCAGAGTCCTGGCCCTCTCGCTAACTATTTACATTATTTAGTAACGTGAGATAATGTCTCATTGTGTAGCTCAGGCTAGCCTGGAACTCTCTATGTAACATAGGCTAGCTGTGAGTGCTGGGATGATAGACATGCTTAGCTTCTGTTCAGTATCTTGATTTTCAGTTGTAGTTACACAAAGCTGCACACACACACACACACACACACACACACACACGAACATGAAATGTGGATAAGGGCTATAGGTCACATCAAGTCAGTTTCCTGATTTCCTTCCTTCCTTCCTTCCTTCCTTCCTTCCTTCCTTCCTTCCTTCCTTCCTTCCTCCTCCCACCCCCAAGACAGGGTTTCTTCATTAAGTTCTGGCTGTCCTGGAAGTTGCTCTGTAGACCAGGCTGGCCTCGAACTCAGGCTGTCTCTACCATCAAAGGTGCACGCCGCCTTGCCTGGCTTAGTTTCCTGACTTTGATATTGCAGTGTAGTTAAGCAGGATTTTAAATGCAGGAAAGGCTGGATGCAGGGTCCTTAGGACTTCCCCGTACATTTCTTTGCACGTCCAGTGAATCTATACTTGGTTTAAAATACAAAGCTGCTTTAAAATGCAGTGCATCTAGTCCAGAGCAAGTGTTCGATGCGTGTTAGTTTATTGCTACCGTGGAACGCCAGCCTGGGAGTACCCCTGTGAATAAAACTCAGGCCCTGTCATTGAGGAGCTTCCAACCCAACAGAAGTAAAAGACCAGAGAAGAAGGGCCTTTCCCAGACTATGCAGAGTGTGCTCAGTGTGTGGGAGGACTTTCCTGCATGCCGAGGTGTGGGGAAGAGCCAGCCAGGAGGGGAGACTGGGAAGGTCCTCAGGGTCAGAGGTGTGGAGCAGCAGGGAGTGGCCAGGGGAGGAACAGGGCAGCTGGCTCAGGCCGTGAAGGCTGGTGGAAGCCAAGCCAGGGGGAGCATGGCTCTGGGTCTTCAGGAGAGGATGTGAGGAGCCACTGTCTTCCGTTAGCGCCCATGTCTTTGTTCTTCACTATGGGTTCTCTGGGATCTTCTGCTTCTGGACGGGACACTGTCCCTATCCCGGAGTGAAAGTTCTCAGGGTCTCTGAGAAAAGTACAAGGCTGGCTCCCTTCAAGTGCAGGTTGTACCCCAGATCCTATCTTCCACCCCACGGGGGTTTGGGGTTTGGTGTGACTCCTCCATCTTTTGCTGTGGATCATCTAGGGCATTCAGCAGCCGCCTCCCACAAGCAAAGCCATGGAGCACTGGGCACAGCACTGGAGCCGGGCCCCCAAACACCAGGCCCAGATTCAACTCTGCTTGATCAGCCCCGGGAATGCACGGGGGCCACCAAACCCTGCTCTGCAGCTTCCTGCACAGTGCGGCAGGCAAACCTGACACACGCCCAGCTTCCTCAGTAGCACGAAGAGCGACGCGATCGGGCATTGGAATGTTTGCGAAGGGCCTGCAGGTGCAAAGAGAACCTCAAATGTCAGGTATGAAAGGGTTCTTGAGAGAGCTCCTGGGGAGCAGGGACCTTCGCTAGAGACCCTGACCCCCCTTAAACCTGGGCTGGGTCTGCAGCTGGTGGAAGGGAAGGAAGAGAGGTGCTGAGGCCACTCAGAGGCCACTGACAAGATCCAGCCACTGGGTCTACCAGTGCCGCGCTCAAGAGTCAGACTTCCCTCTAGCTTAGGAATTACAAAAATATATTTTTTATGATTTTTTTTTTTTTTTTTTTTTTTTTTTTTTTGGTTTTTTGAGACAGGGTTTCTCTGTGTAGTCCTGGCTGTCCTGGAACTCACTGTAGACCAGGCTGGCCTCGAACTTAGAAATCCGCCTGCCTCTGCCTCCCAAGTGCTGGGATTACAGGCGTGCGCCACCTCGCCTGGCTCTATGATTTTTTTTTATTGTGTATGTGTGGTTGGCTTGCATTTATGTATGTACACCACATGCAAGCCTGGTGCTTATGGAGATCAGAAGAAGCAATTGGGTCTCCTTGGACTATAGTTACAGACAGTTAGAGCTGCCACGTGGGTGTGAGGAATTGGACCTCAGTCCTCTGCGAGAGCAGCCAGCGCTCTTAACTGCTGAGCCAACTCTCCAGCCCCGCCCGCTTTTAACTAGGAGATTCTTTTAGTGTTTGAAGTTATTTTCTTAATGAATTCGCTCCTAAATATTGTTGGTTCTCTCTGCTCTTTTTGTTGTGTTTGAAGCAGAATCTCACTATGTAGCTCAGGCTGGACCCAAACTCACGATCCTTCTGTTTCTACCCTCAAGAGTACTAGTGTTGTAAGTATGCAATTACCACCCCCAGTCCTCCTCATTTGAGATTTTGAGAGATCTCCTTGCATGGCCCGGGGCTGGCCTTGGATTTTACATTCTTCTGCTGACAGCTCCCGGGGTTGGGGTTACAGGTATGAGGCACCATACTTGCTCTGAATATTTGTGAATACCGAGTCCGTGCCAGGCACCAGTGATGCAAGGTGACTAAACTGAAGTGTCTCTACCCTCACGGGGATGCAGCCTAGTAAAGGAGAAAAGCATCTATTTGCAACGTTCTCATCGGTGAGATTAGCTACTGAGATGCGTGTCGTGGGACCCGAGAGATGGCTCAGAGGTTAAGGGCACTTGCTGCCCTTCCAGAGGATCCAAGTTCGGTTCCCAGCACTCTTGTCAAACAGCGCACAGTGTCCTGTAACTCCAAGGGATCCAACCTCTCTTCTGGCCTCTGCTGGCACCTGCACACACGTGGCACACACACATACAGACAAGCACACGTAAAAATGAGAATAAGCCTTTTGTAAAGAGGATGTGCTAGGTGTGGTGGTGCACATTTTGATCCCGGGACTCAGAAGGCAGAGGCAGGTGGATCTCAGTGAATTGCAGGTCAGCTAAGATTGCACAGTGGGACTCTGTTTCAAAACAAACAAACAAACAACAAGCATATGTAAAAAGGATGCATGTTGCAAAGGAAACACATGAGATACTGTGAGTGTTTTCCAGGGGTTTGGGGTGGTAGAGGGTCGATTTCCTAAAGAAAGGCAATTGAAGCTTATACCTGAATGTCAAGAGAAGTATAGGATTGGAGTAGCAAAGGGACAGGGGACAGAAGACATGGAGGCCATGAGAACATAAAGGACCTGCGGGTGTGGAACTAGGGCTGCAGTGTGAGTAAAGAACCCATTTCACCGGAATCAGGACCTGACTTTGGTTTCCAGCACCCGGGTCTTCCCAAAAGACATCGGGCATGGTAGTGTGCACACGTAGTTCTGAGGCTGGAGAGGCAGAGAACCTCCATGGCCCGCCAGCCTGCCCTATTTTCATGAGTTCCAGGCCAGTGAGAGATCCTTTCTCTAAAATAAGGCCGTTCTTGAGGAACATAATGATGTCTGAGGTTGTCCTCTGGCCTCCACATGTGCCCCTGCACACCTGTACACACACACAGACACACACACAGACACACACACACACACACAGACACACACACAGACACACACACAGACACACACACACACACACACACACACACACACACAAAGAAGCACATGCCGAGAGCTCAGAGCTCAAGCGTGCACTTTGGGGCAGGCCTGGGCGAGGTCCCACATGAGGCTATTTCCTGGCCATCCCAAAGAGCACTAGGATGCCCTTAAGAGTGCCGAGGCTATGACAGAATGCGCCCACATCAGATCTGTATCTGAAAGGTCTCTAGAGCCGTGACTGACAGGTAAGGCTGGAGATGCAAGGTTGATCACAGCCAGGGAGAAGGCGATCCCCGTGGCTGGAGTCAGAGGCAGCCTGGGCTGAAGTGCAGTTGTGGAGGCAGGGGAGTGAAGAGGCTGCTCAAGGGGAGATGGGACCTGGCCACTTACTGGACTTCAGGTAGCAAAGGAAGAATGGCCAACAAGTCCCAGCCCACGGCTTGCAGAACAAGCAACGAGGTGGCACTGTTCACAAACTCAAGCCATGGTAGGCAGGGGTGGGAAGGGCATGGAGAGTTTGGAAAAGCAGGACTCTGGCTGAGGTATGCCAAATTTGAGTTTCCTGGCATATCCTTACTCACCTCAGCATGTGACTGTGAGGATACAGAGCTAAGATGGAGAGACAGACAGACTAGAGATTTGGGGGTCATCTGCACATGGTGGAGACAGGATCTTCAGTCTGGAAACAGTACTGCCCACGGGGGCAACGACGGGGAAGGCTAACAGTTAAAGATGGAGACAAGACGCGTGAGTCAGCAATGGTCTGGGATGTAATCAAAAGAGCCAGGAATATGGGGTCCGAGGACCCCAGAGAGGGGGACGTGCCAAGAGTGGGGGGAAGTGCCTCCACAAAGGGAGCCTGTTCCCCCAGCTTGAGCAGAGTGGGGAGCTGCTTCCCAGGGCTGGGGGAGGAAGCCATACCCGAGTGGGGCTGAGGAAGGTGTGGGCGAGTGGAGTAGAGCACACTGGTGGAGCCAAGTCTCTCAAGACACTTGGCTGGAGAGGATGAAGATGGGGGCGGGGCAGCAGTTGGGCTTGAGGATGGACTGCGTTGTTGGTCTGCTTTCCTGAAGCCAGAAAGAAACTCTTGGAGGGCTGAAAGAAGGTTCTAGAACCCATCCGTGCCAAGCTCTGACTGAGGTGGCACCCGTGACCTTGGCTGAAACGGGAGGGAGGGAGTCGTCGAGGAGGATGGAGAGAGGCAGGGTGCCTGAGGGCTTGGGAGGGACAAGCTGGGAAGTTCTGCCTGAAGAAGAAAGCGATTTCTCTGCGAAGTGGGAGGTGAGGTCCTCGGCTGAGATCACCGGTGGAGGCGGAGGTTTGGGGAGGAGGGTGTGAAACAGTCATCGGAGACTCAGCGGGGAGGGCCAGGGAATGTGATAGGAATACCAGGCACTTTTGAAGAACAAGTCGCGTTGGTGATGGTGAGCTTGTAGATGTCCCCATCTGCCTCTGAGTGTGTGTGTGTGTGTGTGTGTGTGTGTGTGTGTGTGTGGTGTGTCCCCAGGAGTTTTGATCTCAGGTAAAAGCAGCAGAAAGAGCAACTGACCCAAAACTGGCACTATGGGGGGGGGAAGGCAATAAAAAGAGAGAGGGTCAAGCCAGCTTAGGTCAAGCCAGCTTAGACAGTGGCAGGAGGATCCTTAACACGGACCTTGGAATCCGTGTGGAATCAGAGGAGCGAATGAAAAGGGTCCAAAGGACCCAAGGTCCCAATGTTCAGGAACGGTGCTGTGAGGGTCCTTGACCAAGCAGGCTGGGAGAGCAGGAGATGGTCATCAGAGAGCAGGGTCCTCCTCTAGGTAACTTGCAGGTGATGGCCCTGATCGGGAGGAGCCACTGGAGGACTGCTGGGCCTGAGGTAGGATGTACTATCCGCAGAGTCATTGATCTTACCAGGTGACAGACAGGCTTGGAAAGAGGTGGGTCTAAAGGTGAGGGTCACTCTGGGGGGGGGGCAGGTATGGGAGAGAGGATAGGTATGGGGGAGGGGAACGGGGAAATATGGGCAGGCGCCAAAGACTTACTTAATAAGGGGAGTGGCTAGCAGACAGGCAGGGAGGGTCAGCGCCACAACTACGAGGCTTAGAGAAATGACCTCCCCCCCCTCCCCGTGCATCTGACGTGCCCTGGGAACCAGCTCAGGAAAACGGAGAAACTCAGGAAGAGCAGGCAACAGATGCAGCACACGGCCCGAGTTAGACGCTTTATGTCTAGTTCCCGCAGCGATGAACACATGGTGTGACCTCAGGCAGGTCATTTCCCTTCCGTGCAGCTGAACTTTCTCATAAATAAAAGTAGGCCCCAGGAAGCGGCTGAGGCCTGGCTTCTAGCCCAGGTTAGAAGTGACAGTGTGGTGTGTTCGGATTGTGATCCCAGCGTTCCTGGGTCAGCAGGAACCCCTAAGCATTATCACCTGGATGTGAGTTACAGTGTGAACCCAACTAGTGAGCCAGTCCCTGGGGCCCAGCATCCCTGCCGTTTACACCACCAGCGGCTCCAGCGTGCCTTCTCAGAGGTGGCTGTAGGCGGGCTCATGAGCGAACAGGCGCTTGCTACAGGCAGAAGCCCATCTGCTGGCACAGAGGAAGCCAACTGTCCCAGCTCCCCTCGTTCTCCTATATTCCGTTCTTGCCGCAGCCTAACGAGCTGTGACAACATGCTCATCTGTCCAGGAGAGAGCAGGGGCTCCCTGTTCCTCTTCTAGCTGGTGGCTGGGGTGGTCCTTGGTGGCCCTCTGCTGCTTCAGAAGTTCTCCAAGGTAGAAGAATGGTCACCAGTCAGCTCCTCAACCCTAAGTCCGTTCTCTTCAAATCGGCCCTGAAAATCCTCACCCTTTCTGCCGGACCTGGGCAGCAATATCTCCCTGCATTGGCTTCCCAAGGCAGGTCTTTGTCTAGGGGCCAGCCACTTCTCAGGGAGCCGCATCAGGACCACTTCCAGGGTGCCAGACTTCTGACAGGTGTTCCGTGCTCCGAGGATGCACAAGTAAACTCGTCCACCCTAACCCCCAACAGACCAGGAAAATCCCTGCATCTGGCTGGGCGCTTGTAGCCAGTAGTAAGTGTTCAATAAACATTTGCCGAATAAATGAAGGCATTTCAAATATTTAAAGAAGAAAACCTCACCAAGTCCACCAGAATTCTACATTTATCGACTGAATTACTCTTGTTTATCTGGGTAGATAATTAAAAGTCTGCTAAAAAACATTCTCTAATATTTATCAGGGCCAACTACACATCGCGAATTTTACAAATGTGAGCTGATTTTATTTTACGATCCGGTGAGCTGGGTATGTCAATTCCACTTTAGAAATAAGCGAACTGAGGCTTAAAGAAAAGCTGAGAGCCTGTCTTGAGGCCACCGAGTCAGCAAGCGGTGGCCCCTGGTTTCTAATCTAGATTAGGAGCTCATTTTAAAGGTAAAGCTGTGTTCAGAACACGAGCTGACTCCCACAACGTCACAACACAGTGGCACTGAGAGTGACAGGGGTGGAGGGGAAGGCTGAGAAGCGGGGTGAAGGAAGAAGGCAGCGGAGGCTCCCCACTGCCTCTCCCCATGGCTTTATCCTGGGCAAGCTGTGCACGCTTCAAGCTTGGGGACCTTTGCCCAAGCAGAGTAGAAAGGGGTCTGGCTCCCGCACGGCTCTCCCTCTTTGATGGCTGGGCTGGTTTTCCCTTCCCAGTACCCTCTCGCATTTCATTCAGAACTCTACTTCTTAGTTCTCTGAATGCTCCAGAGGCCTAGAAACAAGCCAAGATCTAGGGCCTGTGGACTCTGTCCTCACCCGTGTCCCCTGAGGTCTATGGCTCCTCGCCCCAGAAGGGACCCCTTGTTCCAGAGCCCAGGGGAGCCAGGCAGAAGCATTCCGGAAGACATGCATGGTCTGACCTGCTACGGCTGAACACAGCTGTAAGCTCCCCCACACCTGTTCAAGCCTGCCTGATAGGTGAGCAGCTGTGCTCCACATCTGCCAGTCCATCTGTCTCCTCTGAGGGGACGGACAGCCAGTGTTCTTCAGAGGGGAGGCCCAAGCCCCTGAGGCTTACTTGGACCACTACTCCAAAGGGACTAAAAGGAGTGAGGAAGGTAGGCTTTGTGCCTCAGTCTCCACTGGACACTCTGAACCCCTCCCCGTGGCCAAGTCTCTCTCGCCGCCTCCAGCTCCTCCTCCCGCCTTCTCAAGCTTCTGTCTGCCAAGCTCTGCGAATTACCACACATGCCAATAAGTCATTAGAAACCGGAACGGCAAATGTGGGGTTGTCATGGAGACCAACACCAAGAACTGGCAGCCCTGGGGGCTGGCCAACGGCTCAGGTGTATTAGGGGGAGAGCTGGGAAGGCCGAACTGCCTGACCGAGGCCGATAAGGCGCTGCGCTGAGGTGCTGCTGGCTCTGCCTCCCTTCTTAACTTCCCATTCCCAGGGCCTGTGCGTTGTTCCCCCCGCAGCTTGCTTGGATGATGAATCCTGCACAGGCTGCGGTGGGTGGGGGCAGGTGCAGAGGAGGTGACTGTGATTGTGCCCAGTTGGCAGCCAGCCCCAGGGCAAGGAGTCCTGCAGCCCTAAGTATCCTGGGATTGGTTACATATGCTTTGGAAAAACTAAGGAGAGTCTAGAGGCGGGGCAGAACCCAAGCAATACTGTTCTGGGTCTTACTTTATACTTCAGCCAGGTACTTAGCACAGCACTCTTTGTAGGTAAGCACACACACACACACACACACACACACACACACATTACACATTGGTGAGTAGAAGAGAGACTTCACAGAAGCAGGCAGGATTTGACAAGATAAAAGTAAACCCTACGTTGGAAGTCCAACTCAGTGTGCCCTCCAACAAAGTCCTTTCTCTCTGTGCCTTGGCTTCGCTGTCCGGAGGACATGGAGGAGGTACTTTAAATCTAGTGTTTCAAACTAGCTTTCAGGCCTCAGAATATAAAGCCATTACCCCAGGTCACTGGGAGGGGAGCAGGATCTTGAGTGGAGTTCTGGTCTACCTCGCTATATCTTTTTTTGCCGTATACTCACTTTCCTATGGCTACTGTAACAAATTAACATGAATTCTGGGGTCTTACTTTTGTTTGTGTTTGTTTGTTTGTTATAGGCAGAGAAGTCAGACTGGAATGGGTCTCTCTGAGTTAAAGTCAAGGCATCTACAGGTTCATTCCTTTCTGGAGGCCCCAGGGGACAATGCTTCGTGCTTCCCCCCCCCCACCCCCCTGCTTTCATAAGCTGTCTTCATTCCTTGGCCTAAGGCTAACAGTGACTGATTAAGTCTTTCTGAACCACATCTCTCCAGCTCTGACTTTTGTCCCCTCTTCACAGGACCCTGTGGTTACACTGTACTCATCAGGATAGTTCAGGACTTCTCTTGATTTGAAGTTCTACCGGCCCCTTTCATTCTACTCACAAACTTACCATCTCTTTCCTATATAACAACAGAGTCACAGGCCCTGGGGACTAAAGTAATAATACAAAAGGGCTCTTATCCTGCCTGCCATACACTGCGGGTTTTGTTTCGAAACAAAGCAAAACACCCAATTCTAAAAGCACTGGAAAGCACAAGGCCAGACGACTTTCAGTTATAAAGTAACCGAGACCTGGGTTCCTCCTCTCATCTCCTGGGATTTCCTTCTGAGGAAACAACAGGAACTCTGGAACCTGCATGCCCAGTGGCAATGATGACAGGAAATTGTGGGGTGCACAGAGATGACTCTAGGGCCACCAGAAAAGGGGATCTAAGGAGGAATGAATGAGAACCCTTCTAACCCTCCACCCCACATTGACCTTGACATTCAGATTACCCCGTAGTATCTGATCTTGGCTTTCTTTCCAGATAAGGTCACATGTGTGTATAAGTCAGGTGCAGGCGACATACTGATTCAGCCGTCGTGAAGCTGAGATGCTAGCCTCTCTTCCACACCCTTCAAAAAACCATACCCAAGATCGGAAAGCTCGGTCTCGGAACCTTCCTGTGAGCACCTTGCCAGTCCTAGGGGCCATTTCCAGCACTGGCAGGTGAAACAGCTTCCTCCTTGCTCTGGGGGAAGAAATGGTAGCTTCCTCTCTTCACCTGACCTCTGACCTCACCTTGGCAGATACAGTCTGCCAGGACCAGAGACCCCGTAGGCTGAACAACAAACACTACACAGGGAGGTGGGAAGCAACCATGGCCTGGTGTCTATAGATTTTATTCAAATGATCACTCTCTTCTGAGCCCTGTTTCTTCCTCATTCTCACATCTACCTCTCGTGTTCCAGGGGACTCTGGAAAGGGAAGCTGTTCTCTGGAGGAGCAGCCCTGGGGAAAAGGAGGGGATAGGAACTAACATTTATTGAGCTTCGACTTTGTAGTAGGCACTTTACACGGATTAGATCATTTAATGTGGTGGCTGAGAACCAGAGCTCCGGAGTCACAGTGATGTGGGGCTGCATTCTGGCTCTGTCACTCGCCGACTGTGTGTGTGGCCTCCGGCAAGTGACTTAAAGCTTCTCGGCTTTAGTTTCCTCAGCTGCAAAATGGGGGAAAATAATGTCTGCTTCCCAGCGTTCTGTGGATTAAATGAGATAAATTCAGGAAAGCCTTGGGCGCCGCAGAAGCACGCACAAGTGCTACCTATTCTTACTAACAACCCTGGGAAGTAACTGTTATTAACCCAGACTTAACACAAACCCAGGCTGAGGCTCAGAGAGGTTAAGCTAAAATGCCCAAGGGCAAGTAGCTAGAAAATGGGGCTCTCGCCCAGCTCCTGATGACTCCACTTGCTGGAGATTGTGAGCTACAAGGACCACAGCCTTAGACTCAGCCCTGTAGCTTCAAGGAGCAGGACCTGAGGTATAGTTTGAGCCTCTCCCCCTCCCCCCTCTTCTTAGCTCTTGAGAGTCCAGGACAGGAGAAGGGACTGTTAGTGATTAGTGGCGATTTTATAGGTGTGACTCCTGGCTCTACTCTTTGGCTGAGGTCTAAGGCAAGGTGCATTTTTTTGCTTATACTTCGAGGAGGTGAGGAGACCCAATGGACTCTCTTACCCTCTGCTGTACAGGTGAGGCGCCCTCTGCTCCAACGGAGCACCCCCGCCCCCCTACTTGGGGAAAGGAGCAGCCACTTCCCTAACAGGACTGTCATGGGGTAACCTGCCAGACAGGAGGAGCTCGGGACCACTGAGATGCACTAGGAAAGACTGGCTGCTGACTAGATAGGAAAATGGAGCCCAGAGGCCTTTCAGAGCAACAGGCCACAGATACCGGATGGGTTAAGGACATTTGTGACTGACTGCTCAGAGGGATTCTGAGACCAGAACAGAAAGCAGCTGGACCTGGGGAAAACCCTGGGGGAACACCATGAGAAACAGAGGCTACAGGGAAGGGCTTCCCTGCCCTGGCACAGAGGCTTGCTGACTTGCTCCCACCCCTAATGTGACCGCTGATCATCCATCCCCTCCTGCTTGATCACCCTGTCACCCCTCCAGGGAGAGATTCTTGATCCCTCCCCCTGCAGAGTGGAACCCCACTCTGTGATCCAGGCCCCGATCTGCCGCACCTCCCGAGGAAGCGTTCCCTGTGCACTCCCACACAAAGCGCACAGTTCTGATAACATTTATAGTCTAAATCACACAGTTTAGCACTTGGTTTTAAATACTGTCTGGTATTATTCCCTCATCATCTCAGAGGATGAGTTCTGCCTCCCCAACTCCTCTGAGCATCTCCCTACCAGCAGCAACTAGGCCTTACACGATTTCACACCCATACCCCAGCCCCGCAGACCAAGAGCCACAAGCTGGTGGCCACGTACGGATTGACCAGAATAGTCTTGATGTCAGGAGAACGCTGGAACGGACCGCCCAACCCTGGTGTTTCAAAAATCCAAATCCTGAAAGGTCTCCATCTCACCCAGAGAAGTCAAAGTCCTCAACCAGAACCCTAGCTCCAGTCTGGCTTTTTGGGTATTCCCCAGCCTCAGCACACCACACTCGCACTGGCCTCTCCTTTGCCCCTCTCCAGCATGCCAGGCCCCACCCTGCCTCTCAGGCATCAGACCAGCTAGTCCTTCTGCCCTGCACTCATTTCACGTTGTCTAGCCACGCTGAACGACCCTCCCCCCACCCCCCCCCCCAGCCCCAGATCTCTCATCGTCTATTTCTTTCTCTGGCTATATTTTTCTCTGGAACACTTTACACTCTCTAATAAGCCGGTTGCTTTCTAAGTTTACTTTGCTGTATCCCCAGATGGCAAAATAAAAGCTCCTTAAGGGCAGAGCTCTCCGTTATTCCCTGCTGCCTGCGCCCCTGGGGCAGGCACGGAGGCTTGATAAACACTGGCTAATGAAGAGGCACGCCACCCACCCTGTTTATGAAGGCAGAGGCATGGCAGTGCAGAGACTGGCTGTGGGTGGAGCCATTCCTCGGGTCCCCTGGGGCGTGGGAGTCCATGCCTCTCCTTGCCTGGGCCGTCTGAGCATCAAGTCGAATGTCGAATGTCTAATGGCAGCCTCTCTCCTTTCCAGCTGCTCCGCCTTCAGGACATCGTGACTTTTGCCTTCCCAGGCTAGACCTTTTCCTCACCCGGACTCTGCATGCTCAAGTGCAGTGCTTTGCACACATCAACCTTCCGTGCTGTTATTCTCTCTGCTTCCGGGAAGGATCAGATACGACAGCCCCGCCCCGCTTCTCCTGGGGGAACCCAAGCTGGCTGCTTCACAACCATCGCTCCCTCCTACCTCATGTTTTCTCTGAAGGAGCTGCCTCAAGAGATGCTTGTAAACAGAACCCGCCGCACTGGCTCTTCCCAGCACACTGAGCCTGCTGTGTTAGCAGCAGCCCACTGCCCGCCGGTCTCCTTTCACCTTCCCTGGGTGTGTTCTGTTCTCCCCTCCCCCAGAGAGGCGCGCTTTGGTTGGCTCTCTCCTGTGTCCATGGACACTGAGCCAGGGTCAGCTTCCTGGAGGCCTTGGAGGTGCTGACCGAGATAGAAAAGAAGCAGTGTTAGATCTTGTGTTTTGTTTTGTTTTGTTTTGTTTTGTTTTGTTTGTTTTGTTTTGTTTTGTTTTGTTTTGTTTTGAGACAGGGTCTCACTGTGTAGCTCTGGATGTCCTGGAGTTCTCTCTGTAGGCCAGGCTGACCTCGAACTTGGAGATCTGTCTCCCTCGGCCTCCCAAGTGCTGTCGTAAAAGGTGTGCCACCTCAGCCTGAACTATCAGGTCCTGGTTGTAGCACATTTTCAGGGTGCTTGCGGGACATGTGAAAGATCCCAGGTTTGAATCCCAAGCACCACCAAGAAACAAACAACCAAAACCAGGTTAATGGTGTTAAACATCACAAGCTGTGGAAACAGGGAGAAGGGGTCGTGAAGACTCTGGAGTTTCCTAAAGAGGCAAAGGTGACCACTGGCTTGGACAGGGCAGGCTTGGGGAACTTGTTCCTGTAGGAAGAAGCTAGGCTAAAAGAGTAGGCTACATGATTCAGGGTACCTCTAGGCCAATAATAGCTTTCCTGGGAGTGGTGAAGGGGCTGGAACCCTGAAGTCAGAGAAGGGTTCGATCCCTCCCTCTTTTCATGTCTACTTCAGCAAGTCTAAGCCTCAATTGTTCTGTTTCTCTTTCTTTTTTCTTTTTTCTTTTTTTCTTTTTGTTTTTTTCGAGACAGGGTTTCTCTGTATAGCCCTGGCTGTCCTGGAACTCACTCTGTAGACCAGGCTGGCCTCGAACTCAGAAATCCACCTGCCTCTGCCTCCCAAGTGCTGGGACTAAAGGCACGCACCCAGCTGTTGTTCTGTGTTTCAATTAGGAACAGGGGAGCCACTCAGCTAATAGGGGTATTTGGGGTCTAGTTGGGCAAGCACTTTGCACAGTGCCTGGCACACGAGTGTTCAGGAAAATGCTAGGTGCTCTACTGTGTGTTGAGCAGTGGAAGTTGGAGAAGCCATTTTTGCCCCAGGAACTCTCTGCATGCGTTTCATGTTGGGACTCGCTTCAAGTCCATCAAACGCCGAACAGCAGGGAAGATGTGGGTGGAAGAAACACACGGAGACAAGCTGAATTCTAAAGCAGACCTGGTTAAACTCACCTCCTACAAGGCAGCTCTCTAAGGCCAAAGCATCTCTCAGGTCCCCGGAAAGTACCAGAAGCCAGAGTACAAGGCCTTGGGTAGAGCAGACTCGGGACACTGATGGCTCAGTGTGGGGAGTCAGGTCACACACCCAAACCCAGTGTGGCTGCACCAGGCCCCCTGCTTCGAAGCTCACTCCTTTAGACCAAGGGGTGTGGGACTGTTCTGGGTAGCCAGCCAGCCCCACTAGAAGCTCAGCTCCTAGCACCAGGAACAAAACGGCTGAAGAGGGCCACTAAGTGGTGTTAGCGATGTCCATAAAGGACAACACATACACTCCACGGTGCCTTTTCATATACAACTCCTGTGCCCCAGATACCCTCAGCACCTCCGTCCCGAGGTTCCCCACCTCTGCTAGCTGGCCCTCTTTCCAGCCGTGCCCCAAATATCAAGCACTTCAGCAAGTCTTTTCTAGTCTAAAGACACGAGAAGCTTCCTCTATTCAGCCCTAGACTATACAGCACCGACTCCTTGCTAATTATAACAACAACTTATACAGCATTTACTATAGTTCAGACACTCTTCTGGGCTCTTTGGCCCGTGTTCCCTCCTCTTATGAAGTAGGTGATATTATCATACCAGCTATAGATAGAGAAACTGAGGCTCGGAGAGGGTAGATGAGTTTTCCAGAATCTCCCAGCCACAAGTGGTACAGCCTGGGTAGAACTCGGGTGGGTTCTTGGGCTCCAGAATCTCTACCCTTACTGTGCGCTCCCTGAGGGCAGACACAGTGGCTGGTTCATCTCTGTTTCTGCACAGAATAGGTGCTTTAGGGAAGAGGAGCTGACTGAACAAGTCAAGCCCGAATGAGACAAACTCCATTGCCTGTCCACAGCCTATGGACAGCTGCACTCCTCAGGAAATCTAAGACACAGTCACCTTTCTGGTTTGGCCTCTCATAAAGGCCAATCACACCCCTCTGCAGCAGGACCTGTCTTGCTGCGGCTGTGTTCTCTGCGCCCCTGTGTTTGTTTTGAAGTTATCCTCTCTCACTACCCTCTTCCTGCTTGTCTTGCCATAGCCTGTCCCCTCCCGCCTTCAACCACTGACCTTGTCCCAGTCCACGGTCCTCCCAGGGACCCAAGCTACATACTCCCATTCTCTGTCTCTGGGCCTTTGTGACAGTGAAGGCTTAGTCGGGGAGGCAAAGGCCAGGAGTGACATGGACTCATTAGGCCGACCACCGATGAAGCCCCAGCACTGGCCTTGATAAACACAGCAATGTCCTCCTCACTCTACATCCCGATAAAGGTGGAGCCCGAGGTAGAGTGGCTGCCACCTGCCCTGTAGGTCAGGAGGAGTCTCTGCCCTCTCTGTGTCCTCTGCAATGCCTTCCACCACCCCCCCCATAGGAAGCCTTCCTGGATCACGTGAGAAGGTTTATTCCTGCAGCCATTCAGCAAATATAGTCTGTATTCTAAGCGGGGAGACAAGACACACGCCCCTGGAAAGCTGGGGCGAATGCGGGCTTCGTTGCAAATGTAGAATTCAATGTCATAAGTATCCGGATGTCATAAGTATCCGTAAGAGGCAACGGAACTGCAGCGGTGGTTTCCAAAACCGTGCAGGGCGAGTGGTCCATTTTCTCCAGGCTCCAGGGTCCTCAGCTAGAAGGCAGAGACTAGGGGGCCACCGTTTAGGACTGAAGCCGGTGGTTTCTCTAAATTTGCTCACATAGCCTGGTGCCGAGCAGCTGCTCCCGAAGCTGTCTTTAATTCCTTTCTTGTGCGAACCACTGACTTCTGCACAGTCCTGGCCTCCAAGACAGATGATGATATATAAACCACTTCATCCTCTCAGGTTAGAAACGGCGTAAGTGATACATCGTATATATAGGAAGCAATTGGGGTTGGGATATTAAGGGACATTCTGTGATTAGGATGCTCATTTGCTGGGGTTATTAATACTCCTCACCTCCCTCCACCAAACCTTTGAAAGAAACCCATGGGCATGGAACTAACTATGAAGTTCAAAAACAAGTTCAGTTCTGCCTGCAACGATGCGGAGGCTTGTCTATTACTATATCCTCCACACTTTAAACAGGCGCACAGTAGGTGTTTAATAAGTAGTTGTTGGACAATAGGTTTTTAAAAAGTAACAAGTTTTCACCTTCCCTTCAAATAAAAGAAACAAGGGGCTAGGGAGGAGGGGGAGGGGCAAGCGAGGGAATGGTAGAGCACAGGGGGCACCAGGAAACAAGGAAATCCAGGTGCCAGGCCTGCCAGCCTGGTGCTCTCTGCAAAGGGGATGGGTCAGGGACTAAGGCACATGGGCACCCACTCTGAAGAGGCGAGGAAGCCATTGCGTGCCTGACTCTGGCTTAAGCGGCGGTTTACAGGAAGGCAAAGGTGGAGGAAGAGACCTGGAAGAGAGCGAGGGAAGTAAGCTTGGAGGGGGGGGAGAGGGAGGATGAGCAGTGCAGAGTGAGAGCAGGGGAGGTGGAGAGGGAAGAGTAGAGGAGGGCCAGGGGGCAGGGGGGGGAGGAGACGTGGGCATTTGGGAAGTGTTCTGCTGGCCTAGCTTGGTTCAGTGAGGCCCAGATCCCCGAGTTCTTGTTGCCATTCCGTGTCTCCCTCAGGGCAAGCTCTGGCAGGTTTGGGGTGGTGGTGGTACCAGGAGCCAGACCCTCCCTGGGAGTGTCAAAGTCCCGGATGTGCCAGAGAGTTTTTCCACTCTACCCTTTCCAAATAGCATCCTCCCCTAGGCCCCAGGCTCCCTAAACAGGCAGCAGGCCACATCCGAGGCAGTGCAGGGAAGGGAGAAGGTCTCCGGGAGGCCCAGACCCCCAGCTGGGCTTCTCCCTTCCACTTCTTCACAACGTCTCCTGGCCAGGAAAGTGGGTCAAGCCACCGCAAGGTAGGCAGAAGACCCGTTGGCCAGGGAGCCAGGTGTCCTGCTCGGAGCCCTGGTCCTCCCTGCTCTTTTGGAGGACTCTTCAAGGAGGCCAGCGGCCACTGACAGGAGGCTGCTGGCTTCTCCTTCCGAAAGAGAACACTGTCCTCCGTGGTGATGGCGAGGCAAGGGGCAGGAAGCCTGTCATCATTCTGGATAAGTAAAGACGCCTGGATCTCTGCTCCTGGTCCCCTCGAGAAAGGTGAGGAAGCTGGCAAAAGGCCACTCCTACTGTTCTGCCCTGACTGCTCTCTCCGGTGCCATCCTGCCTCCTGGGGTCTTCAAGCAGACGGCAGCCAGTCCATCTCTGGCAACCAGCGGCAACCAGCGCCGTGCCCAGCCCACCCCCTCCAAGCCCTGCCAGTCGCCCAATTAGAAGCTGCGTTGGCTTCAACAGATGGGAGCTGCGGCAGCCTGAGGAACAGAGCACAAAGCCCAGCTGACATTTTCCTTCCTGTTCATTTGGTGGGGGAGGAAGGGCAGGGGCAGCCGGGAGCATTGCAACACCCGGCTAGGGCCCACCCCCGGGGGCCAGTTCTCTCCTTCAGCATCTCAGTTCAGCTGCCTCACCCCGCCGCTCGCGGATCTTGGCTGGCTGGCCAGTCTGCGCCCGCACAACCCTGTCATGCCAGCCGGACAGACGGCCCACCTGTGGCTGGCCAGCCCAGCCTGTCCCTGGTGTGATGCGGTGGCCTCAGAGCTGCTTTAAACCGCACAGAGCCCAGGCTAAGCCCGGCCGGCCCCTCCCCCACCCAAAAGTCCCATCTTAGACTGCAGTCAGACCCTAGTCTCCCGCCCCGGAGGAGCCTGGCTCTGGGTGCCAGTTACTTTGTACAGACCCAACCTAGACCACCCTATCTTTTCTGCACAGCCACCACCCGAGCTCCCAGGAAGGGAAAGTCCCCTAGGATCTGGTGCGCTTCCGTCCTGCGAGTTCGCCTCTGTCACGCCCTCTCTAACCCAGGGGCCACCTCTTTGGCTCCTCCACATCTCCAGGGCTCCCAGCTACCCAGCAACAGTTTGAGGGGTTGGGGCCTCTCCCAGTTGGCTCAGGCCCCCGACCCCCTCCCCCGCCGCTCGGGTCCAGCCGGCGCAGCGGCCACCTCCTTTGCATTCTCCAGCTCTCCTTCCTTCGCCCCTCCCGGCCTTCTCCCAAATCACCAGCTCTCCTGCAGGCATCTCGGCGACCGCCGCGGTCGCGGCCGCGCTCCCCTCCCCCACCCGGTCATCAAAGCCCGGGCCGCGGGGACAGGATCGCGGCGACCCTCAAGGCCACGCCAGCGTCCTCGGAGTCCACAGCCCCGGCCGCCAGGGAGCCGCACACTCACCGCGCGGGCGCTGTCCTATGTCTGTCACTCGCCGCCCGGCTGGGATCGCTGCTCCACGGCGCGGCGCGCTGCTACCCAGGCCCGGGAGGCTCGCCGGGCGCCTTCCCCAACCTGCACTTGTCCTGGGAGTGGTCGCAACGCTGAGCCTGCGAGGGCGTCAGCAGGAATGACCGTGTCCCCAATCCTGTGCGCCGCGGCTGGAGGCTGGCGGCCAGGGCCGGCGCTCCCGGAGCGCCGCGCGTCTGCGGAGCACGGAGCAGGCCCGCGGCGCCCGGCGCCCCCGCCGCGCCTCCTCCCTCCCGGCTGCTCGCGCTCGTCCTCCTCACTAGCTGCTCCGCCGCGCTCCCAACCTCCCTAGCCCACTCCGGTCGCCTCCTCCCTGTCTGCTTGCCACGCCAACCCCCTCCAGTCCCGCTGCCATTTTAACTCCTGAGTGGCCAGAAGCCCCTTCTGCTTCACTTGCACACATCCCAGAGGAAGGAGTTGGGTGGGGCCCGATGCCGTAGTTTGAGCGGTCCTTCTGCATCAGGACCCAAGGCTTACGGGAGAGGGGGAGAAGGGCATAACGCTTGGGGGGTCAGGGAAGAAATAAGTGGCATTGCTGATGCTCCCTCCGACCCTCTTGCAAAAAGCTAAGAGAACAGATGGGAAATTCAGCTTGTAGGACAGGTGTGGCTCAGAGGCACCGCTTGTGGTTGTGACCACATTTTTTGCATGGTACTACCCTCCCCAAGTTACGGTGGATAGGACAGTAGCAGTGGGTGAGTTTGTCCATGGGTACTGTCCATGGCGCTTCTGTTAACAGGGGGGGGGGGGGTAGCCTTTCCAGTACTGCTTCCAGAAAAGGCAGCTCTAGCCTCCTGGCACCTGGTTAGTCTCAGTGGGATCAAGGGAGGAGCTGACAGGTCCACACAGGGACTTGGTTGCAGGGTTCTCCACCTGCAGGCTGGTGGGTCATCGTGAGGCCATGAATCTAGGAGGTAAGGCAGGACTCCGTGTATGCAGAAAATGGGTGCCGGGCTACTGCTTGGTGGCTTGGATGATTTGAGTCACCAGCATGCATTGGGGCTTAGAAGAGAAGGTATCCTGCTGCAGTGAAGCCTTTGAGAGGCCTTCAGTGTGGCCTACTCAGAATGGATACCAGAGCACAGCTTCATAGCCGGCCACGCCCAACCAGAGCCTGGAAAGTCAGTATGAGAGAAGGGGCCCAAGGTATGGGGACCTCTGCAAGTCGAGGCTTCCTTAGGAGGCCGTTCTTCATGACTGGCTCAGTGTCCCTGGCCAGACACAGGGCTTCTGGGTTCTGTCTTTTCTAAGAATGCGGCCAGCAGTGACAGCCATGCCTCCAGGCTCGTCAACTGGACTTGAAGTTCTGTGTTCTGTATAGACAGAGTTACCCCCTTCATCCTTCTAGTAATCACATTCTAAATTCCTCCTGAACTACTCCCCGGGCCTCCGCCCGCCACCCCTGCTGTGGGGGTATAATGGCCGGGGTGGGGGCGCGTGGAGCTGAGAGGGATGGTTTGGAAGTACTTGAAACAAATTTTAGCATTTCAAGGCAACGGAAGGTGCCATAGAAACACGGAATGAAAATGTGAAAATGCCCGTTCTGGGCTCCGGTTATTCATGGGAGGTTTTATAGAGGAGCTGAGCTTCCAGCTGAGCCCAGCTGGGTGGATGGGATTTAAACTGGCAGAGAAAATGGGGACCAGCAAGGCAGGAAAGTTGGGGCAAGCCAAATAGAATGGGCTGTCTGGACGGTGGGGGCGGGGCGGGGCGGGGCGGGAGGCAGCGGAGGAAAGCCAGAGAGGAGCTGAGACTCCAAGCCCCCTCACGCTGCTCTGTATCAAGCTGACATGTGTCCCCTTTTAACAGCCCAGCAGATGGAGGCTGGGAGCAGGTGGGATTCGGGTGCGCACCCTGGCAGCCCTCTTGCACTGGTAGTGTGACCTCAGTTACACAGAGGGGGACAGCCTGCGACCAGGATCTCGAAAGTCATCTGTGGCCCCGTACGCAGTGATTTAGGATGAAGAGAGGCCAGAGGTTAGGAAGGTGGCTGCTGTAGAGACAGGAAGTGAAAGAGCACTGAGAAAGACGAGCCTCTGTAAGAGAGCCTGGGCTGAGCCTAGGGGGGTAGGAGGGGTCTGCATGGGGCGTCAAAAGCTCTTGGTACCTGTCAAGTCCGTGGAACTTACGTTTCCAGCCTAAAGGCCATCAACATAGACAAACGGATGTCCGAAGAAGAGGAGAGTTTGCCAACTCTTTTCCTAGCCCGAGGTCCGAGCTGGCCCTCACACGCCCCCCCCCCCCACCTCCTATTTCCCACGCCACCAAGCGTGTCTTAGCCCGACTGGAGCACAAACTCTGGAAGGCTGTGCCTGACCCAGGCAGCCCTGAGATGAAACCAAGATGTTACAGTGGACGTACGACGGCTGATTGCTTCTGCCACTGTTGAAGTTTTTAAGACAGGGTCTCCCCAGCCCAGGCTCTCTTCAGTGTGATCCTCCTGCCTCAGCCTTCTTAGTGCTGGGATCATGGGCATGTGCCACCATACCTGGCAATAACTAATTAGCGAACAAATAATCTTAACCACTGGCTGATCCCGGAGTGGCAGGTACACACTAGGGAAGCATGGGAAAACCACATGAGCTCTTAGGACAAAACTGCTTATAGTTTAGTGGGAAAGCATCTAGACTCAGGAAGATGTGGGCCTGGAACTTGCTGGACCACACTCTGTGTGGCTTCGGGAAGGTGATTGAGCTTCTCTTCCTGGTGTAAAAATATTAATGTTTAAGTTAATTAATTCATAGAGATCTCTTAGGCAAGAGAAGCAATGGGCATTTGCTGACTGTGTACTACAGGCAAGGGTAGTGGTCTCATTTGTGTATCGTCTAACGGAAAAGTCCCCAGGGGCATAGAGATGCTGCTGTCCCAGCTGCTTTAGAGGATGAGGCAGAACAATTAAACACCTGGACAACATATCAAGACCTCGCTTCAAACCAAAAAAGTAAAAAGGGGTGCATGTGGCTCAGAGGAACAGTGTTGGCATGGTGTACATAAGGCCTTGGGTTCAATCCTCAACCCTTAAAAACAGAAAACAAATATAACAACAAAAGAAGAAAACTTCAAAGCTCAGGACTCTGGAACCAGAACAGCATCCTTTCCTTATAATCAGAACACAGCAGAGCTGAGACCAGAACTCAAGGCCACTGCATACAGAGTTCAAGCATGGACAAGTGCCCGCTGCACTTCTTTTAGAAGGAAGGTAGCAATCCAGGCATGAGTGTGCATTCAGGACCAATCTGAGATGGATATGGATGGGGGGTCGGGGGAGGTCTCCGCACTGCTGGGGTGGGCATGGTGTCTGGACACAGCAGCTCCTTCAACCTGCTCCACACGATCATCGTTCCCTTTATTTTTATTTTATGTGTACGGGTTTTTTTGTTTTTTTGTTTTTTGTTTTTTGTTTTTTTTTTTTTTGCCTACATGTATGACAGTGTACCACACGTATGCAGTGCCCATAGACGTGACAAGAGGACATCGAATCCCTTGGAATTAGAACTATAGATGGTTGTGAATATGGGTGCCTGAAATTGAATATAAAACCTTTAAACTTTTTTTTTTTTTTTTTTTTTTTGAGACAGGGTCTTGTTCAAAAGTCTTGTAAGGGAGACCTGGCCTGGCAGAACCAGGGTGAGTAGAGGGTTCAGATTTGGCTCCAACCTTTTGAGTCTGATCTTAGGGGACACTTGTGGTATCAGTGGATCACAAGCACCAATGTATGCAGACTGACGCCAGACAGGAGTGGTCTGGAATGCACCGTGCAGATCAGGCTTGCCTCGAACTCACAAGGCCCACCTACCTCTGCTGGTGTTGCCATTTTCAGGCAAATGCTTCCCTGGGAAGAGATGGGAACTCAATGTACAGCTCTTTGGAAGTATGTAGGTAATTACTCAGAGGATTTAATGGCTCTGTTATTGACCTTTTGCCCTCCAATTTAATCTCCGTGCTTAGTAAGTACAGTGTCCTGCCAGGAAGCCTCAGACTCTAGAATATCAGAATGTCTCAAGAGAGGGATGTTAGGATTATGTAGCCCTAGGGGGGGAAAATCCTTGGTTCAACTCGGCTATTTAGTGAAAGAATCAGGATGCTGAACAGGTGCTGACTGTGTATGAGCCTGAACATGCAGCATGCAAGGGGGATGCCTGGCAGAAGGGGTGGGCGGAGGCGAGATGCTGGGATGTGGTACCATATTCCTCCCTTTCAAGGACCCTCCACTGCTGCATGTCTTCTTTTCTCAGCTCCCATCCTGGGAGGTGTAGGGCGGAGCCTCAGGGGTCAGTGAGGATTTTTGTTCCACCAGTGACTCAACTATGGGGAGCGTGACCGTAGAGCGGTTGGCTTCAATGTGGAAGTCATGCAGAACGATTGGACAGACGTTGCTTTCAAATGTGCTGGCTGGAATGTCCACTGCTCTCTGTTCCCTTACCCAAGTTCCCCAGTGTCTTAGCCACTGTTCTGTTGCTGTGAAGAGACACCACGCGACCTAGGCAACTCCTGTCAAAGAAAGCATTTAATTAAGAGCTTGCCTACAGCTTCGGAGGCTTAGTCCATTATTATCCTGGCAGAGAGCAGGGTCCAGGCAGGTGTGGTGCTGGAAAACTACTGCATCCTTATCTGCAAGCAGAGAGGTGGGGGCGGAGGGGACTGGGCTTGGCATGGGCTTTAGAAACTCAAAGCCTACCCCCAGTGACATACATCTTCCTCCAAGGCCATACCTCCTAATCCTTCCAATCCCTTTGAAGAGTTCCCTGCTGATTAATCACTCAAATATATGAGCCTATGGGGCCATTCTTATTCAAATCGCCACACCATGGCAGAGTCTTGGCCTCTGGGCCATTGGAGACTAACAAGAGACAGGAGAACGCAGCCACTCAGTCCTAGGCAGATGCATAGTGAAGCTAAGCAGTTTAAAGCTTGGGAGATGTTCTCTCACCTGTGGAGAACCAGGAGCGTAAGCTTGTGAGATGGGAGTTGTAGAGCGGTCTTTGTAGGGAGAGAGAGAGAGCCAGCTTACAAACAGGAAATATGTTTACATAGGTATTTCTGATAAGCTGAATGAAGGGTTATCAAAAGAAAAAGACCTGCATTTCTAAGGCCCATGTGTTTTGCCATGACCATCTGTCTAGTCCTAAATAAAAATTACCACTGGTAGTCAGAGAGGATGGGTGCTGGAGAGATGGCTCAGCAAGTAAGAGCGCTGGCTGCTCTTCCGGAGGACACAGGTTTGACGTCCAGCATCTACATGGCAGCTCACAGCCAAATGTAACTCCTGTTGCAGGGGATCTGATGTACAATGCGGCCTTCTCAGGCATGAGACTTGCAAGTGGTGCATAGATAGACAAGCAGACAGAACACCATACACATAAAAATGATGAATACATTCCTAAAAATTACCATTGGAGCTGATTTTGTGGGTGTTTTGTTTGTCTCTTTGGGAATTATTGTTGTTTGTTTCTATGGTAGTGGGGACCTAACCCTGGCCTCACGCATGCTGTGTAAGCATAATAGTAACTAAATCATATCCCCAGCCTCAGAGCCAACTGTAATTCTGTCCCTGGCTTCCTAAGAGGATCCCATGAAGCCAAGATCTTCTCTGGTCACCTGTCCTCAGGATGCTGCCAGGACCCACAGATGCCCTGGGAACTCAGCGAACCATGCACTGAAGATAGCGAAGCTTGTGGAACTGAAGGCGGCTCTCGAGTTTAGCCTGGTTACATTCCTGGAAATGGCACTGCTGGTAAAAAATGGTGTAGGATGAATTTGTTTTTATTCATACACAATGTGATAACAGAAATTACATTCCTCCCCGAGATCCCGGCACCCAGTTGTTTGTAGGTGTGAACATAAATACCATATTTAGTCACCTGTAAGGGATACACCTGTACTTTGTGTTTCTGAAATGAAACCCAAGTTTCTAAAACAGTTAGACTGGGCAATATGGTAACCAAATCTCATTCTGTTTAATTTAATGTATTTAAAAAAAAAAAAAAAAAAAAGAGTCAGCCGTGGTGGCACACACCTTTGATTGTGGCACTCCAGAAGCAGAGGCAGGCAGAACTCTGTGAGTTTGAGGCCAGCCTGATTTACATAGTGAGTTCCAGGGTACATGGTGAGATCCTATGTTTAGAAAGAAAAAAGAAATTGTTCGCAGTGGAGGTGGGGGGAGGGATGGGGGGATACTATTTTGGGGAGAAGGAACACGGAGTGAATGAGAGCCTGCCCTTCCTCCACAGAGCTGTCTGAAGCTGAATGAAGGAATGGCTCTGTGCCACACGGCACATCTGGAAACAGACCGGTGGTGGGGTGCTGACCCATTCCACCGATGCACAAACCAGGACCTGGGGCATCTGTAGGGGAACCTGGAATGCCAGAGCCAGGGTGACCCTGGCCCTTGGAGTCCTGCTTAGAAGTAGTTTCTGGAGGTGTGAACTTTGTAGGTGCTCCAGGCAGCAGGAGTGGAGAGCTCAGGAACTGCAGATCTCTGGCCACATTACCATAGTCTGGAGGCATCAGGAAGACCGACACCCACCCCACCCCCAACCCTGCTTGGGCTTATCACCCACTTCTCCTCGACTTATGGTGTTGAAGCTGCAGGCTGCCTAGAGGACTCAGTCGTATTTTGTATTTGCTATGGGACTGAACTGCTGACAAAGAAGATCAAGCTCGCCCCTAAAGAACTATTGCTGAACAGGTCCTCTTCCCCCATAGCCTAATAACTTTTCTCTTCTACTAGCTCTGCTGGGTGGTGGGCTAGAGGAGGGGTGAACCCTTATTAAAGGTAGGTTGCAAAAACTTTATGCCTATAGTACATCAAACAATCTGTTTCTTCACTGGAGATTTCTCTCTGAATCTGTCTCTATCTCTCTGTCGGTCTCTGTCTCTCTGTAAAGAGAATTTAGAAGAAAAGTAGGAGAAAGAGGAGAAGAAACTCTTATCTCCCTGAATAAGGGAGTCTGAAGGCAGAGACATGAGGTCACCCCTGAAATACTGGGCAGAGTCCAGGGCCTTCAGCCCCTGTGGCTCGGTTCTGCATCACTTTAAAGTCCAGAGCCTGCAGAGACCCCAGATCCCTGCTTCTTCTCAGGGAGGTCACACTCCAAAGGGAAGGTGGGTTTTCTCCTATGGGACTCACCTGGACACCCCAGCCACCGAATGGTGGGATTTCAGACACCTGGTGGGATAACAGAAAGCCAAGGACCAGAGCCAGAAATTAGCACCTCTCCTTCCCTGGCCTTCTTACACAATGTCGGGTAGTGTGAATGAGTGACTAGTGTTTGTCACTTGCAGGCTGCTCTCTGTATGAGAAGGCACACTGAGATCCAGGTTTGAATTGTGTGTGATTTTAGCTGAGATGGCGTTAATATATTTCCTTTGCCCCTTCAGCGCTTCCTTCTCCACCATCCTGGTGAAATTATCTGGAATGCTTCTTTCTTAGGGACAAAGAGAAAAATGCTGATCTGGCTCCTCTCGCACTGATTGAAACCCAGAATACTTTAGGGGCTGCCAGATGGCTGTGAGGGCTGGTCTCCCACTACCTGCCCTCCTAATGCCACGAGTGTCCGGCAGAAGGCTTCTTGCTCTAGGTCGTATCACTCGGTGGACGCCAGACATGTTCTCAACTGAGGAGACCTGCAGCAAGGCCTGCTCCTGTTTCCAAAATGACAGTTCTACCTTCTCTCAGCCTTTCGAGGAAAAGAGCAGCTTGACATCCCCAAAGGCCTTAAGGGTGAGTGTTAACTACAGAGAGGAAGACAGAGACGTGGCAGGAGTCCTGAGAGTGCTGCCTTCTAACTGGCTGGTGGTGTTTTAAACTGTTTTCCTTTTCATTCACATTCTTTCCGATATAAACATTAAACATTACTCCTACAAGTGGAGATTCTGTTCCACTTGGCTCCAGAGTTTTGTTCTCAGTTAAGAGTTCCTGATTTGTGTGTGTGTGTGTGTGTGTGTGTGTCCCGACTAGCTAAAGGCCATAATGTTGACCCTGACTCACTCCAGCTTTCACTAGATAAATTAATAAAAATAAGATAATTTTCATTTTCCAAGTGTACACTTTTGAGTATGCCTTATCCAGCTCTAGCGAGTCCCACTTTGGAGGACATGCTTTCCCCATTCCCCATTGGAGAACGGGAGAAGGGGACATCGGAGGAGGCCTGGCCATCCTGCTGGGGACTGATCAAGAGTCCTTTTATCCCTTGTCCAAGTCTCTTGATCATTCTGTGAAATCTTTGATCATTCTGGCATCTAGTAGGGAATTGAGTAAATACACGTTTCTCCACTCTTAAGGTATTAAACCGTGAAAACATGGGGGTGGAGAGATGGCTCAGTGTTTAAAAGCGCTTCCTGCCCGTCGGTTCCTGTCACCCATGTTAGGTGGCTCACAACTGTATGTATAACCCCAGCCCCAAGGAATCTAGTGCCTCCTCTGACCTCCATAGGTAACCCCACATATATGTCATTCACTCACACATACACATATACATACACATATACTCATATACGCATACACATAGCAGAATCTTATTATCACAAAGTGCTTGGCCCTGCACTGGCACCCAGCCCCTGACAAGCTGTTGCAATGCTAGCCTTGGCTGCTAAGGCTCTTGATACCCTGCTGCTTCCACATGTCCTGCTGTCTGCCTCCTATTAGCTGGACAGATGCTAATTTTCTTAAGGTGTCCCTAGGCCTTGGCAAGACCTCAGCCCTCAAAATTGCTTTACCTCAAAATGTGCCCACCTGTTCACGTACCTCCTCCTTCTTGGGTGCTGGCCAGAAGCCTAGTGTATAGTAGGCCTTCCTCAGATGGTCATGGCGGAGGAGAAGGGGTCTGGTGCTTTCTACTTAGCAGCCCTCCAGGTAGGCGAGTCTCAGAGAAGCCGGACAATGAAACTTCCTAGCGAACAATTCAGCCTCTCAGACTGTGCACTGTGTGTACCAGGCTCTGATTTCCCAGCACATGATTACGGCGTCGATATCGTCCTGAGCATCCCATCTCTCTAGCGTGGTTAGGCATTTATTGGAGGCCAACATCACTCTGATGCCGAAAATGGATCCCTAAGTTCTCCCCAGGTTGTTCTGAATAGCTCTGGAGTGTGGGTAGTTCTTCCTGCCATTAGCCATTTCATTTCCCGGCTGTGAGACAGCAGCGCTTTCAGCTTCTAAAGGGCAATAAGTACCTGTTTCTTTCCCCGAGGAGCCCCATCCCAGGCCCAGTGGACAACTCTGAATGTAGAGTAGATAGCTTCCTGGTCCCCAGATGTGCTCTCTGCTCACTCACCCCTAAACTTTCGAAGCAAACGTAGGAGCTGTGATGGGTAATCTTGGTCACCAACTCGGTGGGCTTTAGAATCGCTGTGGGAAGCAGTCTCTGAGCGTGCCTGTGAGGGAGAGAGCGAGCTGAGCACCGCACTCGTTGTTCTCTGACTGTGGGTGTGTCCTGCTCCTGCTCCCACGCTGTCCCTGCCATGATGGCCTGGTCCCTTAGAATCCTAAGACAAGTAAGTAAACCGGTCCTACATAAGACAGACAGACCTGTCCTTCTCTACATTGCTTTCGGCAGGTGTTTTGTTGAAGGAAAGAGAAAATTAACTACTTCCCTCGCCCTCCTAAGCATGTCATGGGACATGGGTCATTCAAAAACCTGTACAAGTCATGGCAGCTTTATTTGTAAATGGCATTTAGTGGTTGCATAATTAGACCAACTGTGGTACCACAGTGTGACAAGGTAGTGTTCAACAGCCCCCTCCCCCAAATTAACTGACACACATGGCAACTTGGGTGTCAGTGGCACAGTGCTAAATGGAAAAAAACAATAGATTTCAAAGGTCACATGCTGCAAGATTCTGTTCCCAAGACATCCTCAAAATGGCAGAATTATATAAATGGAAAACAGGTGAGTGCTTACCAAGACCTGGGGAGGAGAGCATCCCATATGACCCCAAAGGGACAGAGTGAGGAATTTTTGGCAATGGAACAATTCTGATACACATACTCACATGCATTCACATGTGCACACACACACTTACACATACATGCTCATGCACACATACTCATATATATCACATACATGTACATACATGCCCATACCCATTATCTCACACATACTCGCTCACACATACACATACCTGCTCACACAGGCTCATGCACATGCACACATTCTCACTCCACACACATGCACACACATGCTCACACACCACACACATGTATACACATGCATAGACAGGTGCTCACACACCACACATGCATACTCACACTTACATACCATACACATGCATACACATGCACATACACATGCTCACACACTCACACACCACCCACATGCATACACAAGCACACACACATGCTCACATACCACACATACTCACACACCACACACATGCATACACATGCATAGACACATGCTCACACACCACACATGCATACACACACGCTCACACACCACACATACTCACACACCACACATATGCACACACACATACATCATACACACACACACATACACATATGCACACACACTGTCTCTCACACACACACACATGCACACGCACACACAAGAACACATAAAGCCAGTGAGAACTGAACAGGTCGGTGGATTGTCCAACATCCATTTCCTGGTCTGATGTTTGTTGTATGTGGTCACTCAATATGGTTTGCCATGAGGAAGAATTGGGTGAAGAATCTATGGCTCTTTCTCTACTATTCTGCAAATTCCTGTGAATATATAATCACCTCAAAATAAAACATTTTTTTTTCTTTTTAATAGGCCTTCTTTCATTTTACCTTATCATTGTCTTCAAACCCAGACCTGCCCTGATCTCTCATGGTGTTGAGGTGATTTGGGAAAGGCAGAGTCTCCCGTCAGCTTCAACTATTAGGGACAGAGTTACACACTTGATTTCTCTTTTTACCTCCAGTGAATCCATTTTCTTGCCTCATCATAATCATGTTTGGAAGCTCCTGATTCTCAAGACTGTGCCAGCTCTTGGGACATTGCATTCTAAGTGGGTTACCTGCACTGTGAATTGTGAGGATAAACTAGATTTGTTTTTGTTTATCCTAAGCCTAATCAGCTTCACCTTCAAGTTGGAGGAAGACCCTGGAATTCAATTACGGTAGAACAGCATTTACCCAGCTGCCTTATTTTAGAACCAAGTCTGTGCTCGCTGAGTCTACAGCCCTTCTGATGATCCCAGCCTCCACCTTGTCCTGGGCTGGAATACATGGTGCACCTCACACCTCAGAGCCTGAATGGGCTATTCTAAGTCTTGATTAGTTTAACAGGCCCTCCGTTCCCCTTCAGAAACCTAGCTTGCTCTGCTTGCACAGATCTCTGGAAAAAGAAAGGGCTCTGGCTGCCCTACCCCACTTACCACCATTGACCAGGGCTTTTGCAGCTTGACCTTACAGCTCTCAGGAAGGTAGGCAATCAAACGACGGGTGCCCTCCTCTTCTTCCTGGCTCCTTGCATGCAGACAAGACTCATTTGGACACAGCCCACATGTGGGTGGGGCCCAGACTCTCTTCAGTGGATAAAGGCATTGCAGGCCTGCTGACGATTGAACCCCTGCTTGTGGTCCCCAGTTTTGGTTTCTTCTTTGGGGGAGTCTGGGAAAGCAGCAGCAGGTCATGGGACATCAGTCACCTGAGACGCTTGGGAAAGGCGAGAGAGCACCGTTTCCCTGCTCCCTTTGGAGTCAGTTCTTCTGGAAGTGGGGAAGCCGGGTAGGAAAAAGGAAACGTCTTAGACTCTGCCTTTCTATGCTCTGGTATTTTGTCATCCTTCTCCCGTGTAGGGTGGTCAAACCCCTCAAGGTGTGGGTAGTTAGTGTGACCTGGAAAGTACCGTCAAGAGTCTAAAACTTCCCAATGTGTTAAACCTCTCCTTCCCCTCCCCCTGCACATGCTCACAGGCAGGTAGACAGACACACAAACACACACTCACACTCCCTCCTTCCTGTCTTCTTTCATAGTGACAGCAAGGACTTGTAGGTTTTCTGGAGCAAGTGTCAGGACTGGGTCCCCTTTTTTTCTTTTCTTTTCCTTTCTTTTCTATTTTTCTTTCCTTTCTCTTTCTTTTTCTATTCTTCCTTCCTTCCTTCCTTCCTTCCTTCCTTCCTTCCTTCCTTTTCTTTTCTTTTTCTTTTTTTTGTATTCCCTGATATCATGCTGCTGTGGCCATGCACACAGTAAGAAGGTGAATAGCCGAGGTCACAGGGTGAAGCCGTGCCACCTCCTAGCTGCATCGACAAGCCTTGTAAGCTCAGCTTCCATTCCTTCATCTCTAAACAGGGTAAGGAATAGCATCTGTCGCACGCGGTTGTCATGCATGCTAGAAGAGACTGTGTATAAAGCACCTGATCTAGTCCCTGGCATTTACCAAGGCCTCAACAAACCTAAGTTATTTTGACAGCGCTGATGGTGGTGATAGTAACTAGGAGTGTTTCTGAGTCATTCTGTGGCTTTGCTTCAGACACTGCTTCTGCCAGGGAACCTTGCCTGCTGCCACAAGGACAGAAAAGGGCTCTTCCTTTGGTCCCTTCGGAACCTGTAGAATTTTTTACTTTGGTATCTGAGGGAGATTGGTGTCCTTCCACAGGTATTTAAGCCCCTTATACAAAATGGCAGTCTTTGCCTAGAATCTATACAAGTCTTCCTCTTCTTCTTCCTCCTCTCCTCCCTGCTCCTCTTCTTCTCCTTCCTCTTCCCCTCCCTCCTCCTCTTCCCCTTCCTTCTCCCCTTCCTCCTCCTCTTCTTCCTCTTCCTCCACCCCTTCCTCCTCTTCTTCTTCCCCTTCCTCCTCCCCTTCTTCCTCCTCTTCTTCCCCTTCCTCCTCCCGTTCCTCTTCCTCCTCCTCCTCCTCCTCCTCCTCCTCCTCCTTCTCCTCCTCGTTCTCCTCCTTCTCCTTGTTGAGACTTGGAATTGTCTTCCATTACATACAATTCCTTAAACAATATAAATGCTGTGGAAATATCCATTGTTGGTATTGTTTAGAACTGATGACAAGGAAGGGTGTGTACTTATTCAATACAGACATGGTCTTTTAAGAACTACTTTGCACCAGTGGTCCTCGTCTACCCCCACGTCTCCCCTTGTCCTGTGATCCAGCTGGCAGCCTGCGCTGAGAGCTGGGACCTGGTTCATCTCCACCCCTCATCACCAGGCTCAGCACAATGACTGACAAGCAGTCGCTGCCCCAGAAACATGTAGTGGGTGAGTGAATGGGTAAAAAGATGAATGGGCGAGCGAGGGCCCATGAGGCAACTCAGTGGGTAAAAACCCTTGCTTCGAAAGCTTGAGGCCTTGGGCTCAATTCCTAGAAACCATGGGAAGGCAGAGGAAGAGAATCAGTGCCACTAAGTGTCCCCTGAGGTATACACACATGTCATGGCATCCCTGTGACCATGTTTACCTTATACACACCCAGTACTGATGAAGCTTAAAGAAGGGAAAATTAATGACTAAAAAGATACACCTGAGGGACTCAACTGCCACTTTGGAGCCTGACACCAATCCTGTCCCTGGGCCTCTGCTTTATTTTTTTCCTTCCCATCTCTCTCATCTCTCTCATCTCTCTCTCTCTCTCTCTCTCTCTCTCTCTCTCTCTCTCTCTCTCTCTCTCTCATCTATCTATTTTAGCTATGGCTATAGCTATCTACATATCTATTCTGGAGACAGGATCACAAGTAGCTCAGGCTGGCCTTAACTTTCTATGTAGCTGAGGCTAACTTTGTACTCCGTATCTTCTACCTCCCCAGTGCTGGGGTCACAGGTGTGCTTATCGATTATCGATACAGTTTATCTATAGCATTGTCTATAGCGTTTCCTCTCCAGCCTCTGCATCCCCTGTGAAATGTTCTCCGATGGCTGCATCCTTCTTGGGGCTCCCTTGTCTGAACTTACTTGGCACGGGCCTGGAGTAGCGTATCGCAACCTTCCTCCCCAGCTACAGGTTCTTAGAAGACGAGGGCACTCTCTCTTTCTCCGGTCTCTGTTTCTAGAGTGCGTGGTAAACTTCAGTAGATGTTCATGGGCTAAGGGCAGAGGATTACTCGGGAGGCAACTGGGCCAGGACAGGCATGGGAGCCAGGGGATGGTGTGTGCTGTGTCTCCACGCCTCTTGAATGGGGCCCTGGGGCAAGTTTCCTGCTTTCTCTTATTGTCTGAGGAGCCTACCTCAGAGGGCGGATGTGAGGAAGGCACACAGACTGACTGACAGGCAGCGGTGTCTGCTCCTGTGGGTTTCCCTTCTTCCCCTGCCTCTGTTCCTATAAAACACCATCGCTGAACTTGTTCCACCACACGGAACAGTCAGCCACGTTAGCCTGATCCTCAGTGACCCCACAAGCGTCGTCCCTTGATATGTGCACAAAGAAACCAAGACTCAGGCCATGTTGGTGGTGTGACAAAGGACCACAGCTAGAAGATGGCAGAACCAGGAGGCAAATCTGGGTTGTCACCAGAGTCACACGAAATGCGACGTGTTTCAGGTCTAGCCTTGGCTTTGCCATATTGTTCTGCGATGTGATATGGCAGCTCATTTAATCTTTCTGATTTCTTTACCATGAGGTCCTCTGGATAGGCAGTCACCCCTGGCCCCAGGCTGTGGTCATCCACCCATCTGCCGTCTCCTCAAGGGCGTCCACTAAAGTTCGACAAGGTGACTGCCCCTGTTCCCGTCATTCTCCTGACTGGGATTGGTTCTGTGTGGCGGCTGAGTAGGGTGAGATTGACAGAGGGTGGTAGGGAGGGTCATCAGGGAGGGTGTGGTCCTGGCCAAGAGCGAAGGGAGATGGCGGCAGTGGGTTTGGGAGGCTGTGGAGAGAGGGCGGTCTCGCCCCAGCACTGTGGCTGCAGCTGGTTATCTGTGCTGAGCCCCAACACACAAGATCCAGCAACAGTAATCACGACATTCCCTCTTTCCATAGAATGAAACAGCTGTCTTCTCTCCAGGCAGGAAACCCAGTCTTAAGTAAGTCTCAGCCCTGAAAGGCGACTCTTCTGTTACAAGACTCTGTGTCCCTGGGGAGGACACTCTCCTCTGTGTTCCCTCAGCAGGAAGAATCACAGGACACTGGAGAGCACCCTTGGGGGAGGGGTTCAAACATTTCGCGTCACTTTCCCTGGGTGGGGAGTACAGAGTAGCTATCAGACATGGCTGTGGCCTGCGGGCAGAGAGGGAGGATGGGAGGGTCCCAGCTCCTTCTGGGTGGTTTGACACTCTCCATCTCATGCCTGTCTGGCCGCCAAATCCACGAGATCTAGACTCATTCCCTTCTCCGGATCACTCAACTCAATCCCTCTTGTGATTTTTGGTCACCTGCATACTGTGGGCCTGACCTCAAGTGACAGGAGGCCATAGAAATGATGCGAGGTGCATCATTCTCGCTGGGGAGGGACAGGTGTCACCCACCTGTCACCCCACAGCAAACGGCACTAGTAAGGTGCTGATCTGGCTTCCTGGTACTGATAACACAGTATGTGCTATAAGGACTGGGTGGGTGGGGGGAGCAATGTCTTCTCTCCAGGCAGGAAACTTAGTCTTAAGACTCAGCCCTGAAAGGTGACTCTTCTGTTTCAAGACTCTGTGTCCCTGGGGAGGCCATCACTCTCCTGTCCCCCAGGCAGGATGAAGCCCTAGGATGTCAGCATCACCACTGTCTTCCTTCAGGCGAGCATGCTTCTAGTCCCATCCCTTGACAGCTGAGAGGACCTGGGGAGGGAGCCACTTAAGGGATTGGCTGCCTTGGCCAGGGGCAGTGAGGTCTGGATGTGTGCTCTTTCTCTGGAGGAGGCCTGGGAGCTTTCCCCTGAGGTATATCTCTTCCAGGAGCAGCGCCTGTTCCCTACTGGCCTGGCTCACCATGCCTTATCGAGTTAGAAGCCCACTAACCTAATAGAGACCTGGCTCTATGGGAGTCACTTTGTACTGTCCTCTCTGGGGACATTCATTCTCCAGTCCCACAGATAGTTGTCCTGAGGCTGCAGACAGGCTGGGCGGGTCAAGGTAGACAACACACTGCTCCTCTGCCTGCTTTATTTCCTTGGTTTGTAGCTGTCTGACAATGGCCGTAAAAACAGCTTATAAATTAGGTGCCTGCTGTAAACAGCAGAAACATCAATGCTGGGAGAAGGGGCTCCCAAGGAGGGTCATTTCTCTCTCCAGGAGCTCAGACCCCAATGCACAGGCTCACTCAGATCTAGGTCCACGAGGCAGGCCCGCAGGAGGGAGGGCTGGTGTCTCGCATCCCTTGCATGGCATCTACCCACACCAACCACAAGCCAGAGCTAAGGCGTCTCCTCAGAGACTCTTCAAACATAGACATGTTTATGTCTTTTCAGGGTAGCTCAGATCCAACAAGGAACTGGCACCTAGGGAAAATAAAGCCTGGGATACGAGGTAGGGACTGTTTTTTTTTTTGTTTTTAAACTTAATTTAAATCAACTTCCAGAAGACCTCAAATGAGGCCAGTTGGGAGGAATCCCTGCAAGAAACCAGGCAGACTCACCTCTCAGGAGCCCGACGACTCTACGCACAGCTCCCTTCTTACGCACTGGGCTTGGTTCCCAGACATAGTGTAGCCTTTACCACCCCAGCTTATTTGGAAGCCCATTAACCTAAAAGAGACCTAGGCCTCCAGGATGAAGGGCGTGGTCCTGGCAGAGCTCGGAGGCAGTGCCAGAACAGGCCTAGTCTTCTTACAGACATCAGCTACATCTTTGACCAAGGTGGGTAGCTGGCCCAGCACCTATATGGAAGCACCTGACCCAGCCCTCGGCACGGACACTCTTGTCTCCTGTCCCTTTCATGCTCGCTCCAGACCCTTCAGAAGCCTCCGTCCATCCTTAGGTCCAAGGCATCTACTCAGTCACACTATTGCCAGACTGAATGTGGCGGGCACGGGTACCCGCTAGAGCTGACCATCAGAGTTCATCTGGGCACAGGATGAACTCTTTGAATCAGCACCCCCCCTTCTTCTGCTTCCTCCGCTCATCGCGCCCGCCCCCTGGCTTGCTGTGCAAGACTCTCACAGATGAGTTGTTAATCCACACTTGTTTATATGTTTTCTTTGACTGTGTTAAGTCATTGTGTGTGCAGAGCCTTCCCACACAGGGAGAGCCCAGAGAGCAGGGGCAGGGGCTGCTCTGGCAGCTAGATCTGCCACCCTGAATCGAAGAATTTGGGAAGGACTCTCGGGACATCAGAGAGAGTGCACCTACCTACGTGTGTGTGTGTGTGTGTGTGTGTGTGTGTGTGTGTATGCACGCGCATGTGTGCACGCACACACCTATACCTGTGTATGCATGCAAATATAGACACTAACTGAGCTGCAGGGCACGAGTCTGGCAGGAGCCGTGTTGCTCAAGGCTGTTTAGCTTTTTACTCATTTTTTTCTCTTGCATGACAGCTGCCTTCACATCACATTCAGAAGACCTAAGAGGGGCACAACCCAGTCTACACTAGACAAGTGTCAGGTCTCTCAAGCTGCAAAGCAGTGTGCCAGTGTGTGTGTGTGTGTGTGTGTGTGTGTGTGTGTGTGTATGACAAATTTGACATTTCTAATCACTGGAAGAACCCAGGAAGTTTAGCTGTCTCTGTTTATCCCTGAAGGATTGATTCTAAGACCTCCCAAAGCTACCAATCCATGGGTGCTTAAGTCCCTTATATAAAATGTCATAGTATTTGCATTGCATAGAACCTATATAGTCTCCTGTATGCTTTAGATTATCTGATAAAGTGGATGTTATGGAAGTAGGTTATTGGAAATAATCAAGAAAATGATGACAAAGGAAAGAGACTATATAAGCTCAGTGCAGACTCTGAGTTTTAAAAATTAATTATGTACTTATTTATTTTAGGTGTGTGTTTTGTCTGTCTGTGTATCTGTGCAACATTTGTGGGCCTAGTGCCCACAGACGTGAGAAAAGGGCATTCAGATCCCTTGGGACTGGAGTTACTGACTGTTGTGACTATTGTGGCTGCTGGGAATTGGACCCTATAGCCATCTCTCAGCTGCCTGAAGATATATATATATATATATATATATATATATATATATATATATATATATATATCTGAGTCCATTGTGTGGGGTCCATAGAAAGGGGGTTTGAGGGAACCAACAGTCTAATGAGCAGTAGGGTATTTTTAGACAGGCCATACAGCATCTCTGGGTTCGGGCAGTGGGGGAGGTGACTAAGAACTGATTATGAAGATCCAGTGAGGTCAGTGATGAGAGTGGGCTCTGAATGCTCAGGACTGCATGACAACCACAGACAGCGGTGGGATGAACAGAGACAGAGTGTGGAGAAGGCAGGACAGAGATCAAACCCCAGGTGTGTTCCTCAGAGTCACACTGTACCCGCGGGGCTGCTGCCTTGTCCGGTCTGATTCACTTACCTTACTACACATACACCGGTACTCCAAGGGATACTAGGGTGACATCCTAGGACATCTTTGCCCAGCCTGAGGGAAATATAGCTGTCCTGGTACAGAGGTTCCCCAGGGTTCTGTAGCTTGGACATAAGGGCCCCTTAACTTGAGGAAAGAAGTTTTGAGGCTACTGGGAGTAGCTCTGTCCCATTGAGTGGCTTCATTGATTCCTATTTTAGAAAAATAGAATTCAGAAGTCCTTCTTCAGAATCAAACTTTGATCTAAAAATCGTCTTTCTGGCTGCCTCTGTAGTGACATTTTCAAGCTGACCCGAGTCCTCCTGTGCAGCCCCAGCATGGGTCCCTGTGGGGCGACGAGGTGCTCAAGCCTCTGCAACAGAGCCTGCCTTCCCACTCTTCATCCTGAGATTAGGAGGGTGACTTGATTTGGGATTTGGCTAAACTCTGAACGAATGTCAGAATAGCCAGGGTCCCTGTGGGGCTCAATGGTAGGATTTCTTCTTGGGACTTCTGCTGGGAACGAGAGAGGAGAAAGGGGCGTGGTGGATAGTGTTCCTCCAGGGTATCACCAGGACAGGGTTTCCCCACCTACTTTTCTGGCTTTCCCATCAATTTCAACAGAGAGAAGGCAGGTGGCGGGGGTGGGGGTGGGGGTGTGTGTGGGTGGCTGGGGTGGGTGGGGTGGGGGGTGGGGGGGAAGGGGGCCATCAAGGAAGAAAAGCTAAGAGAGCAGAAGAGGACGGTGGTGGGGCCACAGGAGGGGGAGATGGGTGGGGTGAGGTGGCACTTGGCGTTCTTGGTACTCAGGAGCCAATGGAAGGATTTGCCCTTGGCATCCATCTAGCCCAGAGAGAGCAGACCAGGTGCGCCCTACCGACCTCTGGGCCCCATGCACGATGGGTTGAGCCGGGCACAGACACCTTCTGTGACCACTGTCTGAACTCCTCTACTTCCTGAGACCCAGCCAACCTGGATGTGCAAACCCTGGGCACACTTCACATCCCTTTCTGTGGAGGGTAGCACTGGGTATGTGGGACTCCCTGGTTAGCACCAAGGGAGAGGGGGCCTCCGAAAGGAACCCTTCCTTCCCACCCTGGCCCGAGGGCTGCATGTGTGAGGTTAGATGCAGGGTATACGTGATGCCACACCCTGGGCTCCGGGCCCCTATTTCTGCCTTTCTTGGATTCTGTCTCAGAAAAGGACTCACACAGAGTGATGTTTGCAGCGAGTTGGATTTGTCTGTGTTGCCATGACAATAGTGAGAGCTGCTCCTGTTCTCTCAGCCTCTGCTCCTTTCACAGGCTACAGAGCTCGAGCTCTCTCTCTCTCTCTCTCTCTCTCTCTCTCTCTCTCTCCTCTCCTCTCCTCTCCTCTCCTCTCCCCTCTCCCCGCTCCCTTCTCTCCCCCTCTCTCCCTCCATCCCTCTCCCACCCTGCCATCATTATTTCTAATTTCCATGGAATTTGCTGCCCCCACCCCCGTTGCTCTCTTTCTGTATGTTTCTCATCCAAGACTGTTGGTTCTGGAATGCTTCCCACACCAGGGCTGGGGAGCGTCTTGTGGTCCTCCAGAGGCCCTTGAATAGACTTGCTGGGACAGGAGGACCCCAGGCCTTCAGTCTCTGGGGATTTCTGTCTCCCTTCTCAGTCCATCCCCTCACTCAGATCCCTCCTACACAGCCGTCATCGAGGACTCCCTCAGGCTCCTCTTTCCCAAAGACCTCTTGCTTTCTTTCTTCCGGCTCCTGGTCAAGATTTATCTCCTATAAGCTTTCCCTACTTGCGTGTACTCCGGAGTGCTGATCTGTCCCGTGCATGCCTGGAGTCTGTGCGCCCAGCTGGGCTTATGGTCTAGCCCCCTCAGCAGCCTGGAGCAGTGGTCTTGTCTGTCCAGCTCAGCCTGCCATCGCCCTATTTCAGACTTGGTCTCGTGGCTGATCTTGTCACTTCCAGCCCAGATCTACCCGTCTCCGGGGATGGGCATCCTAACCAGACATTGCCAACAGCGCTGCCTCTGAGCTGAGGTACAGGGCTTTCCATCTGCATAGGGTGATTTGGTCTGTGAGTTTCCTGGGGCCACATTTCTCATCACAGGAAAAGAGTTTGAGAAGTGGGTGGTGTCTTCGTTTGAGTTTCATTGCTGTGAAGAGACATAAGTCCACAGAGTTCCAGGAACTCTCTTGGGACAAGAGACATGTCAGTCCTACCAGAACAAAAAAACCTTCCACCTCAAAGGCTGTCGTAAGTGCAGGTCTCAGTGGTGTCTGTGGTAAAATATGAGGCATTTATAGCTTCCCACTGGAGACAGGCCTGATCTGGATCCCTTTATAACAATGTCACCTGATTCTAAGTGTCGCTAAGCAGTGTCTGTCCAGTGAGTGTGTGGCTGAGCCTGGAAGGACAGGCCCAACTCCCGGACAGGCCCAACTAACACTTCAGGCTGAGGAAGAAGCTCAGGGAGTTCTGGAAACAAAGATGGGCACTGGATAGGAGAGAGGCGTGTGCCCTTGAGTGGTCAAGTTCCTCAGCCCCCTGACCCCTCTCCTGCCTCTCCTTGGCAGCAGCCATCAATAGAGCTAGTCTCGGGCTAGAGAGATGGCTCAGCGGGTTAAGAGCACCAACTGCTCTTCCGAAGGTCCTGAGTTCAAATCCCAGCAACCACATGGTGGCTCACAACCATCCATAACAAGATCTGATTCCCTCTTCTGGAGTGTCTGAAGACAGCTACAGTGTACTCACATATAATAAATAAATAAATCTTTAAAAAAAAATAGAGCTAGTCTCAGCTGCCTTCCTCCAGGGCAAGACAGACCCTGGGCTGTGCTCTGGGTTGGCAGTGCCCATTTCCTTAGTCCTACCCACCACTCACCATTTGTCTGAATTCTGCACCGTAAGCACCGTGGTCCCTCCATGTGCACAGGGGTCTGAATTCTGCACTGCGAGTACAGTGGCCCTTCCGTGTGCACAGGGAAAGAGTCCAGGGGCCCCTGCAGATAGGATAATTGGAAGATGTTGGAGATTCTTCTAGAAAATAGTTATTTGCATATAACAACACATTCCCTGGAACACTTTAAATCACCTCTGAATGGTTTAGAATATCTAGAGCGACACAAATGCTATGCAAATAGTTGTTATGCTGTGTTGTTTAGGGAATAACAATAAGACAGGCTACATGTGTCCTACAGGTGCATTTTCTCACCTAATTTTTTATAATCTTTATTATTAAAAAAACACTTGCAAATAAATGAAAGCATCACACACTCAAATTAACTAGACTCAGAGTTTATACAGCTCCGGGAACATGCGTGCATTTAGAACAGGCCTTTGGAATGGAAGCTGGGGAACGTGACATTAAACTTACCGAACTGAATGTATTTTGTGTATTTATCCACCACCAACTCCAAGAATTCCTGACAGAATCAGAACTAGAAAAACAATTAGATGTCTCTCCCCTTTCATTTCTCATGCCATTACCTGCGTTCAGTCCTCAGTCTTTCTTGTTCTATCGTCTCCCTGGTACGCTTACTCACACACACATCGGTTTGCCTATGTATCACCACTAGATCACGTAGGACAAGGAATATGTGGTTTGTTTCTTCCCAACATTGTGTGCCCTCACTTCATACTGTACATTGCCAAATCCTTGCTCAACTCCCAGGACTCAGACCTGGCTGGGACAGCAAGGGAATGAAAGAAAGACAGACAGACAAATACAGAATGTGGTTGGCCTGGACTCTGCTGGAAAAACTGCCAGGCCCTGGTGGCTATTATAGAGAGTTGGACAGAGAGGCAGGGTCATGGCACGTGGTGGAACAAGGAAGCAGGGTTATTACCTACACACAAACAAGGAGGCAGGGTTTATGGCATACAGCTGGATGCAGGAGACAGGCTTAGCTCTCTGTGGGAATAGTCTCAGCAGGGGAGGAGTCTTCAGACAGTAACGCGGCAGGATGGTGGCCATTTTCTGCACAGACTGTCAACACTCACACGCCATCCCCTGAGGAGGGCTTTGCTGTTTCCCTCTGAGCCTCATCCTGGTGGGGGAAGATTCTGCCATTCATCCATGAATCTGAGGCTCTGGGGTCCTTGACATGAGTACAGCCATGTCAATCACACACAGTCACCGGGGGCTCTACCAACTTAGGGCTTCCTGTGCTCCCAATGACACAATCTAAGTCCATCAATTTTTCCTGCAAAAATATTAACTTTTCTTTTAGAGCTAAGTAGTATTCCATTACACACACACACACACACACACACACACACACGATTTTCATTAGCCGTTCATCAGCTGATGGACAACTAGGTTGATTTCAATTCTTCGTTACAGTGAACACATGCATACATATGTGTTTCCTTCGGCTGAATCCTTGGATGAACCTAAGACTATGGAGGGGCAGTTATGCCAATAGCCAGTTCTTTCTGCCAGAGGCATAGATAAAATACAGAAAACAGTGAAAGCTAGCTAGAGCAGCATGCTTCACCAGCTTGGGGCACAGTCTTCACAGATCTTTTGTTTTCTATTGCTTTCCTTTATTTTTACCTTTTGAGTGTTGGCTTGTGTGCACCATTGAATCCAGTACCCACAGAGGCAGACAGAGAAAGTCGGCTGCCCCGGAACTGGAGTTAGAGATGGTTGTGAGCCATCGTGTGGGTGCTGGGAACACAGGTCCCCTGGGAGTGAAGCCAGGCTCCTAACTGCTGAGCCTCTTCCCCAGCCCAGACAGATAGTTTAATATGTAAATGAATCCTCTGAGGAGCCACCGGAAAAGAAAGTTCTGCATCTACATCTTGGTGCCTTCTCTTTCTCTCCCCGAGTTGGTGAGAAAAAATGTGTGTGTGTGTGTGTGTGTGTGTGTGTGTGTGTGTGTGTGTGACAGAGCAGATGAGAAGATCCTGGGGGTGCCTGTGTAGCCAGTGCTTCGCTCCCTGCCATCAACAATGGTTTCTGCACAGGGCTTTTCTACAAGATACCTTTGCTGACCAAATGACTGCATAGACCTGCCCCTATCCTCCCCAGGACACCCACCTTGGATCTGGACATTATGCAGGTGACTTACACTCTAGCTAAGCAGCTGAGACTTGAGTTTCTAGTCTCAGCTTCCAGGCCACTGAAGCAGAGTAGGTGAGAGTAAACTGTCTTTAGACTTTTCCCTTCACTCTTTGGTCCTATGTTAAGTTCATATCCTGTCCGACCCAGCTGTCTCTCAACGTTCACAAATGAGGTCCCAGGAGGTGGTAGCAACATCGGCAGCTTATGGGAGGAAGCATGGTAGAAAGGCATCTCCAGCTCCGACACAGATATCTGTATTCTTTGATATGACTGTTAGTTTGGGGTGGCCACAGAGGAGGCTCAGGGACACAGGGTTACCATAGGTCTGAGGGCTTAGGCATAATTTTCCTTACAGAGCCTTCTGGGTACGCATCAGTGTGGGGAGGAGGTAGAGATTGAAGGGAGAATCCTGGAAGTGCCTTCATGGGGACTTCATGGGGAAAGGGAGGCAGGGTGGGGTGAAGGAATGGTTTAGGACTGTCAGCTCCAACCTGGCAGGTGCCTAACGGCCTGGATCCTGAGCCTGAGGTCATGTAGACGGTGCTCGCTCTAGATGGTCTAATGTGCGTATCAGAATGCTTTCTCTAAGAATCTGACTGTCCTGGAAGACTCTTCCCTCCAGATTTGTTTTTAAACATCAAGGCATATTAATATGCTAAAATTGACAATGTATACAAAATATCTGATGACCCAGTAGCCCTGGGGTGGGTGGGAATCAGCTCTCTGCTTTAAGAACCTTCTAGGACAGCCCAAGGCACATGGAGGTGTAAGACACCGCCACGCCAAGACACACTAGAAGGGCAGTGTGTCAGCTACCGAAGGGTCCTGCCCAGTGCTTGCACAGAGAGCACTTCCCTAACTTTACCTAAGGAAGAGGGACGACCACATGGTTTTCCTAAGGGTGCCCGTATTGATCTCAGCCAGTTGACTCCAGAGCTTATGCAGTGGTTACCAGCTGCTGTCTCGCCCTTGCAGCGTGCAGGGCCACTGGCTGGCCATGTCTGGAGACTGTGTCACTGACTTCTTTGTGTCCCCAGCAGAAGATGAAGACTGAACAGGTAACCTCTCAGGTTTCTTCTAGCCTCTCTTTTTCTTGATTTCCTCCATCACGCGCGTGTCCTTGTCCTTAGTAGTAAAGAGATAATCCGAGGAAGTAAGGTGATGTGTGTGGATGTACCCAGCATCTGGCTGAGGCTTGATACATGCTCGTTGACTTTAAAACTGTCCTTGCGTTGCTGCTCAAACATTTCTTTGCCTCTCCTTCCTGTCCCGACCCTGTGCTTGCCTCCGGCTCTGACTCAGTGCTCTTTGCAGAGTGGGCAAGCATCCTTACAATCATGGGGGGGGGCGGGGGGGGAGAAGAGTCTCCCAAATACTTTCCCAAGAACAGGAGTGTAGACTGAAGGGTTAGATGGGTACAGGTAGCACCAGACTTTGCAGCCACTAGAAAGCCTGAGGACACGGTGACAGAGCTGGCTCCCAGGCCCCCCTTTCTGAGCCCAAATTCCCTATCCTCTTCCAAGCCTAAGCTAACTCCTCAGAGGAACAGGTTGTGGTATCTGAGCTCACTGGAGGACCCGGCTTCCTCACTGCCTCCCGACTCTGCCCCCTCCCACCCAGCCCAGGGCGCCTCAGCCAACTGCTGGTTATTTATATCCCTGGAGCAGCTGCTGACAGACAGCTGTGAGCTGGGAGGCGGCTGACAGGGACAGGGCTAGGCAGAGATGACAGGGTGGTGGGTGGCGCTGTCATTCTTCGCGGGGACTACTGGGCACAGCTTCTCCTTACTTTCACCAGAAAGGTGAGCCTGACAGTCTGACAGGGCATCTGGCTAGGGGTGCTCTGAGGAAAGGGAGCGAGGGCTTGAACCCCAGATGCAGGAGGCGGATGCAATTGCAATAAAGGCGGATGCAATTGCGGATGCGGTTGCAATAAAGAGCGTGTTTGTGAGGCAGGGTGGGAACCCCAAGGCATATCTGGATGCTTGCACCTAGCGCCTGCTCAGGCGCTGTGTCCTTGCAAAGGTCATAGAGCATGAGTCTCAGGAAAGCTAGATGAGGGGATGACGGTTCTCTAAACTCTCCTCTGCCTCTGTTGGTGGAGAGGTCACAAGCACAGACTTTCTCACTTGCTCGCTGAGTGACCTTGGACAACATATGTAACTTCTCTGTGCCGATTGCATTTCTATAAAGTAGTTCTTCTTCTTCTTCTTCTTCTTCTTCTTCTTCTTCTTCTTCTCCTTCTCCTCCTCCTCCTCCTGTTTATTATTATTAATTAATTTATTTTTTACACTCCGTATTTTATTCCCCTCTACCCTCCATCCACCCTCTGACTGTTCCACATCCCATACCTCCTTCCCACTCCCCTGTCTCCATGTGGATGTCCCCACCCCTCACTCCACCTGACCTCTAACCTCCCTGGGGCCTCCAGTCTCTTGAGGGTTAGGTGCATCATCTCTGAATGCTCACAGACCGGTCAGTCTTCTACTGTATGTGTGTTAGGGTACTCATATCAGCACCAGCTGTACGCTGCCTCTTTGGTGGTCCAGTGTTTGAGAGATCTCAGGGGTCCAGATTAACGGAGACTGCTGGTCCTCCTACAGAATTTCCCTTCTCCTCAGCTTCTTTCAGCCTTCCCTAATCCATCAACAGGTCAGCTGCTTCTGTCCATTGATTGGGTGCAAATATCTGCATCCGACTCTTTCAGCTGCTTGTTGGGTCTTCTGGAGTGCGGTCATGCTTGGTCTCTTTTTGTGAGCACTCCATAGCTTCAGTAATAGTGTCAGGCTTTGGGACCTCCCCTTGAGCTGGATCCTACTTTGGGCCTGTTGCTGGACCTCCTTTTACTCAGGCTCCTCTCCATTTCCATCCCTGTAATTCTTTCAGAGAGGCACAATTATGGGTCAGAGTTGTGACTGTGGGATGGCCCCCCTCCCTCATTTGAAGCCCCGTCTTCCTGCTGGAGGTGGGCTCTATAAGTTCTCTCTCCCCACTGTTGGGCATTTCATCTAAGGTTCCTTTGAGTCCTGAGAGTCTCTCACCTCCCAGGTCTCTGGTGCATTCTGGAGTGTCCCCCAACCTCCTATCTCTTCAGATTTTTTTTTGGTTTGTCATAGTTTCAATGCTTTATTATAGAAGAGTAGGAAGAGAAAAAGAGAAAAGAGGGAAAGAGAAGATAGAGAAATGAGGGGAGGCCATGACCACGTGGAAAGGGAGGAAAGAATGGAGAGAGAGGGGGAACAGAGAGAGGGGCAAGAGAGGGCAGAGAGAGAAGAGAGGGTGGAGGGCACTCTTCAGGTTCTTAAGAACACCTTTCGGGTTATTAAAGACCTGTAGGGTCTTTGCAGGCATGAATAGCTTAATGGGTACACATGAGGGGACAGGAGGCATGCTTGACACACATGCTTGTCTAGGTTAAGCAGAACCTTGAGTCTATACCTTTTTTTTTATATATACCAAGAATATAAGTGATTGTATCAGAAAATACTACAGAAGAAGGTGGGGGAACGCTTAATATACATTGCAAGAGGAAGTGTTTGTTTGTTTGTTTGTTTGTTTTTTACACACACATTTATGTACCATCAGGTAGGTATTCTGTAGATGGTGAAAGTTACGGGATAAGCCTACACTTGTTTAGAACCCAAGTCCTGGCCTCTGAAGCCTTCGCCTGCAATCTCTTTGGGGCCTCTGCAGAACTAACACACACTTGGAATTCCCACTTGGCAGGGGAAGGCAAGAGCACCATTGGGGAGTTTTAGGCTAGCCTGGGCTACAAAGTTAGTCCTAGGCCAGCCAGGGCTACCTAGTAAGACTGCCTCAAAATAAACTCCACAGAAGACTACCAAGGGGTCTGGAGAGGTGGCACACTTACTGCTCTTCCACAGGACCGGGGTTGAACGCCCAGCACCCATGTCCAACCATCTGTAGCTCCGGGCTCGGGGCATCCGAGGCTCTCTTCTGGCGCCTGTGCACACATGTGCATACTCACGCACGCACAGGCATATAAGTAAAAATGTAAAAAAATCTGTATTTTAAGCTAATGAGGGGTCAGAAGTAGTCGTCCCCCTCTCCCCGCCCTGCCCTGCTTCCGGTCTCCCCTGTAGCTTTTTCTTCCCGCTCTTCTCCTGTTTCACTCCATGTTCTTCTGTTTAAAGACAAACTCAGGTCTTGGAGAACCTGAAACCCAGAGTGTGTAGCTGTGTCTCTGGGGACAGGCAGCTAAGCCCACAACACCAGAGTGCTGTCAGGGCGGGGTGGGTTGTAGCGGGAAGCGGGTGGCCCTCTGGCTCTGTGCCCATCAGGTAAGCGCAGCCTCGCTGGCTTCACAGCTGCCTCTTAGCCAGTGTCTGGAGCAGCTGAGGCTGGTGTGCACGGCTTCCCTTCTTTCCTACCAGCCTTGGCCCTCCTGTTGAGAGGAGTGTCTCCCCTCACAGCGGAGGGAGGGAAAGAGGGGAAAGCAAAGGCACTTTCGGTTACTATGGAAACCACTGGAACACAAACTCAGCTTTAGCTAATCCTTGACTTGCAGTAATACATTCATAACCACAACTTAAGTACACACACACACACACACACACACACACACACACACGTGCGTGTACACACACACACCTTTAAGAACAAACGTTGGCTCGCCTTTCTCTTGTCACCTCCGTTAGGTCTAATGGTGGATCCAGGTTTGAGGCGAGGCTGAACTGAATCTGCCCCACTGGGCGTGGTGGCGCACGCCTGTAATCCCAGCACTTGGGAGGCAGAGGCAGGAGGATTTCTGAGTTCGAGGCCAGCCTGGTCTACAGAGTGAGTTCCAGGACAGCCAGGGCTATACAGAGAAACCCTGTCTCGAAAAAAAACCAAAAAAAAAAAAAAAAAAAAAAAAAAAAAAGTAAAAATTAAAAAGCCCTTGCTGTCTGTCCACTCATCCTGGAAACCCAGGGGCTGAACCCAACGCCCAGCCTGATGGGGAAGTCTGTGGGGGAGTGTTACATCCTCGAAGTCCACAAGGCTTTGCTGAGTCATGATGGGTGTTTGCTTTGTCACTGGCCAGGGCCACAACTCCCAAGAAACAAGCACCTGGTGTCGGCATTGATACATGCAAGTGAGGAGTCTGCCTCCCCGTCGTCCAGAGTCACTCAGCACACTCGATGGAAGGCACAGCACAGGTCATCTGCTGCTGCTAATGAAGGTCACCTTTGCACACGGTCACCCTGGGTTGCTGTCTTTTTTTTTTTTTTTTTTTTTTTTAAGGGGAGAAATCGAAGCCTGAGACTCAGAAAGAAGAGAAATTGATCTAAGACCATGTCACTAACGCTGGCTGTGTCTTCGCCACCCACTCCAGCCACAGGTGGCTGACCTCCCAATGTCACCAGCCTGCTCAACGCAAACCGCTTCGAGGATCCAGGGCGCAGTATCCTTCTTCCGCGTCAAGGTTGGGTTTTCATCTCCTCCTCGCACACTCGCACACTCGGAAAGTTCACCTGAGAATCTAATTACCACTCCTTCTAAACGGTGCTCGGCTTCTGTTATGCAAATGTGGCTGTGATTGTGTCAGGCAGGTTTTGTTGTATTTGGTTTCCTCCCCTCCACCCCCAACCTCCTTTCAAGCTTTCCTATTTTCACGGAGAAGGCTCCTCCCCCCCTTCCCTCCTCCAACCAGGAAATCACTTAGATTACCCACGGTGGATCCCTGGAGCCAGGGCGGGCCTGTCTTGGGTGAACAGAAGGAAAAATAAACATTTGGAATGAGAATTTTTTTTTATTTCTTTGGAGGCGCGGTCAGAAGGTTCCAGAGAAGCCCTGGGGACAGCTGTGAGGGCCAGAGGAGGTTGGCTCTGAGAATGGTTGCTGTATCTACATGAAAAACGGGCCCCTTTGCAGGCCAGAGGGACACCCTGATCCCATGAGAGGCAGGAGAGACTGGCTCTGGCTCCCTCCCTCTCAGGGTGGAGGCTGTTGAGAAACTGACTTCTTTTCTCCCCACAGATTTAATGGCTTTGTGCTTAGAAGGCCTCTGAGAGACAGTCCGACTTTCCTGGTGGGAAATCCAGGAATGGTCTCCTGATCTGACTCCCCAGGAGGCAAGGAGTTTCAGTTTAAAACACAAACCTATATTTGTTCATTTATTTATTTATTTGGTTTTTTTAAGACAGGGTTTCTCTGTGTAGCCCTGGCTGTCCTGGAACTCACTCTGTAGACCAGGCTGGCCTCGAACTCAGAAATCCGCCTGCCTCTGCCTCCCAAGTGCTGGGAACCAACCTCTATTTGTTCATTTATTGATTGGGAAAAACCAAAACAGTACCGCCCAGCATGGTGGCGCTCAAAGGCAGTAGGATCAGGAGTTCAAGGCTACCCTTGGCTGCATCGCCAACTTGAGAGGAGACAGGGCTGTGTGAGACTCTTTCTCAAAATAAATAAATTAAAAAACCCAAGTGCCTAATACATTCTAGGCAGTATTCTTGGTATGTGAGCTTCTAGTCTGAAAGAGACACTCACAAGTGCATGAGTGGGTTGTAGCAGGTAGCAAGGAGCAGTGAGCAGAAAACCAGAAGGAAGACCAGAGTGTGTTCCGAAGGTTTTTTTTTTTTTTTCTGGAAGAACTTAGATAAAGGTTAGCATCCATCACCAGATGCCAAACCCGAGCCCAGAAGCTTAAGTCTGCCTTGCTGTGTACAAAGGGCTCGAGGTAGTCACAGGCCTGGCTCAGCTGTGCCTGGGTGTTCAAGACAGTTGGCAGCCGTGGGGCTGGAACTAGGGAAAGCAGGTGGGGCAGGAGGCCAGCACTCAGATGGTTTGGAGGTCATCTAGGGATCTTGGATTTTACTTTGAGTGACAAGGGAGCCATTGGGAAGTTTTGGGCAAAGAAGTAAGTGGGCCAGGCTCCTGTTTGGCCGGCTGTGTGAGGGAGAACTCATGGATGCAGTAGGTAGAAGAGGGCTTGGGGACATAGGGACAGGGGCCCAGGCAGGAGCAGGGGGTCCAGATGGGAGCAGAGGGCTTGGGTGGGAACATCAGCGAATTCAGGAAGTCCCAGGAACCAAGATAAATGCCTTCGGAGTGTGAGGGATGGAGGTGGAAGGATTCAGGGGCAATGCCTTGTCTGAACAATAGGAGCTACTGTTGACTAAGGTGGGAACGGATGCAGGAGGAGAGGCCAGGGCAGGGAATCAAAGGCCTATCTGGGGATGCTGGGTTTTTGATTCCCTTGAGATAGCTAGTGAGCTGAGAAAGATGGTCAGAAATTGGAGCCTGAAGTTTAGGAATCTGTAATACAGCTGCGCACAGCTGCACACCGCTGCACACATAGTGAGGGTGTATGAGCTCACTTACCTCATGAGTGCTACCAGGATTAGCATTCAGTGCTTGCAGTGGATCAGTGGAAAGGAACCATCAGGGTAAACTGAGGCCTGGATTTCAAGCATTCTGACTTCCCCACCTACAAAAGTCTCTTGGGTGAGATAAACTAGGGTTGCCTTGTGTAACCTTACAAGGAAATAGACAGGACAGAGCTGAGGTGGCTTGCATGTCCTTCCTCCCAGGCATTCATTCTTTCCTTGTCTGAGAATGGATTCCAGAAAGCCCAGTACTCAGCCCATGTCACCAAGGTCACAGGAAGGCCTGGGTGGGCATGTCATTCCCCTGGTCTGTCTCCAATGTATTTGTGCTTCTCATTGGTGATTTTGCTCTTTAGGAGGTCTACGAGCACAGTGCTAATGCCTGTTTTAACCTCCCAAGTATGAGCTGTCTGTGGTGTGCCTGGTAGGGAAAATGTGTGGGTATATAGGCAAGTTTCATGTAGGTGTGGGTTCTTGGTTTTGAGTTGGACATTAATGGATCAACAATGTATGTTAAGCAAGGTATTTTAAAAGCAGAACACATGTAAAAACAAACTTAGGTATCGATGGTTCTTAAAAGAGGCTCTATCCATGGGGATAGAGAGATGGTTCAGTGATTAAGAGCACTGACTGCCCTTCTGGAGGTCCTGAGTTCAAATCCCAGCAACCATATGGTGGCTCATAACCATGCATGATGAGATCTGACTCCCTCTTCTGGAGTGTCTGAAGACAACTACGGTGTACTTACATATAATAAATAAATAAATCTTAAAAAAGAAGAAAGAAAGAAAGAAAGAAAGAAAGAAAGAAAGAAAGAAGGAAGGAAGGAAGGAAGGAAGGAAGGAAGGAAAGAAAGAAAGAAAGAAAGAAAGAAAGAAAGAAAGAAAGAAAGAAAAAGAGGCCCCAGGAGCCAAATTCTGTGCCTATGTTTCCTCTATGAGCAAAACGTCTGTCTGTACAGTGGCTGCTAGCTAATTCAGAGTCCGCAGGCCCCTCAGGAGGACCATGAAAGCCACTTGCTTCTCCGTCCTCACATGCTCTCACAGAAGTGGTGTTGGGTTTGTAAAGCCACTGGAACCATCTCCTGAGCACAGTGTAGTGCTGCACCATGCCTTTGAAACTGTTCTTCTTTCGTGTAGGGTAGCTACTTTCTTCCTCATCTCTACTATTATTTTGATATAGCTATATAATTTATTTGTAACACACTTCATTTTGTTATATTTTAGGTTCTTTGAACTTTCTAATAACTTTTTTTTAACTGTTTAACACAGTAGAATTCACTTTTGGTCCTGAATCTACACCACACTTGAAATATGTAGAACAGTTACTGCTGGAAATTTCTTTGTCCTGACAATTCTATGTCAGCCTCTTTTCTTACCACTAATCTGGCAACTATGTATCTATTTTTGTTTTCCAGACATTCCAGACATTACCATTTTGGATCTGACAGCTAGCTATCAGTTAAGAAAAATATGTAAGGCTCACCACAGCGATACTGTTGTTTCAAATTGTGCTTCTTTTCCCTTGCTGAGTAGTACTCCATCCTGGATAGGTGCTGTAGTCTGTTATGTGTTTGCCAACTAAAGAGCACATAGGTTCTTCTAGCTTGGGTAAAGTGACTAAGGCTGCCATGCATATTTACTCTCGGGTCTTTACGTGAATATGAGTTTCTGATATTGAGCAAGGAAGAATAGAGTTATACACATCTTATAGTCATGGTATGTGTGAGGTCATGAGAAGTGATTCAAGTGTTGCCCAAGCAGCTGAGCCATCTGCTCTTTTACCCACAACGCCCTAAGTGCAGCTGCTCCCTGGCCTCCCCAGCAGTGGTGCTGTGCCTCATGTTTAGCTGTTTGCCATTGGAATAGATGTGCATGCTGTTACATTAGTCATCCCTCTAATGGCTGAGACTATAGATAACTTTTTGAATGTGGTTTTTGTCCCTGTGTCCCTGCCTTTTCTGATTTTTTTTCCTTCTATTGTTGTCTTTAAGTACTTGTTAAATTCTGTTGTTTTGGGCTTTGTTTGGAATTTTTGTTGTATCTTGTTTTTGAGACAGGGTCTCACATGTAGTCCAAGGTAGCTTTGAGCTCACTGTATAGGCCAAGCTGGCCTCAAATTCATAGTCTGTGCACCTCAGTCTCCTGAGTGCTAAATTCTTTGTATGTGCCGCCCTGCCTGGCTAATTGTTGTGATCTGAGAGGCCTTTATATATTCTGGTTCTAAACACTTTGCCAAATGTGTGATTTGCAAGAATTGGTTCCCTGCTTCCGGCTTATGTTTTCCTTCTGTTCCCGGAATCCTTTACAGAACAAAGTTTTGAACTTTGATATTTATTTTATTTTTTTTTCTCTTGTGGATTGATTACATTTTTTGGAATTTCATATAGAAGCTCTTTGCCTAACCAAGATCACGATGATTCTCGCCCATGCTTTCATCTAGAAATTGTATAGTCTTACAGTTTATGAATGACCCAAATGTTACATGACCCATTCCAAACTAAGTTGTGGTTAATTTTTGTATAAGCTGTGCAGTTTAGGTATATGCATGTATACATGGGTATATATATGTATCTATACCCATGTATACATGTATATGTATGTTTGTCTGGTTGCTCCAGGACTATTGTTTCTTTTTGTTTGTTTGTTTGTTTTTCTTTTCTAAAAAAACACCATTAAGGAAAAAGATGGAGTTCCACAATGGGTTGAAATTGTGCAAATGGGGAAAGCCTGTGGAGAGGAAAGGATCAGAGACGTGGCCTACCTACTAAGCAATTCAGCAGCAGCTCAAAATCAAAGTGTCAAGAGTCCATAAGTCAGAGAATCTGGCAGAGGCTTTGGCCTTTGCAGAAGTCATTAAGCAGAGAACGGGTTCTTGAGCCAAGCTCATGCGGTTCCCTCTGGGGAAGGGTGAGCCTCATCAAAGGGCCAGCGACACTCTGCGTGTGGTCCTCACTGTCCCAGGGCTCTATCTCCTCAGACTCTGGAGAGGAGGCGGATGCTGCAGCCTGGGCTGGAAGCCAGGCTGACTCATGGGCCAGGGGTGAGCATCTCAGGGAACGGTTGTTTTATTTGCTCTTGCAGCAGACTGCAATAACAGCACCAAGGTGTCTGGTGAGTTGACTTTCTCTTCCTGAGCTCCTGATGGAGATTGGCAGCATCCAGCATCAGGCAAGCCATTGTCAGTCTCAGCAGCCTCCTGTATCTCATTAGACAGAAGCTGAGGGACATGAGCACGGAAGGCTTGTCAGCCCTGTAGCGGGGCCGTGAGAGCAAGCCGCTTCCAGGAGATGGCAAGGCAGTAAGAGAGTGACCTGGTCTCCCCACCAGCCCCTCTAGCCCTGGCATACAGGATGCTGCTATAGACTGTTCGGTTTGGGCGGCAGGCCCGTTGCTTTGAGTGACAGGACAAGCGATAGCTATGACAGTCTTTGGGACAATTCAACCCCTGGGTCACAGGCTCCTCCTGGTAGTGTGACATAGAAAGTATTTCTGGGTAATTTAGGCTGGAGCAGTGAGTGTTGAGGTCACTGTGGGGCGATATGGTTTGTTCCCCAAAGGTTTATTTGCTAGAAGCTCGGTTCTTGGTGTAATGCGTTGAAGGGTGGCTGGGTGTTCAGAGGGTGGGGCTTGGTAGTGACAGTGACGGGGTTAGGACCACCTTTGTGAAGGGAGTCCTGCTGGTCTCATGACTGGGCTGAACCTTATGCATGGGTTAGTTCTCATGAGGGTGGGTTCCGTAAAAGGCTCAGTCCCACCTGTTTTCACTCTCATCACGTGACCTCTCTTGCACATGCTCTGTCATGTGATGCTGTCCCTCATGTCATATTGCCGCCAGAAGGCTATCACCAGGCTCACAGGATACCACTGCAGGATCTCAGACTTTCACTCTCTAAAACTGTGAAGTAAACACATCTCTTTGCTTTATAAAGCTCACAGCCTACGGCCTGGGCTATTTCTACTGGGCTCTTGCCAAGGCTCGGACATACAAGGTCAGAGCCTTATTTGATTTAAATAGTCCAGGAAAGCAAAATGGTGCCAGTAACTAGTGTTGTACCTTACAAGCCAGAGGGGACAAGGCAGCTCCCTTCAGTCTCTTCCATAAGGACCCTAATCCCATTTTAAGGCCACTTTCTCTTAAGATTGTCATGTTTGGGAGTTTATGAATGGGGAGGGGGCACAACATTCAGACCACAGCAATACCCACCATTAATACATACACGTTTGATCCGGAAACAAGAGTTTGTCTGTGAAGTTTCTGTCTTAGGCTGAAGGCATCAGCCTCTTTGCTTTCTGTTTACATCTTGGATGTATACAGCTCACAGACATATTCACACCACCCACCACTCTCATAGCACGCGGCACGCACTCAAACACCCTTGCCACAAACACTTCCGTGTATTCATACTCTAAGCTACGTTCACCCAGACGTGTGCCTCTTCCAGCCTCCAAGTGCAGGAAATCTCTTGACCAGAAGTGGTCACTTGAATGCCTGCCCTTACTCTATGGGTCCGCGCACCCTTTTGCATGCAAGCTCTCCAGCAGGCTCCTGCCTGGCCACGCCGATGTCCGTGCAGCAGGTAATCTCTCCCGCCTCCTTCATGCCATTGACATGCTGCACCTGTCTTGTCGCTTGCTCGTTGCACTCTGGCTTCGTCTGGGTGAAAGCCAGAGTCTGCCTGGCACAGATCCCAGAACAGCAGCCCAGAAGCAATTGTCCAATGGGAATGGGCCTCCAGAAACCCAGCATGGGACTCTGCCAAGTCAGGAAGAGCCATCAAGGAAAGGAGCCTCAGGAGGTGACCTGGCTCCTCCTCCCGAGTGCACTAAACAGGCATGAGACGAGGGAGCACGTGGTGGCCTCTTCCAGGCCCTTCCTTATTCTCCTCTGATGTCTGGACACTGAATATTCATGACCTTTATTGACCTAGAGGAGCAAGTAAGACCCGAATGACAAGCCAGTTTAGAGAATCTGAAGTTGTGGTCTGGGCAACTGTGTGGCTTACCAGCCATTGTGTATCATGGCTGTGCTTCAGAAATAGTTTGTCTCCATGGGTTCTAACACTGGATGCTCACTCTGTTCTGCAGTGGTGTTGGGAGGTGGTGGGGCATTAAGAGTCTGCTAAGAGACTCTTAGGTCACTAGGGGGCGCTGTCTTTGAAAGAGATTGAGGTAGTTCTTGCGGGACTCCTGAACAAGTTCTCATAAAAAGCAACCCAGAGTTATTTGGCTTTCTGGAGTCTAACGTCTTGAGTTCTTTGTATATATTGGATATTAGCCCTCTGTCGGATGTAGGGTTGGTGAAGATCTTTTCCCAATTTGTTGGTTGCCGTTTGTCCGATTAACAGTGTCCTTTGCCTTACAGAAACTTTGTAATGTCATGAGGTCCCATTTGTCAATTCTTGATCTTAGAGCATAAGCTATTGGTGTTCTGTTCACCAGAATTTCCCCTGTGCCCATGTGCTCAATGCTCTTCCCCAGTTTCTTTTCTATTAGTTTCAGTGTGTCTGGTTTTATGTGGAGGTCCTTGATCCACTTGGAGTTGAGCTTAGTACAAGGAGATAAGAGTGGATTGATTTGCATTCTTCTGCATGCTGACCTCCAGTTGAACCAGCACCATTTATTGAAAAGATTATCTTTTTTCCACTGGATGGTTTTGGGGTACAGAGCTAAACAAAGAATTTTCACCTGAAGAATTTCAAATGGCTGAGAAGCACCTTAAGAAACGTTCAACATCATTAATCATTAGGAAAATGCAAATCAAAACAACCCTGAAATTTCACCTCACACCAGTCAGAATGGCTAAGATTAAAAACTCAGGAGACAGCAGGTATTGGCGAGGATGTGGAGAAAGAGGAACACTCCTCCACTGCTGGTGGGATTGCAAGCTGGTACAACCACTCTGGAAATCAGTCTGGCGGTTTCTCAGAAAACTGGGCATGACACTTCCAGAGGACCCTGTTATACCACTCCTGGGCATATACCCAGAGGACTCTCTGGCATGCAATAAGGACACATGCTCCTATTTGTTCATAGCAGCCTTATTTATAATAGCCAGAAGCTGGAAAGAACCCAGATGTCCCTCAATGGAGGAATGGATACTACAGAAAATGTGGTATATTTACACAATGGAATACTACTGAACAATTAAAAACAATGAATTCATGGAATTCTTAGGCAAATGGTTAGAACTGGAAAATAACATCCTAAGTGAAGTAACCCAATCACAAAAGAATACACATGGAATGCAGTCACTGATAAGTGGATATCAGCCCAGAAGCTCTGAATACCCAAGACACAATTCATATATCAAATGATTCCCAAGAAGAAGGAAGGAGAGGGCTCTGGTCCTGGAAAGGCTTGATGCAGCAATGTAGGGGATTGCCAGGACAGAGGAGTGGGAGGGGGTTGATTGGGGAACAGGCAAAGGGAAGAGAGCTTATGGGACTTATGGGGAGCGGGGAACGGGGAAGGGGGAAAACATTTGGAATGTAAACAAAGAATATAGGGGAAAAAAAAGCAACCAGCTTCCTTCTTCAGGACCTGAGCTCCTCCTCCCACAGGTGCTGCCACCATGATGGTGTCAACCACAGCGCCCTCATCAGGGCCAAACCAAGGCCGGTGTCATGTCTTTCAACCTCCAAAACCATGAACTCAGTAAACCTCTTTTCTTTATTAAGTTACCTTGCCTCCGGTATTTCATTATATTAAAGCAAAGAGTAGTAATAATATAATCACTATATTCTCATAAGTCAGAACATGCCCAGAAACCAAAAACCAAAACCAAAAAAACTTAACTGAATAAATAAATGTGAATGCTCATTAGCCTGTGAAACAGGACAGACAATGCTTTGTCCCCTGGGGCCTTCTATAGGTTATAAGGAGCTACGAAGAATTATCGCGGCTATTGCGATCAAAGCAGGTAGGTGGGCAATTCCCTTCCCAGCTCACGTGCTTCTGACTCTTCCTCTGTACTGCCTGTCATTAGCAAAAGGACTCCAGCGTCAGGTCCCTGCTGGTGTACGGTGCACTCTGCACTGACTGCCCTTCAGTCGGCCCAGTGCCCAGGCAGTGAGCCTCTGCTGCCTGCAGCCAGGGACCCCGAGGGAATGAGAGGCTGAGCAATTGACCTGAAGTCATACAGCTGTGAATAGCAGAGCCAGGATTCGATCTCTGGCCTCAGTTTCCCATGCCCGTACTTTCTGCAGCATGCTAAGCTCGCATTTATGCATTATCACCAGCACATTCTAGACGTTTATTGGTTGTCTAAGCCTATATGCGTTCCTCTCCTATGCCTCAGTGTGAAGCTGCATGCCAGACTGTACGGATAGCAGGAACCGTGTTTACCGGGCTCATTTCATGGTGCATAGCATAGTTCCAGGAACAGATAGATTACTTTTTAAAAATAGTAATGGCTTCATAAATTTCAAATGGAATCTGGGGTGAAGAGACAAAGTTCTACTCCTGTTCTTAGGGAAAGAAGAAACTTCAAGAAGACGTAGTCTGAATAAAAAAATAAATTAGTAAATAAAAATAATTAAAAATAAAACATTTTCAGGGCCAGAAAGTTGACTCAGTGGGTAAAGTGCTTGCTGCTTTAGCATGGGGACGTGTGTTCAGAGGCCCAGCGTCCGTAACAGCCTGCATCATAAACCACCTGCCAGAGAGATAGAGACAGGTGGGTGTGGGGGCTTTCTGCATGGCTAGTCTAGCCAAATCGGTGAGCTCCTGGCTCATTGACTATTGCAAAAGAAAAAGAAAAAGAAAAAGAAAAAGAGAAAGAGAAAGAGAAAGAGAAAGAGAAAGAGAAAGAGAAAAAGAAAAAGAAAAAGAAAAAGAAAAAGAAAAAGAAAAAGAAAAACTGGTGGCAAGAGATAGAGAAAACCATTCACCCCGGACTTCTGGCACTCAAATGCTCACACACAGGCAAGCATGCACACAGGCATAAGTTTTCACCCTAACATACTTCTGTGGTGAGATGTACGGGTTTCTTCCCCTTATACCACGTAGTTATCTAGCAGACGGCAAAGGTCCTGTGCTTCAACTCAGTGCCGACCCCATCCCGGCAGAGAACGCCGGACCCTGTAAGTTCCGAGCTGGGTCTCACAGAAGCTCCTCCGTCTTCCTAAGCCACTCAAAGCCTCAGAGGTAGCTGGTGTCCCTGAACCACCATGTCTAAAATGGGACTCCGCCCCTCGCTCTAGGGCTGGATTAATTTGCCAGGAAAGCTCAGAGAATGGTGAGAGGAAAAAACTGCTTACTGCTAGGTTTTTGTTTGTTTGTTTGTTTGTTTTTTTTTTTGTTGTTGTTGTTGTTTTTTAAATCACACTGGGTGCTATAGAGGTTGGGATGCAGATGCTGGATCAAGGTGCATAGTACAGGTATGGAGTTTCCAGGCCCTCTGGGCGTTTGTGGCCTTTCAGTAGTCACCAGGGATTCATCTCCTCAAAAGCTCTCCGAACCCGTCTTCTTTGAACTCTGTCCTTTTGAGGTTTCCGGGAACCATTACGTAGACTGATTAGGTCACTACATAGGTGACCAACCACACACTTGGTCAAATTTATCCCAAAGGTGGGAAGTTTGATTTGTTGCCTGGTGATCATGACTTGGCCTGACTCAGTCATTCTGGTGAGCAGCCTTCATCCTGAAGCCATCTAGGGGTCCCCCAAACTCTACATCTGGTGATGCAAAGCATAGTAGGAGCTGTGCTATGAGGGAGAGACATACACTGCTCATGGCATCACAGTGCCCGGCTGGCTCCAGAATTAAAGCTCTCACTCACAGACCTAACTTTGCTCTGTTTCCCCCTCCCCTCCATTTTCTCATCTGTAAAGTGGAGCTCTGGATGTGATAGGCTCTTGGGTTTCTTGCAAACATGATTTTTTTTTTTAAATGTCTGCTCTTCTGCGTGGTGCCGAATGGAAGGGATGACATAAAATCTTTCCGTGTGCTTACCGACAGGATCACTCCCAGAACGCTATTTCCCTCTCCCCCGTGTTCATCTTCCTGTACTTATCCTGAAGGAGCACACAAGTCAAGATGGAGAGGCCTCTCATCTAAGATTGAAGATGTCCTTTATCAGTTCCTCTCCAACACAGCCCCTCGGAGCCATGGCCACTACCCCCCCCACCCCACCCCCCGTGTGCCAAGCATGTCATGTGCTGGACAATCCGTGTCTGGGAGGCTCTGAGGAAGAGGGCCTGTGAGGATGGGGGTGGCCAGGCTGTCCTGGATCCCTAAGCCTGCTGACTCATGGGAGCAGGATAGGCACTCACTGACAGGAAGACGCTAGCAGTTCAGGCCTGGCCTGTGCATCTGTTCCCATGGGCAGCTGGTACTTGAGAAGACAGCATCTCCATTGTGGCAGAAGGAAAATGTTCTAGATTTGGCCACGTGTTGGCTCCAGGCTAGTCACTTATCTCCATGAGCCTGAGTGGCTCCATTTTTACACAGCCGGCTCTTTTGGATTTCAACATTTTGTAAGTGTAATCAAACAGATGTGGCTCACTGGCATAGCTACGGACACTAAGGCTCTAGGGTTCCCTGGGGAACCTACTCCCCCCAAATGTCCTTCTCTGGGCCAGTATTCCCAGGATAAAAGTGACCCCGACACTCCTCTTCCAAAGCCCATGACTACTTGCTGTCCTGTCTTCTTTATCCATTTGTCCTGTCTCCCCTGGGAATGTCCTAGTCATAGGAGCCCTAGTCCCAACAGTGCACTCAAAACTGTGTGACAAGCAGATGTGAGATGGAGACTGCCAATTGCAAAGGTGTAAGTAAACGCTCTCACTGTGACCAATATACCAATATGATACCATTGATTCAGAGACAGGACAAGAGCCAGCAACAGAGTGCTACATCGTTTTCTACCACCCAGAGACCATAGATCTAATCAGCCCCAAGAGCACAGACGCTAATAAAGCATAGCCAAGACTTAGGAAGCGATGGAACCTCTTTACTACCTCACTTTTTAATAAAATGCATGTCAGTGGTTTCTTTTATGGCATGATTAACAACTTGTTCATTAAATTCTTGAAAAAAATATCAATCTGTCCCTTCCAAACAAAGTGGTAGACCCCTTTGTTTGTAGGAGTATGTCGCTCTAGAGACTTGCCTAGACAAGGTCTTACCTGGACAAACTTTGGAGGTAAAATAGGAGCAGTTGGTTCTGCATGCTCAGCGTACCTCCCTGTGATAACGTTAGCTTTTCTGCCTCTTAGATAAGACTGTCTCCCCTGTAGGAACAGTATTGAGAGCATTAAGACCTGGGCTGTCAGGGCAGGTTGCATTTAATAGACTCAAGCCCAACTCTCAGATTGACTTTCCCAGTGGTTCCACGAGGTAAGTGGGGCAGTGGGGGTTGTAGTGGACAGCCGGCCTATTATATTAGCTTTTCCTTCTCTGTAGCCAAGATGAGGAACTCACACTCCCCTCAGGATTTGTCTTGACTCACAGCGTCAGAGGGTTCCATGCATCCTGATGAGGAAAGATGTGGTCAAGTGGCTTACACGGTGACAGTAGGAGAGGGTGGCGGAGCTTTGAAACATCATCGCAGTCAAGAAGTAGAGAGGACCCGAGAACATAGGACCAGGCATTACCTCCAAAGGCCTGGGCCAAGAACCTTCTACCAGTGAGGACCCACTCCCCAGTGCCTCCACAGTCTCCCAGAAGAGAGCTACCAGCTGGAGCACAGATGTTCAAATGACATCATCTCTTTCTCTTCTTTGTCCCCCTCACTCCCCTTTCTTCCCCCCTTCTTCTCTTCATTTTCTTTTGTCTTCGAAAGGAACTTACTATATTATCCAGGCTGGCCTCAAATTTGAGACCCCCTTGCCTCAACCTCCCAAGTGCTGGGATTACAGTTGTGCAACACTGTGCCTGGCCATAGCCAGCGTTTTCTGTACGGGATTGGAGAATACCTGTTTTGGATTTTGCAGGCCATGTACAATCTGTTGCAATCGCATGGCTGTGTTGTGGTAGACTAGAAGCCTCTCGGGACAACGTGAAAGCACGCGTGTGTTGTTACCTCCCAATAAGCTTTATTTATAGACAATGAAAATTGAGTTATATAGAATTTCCACATGTCACAAAATGTTATTATGCTCTGATTTTCCCCAACCACTCGGAAGTATAAAAACTATCAAGTTGTTAAGCTGTTGGCTTTGTTAGGTTAGATGTTTTCATTGTGCTTTCTATGACATCCTCAATTTATATTGTGTTTATGGAGATAACCCCACTGCGAGTTGAGGCACAGCTTCCTATTGTAACACTGTAGCTATAAAAAGGTTAGCTGTGCCTTTTGGCATCTCCCCAGCAAGAGTGCCATCACCTCCCCATGACTTCTTAATAGTCACGGATTTGTACAGCACTTAGCTATTACTAGAATTCCAGCTGTTTCTGGAACTTACTATTTTAGTTGTTCAGAAATATTTTATTTTCATAACATGGCAAGTAAACAACTACTCATGCCAGAAAACACAAATAAAAATATAGAAACCATTCTCAACTCAAAGGCCAAGTGTGAATAAGCCCCAGGCAGAATATGGCCCATAGGGAAAGTTTAGCTACAAATGTCTTTCCCCAAGCTTTCTGAATTGAGTGGCTGGCTATCTTTGTTAAAAAGAAAGGGGAAAAAAAAGCCAGTCAGCCCAAACACTTGTTGCAGGTGCCAAAGCAGGTTTTACTCAACTCTCTCCCCACCCACTGTAATGGAGCCTTGCAAGGGGAGAGAGATTGGGCTCAGCCAGACCCCCCAAAAGGATAAGTGTGAATAAATAATGAAGGATTTGGGGGTTGGTGTCAGTGTATGGAAAGAAAAAAAGTGTTTTGCCTAAACTGATTTACTGCTACAAGTTATTGCAAACTATTGACACTGAGGTACTTAAGAAAATCAACGTATCTGGTTAGGGTTCTTGCCTAAATGGGCTTCTGTAAGGAGAGAAGGGGGACCTCGGCCTTTTGAAGCAATGGAGTCTGGCTGTAGTTTTGGTCAAGGGCCAAACAGTCTTTGCCATTCCAAGCCCTCCAAAGAGTTTGGGAAATACTGCAGAGCTTTCCCAGCTAGGCATACTGATGGCCTTGAGTCATCCTTACTGAGAAAACTAACAGTTGAGAGGCTGCGGTTACACAGCAGAGCATTTGCCTAGCTGGGTTCCATCCACATCAGGGGGGTGGGGGTGGGGAGAGGAGGCAGGGAATGGAAGATGAACAGTCCTGCTTGCAGATTCACTCCTTTCTTCCAAAAGCCATCGTCCGGACAGATGTGCCAGTGAGAACGGTTCCAGAGAGAAAGGAGTTAAGGTGGTAGAGATACTACCCTACAGGCAGGTCTCAGTCTGTAAGCAGAGGCAGCCTGAGCTCCAGCACACACACACACACACACACACACACACACACACACACATACATACACACACACATACACACATGCTCACACACACACATACACACATACACACATGCTCACACACACATGCTCACATGCTCACACACACACATACACACATACACACATGCTCACACACATGCTCACACATACACACATGCTCACACACACACAGGCTCACACACACATGCTCACACATGCTCACACACACACATGCTCACACACACACACATGCTCTCACACACACATGCTCACACACACACATGCACAGGCCCACGTGTGTGCACGCATGCACACACACACACACACACACACACACACACACAGGAGAGGAAGAGCTGAGGGAGTTGTCTGGGAGGCGGTGGTAAGAAAGGAATCCTGTCCGAGGTTGCCCTCATCCCTGCAGCCACACACAGCTTCTCCTGCTCCCGCTCCCCTCTCAAGCTGCTTTTTCCTGTTGCTGCCTGCTGGAGAGGGAAATACAAATGGAGCATGAAAAAAAAATCAGCAAAATAATTACAGGTTACAAGAAATCAATTGAAACTGTGTAAATGGCTTGAGGCAGGTAGCCGAGTCAGGCTTAACACCCAGCTTCTCTATCACTGTGGTGTGAGTCCCGACAGGAACTGAAGAGCCCGACTGTGGTGTCCTAGGATCTGAATGGAGCCCCAAGCCTGCCGTAACCCACCGTAACCCACCGTGTGAGCGCGGCTGCCCACTCCCTCCTGAGAAGGAGCGGTTGGTTCATCACCTAGGACACTACACTAATCATTTTGTCTACTTGGATCTCCTGGATGGTTGAAGGCCAATGTGCTAATGACGGGAACGTGCTTGGAAACCATACAGACCTAGACAGATGGGTCTTCTGCCTTTCTCTCTCTTGAGTACCGTGACTTCTTTATATCTCTGCCACCTGTTCGGGGGGGGGGGGGGCGGGCAGGCTGATACCCACGGCCTGGCTTGCCCTAATAGCCTGGCCGAATTCACCTGAATCCCTCATCGACCTGTGGCTGCCGTGGTCTGGTGATGACACTGTTTGGGACACCTACTCTCTGAGGGGCAGGGGAAGAGTGTGATTGAGGGCTGAGGGATGGAGGTAGTTTAGATTAAGGAAAAGAGGGAACCCTGGAATGCAGGGTTAAGCTTTCCTGGAGAGCATCCTGCTGACATGGGGGGACTGGGGTTCCCGGGGGAGCCCGTGTCTTCCCTTCTGTGACTTAACTACACCTCGGGAAGTCAGAGCTTGCCACTCTGAGGCAAATGAAGTGCAACTTAGTGCAAAACTGATTACTTCTAACTGTGAACTGTCTGCAGCGAGAGCCCGGCAGGCTCGTGGTGAAGAGCACACTGGATTATAACAGAGATGGACTGCTGGGCTCTGGGCATGACAATCAGATAGGGTTATGACTTGAGAAGTGGGGGCAGGTGGGGGTGAGGGGCATGCAGGGGAGAAGGTCCTGGCCAAGAGCATCCTGGGTACCTCCGTTGGAAAGAGGCTAGATGACGGGGGTCAGATAGGGCAGGACTTCTAAGTCTAGCCCGGGGTGATGCGGTGCAATTTAGACTAACTGTGGATAGGCTAATGCATTATTGATTTGTGCAATGGATAATTTCAGAAGCTCAGAAGTAGGGGAAGCAAGAAAGCGCTGGGCTTCGCTTTGGCCCCAGGGAACAAACACTTGTTAGCAGTGGAGTAACTTGGTGTTTGGAAAAGAGACCCTGTTAACCTGGCTGTGGGCCACAGGGACACAGCAGGATGGGTGTTAAGCTGCAGGAAAGGGCATTGGGGAAGCAGTGCTTGGGAGAACAGGCTAGACCTCTGGTTAGCCTCAGGAACACAAGAGGTAACATGATGAGAAAGAGACATAGCTCTCAGAATACAGAGCTGCTGAGGGCAAAAATCTGCAGTTAGTCACAAATAACCACACACACACACACACACACACACACACACAGAGAATGGGCACGGGACACACATGGACACACCCAAGCACATGCCCTGTGTTCTCTCTGACTGTCATTAGGCACCCGGACAGTCAATTCTCTCAGATGCAGCACCAATGGCACCAGGTCCCTTAAAGAACTGACAACAGGGTGGCATTGCCAGGTACTCTTCAAAGTCCCAGGGAGAGGATAGAACAGAGATTTCCCTTCCTTTGACTTATATGGGATTTTCCTGCCTGCCTTCCTCACCGCAGACCCACCTGCAGGCCCAGCCTTCTGTGGCCTAGCTCCAGGCTCCTGGCCTCCCCCCTACCCCCACTTTTCCATGATACCTTATCTGGGTCAGACTCTGGGTCCTTGATGTGGAAAGAAACCCAACAAACAAAACAAAACGAAACCAACTAACAAACAAAAAACCAGAGCAGAGCAAGACGAAGACGGTGTTGCATCCTCAGAGAAGGTTGTCAAAGCATACTTGTAGAGAAGGAGAGCCCTGGGGAGGTGAAACGGTGGTATTGCAGGCTGCAGAAACAGCTGCAGGCAGCAGAGACAATAGGAGATTGTCTGTCAACTTGACACAATGTAGACTCTCCTGAGAAGAGAATCTCAACAATTAAGAGGGTCATGTAGGCCTGTAGGCACACCCGGGGAAGGCTATCACAGTAATTGGTGTGGTAAAGCCCAGTCCACTGTGGGCGGCCCCATTCCCTGCGTTTGTGTGAGAATGGAGAAGGGGAGCAGAGCAGTAAGCATGCATGCATTCTCCTCTGCCCTTGACCGCGGATGTGACCTGACTAGCTGAAGTCCCTGCCTGGGATTTCACTTCCGTAGCGGATTATAAATTGGAGTTGTGGATTAAAATAATCACTTGCTCTGCTAAACTGCTTTCTGTTAGGTTATTATGTCATCGCAGCAGAAGTGAAGCTGAGACAGAGGGAGGACAGTTTGGGGACAGGGTGACAGTCCAGAAGGCAGGCCTGTGGCCCGTTTGTCCACTATTCCTTACCCCAGGCCAGCTCACAGTAGAGACTGATGGTGCCAAGGTCAGAACGGATGCTGAGTGTGACAAGAGTGGGCACCATCCAGACCCCATGGAGGCTTCTGGGAGACTTCCAGAGATGGCCCCGGCTTCCCTGTCCCCTAGGAAGCCTTTCTAACCAAAGGTGAGCTGTCCGACTAGGGGGAAATCCACAGTGGTTTGTCACAGATTCCTCTCACGGGCCTGGGTTAGTTGAAGGCAGGACGCATTGTGCAGGTTGAGTCTTCGGTCCGAGGTTGACACAGGATACAGACATTTGCTTTCATTTGTTCAGTTTACATTCTCTGAGCAGTTACTTTAGGCCAAACACTACACCCACTGATCTGGGTTGGTGGGGGAGGGGAGGGGCAGCTAGGCTGCGGCCGCCCAGTCTCTGTCTGGGCAATCCCAGGGTCAGGATTAGTGCAGACAGACAGCACGTGCAAGGTGCATGCCAGGCACACAGCCACCTGCCGACAGTGCAGTCCATGTGCGAGACAGAGACACGCAGATGCACACAATGAGGGCCGGGCGGTGGCCTGGCCAAGAGTGTGGGCCAGCTGTCACGGAAGATTGATGCCTGAACTGAGCCAAAGTGGAATGACTGCCACTTTGTGGTTTGGTTTAAGAGCTCCACGCCATTTTCTTGCCAGACCTGGAATGGTGCATTTAGTAACCTGTTTTAAGTATTGTCCCCTCCTCAAGAAGTAACTAATAGGGCCACACAGTTCTGGGATTCCCTCCTTCCAAGTGAGGAGACCAGGTAGTATGTTTGATGAAGGTGATGGTTGTGGTGATTGGTGACATGACCGGCTCTAGAAGTACCTGGGGGATGGGCCTGTGGGCGTGGCTGTGGAGGGTCGTCTTGATGTGTCCGTTAAGGTGGGAAGTTCTGTCCCCTGTGGGTGGCACCATTCTCTGGCTTGGATCCGAAAGGGACCAGAGAAACAGCATGTCCCCACCCCCTGCTTCCTGCCCATGAATTTGATGTGGCAGCTGCTTCAGGCTCTGGATGGACTGACTGTACCTTGAACTGTGAGCTTCTTCCTCAGGGTCTTTTATCCAAACAACAGAAGACAGAGAGGGACCCCAGCTCCTGGCTCTCCATCCTTCTCCGCTCTCCGCTCACTCCATCATTAGGCGCCAAGCCCGTTACTTCCCTAATTCCAAAGGGAAAGAGATTGTTTTGGTACACGGCTCAGCACGGCCTGGCCCTCCTGCCTGTACCTCTGAGTGCTGAAATTACAGGTATGTGTTATACTGCCCAGAGCTACAGATTTGATAAAGACGCTAATTAATAAACACAGTGGGCTCTCCTGGCAGCTGTGTGACTCTCTCCCTGATCCATCACATGGAGCAAGTAAATCCCATTTCTGTGGCTTCCAGAATGCCTTACTGTTTCTTCTGGGCCCAGGCCCTCCTAGCCAGTCCCTGATTTTACAACCTGAGGAGCGTGTGGATTCTTTCATTTTTAAAATTGTACGTGTAAGAGTCTTCTGTCTCCAGGTATGTATGTGCATATGCATCCAGTGCTTGTGGGGACCAGAAAAGGGTATTGGGCCCCCGGTTACTGAAGTTATATATGGTTGTGAACCATACTTTGGGTACTAGGAATCGAACCCTGGTTCTCTGGAAGAGCAGTCAGTGCTCTTAACCTCTGAGCCATAACTCCAGCCTTGGGGCTTCTTGTGTTAGTAGAGATTGTTCAAAGGCTCTCATATCTATTGTCACCCTGGGTGCCATTCACGCTGCCACCAGCAATAGCCCCAGGGACCCAGGCAAAGCTTGGCTTTGCCGTTCTGAAGCCCGAAACAAGCTCAAGGTGAGCCAATATGGAGCAGAGCTACATTTATTACAGATGGGAAGGGAGGCATCCCAGGGGGGAATAAAGCTAGGGAAGTTTTAGATGGGGGTACAAAGGGTTGGGGTGCTTCTCAAGTTACTTCTTTAAAGATAGATAAGAACCCGATAAAAACTTAAGGAATTTTTTTTTTTGTAAGCAAAATTGTAAGGTGGATTTAAGGGACGTTGCTTAGACTTCCGTGTGAAAAGGGAGAGCTAAGAAGCCAAGGTTACGCCTGATCTTGGCTCCGACTGAGCACAGAATATCTACCGTCTTTTTCCTCTCCGGGAGGTGCTTAGGGAAACAGACGTTCTCTGTCAGTAATTTTGGCTTTATCACTGGCACCTAAATTGTCACATCCTGAAGTGGTCAGGACAGGACCAAACCTGACTGAAGGGCCTGTCTGCCTCCCCATGCTCCCTGCCCAGGTCGCCATGACTTCCTTGCCTGCTTTCTCTGCCTTCCCCTGTCTCTGTTGACAGCTGGGAGGGACAGGGCAGGTGGTAGTGTATTAGTTGGAGACCTCACTGGTTTATCACTGAAGATAGAAGTCTGTAGCAACCTACAAGAGGAAGGTGACTGGCCTGGACTTCTTCAGGATTAAAGTAGTGAGAGATGCCAGGGCTTTGACAAATGATGAAAAGCTTCAAAGAAAAGATAGTAAGATCGAAACAAAACAAAAAGAAAGTTAGCTAACAGCTAGATAAGGAGAGGCAAGGTGGGGTACCTGCTAGATGACCCCAAAGCCTCTCCCTTTCTGGTTCTCATAGGAGAGTCTCAAGAACTGGGTGTGGCCAGTGCTAATGCACAAACTTCCTGGAGAAGCTGATTTTGGGGGCATCTACTTCTCATTCTGGGGACCGTAGCCAGATTGCATAACTCATGGCTGTCCCTTCTCACACCTATCACTCAGGGGCAAGAACAAGAGGCACCAGAGTCCTTCCTCTAGATACTCAAGTGTGTGCTAGATGCTGCACACCGTGGTCAGGCCGACTGTGGCTCTCCACGTGATGTCGAGTATTCACCCTGCCAACCACCTGCCTGAGACCATCTGCCCGAAGTCTGTATGGTGTGTTGTTGATAGTGCCTTTGGCCCACGGATGATTTAAAACATGATTTCAAAACCAAGGGAAGATAAAATATGTATACCAACAAGCTGCCTTTGTGCTAAAAGGGCCCTGTGTGGGTTCAGGCACGGGGAGATTCGGCACCAGAGTTCAAGCGGTAGCTTTGTGGACTCAGAATGCGTGGGGGGAGTGACTTGGTTGGCCGCTGAGCCTGTGTGACTTGCGACTTCATTAGCAGATGCACATCTGGCTTTCAGGAGAGATCATGGTGCCCATGTGCCAGCCATGCCCAGGCCTGCCCAGGGCGAGGCAGAGGAGACAGGACGCTAGAGTATAGGCAGAGCGTGCACAAGGCTAGTGCAGCAGCCGAGGGAACCGGAGTAATTAGCTGAGGTTGACAGACCCCACTCATGTCTGGGATTCTAAGTCAGAAGGAAGGGTCAAGAGAGACAGAGCCGATGGCGTGACTGCAAGAGAGGCAGGTGCTGACGTCAGCATGCACTTGAGATGGATGGGCACAGGTGGTCAAGGGGCTGAGGCGATTACTGGGAGGCTGATGAGGACCGAGTTTAGGGAAGACAGGTTGGGGTGCTACAGCTGTGCTGCTGTCTGGAGAGGTGGGCTCCAGCATTTCTATCTGCCAGAAGTGGGCAGGGGGTGGTGTTTGCTTGTTTTGTTGTGTTTGAGGCCTGGTCTTATATAACCCAGGCTGGCTTTGAACTTGATGTGTAGCCAAGACTGATCTTGGAGCTTCCTCCTGTCTGTCTGCAGAGACTTGGATTGCGGACGTGCGTCCCTGTACCCAGGTTTCTGTGGTGCTGGGGATCGAAGCCAGGACTTTGTGTATGTGAGGCAAGCCACATTCCACCAACCAGGCCACATTCCCAAGCCTGTCTGACTTTAAAAGTCATGTCAAAACCAAACCAACCAAACAACATAACAAAAACCCATCCAAACAGAAAACCAGACAAACTAGACTCCCGTATGAGCATTATTTTTAGATTTTTTTAAAATTAAAAATAACACTGTATCTGGAATTGAAACAATTGCGGACCTCTGTCCTATCCTTTGAACTCCCGCCATCCACCATTGTCCGGTGCTTCTGCTCCCTCCCCGTTTATCTCCAAGCGGCAGATCTCACTGGTGTTTCTTGACTTTTTTTTCTCCTTGTGGGAGGTTAGAATTAGAGTCCTTATACCATCCTCCAGTTTCCAGTCAGCCAATACACTCAACAGAACTGCTTTTCCTCACCCTAGGGATACAGTGTTGTCACACTGGAGGTGGTGGAGGAGGGGGGGATCAATAATTGTCATTTATGACCAAGGTCATGGATTTTCATTTACATTTGATTTACAGCTGATCCACAAAGAATAAAGCTTTATTTATTTATTTAAACAAACAGTTGTTTCAATTTTGCCCACTTGCTGGATTCTCCGTGTATCTGTCATAAAGTCACCCTCAAAGGCTCCCCTCCCCGTGACAATAAAAGTTGCCACAATGTGTGCAAACGTCAGATACTGTGTTCCTTTTGCCTTTTCCATGGGGACGTTTTCACCTGGTGCCCTGCCTCTGCCAGGTTTAAACTGTAGCTCTCTAAACTTGTTATGCACTGTTTTGGGAAAGCCATTTTACCTCTAATCTGACAATTCCCTGTGCTTATTTTCTGAGGTAAGCCTCTTAGTTTTAGATTCCAGGCTTCCCTTTGTATCAGGGGTTCTCTAGAGAAACAGACCCAATAGGATGAACACACACACACACACACACACACACACACACACCTAAGAAGTCAGCTTTATAATAGTAACACAAGCAGAATTACATTTGAGAGTGGGGAACCTGATAGTTACTCTATTCGTGATGCTCAGGGCCTCATCAGTTGTCCCGCGATGGCTGTTTCTTTCTTACTAGCGAGACTGAAGGCAGTAGCTGCAGAGTACACAAGACTGGGTGCCTCAGCAGTCCCAAGCTGGCACCGGAAGCCTAGAAGGTTCCTAGAGAGCCGCTGGTCCTTAGCCCCATAGGAAATCTTAGAAACCCCGATTCTGCTCGCACTGGAGGAAGCAGCAGCAGCAGCAACAACAGCAGGGTGGGTTTACTCCTGCAAGATAGAAACCAAGCCGGCCATAGGCTCCATCATCTTCCCTGGCCACGCCCCCTTTAAATCAGAGCTGCTACCTGAAGGTGCCGCCCACAATCCCACGTCAGTCAAGGGACGCTTCGGGGGATGCTGCCTATACAGATGATTCTAATTTGGAGCGTGTTGACGGTCAAATCAAACTTAATGCCCCCTTTCTTGGTTTTAGTCTGCCATTTTTGAACAAGCCTGCAAGTAGTGTTTTGTAAAAAGATAAACGTAGTTTACTTTTTGAAACCTGACATATCTGAAGATGTACATAAAATCCATCTATTTGAAGCATATAGGGCAGCGGGTTTTAGATATTCTGAGTTATGCAAACCACACAGTTTAATTTTAGGACACCCTCAGCTCATCCCAGCCCTGTCCACATTGGCAGTCTTTCACTATTGCTGTGGCTCTTCTAGCTCACTGTAGCGATCCCAGGTGACCACTGACTTCCTACGTCTGTGGATTCGCTGACGGAACATGTCAATGCAGGGATGGAACACATGGTCCTTTGCCATTGATTTTTTTTTTTCCGCTTTAGCACAATCTTCTCTGTTCCCATTGGGCTGTGTTCTGTTAGTCGTTCTTTTACATTGCTGCATACTATTCTGGTGCATGGCTATGCTGGGTTTTGTTTATCCACTTACCATTTATGGATATCATTTTTGGCTGCTACCATTTCTTGGCGATTTTGAATACCCTTGCTGTAAGTAAAGGTTTTTATGTGGATACAAGTTTTTATTTCTTCTTTTATAGATATACAGCAGTTGCTAGCTATCCTGGCCAGTTTTCTATTCCTTTGACAACACACCTGAGTTAATCAGCTTATGAGGGGTGAGTTTTGATTCACATCAAGTTGGGGCCTATGATCAATTGGTCCTGCTACTCTGGGCCTGTGGTAAGGCTGTACCACGGTGGGAGCATGGAGAAGGGAGCCTCACAACTCCCCACAGCTAGGAATAAAAAAACCAAAAAGACAGGAAAGGTCTGAGGCCTACTCACCCTTTGAAAAGCACAGGCCTAATGACCTAACTTCTTCCTATGAAGCCCCACTGTTCTAGTCAGGGTTTCTATTGCTGTGATGAAAGACCATGACAAAAACAAGTTGGGGAGGAAGGTTGGCTTATATTTCCACATTGTGGTTTATCATTGAAGGAAGTTAGGGCAGGAACTCAAATGGGACTGGACCCTGAAAGCAGGAGCTGATGCAGAGGCCATGGAGGGGTGCTGCTTACTGGCTTGCTCCCCATGGCTTGCTCAGCCTGCTTTCTTATAGAACCCAGGAGCACCAGCCCAGGGTTGGCCCCACCCACAATGAGCTGGGCCCTCCCCCTATCAATCACTAGTTAAGGAAGACATTTTTCTCAGCTGAGGTTCCCTTCTCTTACGCGACTCTACTTTGTGTCAAGCCAACATAGAATCATCCAACATGTCCATCTTAGAGGTTCTACTGGTGTCCAGTTCCATCGAGGGATGACTATCCACTTTTCAACTGTATCTGCAGCACTTACACCTGCAGCTCTTTCATCTGCTGAGATGAATGGATGGCTTTTCTCTCTCTCTAGTTCTGATAATATGCATTCTGGTAGCGATTGCACTGAATCTGTAGACCAGTCTTAAGTGTTGTGACCTAGACAGGGTGCAGTCTTCCACCCCATGAACATGTGGTGCTAACCCCCACCCCCTACTTACTTAGGCATTTACTGTCTATCAGAAGACCTAGGGAGTGAAGGTCTGGTCCCCAGGGTGTCATGATTGGAAAGTGTTGGAGCCTTTGGTAGAAGGAGTGTTGAGAGGTCTTCCGGTCTTTGGAGTGGCACTTTCAGAGTGGGTTTTGGGAGCCTGGCCCATCAGTTGCTCTCTCTTTGTTTCGGGCCAGGGGGTGAGCTGCTCACCCTCCTTTACATGACATCCCACATTCACACCGAAGGCCCTGAGCGATGTCTCTAACTTATCTTGGACAACCATCTCCAAAACCGTGTGCTATGTAAGCATTCTGTCTTTATAAGTTAATTATCTTGGGTGTCTCATTATAGTGACAGAAAGCCGGTTAACACAATGCTATATTAAATTGACTTTAATATGTTAAATGCAACTCACATTTCTAGGATAAAACTCATTTAGTTACAGCGTCTGAGCCTTTTTAGATGTTGCTGAATTTAGTTTGCTAGTATTTTTGTTGAATATTTTTACATTTTTAATCAAGAGATGTTTGTCTGCAGCTTTTGTTTGTGTGTTGTCTTGTCTGGTTTTGATGCCAGTGTAATATTGGCCTCACAGATAAGGTTGGAAGTGCCTATGCATAGTTTGACCATTTGGCAAAAAAAAAAAAAAAAAAAATTGCTTTAGATGGACACCAGAAAACCTTTTCTTTAAGGAAGGTAAATGCTACTTTTAGAACCGCAAGTGGTCTCCGTTCATCTCCTTCACCTCTTCATCCTCCAGTTTAGAATTTTCAGGTATTCCTATTCTCCTAGTCTCTTACCTGGCTCATGTCCTAGACAGGGTTTCTATTCCTGCACAAAACATCATGACCAAGAAGCAAGTTAGGGAGGAAAGGGTTTATTCAGCTTATACTTCCACACTGCTGTTCATCACCAAAGGAAGTCAGGACTGGAACTCACCCAGGGTAGGAAGCAGGAGCTGATGCAGAGGCCATGGAGGGATGTTCCTTACTGGCTTGCTTCCCCTGGCTTACTTAGCTCGCTTTCTTATAGAACCTAGGACTACCAGCCCAGGGATGGCACCACCCATAATGGGCCCTCCCCTCCTTGATTACTAATTGAGAAAATGCCTTACAGCTGGAGGCACTTCCTCATGGGAGGCTTCTTTCTCTGTGGTAACTCAGGCTTATGTCAAGTTGACACACAAAACCAGAAGAAATCATTTATTCTTTTCTTCATTCTCTCTCTTTCCCCCTTTCCCTCTCTCACTTTTCCTCTCCCTCTCTGCCTCCCCCCTCATATTGCTTTGTTTCTTCTTTGGAAGAAGAACTCTCAGATTGTTCTATTTCTGGAAACTTCTTCAAGATGTATCCTACTGTGTGTGTGTCTGTGTGTGTATTCATTATACTAGGAAAACTGCTTAATATGGAGACACTCAGCATGGTGGTCCATAGCCTGGACTCTGGAGAACACCAACATGGCGGTCTACAGCCTGGACTCTGGAGACCACCAACATGGCGGTCCATAGCCTGGGCTTTGAAGACGCCGTTTATTTTTAACTATTGCTTATGCACTAATAGCTCCTGCTTGCTGTTGTCTCCTTCCTGAACTTCTGTTACCACGAAGTAGCTCTCAGATTTTCTTAACTCTTCTCCATTTTCCCCATCTGTTGTATTTTTATTCTGATGCCTAAGATATTTCCTCAACTTTATTTTTCAACCTGTTTTTGAAATTTCTGTCACACACATTTAACTGCAAGAATTTCTTATTTTACTTTTTGGGTTTTTTTTTTTTTTTTTTTTTTTTTTTTTTAGACAGGGTCACACGGTATAGTCTTGGCTGTCCCGGAACTCACTATGTAGACTAGGCTGGCCTCGAGCTCACAGATATCCTCCTGTTCTGACTCTGACTCTTGCATAGGGTCAAAGGTGTGTACCATCACATTCAGCTCTTTTTTTATATTCTGAACATTCTTCTTTATAGAATTCTGTTTTGCTTTTGATAATATACTTTCCTATGTGTGTCTAAAGATGTCATGATTTTTCAAAGTCTTCTTGGACTCCTCTCATTGTGCATTTCCTCATTGTGTCTTCCCTTGTAATAGTTTGAGTGTGAAATATCTCTGACAAGCTGTGTGTGAGCTGCCATATGGGTGTTGGGAAATGAACCCAGGTTCTCTAGAAGAACAGCCAGTGCTCTTAACTGCTGAGCCATCTCTCCAGACCTAGAAATGCTTTTTAATAAAGACTTTCAGCCAATCTTACCTTAGCCCCACCCCACAAACTTCTACTTCAGGGAAAAAGAACAAATTACAAACATCAGTACTGAAACATAGAATACTTTGAGAAAAAAGTATATATCATAAAGACAATAAGGGAATATTGCAAAGAAAACTTCTGCACACAGAGACTGAACAACTTAGATGAAATGAACCATGTCTTAGTGACACTAAGTTGAAATATATAACCTGAATAATTTTATAATCATTAAGAAAATCAAATTCACGATTGAAAACCTCCCTGAAAAAGATATTTTCAAGCTGTATATCTGCGCTGGTTTTCCAGTTGTTCTATCTGTGGTTGGAAAGAGCAGTAAATCCATAGCTATAATTATCGACTATTTGCTGTACTTAGCTCTATCAACTCTTGCTTGACAGAGTTTAGAGCTTTGTTATTTGGCGAATATAGGTTTAGAGTTGCTGTGTCACCTTGATGGGCTGACCCTTTCTCATTAAGTAGTATCTTTTGGTATCCTTGGTATTTTTATCTGAGATTAATATAATCATGTATCCTTTGATTAATATTTTATATAACACATCAATCCCCATTATAACTTTCAAATTGCCTCTGCTATTGTGTTTGAAATGAAAAATTTTAGGGTTTGTTGTTGTTATTTAATGTGCATTAATGTTTTGCCTGAGTGTATGCATTTGTACTACATGAGTGTCTAGTGCCCTTAGCGACACCAGAAAACGGTGTCGGGTCACCTGGAACTGGAGCATGTGTAGTTTAAGAGTCACATTGTAGGAACCTAACCTAAGAACAGTAAATGCTCTTAACCAGTGAGCCAACTTTCCATCCCTGAAAGGAATTTTTTTTTTTTTTTTTTGTTTTTGTTTTTTGAGACAGGGTTTTTCTGTATAGCTCCAGCTGTCCTGGAACTCACTCTGAAGACCAGGCTGTCCTCAAACTCAAAAATCCACCTGCCTCTGCCTCCCAAGTGCTGGGATTACAGGCATGCGCCACTACGCCCAGCTAGGAATTTCTTATAATAACATATAGTCAGTCATATTTTTCCAATCTTGTTTCTTTTTGAGAGTGAGGGTCTAGGGAGACAGGGTCTCACTATATAGGTCAGGCTGGCCTAGAACTCACTATATAGCTGAGATTGGCCTCCCATTAATGACTGTCCCCTGCTTCTGCCACCTAAGCACTGAATTTATAGGTAAGTACCTTCATGCCCAGTTTCAATCTTGACCTTTTAATTAGTGCATTTAGACCATTTGTATTTGATACAACTAATTGTTTATATGTTAATGCTTAAATCTGCCATTTTATTTTTATTTTCTAGTTGGGTTCTTTTCCCCCCCTCAATTCTGTTTTCCATTTTGATGTCTTTTTATGGATTCCATGAACATTTTTTCTTTTTTCTTTTTATGAATGCCATTCTGAATGTTCTTGAATGTATCCTGTGTACCTTTCCATGAGTTTCTGTTTGGCATTGTATTACAAGTGACTCACCGCAGCCTCCTGGGAGCTATCATTTTATCAGTTTGAATGTTGTATACACAATCTTACTGTATTTATATGTACCTTTCCTATTTAAAATACAATTTGCTTAAATACGTCTCGATATAGTAACATTTAAAAAATACGTAAGATCATGAGATAATTTTTCTTTCAACAGCTTAATTCAGAAAACTCCAGAGGAGAAAACTGTGTCTGCCCACATCTTTATTCCTTTTGTTGTTTTTCTTTCCTTCTTGATGCTCCACGATTCTTTCTTCCATCACTTCCTTTCTGTTGTGAATCTTCCCGGCAGGTGAATGTGCGCCGTGTATATGTTAACGCCAGGCCCCCGTGGAGGTCACAGGACAAACCCACTCAAATTGGTTCTCTCCACCGTGTGGGTCTCGATGATCAAACTCCGCTGTCAGGCACGAGGCACCTTCACTCACTGAGCCCTCATGCCTAACTTCTGCAGCCGTTAAAAACCAAAACAAACAACAAACCAATCAAAAACCACAGCATTTTCTTTATGTTAACTTGTTTTATGTGTATGAGTGTGTTGCCTTACTGGTAACAGAACTCAGGTCTTCAGCAAGAGCAACGTGTGTTTTCGATCACTGAGCATCTTTCTAGCCCCGTAGCCACTTTTTATCTTGGTTTCTCTTTGACTGGGGATGGGTTAATCTCTCTCATTCTGGATGGCTGTTCCCCCTAAGCGGAGGGTAGCGAGTTGACAGTGCCCGGGTGAAATGTGCTCACGCCTCCGTGGCTGCTGCTGCAGAGTAAGCTGTCATCCAGTCGCTTTTCCCACGGGTCAAGTGTCATTTTCTCCGAACCTTTTCAAGACTGCTTTTGCTTTCCCGAGATTTAATTGTGGTGTATCTTGGCACGGGGTTTTCCTACTCTGGTCCTGTTGCTCTGATTTATGGGTCTTGTTCAGTTTGGAGGCTTCTGGCCATCCCTTTTCCAGCAGTTTTTCAGCTCTGCCACTCTCCTTTCCCCTTGGGAACTCCAGTGGTATAGATTTAGACCCACAAGCCTCTGAGGCTCTGCCATCCTCCCACCCCCCATTTTAATCTTTCTCCGCTTTTTAGATGTGGTCGTTCTGGTTGCTTATCTCAAAGTCCCAGTTACTCTCTTTCTTTCTTTCTCTCTCTCTCTCTCTCTCTCTCTCTCTCTCTCTCTCTCTCTCTCTCTCTCTCTCCCCTCCTTCCTTCCTTCTTTCCTTTCTATTTCTTATATTCTGCATTCAGCCCATTCATCTGGGAGCTATATTGCTATCAAACTTCCTTCTTTTTCTTTACATCTATTTCTTCACCGAGGCTTTGTCTCTTGGCTGGAGTCAGGTGTGCTTATAATTGCTTGCTGAAAGGTTGTATCAATGGCAGCTTTAGAATCTGTGCTGGGTCGTTAGCACCTGGAGCATCTCAATACCAGCACCCACCAATTTTCTCTCCTCCTCCCTCACCCCACCCGCCATTTGGTTTAATAGCATCCTGAATCTTTGTGTGACAAGCGACTTATTTAGACCTGAGCTTTTTCATATTCTGATAAGAGGTTCCTTGTCTTATGTACTTTACAGGGCTTTCGATGACACAGTTTCCACAGGGCAGTGGGTGTGTGTCACCGACAGGATAAGGAAGAAGGCTGGCTTTCTGTTTAGCTTCCCTTGACAGCCAGAGAGAGAGAGTTCCTTATCTCTGCTGGCTGGAGTGACAGTTGGCCTCCCTTACCACACCGGGGAGGTTTACTTACGACCATGATATAAGTCCTGACTGCCTGCTAGGCCTCATCTGACACCACCCGGCAAAGGAGGGGGAGTAGTGCTTTGTTACTTGGGGCTGGAGAAGGAGGTAGCCAGGCTTTGCGGAGGTCTCCCTTGACAGACACCAGCTGTGGGTAGCTTCTTACTAAGCCGCTCTCTTCATTGCCTCTCTCGGACTTACTTCTAGTGAGTATGTTGGGATAACTTAGAACAGCCGACCAGAGACCAGGAATCTAAGCCTGATTGAATCTAAATTTGATCTCTGAGGGAGTGGTGGGGGGAGGGGTGGCACCTCTTTTCGGTTTACGATTGGAGAAGAGCAGATACATTGTCTGTTTCCTGACTTGCTAGGCCACGCCTTTGCTGATCATGTGACTCGGGGAGGCTTTTCATCCTCGTGACCCCCCAGCTTCAGCACCTGTTGGTAGCTCTGGGTTGCTAGCCTCTTCGGCCCGACCCGCATGAGTATATCAAACAGGGCACAGGGGCCCTTGCCACCGTGCCATCCCTGGGACCCACCGCTCCGCTCCAAACCAGCATTCCTTCTGCTCCTGCCTTTCAGAGCCTTCTTGAGCTTGTGCGATACACAGGAAGGAAGGAAGGAAGGAAGGAAGGAAGGAAGGAAGGAAGGAAGGAAGGAAGGAAAGAGAGAAGTCTGTGAATTCCATTGTCCGGGAAGTTTCCAAAGCATTTCCCCCTGTTCTTTTAAGTGTAGAAACACTCATTTACATGGGCCTCAAATCACAGGCTTTGGAGCAGGATGCCGAACGATTACTGTGGAACTTTTCTTCCTGCTAGAAACCAGCGGGCCCGGAACCTGCAGCATCCTCCACAGCTGTGTGCCCCAAATCTCCCAGCAGAGCAGGAGCAGAACTGGGACGCACTGTCTGGCTCGTGTGCTTCTGCAGCTGGCGCGCTCTCTCAGCCTTCTGCCTGAGGTGCCTAGGCTCAAACCGTAGAAGAGTGGTCTCACGCCTCTTGTGGATTCAGATGACAGGGCCGTCTAGTTAGAGAGCAGGACCTGTCCAGCAGGGTCACCAAAGGCTGGCCTCTGGACCATCTGTCTGCTACGTCAGGACTGCAGGTTCCCCCAGCCTGCCCTAGAAGGTGAGTCTTGCAGGAAAGGGGTGAGGGCTGTGCCCTTTCAAGCATTGTCATGGAGAGAGAGAGAGAGAGGGAGAGATTCAGGACGGCCTGGCCCTCTTCAAAGCGCTGCAGGCTCCGTGATTCCCTTGAAGCAACAGCCCCTGTTGTCCAGTATGAGAGACCACCCTGGCCAGCTCCATCGTTTTCTGGGAATATTGGCTCGGTGAAGAAGGCCAATGCAGTTTTAGTTTACGGGAATATGCCTGAGCCGTGGGGGTGGAAGAGTGGGGGGGTCAAGGAGCTTCCTCTAGGGGAAGCAAGATGGGAACAGGCTAGTTAGAAGCAGCAGACAGTGGAAGACTAATGGGATTAATGCTTGGGATTCATTAGCAGAAGACTCTGGAACCTCTCCAGCCCTCCCCAGCAAATGGCCCAAACTGCCCCCTTAATAGCATTAAGTGAAATTACAAATCAGAGAGGCTGGCTGATCGATCTCCTTGGGGCTTCTCTGAGACTCTGAATGGGGGTGGGGCTGCTCCTCTGTGGGAGGTGGGGCTGCTCCTCTGTGGGGGGTGGGGCTGCTCCTCTGTGGGAGGAGCTACTGCTTCTCTGGCAGGAGCTCCAGCATCGCCCAATCTGCTGGGTCAGTTCTCTCTCCCCTGCTAGGGAGGAACCGCGCCCAAGCAAGCGTCTTTGGCTCATTGTCAAAGCTCTCCCTCCCCAGCTCTTCACTCCACAGCACCGATACCCACCCTCAAAAGGAAGCCAGACAAAGAGGACGTTCCGGAGAGTTCAGACGTTCCCATGGCTGCAAGTCTGAGGTTGGAGAGATGTCCTGAGAAGAAAGACCATGTGGAATTTGCCGGGGGAGAGGGGGCTTTATTTTCTCAACCGGAGGATATCTCTAAGTATCTCACAGGCATGAGAGACCACTTGCTGGGTACCACTGCCTCCCGTGGCCAGGGTCTGCTTAGTTCTTGGAAATTCCCAGGAGAGACCCTGCCACCTCGGGCCATTTTTTTCAGGTTCTCCACTGCCATGATAATCCATCTCTTGTCTCCCCAGCACAACATACATGACCTTGTCAGCCACACCCCACCCTCCTTTATAGCAAGACACTCTGAGCACCAACAGGCCACAGTTCTCCAGAGAAACCAAACCAATAAGGTGGACACAGACTAGGACACTGGCTGCGGGAACCAGCTCATCTGAGAAGTCCCGTGATAGCCCTGTAAGTCAGAACTACCGAGGAAGCTGGCATTTGATTAGGTCTGAGTCTAAAGGTCTGAGACACAGGAGCTCCGGGGTATGGAGGAAGGGAAGAGATGGACCCCCTGCCCCCAATCCCAGAGAGAGGGGGGCTTTTCCATTCCGCTCCGCCATTCTGTCTGGACCCCCAGTTGTTTAGTTGCTGCCTGCCCATATCAGCAAGGTAGCTCTTTGTATAGTTTGCTGTTGCAAACGCAAATTTCTTCCTCTAAACACCCACTAGACATGCCCAGAAATGAAGTTTTCCCAACCAGCTGGGCATCCTTCAACCTATTCAAGTGGACACATGAAATTATCCATCACAGGAAGACAACCGAGCCGAGTCCAGACGCGCGCGAGAGCAGAAGCACGGGCAGTGGGCTTCTCTGCAGGGGCTCTGCAGCTGAGGGGAGGGGCTCGGCACCTCTGAGCCCGGTCAGCTGAGGCGGCAACAGCAGGGCAGGTCCAAAGCAATTCCTTCGTGACAGTTACAAAGGATAGGCCGGACTGAGCACACTGTATTTCTTGGGTTTCAAGAGAATCCAATAGCATCAAACCCCATAGGTACACCTGGAGGGCCATGGAGGCTGTCCGTGAAGAGTTCTGCATCTGATAGTAAGCACAGGTGTCTCCATCCGCCCAGGAGAATCTTATCTCTACTTCACCAAAACAGGAAATCAATTCCGGTGATTACCCTATTTCCTCAATTTTAATATCCCACTGATTATGAGACGCTCTCTCTCTTGATTCAATAGCCGCCTCTCCCACTCCCAAAAGTGAAACTTCACAATAAATATTCACATCTATTTTAAGACCCATGCCTATTTCAGAAATGTTAAGATGTGTGCCAGGAAGGGGGAGAGATGCATATTATAATTAAGAGAAAATGGTAATTGAGAGATAGTCGAGCCGATTGCCTGATTGAATTCATCAGTAAATGCAGTCGGCATGCATCATTGGTCCGCCACGGGAGGAAAGGCTTTTTAGGGAGGGGAGGGAGCTGTGTGTGCTGGTGAGCCTCCTGGCCGATGGCTCAGATGCTAGAGTTTCTTCTGCCCGTAGGGTAACGACTTGGGGCCACAGTCACACCTGGCATCTCACTCCAGATAATGACAGGCAGAAAAGTTACAGACACAACTCCTCCACCTCCTTTCACAGATCCTCCTGTTGCTGCCCAAGGGTTCGGATCTCCCATGGTGTCACCTGCATGAGAGTCTCCTATTTCTGAACTTTGTTTTGGGACACCCTTGCTTCGTTTGTAAATACCAGCGGCAAGGTACCGTGAAACAGAAGAAAGATGGAGGCAGGATGATCCAGAATTGCAGGATGACATTTATCACCAAATGTACAGACTGAAGCATGGTCCTGAGTGGCAGGAGGACTGGTTGGACCCCCCACGAGCCGTGCCAGAAGGCGAGTATATACTATTTAGGACAGATGTGAGCTCGTCTAAGCTTCAATGTACCTGGTTTGTGCTGAACTGTCATCAGGCATATTCCTGGCATTAGGGTCTAGTTGAAAGGTCAAACATTGTAGCCGCCAGCGGCTAAGGGAGCCAAAGTCACCTGGAAGGAAAGCTGGGGCTGAAATAGAACGGGCTTGCGAGAGAAATAAGGAGCCAAGACAAGTTTTCTGATCAAGGCTCCATGTTTAATGGGGGGGGGTATCCAAAAATAAAGGTCAGGGTGGGGGAGACCCTTCCCCCAAAGGCTGTGGCTGCTCAGCAGGTGGCTAGTCCCACTCAGGAAACTGCAGGTCCTTGAAGTACAAAGGACTTCACCTTGGTCTCCTCCTAGGTGGGGGAGGGCGTAGGTAGCCCTGAGGTCTGGCATTCCCACCTCTAGGGGGTGGGGGAGGGCACAAAAACAAAAACAGAAACAAAAACAAAAAACCCACTGGTTGTAGTTTGCTGTAAAACTTCAGGAGTTAAAAACTAGAGGGACACAGATGCATCGTGGTAATTACAACTCAAGATGGCTGCAGTCACATCAAGCTGAATCCATACAGACTTTGGCCAGAAGCGCTGGGAATTCTCCTCCTGCCCACCATCTGGCTGAAGCATCAGTGTGAGCATTACCACCCACCGCCCCGTCGCCCTCTCTCCCAGACGCTCTACAGAGAAGCCTGCAGCCAGAGGTCTGTGGCTACGTCTCCAGGTCTAACTCCTTCAGGCCTTTGCTGATGTGGCCTTCCTAACCTTGGATTCCTATCTGTTCTATCAATCTGTTGTTCTGAGGAGAAAGCAAGGTAGTTATTAGATAAGCACGAGATCATGTGAGGGGGCAAGAGCTGGTGATAAGTCAACAGAATGTGGAGAATGCCTAAGGTGTGAGGTAGGGGCTGGTGGGAAAGTTTTGTAAAGAAAAAGAAAACTCCAATTTTGATTCATGCTGGGAAAGAAGAAGAGAATGAGCAAACACCAAGAGGGATGGAGCTTTCATAGGTGACAGACAACTCTGATAAAAGTAGAGCCCCTCTCACCTCTGACCTCTGACCTCTGACCTCTCACTTCATACCTTACTACAGCCCATCTTCTCCACATTTCTAAATTTTCTATTTTTCTCTATCTTTCATGTAGTGGTTCTCTGCCTAGAGGTTAGGGGACAACCTCTGCCTATTGGTGTTAGGAAATGTATGGTTGTCACAGTGACGAGACTCCAATGCCATTAAATGGACGGGGTCAAGGATACCAGGAATAATGGAAGCTTTGGGGATAGTTTTGCCCAAGAAAGAATGGCCTCTTCCAAGTGCCAGTCCCAGGCAGAGAATCAGCCTGGCATGCCCTTTGCCTGCTGTTAGCATGCCCCTGTCCTGGACTGTGGCAGGACCTTCCCTACCGTGGGCATGCCCCTGTCCAGGGCTGTGGCATGACCTGTCCCTGCCATGGGCATACCCCTGTCCTGGACTGTGGCAGGACCTGTCCCTACCGTGGGCATGCCCCTGTCCAGGGCTGTGGCATGACCTGTTCCTGCCATGGGCATACCCCTGTCCAGGGCTGTGGCAGGACCTGTCCTGTGCTGCTGTCTGTGCTGCTGGGTTGCTTTCCTTGGCCATCACCCCATCACACATTTGGAATTTTCCGTTACCAGTGGAACGTTCTTACCAAGCTAAGGGAGACAGATGGGAAATTGTCAAAGAAAGCACAAAGCATAAAAACAGAAGAGCAGCGACAGATTTCTGAGTCTCAGCTCGCTAAAACCTATTCATTCTATCACACAGACACCTTTTTTTTTTTTAACTCATGATTTTCCTAATTGAAGTGATATCATAGGCAGAGTCCCACTTGTCTTCCCACACCAAGAGCACCTCAGGTTCATCCTGGCCCTGATGCTGGTCCGACAGACTGCTAAGATGGGCCAAAGGCCAGTTCTGGGCCGCCCTTAGCATGTGACTTAGAAAGAACATTGGCTCAAACCCCTTGGTACTCCAAGCTGGGGTGGCCTCTGGCCTCTCCTGGCCTTTGATCTTCCATGATGACTTCAAAACAGTAGGTCTCTGAGCAAGGTGTGTAGTCCTTTGTCTGTGGAAATGCTATCATTGCAAAAGGGAGGACTCACAGACTTGTGAATTCATGCAGAAAAAGTTAACTGTTTGCTCTAAGTCTAAAACAAGGGCTACTGAGTCTCTGCTTCTTCAACTTGGTGGTCCCTCCTTCATTGGTTTCTAGGCTTCTATGGCTGTCTGCATCTCACATGCAGGAGAGGAGAGAGGGTAGCTGATCATGATCTCCATGGGACAGGCTTTGCATGCTACATCTCTGATTCTGTTGAAAGGCATGAGATTTCATGGTGTCCTCTAGCTGGGAAATGCATGCTGACTTACGTGTGAGAACATGAAGAGCTGGGTCAGTCCTCCCCATATGTCCTTATCTACCCGAATCTGGATTTCTCCAAGTCACACAGACCTTTTCTTTTTCCTTATTGGCAGTCTAAAACAGTTTTCTGGTTAGCAATTAAGTGGCTGATTTCTCATGATGTTAGACATAGGATTATCACTTGACCCAGCAAGTTCTATCCCAAGGAGTCTATCCAGAACTGAAAGTACAGACAAACCAACACCTGGTCACACACAGGCACAAGGAGAGAACAACCAAAACTCCATCGGTGGAATCAGTATGGACACACAACAGAGTATTACTTATCCATAGAAAGCAATGAAGTATTGGCGCATGCTAAAGCATAGATGATCCTCAAAAGGACTGCGCTAAATGAAAGAAGCCAGACACAAAGGATGCCTGCCACATAGTCCTTCCACACAAAATATCCAGAGGAGAAAACCCATACATAGAGAAGACTGGTGACCTCCCAAGGCCAGGGAGGAGCTGTTTATTGGACCCATTGTGTGTGTGTGTGTGTGTGTGTGTGTGTGTGTGTGCGCGCGTGTGCTTTCTTCTGGGAGGAATGAAAAAACAGCTATATATACTGCATGTATAGATACCACTGAACTGTCCACTTGAGAATGGTTAACTTTAATTGCGTGAATCATATGACATTAAAATTTGGGGTTAATCATTCTTAAATGCCTGGATTTGTCTTTCGTGAAGACTTTCTTTGATCTATCCTCTTTGTTAACTGTTTTGGTCCGCACCACACGAAAGGGACCATTCTGGCCTAGTCTTTTAACAACACTGGGGGATTAACTGACCGTTTCCCCCTCAGCCTCTGGACTCCCTCCCAGCGTTCAGTTTCTGCTAATAGAAAATGCATTTCTAAGTCACTGAGTTTCCGTCAGAGAGTTTGTTAACTGACCACTGATGGTAGACATCCCGCACGCATGTCGTTATTTGGACTCACTTCTGTAGCTTCTCGTCTTCTTTGCCGCCATGCCTGCCCTCCTTCCCCGCCATCTTGGGTGCCATGGAGGAGGCGAAGACCTCCAGCATCCCTGGTTCTGATCATTTCTGTGTCAACTAGTCCTTTTAATAACAAAAACAATTCTACAGAGAGGTCATATTCTGCTCATGCTTCAAATTCAGCAGTGCCTGCACGATGTGCCGTGCTGCCCTTCAGGAAGGGTTTCTGACTAGACTGCAAAGCCTCTGAGGGTAAGAACCATGCCCTGATCACCTTTCCATTCCTTAGCACTCAAGGAATTCCAATCGCCTTAGCACTTAACCTGGTGCCTGGATTATATATAGTAGCTCTTCAATAAAAATGGATTAAGTGGATGAAAGACCCACCTGTAATAGGATACGATAAGAGAGACTGTTTTCTCATACGAATAAACAACCCAATCGAAGCTATTGTCTTGTAGAGAGAGCAGCTTTTACTTAAAATCAATGGATGTTCATTCCTGTGGACCAGCACAAAAGAGTCGTTATTCAAGGTGGGCAAGGATTATACACCCGGCAGGCTCAAGGAAGCAAACCAGCTGTTTTAGAAACAGTAATATAGAGCTTGGTAAATAGGGGAGGGGCAGGGAGTGGGCAAGAAAAAACGTGCTCACTGTGGGGGTGGGAGCCTGCTGCAGGCAGAGGGAGCCTCTAGGCAGCCTGCCCCTAAGGGGTGCCTTTGGAGCACAACAGTGGTGCTGTAGGTAGCAGTCTCAGGCAAGCCCATCAGAGGGAAAGAGAGGATCCCAGGACTGTAGGAAGAGCGACTAGAATAACAGGGCATGCTGGGTGCTGCGGAAGACCATATACAGCTGGACGGCAGGTGATGGTGGCCTTAGAACAGACAGCAGGCTCACGCCGAGCAAGATTTCTAAAAAGAATGATGAAACTAAGCCTCTTTGGCGGGTGAATGGGAGCGGAGTGTGGACTCTAGCTTTGAAGGGATCGACTTTTTTTGCGGCTGACTTCCCTGCAAGGGAAGGAGTGAGAACCTAGGTGCTCCAGAACTCCCTAGAAACAAGGCTCTCACACTAGCTCACGTGATCAGAGTGGAGCTGTGGGATCTGAACTCCCGAGGTTGGTGGGGCTGGGACCGAGGCCAGGGTGAGCGCACCGGGAGCAAGGTGCTGGCACGGGTTAGCTTGGAAAGCAGAATCTCAGCCAAGCTGATGATCAGGCTGTACCCATAAATCCACAGGATTTAATGTATACACATTTCAAAGATTTTCTTTCCTGGTAGCAATGTAGATTTATAGTCTGGTTGGCTAAGCGTATTAATTCTAATAATTGTCTTTAGAATACAAGTCTATGAAAGACTGAAAAGAGCTATGACCCCCCCAAAGTTCAAGAAGAAAGGAAGGGGCTGGAGGGATGGCTCAGCCTTCAAGAGCATGTGTTGCCCTGTCCCTAGAGACACTGCAGGTGTCACATGTGCAGCAGTAGGTGGCAGAGAGGAGAGAGGCTGTGTCCAAGCTCTGTGTTCTGACCTATGGACATGTGAATGATTAGTAGCCCGGGATGACCCCTTCCTGGTGCCACAATGCACAAGTCGGGCATAGCAGTTCTGAGACCACTCCTGGGATGACCCCAGACACTCAGAGACCCTAGGTGCAACTAAGAGGAGCAAGTGGTGGGGAAAGAGAAACAGAAGGATGTAGGCACAATGAAGAGAGGAAGAACGGGAGACTCGAAGGTGGTGAGGAACAGCCCGATGTGAGTAACCAGTGATGGCCCCGTGGTGGGGTCCTGGCATGTGCTGCCAACTGGGGCCAGGTCTGGGCCCATGGCCCTGCAATAGCAGGGGTCTGTTATCACTGAAGTCAAGTAGACTTCCTGGTCTGGGCTGCTGCCCGCCAGGAGACACGTTGATGTCTGCGGGCTGTGCAGAACTGGCCTCACCCCTCACCTGGGCATCACGGAAGAACTGGCCCTGGGGAGAGAGGGTCTGCACGTTGCAGGAATTGTGGGTAATATAGGGAATTATGTAAGTGTGGGAGAGCTGGCCCTACCACTCATCTCCCAAGTGGTGGCATGCATGAGGAAGAGGTACCCCACTTCCCCCTCACCCCTCGCCACCTGCAGCAGGTGGGAGACCTAGCCTTGGGGTTGGGATGGCAGGGGAGCTGTCCCTGCTCCTCTTCAGCTGCAGCATTCCAGAGAGCAGGCTCTCTGCACCTCACCCAGGGAACACGGTAGAGCTGACCCTGGTGGTGGGGCACAGGCAAGCCAGCTGGCCTGTGGGTGTGAGCATGGGAGAGCTGGCCTTGTCGCTTGTCTGCTGTGCAGTGACATGGGCAAGGGAGAGATGCCCCCACCCCACCCCATGCCACCCATGGCAGGTAGGAGACCTGGCCCCTAGGTCATCGGAGTGGGAGAGCTGTGTCTGCCCCTCACCTACTACGGCACTTGGGAGCACAGGCCTGCACCTGACTTGGGCAGCAGAGCAGAACTGGTCTTGGATGTGGGGGGTGCGGGGGAGCCGGATCTGAGGGTATGAGTGTGGGAGAATGGCCCCAACTCTTGTCTGTTGTGTGTTGGCACAGGCGAGGGAGAGATCCCCGTCCCTTCTTTTTTGGAGAGCTAGCTCTGACTGAATCACGAGAGCAGGAGTGCTGGTCCCACCCCTCACCTGTGGGCCCTGTACCTGGCCTGGCCAGCATGGCACTGCTGGCTCTGGGCATGGAAGTTGTGGGTGAGCTGGCCCTGAGGGCTTGAACACAGGAGAGCCAGCCCTGCCCCTCATCTGCCGGGCTCTCCATGACACAGGGCAACAACAGGATATCCGAGAGGAGCCTCAGTGAGTCCCAGTACCCACCTGATGGGTCACAACCATCTGTAATTCCAGTTCTGGGGGATGCCTTCTAAGAACAACCATAAGTACGGTGGATATACATAATGCAGACAAGTACTCATACATAAAATAGAATGAATAAATCTAATATTTTTGGAAAGGAAGGAAGGAAGGAAGGAAGGAAGGAAGGAAGGAAAGAGGGAGGGGAGGCCTGTTTCAAATGCGCCAGATGCAAATGGCCAGATGTGTGAATGTGGGTATTCCTGAGAGCTTTTAGTCTGCTTTTGGCCCCCTTGTCCAGAGGGAGCAGATGACACCTGCTCCTTCCCCGAGGACAACAGACTACTAAGCTCTGCTCCCTTGTACAGGGGTATGGATGCCCATGGCTTCTTGTGGTGCCCATGCAAGTTCTCAGCAGCACACGCTCTGTCCAGGTCCTGGAGAGGTTTGGTGACTCCTGCATAGTCCCTGCTTGCCTGGGGCTACCAGTCCTTTCCCTAGCCTTTTACATGAGTTCTGGTCTTCTCAGCTATTTTATGAGCTGGCCCCTTCCCCCCCTCCCCCATGCATTCCCTTTTCAGAGTACATCAGTCTAAGTGAGTCCTGACGTTTGCAATCCTGGATGGGAACAGATATAGAAATTGATGTCTTGGGTGGTGGCAGGAAATATACCCTTAGAGACAGGAGCGGGTGATGGGGCCTGTCATCTGCCTGGCTAGAGATGAAGACAGCGCAAATTCACCTTCTAGCTGTCTGAGGGTGAAGGAGAAAGCAGTTTGCACTGGTGAACATTATTGAAGACCACTGCAGACAAAGCCAAGGGTCTTTGGCTCATGCTCTGCCCCCTGGGCCCAGGGCAGCTGTGGATTGTCATGTCCAAGTCTATACCAAGTCCTCTGCTTCCCTGTCTTGAGGCTTTATGCAGAATCAAGGACAACAGCTGGCCTCCTCAAGAGAAGAAGTTACCATTCTTGCGGGGAATTATAGCTGGGTGCTTAATGTTCCCACTCCTTTCCTTTTTGAGATGACTTCTACCTCCCTCACACCAATGGGAGTGAGACCACCCTGTTGGCTGGTTTCCCTTTCCTATCTCATTCTCAATGGTTCATTATCTACTTGCTGGGCAAACCTGCAGATGAACTTACCGTCAGTAGAATGATTCTGAAGAGGAGCTCTAGGACTGGAGCCAGCAGCTTGCTTTTGCCAGGAAACCTAAGGAGAGTGTGGCACTCAGATTCACAGATTTCAGTTCAGGCTATGGGGACAAAGGTGTGAGGACTTTCTGGTTCCCGGTGGCTGGGCTTATACTGCCCAAATGGAAAACACAGTCTGATCCTAAGATGGTTGCAGCACAAGCTTACTTAAAAACCATAGATTCAAAAAAAGAAAAACAAACAAACAAACAAACAAACCATAGATTCTTCCAATATCTAATGTAGAGCATTGAGCGTCGGTCAGGAATAAGCAGGGTCCCAACAGTTAGAACGCAGCTGTCTAAGAAGAGGCGGGGGTTGAACTCATGTCCACGGAACCATTCTTGGGGGACACAGCAGCTCCTCTCTGAAGACACAGATCCTTTCTCGCTTGGAAATTCTAGGCAGCTACCATGCCCGAGAGGAATCAGTGCCCCTTTATCTCTAGGCTGAAACAAAGAACTCGAGGTAAATCCTACAGGCAGAGTGGGGTAAGAGGGGGCAAATTACAGAGCTAAATTGGAGGAGAAATACACACACACACACACACACACACACACACACATCAAAAATATTGTGTTGTGGATTAAGGTGATCACCAGAAACCTGGGGCATTCACACGGGCAGGCATGAAGGAAGAACATGCAGAGAACGGATTACAGGAGTCATGTGAAGACACAGGAGGGACTCACTGGAGATTCTGCACCAGGGGTCCCGGGATAACCCAGTCACCTGCTGTGCTCCTGGTTCTTTTTGACTGAGACATGAACTCCACCTGGATTCTGACTGAATAGAGCTGAGAAGCCAGTCTCTGGGACACAGGGAAGGGATGTATAGAATTTGGGAGGGAGGAATGGGTTTCTATAAGCCCTTTCTATTGACTCTGTAAGGAAGCTGAAGATTGTATCCCTCCTGTTGCCAGGAGGGTCACATTCTGTCAACCTGGCGTCATGGTTAGAGGTCAAAGCTTAGAATGGAAGATATGAGTATCATTTGCTCTGGATCCAGCCCATCTCCAGGAGGAACATTCCGAGGGAAACCTAGCAGCATCCCATCTGCCCCAGTACTGCAGATGGATGCCTGAGAGAGATGGGTGAGCCCCAGGTGGTGCCCTGCATACAATAGGATGAGGGGTTTCCCCCTTGTCTCCACTCTTGGGAGAAAGAGGAAGGGCCCAGCCAAGGATTCATCAGAAAGACAGGGGCAGAGATGGTTGCAACTTTTTGTCCTGGTTGAATGTCTGAGACAGCCAAAACCAATCACACAGCCCTACGGTTTGTCACGGTACGAATTTAGATTAAAGCCATAACTTCTCCCAATTTCTAATGTGGAGCATCAGATATTGAACTGGTCTAAGACACGAGCAAAGCTACAGAAACAGGGTGTGTGTAGGATGTAGAGTATAAAGCAGCTATTCTTCCAGCACGTGGCCTGTGATGACCTATGAGCTTCCCAGTAGTTGAGTAAACAAAATAGAAAGACCTGGTCTGGGTTCTCTATCTATAGTGTTGGTTCCCACCATGGGACCCCAGCATCTGGAGTCCCAGTGGTGACTGCATTTGGTGGGAGATGCTAGGAGTAGGGTTTTAGGCAATCCAGAGCCAAATCTCAAGACAGGATTCACCCAAGAGTTCACATGTAGAAGAGCAGCTGCCCAACGTTTGGTGCCTGCCCCACAGGGGACTCAGGCACCAGCCATAGAAGCAGTAACATTGGACAGCTCTGTGTCGCACGCTATTGTCTCGCCAGCAAGAACCACGCGGACAACCGGATTCTTCTGCAGCAAGCTTTATTGCATCAGCTTCAGTATCAAGAGGAAGACCCCGAGCACAGAAAGAGGCGCTGCTTATATACACCCTAGTGTGGCGTGTGTCTATCTGATTGGTTGCTTGCTCCTCATCTCATTACCACGCCCCGGGCTGGGCTGTGACTTGGCCCGAACCTGCTCTTGCACATGCGCACACCACTTGTTTACCGATCTGGCACGCCAGAAACAAGCGCCATCTTGTAATGGCGATTACCCTCGGCTCTCCACAGCTCTGTGCCCCAGTTTCTGCATCAGTTCACAGACATGGGGCCTCTCCACGAGGGAAGAGCCAAGGAACAGCATGAGAAGGCACTGTAGACCAGGGCTCCCTGGAGCCATCTGTGCGTGCTAACCAGAGCACCTAGTTTTATTAGACCCTGGCCCACAGAACATCAGTTCTTGGGAACTCAGAACAACACTTTATCCACCATCACTGTGCTTTTATGGGCTAGGTGATAAATGGATTTTTACCTGTTTGATGTAGGCTGGTGGGGACACTAATTCCACGGCACATTCCCCCAGTTCTAGAACAGATTTCTTTGACCACTGGAGAACACCCAGTGGAACTCCTGATCCACAAAATAAGGGCTGATTCTATAGGTTGACTCTCGAGAGTTGGGAGTGCCCCCAGGATCCACGGAGATACTCAGTGGAACCATTAACATTCACTTCAAGCGGTGCCCAGAGCAAAAAAAGGCTCTGTTGTAGCCTGGTCACCACAAGTAGCTCGGTCCTGTATAGACACTGTGAAGACCAACGTCTGTGGAAGAACAGGATTCCATATGGAGCCACAGGAAGGCGTTAAAGGGAGATGTTCAGTGAGGTCCCTGGGCCTGGGGAAGCAAAGTCATCCTCTTTGCCCTTTGGCTAGTCATGTTAGAGCCAGCTCTTGGCTTTCTATTATACCTCAGAGACTGGCTGTGAGAGCCCAGATCACATAGTGATCCTGCAATCCAAACGTTCACTCTGTCCCTGGTGCGATCTCGGTGCTCCCAGCAGGGCATGCTCAGCACCTCCGTGCTGTGGAGGTTCAGGACATTTGGAACCAGGCCAGCAGGTCTGGACGGCATGGGCTAGTAACACATGGCTTGTGCTTCCAACATACATGTTCCTGCCGTGCTGCCACATACCCATGACCTCATGGAGAATAGCTCCCTAGGAACTGTCAACTGCAGGGGCAAATGGAGGCCTGGTTGAGAGGTGGCTCTAGATGAGATGCTGATGCCATCCACAGTGGACTGTTGTGGCATGAGAACCATTTTCAGGCCAACCTAGAAGGATGACAAGAAGGTTCAAGTTCCTGGGGACGCTTCCAACAGTGTATAGTGACCATTCTTCCCAAGAGATGGTCTGAGGGGTCTAACTACAGTGACTCTTAATGAGTTATCCAGAAGGCCGAGACTGAGATGTAATAAGATGAGAAAATTAGAAACCAGAAGGTTTAAGGGAAGGGGTCATGATAGACCCACACCCGCAAATCATAAAAATGTTCACTCTTTCCGGCCCAACGCTCTGACCTCTGAGCCTGAACCAACTGTGTCCCTTTCTGACAATGTTGAATGCTCCTATTGCTTGGAGGAGAGCCCACACGTCCTCCACACAACCTGTGTGCTCCCTGCATCTTAGCCACTTCCCTCCCTGCCAGTCCAGCTTGCCCTCTGCTTTAGCCTTTTATACCTCCGTGAAGTCCCCCTCTGCCTGGTACTGTTTCCTGTGCATCGTCCAGGTCTCAGCTCAAAGGCTACAGATGGTCCCCGGTAGATGGAGGCTGATGACGCTGTGGACTCCAGAACTAGAGCTTGTAGCCTTCCAGCTTGGCTCAGGCACTTACTGGTACGTTACTCATGTTCTTACACGTCAATTTCATCATTTGTAAACGAAGCAAGGTTGATGTGAGGATTAATTAATAGACAATTAATACCAATAAAAATGATTGAGCGTATAAATAATAAAACTGAAGCATTTAACAAATGAAATGTTCTAGAGGCAGGCCGGGTCTAGCTTGGTGCATGCGATTAGTTGCACGGATGCAGGCAGGTAGGGGAGAACTCTGTGTCTTCCCTCCTCAGCAGAGTGTGGCTTAGTAGCAGGCTCTCAGCAGGAGCTCGTGGGATGCAAGAATGATGTCTTGGGTCAACATCAGAGACCCAGCCTCAGTTTTATGTTTACTGAGAACCCTGGGTACACAATACCTGATTTTTGGCAGTTTCCTTATCTGTAAAAAGGATAATTCAATGTCGGTTGGTCCATATCAAACACCATTTTTTTTTCTCTTTGTAGATCATGCACTTAGATGACTCTACACTGGTTTTTCCACTCTGCCTCTGACTAAGGGATGCAGGAATGGGCCTGAGGGACATGTAGAAGCCACAAATGGCTATGCAATGTCAGTGCCATCCACATGTACATGATAAACTACTGCTGGAATGATTAAGAGTCAAATCGTTCCCGTTTCTGTAGTAAGTAGCAAACCTAAGAAACAAACTTAAAATTTAAATTTAGGTGATGAATATCGTCAGAGCTGGGCTTGAACTTGTGGCTCTTGCCATAGAAGCTATGTATGGGCGCATGTGTCTGCAGATAGCTGTGGTGAGGAAAGGGGCGGCAGCTTGTGTGTCTGCCAACTGAATCTACCCCCAGGTTTGAAAACCCACCAAAATTCACCAAGCCCTGAGCTTGAAACCCACTGATCTCCTGACCTTAAAAACCCACCAATCCCCGAACCTGAAAACAAACCAATCCCTGAGCTCGAAATCCCATCTATCTATGGACTTGTCTTGAAATCCCACCAATCCCCAGCCTGGAAATCCACCCACCAAAAACAAAACAAAACAAAACAAAACAAAACAAAACAAAACAAAACAAACAAACAAACAACAACAACAAAACCCATATAAACCTGCCTCCTGCCCGGTTCTCTGTCCTTTCTCAAAGGAGTAGAGGCAGCCACCCTCTCGTGTTTCTCCCAATAAATCTCTTGTTGTGTGGTGTGACTTTTGCGGTGTCCTTGACTTCTGACTGCCAGGATACCTTTCCCTCCAGAGCATTAGGGAAACCTTCCCCCGCAGAGCTGTGACACTTCCATTGGAGAAGCCTTTCTCCTCAGAGCTGTAATACACCAGCCAGCTTGTATTTAGGGCCGTGTGGCTCTTGGGACACCCTCAAGGATTTTTTTCCAGGATTTTGGTGATTTTTCCAGCATCTGGCTCCACCTCTCTCAGACAGCCAAGGTAATAGCATCTCCAGAACTCCCAAGTTGGCATTTGCTGGTGAATATCAAAACGCCAAGAGCCATGGGGTCCAATCTAGGCAAATGCCCTGTTCCTGGAGTCTCTGTGACAGACCTGTCTGTAGTCTAAGGCCTCTCCTGGCAATCATCTGTCCTGTTCTTTCACCAGCTCAGAAGGGCATCCATGCTGTGCATGGTCCAAAGAGAAGGTAGTAGGTCCTGACTGACTACAGAGGTCCACACCTCCGAGAGGGTGTTTCCAGAAGCTTCCACCGAGCTTGCCTGGCTAGCCCAAGCCTCTACTCACTTCCTTTGAGCTCCTTTTGTTCACTTTCCTACATAAGAAAGACCATCCATCGCTCATGTGTAGCTGAGAGGAAGACATAGAATCCACAGCACTCCTGGGGGAGACTCAGGAATCACCCTGGGGAAACACACCAAGGACAAACGGGCGTGGGGTGGAGGATGGGGCTGGATGTGAACCAGGCCCGTGTGTTTTGAGCAGTGAACTGTTGATTCTAAGAACCGGGCTGTGTGGCACAGGGAAGTCCTGGGCTCTCCTGAGTCTGCTCCTCCAGTACCCTGGCCACCTTGTCTTAAAAACCTCACTTGTGGGGAACCACCCACATGTCAAGCGCCCGTGGCACAGTGCCCACGGCACAGAGTGCACTTTGAAGAGAGTACATGTTACTTTTAATAAAAAGGACCTTGTGGCAGGGTTTGAAAACAAAGCAGAGGACTGTGGGCAGATAGGTGGGGGGTGGGGCGCAGGAGAGGGGAACAGTGCACACCAATATGTCAGGCGTTGCACTGTTTGGTCCCGTTTCGTTACAAGACTGTCATCCCACCACTCAGTCACATTCAGGGAACGCCTATTGCAGAGTTATTGTGTGCAGGGCCAGGTTCAGTTTTCTGGCTGCAGAAGCTAAGTCAGTGCTTCTCTGCCCCGAAGGTGGTCTGCAGCTTGGGAGGCGACTTTCAGAGCCTGTGACTGCCAGGCTGCTGAGCTGTGCAGCAGAGGAGGAGACGAGGGAGAGGGTATTCTGGGCAGAAGGGGGTGGGGTGGGGTTTGAACAAGCGCCTGGAGGCATGAAATCAATTTGGAAACTGTGTCGGATAGGCATTAGCTGCACAGCTGACAGCAAACAACTCAAAATAGCAATGGCTAGAGCAAGCTAGGGCTTCCTCCCTCTCTCTTACACACACACACACACACACACACACACACACACACACACACGAAGGAAGGGCAGGGCTGGGTACACAGATCAGATGTGGAAGCCCCTCAGATACCAGGAGCTGGGCAGGGGAAGCCTCACAGAGCGTGGGAGTTTGGATTTCAGGATCCCAGCGGGACTTTAATTCCCTCAAACTATGGGACCTTGAGGACTCTCCCAGTCCCTTGTTCCCTTGCCTGTAAAGTGAGAATCAAAATATCCGTCTATGGGAGTTGCTGAGAGGTAAATGGTTTACTACAGGAAATGTGTTTGGACCAGAACCCGGTGAAAGTGTGCCTCAGCACTCGGCCCGCTGCACAGAAGGCCCCCAGACTCATCCCAGTGCAGAGAAAGAAAAGAGGAGAGAACAGAAAATAATGGTGGCAAATATTTTAATATTTTGCCTTTTGCTCTACCACCTTCAGTGTATGGCTTTTAGTTTCAGTGGCCTTCGAGTTTCAGTGGCCGCTGTAGCTCCAGCCATCCCATCCGGATTCCAGACAGCAGAGATTTAAACTGGCAAGGACGAAGGCTCCTTCCCGCCAGCTGAATCCGGTTCCTTTAGGAGGTTATTTTTCAGAAGCCCACTGGCCACATGTCAATGCCTGAATTTGATCACCCGGACTCTTGTGGTAAAGAGGGGGCTCCTTTTAGTTGGATTCTCTTGGGAAGACAGACGATGAGCTTTGATCAGAGCATGCTGCAGGGGTTAGGAGTAAATGAGCCTCCAGATTTAAGCTAAGCTGCAGGAAATCAAACTCTGGACAGCATTAACTGGCCTCTCACATGCACAGGCTTGAAGCATCCTATTGACCTGCACTTTATCGTATTGACCTGGACTTTATTACTTTCAAAAGGGAAATGTGCTGCTTTTCCAGAGTTCTCCTCCCTCACTCCTCATCCCTACAGCATCTCAGAGGTCTATACTGGAGGAGTGAGGTGCGAGGTGTTAGCCTGGAATTCTACCCTCTGACTGAACAACCTTGCATTCTCCCAGCCCTGCCTTTACTCTGCACGGGCAGAGTTGCTGAGCTCAGGGCTGCTCTCTAATGAAGACAGAGACTAATGCAAGCACGTCCCCTGCTCGAGGGAGATACTAGGGCAACATGCACTGGAGACCCTTCTGCAAACCAGGCCTGCAGGGTCCCCTCCCTGCCATGCTTGGGGTCCGGGGCCACTCCTGTGGTGGATAAGTCAGATGGTGGCATCTGTCCCCGAGGTGTTCTGTGTAGCTTGGCCTCACCAATGGAAATCCTTTCTTCCTGAGGCAACATTCATGCCTTCAGAGCACCATTCCCAAAGGAGAGGCAGGCACGGGGGTGGAGGGGCATGGGGGGTGGGGGAAGTGGAAGAGGTAGAGGTTGGGGCTGGGGGGAGGAGGTGAGGCCAGGGAAATGGGGGGATGGGAGGGCAGCAGTGGGGATCTGGTTTTAGTTCCCCTCCGGAAGACAGTTGTATCCAGAACCTGTTGCTGCAGATCTGTTTTCTCCATCTGAGAAGGCGACCCCCAAAACAGCAAAAGCAGAGATAAGGAACACGGTTTGAGGGCCAGGAGGCCTATGAGAAGTGCTGTTGGGTGGTTCTGGCCCAGAGCCTTTCAGACAATGACAGGGCATACTCGGGTCTGGGCTGCAGCCACCACCAAGTTGGATGGAGGCCGCGCAGCTACTCGGCCATGCTAGGGCAAGGAGGGACGGCGTTGGCAGGAAGCCTCAGTGCCTGGAAGCACCTTGAATGGCTTCTGTCAGAGCAAGATAGCCGAGGGGAGGAGACCAGGCAGCTCAGTGTCTGAGGGCAGAGGCTCAGGAGTCACGCCCCGCCTTCTGCCACGTTCTGCCCTTTGGAGCTGCGACTCATTAAGCAGCAACCAGGCAAGCGAGGGTGCAGCCTCCTCCTTCGGAAGAGAAGAGTGCTAGAAAAATATTTGCAGAAATATTGAAAATCCTAAGACAGGATTTGGAAAGCCTGAGACGAGGAGGCCAGAGGCAGAATCAGAAGGGCGAGTAATGAAACCCACCTCAAGCCTTTAGAGATTTGAAGGCAACACAGAAAGTTATATTGACTTAGCTCCGAAGATCCTGGGATCCAGATCCAGACATTTCCAAACGCCAGGAGGATCTGATGTCTGCCCAAGAGCCCCGAACTGTAAATCCTCATTGCTGTCAAGGGATGCAAACATATCACCACTAAGGGCACCATCCTAGAAAGGGAAACTGAGGCCACGAGAGGCTGAGCAGGCTGACCTCAGGTGTCTGTCACAAACCCACTGAGATAGTTATACCTATTCCCATTTTACTGATGAGGAAACAGAAACATAGGTACTAAAAATCAGGCATATATATATATATATACATACATACACACACAGATAATTAATCATGGCATATATATACATATATATCACATATATGGACATATATGCATATTATATATTACATATATGAGCATACATGTATATTGTATATATCACGTGCATGGGATATATATATCCATATCCATATATATTTATTATACATATAAATAAATATTCAGTCACAAAAGGCAGGACCATGATTTTAACTCAGTTGGTCTGACTCCAAAGATGGTGCTTTGGCCCTTCCACTCTCCCACTCCCCACCTAGCAAGTTCCGAAATTCACCATCCTTCTGCCATAAGCACTCTAGTCTGCTGGGTGGGGTGCTAGGGTCCTCCAAGATGCAGGAGCCAGGTTCTCCTGCGGCAGGAGGCCATGCACCCAGCCTCTCCCAGGACTTTCCCATTTTTTCAGAATCCGAGAACCTGGTGCCAGGCTAGGCCCTGCCGTTTACTCAGAACCCCTGTGTCATCAGCCTCCACGGTCAGTGCCTGGGTGCTGGGGACACATAGGCCATGGCTAGATCTGCAGTTTTAACAGCAGCTATGGCCAAGGTCAACAGCAGTGCTGGCCGTCTGTCTCCTCCTCATCCCTCTAACGGTCATCTCTCATGGCTCTAGCCGCATCGGTCCACTCTCCACCCTGAGCAGGAGGGCTCTGTCGCTGTGCTGGCGCCCTCTACTGGTGGGTGTGGCTCCCTTGGCCGCAAACCTAAGGGGCCGCAAACCTAAGGGAGATAGAAGGTGGGCGGAGGGTGGTGTCAGCTCTGGGTAGGGTCGCCTCGCCAAGAGGCCATCCTGTCATGGTTCATACCTGGAAATGTGGCAACAAGGTATTCTAGACATTAACACTGCCAGTTTCTTCAGGAGATGAACGCAGACCCCGTAAACTCTTGCCCCTAGCAGACTCTTAACTATTTCTATCAACACATTGCCCATCAAAGCAATTTACTTAAACAAGTAACTTTATATATCTAGGTGCAGTCGAGTTGAGCATTACAGAATTACGAGATTAAGGGCTTCCGTGGGGATCGTGGAAACCCCGAGGAACAGTGCTTCAGGTTGTTTGGTAAAACAGAAATCAATCATAGCGGTTGTCTTATGGGCATGATTTATGAAAGAAAAACGGAGGGAAGAAAAGTGAATCCGGACTTACAAGAAAGGTCGTGGTCTTATATCAAAAATTAGCAAACACCCATTTATAATTTTCAAGGCAATGTCTAAGGTGGGTCATTTTTTTTGTCTGAGTCCACCCTTGGTCAAGGGTTCCTCTTACATTGGTGACAGCCTGAGTTTTTGGAGCCCAGCAAAGCAAGAGCTCCCAGTACAACCAAAGGCTAATTGGAAAATCAATGCACCCAGGCCTAATGACAATGCTAATCATTGCTTTGAAGGACTAGTGGAGCCTGTCAGTGAGAATCAGGCCTGAGGTTTGCACAAGGAAAGGGGTGTTTTGCTCGGCAGACATGGACCTGATCAATACTTTCAGTATGGGTGACCCATGACCTCCTTCCTGCTTGGTAACAAACGCTTCCAAGCCTCTAATAGACTTCACACCCCCGAGCTTACGCATGGCTGTCCCCAGGGAGACCTTCTTCTGCGTGGCGTGCTCTTGGCTCCTGATCTGCTGAAGCGGCTAGGAGAAGCTCTCCCTGCTGAGCCTGTAAATTCCCTCCCTCCCCCTCAGGTTGGCGCCCGCTGTGTTTGTTTTCTGGGGAAACCTTAACCACTGCAAGCAGGGAATGTAAAACAGCCCTTCTCTCTAGCCTCTTGCACTTGTTTCTCCCCGCCCCGCCCCCGCCCCGCCCCCGCCCCGCCCCCGCCCCGCCCCGCCCCATCCCTTACTTTGTTGGAAGAACTGAAGCAACTGCAAGTTCTCTCTCACCTTACAAAATATCTCCCGTTTCTCTCTCTCTTTTTTTTCCTGTCCCTTATGACAATCAAGAAAAAGCCCCAAGAGCAGAGACCATGCCTGTCTAGCCCTTGACACACGGCACCGTGAATAACTGAACCTTCCAGCACCTTCCGATTTGTTGGGCCAACTTGTCATTGTCTAGAGACTCCGGGAAGAGATAATAAGTAAGAATGGATTGTGTTGCTGCCTTCATCCTTCGGGTGCCACATGTACCTCGTTTTCCCAGTGGCATCGGGTTCTATCTCACATATCATCTACCTGTTTTTGTTTTTGTTTTTTAAAGATTTATTTATTATATGTAAGTACACTGTAGCTGTCTTTAGACACACCAGAAGAGGGCATCAGATCTCATTATGGATGGTTGTGAGCCACCATGTGGTTGCTGGGATTTGAACTCAGGACCTTCGGAAGAGCAGTCAATGCTCTTAACCGCCGAGTCATCTCTCCAGCCCCCATCTACCTGCTAATGCATGCGTGCTTCTCCCAGTTGTCCTCTGCATCTCTGCATCCCTAACATGCAGCAGCACACGCTTGACACACAGGCGGAGCACCAGTAACCCATGAGGAGTTGTCACGTGACTCTAAACCCGACAGTTAACTCTGGGATCCTCCCTTCCCTGCTCCTTCTGTGTCCCATCAGCCTGTCCCCTAGCAGATGTCTATCTTCCCCTCAGCATTCTTTCTCCCCACAAAGTGTCAAACAGGAAACAGTATAGCCGTGTGGGACACGCGGTCTCCACTGTAGCACTCAAGACTCTACCATCCTGTATGAAGCAGCCATAGACTCTCCACAGAGAGTAGACATGGCTCCGTTCCAGTGAAGCTTTATGTACAAAGCAGGGCTGAGCAGGATCTGGCATCCTCAACGCGATTGTTATTGAAAGAAAGCGATGCAGAGAGGAGCTGTCCTTGGTACCTCCACCCTCTTCTGGAAGCACACAGGACAGGATGCCGCTGTTGGTGAATGCCCATGTGCACATGTGGAGGACAGCCTCCCTCCGTGAGTCAGCACCTTCACCTTGCTTTCCCATTTGGGTTGATGTATCACAGACTCTAAAGCTGGCACCACAGCCTGACCATTTATTAAAACCAGTGACCCTTCCTAAGTTACTTAACCATGAGGCCTCCCTCCCCCATGGCTACAGAATTAAGCGATTCGACTACTTTTCAAAAACGATTCGTTTATTTTTATTTTATGTACGTTGGTGTTTTGCCTGCTTGTATGTGTGTGTAAGGGTGCCAGAAATCCTGGAACGAAAGTTATAGACAGTTGTGAGCTGTCATGAGGGTGCTGAGAATTGAACCTGGTGGCTCTTAACCTCTCCAGCCCCACTACTACTACTACTACTACTACTACTACTACTACTACTACTACTTTGGTGGATGAACCAGCCTGCCTCTATCTTAGGCTTAACGGCCATTGTATAATAAAGACAAGCTAGGTTCACTCCTGTTTAAGATTAAACCTCTGTTTCTCAAAGACTAGTCTATGACCTGCCTGAAACCTTACCTACAAATGGTATTATGGTTCCTATTCCGGGAATGACAATCGTGTCTTTGTTTCAGAGAATTGTAATGACTATCTGTAAGACCTGAAAGAAAAACGGGGGCACCCCAGTGGCCCACGCCTTGGAAGCCGTCACCCTAATCACTCACGAGAACCAGTCTTGATGCAAATAGCAAGAGGATTTTAATTCCAAAGTCTCTGGGGGTCACAGTCTTACCATGCAGGGTAAAAGAGTGTGAGCCACGCAGGCAGAATCGGAGCAGCTTTTATAGGCTTATAACAGAACCCACCTACCACAAACCACTCCATAGCTTCTAAGCCAATCAGTTTAAATTATCCAAGCCCACAATCTCTGAGAACCAATCAGTTTCCTATAGAAGCCGGATGGGAACTGGTTGTCATTTCCGCTTACGTGGCCACCACGTATACATTTCCTGGTAAGGGGCTGGGGTCACGCACAGTGTCATACATGTCACACATGCACGTATGTACGGGGCCGGCGCATCTGCTGCAGTGACCCAGTCGACTCAGCGGCATCCGCCCTTACCTTAGTTTCTCCGCAGGAGGCGAGGAGGGAAATGACGCTAAGGACCTTCCCAGCCTGTAGCCCTCATCCTTTCATTATCGTCCTTTGTTTCAAAAGGTTGTAATGGCCACCTTGTTCTGGCTGCCTGTTGTTACGAGTACCTTATGACTGCTTTGCAGTCATGTCTTTGTTTCAGGGGGTTGTTATGACTAACTTGTTATGCTTACATCCTTTCTGCTCCTGTAACCTGTAGCAACTTGTATTGTCAGGCTAATTAGGTTCTCCAAAGACCCGTCTTCATTGTCCCACACATAAGACTGAAGGACCCTGCCTCCAGTTCATTTTGACTGGTAGATAATTGACTGTATGTCTGAGTCTAAGGTAGCAAAGATGGAATATAGATTTTAGTAAGTAATGACTTGGGAATATTGGGAGGGGTTGGATTAGCCTTGTGGAGGTTAAGAGGTGGCCCAGCTATTGACCTGTTTAAGGCATATCAAAATATAAAGACTAAGTGTGTATTTATTTCATTTGGGAACCCAGAGCATTGGGGCAGGTAGTGAAGAGCTCCACCAATGCCCAGATCAATTTGAGTAGCGCTATTCGGGCACTGCTACAGTAACACTGTTTACTCTGCCTGCCAAATCTCCTATGCGGAAACCCCCTACCTCTGAACTATAAAAGCCTTCTTTTCCTCATATCCAGTGTTGATCTCTTGAACCCCACTTTTAGGGGAGAGACAGTCTATCTATGCACGCAAATACAAAAACTTGTTTTAATTAATTTGGCATGATGATTTAAGTTGGTGGTCTTTCTCTTCCCATCTTTGGGATTAACACTTTCTCATGGAACTCTCCTAGGGGGGGGAGTGGTGCTGAGATTGTCATTATCTACTGACATGTTTCTCCATTTATAAACACAACTAATTCTGCAATGATGATCATGGGTGCCTGAAGCAGTTGGCCAAGACTTGGAAGTTAGCCCCACCTCTTACTGGTTGTGTGACTTGGAGAAATGGTTTGCTTGGTCTACACTTCAGTTTGATTAACTTGCAATTTTTTTTTCTGAGGATGATATGAATTATTATATTAATTATATGGATTATTATACACGCAGTGCTTCAATGTGTGTCTACAGAAGTGTTCGCTATCACCAGCACCCGGATGAGAAAAGTATCCCTGGATCCCGTAACCTTCATCAGCCCAGGAGTCCTTGAGCTACACTCCTTGCTTACCATAAAGTCCCAATATAAAGATTTCCTCTGCCCACGCTGGTAGCTCTGAGCCGCCACTGTCTATGCAGCAGGATTCCAAAGTTCTTATATTCTCCTATCCGCACTCAAGAAACCTGCATTCCCTTTCCTCCCTGCTTGGAGCCAGTGGGCAAGCCATCTTCTTTCCTGTGCTCTCTCCCCTCGCCCCTATTCTGGGATATTTTTGTCCCTGCTATTTATTTAGTGCTCCCAATCAGGCCACTTGTGATGGAGTGATTGGCATCCTACCCGCTGAACGAGAATAGAATTGAGTCTCCAGCTCCCTCCGTGACCTCACTCCTGACTGCCACTCATGGTCCCTGAAGGTGGGGAGGAGGGGAGGAAAGGGGATTGGGGCCTTTGACCTTCCTAAAATCTAGTGTCTGCCAAAGTCACTTGACCTCTTAGCATTGGGCATTCGGAAACCTGACTGCTTTTGAGGCAGACTCCACTCCTCCTGACTTAAGTCTCCTCCCAAGAGCCCCCCACAGCCCAGGGCAGCTGCGTATCTAGCAGAAGTCAGGGTATTCTTCACTTCCTACGGTCTTCCAGACACTGACCTGAAGGGATAGATGGTGCCTGATTCAGGTAAGTGCTGGAGGGTGGTAGGGCCATCAACACTGGGAGGTGCCTTTCATTCCATGTAAAGGCACAGAAACGTCTTCATTTAGAAGCCACTGGATGCTCCAGTCAGACAAGGGTTAAACAAACATCAAATCTCCCTGGACCAGGTTGAATTTTCTTCCCGGGATCATTGGCTTATTTTGTCTCCAGGCCACCTCCAGGCAGCCTGGGCCTCTTCCCAGGACGAAGCTGCTCCTGTGCATTTCTATGGAGGCTGCTGATGTTAACGTATCTCCTGGGCCCCCTGGGTCTGCTCAGAGCTTTCAGCATCCTCGGAGATTGGCTCCATTCCTGCTCGCCTCAAGTAGCTCTGAACTTCTTTCAAAGAAGTCCCCCTGTCAGCTCTTCTCTGGGCTCCCTGCCTTGCTCGCTTGGCCCCTTCCTTTCAACAAACGAAATCTTCATCTTATTATCTGACTTCTGAGGGAATTGGTCCTTTCTTCCCTCTGAACAGCCATCAAACAAAAACAGAACACGAAATAAGTGAGTCTCTTCCAACACCAAAGCAGCCGTGCCGTGTGAAAGTGGGGCTCGGACGTGTGGCCGGCCAGGCATGCTGAGCAGACGGGAAAGAGCTGGGCCTCCCCAGCCTCACCCCTCTCCAGATCTGGGAGCTGGGATGGCTGGACAAGAAGAACAAAAAAGGAAATGCAAAACCACAGCTAAGCCCAGGGTTAAGAGAGAAGTCCTTGTGCTAGATTGACAGAAGAAATTCTATGTCAAGGTGACCTCATGGCAGCAGCAAAATGGCTTGTGACATTGGGATCGTCTCAGCTGGGGCTGAGTGCTGGTCTCAAGCTGTTGGGAAGCCTTGGTTGCAGACCCTGTGCAATAGAGTGGAGCTGTCACGGGCAGGATCCCTGGGGCTGGTGCATCCGTGATGTGGAAAGCCAGCAAACTTCACACTTGCATATTGATAAGGAAAGACTAGTGTTTGCTCCTCAAGAAACCAGTTCCTTCAGCACATGGGCAGGCTTGGATTCTCCTGTGCACATGTACAAGCATCCAAGGTAAGTAATTAACATAGAAACCTGCCATCACTGCTAAAACCTAGAAGAGCTGGCAGACCCTTTGGAGAAGGGGCAGTCTACAGCCAAAGCTGCAGAAGAATGCTATGGTGAACCAGTCACCATCAGTGAACTCACACCATCATGGCTGTCCTCTGAGAGGCCCTACTAGCAGCTGACTGAGACAGAAATGATATTTACACTCAACCATTGGACTGAAGTTGGAGACCCCTATGGTTGAATTAGGGGAAAGATTAAAGAAACCAAAGGGGGAGGCAACCCCATAGAAAGACCAACAGTCTCAACTAACTCAGCCATACCATGTGCTCATCTGTAAGCACAACATAGCATCAGGCCCTGGTGTCCCCACCCCACCCCATGAGATGGATCCCAAGTTGGGCCGGTCATTGGACCGCCTTTCCTTCAGTCTCTTCTTCAGTTTTGTCGCGACAGTTCTCTTAGACAGGAACAATTCTGGCTCAGAAAATTTGACTGTTGGTTAGTAGCCCAGTTCCTCCCCTTGAGGCACTGTCTATCTACTGGAGGTGAACTCCTCGAGTTCCCTCTCCCCAATGTTGGGCATATTGGCTAAGGTCACCCCCATTGAGTCCTTAGAGTCTCTCACCTCCTGGGCCTCTGGTACTTTCTAGAGGGACCCCCATCTCCCATCCCCCAAATGCTGCTCATCTTCATTCATTCATTCATTCTCTTGGCCCTCTAGGCTTCTCTCCTGTTCCCGTCCATACCTGATCCTGTTCACCTTTTCCCATCCCCCTCCCCTCTCCTAACCGTATCCCTCCCTCTGCCTCCCGTCATTATTTCCTTCTCCCTTCTAAGTGGGATCGAAGCATCCTCACTTGGGGGCCCTTCTGTTTCTTACACTTCTTACAGTCTGTGGGTTGTGTCCAAGGTATTTTGTACTTTTTGGCTAATATATACTTATCAGTGAGTACATACTATTCATATCCTTTTGGGTCTGAGTTACCTCACTCAGGATGTTATTTTCTAGTTCCATCCATTTGCCTGCCAAACTCATGATGTCCTTGTTTTTAATAGCTGAGTAGTATTTCATTGTGTAATGAACCACATTTTCTGTATCCATTCTTCAGTTGAGGGACATCTGGGTTATTTCCAGCTTCTGGCTATTACAAATAAGGCTGCTATGAACATGGTGGAGCATGTGTCCTTGTGGCATGGTGGGGCATCTTTTGGGTATATGCCCAAGAGTGGTACAGCTGGGTTTTCAGGTAGAACTATTTCCAATTTTCTGAAAAACCACCAAACTGATTTCTGCAGTGGTTATACCAGTTTGCAATCCCATCAGCAATGGAGAAGTGTTCCTTTTTCTCCACATTCTCGCCAGCATGTGCTGTCACTTGAGTTTTTGAACTTAGGCATTCTGATTGGTGTGAGGTGGAATCGAAGGGTCATTTTGATTTGCATTTCTCTGATGACTAAAAATTTTGAACATTTCTTTAAGTGCTTCTTGGTCATTTGAAATTCTTCTGTTGTGAATTCTCTGTTTAGCTCTGTACCTCATTTTTAAATTGGGTTATTTGGTTTTTTGGAAGTTAACTTCTTGAGTTCTTTATATAGTTTGGATATTATCCCTCTGTCAGATGTGGAGTTAGTGAAGACGTTTTTCCCAATCTGTAGGTTGCTGATTTGACTTATCGACTGTGTCTTTTTTCTTACAGAAGTTTTTCAGTTTTATGAGGCCTAATTTATCAATTGTTGATCTTAGAGCCTGAGCCATTGGAGTTCTGTTCAGGAAGTTTCCCCTGTGCCGATGAGTTGGAGGCTCTTCCCACTTTCTCTCCTATTAGATTCAAATTAAATGGAGAGAAACTAGAAGCAATCCCACTAAAATCCAGACAAAACAAGGCTGCCTACTCTCTCCCTATCTATTTAATAAAGTACTTGAAGTTCTAGCTAGAGCAATTAGACAATAAAAGGAGATACAAATTGGAAAGGAAGAAGTCAAAGTGTTACTATTTGCAGATGATATGAAAGTATACATAAGTGACCCCCAAAATTCCACCAGAGAACTCCAACAGCTGGTAAACAACTTCAGGAAAGTGGCTGGATATAAAATTAACTCAAAATCAGTAAGTATCTTTCCCTTAAACAGGTTGAGAAAAAAATTATGTAAACAACACCCTTCACAATAGCCACAAATAGTATAAAAAATCTTGGTGTAACTCTTAGCAATCAAGTGAAAGATCTGTATGACAACAACTTCAAATCCCCGAAAAAAGAAATCCAAGAAGACCTCAGAAGATAGAAAGATCTCCCATGGTCATGGATGGGTAGGATTAACATAGTGAAAATGGCCATCTTACCAAGAGCAACCTACAAATTCAATGCAATCTCCATCAAAATTCCAACACAAATTTTCACAGACATGGAAAGAGCAATATGCAACTTCATATGGAAAAACAAAAACCAGGATAGCCAAAATAATTCTCAACAATAAAAAAAAAAAAAAAAAAAACCTCCAGGGGAATCACCATCCCTGACCTCAAGCTGTACTACAAAGCAATAGTGACAAAACCTGCATGGTATTGGGACAGAGACAGACAGGTTGATCAGTGGAATAGAAGACCCAGAAGTAAACCCACACACCTATGGACACTTACTTGATCTTTGACAAAGAAGCCAAAAACATACAGTGGAAAAAAAAGAAAGCATCTTCAATAAATGGTGCTGGTCTCACTGGCAGTCTGTATGTAGAAGAGGGAAAATAGATCCATATTTATCACCTTGAACAAAACTCAAGTCCAAGTGGATCAAGGACCTCAAAGGAAAGCCAGATACACAAGGTTTCTTTAGGTATCCAGGCTATTCGTTGCACTGGGTCTCAGATCTCATAGCAGGCTTTAGAACTCATAAAATAGAATGGACCAACCTGCTTCGATTTCCTGCTCTCTATTTGACAGACGTCAGGTGGAGACAAATGGGACTCTCTGTTTATTTACATATAACAGAATATAATGTGTACCTCATATTAATATTGTGAGACCCAAGGCAAAAATGTAAGAGAACAAGACAGACACAAATAACTGGCAAAAATTTGGATCCAAGAAGAGGAAAGTCTGTTGTTGGTCTCCTGCAAAATGGTTAGAGAAAAGGCCAGACACAGCTTGTACATGTGCACATATGCATCTCTGTGTATGTGCATGTGTGCCTGTAGCACACAGGATCTTCCTATACTCATAGGAAGTCTTATTTTATCCTCTCTCTGCAGACCCCCCATGCAGGGAGTCTCTAGGGGCAACTTGGTGGTTGTCTTCAGTCCTTCTGTTACTGAACAGCACAGAACATCTTTCTTGGCATATGGTCTTGTTTACTTGCAGAGTAGCCATGGAATTCAAAAGCAATGGGTAAAATCCTGCCCCTCCCCACATGTGTGGGAAATGAGTTAAGTTCAGAAAACCCGTTTGATTTGCCTGATGTTGTGTTCCAGGACTTCAAACCCAAGATGTCACCTCCCTGCTTCTGGCTCTTGGCATCCCTGCTCACTGTAAGTTAAGGACTGGTTTGTCAGCTTAGAAAATAGTTCTTTTCCCTTTGAGGGAGAACCAAGAAGCAAAGGCACATTCATGGGACACGTCCTGGCTTTGTGTTCACGCAGAGTGATAAAAGCCCTGCCTGGGGCTGTTGAGCAATGGTTAGAGACATTGCTGCAGGAGGGTAATGGTTCTTTCCCCTGTTTCTGGGATTCTGGATTATGAAACAGGAACATTTAACTTTTGGGCAATCTCTAGAATTCTCTTCCTTCTTTCTGGAACGTTTCCATTACAATGTAACCTTTGAGATTCTCTCTCTCTCTCTCTCTCTCTCTCTCTCTCTCTCTCTCTCTCTCTGTCTCGATTCATTAGAACGTATTTCCTTCTCATTGTGTAGACCTGAGAGAATACCCAGACCAGAAGCCAAACCAGCAACAATTCAGAGGCTTCCTTTTCCTGCCGGATACACCAGTGGGCAGTGGCGTCTCTGGTCCACACGCTTACTTGCTCCAAATGCTCGATCGGAAAAAGAAAGCCTTCTCTGATCGGAGACTCAAATGAGAACATAGCCAGGAAAGAGGCAGGAAAATGTAGCCAGCCATCCAGCCTGGCAGCACAGGTTAACAGCCATTATCATTGTAATAAATCCCGAGTTCCCAGAAGCCTTCTGCTAACCAGACTCCTTTGGGACTCCTTCTTCCAAAGGCAAATGGTTTTGAATCAAGCCGGTATGGGGAATTTATCTTTTGATAAAGTAATGTCTGTCCTGGGCAATGCATTCAAGTCCCAGCACCTTCCCTTGCTTTATGGGCGTTATCACCTTGAGATGTGGTCTTCCGGAAACAATCATCTCGGGACTCGTTAACATCTCTGCTCGTCAGAAAAAGTGTCCGCCAGGCTCACCAGGCTGTGCTTACAGTGGGAAAAGAGCAGAGTCAGACCTTTCAGGAAGATATTTAACAAGAGTTTTCAGAATAAAGCATAGTTACTTAGAAAGCTCAATTTACCAGAACAATTCATTCGTGGGCCTCCTGGTTGGTTGTGCTGCATTGTTACCCACAAACACTTTCCAGTCAAAGTTGGTGGGATTGATTGGATTCCACGAACCTCCTCTTCTCACTCAATAAGCTGGAGAAGGATGCCAGATGGAATCCAGCCAGGGCCCACCAGCTTGTGCTGCTGTGAGCCAACTGCAGAGTCCCCTCTACCATCGGCAAGGTCACAGTGCAGGACATTCTAGAGCCATATGCTACAGGACCTTAAAATAGCCAGTAGCCTAGGGTCATAAAAGCAGTCTGATTTCCTCTTGACACTTTGGATTAATCATCTTAGCCAGACATGAAAGTCCCCGATGGAACCTTATTGGTCAGTCAATTAGAGGAGACCCTAATGGCTCATAAGGGACGTCAACTTCCAGCTTAATGTAACCATGATTGGGACTCTTCGTTTCTCCTGTGGGAGTTTTAGATTCTCCAAACTTACCAAGGAAAAACTGTGCACCAAGAAAGATTCACAGAGGTATTGCTAGCTGTGATGGTGACAGGTGTTACGTCTACTTCTTGGCTTTCAGACCTTTATAGTTTGGCTATGAGAGACATGAAACTATCATTTGGTCATAGATTTAAAGCATTTTGGGACCTTGTGAAATAGCATCTTAATTTCTCAGGGCATTGTCACCCAGTTAGGGTCATAAGTGGGCCTCTACTGGCCATCCCAGTAGTCTCTTAGGCCAGTTGCCTCAGAGAGTAAGATTCAGGAGAAATTTGTGGACATGAACCTGTCACCCCACTATATTTGTATTAAAATGAATTCCTTATCAGAGGCTAGAAACCTTTTGTGTAAGACACCATCATAACTGGATCCTGTGAGTCCCTGATGATCATGTTTTCAGAGGGGATCCACTCAGGCAAAGATGGTGTTTTCATACAGAATAGGTGAGCATTCCCAATAAGACACTGCCCTGTCCATTGCAAGGTGGAGAGAATTCAAAGATAGGCGATTGTCTGGTCCCCAATGTGACTGTCCCCTTTCTGGGACTCAGCATTGTCCTCTGTTGTTGGTAAGCTGGACGCCCAGCTACTATGATTGGCAGAGAAGCTTTGGGGAGACCATTTCTACACTATACCCACAGACAAGGCAGCTGGTAACTCGGGAAAGAAGCCAACCAAGAGCCACAAGGTGGCTCATCTTGCCTGCTTTCGTTTTGGAAGCTTCCTCTGACGAGGCTGTTCTCCACATTTCACTGGACCAGCATTACCCTCATAGTCTTCACCCATCTCAAGAGTTTCATCTATATATTCTCTCTGAGACTCCAACCATCATATCAATCTATTACTGCTCGCCTTTCCATGTTGTTGGCCATTCAAGCTAAGTAAGCCACTACCTACAACTCCGACTAATCTGTGTGTAAGCTTAGCTTCCTTCCCAAGGAAACCAATTCTTTGTCCAGGTTGCCCCCACTCCCCGCACTGGGAGGCTCTTGTCCGTCACTAACTTTCAGGACCATCTCTGAGTAAAGTTATAACACATTGGTTGGCACCAGGATAGACTATTCTGGAAACCAGGCCTACAAGTTTTTCCTTTTTCAGTTGACTGATCCCAGTTTGGGGCTGGGGAAGTCCCATGAGGGTTGAGGAAGAACTGGTGAAACAGGGAAAATAGAACTGTGGTTCTGGTCTACTTCATTAGTTCACTGGTCAACTTGCCTGAGTCGCCCCACCCCCATCCCCAGAACAACACAGGCCTGGTTTCATATAGAAAGTCTCGGTTAACGATGAGCCGCTACTGCACAGGCCCCCAACATTAGGATTCAATATATGAGCTAACACCCAATTCATAGAGGACATTGTAGGTCACAGAACCATTTGGACAAAGGTTTGGGGTTTTATTCTAAGTGTCTGGAACTTTAAGTACTGTTAGATCTGCTCGGTTGTTAGTCTGAAGTTGCAGAGGGACCTGTGCTGTAGCCTGGGCTTGGTCTGGGTTTCCCACTTGCTTTGACATCCTCAGGTGGTCCCCTCTTGGGTTACTGAGCAAATGGGTCAGGATGGAACACCCAGATGTTTCTTCCAAACTCAAAGAGGTCAACAGACAATGAGTCTTTCCCCTTGTGATACGTAGGACCAAATAGACTGCTTTAACTTAGACACTGGAGGGGCAATCAGTACCTTAGTCCACTGTATCTGCTGGAATGCTCTAAGTACCAATGCCACATTCTTACATTTTGTAGGATTATTACTCTCCCTCTTTTTTATGCCTTTATCATACAAAGGCTTCAAGGGATCTTGTTCACCAGGTTTATCTGATAAAATGTGATCAATATAAGTGGCCATCACGAAGTCCTATGAAATACCAAGGTTCCTTTGAGCTATATTCTGATAGCAAGTAGAGGCGCTGACGTAACCCTGAAGACCATGAGGGTATGCTCCTGTCTCAGCCAGGCAAAAAGCTAAGTGCTTCTGATTGTTCTAATTAAGATAAAGAGAGAATTGTTTTCACAGTTCAGAGTTTATACTAGTTAAAACAACTAAGCCAGCAGCACCACCTACTAAGGTTTGAATGTCCCTGGTCATTCTCTTTGACTTGTAAGTCTGGCTTTGGATTTTTAAGATGTGGTTTCTCTGTGTAACTCTGGCTGTCCTGGAACTCACTCTGTAGATCAGGCGGACCTTGAACTCAGAGATCTACCTGCTTCTGCCTCCTGAGTGCTGGGATTAAAGGCGTGTGCCACTACTGCCCCACTATTTATATAGCTGTGGCTTTTCTCCTGATCAAGTAGGTGTTAAACAGGATGTGCTTGGGACCCATCTTCATCTTCCAAGGTCCCGGTGGTGACTCTAATGTAGTGAGACTGCTTGTGGTTTCCTCTTTGGGCAAGTGGGAAAATGAATAACACTAGCTTTCTAGAGACCTCCTCTTGGCCTTTCTTACCCAGAGAGTTTTTGTTCCATGACAAGGATGGAAATCTTCCATTTGCCACTTATGACCTACAAAGTTCCACTTTCAAGAACTGGGGAAGTAAACACGGGCTTGGTCCATGGTCTTGTCTGACTATTTCGAGACAGCCCCAGCAGGATGCCACATGGCTCCAGATCTTTGTAAGCCCTCACTCTGGCTGGTGGACTATACAGTTTTAGTTTTTTCTTCCCACCATAGAGATTAGCATCAGCTCAGTTAGGATCCAATATCCTCTGTAGGCCAGGATCTTTTCTTTCCTTTAGGTCCAGTCACTCTAGCAAATGACCTTTAGCTTTTTCAGTTGAAGACTTAGAAGGAACTGACAGAATAAGCATCACATTCCAGGGTCTTCCTAAAAGGAACCTGGTTTCTCAGTCAAAGGATTCCAAGTTTTCAAGCTAGTTGGGTACAGAGAACCCATGAGAAGAATTACCCACAGTACCTATAGTTTTCCCAATTATATAGTCTGTGCTACCTAACAGGTAGCTACTAGTCATACCTACTGATCACCTGAATTGTGGCTAGTCACAACAAGATGTGTTTACACACTGAATTTAAAGACAGAACAATGTCAAATATCTCAGTGTTGTGTATTAACTTCAAACTAAAACACGTTGGACGAAATAAGTCAAGCATATTGCTAAAGTTGTTACCACTTGCTTCTTTTTACTTTTCTAAGATGGCTTCTAGAACATTTAAATGTATTAATTCGGTTCAATTCATATTTCTATTGGACAGCTGGTATACCTGAGCCAGCTAAGAGAATAATCTTACATGTAATAAAACAACCTGATACTCTATCCTTTGACTTAAATCCACTGACTGACAGCCAGTCACTGTCACCAAGCTTCACCATGGGCTCCTGTTTTCACTGTTAGTATTAGCAGCCCCAATTCAATGGCTCCATCTCTCACTGGCACCTCTGGTCCGGAGAGGACAGCCAAGTGTGCTAGAGTTTGCCCTGATACTTTTTTAACTGCTTTTGTGAGGGGAGGGGAGTATTGTCTGGGTCATACTGGAGGCATTAAGTAAGTTACATGTAATAGATAATTGCCCATCACACTAAGCTCCTACAAAATACAAAGGAAGCTGTGGCGCACTCAACCCCATTAAGATACAGAGTGCTTGCTTTTACAACAAGGGTTTAAGTATTCAACCAGGCAAACTATTGCAGTCGCTCCTGCCGACCTAAATGACTACATTACATCATGGATCCCAGGTGAATCCACCCATGTTGACAAATTGGATTCTATCCAACTATATATTTTATCCATCTTGGGCTAATCTTAGTTAAGATTTATTCTCATGCATGTGTCAATAAAATGAAACGGTTCTACAATTCTTTTGGAAGAGGAGGCATCTTCTTCTGGGAAGGGCTTGCCAGGTTTCATCTCAGCTGGAACTGAGACTCAAGGTGAATCTGAAGGTAGTTAAAATAAAAGGTCCTGGGCCTAGAAAGCGATGCATGGTCCTCATGGTGTGGCTGCTCTCTCTCTCTCTTTCTGTGAGTGTGTGTGTGTGTGTGTGTGTGTGTGTTGTCACGTGTGTGTATATAGAAGACAACTTGTAGGAGTAAGTTCTCTCCTTCCACCATGTAGGTTCCAGACATGGGATTCAGGCCATCTGGCTTGATGACAAGTGCCCCTACCTGCTGTGCTCACTCAAGTGGCCCAATAGGTATCTTCCTGCAAGGCCACCCTTATGTATGAAGTCTCTATGCAAGGAACTACTTTCTCTAGTGAGAGAGATTCAGGGGAAGGAGGGACTAGGACTCTGAGCAGCTCAGTTTCCTTTGTGTCTCTCCAAAGGGAGTCATTACTTCCCGTGTTCACAATCCACATCTTAACATCAGTGTAGACTTGATGAGATGCCTTTAACCTGCACTGTGCATCTTTACCTGCTGCAACTCTGGGGCTCTTGGAAAGCATCCATGGAAACTTTCTGGCTCTACACCCCTGTCTTGAGTTGGACTTGGGGGCTGGAAGGCTCAAAGCCCACCCATCCCCCTTCTTCCAGCACAATTGAAGGAACCAGTCCACTCTGCAGCTGCAATTACTGTTTCTGCATTTACCACGGTTGCTACAGCAACCAACTGACCTAGTCACTTAAAATCTAGACTTCCACTCCATATCAACAGTGGTAATAATTTGAGCATAATCTTAATGCTACTTTATGCCACACCAGTGTCCCAATTCCCGCAGCAATTATGCCATTTATGTCTTTGCGATGTGAGTAAGAGACTTGGTGGCAGAATACCATTTTGAAGGTTGTTTCTTAGGACATCACTCCTGTCACCAGCTATTGTATTAAAATGAGTCTCAGCAAGGAGCAGCATCTACGCTGAGTGGTGTAGAGAAAGACATCTTAATGATGAGCTAGGACAGAGATGTGAGCAGAATCGGGGGCAAGAAATAATGTCTCCAAGGGAGAAAGGGAGAATAGGAATTATGGAGGAGGGGTATGTAATGACAGCTGCAGCATGGGAGGGTCACCGCCGTTGGCAGGGGTGTGACCAGGCTGAAGAAGGGGTGGGAGGAAATCTACTCCACTGTCAAACTCAGTGGAAGCGAAGACACAGGTCCAAAGCATGAGTGAATGTCCCAGCCCTCATGCAGGGTGAATCAGATCTGAGAGGTTCAGGAGGACAGTGGGAAAATGGACAGCCCTCCAGGCACTGTGCTTGCATGCACAACCTCCCGCAAGCCCTCGAACCCTGCATCAGTGTGGTATGCACCACCAACATCTTTGAATGCCTAAGGAGGAGCAGGCACAGAGAGCAGCTTGCTCAAGGTCGTAGAACCGGACATATCAGGTCTGCAGCTTGGCCGGGCAAGTTTGGAATGGATGTCACAAAGAGATTTGTTTAGCTTCAGTACAGGGCTCAGCTGGAGGATAGACTGGGGGTTGGAGAGGTGAGAACAGGCAAGGGAAGTTGGAGCCAAAGTCTGGAAGACAAGAGAGCTGGTTCAAGAAACTCATTAGCTCTCGTTCTCCAAGTGTAGGCAAGGATCATGTCTGTCCCTGCTTGCTTAGGGCCTGGAAGAATTCAGAAACCAAGGACTCGGAAGCTTGGGATACAGCCAGCCTTGAAGCACTTGCCTAGTGTTTCTGAGTGTTGGGGACACAGTCTTTTATGTGGTGTTCATGCCATACTGAGCTCCTCCATTGTTATTTATTTTATTTTATGTATATGGATGTTTTGACTTCATGTGCATGCCCTTGACCGTGGAGCATCAGAGCCCCTGCAACTGAAATGACATATGATTTTGAGTCCTCGTGTGTGTGCTGAGAACTGAACTTGTGTCCTCTGAAAGAGCAACAAGTACTCTTAACCCCCCCAGACCATTTCTCCAGCCACTGTGCAGGGGCTCTTTGACTCCTCACGACCGTGACTTCTGGGGAGAGCTCCTCAGCGAATCAGCAAACTGCATTTTACTAGAGACAGAGGTGGGCATGGGACCAAAGTCAGGCCAAAAGGAACCAACAAACCAACCCCTCAAATGTCATCAGGGGACTAAGAACCTGAGAAGAATTTAGGGTACAGCTTTTATTGGCTAGAGTTCTTCAAATGAAGCCTAGAATAAAGCCAGTGTCCAAGAAAGGCAAACTAAGAGATAACCGTAATCCCAGCCTGACTGTGCTTGAGCCTGATCCAGCCATAGCCAGCTGGGGCTGTCCACTGGACTTTGTGTTATATAAGCCATAGATTTGCTTTCTTTGCCTCAGACAGATCTCTGTCTTCTCTAATCACAGCATCAAAATGTGAGGAAGAGAGGGACTGGCTCACCTTTCTCTCAAAGCCTTTACCCAAAGATTCAGAAGTGCAAGCAAAGCCCCAGGGGAAGAAAGCCAGATGCACGCGGGCAGAGGGCGAGGAACAGCAGAGATGTCCCTGGCATCAGAGAGAAGATAAACTCTAGAATCAACACACGCCCACTCGGAGGTATATTTAGTAAACTTTTTCCTCACAGGGCTTGAAGAATCAAAATTGCTTTTTAAAAATAATAAAAAGGAAACAGCCACTGTGGTTTCTCTTGACACAAGCCCAATTTCTTGGCTGTCACAATACTTCCAAATAACATGTGTAAGACTTCGCTGGGCTGTCTCTTTTGCCTTAAAACTCAAGGAAAAAGAAGAAGCGGGGGGGGGGGGGGAACCCACAAGAGCCTGCAGTTCTTGCTGCATGGTAATGTGTAGCCGAGAGGCTGCCACGCCTCTCTGACTCCTGGCTGGCTTAGGGGATGCTGCGTTGCACCCTCATCTCTGGGCAGATGGGATGGGGTCTCAGGAAGGAAGCCCAAGCTGGACCATCGCCCTGTGTCATTAGCTGGGACCCTCTGATGCAGACACAGTGAGCCATGAGAGACTCTCCCTGCCTCCCCTTCCTGCTCCTCTAGTCCACGCTCCCCAATGTATCTGCATTCTTCTGGGTATATTTTCTCTTGTAGTCCTCTGTGGAGTTTTTTTTTAAAAAAAAAAAAAAAAAAAAAAAAAAAAAAAAAGGTGGGACTTAGTTTCATTATTCTCTTTTCCTTATATATTTAAAAATTATTTAATTAAATTTGTGGAAGTATACATTTACATACGATAAAATGTAGTCTTTTTTGGTAAATTAGGTGTGTTTTGAAAAGGGCATACGCCAGTGTGACCATCCTCAACATACTGCATCTGTCTTCACTGGGACATTGCTCGTGTACTGGAATCAGCCCCAGTCCCAGAGGTTACTGCTGGGTACCGCAGACATGCTTTGCTCATAGCTGGTTAGATTATAATGGAACTTACACAAGTAAAATTATATGGTATATACTGTTTGATGCTTGGTTTCTTTCTCCAGCATGTCTTTGAAGTTCACTCATTACAACTGTCCATAGCTTACCTGTTCTATTGCACACATTGTAGAGATAGCTACAATTTCTGCTGATCGACATTTGGGTTGAATATGTCCCTCAAGGTCAGACAAAAGGAAGGCACTTGAAAGAAATAGAATGCATTTTTATGTGGTCATGTGTTCACTTCATCTGTTGCCGTGTTAACTGAAACTTCAGACTGCATGGTAAATATATGTTCCCTTTATGGAAATTGCCAAATTGTTTTCCAAAGCAGCTGGACATTTTGTTCTTATGCCAATGAGAGTTCTAATTGCTTTGTATCTCTACCATGGTGTCGCCATGATTTTTTACTCTTTGCCATTTTGATGGAGGCTGAGTATGTCTTTTTGTGATGGATGGATTTTGATGGATGTTGGGTATGTTTCACTGAGATGAATGAATTTTGGTGGGTGTTGAGTGTGTCTTAATGTAATGAATAGATTTTGGTGGTGGTTAAGTGTGTCTCACTGTGATAGATGTTGGATCTTGTCAGAGATGGATTTTGAGAGATGTTGGGTGTGTCTCATCGTGAGGAATGGATTTTGATAGAGGTTAAGTATGTTTGCCTGTGATGGATGGATTTTCATGAATGTTGAGTGTGTCTCATTGTGATGGATGGATTCTGATGGCTGTTGAGTGTGTCTCATTGAGACAGATGGATTTTGATGGAAGCTGGGTGTGTCTCATTCTGATGGATAGATTTTGACGGCTGTTGAGTGAGCCTTATTGTGATGGATGGATTTTCATGGACGTTGAGTGTATCTCATTGTGATGGATGAAGTTTGAGTGTGTCTCATTGTGATGGATGGATTCTGATGGAAGTTGGGTGTGTCTCATTATGATGCATGGATTTTGATGACTGTTGTGTGAGCCTCTTCATGACAGATGGATTTTGATGGCCATTAAATGTATATTATTGTGATGGATGGATTTTGATGGCTGTTGAATGTCTCACTGTGGTTTTATTCTTCTTTTTCTCTACTAATGATGTGAGAACTTTTTCATGGGCTTTCTGGTTGTTTAAATCTTCTTTTGTTTTCTGGCTGATCAAATCTTTTGCCCATATTTTGTTTGTTTTATTACTGAGTTGTAGTAGTGCTTATAAATGTATACTTGGTAATGTACATTCATCTAAATATACAGTTACATAAAAATATAATATGCAAATATGCTCAGTATATATCATAAACTTGTTTTCATTGTCTTAACAGTTTTTTCTCTTCTTTTCTTTTCTTTTCTTTTCTTCTCTTCTCTTTTCTTTTCTTTCCTTTTTTCTTTGTTGTTGTTGGGATGTTTGATACAGGGTCTTGCTATGTCATTCTAGCTGGCCTGGGACTTTCAGTGACCTCCTGCCTCTCTGTCCCTGATGTCAGTGTTCTGAGAACATACTTAATTTACTTTTGCTGTAGTGTAATTCACCTCTTTCTAAGCTCTTAGATGTTAATATCTGCTGACTCCTTCCTGTCATCATACCAATATGCTCCAAGTCCTCTAGTAACTTCTAAAACTTAACCAAATAAAAACATAATAAAAATTCCTTTATTTAACTCCACAGCCCTCTCTAGTCATGTCCTTCTTCCTTCTTACACAGTTAAGCAGGAAAACCCCAAGTTCTTTATTTACTGTCCCTACATCTAAAACCTGATTTCTTCTTTTACCCACTCCTACCACCCTACTGGGATATCTCTAAGAGAGTAATGGACCCAGATACAAAACCAGGTCCTGACATCTAGGTGTCCAAGATTTTCTGCATGGTTGGTTCAAAGAGGCATAGCTGGGAGTGAGGGTGGACGGAGGTAGGGCTGCCCGGTTGAACGGCAGGGACCGAGGAAGCTCATTGAGCACCTTCTTCTTGCATCCCAGAGTCTTCCTTCCCCCAAATATCTCCTCATCACTGTCTAAACAATCATCACGTGGACAATGTTACCTTACAAATGTCTGCTAAAGTCTTGGTTACTGGTGAACACATTCTGATGATGGGGACTGCCTCTGGCCTCTGCCCTGAGATGTGACTTTCTCTAAAATCTTCAGCTTCTCCACCACTCCACTCCCTTCTTCAACCCTCTGTAACTCTGCTTCCAGCGTACCCACCCTCTATTGGCCTGCTTGGGTACCAGACACACAGGCAGAGTACATATACACATTTAATAAACAAACAAACAAACAAACAAATAAACAAAGTTTAAAAGACGCTCATGGTCTGGCTCGTGAATTGGTAGGCCATCCACCAACACATTTGATGAACAAGGGTACAGCAGAGTAGCCCCAAGTCAGCTGAAGGGAGCTGACCTGCAGAAAGACGGCCTCACTCTGGGGAACGCCGTGGGATATACAAGCCAAGCGAAGTGGGATTAGGGGTCACTTTATCTCAGGTGGAGGCAGCTGGGGGAGCTTGTAGGAAGCATCAAGGACTGAAGAATAGCATGGCCTTTGTGGTGCATAAATGCTTAAATACCTGGCCACATCCCTCTTCTCTCTCTCTCTCTCTCTCTCTCTCTCTCTCTCTCTCTCTCTCTCTCTGTCTCTCTCTTTTGGTTTTTTGAGACAGGGTTTCTCTGTGTAGCCCTGGCTGTCCCGGAACTCACTCTGAAGACCAGGCTGGCTTTGAACTCAGAAATCCGCCTGCCTCTGCCTCCTAAGTGCTGGGATTAAAGGCGTGCGCCACCACTGCCTGGCATCCCTCTTCTCTTTTAACAGAAAGGGGATCACAGCCAACCACATAGCTGGGCTACATTTTCCAGCCTCCCTTGTGAAGTGTAATCATATGACTAAGTTATCGTAGCTCGTCTTTGCTTTTCTATAGGTTCTTCTTTTTCCCACCCTTTATCCTTCTCCCCCTGGGTCCACCCCCTATCACTAGATAGGAAAGAAAGAAGGATAGAAGGTGTGGTTGTTTGACTAGGAATGGCCCCCATAGACTCACGTGTGTAGATGCTTGGCTTATAGGGAGTGGCACTATTAGGAGGTGTGGCCTAATTGGAGCAGGTGTGACCTTGCAGGAAGTGTGCCACTCATAGTTGCATTGATCATGTTATCTCTTCACAGCAATGGGAGCTCTCCCCCCCCAATCTAATTTCTTCTCAGGTGTTTCTTTGATCATGACTACTAACAAACCACAGCCAACCCTCTCAACAACCAGCAATCACTGACCCACCTATGGGGCCCTAGCATTTTTACGCTCCCTGAAAAGTTTCCAGAATTCCAAAAAATCACACAATCACAGAAACTTTCTGCAGATGGCAAAGCCATACCTCTCCGCTAGAGCACGAGGCAAATCATAGCTGCCTTACCTCCGATAGTCTGAAGCGGCCCCATATCCCTACACCTGGGATTAAAACGAAGGCACATTTTTATAACATTTCTGTGTGGTTTTTTTGTTTTTTTTTTTAAAGAAACCAAAATTCCAAAATTGTCTCTACAAGTTATCCCAATGGAACACGGGCAGAGGGGATGTGTGGCCCTTCCAAGCTGAAGGCTTCTCAAGAACTGAGCGTGCCTCCTCTGTGCTGTTTCCTTTTTGGTAACTGGTTAGAGACAATAACAAGATCCCAAGGAAGGATGGAGGCAGGAGATGGAAGGAGATTGGGTTCCTGTGTGAGCCACTCTGCAAACCCAAACACCTGCCCTACACTGTTACAGAAGCAACAAATGAACAGATGTGTCGAACCGTGGAGAACAGGGTCATTTTTATTCTTGTAGCATAACCTATGTTATGCAAATGCATCCAGGTTATGGTAGATTTGCAGAAAGTTTATAAATTATACATATGTGTAGAGCAAAGAAAATGGAGTTAAATATACCAAGCTGTTAATAATGGCGGTTATCTGTGGGTGGTAAAATTATGGGTGAATTTAATTTTCTTTGAACATGTCTGCCTTGTCCAGGTTTGCTACAACGAGCTTGTGTTATTTTATATTCATGACAAATATAAATTCTCTAAATTCAGGTAGTTACACAGAGATAATGACAGGTTAAGAAAGAGCCTTATCACTAGATGGTACGTAGAAAGTCTACTCACGTCGCAGACTTAAGAAGAGAGAAAAGAGAAACAAGAAGACAGTTCTTCAGGGCTCATGGAGAGATCGGGCTAAGACACGGCTGGGAGATGCTGGCGTCACATGCCTTGCTGGATTCTTGCTCTTCAGCCTAGCCTGGGGCTCACTCTGCCTCACGAGGTGTCCTGCCAATTTCCTATGTCAGCTCCTGTTGGGGCTTGGGCCTTGTGTCCCTCATAGGCTGTTTTGATAGCTTGACTCCTAGTCTGTGACATTTTCTCTCTTCCTCTCCCTGCCCTTCCCCCGTCCCTTGTCTATGCGTGTGACATGGCACACTTGTGTGGAGGTCAGAGGACAATCTGTGGGGAGTCACTTCTCTTTTCACTACAGGTGCTCTGGGGAATCAAACTCAGGTGGTCAGGCTTGGCTGCAAGCACCTTTCCCCAGCAAGCCATCTCATCAACCCTACAGGGGTCAGCGATTTCCTAGTTTGTGTAGTGACCGTGTGGTACACTTTTGAAAGTTATGGAAGCTTAGGCTATGAGGTCCAGGCAGTGACGCAGGTCACTAGAGGTAGGTGGCTGAGGTAGGTGAGCCTGAGCCCATCTTGGGTTCTCACCTGCATTCTGGTAGACGCCACATTCATATTCCCCCAAGTCTGTCTGCTCCAGATTGAGCCATTCCTGCAGGCAACGTCCCCCATGCCCCACCCTCATGAGGGACTGGTGACATCTGAAACCATAAGTCAGACGAACCTTCTTTTCCTCTTTTAGGTGGCTGCCAAGCATTTATTTGTCAGAGACTAGAACAGTGCCAACGCCGCTTCTTTTGACAGTTGGCAACACGTGAGGCCCACCGACAACTTGGGGATCAGAAGTAAAAGGCAGTCAGGTGCACAAAGGGGGGACCTTTGAGAGATGCTACACTTGTTATCCCTCCACTCCCTCCCTGAAGCTTACTTCCTCCTGAACTTGTTTCCATGAGAACATAAATTCCTCTCTACCCCTGACTGTGGGGTGCCAGTCACTCTCCATTTCTGAGCTCCTCCTGGGCTCCTCCTTAGGTTTTTTTTTTCCCTCATACCACACTCTTCTGAAATGGTTGTCTCCATACCCACAGCTCCCTGTCTGTCCTTTAGTTTGTCCTCATGGGTGGACAACAGCCCATGAGCCTCACAGCAGAAGTCAGTTATTCCCTATTCTGTCTAGCAGCCCTGCCCCACCTCTACCATCCATTTCCTATTCTGTCTAGCAACCCTGCCCCACCTCCACCATCCCGATTCTAAGCCCAAGGCCTTCCTTTCACTCCTCCCTCCCCCAGCAGGTTGCCAGGTGTGAAACCACCCTTTGGAGGTAGCCCATGTCTTCCAAGTCCATTGCCAAGGCCTTTATCTATATATACCCCCACCCTACCTGTGGGAACTCCCATGATAGCCTTTTCCAACCCCCGAGGCCCCCTATTCTCCTCATAGCCCCAAGAATGAGAACCTCTTTTACCCTTTAAAAAAAAAGATGAGATTATGAACTAGTTCATACACAGAGAATGGGCACTGGAAATGAACCCAATAAATATCTGTATTATCTACCACCCGGAATTGACAGTGCAGAGACGTCACATCTGTTTTCTATAAGTAGACATGTCCAAACACAGATTTTAGAGTCACTTCCTAGATTGGAAAGCCTCAGTGAGGCAAGTGTGGTGGCTCACACCTGTAATACCAGCACTCGGGAGGTAGAGACAGGAGTTTTACTGTGGGTGTGAGAACAGTCCAGGCTGCACAGTGAGTTCCAGGCAAGCCTAGGCTATATAGCAAAATCCTATCTCAAAACCACCACAAAAAGAGAGGGGCGGTGCTTCAGTGGCAGGTGCTAAACCACATCCTCACCACTGCACAGGTTTTCAGAGTTTCAGTGGTTCTAAATCCACTTATGGTGACTTCCGTGGGTGTGAGGCGTCTACAGTCTACACACTTTGCTGGTTCTCTGGGCTTCAGAGTCCTGCTTTTCCCTCCCGTGTGAACAAATATCCAACAATAAGCAACATAACAGGAAGACAGGTTCACTTGGGCTCTGGGATTGAAGAGCTGCCTTCTTTCACAAGAAGGAAGGCACCGTGGCAGCCGTGAGAGACAGCGGGTCAAGCTGGGTCTCCCAGTCAGCACGAGAGAGCCAAGGGGAAGTGGAGATGGACTACAAATGGGATCCACTTCATCTAGTGAGACGCCAACTCCTAAAGCAGCGGTCCTCAACCTGGGGGCAGCCACCCCTTGAGCCTCACGGACCAGATATGTACATTATGATTCAAAACAGTAGCGAAATTGCAGTTATGAAGTAGCAATAAAAATAACTTTATGGCTGAGAGTCACCCCAACATGAGGAACTGTATTCAAGGGTCTCAGCATTAGGAAGGGTGAGGACCGCTGTCCTAATGGCTCCACAACCTTCCCAAACAGTGCTGCCAGCTGGAGACCGAGTGTCCTAACTTACACGTGAGCCCACGGGGCATTTCACACCCAAACTGTAACACTCAAGTTTCGTTGTCAGTAAAACGGTGATGACGTCACTAGTTCCTGCTGGAGCAATGAATCAATTTCTTCCTTAATAGCCCTTTAAAAAGTTTATTTTTTTCCAACTTCATTCGTACATACTTTAATATATTCCTTCCCATTTTCCCTGTATTGACCCCTTCCCCTTCCTCTGAACCCCCTTTTTCCATGAAGTCCCTCCCTCCTATTTTCACATGTTCCCGCATTTAATTAGGGTTTTCTACAAGAACAAGGGCGTGGGGTTATTTACCCGAGCACCAGCAAGCCTCAGCATTTAGACCACTGTGGACCGGCCCTCTGCCTGTGACCATTAGTGGCCCATAAGTCCTCAGGAGAGCTGGCTCTACGAGCCTCTCCTGCCTCCTTGACAGAACGCGGATGAGGCCAGCCCTGTGCACAGAGCCATAGCTGCTGGGTGCAGCAGCCACTGGAAGGCTGGAGTTCTAACTTCTCTCTTCATTTCCAGGGTAGGAGAGAAGGAAAGGAGAAAGCAGGGGTGACGGAGTGTGGGATAGGGGGACTTATAAAGGAAAGGGAGAGACAGGAAATAAGAAAATAACAGTAGAATTTAAGGAAAGAGGCCAGACTAGAGGGAAAGAAGAGATGGGGGAGGTGAAAGAATTTTTAGATGGAGGGAAAGAAAAATCAGAATACCCAAGATACAACTCACAGACCACATGAAGCTCAAGAAGGAAGACCAAAGTATGGATACTTCAGTCCTTCTTAGAAGGGGGGATCACAATACCCATGGGAGGAAATACAGAGACAAAGTGTAGAGCAGAGACTGAAGGAAAGGCCACCCAGAGACTGCCCCACCTGGGGATCCATCCCATATACAGTTACCAAACCCAGACACTGTTGTGAATGCCAACAAGTGCTTGCTGACAGGAGCCTGATATAGCTGTCTCCTGGGAGGCTCTGCCAGAGTCTGACAAATACCGAGGGGGATGCTCACAGCCAGCCATCAGACTGAGCACAGGGTTCACAAAGGAGGACCCAGAGAAAGGACTGAAGGAGCTGAAGGGGTTTGCAGCCCCCACAGAGGAAACAGTATGAACCAACCAGTACACCCAGAGCTCCCAGGGACTAAACCACCAACCAGAGTACACATGGAGAGACCCATGGCTCCAGCTGCATATGTAGCAGAAGATGGCCTTGTCGGACATCAATGAGAGAAGAGACCCTTGGTCCTGAGAAGTCTCGATGCCTCAGTGTAGAGGAATGCCAGGACAGGGAAGCAGGAGTGGGTGGGTTGGTGAGCAGGGGAAGGGGGGATGGGTTAGGTAGGGGATTTTCAGAGGGGAAACGAGGAAAGAGGATAGCATTTGAAATGAAAATAAAGAAAATAATAGAAAAAAAGAATGAAACAGAGGTGACTTTTTCTAGGACAAAAGGGCGTGTTGGACAGAGTAATGGTAGTTAGGTCAGGGTTTGAATCCCAGGCTGGGCTGCGTTGGCACAGGACCAGCACCACCAGGGGGCAGTGTGGAGCTCCTGCTCCCTCTACCTGTAATTCACTTCCTCCAGGTATGAAGGCAACACTGAAGAAGCTGATGTCATATCCCTGGGATAGAGTCTGCTACTTGTTATTTGAAGGGTAAGACAGGCATTGAGCTTTTTGGAGATTAATTTTTGATTTATTGGCTGTAACAATGATTTATTCCGAAATACCCCCAGGGCAACGAAGGGGCTGTAAATATTTTAAATGTTGTTAGCTGGTGACAGGAAGCCTTGCTGGCTGGGGAGTAGGCAGATGGGAATTTCAAATGCCTTCCCTAAATTACTTAAAGGAAGACTGTGATCACTTGCTAGCCTGTTTAAGATCAAGGCTGGTGGGGACAGGGAGAGAAACATTAAATTGTCTTATTAACTCCCACGAAGTGTGTTTTCCTTGCCGAATCCATGGGTTCTCCCCAGGATGGGGCAGGATCGGATTTCTCAGACCATTCTCAGACTCCTGGGAGGTCGGCTGTAGCAGCTGCAGACAGATGAGGAAAGAGAGGCAGCCACCGGGGTCCTCTGACCCGAAGAGCCCAGGACCAAGGTCAACGCAGGATGTGGGGAACCCTCTGGACCGAGAAACTGACCCAGTCGCCCCACCTGTTAAGTGGAGCGATTATCCTGGTCAACTTGAGTGTGTGAGCAGGGCTCTGGCAGGCCTTACCTTCTTCCGGGAGTCCCTCTGCCTTGGTAAAAACCATTAGATTACATTCTGTGTGTGTGTGTGTGTGTGTGTGTGTGTGTGTGTGTATGTGTGTGTAGGGGGTTGGATTTGTTTTTTTTTTTTTTGGTTTTGTTTTGTTTTGTTTTGTTTTGTTTTTTTGAGACAAGGTTTTTCTGTATAGCCCTGGCTGTCCTGGAACTCACTCTATAGACCAGGCTGGCCTCAAACTCAGAAATCCGCCTGCCTCTGCCTCCTAGAGTGCTGGGATTACAGGCGTGCGCCACCACCGCCCAGCTTAGATTACATTCTTCAAGCAGCCACCATGGTCTATTCCATTTTCTGGCCACTTGCTCCTCTTGAGGCCAGCTACCGAGGCCCAACTACCAAAGCACTGAAGTCCAGCAATCAGAAGCCCCCCTTTGACTCACCTCATTAACATGCCCTGTTAAAATCAAACACCTCATCCTGACACAGGCTTTCCCCTTGTGACTTTATAAACTCTCATTTTCCTATGGGCCATATCTGTCTCCTCTCTATCCAGAGACAGTCCTTTGTCCCGTCTTCCCCAGGAACAGACGGCCCTCCTCCTCTCCCTTGTCCGTTCTCTCCCTCTCCCTTGTTCCCTTCCCCTCCTCCCTCTCCCTCTCTCTCCTGTCTTTGTCCTGTATCCCTGCCCTCTGTCCCTCTGGGGCAAATACACCTTTGTGCTGAGAACTTGGCCTGAGAACTTGGTCTTGGGGATCCTGAGGTCCTTGGGGGATACTTTTGCTTTCCATCCTGGTGCAGTGTGGTAGTGGTAGTTACAGAAAGGTAATGGCTGAAGAAGACTGAGGAAATAAGTCTTCCCTTGACATGGTCCAAGTGTCTCTGTCCCCTGCACCAGCCTCTGTCCCATCTGGTTCCATGCTGAGAAGAGACAATGTGCCCGTTTCTCTGGCCTTCTCTCTCCCTGGTTCTTGTTCCAGCCCTGATTTTTGGGAAGAGATGATGATGCCCTCCAGCATGATGGGAGAGCCGCAGAGGAGCATTGCACCCCAGTCCACCTGGGAAGCCAGACATGTAGTGCATTGTGGGTGATGATCTTGCAGCAGCTCCCTGCGTGCTCACGTAGCCTGTATCCCTCCTCTCAGGACTGGAACCCAGCCAAGGAGAGCCCAGAACTTAGTGGATGTTCCTGACATTTAAGAATCAAGGTAAAGAGTAATTTTTTACATTTTTAAAATGTATTTATTGAAGGTGAAGAGTATTTTAATGAAGTATTTTTAAAAATCAAAAAGTCGGAGTTGGAGAGACAGCTTACTGCGTGAAGTGATTGCTGTGAATGCATGAGGGCCTGAATCTGGGTCCCCAGTACCCACCACACTCCAGCGTGAGGACTGGAGAAATGGCTGTGCAGTTAGGAGCAGCTCTTCCAGAAGGACCTAAATCCAGTGTCTAGTACTGATCAGACAGGTCACAGCCCGCTGTGACTCCAGCTCCTGGGGCTCTGATATCCCAATTTGTCCCCCCACCCCGCACCAGCACACAAATGGCAGATGCTCACACAGACACACACACATGCATACAAATAAAAATAAAATAAGTCTGAAGACAAATTAGCAAACAAACAAAACCAAGACACCTGTAACCCCAGCACAGTGGAGGTAGAGATAAAGGATCTGTGCAGCTCACTGGCAAGCCAGCTTACTGAGGAAGGCATCTCAGTGTCCATCTCTGGCTGTCACACCACACACACACACACACACACACACACACACACACAAACACAATGAGTGTGTTCTCCCCTTAGATGTCAGTTCCTAAAAATAATTCTAAGGATGGCCTAGGCATTGCAATCAGACCTCCCCAAGAAAGACTCAAGGTTAGACCCCAGATTAGTCACAGTAAGAGCACTAATCCCAGCCGCACACTGCCTGCCTCGTGTGCTCTGACCCGGGGGCAAGGCGCCATTGGGTATCAGATGCAGATATCAGTGCGGCCGAGCCCCGGGGGTTAGCGCTCCCTGTAGCTCTGTTGCTGGCCCCGTGTCCCCTTCTGAGTTGGATACCAAGGAGCCTAGAGAGCTAAGTGTGTGATTCCTCTCTGGCACGCACAGTGCTGTATGTCATGTGTTTGGCACATGGGCTTCCATTCAAAATTCTCACTCTCTTTTTCCCTTTGGTCCGTTTCTCTTGTTTTAATTCAAGCTGCCTTAAATACATTTCAGTACAAGGTACAGAATAAATATGTACCCCCCCATCCATATTACAAACAGCTTCCCATTGTGAAACTTCCCTAACAGTTCCTGCACGCCAATGCCGGAGAACAGCTGTATTTTTGTGTGCTAATTACACCACCGGTTGGGTTTAAAGTTGAGGGTTCTAATGTGTGCTCAAGAAGCAAAGGCCCTGGGTTTAAAAGGCAAGAGTGTGCTGCAGTGTCTGCCTTGGGGAGAGGTGATACATGGCTAGGTAGATGATTAGTCTGTGAATTAGCAAGGCATGCTTCATCTCTACCTCCACTGTGCTGGTGGAAGTAGAGATAAAGCATGTGCTGGTTACAGGTGTCTTGGTTTTGTTTGTTTGCTTATTTGTCTTCGGACTTATTTTATTTTTATTTATATGCATGTGTGTGTATCTGTGTGAGCATCTGCCATTTGTGTGCTGGTGCAGGGTGGGGGGACAAATAGAGGTGTCAGAGCCCCAGGAGCTGGAGTCACAGGGGGCTGTGACCTGTCTGTGAAAACTGAGAGGTCCTCCCATCTGCCCCAGGCAAGCTGGAAACCTCAGAGAAAGACTGATGTGGTCGGACAGCCGAAGAGTCAGAGAGCCAGTGGTGTAGACTCCAGGGCAGAGGCCTGGGAATCAGGAGAAGGGATGGTGAATGATGACCCGCCGTCCATCCTGCAGAATTGGCAATTTATAAATAGCAGGGTTTGCGGAAGCTTGGGGAGTCTCCACGCGTGATGCTGGCCCCTAACAAGGAGTGTGACACAGAGAAGAAAGGCAGGGTCAAACTCAACCCTTCCATCAGGAACTTGTTCCCACCATGACTGACTCCTAAGACGATGTATTGAACCTAAGCTGGGGTCAGAGCCCCATAACCTAATTGACTCTTAAACACCTTGGTCCCAAGAGCCTCTCCATTGACAGGTAGCTCCCCACGTGGATTTCGTAGGGTATGTCCCAGGTCAGCACGCAGGCAGGCATTGAGTTCAACCTTCCTCCACATCTTTGTTGTATTAAGGCCCTCCTCTATGGAATGACATTCCCCCACACCTCCGGCCATCTGCTGTCCACCGTCCACCACCGCAGTGCTAATCTCTACTGGAAAGTTCCTCTACATAGAAATTACGATTAACTATATTACCTAACCATGCCTTGGTCTAGCCAAGCTAACACAGAGTTACCCTCAGATTTGCCTCTGCCTTTCTAAAGCCTTTCCAGATTCTCTTCCAAGTGTCCATATTTGAGCGTGCCGTGTGTTTCCTGCACGGGGGTCTCAGACCACACTCATATTCTTGTTTCTTATTCAGGTGTCTGCTGAACACTTACTATGGACTTAGCCGCTGTTCTAGGTGTCTGAGCAGCATTGGTAAATGAAGGAAGGGTCCCTGGCCGCTGTCTTCTTTGACATCTGGCTGGAGCTATGGCACCTGTGAGCCTCTTATTTCTGCCTGATTAGAATAACAGTGTGCGGGCTTCATTTCCACGCCTGTGGTGTTCGTGTGAGTATCTCAACATACCCAGTGGTGCCAGCTGGCCCGCCAAGCATCCTCGAAGGCAGACATATGCACACAGATCTCTGGATGCACCAGCAGGCGGAGCCTGCCCGAGGCAAATGAGTGTCCCCATGCTTCCTGCCACGTCCCGCGTCCCCAGACTCACGGCACATTTTGTGCTCCGATGACCCTTCCAGGCCGAATCTTATCTCTCCAGCCCTCTAGCGACCTCACTTAAGAAAGCTGGCAGACATGGAAGGATAAAAATGTAGCTGGGCTGCCTGCAGCTCTCTGCAGCCAGCAGCGACCCTGGGGGCCGTGAGCAAGCCAGCCCTTGGTGATTCTACCTGGCCATAGCACTGTGTACTTGGCACCTGTGTAAAGACCGTCTCCTCACCTCACAATTGTTCCGTGAGGTATGAGCTTGAGGCTAGCTTTGGCTACACAGCGAGGCCTTGTCAAGAGGGAGATGTGGGGTGAGGGGTGGAGCGGAGAATGCCAAGTGTAGGCGGGATACTTAGAAGAACAATCCGTGAGGGCCTACTACATAATATACGGCCTTTGCTCTAGGGCTCTGCCCGTGGACTCAGACTCCTCCAAGTGAGGTCTGGTTCCCAGCCAGGGTGTCAGATCTTGACGAAGCTCCTTCCTGCACACACAGGTTGCAGTACCCCGACACCATCTTCAAAGTGCTCAGGTATCCAGGCTGAAGAAATGGCCCTTGAAGACAGGCCTTGAAACCTTGTCAATATCTGTGATGGGTGGAGCCCAGGAGACCAGGCAGCTCATCAGGAAAGAGCACCAATCCGGGAGCCAAGAGCTGGTGTTCGAATCCCAGCTCAATTGTCTGTGGCTGTGGATCCACAGAAGGGCAGAGCTCTCCTGTGTGGGATGGGAGAACGGTTGCTACCAGCTCCCGTTGGTGAAGGCTGACACTCGACTTTTCCTGCTTTGTCTATGCAGCTATGGACACCCTTTCTTGGAGCTGGGCACACAGGCTGGAATCCTGGGCTTCTGTGTCAGATGACCGTAAACTACACGGCCATTTCTAGCTTCCGGAATCGCAGAATTGGGTTTTAGAGTGAGCTCAAGCAGCTGCAGGTCTCCTTTCCCCACCTACTCCACGGGTTCCAGGTGCTGGCCACCCAGTTGCTGGACCAGCTAGAACTGAAGCTAAGTGACCACACCCTGGAGTCCCGGTAGGACACAGGGTGCTGAAACCCTGCTTCTCTCTGCCCCAGAGCTGCCCCTCAGCAGCCCTGCCCAGTGCTCGGGCACACACTCAACACACATCAGCAGGGCATAAATATTTATGACATGCAACTAATGCAGTGGCTTATAGGATTCCTGGAGCTTCAGGCGAGTGCTCTGTACAAGAAGCATTTTTACGTGAGGTGGGGGCGAGGGGGCGGGTCCTGGGCAGGAGAGCAGTGTATGCAAGCAGAGAGGGGGGGGCTCTTAGCCTCTTAGAGCGTCCTGGAAGCCTGCCCTTCACTGCGGCAGCTGAGTGTTTCCATTTGCGGGGAGGTTTGCCTGGCAGCTGCCACCATGCACTCTGACAATCCATCAGCCTTTGAAGCGTGCTCGTCAGAAGCCCCGTCCCGATGCTACCGGATGTACGCCAACCAGAGAATGGAAAGAATTCCTTAGCCACCCACCCACCCACCTACCCATCTGGAAGCTGAGTCCTCAGGAGGCGGGTAGAGCAGAGGGTTCCTGTTCTCATTGCCACAAGATTCTAGATGGCTCTCAGAGCTGAAACCAAGGATGGCCGCCTCTGACCCCTACCAAAGCCCCCCCCCCTTAGGATGATTCAAGCACATTCCCAGCACCTAGCCCCCAAGGCAAGAAATGCAAATATCAAGCCAACTGTGGTGACATCTGTAATCCTAGCACAGAAGCCAGCTCCAGCTAAACTGAAGTTATAGAGTAGGAATCTGTCTCATAAAACAAAAAACAAACAAACAAACAAAAAAGGGACCACAAATACCTCAGACTTCCAACAATAAACAAAGGTTCACGCATATCTGAGTCAAACTCAACCCTTCTGGCCGACCAGTATCCTCACGGGGTCATCTACGAGTACCCTTTGACATGGCTTCTCGTAGGTTCTGGGGGAGGAGGAGAAGGGTGGTGAGCAAGGTCATGAGACAGGAGGCTTTCTGCAGAGCCGTCAGGCCTGGGCCTGCAGTGGAGAGTTCCTACCCTGTGGGTCTTTTCCTGGAGGCGTCAGCGGCGGCCAAGCATGACCTGGCCTTTGAGGACCATGCCCAGCCCAGGCTGGAGAGGAAAACTGCTCCTTTAGTGGAAGGAAGGCCTTTTGGCTGACCTCCCACACAGCAAGAGTTAGCCACCCCCGAACTCCCACTCCCACTCCCACCCCTCCAACACCAGCTCCCAAGCCGCCTCCGTGCCCAGCACCGTCTCACCCTGCACATCTGTTCCTCCGGAATCCAACCCCTTCCCACTAGCTTCTTTTGCCAAACCAGTCTCCTCTCCCCTAACCTTACACAACTCCCCTGCTGAGGTGAGTGAGAAAGTGGTATGGGTGTGGGTGGGGTGTGGGTGGCGTGAGGGTGGGGTGTGGGTGTGGGTGTGGTATGGGTGGGGTGGGGTGTGGGTGGGGTGTGGGTGGGGTGGGGTGTGGGTGTGGGTGGGGTGAGGGTGGGGGGTGGGGGTGAGTGCAGAGCTAATCCTTCACTCTTCCGGGCCTCAAGGCCAGCATAAATCTCCTCTCCCTTCTCCTAACACCTGGCCAGCTCCTTGTCATTGTGCTAACAACATTGTATCGATTCTCTCACGTGACCGTTTCCCCCAAAGACCATAAACTCCTTGAGAACAGAATCTATGCTTTGTTTGTGTTTTTGAACTCGACTACCCACCAGTGTCCAATCCAGCACAAGGCACTTCATAAGTACAGAGTGAAAGCTCCTCCAAGCTTATAAATTCACAAAAGCAAACCGAAGCTCCAGGTGTTCACGCTGTTTCCCCAGCCAGGCCAGAGCTGACTGGAGAAAAGAAGCCTGCTTACAGCCTACAGGGGTTCCCAGAGACTGCTGCGGCCCCAGCTCCAAGCGCAGGATACAAGGTCAGCTGCCTGCCACCCTTCCTGTTGGTGGGCTGTTTCCACAGGAGAAGAGGACCCCTGTTCATGCGACAGAACAAATGCGGGGGCATAAGGAGGCTGCCTAATGAAGACAATGCAGTCCCTTCCCCATGTTCATGGCATCCGTCGACAGAGAGCCGGAGACATTGCTCTACCGTGCCGATCTTGCTTTAAGCACGAAGGTGAGAGTGTGGGTACGGGGAAGCCCAGCCCCCACCTTCTAGGGCCACCAGTGCAGCTGAAGCCTTGTGCCCTGCAGTATTCTGCCAGGCAGCTCAGTCAGGGTGCAATTACAGACTGCACTGCGTGGCGTAGTCACTCCTGTGGGTGTCCTGGGGGTTGGGGCGAGAGGCTGGTGGCATTTTAGGTGACACACAGAACCATGAAGCAATGCTAAGGGTGGGTGTAGAAATGCAACTAAGGCAAACAACAAGTTCCGGTTTCTGCATGCCGCACAGCGAGCACAGGGTAGGGGAGGTCAGCTCCATGGGCTGAAGGGGAAGAAGCAGAGGCTGGAACGAGCCTTGAAGATAAGAAAACCTTTCCTTAGGACAAGAAGAATGTAAGCAATGGAGTGCACCTCAAAATACCTCATTCTGGAAAAAAAAATCTAATTTAACATTGGGCTATGGAGATGGCTCAGTGAATAGGGTGCTTGTTGGACAATTATGGAGACCAGGGTTCACACGCAGAGCTAGGCAGACATGATGGGATTCTGCACTCTTGGTACTCAGGGATCCCTGTCTAGATAGACTAGGTGGAAGCAGAGAGCTCCAGGTTCAATGAGAAGCTCCGGCAATAATCAAGGTACAGAGAACCACAGAAGGCCTCCAACCTCAGCACTGGCCCTCCATACACATGCACACAATGTACACATGCACCCACACATATGTGTGCCCTTAGACATGTAAACATGCATGCACACACGCACACAATGCATGCATATGCATGCATTAATAATTTAATTTAAAGTTAACCCAGCCCAGTTTAACAAGCTAGCTTTAGAAAAGACCTTTGGCCCATAGTTCTCTTTTCAGCTCCCACTGGTAACTGTCTTCTCCATTCCAGAGATCCGTTAGACTCAAAGGCTTGGGCTGGAGACATGACTCAGAGGTTAAGAGCACTCACTGCTCTTACAAAGATCCTGAGTTCAATTCCCAGCACCCATATGGCAGCTTGCAACCATCTGATGCCATCTTCTGGTGTGCAGATGTACATGCAGACAAAGGACCCACATAAGTAAGTAAGTAAGTAAGTAAATAAATAAATAAATAAATAAATGTGAAGAGCTTTTTGGGCCACTTCTAGGATTTTGGCAAGACATTAGGCTAGGACAAGAAAGTAGTTTCAGGATAAGTGCATCAGAGGAATGTATTGTATTCCTTGTAGCTTGGTCATCCTGATAAACCACTAGATTCAGTGTCTTAGTCAGGATTTCTATTCCTGCTCAAACATCATGACCAAGAAGCAAGTTGGGGAAGAAAGGGTTTACTCAGTTTACACTTCCACACTGCTGTTCATCACCAAAGGAAGTCAGGACAGGAACTCACCCAGGGTAGGAAGCTGGAGGCAGGAGCTGATGCAGAGGCCATGGAGGGATGTTTCTTACTGGCTTGCTTCTCCTGGCTTGCTCAGCCTGCTTTCTTATAGAATCCAGGATTACCAGCCCACAAGGAGCCCTCCCCCCTTAATCACTAATTGAGACAATGCCCCACAGCTGGATCTCATGGAGGCACTTCCCCAACTGAAGCTCCTTTCTCTGTGAGAACTCCAGCCTGTGTCAAGTTGACACACAGAACCAGCCAGTACATATAGTGACCACAGGACTTTGTTTATTTCCTTGTTTGTTCCTTGACTACTTTGTATATGACCTATATACAGAATACAGAATACCTATATACAGAATAGAACTGACCCTATTCTTTGCATATACCTAGAATGATATTAAAGCAGACTGGAAAAAAAAAAAAAAAACAAAGCAGCTTCAGTTTCAGCACTGGCTGGAGTCTTGTTATAATGTTCTCTGTCTTTTCTTTCTTTAATCCTCACTCCCTCTCTCCAGACCCTGCTGACTGACTGAGCTGGCTTAATCAAATAAATAAATAAATAAATAATACATAAATCTTAAAAAACAGAAAGCTTGTATTTTCCACAAGTCGTAACATACTACATACAATGTTTTAGATTTTTCCATTAAAATATACAAGTAATCATGGTTAATTTCAATTGTCAACTTGGTTGGATTAATAAATGGTTTGGGGTGCTGAGGAGGTGGGTCTGTGAATCAGGTGCTTGCTGTAGAAACATGAGCTCCACCAGCCTCTCTCCCCAACCACTAGGACACCCGCAGGCGTGACTACACCACACAGAGCAGTCTAGTTGCACCGACTGAGCTGCCTAGCTGAACACTGCAGGGCACACGGCTTCAGCTGCACTGTGTGGCCCTAGAAGGTGGGGGCTGGGCTTCCCCGTACCCACACTCTCACCTTTGTGCTTAAAGCAAGGTGGGCACAGCAGAGCAAAGTTCGAATCTCCAAAACTCATGCAAAGCTGGGTGCGGTGCTGTGTGCCTCAGGCTCCAGTGCTCTTATGATGAGATTCGAGGCAGAGACAGAGAACCCTCAGATGCCCCTGGGCCAGTTAGCCTGGCAGACATAGCAGGGAAGCAACAGGGTAGAAGGCGAGGACCATGGACCAAATAAAGAAAAGGATGCACTGGAGGATGACTCAGGTGTTGAGAGCCTTTCTGCTCATTCAGAGGACCTGGTGGGTTCAGTGCCTAGTACCCACATCAGGTAGCTCACAACCACCCGTAACTCCAGCTCCTAGGGGATCTGATACCCGCTGTTGGTTTCCAAAGACAGTAAGCATACCTGTCGTGCACATACATATATGCAGGCACCCACACAGACACATACAGTGAAAATTAAGGAAATATGTTACTTACTTGCTTACTTATTTTGAATAGCAGCTCACTATGGTGCTGCGGGTGACTGATCTGGAGTTTATTATGTAGACTGGACTGGATTCAAACTCACAGAGATTCTCCTGCCTCTGCTTCCCCTTCCCGAGGGCTGGGATTAAAAGTGTGCTGATATCACCATACCTGGCTTATAAATAAATCTTTTAAAAATAATGTTTAAAGGGGAAAAGGAAAAAGCCAGCTGAGCGCTAGCTTTTCCTCTTCTCTGTATCTGATGTGCCCCCACATGAGCCAGCCGCCCCACACGCCTGATGCCCGCCTCCACCGCCACTCACGATGCATTCTGGCAAGGTCTCTGGAGGCATTCTCCCCATGCTCCAAGATCGAGAGGAAGGATGAGTTCAGAGGCGAGGGACTTTTGGAGGAGGAAGTTTCAAGAGAGTATAATATATAGGCTGTGCACGTACCCAATTTACAGAGGGAAAGGCAGACAGCAGAGTAGAAAACAAATGTGCAGTTTGGCAGAGAGAGGCGCGTGAGCCGGGCTAAAGCTACAGACCGAGGGTGGACTGAATGTCAGGTCTCGAAAGTGATTCGTGTGACTGTTGCTCAAACATTGTGATGTCATCGTCAGCGTGACCCGATTTGCCTGATTTGGAACCATCTAGGAGACACACCTTGAGGATCTTTCCAGAGGAGTGTGACTGAGGGAGGAAGACCTCGAACTTCCCCATGCACACTTAAGCAAGGTTGCGAGTCAAGACTGAACAGAATACGAGAAAACAATGAATACAGAGGAGCCCTACTGTGAAAGGGTGAGCCCAAGGAGGGCTTCTCTTTGGTCCCATCTTGCCAAGTACTATCAATCAAAGTATCTAATACAAGTTCCTATAGAGCTCTCTCTCTCTCCTCTCTCTCTCTCTCTCTCTCTCTCTCTCTCTCTCTCCTTCTTCTTTTGTAGTATTTGACCAATTTCTTTGTTATATATTAATTTAACCAGAAAACATTTCATGAACACTTAGGTTTTTTTTAATTATTATTATTATGGTTGGTGTTGAAATACTATTCTTGACCATCCATCCATAAACACATGCAAATCTACAACAGCAGCCAGGCTCAGGTGCAGCAGGCGGTCTCAATGATGCTTTATAGAAGTGTCTTTGTATGAAAGAAAGGAGAAAGCACCTGGTTCCTCCTCAACAGGATTAAGCTTAACTTTTGCATCCTAATGACAGTGTGATCTCAGCACGGCTCACATCTGCATTTGGGGTGAGTCCAGATTCTTAGAGGCCTTTGTTGTCCTTTCCTTTCCTATGGATTATGACCTTTCTCTACTTGTATTAATTTGCTGGTATTTTCTTAATGATTGGCAGGAAATTTTTATTTGTCTAAGTAACTTCTTTTTATACGGTTGCATATATTTTCCAATCTGTCCTTTGTGTTTTTATTTTATGCATTCATGTATGTTTATATGTGTGCGAATGTTTCTGAGTGTAGAGGCAGGTATGTGTGTGTGCACATGTGTATGTGCATGTGTACATATGTGTGCATTGTGTATACATATATGCATACATGTGTGTACATATGTGTGCATGTGTGTTCATGCGTGTGTACAAGTGTGTGGTGTGTGCATGTGTATGCATGAGAGCATGTGTACGTGTATGCACATATGTGGTGTGTGTGATTGTGTGTGCATATGTGTGTGTGTGTGTGTGTTTAGAGGCCAGTCAAGGGCATCAGGCGACCTCATTTGTCATGCTCTGTCTATTCCTTTGAGGCAGGGTCTCTCTCCGAACCTGGGGCTCATTTCTTTCTAGGCTAGGCTGGAGGCCAGCAATCCCTAGAGATTCTCCTGTCTGCACCCCACACAGACCTGGGATTTCAGCCATACTCTTAGTGCTCAGCTTGTTGTATGTGGATCTAACCTTAGCTCCCCACGAGTGCCCACACGGCGGGGCCATCTCTTCATCCCGCCTTTTCTTTTCATTGGTAACTTTTGCTAGACAGCAGTCTGAGGCTTTTATGTGTGTATGGTCTGAGCATATTAATCTTTCTTTTACAACTGCAGGTTTGCCCACACTTATGCAAGAGTGCATACTTCAAGAGTATAAAAATATACCTGCATGTTTTCCTTTGTATGGGTTCAATTTTATTTTTAATTATTTGGTTGGTTGATAACAAATTTTGTTTTTAGGAATGACAGTTTCTTTTCCTTAGCTCATATTTCATGTCTACCTGTTTCTAAAAGTCACCTCGTTCTTTTTACTGTGGGAATAATAACCAGCTCCCAAAATATAGATCATTTCTATACAGTACGGCATTATAAATAATCATGTAAGGAGTATCCATCTCAACGGCATCCGATGCAGTCTAATGTTTATGCAGTTAGTATTGCTTGCGTGCTACTGAGAGATCAGGTTAAAAATTCAGATTCCAGGGCCGGGAAAGATGGCTCAGTGGTTAAAAGCACTGACTGCTCTTCCAGAGGTCCTGGGTTCAGTTCCCAGGAACCACATGGTGACTCACAACCATCTGTAATGGGATCCAATGCCCTCTTCTGGTGTGTCTGGAGACAGCTACAGTGTACTCACATACATGAGATAAGTAAATCTTAAAAGAAAAAAATCAGATTCCAGTTCAATACATGCAAGGAAACTTGATCAAGGTCTGGGATCTGTAACAGGTTCCCGCAGTCTTCACCGCGGGGTGATTCTTCACCTCTCTATTATGCGTCCAGTCACTTGGGGAGGAGGGAGCATTCACATGCTGTCTAATTCTGTCTTTGAAGGGCTTGAGCGGTGAGGATTTTCCATTAAGTCGAGTCTATTTCTAAGTCCTGGTCCTGCCGCCTGGGCGCAGGCCTCGCTCCTGTGCCGATGCTTCAGCATTCTGCTAGACAGTCTCCATGGTTTCCCTTTCTGTGCTACAGATGCCCGAGTCCTGGGAGACCAAAGAGGAACCTCCTCCTTTGGACCCAGTCGCTGACCTAAGCTCTTCCTATGCTTGCCTGGCCAAGTAAGGCCGTGAAGTGTTCTCAGCCGGGCCTCCAACTCCCGTGCCTCTAAACAAGACTCTCCTAGTCTAACAGGATGTGGTGGCTGGTTGGGTGGATGCCGAGAGGGAAGAATTGAGTGGAGGAAGAAGGCCCCAGTGGTGTGCTGGCAAATGCTTAGCCGGCTGGGGTTCTCTCTGCCGCAGCCGCCGGCCCTGATGTCTAGCACTTGCTTGCTTCCGTGGTGTCTAGTCCCCCTCCACCACCAATTTCTAGCTGGCAGAGTCTCATCACAGCATGTGGAAACAGTTAGAGCAAGTCCCAAAAGCAACAGAGACAGTAAATGTAAAAATCCCCAGTGACAATAGATTGTAGCATAATCATTAGAAAATTAGGCGTTTTAGTGCTTGCTGTATTTTTAATGTATTTAGTTGTAAATTTTTTAACGAAGGCTATATTTAGCAACACGTTTCCGAAATTATAGCTATCTGCTCTCGTGAGTCCGTTTGAGCCAACTCCAGCTAATCCTTTTGGGCCTCAGCTTTGAGAGTTGGAATCTGTCTTCAAGGACAGACAAGCCTTGGAGGACCCTTACTGCCTGTGCCTTGGAGACGCTCCCAGCATCAGCGCTCTGCCACCTCCTATGGTCGACACCGGTGTCTGCAAGTACCACGGAGCCTTACCTTCTGGGATAGGTTTGGACACCCCAGCGCAGGTGGAGTAGTCCCCCTCCGCAGCCTTCTTGTGTAGTTCCTCATCTCTGTTATGCACACCATCACTTGGGGCGGGAGGAGGTGACACTCACGCGACATCTCATTCTGACTTTGAAGGGCCCAATGAGGGTTTTCCTATTAAGTCAGTCTAGTCCTAAGCCCCACTTCTGCGCCCTGGGCACAGGCAGAGGAGGTCCTCTCTTTATCACCAGCCAGCTACTCTCTCCATACCTACCAGCGCGAGCGGTCCTCTGCGCTCAGCTGCTCCCGCCGGGAGGTGCAAGCGCCGGACCTTACCTGGAGCTGTAGCGCCATCTAGTGCCTCTGCAGAAACATTTGCGCGTTGGCCGGCTCTTCAGCCCCGCCCGGGCTCCCAGGCAGAGCTTGAGTTTGCCTTGCTGGTTTTAGACATCTCTCTGCCAGGTTGGCTTCCCGGCACAGAGCAGGCCAGGAGGGAAGCACAGAGCCACACCTTCCCGGAATGTACTTCTTACCAAGTAAGAAGTGGATCACAGCCGAGAGTCCCAGCCAGGGCAACCCTGGGATTCCTCTCAGCCAGCAGCTTTCAATCCTCATCACCCAAGACCACCCGTGAGAAATAGATTTACAATAGACACAGCAGTCCGGGATATCCTGTGTAGAGAAGGTTCGAGAAGCCATGTCTACCCTTGCCATCTATAATGCATTTGGACATTTCTGTCATTATTCTTTTTCCCATTAGGGCAAAAAGAAAAAAAGCCAGCCACAACTTCAGCAAAGAGAACAACTTATTTGCTGATTGGCTGTCATTTGCGAAATACTAGCCTAGACTAACACATCAGTTTACCAAGAAACACGAAGAAACGTGCTTCCCCACTGAACCAAGGGCAGCTCCATCAAGGTCCAGGTTTCTGCAGTCTAACCCTGCATCCTTCTCCTCTAGCTGACAGCCTTTTCTGGGCTTTGACGGGCTCCCTTAGCATGGAAGCCCAAAGGCTCCACTGGCTTTGGTCTGGGCATTTAGGCTACCTGGATGTGTGTGCAGGCATCCCAGAGCCTCTGTTTGTAGCATCAGGCAGGCTTCTAGTAGGGAGGACAAAGGCAAGCCATTAGGTGGTACCAGCACTATTACTCCAAGTCACAGGCCTAAAAGTAGCCTCTGGGATGTCTGTCTGTCTGTCTGTCTGTCTGTCTGTATTTTTATGTTTTAGATAGTTTCTCATGATTAGGTTGTCCTCAAATGGACATTTCACCCCCGGGACTGAATTTTTTTCTTTTCTTTTTTAAAAAACATTTTTTTTTTATTTATTGAAAAAGGAAGTAAAGGGAAATAAAAAAACACTTTATGATAAAATTAAAGATTTACATGGAAAATATTTCAGATAAACACGTTAAAATTGACAATTTTCATGGAAAATTTAAGAGTAAAGTGGTAGACATGTACAACATTGCTAAATTAATTGAAATATGGGATAGAAACATTTTATGATAGAATTGAAGATTTATGTGGAAAACATTTCAGATAAAATTGTAGAAAATGTAGAAAAACATGTTAGAATTGAAGATTATCATGGAAATTTTTATATATATATAATAAAGGTAGGTATAAAAGTATTCCTAAGTTGATTGAAAGTGGAATTTTTAAAACATTTTCTGATAAACTTGAAGATTTACATGGAAAATATTTCTGATAAAATTGAAAATTATAGAAAAAACATGTTAAAATTAAAGATTATCACAGAAATTATATACACTAAATGATAGGCATAAAGATAATTCTAAGTTGATTGAAGGTAGAATTATAAACATTTTCAGATTACATTGAAGATTTACATGGAAAATATTTCTGGTAAAATTCAAGAAAGACAAACACGTTAAAATTGACTATTTCATGGAAAATTTTACACATAAAATGGTGTATATATAAAAACTCTTTCTAAATTAATTGAAGGTGGAATTAGAAACATTTGTAATAAATTCAAAGATTTACATTGAAATGGAGAATGGAAGAAGTGTATAGAAAGACAATAAAATTGAAGATTATCATGAAAAATAATGCAGATAAAATGGTAGATATAAAAACATTACTAAATTAATTAAAAGGGAAATTATAAACATTTTCTGATAAAATTGAAGATTTACATGAGAAATATTTTGTTAGTCTATGTCTTTTTATTGGGGAGTTGAGTCCATTGTTGTTAAGAGATATTAGGGAATAGTGATTGTTGCTTCCTGTTATTTTTGATGTTATTTTTATGCTTGTGTGGGTATCTTCTTTTGGGTTTGTTGGAAGATTACTTTCTTGATTTTTCTAGGGTGTAGTTTCTCTCCTTGTATTGGCATTTTCCATCAATTATCCTTTGTAGGGCTGAATTTGTAGACAGATATTGTGTAAATTGGGTTTTATCATGGAATATCTTGGTTTCTCCATCTATGATGATTGAGAATTTTGCTGGGTATAGTAGCCTGGGCTGGTATTTGTGTTCTCTTAGGGTCTGTATGAGGTCTGCTCAGGATCTTCTAGCTTTCATCATCTCTGGTGAGAAGTCTGGTGTGATTCTGATAGGTCTGCCTTTATAAGTTACTTGCCCTTTTTCCCTTACTGATTTTAATATTCTTTCTTGGTTTAGTGAATTTGGTGTTTTGATTATTATGTGCCAGGAAGACTTTCTGTTCTGGTCCAGTCTGTTTGGAGTTCTGGGGGCTTCTTGTATGTTCATGGGTATCTCTTTCTCTAGATTAAGGAAGTTTTCTTCTACAATTTTGTTGAGTATATTTACTGGGCCTTTAAGATGTAAATCCTTAATCTATACTTATAATCCTTAGGTTTGGTCTTCTTATTGTGTCCTGGAGTTCCTGGATGTTTTGGGTTACCAGCTTTATGCATTTTGCATTTTCTTTGACTGTTGAGTCAATGTTTTCTATGGTATCTTCAGCACCTGAGGTTCTTTCTTCTATCTCTTTTATTCTGTTGTTGATGCTTGCATCTATGACTCATGAATTCTTTCCAAGGTTTTCTATCTCCAGAGATGTCTCACTTTGTGATTTCTTTATTGTTTCTACTTCCACTTTTAGATCCTGGATGGTTTTGTTCAGTTCCTTCACTTGATTGTGTTTTCCTGTAATTCTTTAAGGGCTTTTTGTGTTTCTTCTTTAAGGGCTTCTGCCTGTTGACCTATGATCTCCTGTATTTCTTTAAGGGATTTTTGTGTTTCCTCTTTAAGGGCTTTTACCTGTTAACTGATGTTCTCCTGTATTTCTTTAAGGGAGTTATTTAAATCTTTCTTGAAGCCCTCTATCAGCATCATGAGATATGATTTTAAATCCAACTCTTGCTTTTCTGGTGTGTTGGGGTATCTGGGACTTGCTGTGGTGGGAGAACTGGGCTCTGATGTTTCCATGTGGCCTTGGTTTCTGTTGGTAGGGTTCTTGTGCTTGCCTTTCACCATCTGGATATATGTAGTTGGAATTGTTGTCTCTGGCTGGAGTTTATTCCTCCTGTGGGCCCGTAAGCCTGTGTCCTTACTCCTCTGAGTTCAAAAGTGAAAGCACTGCTGGGAGATCTCTCTTTACTGGAAGGCTGTGCACAGGAGGCTGTGGAGTCTCCCAGCTTTCTGGTGCCAATGGCAGCAGGAAGACTTCTGTCCCAGCTGCTCCATTGATCTTAGGCCCTGTGTGCTCCTAGCAGGTCCTCTCCAGAGAGGAGGTGGAGATCTCACTCTGCACTCAGAAGTCTCTTTTCTTTATTTACTTTTTGTTTTGTTTTTTTTTTTTATTTTTACTTTTCAAAAAATTATTTTTATTTTATGTACATTGCCCTTTGACTGCATGTATGTTTGTGTAAGTATGTCAGATTCCCTGGAAAAGGAGTTACAGAAAGTTGTGCGCTGCCATGCGGGTGCTGGGAATTGAACCTGGGTCCTCAGGAAGAACAGCAGTGCTCTTAACTGCTGAGTCATCTCTCCAGCCTGAACTGAGACTCTTTCTCTCTTCTTTCTTTCTTTCTTTCTTTCTTTCTTTCTTTCTTTCTTTCTTTCGTGTGAGAGAGAGAGAGAGAGAAAGAGAGAGAGAGAGAGAGAGAGAGAGAGAGAGAGAGAATGCATGTGCAGGTATACATATCACAGCATGCATGTAAAGATCAGAGACCACTTTTGAGAGTGTTCTTTCTTTTTGACATGGGCTCTGAGGTTCAAACAGATTATCAGGTCTGTGCAGCGAGTATCCACTGAGCCATCTTGGTGGCTCTGGAACTCATTTCTAAAGTTTGAGTCTTTGCTGATCCCTCAAAACCCAATGATTCCTGGTACAGTGTTACTGGGTATGGAGGTTTAAATAGGTATGGCCCCCATGGGCTCATGTGCTTGGAGGCTTAGCCCATAGGGAGTGACACTATTAGAATGTGTGGCCTTTTTGGAGTAGGTGTGGCCTTGTTGGAGGAAGTGTGTCACTGTGGAGGCAGGCTTTGAGGTCTTAACATATGCTCAGGCTATGCCCAGTGTGACACACAGTCTCCTCTTTGCTCCCTGTGGGTCAAGATATAGAACTCTCCGCTCCTCCCCAACACCATTTCTGCCCGGACAGTTCTATGCTTCCCACCCTGATAATGACCTAAACCTCTGAAGATGTGAGCCAGGCCAAATTCAGTGTTATACTATATAAGAGTTGCCTTGGTCATGGTGTTTTTTCACAGCAACGAGACTAAACCCTAACACAGTATGTGTTCACTAGGTGAACAGTAGTGGAAAGATACATCCACACGATTTTCCCAGAGGGTATTTTGGCATTTAAAAAACTTAAAATTCTAAGTTGAATGTAACTGGGTCTGTAGCTCAGAGGGTAGAGAGCTTCTAGGGATCTGAATTCCATCTCCATCGCTGAATGAAGTGGGCAGGGTGGTGCACACCTCTGATCCCAGCACCCTGGGAGTTGGAGGCCGGGGTCAATAGTTCAAGGTCATCTTCAGCTCTAGCAAGTTTGAAGTAGCCCTGGGATACTCACGACCCTGTCTCAAAACATATAAAACAAAACAAAATAGCTTAAATGTTCAAGCCCACCAACCTAGACATTCTATTGGTAGGAATTTTTTTTTTCCGAGACAGGGTTTCTCTGTGTAGCCCTGGCTGTCCTGGAACTCACTCTGTAGACCAGGCTGGCCTCGAACTCAGAAATCTGCCTGCCTCTGCCTCCCAAGTGCTGGGATTACAGGCGTGCGCCACCACACCCGGCTTATTGGTAGGAATTTAATGCAAGGTGTTAACAATTATACATTTAAAGGTGACCACCATAACATCTTGTATTTCTAAAAATATTTTATTTTTAATATACCTGGATTTTTGCCTGCATCTATGTCTGTAGACCACACATGTGCCTGATGCCCACAAGGCAAGAAGAAGGTGTTGGAACTGGAGTCACTGACCATCGTGAACTCTATATATGGGTGCTGGGATTAGACCCAGGTGCTCTGGGAGGGCAGCTAATATGCTCTAAGCCATTGAGCCATCTTTCCAGCCCCCAAATTTAGTATTTTTAGTGGGGAAAATATAAATAATATCAATACGGAGTTAGTTTTCATTTCCTGGTATTACTACAAAAAAGTGTAATAGTATGGCACCATGTTGGGTTCCAACATGTGAACGTGTGAAAATCTTACAGAAGAGCAGGCGATAAGACCTTCTGTGAAGTGCTCACGTCCTAGTATTGGAGTGGGTGTCATTTGCTTCCCTAAAGAAGGGGTCACCCAGAATCGCCTGGGAGCTCTATTCCACACACCGTTCCCCAACCACACACCAGGAGCCTCTGCCGCATGTGCCTCTCTGAGAATCATTTGGGGGAAAAGGAAAAAAACTCTGGAAGTCCACGCCTATCTGTGTGTAGATGCACATGAGTTGTTAGTGGGATGTTCACCAGAGTAGTAGCCAGAGTAGTGTCTGGGTGGTGAGATTTTCAGGTGTTTCAAAATAATATTTATAAAATGTGGTTTGTGTAACCATTGTCCCATGAAAGGATATCTTGTGTTAAGCTACTGGCTATTACAGACAAAACTGGTGTCTTAGTTAGGGTTTTATTGCTGTGAAGAGACACTATGACCATGGCAACTCTTATAAAGGAAAACACTTAATTGAGGCTGGATTACAGTTCAGAGGTTTAATCCATTATCATCCCAGCAGGAAGCATGGTTGGTATACAGGCAGACATGGTGCTGGAGAAAGAGCAGAGAGTTCTACATCTGGATCCACTGGCAGCAAGGAGAGAATGAGAAACTTGGCCTGATTTGTGCTTCACACCTACTCCAACAAAGCCACACCCACTCCAACAAGGCCACGCCCAGAACAACAAGACCACGCCCACTCCAACAAGGCCACACCTACTCTAACAAGGCCACACCTCCAATAATGCCACTCTCTGAGTCTATGGGGGCCATTTTCATACAAACCACCATAGCCGCTATGAAAATTGTGGGCAGGTATTTGTTGAAATATAAGTTTACACTTTCCGACCTAATGCCCACAAGTGCAGTGGAGGTTTGTTTCCTGGTTTAGCATAGAGTGGTCCTGGGAAATGCTCCGTGAGCATTTGAGAAAGAAAATGTTTTATACATGTCTCTTAGGTCCACTCTGTGTGTATAGTGTTGTTGCTGCTTATGTCTGCATCATTTTCTCTGGTTCTCCCTCTCTCTCCCTCTCTCCCTCCCGCCCTCTCTCTCATACAGGGTATTGAAGTCTTAAACTGTTGCTGTCCAGCCTGACAATCTTTGTCTTTGGAGCATTTAATCTACTTACACTTAATGTTTTATTTAGCTAATTGGGTTTCCACTTGCCGTATTACATTTCGTCCTCTGTGCGCCTCATGTCTATCTCCCCCTCTGCCTTTCCTTCCTTTGGGTTAAGTGCATCCATCTAACATAGCTTTTAGATGTACTAGGGATTCAATCCAAGGGCCGACACATGCAACACCCACTCCACTAGGAGCTACATCCTAGTGTAAGAGTATAGTTTCCTAGTGAGCTCTCCAACTTCTGAGCAGTTGTTTTTGTCTAGACCAGTGGTTCTCAACCTTCCTAATGCTGCAACACTTTGATAGAGTTCTTCATTTTATGGCGACCCCCCCAACCATAATATTATCTCCTTGCTACTTCATAACTGCAATTTTGCTACTGTTATAATTTGGAATGTGAATATCTGACAGGCAGAATATCTGATACGTGAGCCCCAAAGGGGGTCTAAGACCCACAGATTGAGAACCACTGGTATAGATCATTCTGTGTGCAGCTTAATTCACTGGAGCTGCACCAGGCCTATACTGTGCAGAGCTGTTTCTCCTCTCCAGCTCTGTCTCCTCCTCTCCTTTCCATGGGGTATTGCTAGAGTGGGGACTTTTAAAAGGTACAGAATTTCTGGACTGCATCAGCCTTTCAACATGACAATCTGTACTTTTAAGAGCGCCCGGGTGATCTGATGGCCAGCAGGTTGGAGAGCTCCCCTTTTCTAAGGCTGAGGATTTGGGCGGTCAGGATGTAATGACAGCCGCACTCCCACCGCTGATAAGCTGATGCCATGTCTCTGCCTTGTGCCCACTCAGTTCTCTTCCCCACACGCTGCGCTGTGCACCCGTATGTCTCCATGGTGACTTCTGTGTCAGCCGCCTGCTTTGGGTTCCTGTGTGCTCCTCAGAGAAGAAAAATGGTTTAGGAATGGAAGAAAGTGCTTGAACCCTTATGGATAGTTAAGGGAAAAGTTTTTCACGATGGCCAAGCAGTGTTCTATTGCTGTGAAGAGACACCATGACTCCAGCAATTCTTTTTTTTTTTTTTTTTTAAGGCATGTAATTAGGCCTTGCTTACAGTCCGGAGGTTCAGTCCAATATCATGATGGCAGGAAGCATGGTGACACACGGGCAGACATGGTGCTGGAGGAGCTGAGAGTTCTACAGATGGCTCTCAGGTAGCAGTGAGAGAGATGCTGGGCTTTTGAAACCCCAAAGCCTGCCCCACAGTGGCATACTTCCTCCAACAAGGCCACACCCACACCAAGGTCACACCTGTCATCCCTCTCAAGAAGTACCACTCCCTAATGACCTAACATTCAAATATGTGAGCCTATGGGGCCATTCTCATTCAAACCATCACTGACTAGGACACGGATGGCACAGGGGGAGAGGAACTCAGGACCCGAAGGGAAGGTCATACACTAAAGCAGCGTGTGCTAAGGTCTAGCATATGCCAGGGATTCGGGAGAGCAGTAGAAGTAAACAAGTGAATGAGACACACATCGAGATGTAAGTAAATAACACATGGAAATATTCCGTGTGCTCAGAAACTGGATATTTTGTGTAACTTGTAAGTGGTGAAGGCTGAGCTAAGCTGGGCTGAGGGGGTGAATGGGGCGGGATCTCAGCCTCCCTGCGAAGGTGCACACATTTCACTGCAGACATATCTGACCCAAAGGCAGCTCCTCAGGACTGGCACCCACATTTCCTTAAGTTCCTCTAGCCCTAGGAAGAAATCCAGAAGCCTGAGGCTCACAGCTTCGTTATGAGCAGAGCCCTTAAAAAGCACCTGATTGGTCACTGAGATACAACAGTCTGTCTACAGCATTTCTTTCTGGCTCACTGGAACTGTAGACCTTTGAACTTTTGCTGTTGCAGAGGACTAGACTAAACCTGGCTGGTGGACTCACCACAGCACCGTGACATAGCCTAGGATGTCATGACTGACTTCGACAGCGATGACCAAGAGGGATAATGGCACTCCTCTGCAGGTGCTGGGTAGGCAGAGAGAGCAACACTCACCGCAGCTAAGGGCAATGTAGGAAGGGGAAGTCCAGGGGGCCTGCAAAGTCCAAACCAAGAGACAGTCGGCAAGGCTCAAACCCCTCAGTCCCAAAGACAGCGACAGCAAGTAGGGCGTTGATGCCGGAGACTCCCAGGGAAGAGCTAGCCTGTGGACAAGGCAGAGAAACCAGGTCCTGCCTGGGACTAAGGCAGGGTCCAACACTCAGAAACGGGTCAGCCTGTTCCATAACAAGGGTGCATAGAGAGACGTGCTATGCACCTAGGGCAGTTTCCATCCTTCCTGAGGTCTACAGGCCCCGGAGTCTAGACATGGACTGGATTTTAGAATAGATCTCTCAAAAACAGAGCCTAGACCTATGAATCAAAGGGCCACAAGGAAGTAAAACTCTGAATTTCTTCAGTCTAAAACATCCTGGTGACTGGATTGGCCCTTGTGAAGCATAATGATTAACTTCCCTAAAGACCGGATTAGGTCTTGACAACTCCCAGGAGATGACCTCCAAACCATAGCAACATTCAGGTTGATAGGAATGTCCTTATTTATCTCAAGGTTTTGGACCACACCGTGCATTCTGACTTTCCAGCAAGGTGTTACACAGCAGATCCATGGATCAGATGGTTTCAAATTGCCCTTTGGAGGGACTGGAGCCCAAGGTCAGTCAGCCATGCCTACATGACATCAAGGCTTGGGGGAGCCTCTCTGGCTGGCAGTGTTCTCTCTGTGAGGCTATATGTCATGACTCATGACTCAAGCTAAACACGGCCACATTGTCCTCACTGGGAGGACAGCTGGAGCGCACATCTGTTTCTCCCAGGCGTGATGCTACCAGCACAAGTACATTTATAAGCAGTCGATGCAGATCGGTGTGCCCGGGCTCCCAGCCTCGCTTGTCCCCATTCTTGGATCAGCACAGCTGATGGAGTGTGACATCCAACCAGAGTGCCCCAGTTCCATTTATGTGGTGGTTAACTTGTCACTAACTTGTCATAGCCTAGAGTGACCTGGCAAGGGAGTCTCAGCAAGAGATTGTCTACACTGAGTTGGACTGTGGGGATATGGATTAGGAATTGCCTTCGTAAGGGTAATTGATGTTGGGAGACCCATCCCAGTGTGGGTGTGACATTCCCTAGGTAGGGGTTCCTGAACTGTATAAGAATGGAGAAATCAAGCAAGCCAGCCAGCAAGCAAGCAAGTAAGCAAGCAAGCACGCATTTGTTTCTTTCTGCCATGGACTGTGGACTGAAGTGTGTAGGTGTTTTAAGTTCCTGATGCCTTGACATCCCTGCTATGTTGGACTGGAGCCTGGAACTATACACTGAAGCAAGTCCTTCCTTTCTCCCCTGCTTCCCTTTTGTCCTTCCTTCCTTCCTTCCTTCCTTCCTTCCTTCCTTCCTTCCTTCCTTCCTTCCCTCCTTCATTTCCTCTCCCTCCCTTCCCTCCCTTCCCTCCCTTCCCTTCTTTCTTTCTTCCCTTCTTCCTTCCTTCCTTCCTTCCTTCCTTCCTTCCTTTCTCCTTCCTTCCTTCCTTCCTTCCTTCCTTCCTTCCTTCCTTCCTTTCTTTCTTTCTTTCTTTCTTTCTTTCTTGTTTTGTTTTTGGTCACAGAAACAGAAATCAAATTGTGATAATCTGTGACCATACCCCAACCACAAAACCATTATTTATGGTTCTAAAAACTGTGACTTGGTTGTAATAGTTACTTAGCAATGATTTCATGGGACCCCAGGTAAACAATTGCTCTAAACCCACCCCACAGAGGCACACAGCTCAGGGACTGCGAGGCTCTAGCAAGCCCCATCTCAGCCCCAGGTATCAGTTCCCTCCCTACAAAATGGGAGCAGTAAGCCACTCACTGCCTACTCCGTAGCTTCTGAAGAGCTGATCAGGTGCCTCACAACCCCGGGCAGTGGTCTGCTAACTGCAGCAGAGTGGTCTGCCGACTGCAGGCAAGGACCCTTAGAAGAGCACAGCACTGTCTGTCCTGAACAGCTTTGGGTGAGAGGAGCTTGGGCTGTTCCTGCAGCTCCACTTTCCTTAGAAGAGATTTCCTTTTATTGCTAGCAAACTAAAATAACCTCTGGAAACTTTCAAAGGCAGGATGTAGGGCAGGAGACAGCGAGCTCCCTGCCCTGGTTCCATTGGCCAGATCGCAGAGAGACGCTCCCTCCTGCATGTTCTCACCCCAGCCTCTCTCTGTTCTCATCAAAGCAAGTTCACCAGGGCCATTGCTTATACTTTTACTGTGACCTTTCTCTCGGGCCACTCCCATCCCTTTATTCCTTGGGTGACCCCTAAATGCCTTGTGCCACGGTAGAGGGTTTGTTAGTCCCAGGTGTGGAAAGGCAGATCCCTCCCGCATTTCCCAGGAAAGGGGACTTGGGAATGTGCTGTTGGGTTCCCCAAGATCCACATCAGACTCCATCTCTCCCCCGTTTAAGATACCCCCACTTCTTCCATTTGCCCCCTATGTGGAGGGACAGAAAAGCCATTTACCAGCCTCCCTGGGGTTACTTCCTGTCACTGTCATGAAGCCCCAGGAAAAGAAACAATTCTCCAAATCCTCAAAGCACACAGTGTTCTCTAACACACACACACACACACACACACACACACACACACATAGTCTGCATGTGCTTGAGGACATACCATTGTGGTTGAAGACAAGACACTAGAACCCAGGCAAAGAGGTTTCAATCCTGCTTCTCAGCTTGCCAGCTGGGAGAGCTCAGGCAAAGCTTTTTTCCATCTTCTGTTCATGTGCTTTCATTATGGAAGGTTGTATGTTTCCCATGCATCCAGTTCTAAAACCAGAGACAGGCACACAGTAAGCCCTACCCTACTAGCTGTTTGTTGTTTTATTGTTATTGTTGTTTCCCTGAGACAGGGTTTCTCTGTGTACAGCCCTGGCTGTCCTGGAACTCACTCTGTAGACCAGGCTGGACTTGAACTCAGAGATCTGCCTTCCCCGAAGTCCCAAGCGCTGGGATTAAAGCCATGAACCACCATGCCCGGCTAGTTGTTTTTATTTTAGTATACAAATATGTCATTACTCACAAATCAGATTATAAACCTCCTTCCACCTCACTCCTGTCCCCAGTGAATATGATGACCCACAGACATGTGCCGTGTTTTCACAGCTCAGACAGTAGCACATTGGAAAGCACAAAGGAGGCAAGCCTGGGTCTCTGCACAACCCCAACCAGAACCTGTTCCATCCTCTCCTATCAGCCAAACCTCTGCTCGCAGCAGAGCCCTGCTCCAAGCTCGCTCGGCCCCAGGCTGCCGTTACCTTCTTCTGTTGCTGCTAGACACAGGCACATCGGCCTTGTGGCTGTCCTCTCCCTGCTTCGAGAAGCAGGAAGGCATGTCCTAGGAAGGGAAGCATGGGAGGTGGGTTGGAGAGGAAGCTGCCATGCAGACACAGGGCCACTGAGTCAGCAGGCGGCACAGGAAAGGAAGGGCCTGGGCAGGCATCTGGGGCTCTGAGCTGTCACTGGCATCTGGAGGAGATGCTGATGCTGGCATCCAGGGCCTGTTCTAGAAAGAACGGCATCTGGGAGGTGACAACGGCAGCCACGATGTGGGTAGGTGTGAGTCGCCAACCATGTTTGATGCTTCTGTTCCTCATTTTCCTAAAGCAAGTTCCTGCCTCGCTGAGTGCATTCCGGAAGCCAGGACACAGAAATTCTAAACTGGAAACGACAGTCACAGGGCCACACGTGTGAATGAGGGGCCGCAGGGCAAGTGTGTGTGTGTGTGCGTGTGTGTGTGTGTGTGTGTGTGTGTGTGTTAGAGAGAGAGAGAGAGAGAGAGAGAGAGACAGAGAGAGAGAGAGAGAGCGCTAGCTCCAACCGGCGAACAGAGCCAGCCACTGAACACCAGGAGCTTTGAGAGGCCTCAAGAAACAGAGCCCTTACTAGGAGTTAAAACACAGAACCTGACAACTGAGCAAGTACAAATTAAAAAGTAGAAATGCTGGGGCGGGGGGGGGGGCAGAGCTCAGGGGCAGGACTTTTGCCTAGCACGCACGACGCTGCAAGTCAGAGACCCAACACTTCAAAATAGTTCAGCTCGCCATTTTCTAGTTACTTTACATTTTGCTTCTGGCTATGATCTCAAGGTTATTTCTGTTTCTGGAACCTGACTGGGAGAAATGCAAAACATCAGTGTGACACAGATCTCCCCCGTTGACATAGAGTGACATTGCGGTAGGACTTTGAAACTGACCTCCGTGGCAAATTTTACACCACAGAAATGGGAAGGCAATGGAGAAAAGCAGGGCTTCTTTGCACTCAGAAAAGCAGATATTAAATATTCACTATGGATAGCTTCTTATAACCAGCACATGAACACACACACACACACACACACACACACACACACACAAATACATACACACCTGCCCACACACATACAGCCCAGGGAGCCAGGTGAGAAGTTCTTTTAGTTTTAAATCTGGTCTTTGTCAGGCCCAGAGGAAACACTGTCTGGGGCTCCGTGCTCTCCTTAGAACCCTCACCTTTGGCCGAGAGCTCCCACCTGCTCCTGGTACTTGATACTCTCATGAAAAAACAGCTCAGAAGCTTTGCGGGTTCTCCCTAGCTGGTGGCTGTTCATCAATTCATTAAAAAATGCTCTCCTGGCCGACAGGATGGGGCCAGCTTACCTTGGTCCGAGCTCCAATAAAGACAACAGATGAACCTCAGTCCGAGCCCGGGTTGCTTAGCAGGCCAATAACTTTTCCCAGCTCTGGACTTCTGGGACCGACGAAGAGTGCGTTATTTACAAAGCCATGTTACTTAATAGAGAATTCTTTGCTGCTAATGACATCTTGGAGGTCCCTTAAAGAGAAGCCTGAGCAAACAGCTTGCAGTTGTGAAAAAATCGGCACACTCTAGACGCACACACCAGTTCACCTGCAGGACGGAGCTGCTCTGGGGGTCTGTGGGGAAGGAGAGGCCACCCACCTGCTCAGGCCACCGAGCTCAGGGGCTCAGCTTACACACCTGAAATTCAGTATTTCCAACAGGTGCCTTCTCCTGTCAGCCCCACCCCCAGGGTTTCTGCGCTGCTACCTCAGCACCAACGATGTAAACGCCCTGGCCCACAGGCTGACTTAGCTGCTGCCTCTGACTCCAGGACTTGCTCTTGCAATCCCGGTAACCAGCAGGAATGGTGGGGGAGTGGACAGGGTCATAGCAGAGCCGACTGGAGACAGAGCTGGCTGGCCTACAGGCTACCATCATAAAGTGAAAGAAAGAGTTCTTCCTCCCTTCCGCCCGCCACCCAGCATGTGGGGCCTCGTACAGGGCAGGAGGGACGTTGACCATTGAGGGGGAATCACAGCAACAGAAGAGGAAGTGGGGCCTGAGACCAAGGTTTCGTCGGACAAGGTCGTCATCCTGGTGGTGTTGGCATGACACCTGTGGGGTGGTCACGCACCGCATTTCTGTGGTTCCTGGAAGGCCACAGACAACGGCCTCACAAAGTTCACTTTCTGGAATATCATCAGCTGCTGTGTCCGACGTGTCCCAGCTGCTCTGTGAATGCAGACACTCCATTTGCCTGCGTTTCTGTCCCAAGCAGGTCATTTCTGTCCGCAATGTTTATTTCTTGAGGAAATTATCCCAGCAAAGCAATGTACATCTCATGTGCAAGAGAAATGGTCACAGCGATGAGAATAGTCAAATCTCTTTTTATCTCCCTCCTCTGGTTTGTTTCTTTATCTAGTTCCTGACGCCTAATCATCAACAGGAGAGATGGCTCAGAGGTTAAGAGCACACACTGTACTGCTCTTGCAGGGGACCCAAGTTCAGTTGCCAGCACCTACGTCAGTGGTTCATAACTGCCTCTACCTTCAGTCCCAGGGCATCTATCTAACACTGTCTTTTGAATTCTGAGGGCACCGTCACTCATGTGCGCGCGCGCGCGCGCACACACACACACACACACACACACACACGCATACGTGCGCGTTGCCACACCGTTAAGAAAAACTCTTCATTCATTTGGGGGCATACTTAAATGATGTGGCTTTAAGACATCTATCTTAGACAACAGGTGATGTAGTCTTTGACCAAGAACTAGCTCATAACCAAACACAAGATCCGTCACCAGATCCTCTGTGAACAGCTGTGCAGGTTGGGCATTATAAACTGCCAGGGAAACGTCATAAAGTAGTCCAATGCTTTCTGTGGTGTTCTTCAGTCTGAGTTGTCCAATATGATAACCAATAGCCACATATGGCTCTGTGCACGTACAGTATGGCAGTTGTGGCTGTACAGCTGAGGGGTTTTGGTTGGTTTTGGTTTGTTTGTTTTAGTTAGTGTACATTTAAGCTGTGGTCACTATTATGGCAGCAGCTTTGATCTCATTTTCACAGCTCCGTTCATCACCCAGCCTGCGTGCTGAGCTCAGCCCTGTGGATACAGACAGGGGCACAGTGCCCCGCTCCTGGAAACTCCTAACCGAGACACCCAACATGCTAAATGCCAGGAAAAGGGTGCTGTACTCCCTTTTGCTGCAGCACAGAAGAGGGCGGGGCTGGCAAGGTAAGAGACTTTCCGCTAAGAGACGCTTGGGCTGTGTCTTAAAATAGGACGACGCCATAAAGATGAAGTGGGCAAGATATTCCAGAAGCTCTCCCGTGCTTTAACCGCTTGCTTTTGACGCAACAGCTATCTTTGCGGGTTGGCAGTGTGAAGTCCGCCAGCGTGGCCGAATGCCAGACAGCTTCAGCAGGAGAACCTCTCTCTGTCCTTTGAGCCAGAGACCTGCTCTAGAACCCAGGCTGGCCTCAAACACTCCATCTTCCTCCTTTAGCTGTCCTAGACTCAGTGCGAGGTTTACAGGTGAGCCCACATGCCTGGCAAAGGAAAAACTTCCTTCAATATGGGTTGATGCTGGTATTCTCAGCTAAGGAGAGACCTTCCTCAGCCTCTGGCCAGAGTCAGATATGTGAGTCAACCTGCAAGATATCCACGCTCCGAAGCCTTCAGAAAGCCATGCCTTATGTACGCAGAGAGTGCACAGCCAGGCTTCTCGCTGGAAGCTGCCGATAGAGGCGCTCATGGCCTTGTGCCGAGAAACTCCCTCACACTGCAGGACAGTCTCTCACAGGGCCGCTATGCCCTCTCAGAGGTGCAGGACAGTTCCTCACAGGAACAGGGGCACAGGCCAGAGTCAGGGCAGGGAAGGCTGTTCCGAGTCTCCCTCTCATGTTCACTGCCTTTTTTTCCTCTCTCCTCCCTCCCTTCCATTCCCCTCTCCTCCCACTTCGCCCGCCCCCTTCCCTGCCAGGCCCCAGCAGGAATGATATTTCACCTACTCCGCACACTGGAGAGGACTCTGCCTCTGGAAGGCTGAGGCATATGCTTGACTAGTGACTCATGAGCTATGCAGTGTGGTTGCCCTTAGCAGTGGTAGGCTAGATATCCCAAAGCATATCTTGTTTTGTTTTGCTTTTGCTTTTTTTATTGTCCAAACAGAAAACAGGAAAGCAGGCAGAAACTTACCTCTGACCTCTGACCTCCTAGGATGAGGGCAGAGGAGTCAAAGCACCTCTGCCATATCTCAGTGAGAGAGGTGCTGAGGGCCTGCCAGACCCTGTTTGTATGCTGCTGCCGCAGGCGTGAGGGAGGCCGGGGACAGGGCTGTAGTTGCCTGGATAATTGGGAGAAATCTCAGAGTCCAATCCTGGTTTTTCACCCATCTTCCCTGAGTTCCACACATAAGCTGAGCTGTGACTTTTTCCTCCTGGCTCAAGGTAGGACGTTCTGAGGAAAAGAACAGAGGCTTGGAGGTTCCGAACCAGGGGAGGGGAAGGAATTCCACCATTGCCCTGAGATCCCCCCTGCTTTCCTGGGCCCTTCTCAGACCTGCACTTCTGTGCTCCCTCTGAACAAACTCGGATTTGACTGGCTTCCCCGCACCCTCAGCACTCACTGTGACAGCTCTGTGTGCCTGTCACTCTGTTCTTGTTCTTCCTTGTGATGCCATCCCGTCTGCTGTGGTCACCATGGCAGAACCAGATGTGGGAATGAGGTTCTCCGTGGGCCTTGGAGAATCTCCTCTTGCTTCCTTAGTACGGTCTATATATTTAGAGGCCGGTTCATAAACCACACTTGCAGGACTTACAGTGCTCACGAGAGCCGGTGGGTGACTGTGGTCTATCCCAAAGAAAGAACACAGAGAAGAAGACACACCCTGCCGTATCCAGAGAGCACCAAGAGCAGCATCCAGCCATCCTGTGGAAGTCGGGACAGCTCTGACTTGTCCCAGGACACCGTGTGGGGTGCAGCCCCCCCCCCCCGGCAGCTGTGATCCTGTGAGACTCTCACTTTTTGGTTGCCAGGGGCAGGGAGTGTGGTGGCACTGCCGGCCCACCGAAGGCAGAGCTGGACTCCTACCCACCAGGCTTCAGTTGCTAGCACACACCAGTCGGTATGGCTCAAGGAGCCCAGGAGATGCCCATGGCCTATAAGGCAGGGAGGTCACTCTGGTGGCCTAGAGGGCAGTACTCAGAAACCAAGAGCAAACAGGTCAATCCTCTGCCTCATCCTCCCCTACAGCAAATCCATAGATACATTCGGGCCTTTCCCTTCATGATTGAGTAGGTAAAGCAATTGGTCACACCGTAAGTGATAAAAGCTTGGTATACAAAGGCTTCAGCAAAGGGTGGGTCCCTCCAAGTCCCTGGTAACCCTGACCTAGTCTCCTAATATGGACCCGGCCACCATCTCCTCCTCCAGTGCCCATCCTTGTCCCAGTTTGCTTTTATTTTCTACTAGTAAGGGCAAACACTCTGCAGGCTGTAACTGGGTGTTCTTTTGACACGATCAGTCCGTGGGCTCCCCTCCCTCTGCATGTGTTATCAGTGTTAAACACCCGTGTGGCCACACTCAGCGCCTCAGCGTTCACACACCTCCGTAGCTTGTGTCCATGTTTTTGCAGCACGGGTTCTCTTTCTAAACATCTATTTGTATTATTTTAAATTATGTGTATATATATGTGTGTGTGTGTATGTGTGTGTGGTGTAAGTGTGTGTGTTTGTGTGTGGTATGACTGTGTGTATGTGTGTGTTTGTGTGTGTGTGTGTGTGTAAGTATATATGTGTGTGTGTTTGAGTGTGTGTTTGTGTGTATACTAGTGCGTATATGCGTATTTACATGTATGTTTGTGTGTGTATGAGTATATATGTGTGTGTTTGAGTGTGTTTGTGTATACTTGTGTGTATATGTGTATTTACGTGTGTTTGTGTGTGAGTGGGGGGGGCACTCACAAGTGCCCATAGATGTCAGAGGTGTCAGATGCCTTAGGGTTGAAGTTGTGGGTGATTGTGAGACTCCCGGCAGAGGTGCTGGGAACTGAACTCTGGTCCCCTGCAGGAGCAGGAGGTGCTCTTAACTTCCGAGCCATCTCTTAAGAATGGGACTGATGGCAGGGACACTCAGAGTCTCGGTGATCCTGCCAAATTGCTCTCCCAAAGGCCATCCCAAGTTCATTCTCCACCAAGAATGGACAGATCTGCCTGTGTCCCTATTCCTCCTTGGACGTCTGAGGAAGAGGGTTGCTTGTAGACAAGACCCTGTTTTGGTTTCCTTGGGCACTGCATTCACCTGGTGCACAGCACATGCAGGTAAAACACCCACACACATAAAATAAAACAAAATAAAATAATCTTTAAAAAAATAATAAAAAAATAACAATTGTTCATGTTTTCGGTCTGATACAGTGAGGATAACATTTGGAGCTCAGCAGGTGCGCCTAGAGTAGACACGATAGTCACTAGGCATCACCAGAAGACAGCTGCCTCTTGCTGCTCTAAGGATCCATACAGTAAAATGCAGGGAACTGGCCTCTTAGGAGAGGAGAATTCTCTATTCCACGGACCAGCTACCTCTGGGCACTTTTAGTAAAGGGGGTTCAGGGAGCCCTGCCCTGCACACAGACCTGAGTGTTTTCAAATGCCTTCCCCCAAGTTTTCTAAGAGTCTATCAGGTGTCTGGGACCCACCAGGGGCCAGGAACAGCGTCCACAGGTTCCCCTTCTGAGTTTTCCAGACCTTGATTCCCCTGGCCCTCTGGTTGGGTTGACTGGCTCCATAGTGTCGCCTGGTTCTTTTAAGATGAAGTCTCATTCTCAGGACTAATACCAGGGTGGTGCTGAAGTGTTGGGTCTGAGTGACTTGATACTTTGTCTATATATGTAGGAACCTGGAAAAAAATTGCCCAGGATTTTGACTCCTAGGGGTAGCCTTGCTTCAAGGCTTTCAAAATTGGCCTCCATCCCTGCCTCCTGGTCTAGTCTTTGCCTCCCATTTGCAGCTGTTGGGTTGGAAGCCCCTAGCTGAAGAGAGGCCATTTTGTCAGTGGGTGGACGAGCCTTTACTGAGCACAGGCTGTGTGGGGGGCAGGAGGATGATCTGTATCTTCTCCTTTCCTGAGCCCTCTGGGGGGTGGGGGGCTGGGGGGGTGGGGGGGTGGGGGGAAGGCGGGGCTGCCGAGACCGGTAGGTGAGTTCAGGTCTAAGTGGAGGTGATACCTGGGTGTGATCACAGAAGGAATCTCAGAATGGTGGTGTCTAGGGGGCTGTAGTTTTGGGCAGGGAGCCGAATGAGAAGCTTCTAAGGGCTCCTTCAAGGTGGTAGCTGGGCACAGGTCTCTGCCTGTGCACATTAGCTGAGGTCTACTAAGGGGGAGGGTCTCAGCGAAGACGCAGCCCACTTTGCTAGCTCATACCTGTTTAGTCATTGAAGCAGGGCTAACATTTGGATGTGTGGTCTCCAAGTTCAAGGTTTTTCCACTCTGAAGTCTGGGACAGTGCCCCGAGTCTCCACCCCAGGGCAGAAGTTTTTGGAGGGTCGACCATAAGCATTGCCGAGCTAGGCTCTCCAAAGCTCTGGACGAATTCCTGACCCTAAGAACTCATAAAGGGGTTATTTGCAGGGACAGACCGCACCAGTTCTGGCTCCAGGTCCTACGACACTGAGTGCCACTGTCCCGAAGGAGCATCCAAGATCAAGGGAGAAAACAGGGTTCCCAGCCTCTGGTTCTGCAACTTGATCCTTAGCGCGTTGGGCGCACGGTGGCACCTGAGCATCCATCGGTGCTGCTGGGTCCTGGTCCCAGCTCCGCGTACGCAGGGAGGGGTTCGGGGGCGCGCACGCAGGCCGCCGGGGACGCGCTGGCCGCCCGGGGGCGCGCACGGGCTAGTCTCTGCCCTAATGCGGCGGCTGGCAGCGAGAGGTGCTGCAGGGGACGCGGGGGAAGTGGCGGCGCCGGGAGCGGACATCTGGGACTGCGCCCAGGGCTGGAGCCGGAGCTCCTGGAGGTAAGGTGAGCGCGGGCACCCGGTAGGGTGGCAGAACCCGGTCGCGGAAGCCCAACCAGCGGCACCGCCTTCGATTCTGCTCTCCCCAGTCCATCTGCATCCCCCGACCTGTCCCATCCCCCTCCATCCACATCCCTGTGCCCTTTTCTCTCTATACTGCCACCTGCCCAGAACCCGCCGGATCCTGGCCGCATCTCCCTCGCCAGACCTCAGCCTTCTCCACCCCAATACCCTTTCAGACTCGGCTGGCAGCATCCCATATTCCAGCCCTCTCCCTCGCTCTCTCTTTCCTCTCTGTCTCAGCCTCACCATTTGAGACCGGCCAGCCCCTGTGTTTCCTCTCCGCACTCCTCACTTTTCAGTTCTCCATTCCGCCTATGTTTTCCTGCCTCACCCGTGGCCCCTCTGCTTGCCCTCCCTCACCCTTTTCTCTCTCTTGACCCGGCGGCCCTGCGTAGTGCTGGTCTCCGTCAGCTCCCTGCCAGTTTGTACGTGGTCCCCATCTTCACACCCCGTCCCAACCCCTTCTCGGTGGCTTCCTTGTTTCCTCACCGAGCACACTCCCTCCGGAACAGCACCCCTTATCTCCTTGGTTCCTAGCCGGCCCACTACCCATCACCGTCTCCACCGGCCCTTCGTGTTGTTGTAGATTCGGTTCTGACTGGGCTCAGACTCAGTCTACCCGCCCATGCATCGTCCTACTCTGCCACAGAGGCCTAGGGCTCTGCGGGCCAACCCCCCTAAAGCCCTTTGCTGCTCGTTTGAGCCTGTTCCTAGCTTTCGGGGAGAGATGCTCCAGGGTCTGTAGGCCTCTGTGCGTCCCTCTCCTCTCCTGGAACTGTTCAGGTTTGTTTCCTAGATGAGATCGGGAAGGGCATGAGGCTGGGTGGTGGGGGGGGAAGAGGCAGGTCCAAGGGAATGGCCCTCAGGCTCCTGAGACTTGTCCTGAGTCTTGGGCTGCAAAGGCCTGGCACAGAAACCTTGCTGGAAGGCCCGAGAGTTGGGGGTCTTAGCAAAGACTCCTCCTCAGATTTCAAGTCAGCACTTGGGCATCAGGAGTGGCCATGAGTGTGACCCACGACAGGGCTGGGAATGGTCAGAGTGCTGAATCACGGAGACTCTAGCCCCACAACAGCCCCCTTGCTCCCTGAGCCAGGGGCTGCTTTTTCTTCCTCCCTTGGCTTAGTGACTGAGTTTGCGTGTGTGTGTGTGTGTGTGTGTGTGTGTGTGTGTGTGTGGTGTATGAGTGTGTGTATGTGTGTTGTGTATGAATGTGTGTCATGTATGAGTGTGTGTTGTGTATGACTGTGTATTGTATATGAGTGTGTGTTGTGTATGAACATGTATGTGTGTTTTGGGTTTGTGTGTGTGTGTGTTTGTGTGTGTGTGTGTGTGTGTATGTGTGTGTTTGGTTCTGGACAAAGATGCCCCCTCTAGCTCTAGAGGAGGGGGTGACAATATTCCTCTTCTAGCCTGTCTCTTCCTGAGAGGAGGGCCCTGGTGTGCCTCCTCTAACCTTGGAACTGAGGTGAGCCCTGCTGGGCCCAGATCCAATCTCCGGTAAGGCAAGGGCAGGCCTTTGAGACCTGGGTGCGTAGGAGATGTGTGGTTTGAATAGGGCCAGAGACCAGCAGGTTCTGATCTCATAGAACTTGAGCCTAAGTAGAAGCTGCTGGGGGGGGGGGAAGGTGTGGAACAAGGAAGACCCTGGGCAGTAGGGCCCTACCAGAGGAGGCTGTGGGGGCGGCCAGGGGAAGGGAGGCGGAGCTCAGTCCTCCCTTAGGCTGGATGCTGGACCAGTGGAACTGCACGCAGGAGGCAAATGAGAGAGGAGGGATCACCTTCCCGGCCAGTACAGTTTACCTTTTGTCTTGACTAAGCTGGTTCTTCAGAGAGACAGTTTTCTACCCTTAGTCTTTGGATTAGGCTAAAGGTGTGTGTGTGTGTGTGTGTGTGTGTGTGTGTGTGTGTGAGAGAGAGAGAGAGAGAGAGAGAGAGAGAGAGAGAGAGAAAATATATTACTAAGAAAAGAGATGAAACCCAAGAAATTGTATATGCCTTTGTAAAATAGGGACTGGCTTCCCAATCCCCTGTCTTAGAGACTCTCCTAAAATCCTAGGCTTAACAGAGGAGGTTAGGTACAAACTGCAGTCAGGCCCAGGCTGTTTCCCCAGAGGCTCTTGCTTTGGAATACTGAGGGACTGGACAGAGCAGACTGAAACGTGGGATCCTGCAGACCGTGTCCAGGGGACATGGTGTTGGGAGACTGGCTACATCGGCATTGTCCCCTCCCCCGTCGCCTATGGGGGCAGGGCGGGAAGCTTCTTCTGGCATCAGGGCCTTCAGTCTGCCAGCTTTTCCTGGTATCAGAGAAGCGTCACCTGCAGCTGTTGTCGGGAGCTGATTGGATCAAGGCTCTGACGTTGAAGTGCTTGATTGGGGCTCAGGTTAAACGGGGCCTCTGATAACAGCCCCACATAGTTCCCAGTTTTTGTGCGACGACGACTGAATCTCAGCGCTTGCTCCCTTGTTTGGCTTCACAAAAGCTACAGAGTTAAATCCAGGCAGGCCAACGGCAGAGCCAGCTCCCCGGAGAGCAGGGGCAGGACCTGCCGATCGTGCTTCCCGGGCTGGCTCAGGGGGAACAGCATGCAGGAGTTGTTCCCTGTGGACTGAAGCAAGCTCTGCTTACAGTGGCTGGTCCTTTTATAGGCACAAGGAGGGGGTGGCTGAGATCTGAGTTTTGGGTTTGAGGTGGGGCAGATCTCAGGAGGGTCCCGATTTTGCAGTGACTCTGGGACAGGATTTCTCCAATCATCTGTCGCAACTCGCTCCTCACTCCGCACTTCTGGCACCATAATTCTCTCCCAGGCTGGTTTGGATGCCAGAGGGCTGGAGCTCTCTGAAGCCATCCAGCAGCTGTGGCTGTGAGCATCTCCCTCTGTGTCTAGACACAAAGATCCTTAGGGAATCAGGAAGGAAGGGCCAGATTGGTCCTACTGTGCTTGGTTGGAGGGAGGCCACAGAGGATGAAGGAGAGAAACTTAAGTAGGAGGACTGGACTTGGAATGTCAGAGCCACTCAGGGGACAGGCCTGGGTGTGCTCAGGGAGTTCCCCAGTGAGAACAGCGAGTGTTCCACACAGTGATGCTCAGAAGTAAGGCATGGAAGCAGTGAGCGCTGATGCATGGGGAGGGTCTTAGGGGTATAAGGAGGCCAGAATCAGGCAGGAGCCATCACATATGGAGAGGACTAACAGGGTTAACTCCTTAAAAGTTATGCAGTTGATCAGGTTATCTCCAGCCTCTGTAGATGCGCTGGTAAAAGAACCAGGGCAGAGAAACACTTTCATCTATGAGGGTAGCCTCTCCTGTTCCCACACAGCCGGTGCCCTGAGCTTTGAGCTGTGCCAGGACCGTGCAAGACATTGTGTGATGCATCGGAAGGAAGTGAAAGTATCCCCAAACGTCCCGTAAGAAACGCCGTAACAAAGGTCGAAGCGTTCCTGCTATTCCAGGCTCATGCCTGAGGGGTGACAGTAGACAGAGAACCCACAGTGATAGCAAAACTCGTTGACTAGACAGTTTGCCTGCTTCGCCTAGAGGAGTTTGATGGCCAACCTTTGAGCAGTGACCAGAGAACTCACTGACTCACCGACCAGAGGAGGCCCAGGCCTTGCCACGGGGCACGGGTTGAATGCTTATGGCTTGGTTTCTGGGACGTCAGACAGCCAATGGCTGCCCTAAGAGCTGAAGTAGGCACTTTTGCAGTGTTGCTGATCCAGGGCGTCTGTCAGATCATCCAGCCAGTTTGAGAACTCTGGAGCCACTCCCTTGAGGTCAGCCAAGAAACGGAAGCAGCAGAGCGGAGGACTGTTGGTTGTCGAATGCTTATTGTGTATTAGGTGCCCTACTGTGTGCTGTATCTGTGCTGTGCCCTCTCACTTGATCCTCATAGAGATGTGCAAAAGCAGGTATTTTTCGGGATTCAGTTTTCTAGATAACAACAGACTCCCCAGAGGTGGTTGCTGGTTTGCAGATCATAGAGTGGGTGAGTTTGCAGAGTTGGGATTTAGGCCTAGTGTTTGACACTCAAGTCTACGCCTCTCTTTTACATATGAGACTGAGCTTCCAAGCTCTGGTAGAACAATAAAGAAACGGGAAGGGGCACCAGAGTGGCTCAGTGCATGGTGGGCACCCCCTGTTTCCTGAGAGACACAGAATGGGAGTGCACAAAAAACACCTGTGAGCAACACTGTGCACAGAACCTTGCTGCTGCTCAGAAGTTAGGCTGTCTCGTCTCTCAGGGGAGTGGGAGCTGTCAGTCAGCTCAGGCTGAAGGGGCATCAGGGGATCTTAGGGAGGTGGCGTGGTACAGTAGAAACTGCTCAGCCTTTGAAGTCACACAGGAGACCCATCAGAGGGAGAAGCAGCTTCAGTTCCTCTGCCTCACCTTGACTGCTTGCTCTCACCCCGCCCCATGGCTTTCTGGCACACACAAACGGGCAGGGAGGGGACCTTTTTTGGGCCTCTGGTCCCATTACTGACAGAACTTAGCTGTGTTTCTTTCTCTGTCAAATCGGAAGGTTTCTGTGAATCCTCGTCTCTGGGATTTATGTCATTGATTAATTTCTTGCTGTCCCGACTCTCTCAAAAGAAAAGATCTGGAGTGCTCGGGGGCACTGAGGGGTCATGCCCCTACTCCTGCAGCCCCCTCCTCAGAGAAGCAGCTGCCTCTCTTCCTTCACCTGCTCCTGTCCTCCCCCTTCCCCAGCCCTACCCCTCCTCCCTGGCAGCCCCCCTCTCTCATCATTATGATGCTAATTGTGTTGTTAATTTTTTTCTGAGATGCAGAAAGAAAGCCCCAATCTGTTGTAATGAATTTAATTAGAGAGGGGCTTGGAGGACTTCAGAACCTCTTACAGGATCACCATAAACAAAGTTAACGAGATAAAAGCCCCAGATTAGCTCTGGGGGAGGGAGGATTTCTCTGTTGGTCTTAGGCTAAGTCCTTGGCACCTGGAGTTGGAGCAAGTCCTGCACTATGGTCCTCCCGACCCCACCCAGCACCACATCCTCAGTTCCCTGCCTGCTTCTGCCCTTCAGTGAGATTGTGGCCATTCTCAGCCGCAGCGCCCGGCCTTTCTGAGACATGTGCTGTTTGGTCAGGGACACGCCATCTCCTACAGCAGCACTGAGTCTGTGTCCCATGGGCTCAGATGTAAAGGACGTTTGCTGATTTCAGACAGTGAGTACGACACCGGTTATGGACTGTGTGGCTCAGGCCTTCATCATCTGGGAGGAAGTCCCTGCTGTGGGCCTCAGGATAGGAACCTGAAAATTCACTGACCAGAGCCGTTAGGAGAGAAGCAAGTACCCCAGTTACAGGAATCTTTCTTCCTCTTCCCTGGTCATAGTGGGGTCTCCCTCTGAGCACTTAGCACGGCTATCTTGGGGACAAGCCTCCGGGAATGACAAAGTTCTGGCTTCGTGTGCTGAATGGACTTTGCTGGATGCAGATCCGGGCAGCTGGGAAGGACCTACCAGATGCTGTTTGGTCCTCGGATCTTGTGGTTTTCTAGGATGAGTGAGAATGGCAGGCAGTCCGATTCCGAGGACTTTCCCCAGTCAGGAGAATTCCCCATCTTTTACTTGATGCCTGCCAGTTGACTCCAGCAGCAATTTAAAAAAAAAAAAAATTTAATGGGAATTTCCAGTACTGAGTTCAGTGGGTTTTCAAACTCGTCTCATTTTGGTTACTTAAGTTCTATAAGGTGGTGGACATGTTTGTGTGTGTGCGCACGTGTGCGCGCATGTACTGCTTACGTCAATGGAATTATTCCAGCTGGATTGTGCTTCTAGTTTAATCTTCATTTGCAGTGGAAATGCCATTAAAAATTCCTGGTAGCTTCTCTTTGTGTGAGTGGAAAACAATGACCCTGTATCTCGCTGTGTGTAGATAGAAAGGGTGGGTTCTTTGAGAATAGGCTGTAAATAGGAGGAGGTATTAGAACTCTCATTTTGACAGGGGCTAGACCATTGAGCCGGAAGTCTGAAGCTAGCTTCCCTCTCATTCTTGCAGTGTCTTGGCTTAGGAGACCATCCAGCTTTATTGGGGCAGCACCAAAATGTAGGCTTTGGGTTATTGTCCACAGTCTGCCTGGCTTCTGCACAGTGAGTAGTGAAGTCAGTAGTGTGCTTCAGGCTGCCCCTTCACTTGGCTGTGGGGAGTCTGTGTCCCAGACATTGCTACCAGGCCATTGTTGAAGAACCCACTGTCTGAGGGTATCTTTCCGTGTTGGCGGTGACACGTTCTTTAGGAAGATGGCTCTGAGGATATAAGGCAGTTTTCCTACACTGGAATAAGAAAGGACAGAAACCAGATCTCTTTCCAGTTGTCATCACAGACTGAGTGGAACTGAAGCCTTTGAAACTCGAGATGGGAATTTACTCAGTTTTCTCTGGATAATCCAGCCCTGGCCTCTGGCGTCTTCTTTGCAGCCTCGATTTCGTGCATGGCACTTTCACTGGCAGCTTGTTTGAGAGAATGCTAGGCTCAGGAGTGTTAGAAACGCCTCAGTCCAAGATCCTTATTCTGCTGGTCAAGCAACGGAGCCTTAGAACTGTGGCGTGACTTCTGTGTGGCTGTACAGCGAGCTGTTGGCAAAGCTAGTTCTTCGGCATATGGGCTCACCTGGATCCTTGAAAGCTACATGCGAGCCTAGCACTTACACCTGGGGGTGTGTAATTAAGGCCCTAAAGCTCCAGGTAAATTAGGTTTGCTTTGGGATGTCAGAGAAGGGAGAAGATCGGTGCAGACTACAGTCTGGGGGGAGGTTTTGCAGAGTGGTGTGGCTGGCTTGGGTCTCTTGAGAGGCAGAGGTCTGGCAGTAGCTCTTCTAGGGAAAGACGGGAAAGTCTTTCTTTCTTTCTTTTTTTTTTTTTTGAATATATTCTATATTTACAATTCATTTCCCTTTTTCTGGTTCCCCACCCCCAAAGGTCCCACATGCCCTTTTCCCTCCCCCTGCTCCCGCATCCACCCCCTCCCACTTTACTGTTCTTGTACTCTCCCACAATGATGCTTTGGTCCATTCTAGCACCAGTGTCCACTCCTTTCTTCTTGTCAAACATCACTTGGTATGTGATTTATGTCTTTGGTGTTCCAAGATTCTAGGCTAATATCCACTTATCAGTGACTGCATGCCATGGGTATTCTTTTGAGACTGGGTCACCTCACTTAGTATGATGTTCTCCAGCCCCATCCATTTCTCTAAGAATTTCATGAATTCATTGTTTCTAAGAAATCAGGGGTCGTAGATGCAAACATCAACAACAGAAAGAGGGGAAAGTCTTAATCCTGGGAGGACGCAGTTTTGTGGCTGTCGTGATGAAGCGGACCCCGGGGCAGTGAAATGTACAGCAAAGGGCCACACAGGCATGAAACTTCCCTTTGAGCGTGAGACCTTGTGGGGAACAGCTTTTGAAGCTTCTTAACTGAACTGGCTCTTACTTTCAAGAGAATAAGGCTGTGGTGTGAGGATTGGGGCAGGAAACACACACACACACACACACACACACACACACACACACACACACACACAGTGGTGTCTGGGGAGGGAGCACTTCCTCCTGCAAAGCTGTTGGGAGCAGTGCTGAAATTTTCTGGACTTTCCAGAGGAGCCTGTCGCTGTCCTTAGTGCTGATGTGAGGTTCATAAGTTCTCCTGTGTGAGACCAGGTGAAAGTAAAGCCAGAGAAGGCTCAACGCCGCCTAAAGCGAGGCGTGTGTGTGTGTGTGTGTGTGTGTGTGTGTGTGTGTGTGTGCGCGCGCGCGCGCATGCACACTTGTGCACATGTGCTAAGGTCACCCAAATGGGAGCCTGCAAGGTTCACTTCAAAGTCTCTGTGTGAGAGACTCCTGGGAAAACGTACCACCTTGTTCAGTTTCTGCCAGAGGACCTGACATCCCTCCTAAGACCATATGCAGATGTTTGCCATAAGCAGAATTTTTTATTCCCACTTCCGCTAGAAGTGCCCTGTACCTGTACTACACAAAATAGTGACTGTTGCTTCTGAATGGCTGCTAAGTGCATGAAAAAAGGCTCATCTGACTAATGGATTGAATAAAAAAAAATTTTTTTTAGCCAGGCAGTGGAGGCCTTTAATCCCAGCTCTTGGGAGGCAGAGGCAGGTGGATTTCTGAGTTTGAGGTCAGCCTGGTCTACAGAGTGAGTTCCAGGTCAGCCAGGGCTATGCAGAGAGACCCTGTCTCGAAAAACCAAACCAAAAAAGAAAAATTGTTTTTTTCTTTCAAGTCAGGGTCTCATGTAGCCCAGCCAGCTTTGAACTTACGATCCTTTTCCTTATGTCTCTTAAACTCTGGGTTTACAGGTGTGCTCAAGATTTAAATTTTGGAAATGGGCCAACTGGTTAAAGGTGCTTGCCTCCAAGTCTGAGGACCTGAGTTCAATCTCTGGGATCCACATGTCCTCTGACTGCTACATGGTCCATGCATTTTCCCCAAAATGTGCACTTTAAAAGATATTAAAAGTTGACTTGAATTTTGAATCAGGTCAGATTGAGTAACCACATGTGGTAACAGCCATTGTTCTAGACATTACAGCATTGGGTATAGTCAGAATCCTTGGTCAGGGCCACCTATCCATGCTTTTTGGTCCCGTATACCAAACTCTCATCGGCACAGAGAAAAGCAGACGTTTGAATGAAGATAAGTCCGGCGACGCTGGAGAGGGCTTCATCCTGAGCCAACAGGTGTTTGAGGCTGCCTTGTCCTCCCGTCCCCAACATGTCTTGCTGAGCAATGGGGACAAGCTTACCCTTTGCCCTGCTCTCCTCCGCTCAGAGGGACAGTACCTTAATTCTGACTAGATGTTCAGTTCAAGATTTTTCTGGAGCTTTGAATGGGCAAGTACAGCCGTGGGTACGACCCTGGACGCCGGGCCCCAGGGAACGTGAGCACAGATGAGGGGCCGGAACCGACTAGGCAGGCAGGGTTCTGTCTTGACCAAACCCTGATTCGAATTCCGAGAATCTTTATTCTCATCCTGTCCAGATGCTGCTGTAGTAGGCTTGGCCTGAGAGGTGGTGAGGGTGAGTGGGAAAGTCACGTAAGCAGGATGTTAACAAGTGCCAAGCAATAGATAAGTCCAGGGGTAAAGCAGAAACTTGCTTAGTGACGGCCGTCAGGCTACCTGTCGTATCCGTACTAAGATGTGCCTGACCTCCTTGGGCCACCGGTCTCAGGCTTGCCCCTTGCTAGTGATTTCTCAAGCCAGAGTGCCCATCTTTTCAAGGGATACCTTATTGTATATTTCTCCTACAGAACCCCAGTGTGCTGTGAGCCATCCTTAATAAATGCCGGCCAGCAGCTCTTTGTTAGCCTGGAGCGAGGGATCCGAATCCTCGGATTGTGCATGTGAATACAAACGGTATTTACTAAGCCTCCGCTGGGTGTAAGTCTCCGTGCTCAGCACTGCGGGGCCGTGACAGAAGAGGAGCCGAGCACAGGGGCTCCCCGTCTCATGGGAATGCAAAGGCAGGCACGTGTGAGAAATGACACACTCGCACACAGAGATAGAGACAAAGACAGAAGCGCTAGCCTGGAGACGATGGGGGCTGGAGTGCAGGGCGCAGGAGGGATGATGTATGCGGCTCTGTCTGGCCATCTCAGAGGATTCCCTCCTTCACGAGCTGAGCTGGTACCAGCCGGCTCCATGCCTGAGTCCACAGTGCTGTCTTTATGGCTGATCAGGCAGCTTGGTCTCTCTTACTGGGGCGAAGCAAGGCGGTGCTATCCCGACCTCCCCTCTTCCATGCAGAGAGCTTTTGAGGGAGCTGAGAGGGGGACAGAGGACTGTGTGGAAGGTGGGGGTGGGGAGCTCCCTTTGCTTCTCACTGCTAAAATGGTGACAGGATGGTAGATCCCTCTTAAGCCCCAGAGGGTGTGTTGAGATTCTCACAGTTCTAGTGCATGGAGTTCCCAGATGCAGGTCCAGGTGCAGCACTGGAGGAGACAGGAGATATAGTCCCTAAAGGTGACCCCGGGCCCCTTCTCTGGTTACTAAGGGGTGGGCTGCATGGCCAGGAGAAGGTGGGCTGCATGTCTCGGCTGCAACTGGGGAGGGGTTCTCCGTTGGCTGCTACAGAGGGGTCTCCTCACTGGCTCCCCCACTGTGCTCCTCAGAACTCCACTTTGGCATACCTGGAATCCTGTTAGAATACAGACTCAGCAACAGCAGATCAGGACTGGGCCTGAGGGTCTGGATGCCAATCAGTATCCTGCCAAGATGTAAGAAAACATCTTCTGAAGAGGTGGGTGTGAGTTTAGAAGACATTGACTCTGAGACCCGCCCCACCTAATCACTGCAGGTTCTGCAGTCTGGACCAGCCATGCTCTGGTGTGTATGCAAGGCCCCCCAGGATAGGGTAATATACAACTTTGCTGGGTTGGTTTTCTTCTTTCTCTTGCATCTGCCTCTCTCCTCCTTAACCCAGGGCACAGTATCCTGCTGCCTATTGCCAGGGCTTGGATCACAGGAGTTCACAGTCAACCCGAGAGCCTGGCTCAGCTGATTACATGATACTTAAGCCCCGTCACTTCGTGCCACGGCCCCCATGGACTGGTGGCTCTGGTCTTTGCCGCGGTGGCTGCACTATCAGTTCATGCGGGATCCCAGAGTCTGGTGGTTTAGAGCAGGCTAATTCAGCTCTTCGAGACAGCAACTCACAGTGGCGTTCAGGGCCAGGAACTTAGTAAACATCCTGTGACGTTTACTGACTGTGAGTAGGGATGAGTCCAGTGTAGAATGGCAGGAAAGCTACTGACTAGGGGCCTGACAGTCCAGGCTAACGCATAGGATAAGCTATTTGATGCTCTGATAGTGGAGCTACCGGTGCCCACTTCAGAGACCCATTTAAATGCACATGTCATTTTACAGAGTGACGACCCTTGAATTAGACACTTGTATTCCCATTAGAAGGAGACATTACACAGCTGTGTCAGAGTGGGGTGGATCTGGGTCTTTCCTATCTGAACATCCCGTAGTCATAGCTCATCTCATGGGCCCACCATGGTACACCCTCGCCGCGTTATATTTCACAACAGTTGTCGACTCTGGTCCCTTCCTTGTCCAAGGGTCCCTTGCAAGTGATGAGGTCTGGGGACCGCAGGAAGTCCAGCCTTCTGTTGAGAGTGTGAGGGTCTGAGCCTGGATGTCGTCCCTGGCTGATGCCGTACTATCAAGCCAGTGCTCAGTCCTCAGCCCTCTTCAGTGTCTGAGACTGAGGCCGTGGTACCTTCTCAAAGGGTCGCCAGCTGCCCCAGGGACCCCTCTCTGCTTGACTGAATCACCAAGCCTGTCTGATGTGTTTTGTCTGCCTAGTTTCATTTTTTTATTCGGGTAGTAATAGAGAGCGGTGCAGACAAGAAGGGGAGACAGCCCCCAGAGCCTCCCTTGTCTGCTTTGCTTCCACGTGTGATGTCATCAGGCTGTCCCACCGTGTGTCACCAGTGCCTCACCCCAGGTAGGAGGCAGCAGGTTGCCCATCTCCAGTATTGAGAGGAGACCATAGTGTCTGCTCTCCTGTGGCCCACCCTCCTCGCTTCAGCTGCCACGCCGATGCCCAGGTCACAGAATACATCCTCGCAGAAGTTACCTTGGCTTAAGCTGGTCAGTACCAGGCTCGGGAGGGCCAGTCTGCCTGGTCTGGTACAGGAAGGCACCGCCCAGTCCAGGTGCTGGTTCCTTCCTACCTTTCTACCTGGGACAGTTACCTAACGAGGGACCCGATCAGGTTAGGGCCTCCTTCAGGCTAATTTAATCCCTCTGACATTCCTCAGTGACGGGCGATGAGCTGTATTTGTTCTCTGGCTGTCTTCTAATTTGGCTGGCTTTTCTCTTGGGTGTTCTGTGGCATTCTGTGCTGGGATATTGGTTCCTGTGTCAGGATCTGGAGAATGACATCTGGGACTTCTGGAAGTTTTGTTTGTGAGTTGTTCCCTGTGGTTTTCAGCACAGAGGGTTACGCTTTTCGGGTAAAGCCCCAAGTCTATGATGTCTTTGGAGTGTTTTGTTTCTTAGAACTCTCTCTTTTCTGTCTCTGATTATACATGGGCAGCTTTCTACAGCAGAAGGGGGTTTCCTAGCAAGCCTGGGGTACAAATGGGTACCCTGTTACCTATGGCCTAGTCACCTGTGATTCATTCCATGCAAGACCACGAAGACCGTTTTGTTGGTGGTGGTCAGGTTCAGGCGCTGACTTTTTCGACTACTAATGTCCTGCAGTGTTCCTATACCACCTACTCCGAGTATTGTAGGACACAGCATTGAGCCTACTGAATTCTGAGCTTGGGATGAGTTTGGCTGGTGATATCTAGGGATGCTCCTTGTCATTTTCCATCTGGTGGTCCTTAAGTCTTAGGCCATCAATGTGTCATTGGGCTGCCCCGGCATTTAGGGGTCCACGCACGTGGAAGTGCCTACCGTGGGTCTAGAGGAGCTGAGACTTCAGGAGATATATCACACAGCGGATGTGCTGTGTCTGGAAGGCTGCTATGGGACTAGGTCAGGGCTGGGGCCAGGGCTGTCCTCATTCTGAATCCTGACTGGGACGATCATCTCTGAACAGGTCCCATGGTTCTTGTGTAGTCCTGAAACTTTGGAAAATAAAGAGGGAGCTTTAAGATGACACTGGGAAAAGCTGGGGCCGGGGCTCCTAAATGTTAGGACGCTCTTTCTCAACTGTTGGCATCACCTGGGGTCTCCAGACGCTGGTATTTGGGGACAGACCAGAAGGTCAGTAACTCCTCAGTGATGAGAAGACACTCTGCTTGCTGGGACTGGGGCTCTTTTGTTATTAGTTTTATTATTGAAAAATTTTACTTAGATAATTAATCCCCATGCACTTGTAGGAAACAAGAGCGTGAGATGAACACCTTCATGGTTCCCAGTGCTCTCTTCTTGCAAACCCAGTGCACACGCCCAGCCAGGATGTGGACACTGGCACTGTCTCCCATGTGCCAACCTGACCATACTTCTAATGCCTTTCTCTGTGCATTTCTCAGCCTGACACAGTTCCCCATGGTTTCTCTGTTTCTCCCCTGATCTTCTTCCCCTGGGTTTGTTTTTCCAAGCTCACAGTCGGGAAAGCTTGAGTGTCTTCAGTGTGGGAGCAGGGGTTTCGTTGTCAGACAGCCTGGTCCCCACCCAGGACTGTAGTCTCTCATTGTGTGACCTTTGGCAAATGACCTCAAATCTTCTTTAGTTCCATCAGTAAAGCTGTGAGTTCAATGCTGCTTGCCCTGTGTGGAGTTCTTAGGATAAAGGTGCATAAGGGCCACGAACCCTCCTGCACAGCGAAAGTTAGGTTTCCCCACTCTGGTTCCTGTCTGTAGCTTCAGGCCCCGCCTTATACGGGTACCAGGGTGGCATTGGTTGGCAATCAAATCAACCTGGAGCCTGGGATAGGTGGTCAGTTGTATGCCAGGCACCATGAGAATTACAGAGGAGACAAAGGGGCAATTCTCACTTCAAAAAAACTTTGTACCCTAGTCGAGGAAGCTCTCCCGGCTCACACTTACGGTACAGATGGCTCCCTAGGCGAGATAATGAACTATAAATGCAAATGAGTGGTGCCCACCCAGAACTCCTGCAGCCTAGCAGCGATTGGGAACATTTCGATCCGTGGCAGTGTCTGGAAAGACTCCGAGGGGCGTTTGGAGTGGAACCTTAAAGGTGGGGCTCTGACTCCGCTCCCAACGAGACCACGGAAGTCAAGTCTTAATTTCCTCTCATGCTGGCCACACTCACAGGGTCCAAGGATGGAGAGGGACGGAATGGCTCTTCTGATTTTAAACAGAGGTCAGTAGAGGATGCGGAAAATGACCTAAGAAAGACAGTTAACGAGACAGAAGTAAAAGTGAGGTGTGTCTCAGGACGTGGGTTTGGAGTTTACTCCCCATAGTAAACCATTTCCTGGGACCTAAAGCTATCTTATTCCCAGGCCACACCGACTTGGTACACTAAGCCGTGGTGTAATTGCTACCAAAGCCACAGCCCAGAGCACTGATCTTATGCTCAACATGCAGCATGTGAGGCAAGCCCAGATCTTGCCTATGGATGTGTCTGTCTGTCTGTCTGTCTAGTGTGAAGCAGGACCTGTCTTTCTTTCTTTCTTTTTTTCTTTCTTTCTTTCTTTCTTTCTTTCTTTCTTTCTTTCTTTCTTTCTTTCTTTCTTTCTCTTTTTCTTTCTTTCTTTTTTTTTTTTTTTTTTTTTTGGTTTTTCGAGACAGGGTTTCTCTGTGTAGCTCGGGCTGTCCTGGAACTCACTCTGTAGACCAGGCTGGCCGCGAACTCAGAAATCCGCCTGCCTCTGCCTCCCAGAGTGCTGGGATTACAGGCGTGCGCCACCACCGCCCGGCAGGACCTGTGTTTCTAAATGGGGGATGGAGAACAATCCAGTGACTAAGTCCCAGAACACCATGTGACCAGCACTGTACTCTCCCAGTGCTGGCAGGGTCCCAGGGCCTGGTCTCAGCAGCCACGGGATTTGGTAGCCAAGCCTAGGAAGAGCCCATTGTTTTCTTGCCTCGCTCCTGGCTGTGTGGCTACTGGCTAGCTGGCTTGTTCATTGTTGCCTTTATGGAAGCCGCTGGGAGCCATATATTCAGCCACAGCTGGGCAGCTGGCACTCGCTCAACTTTTGCTATAGAATTTTCAGTGGTGTTTGTAAAAGGCTTTCTCTCTCTCTCTCTCTCTCTCTCTCTCTCTCTCTCTGTGTGTGTGTGTGTGTGTGTGTGTGTGTGTAGAAGAGAGAGAGAAAGGCAAGCATTAAGCCCCCTGAAAAGATAAGAGTAGTCTCCAGCAGTATGAGTTCTAGATTGTGAGAACTCACTGTAAACTGACCACGATTACTTGGTCGGGCCACCAGGACTGGGGACAGGGCTATGCCGAGGTCTTGCCCTCTATCTCTCCATCCCTGGATTTTGTCAAAGCAGCAGCAGCAGCAGCAGCAGCAGCAATGGTGAGAGTGAAGAATGTCTCCACTCTGCAGACGTTCAGAGCTTTCCCTGTGCTGGGCAGCGAGCTCTGTGCTGAAGGCTCCTGCCGCCTCACCCTGCTCCACCTTTCGTATGTAGTCAGCAGCCCTGCCTGAGAGGCACATCACATAACTGAAGTGTGGGACCTGAGTGGCTTTCTCCTGGTGTCACTCAGCTAGGAAACGGCAACGGGGACTTGAATTAAGATCTCCTCGATCAGGGGCTGGGGAGGTGGCTCAGCATTTAGGAGCACTGACTACTCTTCCAGAGGTCCTGAGTTCAAATCCCAGCACCCACGTGGTGGCTCACAACCATCTGTAATGAGATCCGACGCCCTCTTCTGGTGTGTCTGAAGACAGCTACAGTCTATCATACACATAACAAATAAATCAATTAAAACAAAGAAAGATCTTGATCAGAGTGATTGTGATATTTAGGCCCCTGAGAAGAACCTTCCAAGCCAAGAGGTCTTCCCTACATTCGTTTCTTCCTGCTGAGTCTCCACAGAAGGAAGACCAGCCTTGCTGGAGGCTTGGGGACACTTTGGGATCAAGTCCCTCATTTTGCCTGGGGGACGTGAGCCCAAGGAAAGGACTTGCTGATACTGAGCAAAACCAGGGACACCCCCAGCCTGCCTGGCTTACACACCGCTCTTCTTAGCCATGTGCTGCTTTGCCGTGTTTTTCAGTGCCTGAGCATGCTCAGTTCACACTCTACCATACTCTCCAGCCCCCAAAGCACTTGACTCCTCTATGGCTTCCATCTTCTGGCTTCCAGCGGCACCGCAGAATCAGCATGCACTGTCACTACTGTGCCAATGTGTCACAGCAGCAGTACACCGCACCGGCCAGTAGCGTTCAAAATATAAAAGTCAGGGGTGACACACGGAGATTAGAGCGTGAGACTGACTGACATCAGGGATATCGCTGGCCCCGGCAAGTGCGAGCTTACATACGTCTGTATTGACGTCGTGCCTGTAGCTTGTCTTTGGGGTCTGCTTTTGGATGGAAGCTTACAGGGTGGGCATCCTAAGAGTGATGCTGCAGCCCACTCTCTGGTTGTTTCTGATGCTGATAATGGCTTCCTCAGGACTATTTCATTCTGTTACAAGATGTGCTAGCATGAGTACTCAGCACCTAGGAGAACTGGTATGTCTTCTCACTGCTGATACTGTTCATTGTCAAGGGCATCTCCCTCTCACTGTCCAGGCAGGGAAAGACGCCGTCAAAACTGTGCTCGAGATGCCTCAGCAGGCTGGGCTATGGCCCATAGCTTTAGCTTGCATCCAGGTCATCTGTGGGGCGTGTTGGAGCACACATATGCCCATGCCGGTCTCTAAGGGTTGGAGCCCAACACAAGACTGCATTCAGGTAGTGGTCCTAGGTGACACCAACTCAGCATGTCCAGAGCTAGGACCAAGCTCAGGTCCCCTGACTCCCAGCTCTGTGCTCTGGTCCTGTGATGCTATCTCTGGTCCTCTGCTCTTGGAAATGCCAGCAGCTGAAGGTGCGGACCTCCTTCCCTGAAACTGAAACTGTCTCAATTCGGGGACTGTGGAGAACAGTGGTGGCAGGATTCTGGGGCTGGGAGCCAGATCCTGCCCCTGGTGATTCTTTCCTAAGACTTGCTCACACACTCATGTATTCATCCAGGAAACCTTTACCAAGGGCTTTCTATGGAAAAAAGAGGTGTGCCTGCCCCAAGGGCACCTAGGCAGACAGGCAGTCTACTTTTCCTGCCTGATCTGGTGACACAGCCTCACTGGCCACCCCCTGATGGGGAATGGGACCATTCTTTCCTTAAGGGACATCTTGAGAAGCAAGAACTCTGAGCCGGAAGACCCGATCCTAATCCCGGCGGATTTACCAGGCAACTTTATCTAGATCACTGTCCTTACTAGGCCTCAATTTCTTCTAGAAAGTTCAGTGAGTTACAAATGAAGCAGTGGTTAACAAGACTCCTTTCCCAGCCTGTGACTCTGGGGACTGGGACATTCAAATTGCTTGTGACAGTATTTGATTTCATTTCTGCTGTTAATGAATGAATACCTTAAAAATTTGTTTGTTTGGTTTTCTTGCTTATTTATATGTGTGCACGTGTTTTGTCTGCACGTGTGTATGTGTGTGTATGTATGTGTATGTCTGTGTACCATGTGTACTATGAGTACTTCGTGCGTCATGTGGTGCTGGGAATGTTTTGTCTGCACGTATGTATGTATGTGTGTGTGTGTGTGTGTGTGTGTGTGTGTGTGTATGTATATGTCTGTGTACCTTGTGTACTATGAGTACCTCGTGCGTCATGTGGTGCTGGGAATCAAAGCCGGTTCTAGAAGAGCATTTACCGCTTTTAACCCCTGAGCCGTCTCTCTCTCCTCGTTCACCTGAGGAGACTCTGCACACAGGGCGTGAGGGGTGCGCAGAGCCGAGCCGTCCCCGGCACGTCCATCCCTGGGGGCATCTTGCCTGCTGCACCCTGCTGCATGGAACTTTTATGGAGTTAAGGAGGAGCATGAACGAAACCTTTCACAAATGTGTTTGAACATGGCGGTTACCACACTGCACTCCTTCAGCAGTAGTAATTACATGGGCATCCGGCTGTTTCCAGGACTTTGAAAGGTGACAGTTACGGCCGCAGTGGACTTTCATTTCTCGGAAGTAAATATCTTTATTAAAGACGTGCATGTTCATAACTCCAGTCAGTTTCAGAAATATGTCTGAAAATGCACACAGCTGCACATGTGTGCATTTCCAGATGTGGGTATGAGGGAAGCTTTAGATTATCTTCATCTGTTAATATCTGATAAAAACCATTAGTGTGAAGTTCAACCCCTGAGCCTGGTGTGATAAGACATCTAAAAATGTTTTGTTTTTTTTTTTTAATCTAATTAACCTGAGACCCATTAAACAGTATTTGCTTTTACTAAATGGAAGAAAAGTTCAAATATGCTTTTATGGATATAATACTTATTAATAAATATATTAAAATAATACTTCATAAAAATAAAAAACAAAACGGATCTAAAACGGACGCTGCTCCGTCACAAAGAGAGCTTTGATTCTTAGCACCCACACAGAGAGACTCACAGATGCCTGTGACGCCAGCACCAAAGGAGCCTCTGTGGCCTCCATGAGCATGCATACACATGTGCACATACACACACAGAGACTCATGCACATACTTAAATAAAATAGGTTTCTAACAGACAAAGCCCAAACAGATACAGTTTCCATGGCAGCTCAAAGATGAGAAGGTAAGAAACATTGGAGAGAAGTCTCTGGACCCTCCTAGCTCTGCCGTTCTGGTTTCTAAGGTCCTGAGGGGACTGGAAACCCTGGGGGTGTAATGGTTTGGCCATGGACAGGACCAGGGACAGGGACAGGGACACACTCTTAGCCCTGAACTATTGTTGGGAATGAGACTGGACATGCTCTTTGGGAACTCATTTCTCAGAGAGCAACTTTCTCTCCAGGGTAGCAGAGAACTTTCTAACTACTAGAATGTTGGACGTTTGAGCCGAGGGAACATTAGAGGTCTTGAGATCTGATAGTGCTGACCCCAGACAGAAGGTGGAGAGAGAGAGAGCTGGAGTGGCCACTTCTGCATCTTGGGTATGCTGAAGCTGGTGCTGTGGGCTGTATTGGAGTTGCCAGAGACTCAGACCTAAGTGTAGACCCCCACCCCCGGCAGCTAAAATTTCTTTAGTGAAATTTAGTCCTTAGACAGGCGAACATGGGGCCTGGGCCTGGCTCTCCCAGGAGTACTGGTGTGGCACCCTGGGGCATGGAGGGACCAGCGAGTGTGAGGTCTGCCAGGCTGACAGGGAGGTCCAGGATAGCTGGGGCTACACAGTTAGCTCTTGTCTCAAAACAAAACAGAACAACAAACTAAAAACAAATGTTAGATGCTTTTGGGGGTGGCAGAGAGACCTCTGAATGAGGCCTGGGGTCCACTGGCAGGTAAGAGTATGATAGTCTGGTCAGAGAATTTCCCATGGACTTGGTTTCAGGGCACACATGGGTCTCCCCTAGTCCCAGTGTCTTCCTTCCTGTGTGGCTTCCTAGCGACCTGGCTTGAACTTTTTCATGGCCGCTGTTAACAGCTGAGCGGCAGATCCCAGGAAGCCCGTCCCAGATAATCTGCAGTTCACATTTGGTTTAGGAACAAATGACTCGGTACAATTTTTTAAATGTACCTAGATTATCCTTCCTAATTTCAGTCTTCGGTTAAGACTGAAAACGAATGCTTTTATGTACTTGGGAGTCCACGTGGAAAGTAGCCGGCTTAGAATACACTTAGGCTCTAAGGGAAGCTGTCCTGGGCCTGCTATTTCCTGCAGATAATTGAGGATAGCTTTTAGTTTCCATAATCACATTAGCTTGCGGGTTTTATATGTTAATCATCAATTTTGGCCATCCATCCCCCACCTGCCCTCTCTGAGGGAGGGAGGGAGGGAGGGGGGGAGGGAAGGAAGGGGGAGAGATAGAGAAAGACAGAGACAGGGAGGGAGGGAGGGAGAGAGAGAGACAGGGAAGGAGGGAGGGAGAGAGAGAGAGAGAGAGCCATTTAGGCCGTGTGGCCTCCTAGGCCACAAGTCTACAGCTCTCAGGCTTCCTGAGTATTTTGGGGTGTCTTCACAAAGCATTTTGGGGTGCCTTCACAAAGCAGGGGAAGCTCCAGACTTCTGACCTCGAACAGGTTCGTTGTGTTCCGGTCCTGTCTGTGGAGACCGTTGCTGCGTGTGTCCTGAGCTCAGCTGTTCACGCGGTTCTTGGTATCCTGTCAGGGCTGTGCCAGACTTCCCTATGTTGTGACAAGTTGAGAGCAGTCTCTGTGATGACCTTGGCTTCCTCACTGGGGGCAGGGAGTCCCCGTGGTGTGGGTGTGAATGAGTTTCTCTGCGGGGATTCTCAGAATACTGCCTTTCCTTGGCTCCCACCCGTCAGCCAGCTCCTGTGGTGTTCTCCTGAGTCTCTCTTGGCAAATGAGAGCCTTTGGGGAGGAGAGGAGAGAGGACAGAGCCAGCTGTAGGGCTTCTACATGGCTTTTTCTCTTTTTTCTTTTCCTGGGGAATTCCCGGTAAGCTTTCTGACTTGTCTCACAAGCCTAGTCTTGCCCACTAGCCTAACCAGGCTAACCTCAACCACCAAGCTAACCTCAACTACCAGCCTAACCTTTGCAGCTGTCATGTGGCGGTCCTCTCTCCCCCAGCTTCCGGTTTGATCTTGAAGATTCAGCAGGAACAGAATTCCTGGACTAGTATCTCTCTGTCTCTCTCTGACTCTGTCTCTCTGTCTCTGTCTCTCTCTGTCTCTGTATCTGTCTCTCTCTCTGTCTCTCTGTCTCTGTCTCTGTCTCTGTCTCTCTCTCTCTCTCTCTCTCTCTCACACACACACACACACACACACTTGCTCTCTTATTTGGCCTTGGGCTTTTGAGGGCGTGTATTGTAAGTGAGCGGGGCTGCACGTAGGTAGCCTCGCCTACCTGTTTGTGCCACATGGGCTTCTTCATTTTGGGCTGGCTTTTAACCCAGCCGAAACAGGGAGGGGGCCAGCTCAGCCCCTGAGAGCTTGGCCTGATAGAGCCTAGTTAGGCTCTCTCTCTTCCAACCCCCTGACCCAGGAAATCCTCTAAGCTGTCCTAATTACCTGTGGCTTCCCAGCAGATGCTGCCACAGAGGAGGGAGGGCACCCTTGTACACCCTGGGATTAACCCTCTGGTTACTCCTGTCCTTGTAGACACAAACCCCTCTACCATCCTTCGGGGCTGCCTAGCCCTTCCCCAGGCATACGCCACAAGACAGGCGGGCAGCTCATCCTAGCACCGGTCCACTTGGACTGGAGTCTTTCTTATCGTTCGGCATCAGATGAGTCTTTAGCTAAGGTCCCTTTTTCAACCCTGTTCAGGTAGGAGCTGCTCCGTCCCCTGGGAAGTCCTTGCTGAGTCTTCTCTGGGTCACCAGGCAACTGATCTTCAGACCCACTACCTTCAAGGATGCTGAGGCACCGAGGGTACCGTGCAAGACACTTACCAGTGCACAGAGTATCAGCGAGTGTGTGCTTTCCCAATGTCTCCCAGTGTCTGACCGTGCCCAGCGTCCCTGCATGGAGACCTTCATCTCAGCCTTCTAACAGTACTGCTAGGTGCTTTGATTGAGGGCCCTTAACCAGGATTCCGGGATTCAGGCTCAGTCAGCAAATAATCCATTCATGTAACTCTAGCACAATGCTCTTTTCACTGTCCAGGCTACAGTGTGCACACAGCTGAGTCCGTCCGGGGGGCTTCAGGTTTCAGAACATTTTCAGTTGGGGAAGTCCAACCTGCTTCCCTGCCTATAGAGGAGGGCAAGGATGTGTGCACGGGGCCCCTTGATAGCTCCACATAGGCAAAGGCGGGGAGAGGATGGCAATAGTCTCGCCTTACACAGCGCTCTACTTTAAAAGCTAGTTTGCCGAGGCTCAGTTCTCACGCCACAAAACAACAATCTCAGCCATGCCTAGGGGCTCAGGCCTGTACTCCCAGCTGCTGGGAGGCTGAGGAGGGGCATCTGAAGTTCAAGACCTGTAGAGGCAGCGTAAGCTAAGGTCAGTCTTGAGACCCCCGTCTCGGAAAGAAAAACCTGTGGCGATAGTGCAGTGGTACAAACTCTCCTCATGTGCTTGAGGCCCTTGGTTCGATTCTCAGCACACTCCTCAGAAAAAAGCTAACAAATTTAAAGTGAGCAATTAACTGACTTAGATTTGCTGTCTTTCGAGGCCTCATCCTGTTGGAGTTTGGTCTTGCTGTCTATTAATGCCTCCTAATAAGTGCGGCTCCTAAGACCTGGAGTCTGCACATACACTCAAGTGACCCTGCCCCTGAGGTTTTTGTTGTTGTTGTTGTTGTTGTTGTTTTCTGGTTGGTAAGTAAAGATGCCAACAGCCAATAGCTGGACAGAAGAGACATAGGTGGGGTTGAAGAGGGGAACTCCAAGGAGAGGAAGGTGGAGGAGGAAAGAGAAGCCACCATAGGTTAGGTGAGCCATCAGAAAAACATGGAGGGCTGGCCAATTAGAGTTAAGAGCAGCCCAGATGAAATGTAAGGAGTAACAACTCGGGATTATTGATAGGAAAGTGCACTCTAATAGCATAGAAGGTAGATCTCTGACCAGCTCTTGTGCTGCTTAGGGCTTGTTGTGAATAATATAAGCAGTGTGTCTTTTATCCAGGAACTGAATGATCAAAGGCGAGGTAGAAACTCCAGTTTGGGATTGAAACTTTGTACAACATCATCCCTTTCTAGTTTCAGAGGATATCTCCTATGCAATGAGCACCATGCCCACCCCTGTCCTCCTCAGTCCCCGGTGGCCATTTGAGTGCTTTCTCTGCATGGATTTAAGAGGGATGGATATTCCTGTGAAAACATAGAGCACGTAGATCGCTGCATCTGTTCCCTCGGCTTTCACTACTACCCTGGACGTTCATCCACAGTACGGCGTGCTTCAGTACTCCCTCCGACGGCTGAGCTATTCTGTGTTGTATTTACACACAGCTTCTCTCTCCATTCACCTGCTGGCGGACCTTCCGCTGCATGAAGGGGGCTGCTGAGCAGAGGCACGGTGCTTGTGTGAGTAGCGCGTTTTCCCGGTTGTCGGGGGAGATTGTCCGGGGTGGAGCTGAGGGCCATGCCATGGTCCCTGCAACCCTGCAATCCACAGCGGCTGGGTTACTTTGGAGCCACACCGACACAGGGTGGGACTCTGCCTTGTCCGGTCTTGCTGGCTCATGCCTGTCTCTTGAGAGAAGGTCCCTCTTCCATCTCTGCCCACTGGACGGTAGGTTCTCTATCCTCCTGGAAGCAAGCCCGATGCTGTTCCGTGTCTCACTCCTGCTCTGCCTTCAGCCTCCTGGCTTCCCAGGCTAGAGGGTGGAACCGCCAGAAACTGCATGGTCCGTGATGGAGGACAGGTCCTATCTCCTGTGCCATCCGCCCCTGCCTACTTGCCTGCCAGGGCTGTGGCTGGGTTCAGGGCTGGTTGTTCTGTCTTTCCTGTGGCCTCTGCCTTACCGATGGTAGGAACGCATGGCATCTTACTGTCTCTGGCCCCATGGGACTGTTTTCAGTCCTGCAAAGCTACCCAGGTGGCTTACAGGGTTTCCTAATTAGGTGGCATTCTGTTTTCTAGGGCTACCCAATACAAATACCACAGACCGGGTGGCTTCAATGTCAGACACTCGTTTCCTCCCATTCGGAGCTAAAGTATGAGATGAAGATATTCCCAGGGATACACTCTGAGCGCTCTCCCTGGGGTTATAGGCGGCCACGTCCTCTGCGTCTTCACACCCTTTTCTCTCTGTGCCTGTGTACTCCCTGGTGTCTTATCAGGCTATTATTGGACTAGAGCCCACCACAGTAACTGCATATTTCTTCGCTTGCCCTGGGTTGGCATTGCAGCAGGAGTCTGAAGACAATATATACCAGGTAGCCGGAAGAGCAAAGCCTCGTGATGACGAGAGACAGCCCGGAGTGTGTAGAGGAGACCTTGTGATTCTCTGGACTCTGGTTGGGTCTCAGAGTGACTCGCTGAGGCAAATTCAGAGCAAGTGGAGTGGAAGGGACAATAATGATGGCAGGGAAGAGGGCACCGGGGGCTTTGCGAAGGGGAGAGAACCACTATCCCCATCAATAATTTATTCCCGGGTACCAGGCAGGAAGGGGTTGCCATGGCAACAGGCCTGCCTGACTCTTACCTCTCTGAGCATTCCCTTCTTACCCAGCTCCCCTCTCCCACTTCTCTCTCTCTCTCCTTCCTTGCTTTCTAGTTGACATTTTCCTCCCCCCCCCCTCATTTTTTCTTCTGTGTCTTCAGAGACTTCTTGTGAAGTAGAGACTGCCTGCCTGCACCTGGGCACACTCCCAGTCACATGTCATCTCACTGCAGGGACCTTTGGGCCCTCGATGGCTGTGGCCACTCTCTCCACCTGGTCTAGGACCTTCACTTCTGATTCGAAAACGTCAAAACTAAGGGGTCCCTCTCACGGGCTGACCCCTGGTCTCTTGCCTTAGCACGAGGACACTGGGTGGTTTTCGTCCAACCTGTCTGGTGGCCTCCCCCAACTCAACAGCATGGACTCTAGCCATGCTCTGCGCCCTGTAGCAGGTCCCCCTGGACTCAGAGTGACACTATGAGGGAAGCATCATCCCATCACAGCCTGCAGCAACCAGCCCTCAGTTCCTTCCTGGTCTCTATGGTAGGAAGATTCTAGCAGCATGCTGTTCACTGGAAAGTCGTGTCCCACACTCTGCCCTAGTAATTGCTGTGATGGGGACTTCATCTTGGTGCCACACAGTAGGAGTCAGATTTCTGTGTGGTTATGGCAGGAATGAACAGAAGGCCAGCGGCAGGCTCCTTCCCGAGCCTCTGTCTCAGTATTTCCCCGAAGCCCTCTTTGCTCCAACAGCTAGACTAAACGAGACCATTGAAAATTTCAAGTTATTGTCTCACTTTAGAATTTGCTGCTCCCCTGATTCACTGGCTTTCATAACTAGTAAGAGACCCGGGCCTGTAATAATCATTTAGACCTTCACAGTGTTAGTCTTGTAATTGCTGCTAAGGGTCTTGCCTTTCTTTGCCTTGGTAAATCCTCTTGCATAAAGATTAGGGAGATGTAGCTGTAGGCCAGTGGGGTGGTGGGCGGGCTCAGTGGCTGCATGATGGTGCATCTCTGATAAGGCCGGAGCAGGGATACAGATACACCCCAGGAGCCAGGAATGCCTGCTAGCATCGCTGGGACTTAGGACAGGAAGGGGAGCCAGCCGGAGAGCGAGGCTGGGGAGCTCTGGCGACCACCAGCTGCGGGTAGGAAGAATGATATCGGTATCGGTATTGCCGCCGCCAGCTCTCCCCTCACCCTCTGCAGACTGCAGTTTGTAATCTGACTGCCTCGATGTGAGGCAGGGTCAGGGTGTGTGGGATCCACAGCTGCTCTAAAGGCCCCCCTCTCACTTTCCTCAGAGTCTCCCTCTGCCCCTCCCCTGAGAATCGTTTCCACCCTGGCCCCGTAATCCTCATCAAACTGTTCAGGATAGGCCTGATAGGTTGAGACAGTGAAAGGCCAGGGCGCTGGGTTGATGGCCGCTGGGCAGCGTCCTCTGTACTGTCCTTTCTCCTTCCTCAGCCTCAGGGTCTCAGCCCTGCCGCCCGGGAGAGTTACTAATGGCTCCACAGCCACTGCTCTCCCGTCCCCAGACCTCTCCTACTGGAAGCCAGCACAGGCCTTTCTCCTTCCTTTTCATGGTAAAATGTTGTTATAAATAGTATTTGGGGGGTTCTACCCCACTTTTGATCACTGAGTTCCCAAATAAAAGACACAAAACCTTTCCATGTGTAATACGCCTTGAAGCACTAGAGCTGGGCGGGTGTCGACCCTCTGTGCTGTTTCGTCTACTTCTCTGTCAGTAACCCTGAGATACTTGCCGTGTTCCGCCGAGGTCGCCCCTACTCCAACAGCTGGCCCTCGTGGCCATGCTCTCAGGATCCACCTACCCCACGATGACTTCCTTCTTCCTCCCCATCTTCTCCTCTGTCATGGTTCCTGTCTCAGATCCCCAAGCTTGGGAACTGAAGCCCCATCTACCTCTCTTCTGCCCAGCTACAGGCTGTAGGCATCTTTATTAACCAATCAGGGATAACTTGAAGGGCAAGGGTTATACAACGAAAGCTGGTATACGCGAGGATCTGCTCATCTTGGCACAACCAGATTTTGGGGTACAGAAGTTAGCATTTGAATACAAGCAGTATTAGACCAACCCACTACAGTAATATTAATATATATGTGTGTGTACATATATGTGTGTACATATGCATATACATGTACATATACGTATATGCTTTACATTTAAATATTTTTCCCCTAGTGCTAGAGTTGGAACCCAGGGTCTTTCTCATACCAGGCTTCTTGTACCAAGCTAATTGGCATCTAGTTCCAGGAATTTTGTTGCCCCCCAGAGGAAACCCTCTGCCAGTTAAGAAGTCATTTCCCTTTCTGGGTCCCCAGCCTCTGACAACCACTTGTTCTGTCTCTGGACATTTCACATAGCTGGCATCTCGTAACCTGCCTTGGGGTATCCAGTCTCTTCTGCTTATCATGTGTGCAAGGCTTAAACTGTTGATCTGTTGAGCTTCGGTACTTGATGCCTTATCTGTAGACAAGATACATGTGGATTTATCTAATCATCTGTTGGCAAGTTCTTAGGGGCCTTTGCACCTTCTGAGGTAAGAGTTGCTACCGTGAACACGTCAGTGTGTAAGTTTTCTATTTGAACAGTGTTTTCCGTTCTCTGGGGGCGCACACAGCCACGGTGGAATGGCAGACACATGAGGACTTGGTGTTTAACCACTGGAGAACTGGCCCATCTGGGTTACCTCTTCACCTCTGCGTTTGCAGACCGTCTGCTCCCTGTGCTGTCGGGCTCATGACTCAGGTACGCGAGAGAAGTTTCTGGTTCCCAGTACTGGTTAGGACCGAGTAGCGTGGTGATCCTTGTGAGGGCGTGTCACCACAGCCGCTGAGTCCTTTCCTACCGTTGTGCTGCTGTTAGCACTGCCCCAAGCTGCACCTTTGTTTCTTTAGGGAAGCTGGTGCTCAGAATCCAATATCATCTTCCAGGGCAGAGCCCCGAAGGCTCCTCTTTCTTTGCTTTTGACACAAAAACTATTCCCAGCTGCACCACGCCCTCCGCTTCTTTCCCAACCTTCCGCTTCCTCTTTCAACCTAAGGAAGAAGATCACGTGCACTCTGATAGGATGCAATCACACCTCTTTAAAAGGTGTGGGGCAGGCTTTGAAGCCAGTGCCATAGAGAGAGCTGAAAAAAAAAATCCACTCTAAGTTTGAGCGGTGCATTGTCGGCTGTGTAGATAGGTTCCCAGGGGACCTCTTTGAAGAAGGCAACACTCATTTAAATGTATAAATTTCAATTCATTTGAAAGAAGAGTCAGACAGCTTTCTAGGCTTATAAAAAAAAAAAGCTGCTGTGAATGGATATTGAGTTATGTACGCCTTTAGGAAATTAAAGGAAGACGTACCTTTCAGGTGTTTTAAGGGGGTGAAGCCTAAAATAAAACCGGGCAGTGTGGTCGGTAGGGACGGAGGCAGTGAAGCCAGGCTTGGAACAGGTGTCATCTTCATACGGATGGAAGGATCCCTAGGGAGGCTGGCTGGGGAGGGACCGTACAGAGAACACTGCTGCGTGTGTTGCTTTCCATGGGTGGCAGGGGGGGAGCTGGGGGCAATGTGAAGAGAAGCTTGGGGGGAGGGGATGGTGAGACACAGGTGGTACCTTGGTGAATTAAGTTTTGAATGTTTTAAATAAGATGTTTCCTACTGTAACCTGGGCTGTCAGGGATGCCCTTTAAAAATGAAGTATTTTAATCAGCTTTAGAAGGTTCTGGAAAAGTAGCTTTGGGCACCATACCGAGGCCAGGGATGTTTGGCTGGATGGGTAGAATGGGTCTCCTCCTTGTTCAAACCTCGGAGCTAGCAAAGATGGAGAGAGGTCCAGGGAGTAGCCCAGGGGGAGGGTGATGGCTAGGGAGGCGTTATCAGATTTTTAGGAAATTTCAGAGGCTGCAGCGGCCGTTGGTGACACTGTCCTCATTTGCAACCAGGACTGAAAGTAGACGACAAGGTCGGGGCGCTTCAGAGCCAAGAACAGTCACTCACTCCCAGGGTTCAAGAATACCGCCCCGCCCCCAGGGAAGCAGCCCCTCTGCTGTTTCTTTGGGGTCACATATTTGGGGCTTGCCGGCAAAGCGGGGCAGGGCGGTGCAGCTTATTGTTTTTTTAATTTTTAAGTTGTAGACATACAGATATTTAAGTGATGAAAACCATTTATCCCAGCCCATGCCTTTCATTGATTCTGCGTCACATCAAAGAACTCGTTTTTTCCGCTCAAGGACACGAGAGCTGTATTTTATTTTATCATGAGAGTGTTGTGGTTCTAGCGCTAATATCTTGGTCACTGATCCATTTCGATTTAATTTTTGTTTATAACTGAAGCATATACCGAAGGGCTCAACTTTATTATTTATTTATTTATTTATTTATTTATTTTTGGTTTTACAAGACAGGATTTCTCTGTGTAGCTCTGGCTGTCCTGGAACTCACTCTGTAGACCAGGCTGGCCTCGAACTCAGAAATCCGCCTGCCTCTGCCTCCCTAGTGCTGGGATTAAAGGCGTGTGCCACCGCTGCCCGGTCTATTTTTATTTTTTAATTTTCACACAACAGCGTGGCTGTGCCGGTGCCATTTGTTGATGACACTCTTCCTCTCTCATGGTGGTAGACTGGGGCTCTTATCTCATACATTGTTCATAAATGTACCCGTTGATCTGTGGACTCTCTGTTGAGTTCCATGGTTCTGTCTCTGTTTAGCACACTGATTTCCTCACCGTGGCTGAGAGGGTGAAGTAGGAATGTCTGACTTTGCTGTTTCAGGGTTGTCTTGGCTACTTGAGCTTCCTGTGGGTTTTAGTCTTCACTGGCGCCCCTTTGTGGACACATGTACTACTTTCTACTGGACGGAGGCCGAGCTTCCAGGCCTCGGGGATACGGGTGTCTTGGCTTGGTGCACACTGCCACACTAGTTTCTCATCTGTGCCACTCTCTTCTCCCAGCAGTGCCGTGACAGACCTGTCCACTGGGCCGCATCTGCACAGCGCTTAGCCGGTCAGCCCTTCCAAGAGCCTTGGCTCTCTGAGTCCAACACTGCTGCCCCCTTCATGGGCGGCACGAGTATCGGGTCCCTTCTCCCAGCACCAGGCCCTAGAGAGTGCTCCCTGCCCCCTCTCTGTCAGTGGCTATGGGGTTTGCTCCTCTCTGGACCGGAGATCTGGCTGTCATGGAGACTGACCAAGCCCAGATTCACTGAGCTAAGGCTCTTGTTCATTCAGGAGAACTTTGGTCTTGGAGACTATGTCTAATCAGGTAGCCATGTTGGCAGCAGGAGTCAGACATGCATTCTAGTGTGGATGGGACCGTGCGATCCATGTCAAGCCCTTGAGAGGGGTCAGTTCTTAGGTAGCCATGCTTCTTGAGAATGAAGACTCTGCCTTCTTCTCATGCAGAACCTGAGTCCAGAGACACAAAGGCCCTTGGCAGCCAGTCCCACAGCACATCAGGGCTGGTGACTCTCTGATTTCCATCTTGTCACTACCAGCCCTCCCAGCTTGAGACAGTACTCACTCTTGACCTCGCCAGCTTGCTGACGTCATAGGTCAGTAAATGCCTCTTTACAAGACATCAGATGAGGAGCCGGAGGCACTGCAAAGACGGGGTGGGCTTCCTGGCGGTACGTTACCCTGGGATGCTGTTCTCATTGCAACGAAAATAGAATGGAGCCTGTGCATAGGGAGGACTTCCGTGGCCTGCCTTGAAAACCAAGGGTGGGCTGCTCACCTCCAGCTGAAGGCTGGGCAGACTTCGTGGAGGAGGGAGCATGGCACTAGAGCCTTCTTCAGTCAGGGCTTGCCAGGAAGAGATGAAGCAAGAGACTGAGGATCAGAAAAGGCCAAGGTGGGCAGGTGGCCTTCCTCTGCATCTGGAGAAAAGCAGGTGTATCAGATTACTGTATGTTGACAGTGAGGCCACCGGTTGTCCACCATGGGACGTGGGTTGTGTTCTGCAGACCAGGTGACCCCGTGCTGCTCTGTCTTCAGCAGAAGACCATTCTAGTAATAAGAGGGAGACCACCAGCCTTTGATTCCTTCCTTCCCTAGCTTCTGCCTCTACAGGCACCATGAACACACACTATGCACACACAAATACCATGCACATACGGAGACAGAGCTATTATGCACAGATCAAGGTAGACCTGCATACCCCAAGCACACATGCAAGACTCAATTTTAAAACATAAGTTTATCTAGTGTATCTCACCAGACATACACATATATCCCACCACCCTTAACAATGGCCTGTAAAACCAGCTGCACACACATGTACAGAAGAGATACCTGTGTACACCTGAGACTGACTTGTACCCATGTATACTGAGTCATACTAAGACACATACTTATAACAAGACAGACAGATATCTGAGAACAGATGTGCCCACACACCAGGAAGGTGCACTGAGATCACACTGTAAGAAACACACTGGGCCACACTTGCATATACTCACTGGAGCACACATGCATACCCACAGAGACCAAAACCCTTCCCCAGAGACACACACGCTCCCACAGACTCACAACTGCACACTTTTGCACTGGCACAACCACAGCCTGACCCAGAGAGCCACACCTTAGCAGAGACAGGGACAGGCCCATGAGGTCCTGACTTGGCCAGACTGCTCTTAGAGACTTGCATTAGTCAGACATTCATGTGGCCCTGACCAAATACTTTAGAGAAACATCTTCAGAGAGGGATTGCTTGTTTGGCCCATGCTTCCAGAGATTTCAGTCCAGCATGGAATGCGGATGTGGCCGAGCAGAGCAGCTCACACCACAGCAGCCAGGAAGCAGAGACAATGTCTGAGAGAGCTTCCCCATCTCTCTTTGATTCCATTCAGGCCCAACAGACTTCGGGAAGGTGCAGCTCTCATTCGGGGCAGCTCTTCTGCTTAGCTGGTCCTCTCTGTAAACCCCGCCCATCACACACACACCCCGCTGTGTGTTTCTTTAATCTACTTTGCTAGATTCCTTTATCCTTTTCTCAGTCCTATCAAGTAGTCAGTCACGATAGCACATTTGCCTCATTAACTTCAGTGCCTGACTTCTGCACAGCTGCTGCCAACCTGTGGGCTCTGGGTTTCAGCCCTGGACTCAGGGGTGGTTGTAGCCCAAGTGTAAGGCTTTCCTACAGCTCCGAGGGAGATACCCAACCTCCGCTTAAGCTCTTCTGGTAGAATCTATCATGACCGCAAGTTCTAAAATTAACATTTGATTTCCAAACTGGACCAGAGTATGTACCCAGAAGTCAGCTGTTAGCTGACAGGCAAGGCTGGAGGGCTTCTGGCTTGCTCAGCCTACTCCTGTCCCCTCTGCCTGGCAGTCTTGGGCCACAAAAGCCAGCAATCCTTTAAGTCATGGCATGGCAGATCCATCCCAACGTGAGAAAGCCAAAAGGTTCGACTTGATACGTGAGGTCACCTGGAGGGGGAGGGGCTATGGCCAGAAGGTGAGAGCCCGTGAGGGTGGAAAGCTGGGCACACACAACACCACTGCCTGGCCAGGGTGCCCTGAGCCTGGCCAGGGTGCCCTGAGCGCTCCTCCAGGCCCGCCAGCTGTCACTGCAGCCATTCTGAATCGACTTGCCTGCTGTCCTCTGGGTATGTGACCCACATTCAGGTGGGCCGGCAGCTCTCTTCTCCGCCCACATCCCTCTCCATTCCTGTCCTCCCCACCCCTGTTTCCATTCTGGGGAGTCAGCTTCCAGGGCTGGGAAAGGAGACGTACCTCCAGGAGGCTTGGAGAGATGGCCGGTGGGCTGCTTGGGAAAAAAAACCCAGGGAAATGGCAGACTACGGTAGAAATATCGAGCTGAGCTCCCGCAGCGGGGAAGCAGGGAGGCAGAGGCGCGGCAGCTGCCTTCTGGGGCTCCCTACTCCCCAGACACCAGGACAGTCCCTTGAATGCCCACCAAGTGTCCTCGGAAGCAGATCTTCCCCTATCCGTTTCTCTTTAGCGTGGGCTAACTCTGGGCTGAGCTCAGCTCCCTCCCTGCCCTCCTCTGGAAGGGGTTGCTTTTGCAGGGGACAGACTCAGCCACCCACCCTGACTCCAGGACACCTGCTCTGTTTCAGTTCTAACCCTAGGCCCACACAGCCACCCCACATACTCTTCTCCAACTCCCTGTTCCCCACTAATGTCACTCCTATGTTTGTTGTAGGCCAAAGAAGTGGCCCATCACCAGCCCTGGAGAGAAGCAGGGCTCTGGGCAAGGTGTGGGCTTAGAGGAGCCCAAGGCAAAAGCTGTTGAGTCTGTGATGCCTGGTGGGGTGGACAGACAGGCCACCTCAGATGAAGATGTCCCAAGGGATGGCTGTATGCCAAGCTGAGGCAACCATCTTCAGTGCTGTAACCGCCACACCCCTGTGGACAAACGTCATTTATGTCTGTTCCAGAAACTTTAGAAAATATAAACATAAAGGAGAAAACACACATTTTCTATCATTTTACTCTCAGTGACAATCGTTCTGTTTTCCACTTTATTAAGATATTATTTTATAGTTGTGTCATGTTGCTTGTGGTGATGAAAGTTTAATCTTTTAAAATATTTACCATACACCTCAGGCACTGTCCTTTACTGGATCTGTGTAATTTAACATGTTAATAAGGAAACCAAGGCCCAGTACCCTGTCCAAAGTAACAGTCTGTAAAAGACAGAGCCAGATTTTGAACCCAGGCCCTTTGGTTTCGGAATTTATAATTTCTATTTTCTTTTAAACTGAGGATATACTGTGATCGTTTGTCATTTCCCCTTAGTAATAGCTAATCTCTATTATTGCCATTTTTTTTCTCTTCTGGAAATGTCCTTTCATCTATATGGGTTTGAAATTATGGTCCGGCTAATACTCAGAAAATAATCTGTCTGTGTGAACAGGTGTGGACTTTTTCTTGACATCATTCCTTAAATAATACAGAAGAACAGTGATTTACACATTGTTTAAATCACACCAGGAACTATACGTAGTGTGGGGAGAATTTAAAGCCAGTGCAGGTTCTGTGCAGTGTCCGCAGGGCCTGGAACACTGCTCCCGCAGGTTCTGGGGGGCGTCTGTATTCCCATGAGCCTTGACTGAAGCATTCTTGCTTCCTTGAGTTTTCATTTAACATCCACTTCCAGAAATGAACTTTATGGAACAGAGGGTATAAACATTTTTTTGTGTTTTTCTTTGGGATTTGGTTTTTTCGAGACAGAGTTTCTCTGTATAGCCCTGGCTGTCCTGGAACTCACTCTGTAGACCAGGCTGGCCTCGAACTCAGAAATCCGCCTGTCTCTGCCTCCCAGAGTGCTGGGATTACAGGCATCGGCCACCACCGCCCGGCTTTTTTATTTTTAAGATTTATTTATTTTATCTATAATAAATACACTGCAGCTGTCTTCAGACACACCAGAAGAGGGCATCAGATCCCGTTACAGATGGTTGTGAGCCATCATGCGGTTGCTGGGAATTGAACTCAGGACCTCTGGAAGAGCAAGTAGCCAGTGCTCTTAACCGCTGAGCCATCTCTCCAGCACCGGGCATAAACATTTTTAAGAACTTCAACTGTTCTAGACTTCCCACTCTCCAGAGGAGGGTTTGGAGAAATCAAGTCCCACCCCAGCTTGCCCATCAGAGGCAAAAATAGTGTGGCGACCAGTCGAAACTTGGTTCCCGAAGGGTCACTGTAGGGACTGGAGGTGTTTGGTCAACAGAAGTGTCACGCACGGAGGGTTGAATGGAAGAGAGAGATCTGTCCCCAGACTTTTTTCACAGAAGTGGGCCAGTGGGCAGAGGCTGTGGAGAGCCTCGTCTGCCCGGGATAGAATAGGATTGGTGTTGAATAACCCTGGCATGGGTTCACGTAGGACATGCATATAGGGCAGGGCTGGTTCCAACGCCACCACACAGCACCCCCACACGACGTTACGTCTTTGAGTTATAACGGGGGTCTGCTCCCTGCTGCCCCCACCTTAGGGAGCCTGGTCCAGGCTGGTACCTCTCCCTGTCGATCCCCTCAGCCTGAAGAGCACAGCCTGGCTTGTGTCACAGGCCGCACAGCTCCTCCATTATGCATGGGGGGCGGTGCACAGCGGTGAGTGAGTGAGCCAGGCTGAGGGAGGGGACAGGCCGTTATTAATAAACAAGTTATTGTGTGGCGTTCCATTTACAGAACTCTCCGAGGACGTGGTGGGCTTGAGATAATAAAGCCCTGTTTATGTTACACGGGGCTGGCGAGCCGCAAGTGGGAGCTGGCGGGGAGTAGGGGCACCAGGAATCGTTTTGATTCCTCCTTGCTCGGGTGGGGCTGCTGTCTTCGCTCTACAGAACGCCAGCACTCAGGGGAGAGGATCTAGCTGGGATTTTACTCAGGCTTAATTTTGCTCACCCACCCGGATGGCCTAGGGCCTAAGAAAGGCCAGCTTTCAACATCTACGTGTCCCTGAGGAAGGCGCCGACCAGTGGAGACTGGACAGGCCAGGCGAGGTAGGTGGTAAGCTCCCCTTTACTCCCCACCTCCTGCCCACCGCTTCCCCATTCCGCTCCGACCTTCTGAGGCTCCCTGGAGGTGTGTGCTGGGACAGCTTAGCTGAGAGGTGGTTTGGTAGGTCAGGATTTGTAGACAGGCTAGAAGGCAGAGAGCGGCACTGAGGGGTCTTGTGTTCTTAGTAGGGTGAAATTTTTACAAGAAACGGGGCAGAGGACAAGTATCCAAAGCCCTGATGAGGGTGGGCAAGGGCGTCCTGGTCTGTGAATGAGGGATGTTTAGGAAAGGGAGACGGCTGAGGGGCTGTCAGGGGACCGATTCGTGGGATTAAGTCACAAGGACCATGCTCGCTCTGAGCTAGTCTTCTCCTGGGCAAGTATCTCTACTATCCTCCACCCTTTGCCCTGGGCATCCGGATCCCAAGCTTCCTCCAGCAGAGGCTGTCTGGCTCAGTGTCGGTGCCTCTGGATGTCAGGGCAGAGATGCAAAGCCGCCTTTGGGAAGAGGTGCGAATAGTCTTTGTCAATTGGCTTCTTGGGAAGAGATCACGAGCTGCTTCTTCTGAGAACCTTACTTCCTGTCAGTCCTGAGTGAGAATAGGGAGCCCGAATCTGGTCGGGTCTGAGTCACTCGGCTCTGCTGGAATCTGATGGCCCCGGCTGGCCCTTGTTGTTCGGGGCAGTTCTTTCCTGGCACAGCTCTGAGGTAGAAAACCCCCTTCCGGGACGGGCTCTGTGTAAGTGGAGGTACGCCAGTGGGAGGGAGGGAGAAGACAGAAGACAGTCTTCTGCCCTCAGGCTCCTTGAGGCAAAAGTTTGGCTACAGTGACTTTTAAAGTTGTTTAGATTGAAGAGTCAGTGATTTTTTTTTTTTAAGCTCAGAAAGACCACATTAGGTCCAGAAGGAACAGATCCCAAGTTCTGAAGGAATATTGCATTGCTTGCTGAACCTTGAGGGCTCAATCGTTTAAAGGCAGTCCGGTCCTCCCCCAAGGGCAGTGTCTGGAAATGGGAAAGTCTGGGACACTCCCTTACCATAGAGCACAAAAAAAAAAAAAAAAAAAAGAGCACGATGCACCCTCGCCCAGCTTCTTTGGGGGTCCGAGGAGGAGACATGGAGCACAATCACAGAACCCCCACAGTCCAATGTAGCACCCCACCCCCACCCCAGCCCCCAGTTCCTGGGAGTACCTCCTCCTCCGTTCCTGGGAGCACTTCCACCCCCACCCCTTACCCTATCTCACCCCATCCCCTATCCCCCCACCCCACCCCCATTCCTGGGAGCAGGCTGTTTCGTGATGTACATCCCAGGCCCCCTGCTTTTCTGCCTACAGAGGATGTGGCCTGTCTTGTCAATGAACCATAGGCTGCCTGGAGCATACCTGGCTTGGAGGAATGACCCAATGTCCTCTGACACGCCTTTGAGGGGCAAGAGTGGGAACTCTTGGCTCTGTCCCATGCTTGTCAGTTGTTAGGCATAGTTACTGGAAGGATTAGGAAGCAAAGAAGGTCTTCGCTAGAGGCCAAAGTAGGCCAAGCTGTTGGTCACAGTTCTTTCTCTGAGGTCAAGGCTCATGGTGCGCTGGAAGGAACTAGAAAGTTGGCCTTGCCCCATGTTGGTAACACAGCCATGACTTTAGCTTCTGTGCACGGAGGTCTTACCCCGTGACAGGCTGTCCCCTGAGCACTGGATGCCCAACAGAGCCGAGTGACTCAGACACAGCCCTCAACAACTTTTAGTGTCCTTGTGTTTCATAAAAAGAGGAGAAACCGGAGGTCTGTTTGGTGGCTTCGGTGTGGTAAGGCGTGGGGGAGGCAGGTGGAGGGTGGGGGGGGCGTGGGGGGTTGGTTAGGGAAGCCTCTGCAGGCCTATGCCGAGGCATGCCTTCCCCCTGAGGGACCAGCTACATGGATTAGGTATAGTTAGAATAGAGTTTATTCAGGGCATGGGGAGGGGAATTGAAGAGTAGTAGAGACAGAGAAAGGCAGAGAGAGAGAGAGAGAGACAGAGACAGAGACAGAGACAGAGACAGAGAGACAGAGAGAGAGAGAGAGAGAGAGAGAGAGAGAGAGAGAGAGAGAGAGAGAGAGAGGAGGCCAGCCCTGAGCACATGGAGAGAGAGATGGGGAGGGGGAAGAGTAAGGAAGCAAAGGCAGGAGAAGGGGGCGAGCAGCCCCTTTTATAGTGAGTCCGGCACGCCTGGCTGTTGCCAGGTAACTGCGGGGCGGAGCCTAGACTAAATGCCAACAGTCCTGACTTTAGAATCAAGGAAACTGAGGCGAGGGAAGTTAGCATACCATCCAATGTCGCAACCAGTAGCAGGGCCCAAAAACATATGTTCTGGAAGCTCTTATCCTGACTTCTGAGGGGTCGATGACAGAGAGGATTATTCTGGTAAAGAATACCGTCTGATGCAAAGAGATACCTCCTGCCATCAAGGGAGGGGCTGTGTGAGTGTTCGTCCTTAGAGAGCCTGGAGAGTCCTGCTTAAGCAGAGTGCTCCTGCCGGCTGGACCCTGGGTTGATGGCCACCCAGCACTTTTCCTTCTGAGGACTGTGGCAGTTGTCCTCTGTACTTTAGACCTGCAGCTGCTTGCCTATATGAGATGCTAGACTATGGATCTGTAAGTACAGGCCACTCTTAGAACCGTGCTGGGATGATGGTTCTAGGCAGAGGCCAGGGTTGCTTGAGAATTCCCAGAGGAAGAACCATCCCCAAGGAGCTGGCTTTAATGGAGATTTCTTTATACCCTTCAGTAGGGTGAGACTATTACCTAGAAAGAAACCCGAGGCTTCTGTCCTACTCCGTTCTCAAGATTCCCCTACCAAGTCCAGGCTGTGCTTTACCTCTGTAAGGAGAACCCAGAATCCTACACTTGTGTTGGAGGCAGCTGCCAAGGCCTGAGAAGTGAGGGGAAAGGCCTTCAGTGGGACTTGTGAGACCGTCTGAAGCACCTCCTCCTTCTCTGCCATACAGTCTGTGGTAAGGCAGCCGCTCTGAGGAGAATGTCTTCCTCCTGAGGAGCTGTGAGGGGAAGGACAGCCAGCATCCCGGGGCGTCATGAAGCATGGTGGTCGGGTTGCGCGCTGCCTGTTTAGTTCTGCCTCCTGTCTCCTCCCCTGTCAGGTGTGATATTCATAGTGCCTGCCTCTCAGTGACTGATAAACTGATGTTTGAAACCAGGAAGGAGCAGAGGAGGAGGAAGAGGAGACCCCCCTGTCCGTGTGCACATGGCTACTGTGTGGTTTTCCTCAGCCCCAAGCCACTTCATACTGGAGTACAGGCCACGTGTAGATGTGCGCTTGCGTACCAACACTGCCCAGCTAAGTCTGACTCAGCTTCCTAGCTCTGTCCCCTCCACCCTGTTTCCTGCTGCGTCCTGTAGTTACAGGAGCCAGTCCTGGGCCCCATGCGCCCTGCTAGCTACTTCTGCCCAGACTGTCTTTGGTCTTGTTTGGGGTCTCTGGAGGTGAGCTCTCTTGCCTTTGGTGCCAGTTTCTTACTTCCTGTGTCTTTCTCACAGCTCAGCAGTATCCTCCCTGCCTGGGGACCTGGCTTCATTCCATACCCTCTTTGTGCTTCAGGGGCTCCCTGGGGCCCTCCCTGCCCCCAGTTCTTGCATCTCCTGCAGACATTCTGGATCCTCCGCCCACCTCTCCACCTCCTGGCTCCTGTCCTGATTAGACCTGCCCCGCCCCCTGCCCTTCTCCGCCTCTTCCCTCCCTTTCTCCCACAGCCTCCCCAGCTGGTTTGAACCTCCTCTGTGTGTACTTCCCAGAGGCTCAAGCGTGCTTTGCATTCCTCAAAGGAGCTTCTCTCTCTCCACTTTAAAAATCTGAGGACCCACATCTGTACGTTGACGTGAACTCCGCTGACCTGGTATATTTCCAGTGCGAGTGCGGTCTCCCCCACTCTGGCAAAGGAAACTTCCATTGCTTTATTCTTTTGACTTGTATTCTCAAGGAGTCCCTTCAGTAGGCTGGTGAGGTAGAGACTGCAAGCCTTATTTTTTTTATAGATGGGGAGTCATGCAGAGTAAGTGACAGACAGCCACACAGGGACTAGGTGGCAGAGTGAGGGCTTACACGTGGCTCTTTGTATTTACCTTAGAGCCACTGCACCTCTAGACGGTGCGTGGTGATGGAGGATTGATAGCAGCACACCAGAGCTTCTGTTACACAAGAGCTGCTCTTCCGGGTGAGCAAACTCAAGCCTTCTGGCATGATCCTTCCTCCAGACTCCCGTTCTCTCCCCACCCCACACCCAGAATAGCCTGAAGGGGAAGGGTTGGAGGGAAGAGTGTAGAAGTCTTCAGGTTAGACCAGCATGGGGAGGAAAGGCTGCTAGGCTCTCAGAAACCATAAGATGGCTGGGGGAGGAGAAAGAACAGAGAAGGGAATCTGGGGGCGGCTGAGCAACACAGTATTGGCAATTCTGTTTCTTTTTATTTATTTATGAAATTATTTTATTTATTTACATTCCAAATGTTGCCCCCTTGCCAGTCTCCCCGTCCTGAGCTCTTCACCCCATCCTCCTTCCCCTCTGCCTCTGAGAGGGTGCTGCCCCACCCACCCACCTCAGGTGTTTCCTAAAAACAGGCTGGGAGGGAGCATTCAGCAAAATGCTTGCAGATTATCCAAGAGTCGGATGGGCCAAAGACTTGTGCAATCCCAGGTGGCTGTCAGCTTTGGCCTCCAGCAGGTCTTGAGTGCTAGCTCACTGGTCTACACAACCTTCAGCTCCCCTGCGGTGACTTCCTGTGGAGAAGCCATCGGTGAGTGCTCAGGGGCTTGACTAAGCACAGACCAGTTGCAGTTTTGTTCTTGGTAGTTGGCGCCATGCCTGTGGTGTTGGAGCCTCACAGATGGTAAACGTTAATTCTACCTCTGAGCTGTACCCTTCTCTTGACTTGGAATCAACTGTAGTTGGGTATAATATACACTCAGGAAAATGTGCATCGCTTAAGGTTAGTTTTGGTAAATATATGTAACACACACATATATACACAATGTGTGTGTGTGTGTGTGTGTGTGTGTGTGTGTGTGTGTGTATCTCAGGTGCCCTCTATCCCATGGATAATGGACTATCTAGTTCCATCATCCCATGTGCAGTTGCCCTCCTTCCCACAGCCCCTGGCCCTAGGTAACCTCTGATGGCTGTGTGCCACTGAAGATTTGGCTTTTGTATAAATGGAGTCAGTGTCCAATATATAAGTTGGTTTCTTTGCGTTACTTCTTCTCCCCTTTAGGGAGAGACTTTACCCTTCAGGTAAAGTCAGAAAGCCATCTGTACATAATTCCAGGACCAGTGTGTGGAGCAAGGTCTGTTTATTGAGTAATTAGACAGATATCCCAATAAGAAAGGGTCAGTGCGCACCCGGGACATGGGCATGGGCTTCTCGAGAGAGGGCTCTTGGGTTTGTTTCATGGTGTGTGTGTCTGTGTGTGTGTCTAGGTGTGGGTGTGTGGGTGGGTGTGTGATTCCATGGCCTCCTAAGTTACATTAATACTTAAAGGATATAACTTACAAGTTTTAAATATCAAAGTTTAGAATTAAAATAGAGTTTTAAAAGTAGGTGAAAATGTATGTGAACTGCTATACCCATTTTTCTTTAGTGATTTCCTTTCGCCAATGACATTGTAAGGTGGTCGTTATGACGTGCATTGCTTAGGTGTAAGTGTGAGAGAGAAGTGTAAACTCAAGGCCACAGACACTCTGGTTTTAACTAGATATAGTTTGTTATTCTCAATATCCTTCAGACAGTCCGTCTCTAAGTAGTCCTGGCCTTATCGGTTATGTTGAAAGTCTGGCTGCTCAGCCAGACCCAACAGTGAGGCTGTCCTTCCTCTTCCCGAGTCCTTTTAATTTTCCTGCCTCTCTATGCTGCCTCACTCCCAAGTCGAAAGCATTCTCATTAGACATTAACTCTCCATTTCCTTTCCTTCTGTCCCCTGATAACCACCATGTCCCCTTTTGCCTCTATGAGTTTAACCACATCAGGAACTCAGATAAATGCAGTCATTCAATATTTGCCTTTTTGTGTTTGGCTTATTTTGTTATAGAAATAATATTCCTTTCCAGTGAGAAATCACTCTGTACACTTACAGATTCATAAAGGGAAAGGCTCTTTAATAGCACGTGTCCAGCTCTGGTGAATGCTCAAATGAGAGCTGGCCTTAAAAAGAAGATTTCAATAACTCGTACACAAATTAGACTTATGCATTTTACGTACTCCATTATCCTTAAATCTGTTAGGTCGCAATCGGAAGCTAGGCTTTGAACAGTTTAAACTGATCAGGAGACTCCAAGTCTGGCCATTTGGCTAGATGGGAGATTTGTACAACAAACATATTGCCAGGATTATTTCTTAAGTACACAAGTATTGTTCTTTTTGAATAACTATTACCCAAGGTTATCATACCCATTTGACAAAATTATGTTTTCTTTAAGAAGAGAATTGGGGTGCCTGTCTTAGTTAGGATTTTACTGCTGTGAACAGACACCGTGACTGAGGCAACTCTTATAAAGGACAACATTTAATTGGGGCTGGTTTACAGGTTCAGAGGTTCAGTCCATTATCATCAAGGCAGGAAGTATGTCAACCTATAGGCAGACATGCTGCTGGAGGAGCTGAGAGTTCTAGATCTTGTTCTGAAGGCAGACAGGAGCAGACTGGCTCCTGTGTGTGGTCAGGGGGAAGGTCTCATTGCCCACCCCCACAGTGACACACTTCCTCCAACAAGGCTACACCTCTTAATAGTGCCACTCCCTGGGCCAAGCGTTTTCAAACCACCACCAGGCTTTTATGACAGGCCAGGACTTGGCAGTGGCTGTGCCCTTGTGCTGCTCCCTTAAGCTTCCTGTTAGAAATGAAATATGTTCTTTGGGGATGGACCTAATGGCTGGTCAGTTCTGATGAGCAAATGTTTACAAACTAGCCTCACTTAATTTTGTTTATCTCTAACAGGCTTAATTGGCATACCACTTAGGTTTGGGGTGTTTGGAGGCCCTCTCCCTTAGCTGAATCCTACTTGATATGATTTAATGTCTCCTAAGCAATCCTATTAGCAAATCCTTTATGATGCCAGTTCTGTTACGCTGTGTTTGTACCACTTCCCACAATACTCATCATGTTTCAGCTGCTAGCATTACACTGTGTCTGTGTGTTCTTTCTGCTCTGACGACCCTCCTGAGAGAAGCAACTCAAGGAAGGATGTCTTAGCTCACATTTTCAGAGATGTCAGTTCATCACAGCAAGCAAGGTATGGTGGGGCAGAGCCATCAAGAACACTGCTGTAGCCAGGAAATGGGGGTGTGACAGATAGGGAGAGAAACAGGTGCTAGTACAGTCTTCAGAGGCACACACCAATTATGTGCTTTCTCCAGCTCCTCAATAATGCTACCATCTGGGGACAAAGTACCCTCCACGTGTGCCTGTTGGGGGACATTTAATATCAGAGCACAACCATGTACATATCACCTTTGGCTTTCCTTCTATTAGTAGACAGAGGTCTGAGTTGCTTCTGCCTTCTGGTGCTCTTGTGAACATTGGTGTACACGGATCTGTTCAGACCGTTGCAACCTCCCATGGTCAGCCTCCTCCTGGCAACTCCTGTTTGGCCTGTGGATACTCAAGGTACTTGAGTGCTGTGCATTCATGGCCCCTGGCCTGCTCCATGCCTCTCGTCATTGCCTCCAGCAAGCAGATGATCGGCTGTAGATATGTCAGCCTTGATGGATAATGGGCGCTCAGGTTTTTAGACAGTGGAGTTTTGTGAGTCTTTCTCCAAAAGTTTCCTTCTCAGGATGTCTTGGCCACCTGCTGACTTGTGTGGCCTGTGGTTCCAGTGAACCTTTTCATGCAAGAATGCAACAGAGTATCATTATTTCATCATGAAAATACATGAATGTCATCGAACTTCCACTGCGATCATTCAAGGTGTCACCATGGTGGCACAAATGCCATCTTCCACATGGCAATCCTGTGAGGTAGGGTGAGGATCTGGGGAGAGTCTCAGCTCCAGCTCACGCAGGCTGACACTTCCTGTGCAAACCTAAGTAACTTCCGGGGCTTCCAAGGCAAGTGAGCCAGGAAAATTCCTGGGCTCCTCCTTTCTAATAGAAGCCTAAGCCTGGAGTTCTTACTGTCATTTGAAAGGGAAACGCCTTGCCCTAGTTCTTGCAAAGTATAGAATTATAATTGAGAGTTTCTTTTGTTTTACAACGTATACCAAGCAGGTAGAGCAGCAGAATGAAGCCGCATGTGCCCACCGCCTAGTGCCCGCAGTGATCGCTGCCTGGCCCATCAGGAGATGAAAGGATTCATCTCTCGGATTCTCCTCTTTGATCTGGGGTCCCAATTCATGGGGTAGCAGTTGGCGTTTTCTGGACGAGGACAGGAAAATGGACAGATCTGGGCATCCTGGAGCAAAATCCTCCCCCAGCTGGCGGTGTTAACTGCCTGAGGCCAGAGTCACTGCATCCGTCCTCTGGTTTTTGACCACTGTCCAGGAGGCTAGGGAGGGGCGCGTCTGAGAGGCCAGCCAGCCCTGCTGGGGTGGCTTGTAGAGAGATTTCCTTCTTTAGAGCACTGTCTTCCTGTAGACAGACTTTATCGGAGAATCTTTTGAGTAGAACGAGGTCAAGTGAGGATGACCTTCACCATAAGGAACCACAGTGGAGATGCTGGTGTTAGGACAAAAGATGGTTGACCAGCGGGAAGCAACCATGTACCTTTTCAGCTATAGGCAGTAAAAATCCATTTGTTTGTTTGTTGGTTTGTGAGATAGGGCCTTGCTGTGTAACCCAAGCTGGTCTCAGATGTGAGATCTTCAGCTTCTTGAGTATTGGATTACAGGTGTACCCCACCACACCTATCTGTACTAATTTTATTATTATTCTACAACATACCAAGTACTGACTACAAGCTGAGAATGCAAGTTGGTGTCCACAGAAAATGTGTGGTCCACAGAAGGAAGGGCTAACCACAGTGCTTTCTGTGTAACAGAGAATGTTATGGACATCTTTGCATTTATATTCACCCCACCCCAATCTCACAGGAGGAAGCTGACTTGGGGTGCCCCAGGTACCTTTCGGAGAAATCTGGGATGGTGGCTTCATGCTACCCTTACGTGGTACAGGGCAGAGATACAGGGAAGGGGAGAGAAGGAGAGGAGACCAGAGGTGGCAGGCACTTCAAAGAAGCAGGAATGGGGTTGTGTAGGACCCCACCAGATGTGAGTTCTTGTAGCATTGGGGAACAGACAAATAAATGACACATATTTCTGGATAAGATAAAGGACCATTGTGCTTATTTTTACTTAGAAAACAGGGCAGTTCTTTTGGGACAGAAAAGGAATGGGGATCAAACCTAAAATGGGTGGAAAGGGAACCCAACTGGATTTACTGGTTAGGGTTTCTATTGCTGTGAAGAGACACCATGTCCATGGTAGCTCTTATAAGGACAACATTTAATTGGGGATGGCTTACAGTTCAGAAGTATAGTGAATTATCATCATGGCAGGAAGCGTGCAGGCAGACACGGTGCTGGAGAAGGAGCTGCGAGTTCTACATCTGGATCTGCGACAGCCGAAGTGACAATGACACACTGTCCTGGCTCAAGCATCTGAACCCTCAGAGCCCGCCCCCAGTGACACACCTCCTCCAACAAAGCCACACCCCCTAATAGGCCACTCCCTCTGGTAGCCTATGGGGGCCATTTTTATTCAAACCACCGTACTACGTTTTATATCTAAGAAGATTTCGCTTTTGTCCAGCATGAACAATAGGGTTAGAGTGAGTGTGAGGGGCAGAGCAGAGGCAGTTTCTGCTCTGGCCTCACCTTTTGATCAGCTGGCGTGGGGCTGCGGTGGACTGGGAAACGGCCGTGGGGGGAACATGCCCAGTTTTTGCTTGAGACCTATTTTGTAAGTTTCTATGCATTTCCTAGGGACTGAAGACAGACCCCACGACTCTGGCAATAACAGAAGTAAATGATCAAAACAAACCCTGTGGGCCTTCTCCTGAGTCCTCTCAGGCAGCTACTTTCCTGCCCACATTTAAGTTTAAGCTTCTGAGAAGAACAGAGGGTTAAACTTAGGTTGCTGCTGCAAGGCCTGGGATGGGGCTGGACCAGAACCATAGCAATAGAGCAGCATAGCCGAGCCCCAGGAATAGCTGGCGTCTCTGAGCAGCAGCAGAACACGGTTTTTCTGGTTTTGCTTTTGTGGTATTTTCATTGGATTTGTCTTATTTTAATATTTTATTTCCTTTTGAAAACAGAGGTTTGAGCTGTCTCAGTGTGAGATGGGATAAACATTCCTCTGGCCCGGTGGATCCTTTCCAGATCCTTCCAGCTGTCTTATTTGGGTTTCTGACGTTGTTTTCCTAGTTGCCCTCCCACACCCAGAGTTTCCAAGTGTTGTACAAGCAATAGGCTCACTCCCGCAGAGAACTTAGGAGAGGTCTTGTGTTCGAACCGGCACATCCGTCATGCCTATGTGCTCCTGGCTACTGAGAGAGGAAACAGATGGGGGGGGCGGGGGATGGGAGAGAAAAAGATGGAGACAAAAAGCTAAAATGGTTGGAAAGAAGGGAATCCAATTGGATTTACTGGTTTTCTCCGTGTCTTACTTTGGGTTTCTTTTGCTGAAACGTCAGAAGCCCAAGCCATGGGCTTTCCCCAACCAGACAGAGAAATTATGTCTCCTCTCCGAATAAGTGACTTCTCATTGATTAAGCTAACTCAATAGCAGCAGCCCTTTTGCCCTCCCTCCTGGGGCTGTAGCTCACAAATGCTGGTTGCTATGGATACAGGCAACTGAGGCTCTCCTGGGGCTATGGATGCACGGTGGTGGAAACAAGGAAAACGGTTTATGGCAGCGATTACAGGCCTGGTGTTGGGGCTCTCCCAAGATGGTACCTCCTCACAGAGGCAAGGGGATTACCTTTGTTTGCACACCACCTCAGCCCCCAGGACCCATGAGGGTGTGTACCTGAGTTCAGCCACACTGTGCAGAGCCATCGGACGGAGGCCGGAGGGCACAGCCCAGGTAGGGAGGCCGCTCTGCCTTCCTGGTTCTGGAGGCGGACAGAGCTCAATGAGACAGTCGCTCCCTGGAGTGTGTCCCTGGACAGGTGGTGACACAAGCTAGCTTTCTGTGAGTGGGACCCTGTCCTGGAAGCCGAGAGGAAGATATCAAAAGGTAGAGGGGGTGTGGATCATGTCATCTGGGGTCTTCCTGTCCCATGGGATAACCAGGGGCACTGGAATACAGCACACAGGAGATTAGGCAGCTATCAGTGGAGAGACAGACGGCTTCTTTGTAGGTGACAAAGATTCTTCTCTTGATGGATATTACAGCTTGTGTCTGTAATTCTGGCACTCCAGGGGGCAGAGGCAGAAGGATCAATAACACAAGACCATCCTAGGCCACATCGCAGGATTAGGTCCCATTGCAATTTCCCTCCGCACCCCTCAAAAGATTTTTTTTGTTTGACCAGACTTTGGTCAGTTTCCTGGGCTTCTTCCCAGGCCTGGCTATGTACTTCTTGCAAACATCCAGTTTTTGCGTGGATTCTGCTGAGTCATTTGGCAAGAACCTTCCATTTCAGTATCTGACCACTGACTTAGTATCCGACCAGGGTCCTCAACCGCCACATGTGTTAAGCGATGTCTGATCTCGCTGGTCTGCGTGGCAGGAATGGTGCTAGGCCGGCTTAGCTTTCCCTTTCTCCTCGTTTCCACGCACAGCCCCACCCACCCTCTGCCTCTCTCTATTAGGAATCAGGTCCAGTCTCTCCCCCGCTGTTGCCGGTGGTCTCACCTTCCCACTTCAGTGGTCTTGCATAAGCCTAATCTTCTTTGATTTAACAAGTGCTGTGGAATAATTCTTCCCCCTGTTCCTGACCCCGGGGACCTCCCTTCGTGCCTACGGGGATGACCAGACTCATCCCCATGGCCGTCTGACCTGGGCCACCCCACTCATCTGCCCCCATCTGCCACATTCTGTACAGCACACCAGACTTTGGGTTGATCCCGGCCCCAGAGTTTTTCTCTGCTGCTATGCCTGGAGCTATTTTCCCATTGCTGCTCAGTTTATGCCTTCTCTTCAGTCAGGTGTCTGTCTGGTTATCATTCCTGACCACTCCATATAAAGCCAGCACCGCCTTCCTCCCCTATTCCAACTTCTCTCCCGCCTTTATATTTATGTTACCTGTACTGGTGTTATGTATGTATCTGATGTTTTATTGCCTATCTTGTCCATTCGAAAGGTGAGTTCCCTGAGTTCTGAGATAATGTCTTGCTTACCCCTGAACCTCATGGCCCAGGGCCTTGCTTGGCACATGTGAGCTACCCGATAAATAATGAACGAGTGACAAACCGTAGCTCCGGGCATGTCACTGAATGCCTGGAGAATGTTTGCAATATGTTTTTCTATTGTCTTCCCCATAATAAAGGCAACGCTTCCCATTTGCAGTCCTGATCTGCAATTGAAAGACATTTTTTTTTTCATGAAAGTAGGTTTAGGTTTAAGATAGTGTCTCTCACGTTGCCCTGGCAGTGGGGAAGGGGATTCCCTATGTGCTCACAGGAGCTCATGAAAGCCTTGTTCCTTCAATGGATATCAGTCCACACTGGCAACCGGCACATGTAAGGGCTTCACACAGGATGCACACTGGAGATGGTTAGCAGAGACTTTTCTGGAAAACAGACCTTGAGCAAATTTTAGTATAAGATGGAAAAAAATGTACAGTTTATGCGAATGTTAAGAAGCCACATGGACCGAGCGCTTGTGGGCACTGGGGAGTAGATCTGTGTGGACCAGATGGAGTCTGAGCTTAGACAGGCCAAGGTAAAGAGGCCGAGGGCTCCGAAAGCCTGCATTTGAATGACAGGGGCTACGGGCCTGGAGCAGTGACCCATGAACTCTGTTTTCTGACCCCTTCCTGGTCACTTGTGTCCCTTTGAAGTTATGTTAGCATGATGGCGCCCCTGGGGAGCACTGATCCTCCTCCCACAGCCTGTACAGCTGGGGTGTGGGGCATCTGTGTATACGAGAGTCAGCTGGCAGGTGGAGGATGACCCAGCCCTCGGGAGGATGATCCTCAGCTCGGCAGCTTGCTGTCCTTTGTTTAGTGAGGAACCTGTCAGGCCAGAGGTCAGCGTTTTCCCTGGAAGACATCAGAGCTTGACGTGGCTGGCACGGGTAGGGGGTAAGGTCAGGTTTCTAGGGAGCTGACTGGGATAAAGTCCTATCTCTATCAGTTCTCTACTGTGTACAGTCTGGCCAGCGTCGGCAGCGTGGGTCTGGCATTGTAGCTTCTGCACCCTGGTTACAGGGCTGTAGATGTGAAGAGCTAAAAGGTCTTTCAGAGACCAAATGGGGCTCATTCTAAGGATGAAACATCAGAAGTCCAGCTACGGAATAGCTGTGAACTGAACCTGGTGTCCCGACGTCTAGCTCCTTAAGGGGCCAGGAGAGCTGGGCTGGGCAGTAGTGAGGAAGGACAACAGTAGCCCAGCATCTCAGAATCTGTGGTGCTTCCCTGGAAGCAGTAAACTTGGTTTGGGTAGCAGAGTGGCATCTGTTCTTCTATAGAGTGGTATTGATGTGGCTCCCTCACCATGCCACCACCAGGGGCTTTCAAGGGTGGTAGATGGCACGGGGCCCCAATCAGCACTGTGTCCTAAGAGTGGTGCCAGAGGGCCAGAGGGTAGCAGCCACGTGTAGAATAGCCTGGGATGAATATACAGCTGGCCTGAGGATGAAGAAGGCCTTTCCTAACATCTATTCTTCAGGCCCAGTGAGATAGTTGGTGGTTCTTAAAATCACATGTGCACTTGTAAATTTTGGGTCTTGTTTGCTTGCTTGTTTGTTTGTTTTTAGGGAGTCTTTCTATGCGGTCCAGGCTGGCTTAGAACTAACTCACAGTCTTCCTGCTTCCTCCTCCTGAATTTTGAGGTGACAGGCATACATTACCTAACTAGCTATGGCTGCATATTGAATGCTATCCTTTCTCCTCACTCTGAGGATTTGGTAGGGAGGCAAACGAGATGGCGCTGAGGGTGGAGAAGGACTTCAAGAAGAAGCTAGGTACTGTTCTAGCCCTTGACTGTGGGAGCCAGGTAGGAAGTGTTCAGGGTTTGCACCTCAGACAGGCTCTTCAACCTTTGGAACCATAGTTTGAAAGGAGCGTTAGTTAGCTGAGATGTCACACTGAATAGAGGAGTCATCTCTGTGCCCAGCACGCAGTAGGTGTACACGACAGTATGGTCTTTGTCCTCTTCGTCAGCACCATGGTTAAATGTCGATGTTGTGTCTACCACTATGGAGAGAGTAAGATTCTAGTCCTTGACTTCCCAGGATTATTCTGTTCCATAGGAAAGGAGGGTAGTGCTCAATTTACAGTGGTGAGCTGGCGTTGGGGTCACCTGTAAGGACGCTGGGGGAGGGAACTTTAAAGGTCTATAGAACAGTGATGGTAGGTAGGATTATAAAAATGACCTTCTATGGTGCCAAATGAAGATCTTAGATACCATTGGGAAACAAGCAGGAAGCCCTACAGCCAGGGCCAAGCAGAAGCTCTGGAACCTTCTCTCTCCCCTCTCTCCATGGGCACCATCCACTGGGTACCTCCTTCCCAAAGACCAGAAAATCAGTATGACTTGGTGGATAAAGAACTCTCTACCCTCTGTGCTCACTGGATTATGTGGGATGCTAGAAATATTTTTCAACCCACCAAAAGAGAAAGAATTGACCAAAGCTGTTGCCAAAATATTTAGTAAATTCAAAAGAGCCTTGTTTACAAAGAAAGTGGCTAGGCTGTAAGCTTTGTCTTCTGATTCGACATCACAGCCTGGTGGGCGTGGCCTTAGTCTGGTATGGTCCCCCTTTCCAGACCTGGGCAGGATTGTTTTTGTTTTTTAACTTTTTATTGTCTAGTCATGAGCTTTTTTTATTATCTGACCTCTTTGTTCCCAGAATAGCGACTCTGAGACTTAATTATTTATGAATAACTGCCTATGCCTTAATCCTTGGCTTGTTCTCTAATTTATATAGCCCATTTACTCTAGTCTGTGTCTGCCGCATGGCTAGCTAACTCTCCTCAGTTTCTTGTGCTGGTCCCCTCTGAGCCCAGGGCAAATAACTCCCACTCTTGACTCTCTTTTAGAATCCTGTTTCTCTGCCGGATGTCCCACCTTCTGTTTCCCGCCTCAGCTAATAGGCCATTAGATTTTTATTGACAGGTGGTGCTTCCACACAATACAGGAGATTCTCTCTACGTTATTGACTCTTTGTGAGTTTCCTATCATGCACCCCGCTCATCTCCCAGTCATCTCCTGCTCCCCTCATGTCCACCCTTCACCCTTGCAACCTTCCCCCCACCAAAATAAAACACAAACAAACAAACAACAACAACCAAATAAAGCATAGATCTGGATCATGGATCTGTAGTGTGCCACAGTGTGTCCCACAGTATACCCCTCTGTCCACACAACTTCACTTGCAAATGTTCATTGCCATGAGCCGTTGGTCTAGTTTGGGGTCTCTGGCTTCTATGACACTGTCAAGATTGGATCCTCATCAGGACTCTCCCAGGTCAGCCAGCTGCTCTGGGCAGGATTTTCAAGGAAGTAAATTTCTGGTTCCTCTTGTGTGGTTAGACTAAGATGAACTCCTAAACCACCCTTGTGTCCTCTGTAAGATGGCCATTACCTTTAACTCTCTTCAGGGAGTGTCCTTGAGGGGGAATTTGAGCCACTAATCAAGTCAGTCTAGGATTAAGTTCACTGAAGAAACTTTTAGTTCCAATGAAATGAGGCTGAGTTTGCTCAGCTTCAAAACTGACTCAGAAATAGGTTGTAAATAAAATTTCATCATGTTTTGAGCAATGGTCACAGGGTTAGAGCGGCAGGTGGCAGGTCAATAACTTCAAAGGACAGCAGTCATTCGGGCATATTAATTATGGTTTTTAGGTTATTTACTACTTTATATTTAAAGCTGATTTTAAGAACGGGAACTATTATCTTTATTCTTGTTAATCTGGTAATGTGTTTGCTTAGTGTGTCTGTACTCTTTATTTTCTTAAAGTTTGTTTACCCAAGTCATTAGTTATAATATCTTATAAAATATCTTATCTCTATGGTCTTCAAACAGAGTGCAGCTTATAAACCCAGATTGCTGTGCCCACAGAGAGCTTCTGACTCAAAGTCTACAGTGAGATGAGCTGACTTGCATTTTAATAATCTCTCAGGTGCTACTCCAAGATCCTGCGTTAGACCCCTTGGCCTATCTAGAAGAGTCTTAGGTCATCTAATTCAGCCCCCTGAACAACCCAAGAAACTGAGGCCAAGAGGAAGAATGAATGACTCTCCTGGTATCACATAAGTGGGTGGGGAACCCAGGCAGCCCACACGCTGATTCTTTCTCTTTCATTCTTTTGTTTTGTTTTGTTTTGTTTTTTTAAGACAGGGTTTCTCTGTGTAGCGCTGGCTGTCCTGGAACTCACTCTGTAGACCAGGCTGGCTTGAACTCAGAAATCCGCCTGCCTCTGCCTCCCAAGTGCTGGGATTAAAGGCGTGCGCCACCACTGCCCGGCCCTATGCTGATTCTAGGCACTTGTGGGGCTATTCCTTGGCCAGGGACTAGTTTACATGATGAGGGGCTGTTCCAATCTTGTGGGATATTTTCCGTTTCAGACACCCTGGCGTCTTATTATCTCCTATTCTACAGCTATGCCAGGATCTTTACTTCATCAAGGCAAAAGCCTGTGTTGATTTTCTAAAATTATGATGTCATATACATAAACATTTTCCAAACTTTGAGGCATGTGGCTGTGGTCGGAAGTACATTCAGTGTCTTTGCAACGCCATCACCATCCAGCCTTTGTGAGTTCTGTTTATTTGGTTGTTTTGTTTTTGTTTTTGTTTTAAGTGGTATCTTGCTATGTAGCCCATGATGACTGGAAACTCCCAATCCTCATGCTCCAGGCTCCAGAGCCTTCTCATCTTCCCAAACTGAAACTCTAACTACCATACCCTAATCTCCTGACCCTGACCCCTTCACCCTTGGCAGTTCTGGTTCCTTGTTTGATGAATGTGAGCACTCTAGGGAGCTCGTGGAAGTGGAGCCTACGGTCCTTTCCCTCAGTGGTTTAATAGCAGGTCTTGGACGTTTATCGCTGTTGAGGCAAGCATTAGCATGTCACTCTCATACTCCTTTGGCACAAATGTGTTGATTTGCCTTTACCCATCAATGCTCAGTGGACACCTGGGTTGTTTCCACTTTTTGAGCCTCATGGAAAATATTTCTATGGGGCTGAGGAGACGGCTCAGCTGGTGAAGCAACTGGCTACAAGTGTGAGATTAGAAATTAGATCCTCGATCTTAGAGCATAAGCTATCGGTGTCCTGTTCAGGAACTTTCCCCCTGTGCCCATGTCCTCCAGGGTCTTCCCCAGTTTTTTTTTCTATTAGTTTCAGTGTGTCTGGCTTTATGTGGAGGTCCTTGATCCACTTGGAGTTGATCTTAGTACAAGGTGATAAGAGTGGGTCAATTTGCATTCTTCTGCATATTGACCTCCAGTTGAACCAACACCATTTGTTGAAAAGGCTATCTTTTTTCCACTGGATGGTTGTAGCTCCTTTATCAAAGATCAAGTGACCATAACTCTGTAGGTTCCTTTCTGGGTCTTCAATTCTATTCCATTGATCTACTTGCCTGTCGTTGTACCAATACCATGCAGTTTTTAACACAGTTGCTCTGTAGTACTGCTTGAGGTCAGGGATATTGATTCCCCCAGAAGTGCCTATTGTTGAGAACAGTTTTAGCTATCCTGGGTTTTTTGTTATTCCAGATGAATTTAAGAATTGCTCTTTCTAGATCTATAAAGAATTGATTTGGGATTTTGATGGGGATTGCATTCAATCTGTAGATTGCTTTTGGCAAGATGGCCATTTTTACTATATTGATCCTGCCAATCCAAGAGCAAGAAATATTTTTTTCATCTTCTGAGGTCTTCTTCGATTTCTTTCTTCAAGGACTTGAAGTTCTTGTCATACAGATCTTTTACTTGTTTGGTAAGAGTCACACCAAGATACTTTATATTGTTTGTGACTATTGTGAAGGGTGTTATTTCCCTAACTTCTTTCTTAGCCTACTTGTCCTAGTACAGGAAGGCTACTGATTTGCTTGGTTGATTTTATAACCAGCCACTTTGCTGAAGTTGTTTATCAGCTGTAGGAGTTCTCTGGTGGAATTTTTTGGGTCACTTAAGTATACTATCATATCATCTGCAAATAATGATAGTTTGACTTCTTCCTTTCCAATTTGTATCCCTTTGACTTCCTTATGTTGTCTAATTGCTCTCACTAGAACTTCAAGTACTATATTGAAAAGATATGGAGAGAGAGGGCAGCCTTGTCTAGTCCCTGATTTTAGTGGGATTGCTTCACGTTTCTCTCCATTCAGTTTGATGTTGGCTACTGGTTTGCTGTATATCGCTTTTATTATGTTTAGGTATGGGCCTTGAATTCCTGTTCTTTCTAGGACTTTTAGCATGAAAGGATGCTGAATTTTGTCAAATGCTTTTTCAGCATATAATGAGATGACCATGTGGTTTTTTTCTTTTAGTTTGTTTATGTAGTGGATTACATTGATGGATTTCCATATATTGAACCATCCCTGCATCCCTAGGATGAAGCCTACTTGATCATGGTGAATGATTGTTTTGATGTGCTTTTGGATTCGGTTGGCAAGGATTTTATTTAATATTTTTGCATCGATATTCATAAGGGAAATTGGCCTATAGTTCTCTTTCTTTGTTGGATCTTTGTGTGGTTTTGGTATCAGTGTAATTGTGGCTTCGTAGAACAAGTTGGGCAGTGTTCCTTCCATTTCTATTTTGTGGAATAGTTTGAAGAGTATTGGTGTTAGGTCTTCTTTTGGGACCTCATAAAATTACAAAGTTTCTATAAGGCAAAGGACACTGTCAGAAGGACAAAACAACAACCAACAAATTGGGAAAAGATCTTCACCAACCCCACATCCGACAGAGGTCTAATATACAATATATACAAAGAACTCAAGAAATTAGACCCCAAAGAACCAAATAATCCTATTAAAAATGGGGTACAGAGCTAAACAAAGAATTTTCACCAGAAGAAATTTGGATGGCTGAGAAGCACCTTAAGAGATGTTAAACATCATTAGTCATCAGGAAAATGCAAATCAAAACAACCCTGAGGTTCCACCTCACACCAGTCAGAATGGCTAAGATTAAAAACTCAAGAGACAGCAGGTGCTGGAGAGGATGTGGAGAAAGAGGAACACTCCTCCACTGTTGGTGGGATTGCAAGATGGTACAACCGCTCTGGAAATCAGTCTGGCAGTTCCTCAGAAAATTGGGCATGACGCTTCCAAAGGACCCTGTCATACCACTCCTGGGCATATACCCAGAGGATTCCCCTGCATGCAATAAAGACACATGCTCCACTATGTTCATAGCAGCCTTATTTATAATAACCAGAAGCTGGAAGGAGCCCAGATGTCCCTCAAAGGAGGAATGGATACAGAAAATGTGGTATATTTATACAATGGAATACTACTCAGCAATTAAAAATAATGAATTCATGCAATTTGTAGGCAAATGATTGGATCTGGAAAATATCATCCTAAGTGAGTTAACCCAATCACAAAAGAATACACATGAAATGCAATCACTGATAAGTGGATATTAATGAGCCCAGAAGCTCTGAATACTCAAGGCACAATTAGCAAATCAAAAGATTCCCAAGAAGAAGGAATGAGAGGACACTGGTCCAGAAAAGACTGGTTCCAGTCTTGCAGGAGAGTACCAGAGTTGGGGGGTGATTGGGGAATGTGCGGGGTGGGGTGGGGGTGGAGGGAGGACTTATGGGACACATGGTGAGGGGGGAACTGGGAAAGGGGAACGCCTTTGGAATGTAAACAAGGAATATAGAAAATAAAATTAAATTAAAAAAAGAACTTAGATCCTCAGCCAGGCAGTGGTAGCGGACACCTTTAATCCCAGCACTCTGGGAGGTAGAGACAGAGGGATTTCTGAGTTCAAGGCCAGCCTGGTCTACAGAGTTCCAGGACATCCAGGGCTATACAGAGAAACCCTGTCTCGAAAAAACCAAAACCAAAAAACCAAAAAAAAAAAAAAAAAGAGAGAGAAGAACTTAAATGCTGGTGGCTGTGGTGGTCAGCCCTCCGAAACTGGAGGTGGGGATCCCCAGAGCAAGCTGGCTAGCCAAATTAGTCCTATGAGCAAGTTCTGGGTTCAGTTAAGAGACCCTGCCTGATGCAGGGTGTGGTAGAGCATGCCTTTAATACTGGCATTTGGGGGCAAAGGCTTGTAGATCTCTGTGATTTCCAGGCCAGTCTGATCTCCTGCCAGGGATACATGTGAGACCCTGACACATAAATGAACAAACAAACAAGAAAAAAGACCTTGCCTCAAGCAATGACATAGAAAGGAATCAGAGGGCACCTGCACATAGCCCAAGCACATCCTTCTGTGAACATGGCTGTGTTGTGCCTCTCAGGGTCCTGCTTTCAATTCTTTAGGGTACAAAGATGGAACAGGGCTTGCAGGATCATGGCAGTAAATCAGTGCTTAGGTTTTGGAGCAACCTAATTTGCTTTGGATTCTGGGAGTCTGAGGCTAAAAATAGGGTTCTGCAATTAACAAATGAGTGGGTATGCAGCCTGGACAGATCCTGGCTCCTCCCCATCTGGTGCTGCTGTTAAGTGGTAATCGACTGCCCTGAGGCCTTGCAATGAAGTGACCTTGTTATTCACAGTTCACAACCAGGGCTTGCAAATGGCCTCTTAGATTTTTTTTTTTCTGTTCTGTGCTTGGCTTGCTTCCGACTACTGCCATCAGTCTGGGTTCACATTTGTCTCTTCTGTGCCTTTGGGCGCATCTCTGTTGTATTTCTGTCCGTCCTCTGCAGCCAGTGCCTCAAACTGTCCTCACTGCAGCGTGAAACAGCGATCAAAAGAGAGGAATTCAGTTTAAAAGCTTTTATTTGTGACTTTAAAGTCCGGATAGCCGAAAAAAGAAGTGGGGACAGGGAGCAGGGAGTGGAGAGATGGCTCAGTGGTTAAAAGCACTGACTGCTTTTCCGAAGGACTCAGGTTCAATTCCCAGCACCCACATGGCAGGTCACAACTGTCTATAACACCAGTCCAGGATCTAACACCATCTTTGGCCTCTGCAGGCACCTCACAAACATAGTGCACAGGCACGCCTGCAGGCAAAACGTAAACATAGTGTCTATATTTTTAAAGCAGGAAACAGAGATAAGTCAGTTATTTCAATGTTACTGTCCTCATAATGTTGAAGCACAGGGACTTTCTTATTACCAGGGACTCAGGCTGACTGCCATCTTTTGGGCTGGCCTTCCTTCTGCGATAGAAAGACTAGAACACATTGGGAAGCAAGCCCCCAAAAGACCTATTGTTTCCTCCTCATCTTTTCCAGATCAAGACAGACAGACATCTCCCTCAGTGTGCACAAGCCTTGTTTCTTTTCCTCAGGTTAAACTGGAGGCTTCAGGCAATTTCCGGATCCCGGGAATAATGAGGGAAGGCAAATGTACCCAGCGGTAATTGGTGATATTTATCTGGCGGCTGGGAGCTGTCATCGGGTCTTCAGACTACAAATTCGTAGAATCCATTAAGATCGGTGCGTGCTGCTAATTGTAACCAGACTCCACCTTATCTCAAAGCTGAGCTTGAAAGGGCAATTCCCCCACTGACAGCTGCCTTTCCCATCCCAGGATCCTGTATGTGAAAGGGAGGAAGGCAAGCCTAACAGCCTCAGGTGAGATCAGAAAAGGTGTGGGCTCCCCAGGTCTGCGTAGGAGGAGGCAGAGCACATGTGTAAAGTGCCTGGCTTTCCTGGAGGACCCACAGGAAGAGTTAGTTATGCGTCACTTGAGATCCCTGGGAAGGCAGGAGGTGAGGTGTCTGTCCCCTTGGTAGCATTACTTCTTCCTCCATCCTCGTGTTTAGGAACTGCAGCACAGATGGGTGGGTGCTGGGAGCAGCCTGGACTCTACAGCTATGTGAGACCCCATGCTATGTCCTCTTCCATGGCTGCCATGTGACTAAGCTAGTCCTCTTGGAAAAACAAGACATGCTTTAGGGCATCCAGTCACCCTAAAATATTATCCTATTTGATAGGCTGAGAAAGTAAGCAGTGATTGCTAACCCCCCCCCCAAGCCTCCATAATGGTTTCTGGTATGAAGAAATACCAGCAGAGGGGAATAAGGGAGAAGTGTTTCAAGTTTAAATCAAGAAATAGGACAAACAAATGATTCTTGTGTCCTTAGAAAGCAGAGGGCGCTGTCCTCTGGGAGTACAGTAGGAGTGACAGTGGCATGTTTCTCCAGATGCTCGGCTTGGTGTCCTAGTGATGGACCAGGCCTTCTGGGCAAAGCTGGCAGGGCAGGTGGAGAAAGCGTGACTGCATTGGAGACCCAGGGATTTGTATCTCCACTAAAGCACCTACAAGTGGTCCCAGATGATGCAGGATGCAAAGGTCGCTTTGGTGTTCCGACTCACCTGGCATCCTGTCTGTATCCCCTGGAACGTAGAGCCCACGGGTCAGGCCTCTGCTGCATCTTGCTTAGGAAGTGCAGTCCAAGAGAGCATAGTGAGAGAAAAAGGAGAGAATCAGAGAGGGCCAGGGTGCACTGTTGACCTAACTCCTCTACGTACCAAGTCCAGCCCGTGGCACACAAGTCTAGCATGGTTTTAGGACTGTAGAAATGGTGGTTCTTCACCTCAAAACAGTCTATGGAGAAGAACCTTTCCCACTGGCCAGAGCATCAGCTCTCCTGGTCTTGGCTACACACGCCTGTGCTTCTTGTAGTCTCACCTTCATTGTCAGAACAAAACTCTGGGACTGGAAACAAGATGAGCAGATGTAAGCATGAAGTCTAGGCACTGTTGGGACGAGCTTATGGAAGCAGGAGGCTCCTTCAGAGCTGGGCACTAAGGCTGCACGTAGGGCTGGGAGACGTAGGCCATCCCCTGGAGCCAGATGTTTCCAGGAGGAGCTCAAGCAGCATCTGACCACAGACCTGCCGGAGTGGGAATGGGCTCTTCCATTGGCTACCATCAAACTTCTGGCCCGATGCAGTCTTCCAGGAAACCCGGGGCCATTCACTATCTCTACCCAGGCCTCCATGGCACCTTGTCTGGTGGTTCAGAAATATAGTATCTCCCAGAGAGGCTCCTGTGTTGAAAGCTGGATCCTCAGCTGTGGGCACTGTAGAAGTACATGGGTCAATGAAGGACACTGGTCTGTTTTATCAACAGGTTAATCTCTACCTGGATCCACAGGTATTAGGAATTAGGTCCTACTTGGAGAAAGTAGGCTATAGAGACATGCCACTAACGAGTCCATCTTGTGTCCGGATGCCTCCTTCATCTTCACGCTGCTGTAGCAGCCTCTCTGCCACATCTTCTGTCATGATGTTTAACCCCACCACCAGCCTTTAGCCAGTGGATGGAGACCTCAGAAATAGTCTACTTAGTCCAAAATAAAGTTGTTTATGTTTTATACTTTTTGTTGTTGACGCATAGGAAGGCTAAGGATGTATCCTGCATCCAACTATTTCAGAGATGATTCCACAGGCGTCTGTGTTCTCACTGGCCACTGGCAGGCCTTGTATGCCCTAGGCATTTCCCCTGCTGTGTGTGTGAGTACTCGAACGAGCCCTATAGAAAGCAACTTATACAGTTATAAACACGTGGGCTTAATATTTATAAGATGGGAGCAATTTGTATAACAATTAGTTCTCGTATAGGGACCGTCTGTTTGAAGGCTGCTTTGCTGTGTTAACATCACCCTTCTCGACCTACCTTGGATAGTAACCCATCCGTTATTCAACTCTTAGCACTTCTGCTTTAGCAGATATAAACCCTGCCTGCTACCGACCATTAGCGTGGGCTGTATATCAAATCTAACTTTTATGACTTAACATGGTCATATTATTTATTCACAAAGCACAGAGCAACAACAAAGCTATGCTTAGCTTGGGAGACTCTTTGATGGTCATGCTAGGAATCACTAGTGTACATACCTGTGGTCATCTTGTGTCCCAAATGCCGCAGGATAACCAGTCACCACACCTGGCATGCACTGTTGTCAGCTGGTTGGTCTGGGACTGTGATGTCCAACATAGTAGCCACGGACACATTTGAAGTGTGCCTGTCCCCTAATTAGGAGATGCTGTCCGTGTAAAACACTCATCACATTTTGAAGATTTACTATGTCTGGTAGAAATTATCTCAGCAATTCTTATATGTTGATTACATGTTTAAAGATAAAACTTTGGAGCCAGGCGGTGGTGGAACATGCCTGTAATCCCAGCACTTGGGAGGCAGAGGCAGAGGCAGAGGCAGGCAGATTTCTGAGTTCGGGGCCAGCCTGGTCTACAGAGTGAGTTCCAGGACAGCCAGGGCTATACAGAGAAATTCTGTCTCGAAAAAAAAAAAACTAAAAAAAACTAAAATAAAAAAACAAAACAAAAAAACAAAACAGAAAAAAAACAAAAACAACCAAACAAAAAAAAAAAAGGTAAAACTTTGGATTACATAAAATAAATAAATAAATTTCACCTTCTTCTCTTTTACTTTAGAAAGAGAATTAGAAAATATGAATTTGCTCTGTGGTCCATATGCTGTCGTATTTCTGCCGGATAGTAACTAAGCTGGGACAAAGTACACCCCACCTTGCCTTTAATCCAGATGTTCTAAATCCTAAGAATGTCTTCAGACATGGCTATAGCAAAGGAGAACCATCTCATAGAAACAAAAAAGGGGAGGGATATTTTTAGAGAGTAAGAAAATCATGATCAGGATTTGTCATGATGTAGTTGAGACTTGAACTAAAGCACCAATGGAAAGCAAGACTATTAGGAGTGGAGTATACTGACACTTAGGAGCCCACGTGGACAGCCGTTGGATATGTGTGGTTAAGAGACAGGAGTCTGGCTGTCAGTCCTAGTGGCTGAGCTTGCTGCATTGGGACAGAGTGATATACATAGGAAGAATATGTTTGGTAGAGAAAAAGAAAACATGAGTCCAGTTTTAAATATGTAGTTTAGTGTAAGGTCCCTAGGAGAGATCAAAGTACAGATGGAAAATTAAAAAAGCTGCAAGTGTAGATCTAATTGTGGGAGAGAAGAAGGGGTAAGAAAAGTCGGCGTGGGTAGGAAGTGGTTGAAATCACGGGTGGAGGTGAGAGCTTTCAGGGAGATGCAGAGTCTGAGAACATCACTGCGAGTCACAGGAAGCAGCCGTCCTTGAATTGCATACAACAGCTTAACATTGAAGAAGAGCAGGACATGGCCTAGCAACGGGGCCTGGTGCCCAATCGATTGCCGCTAAAGGAGAGGACGAAGAGGCTCCCGTAGCCAGCCACCCGCTACCGTGTTAGCTGTGTATCTTGCTGCATCAAAATGCTTTTATCTTGCTGCATCAAAATGCCTGACAAAGCAGCTTTAGGAGCGTTGTTTTGGCTCACAGTTCAAGGGTACAGCGGATCCGAGTGAGGGAAGTCAGGACAGCAGGAGCGAGAGACGCCTGGTTACATTGTATCCACCCAGCAGAGAGTGAATGCTTGCGGAAGAGCTCACTTTCACTTTTTCCTCAGCCCAGGATTCTAGTCATGGACTTGCCCTACCACATTTGACGCTTCAGTTGATCTAATCTAAATAATTTCTCACAGACATTCTGAGAGGAGTTTCCATGGTGATTCTACATCCTTTCAAGTTGACAATCAAGATCAGCTATCACAACTGTACTTGATACTTTGTGTATAAGCCATAACTTCTCCGCCCCCCCCCTTTTACTACAGGCTCCTGGCAGTCTCATATGCAAATTCGTTCAACACAACTTCAAAAGCCCTCCTTAGTCCTTAATAATCCAAAACTGCTTAAAAGTCCACAGACTTTTAACTCAGGGCAAGCTCTTACTATCGCCCATAAAAATCTAAGACAAATTACATAATACCATCGTACAATAATACAAAATGAACATTGTTCAATTAAGAATGAAAGAATGCAGGCATACTAAGGAATGACTGGATGAAAGCAAGAGTGAAACTCAGCAGGGAAAATATTAAATCCTGTAGCTTCATATTCAGCACCAAGGGCTTGCGATGAAGTCATCTGGGCTGGAAATGACTTGGGTAACCCTCCTTCTTTCAGCTCTGCTTCTTTTAGAACCCATGGTCTCTACGCTGGGCCAGCTCCACTTTGTGGTTGCAGGTTTATTTGACAAATGACCCATGGTCCTGGCATCTCCAGCATTCTGGGTTTCCACGGCTTCATGCTGTGGCCTTGTAGGACCTCTCTTCAAGGACTTTGGCCCTGCCTTGCATTCCCTGGCCTTAGTTACCTTCTGGAATTGTGATGCAAAACTCAATGACTTCCTCCAGCTTCCTCAGTCTTTATGCCTGCAGAAGCACCATGTATGGTGCTACCGAGCTCTGCCGCCAGCTTGGAATAGAGCCTGATCCACCTTGGACCAATGTTGCCTTGACCCTGAGGAAACACTTTCCTAGGTTGCTGATTATGAGTAGGGAATCTAGCTTAGTTTTGTTTCCTGCTGCTGTAATAAAATACAAAAGTAACTTAAGGAGGAAAGGACTTATTTGGCTTATAATTCCAGGTTATAGTCCTTCAGTGGGAGAAGTCAAGGCGGCAGGACCTTGAAGCATCACACCACACTGCTTCCATGGCCAAGGGCAGAGAGCAGCTAATTAACGCAGGCATCCCAGTGCTCAGCTCACTTTCCTACTTTAATGAAATCCAGAATTCCCTACCCAGGGAATGGTGCCACCCATAGTGGACAGGTCTCTTCACCTCAAATAACGTAATCAAGATTGTTCTCTTCGGCCATGCCCCAGGCCATCCTAATCTAGACAATCCTCCACGAGACTCCTACCCAGGAGATTCTAGAATGCATCCATTTGACAATTAAAACTAGCCATCACAGAACCCCTTCAGTGGCATCCTTATTGTACCCTATCCTTATCATGAATTTGCATCTTCACAGATCCTTTGATTCACGGGACCTTGATTTCGGGACGCCTTTCTTGCGTGTATAGTTCCATCCAAGGCAATGAAGTCAAAATGACATAAGTTTCAGGCAACTGGGCAACTTGCATCCACTATCAGGAAACAGAGTGATGGATAAATTTGCATTCTCATTTTATTCAACCCGGCCCAAAGAATGCTACCGCACATATGTGGGGTGGGTCTAACTAAGGTCATCTAGGTGACCCTGCAAAGACATTTCAGAGATTTGCTTCCATAGTGATTCTAAGTCACATTGAGCTGAGAGTAAAGACACAGCTGTCCATCATTTTATTCTCCAAAGGGCCTTGTACATAGAAAGTGTGCAATTAATAGTCTTTGGGTTAGATAGAGAAGTCGCATTGTGTTGTACTGTTCTGAATTACAGCTTCCTGCGCTGCCTTTGCAGGATTAGGCGTTTCCTGGCTCTGCCGAGCTCCTTCTACTTACTTTGTAAATTAAATAATCTGTGTAAATTAAATATTTTAGAGTCTTAGGAAAAGCTGGTGAGGTTATTACACCAGTTCTCATTGCCTGCCTTAGGTGACTTAACAGACTGCCCAAGCAGCTCTCGCTTAACAGGAGACCATTAATTACCTTTCGGTCTCAGGGGAACTGCTTTCCAGTTTGGAGTTAAGTCTTAGGCTTTAAAGGAACCAGTCATTGTTTTTGCCTCTCTGCTTTGATATCTTTAGCTCCCACATTAATAGCCTCATAGTAACAAAATGGCTGCCTTATTCCAAGCATGCACCCTAAAACACTTAAGCTCCTGGTAGGAGGCAAGGGCCAGGCTTCTGCTACATGCTCTAGGAGACAAAGCATTTGTCAGTTGGCTTCTTCATGACTCTTTGGCCAACTTAGCCACGCACCCGTCCCTAAGCCACCAAGCAGCAGAAGGAAACTGAGCCGCTTGGCCTGGCCAAACCATTATCTTGGAGTCAGGGGAGGAGGAGGGAGCCCTGTTTTCGGTTTGGTTTTGACGTTAGTCCTTTGAATTCAGGATGAAAACTTTTAGTGGCTAGCACGTGACTATGTATCAAGAACTGTTACTGCACACTGGAAAGAGAGCAGCCAACATACAGGGGTTTTTGTTTGTTTGTTTATTTGTTTGTTTGTTTGTTTTTCTTTCCTTGATGTAAGGTCTCACTGTGTTTCTCTGGCTGACTTCAAACTCCTGGGTAAGCACTGTCTGTGTGTCCACTGTCAGTGTGTCCCATCTTCTGCGTAGCTGGGAATACAGGCAGGGGTCATTCCACACAGCTTTCAGATTTCAAACTGGAGTAGACCTGGCTACCACCTCTTTTTGGTCATTTTTTGTCCTACAGCTTTTTTTTCTTGCTGGAGCTACTAAGGCAATTCTCCAGGTTCTGTTCAATTCTGAACTGGTATTAATGCTGATTCCTTTTGGTGGTGGTGGGGGGGGGAGTGTGTGTGCTAGAAATGGAACCCATGTCACTTTGTCTGACAGACAGTCCTCTACCACTGAGCTGTCCCGAGCCCACGGGAGCATTCTCTCACTATCTAAAACCCACCATAGAAGATCCTGTATCTCATTCTCATCTGCGTCCAGCTTATGATAGAAGCTGTTCCTTGCCTCTGTCCTCCTAGACTCTCCTGCTCTTACCTTTAAAATATGCCACCTTCAGCACAGTGGCACACACCTTTAATCCCAGCACTCTGGAGGCAGAGGCAGGTGAATCTCTGAATTTGAGGCCAGCCTGATCTTCAGAGCGCGTTCCAGGATAGGAGGGGGGCTTCATAGACAAACCCTATCTGGAAAAACAAAGCAAAACAAAAACAAGCAAACAAAGCACAATGCCCCTTTCTATTCTGTCTCTAAGCAGCGCCCGCAGCCTCAGTGCCCACCGGTCAGCTTGGAACCACCCCAGGCTTGTTTGTTTGCTTTCTCCTGCATTGTTCCCTTCTTCCATCGCATTCCCTCACCGCCATCTCATGCCCTGTTGCTCTTGCCTCTCAAGTTACCTGTCATCATTCCTGCTGTCTGTTTCCTTCTCTGAACGCCATCCGTGTTTCAGGAAGGCCCAGCAGGTCACGCGTCCTAGCACGAGGTCTTCTGCCTGCTAGCCCTTAGGATGACCACTGGGCTAATAACAATATCGGCTTGAGAGGGGACTCGGGTGAGAGAAGGGAGCGTGGAGGGAACATTAGCTTCATCGGCGTCCGGGCCTTTCACTGTAAGAATGTCCCACATGTTGTTCACACAATTGATAAAAGAGAAAGCTCCAGCCTGGCATTCAAAACCTCCCCACGCTCTCCCCAGCTCTCCCACCTCTCTGCCATGCGAATGCTCTTCTCCGCTCAAACCCATGTCCCTCTTGCCTTAGATCAGCTGAGCCGTTGCTCTAATCACAACCCAGTGTCACGTGATTTGTTCCTCTCCCTCCTGGCCTCCCCCCACCCCCCCCCATGCTTCTTCTCCAAGCATTTGGGACCTAAGCTGTCCAACATGCCCAATGGCCCGAATTGCCTGGAAACCTCGCCCAGTCTCTACGCCCTCTGGATGAGAATAGAGCGGTCCCTTTGTGTGTCGGTCATCCAGGATCTGGCACTGGACATGGCGGGCCCTTTGTGTCATTCACCTCTGCTCTTGGGGAGCCACTCAGAGGGCACACATTCATTCTTGCTGCCTGTGCTCATTCAGTGATGACCCTCCGTGTGGCCAGACTGAATGGAAAGAAGGCAGCGAAGGGATCAGCCTTCAAAAAGAGCCTTTCAAATTTGGTCTCCAAACTGGTGTGACACAGGACTGTAATCCCAGCTACTCAGTAGACTGAAGCAGGGGGGAATCACAAGTTCAGAGCCTGCCAGAGAGTTTAAGGCAAATCTGGTGACTTAGTGAGAAGCTGTCTCGAAATTTAAAATGCTTAAGGGGTTGGAGGTGCAGCTCGGAGGTAGGGTGCTTACCCAGGGTGCTTCATCTCGATAAAAGTATAGGAGTGTGTTGCCCATTAGCCAGAACAGCTGAACGAGTCACATGGCCTTTACATGGAATACAGGTATAGTGTATGATGATGAGCATGGATGTTCCCAACCTGCTTTGCGTGAATGGCTCCTTCAAGTCCGCAGTCAGCTTGCGGGATCCTAAATCTCCCTCAGATGCTCTCTCTAGGTTTTTGCCTTCCTCTCAGTCTCCTGGAGGTTGAGGATGAAGGGAGTGGGCCCTGGAAGCGGGTTAGATGTCCCGGAAGACCTCCAAAGAACGGGTGCACCGAACACTGCACACCCAGCGCACCCACCAGCTATCTTGGGAGAGGCAGCATGGAGTAGGTCAAAGGGAACAGAAAAGAGGAGGGGACGTGGGGCTAGAGCACTAGAAACCCTGAAAGCAGAGAACTAAGTCTCACTACCCAAAACAGCTGCAGAATGTGTGTGTGTGTGTGTGTGTGCGCGCGCGCGCGCGCGCAGTGGGGGTTCAGCCCCTCCCTCGGTGTGGCGACTGCCTGTTTGTTTAATAATCGTGTTCTGAGCAGCATTTGAACTGGCATTTAGACGAGTCTAGAATGTGAATTCTTGCAGGGGAGGCAGCCAGGACAATCCTGCTTTGTTCCAGTTCTTTGAGGACTAAGGAAATAATTTTTAAAACAATAACCCTCCTTCCTGGATCTGTTGCTTGTTTGTTTGTTCTGAGGAATGCTTGGTAACTCTAAGGACTCTGGGACTCGTATTTAAATTCTGTGTTCTTGCCCCCTGGTAAAGGCCAGGTTTGGCCTGAGGGAAGAAACCGTGATGTGTTGACTGTGCTGTTCTGTGTGTGTTGCCTGCTCCTAAAGGACCATGGGCCAGAGCCTCTTAGGGGTTTGCTCCTTTAGACATCCCCTCAACAAAAACGTTTCCAAGAACGTAGTTATAGGCCCAAGACATTCTAGGAATGATCTGGAGTAGAAAGTGGAAGATGTGGCCCTCGCTTTCAGAGCTGTATGCAGCATCCATCTTATGATTGATTCTCTTTGTCTCCAGCCAGAAACCAGAAACCAGGCTGCCTATATTTACTATCGCTCCATTGTGTCATCAGACCTTTTTGGAAAGTTTCTCAGGCAGGCAGCGAAGGCTGATCAGGGCAAAGGGCTACCCAGGGCCTGAGACAAGTCAGGAAATACAAATACCATTAATGGGGCAGTTGTGGGTGTCTAAGGAGCCTTTCTGCGTCCAGGGGTTCTCTTCCCAGGAATCCCCTGGAACCTGTTGAAAATAGCTAAGATAGGACCACGGCCTAACTTGCCAAGGATTATTGCCTGCTCCTTGTGAGAAGGTTACAGGAGTTACCTTGTGACAAGGTTACCTTGTCTCTGCTGACCTCTGGGGGTCGCTGCTGCAAGACTGGTCTTAGGTAAGGAAGGACTCCCAGAAAGTGCCTTCCTGGTTGCTCTGCAAGTGGAGGCCTGCAGGGATGATGCCAGGTGAAGGGAGGAGACACAAGTAGGTTGTGCCCTGGTTGGGACCGCAGAGGCCAGCGTGGTGACAGCTGAGGCAAGGCCAAAGAACTTAGATTCGAGTTGACCTGAAAAGGAATACTCTCCCTAATTTATATACCAGGAAACCAAAACACAAATAGGTTGAATACTTTATCCAAAGTCACATAGCTGGTCACTCACACATGAGTGGATATAAGCAGGAATTCATACCTTGATCAGTTAACCCAAAGCCCATTTTTAGAAACACCACATTAAGGCAATAAGGAGACAAAATATAAACATGATATTATTTTTTTTAATATTTTTTATGGGCATTTGTATTTTACCTGTGTGTGTATGTCCATGTACCACATGCTGGCCCGGTGTCCTAAGAGGCCAGAAGAGGGTGTGGGATCCCCTGAATTTAGAGTTACAGAGAGTTGCGAGCTGCCACACGAGTGCTGAGAATGAGTCCCAGGACCCTGTAAAGGGCAGGCAGTGCTTTAACCCATGGGCTCTCTCTTCAGCTCCACTGGTTCCTTCTTCTGTGTGTGCATCTTTATTGCTTAGCATTTGATGAATTTTATAATAAGATAGCTTAAATAACACAAGATGGTTAAGATTGGAATAAAAGAGTAGGCCCCACAGACTAAGAAGAGTCCTAAGTTCTGTTTGTGTCATTAAAGAATCGTGCTTGCCATTCACAGCTGCAAACGTCTTCCCAAGAGGAACGGCTTGTTGCTCTGTAAGCAGCCTGAGCCAGTCCACTGTGAGGAGGGCAAAGCACCTTGTGGCTTATCGGGACCTCTGCTTCTGTTACCTGGGCCCGTCCGTCTGTCCTTCCTTTCTGTCTGTCTTGCCGCAACACCCATGGCAGGGATGCAGAGAGGGAGGGGAGACCCAGTGCAGTCTCAGCCCTCTGCGTCTCAGCGCGATCACGTGAGGCCTGAGCAGTGGCACCTGCTCAGACTCGGGCCCGAGGCACCTTTTTGGATCACAGTCTGGTACACTTACCAGGTCCCTCGTGGTCAAACTGGCCATTGTGGTCTCTGTGGAGAGGGATGAAAGCACACGTGTCCTTGGTGGTACGGGGAGCTAAGAGATCAGACAGGATATAGCTTAGGCGATTCTGAAGTTGCCCTAGATCATGGGAACTTCCAGTCCAATGGCGGAGGCCTTGCCCCGACCTTCAGACAACTCTAAGTGGGATGCAGGAAGAACAGCATCCATGTCCATGATGTCCAGACCAATGAAAAAAACAGAAAACAGAAATGTAGGCAAAATGGGAGCAAAGTTGGGGGGTCAAAGTTCCCAAAGTATGAAGACAATAAAACCAGAGAACGGATGGCTGGTGGGAGGATTCTGGAGCACGAGAACTTCTTCCCACCGAGGCAGTCAGCGCATTGCATCTGAGGACCCAGAAGCCAGCAGAGACACCGGTGGCCCGGGCTGCATTGCGCTTAGTGATGAGGGGTTCTCTACCCAGGACTTAGTTTAGATTCCAACCCAACCAGAACCAAGGGGCCTGCCTAAGACTAAGGTGGGTAGCTGGCAACACTTGGCCACCTTTCTTCTCTTCCGTCTTACAGCCAAGGCTGGCAGTGACAGTCTGTGATGCAGCTGCCTGTTCCCACCTATGGCGAACAGCTGAGCCCTTCGGAGCTCTGTCTAGCGTGTGGTATATTTGTTGGCTTTGGCAAAATGTCATCCTTCTGCCTCTCCACCCTTCCTCCTCAACGGCTCTCCTTGAAGTCGTGGCTGCAACTGTTGGAGCAAGGAGGAGAACCTGAAGTCTGCTGAGGGATGTTGGATCAATCAGGGTCTTGCTTTTTCCCCATAAGTGACTCATGTGTCACCTTGGGCAAGTCCATTTCCCAGTCAGCATTAAAGTAAGAAGGACGGCAAAGAATGAAGGTCACATGACCTAAAGCTGGGGCATACTGGCTCCACCCTGTGTGATCTTGGGTGAGGCAATTCTGTTTTCCTCAGAGAAAAAAGTTGTAAAACTCATCTGAGTTTCAGTATTATTGATGACACGGGGGCGATGCCCTATTAGATCGAGCTACTGTGAAAATGGTGAAGTGCTTCTGAACGTTGGGTCTTTTAGTAGCTGATGCTACTGTTTGAAGAGGGGCCAGATATCCACCTCCGTCCTCAAGTGGTGTTATGCTGATAGTAATGAAAAAAGAGGGTGAGGGGATTGGGCGTTAAAAAAATAATGCTTACTAAATATGAGATTCGTACTAGCCAAAACATACAATCTGTCTGAACTTGGGCTGTAGGGATAGTGAACTTACGTGCTTGGGCTGAGGGAGCTAGAGAAATAAATGGGGCAGCACGTGCGAGGGCTCATGGGGTAAAGGCTTTGCCGCTGAACCTGATGGACTGAGGGCATTTCCTAGGACCCACATGTGGAAGACAGAACTGACTCCTAAAAGTTGTTCTCTGACTTAAACACACACACACACAAACACACACACACACAGAGAGAGAGAGAGAGAGAGAGAGAGAGAGAGAGAGACAGACAGACAGACAGACAGACAGACAGACAGACAAACTCAAGCAGTAAGGTTCAGAGAATTCAGAACCCAGCAGGAAAATGAGATCTTAGCCTGGTACCCGTCCCACATGGCATTAAAAGCCATTGGAACCCTAAGCATGGTGAGCTTCCAAGACAGCAGGGAAGCCTTGTCTTTGCTGATGGAGTGCGCTCATGCACTATTTACACCCGATGGGTTTGGACCACTGTATTAGTTACTTCACTCACTGAAAGGACACAATGCCTGGTAAAAATCAGCTTAGGTGGATTTGGTTTGTCTCGCTGAGTGATACCGTCCATCACGGCGTGGAAGGTGTGGGAAGGGTACAGAGCGTCTGTGATCTCAGGAGGCAGAGGTGAATGCTGGGGCTCAGCGGCTTCCTCTGTTTTAGAAGTCTAGACCCCAGTCCGTCGGGTGGTGACACCTACATTCAGGGTGAGTCTTCCCTCCTCAGTTGAGCCTTTCTAGAAACACCCAGATATGCCCAGAGATGTGTCTCCTGGGTGATTCTAAGTCAAATCGAATCAGATCGAATCGAATCGATAATGAAGATTAATCATCACAACCACTTTCTAGTGTTAGCACTGTTGTAAATCTCAGAGATACCGACATGAACAAAACAGATAAAGCCCCCTGTCTTTCAAGGATCTTACATTTTCATAGGAAAAAGACATGGCAAATAAAAACACATAAAAGACCGATGTGTTAGTTAAGAGTTAAGGAATTGGTTATAAAATAAAGCGGGTGGGGGTTCTGGATTCATGGGGTGAGGGGTGGCAGGAGAGGAGGATGGAGGAGGGCCGACGGCTTGGACTTGTTGTCATTCTGATGTAAGGGCGGAGAGCTGGAGAGGAGACACCGGACTCTCGGGTTATCACAGCACAGACTGTGTTGGCAGGGGACTAGAGGAGAGTTTTAGGTTTGCTGGCTCCAAGATATCCGTTAGAAACACCACCAAAGGTGTCGCGTGGACAGGTGGCTGTGTGGGTCTGAAGGTCAGGAGACCTGAGTTAGATTTAGAAGTCGAGATTTTCAACATAAGGATGGTGGGACTCAGGCTGTGAATGTATCGAGGACACCAGAGCAGGGTGTGTGTGTGGCAAAGAGAGGATCCAGCTGTGCAACCCAGATATTCAGCCTCGGGAATCAAGAGAATGGGAGGGCCTGGTATAGGGGATAGAGAGAAAAAGAGAGAGACTTAAAGGTGGTCCTTAAAGTCACATAGGAAGGGGTATCAAGGATCACCCATGCTAGATTAAGAAAGATGGTGGCGGCTGGACCTAGACCTCCCCGCACATAGGTAGATGATGTGGCTCAAACAACTGGAGCAGGGGCTATCCCAAAAGCTGTTGCCTGTCCATGGGATATGTTCTTCTAGCTGGGCTGCCTTGTTTGGCCTCAGTGGGAGAGGATGTGTATAGCCCTGCAGAGACTTGGTATCCCAAGGTAGAGGGATATCCAAGGGGGTTCCCCAACCACTCAGAAGAGAAGGGGAGGCAGGAGAGAGGAAGGACTGTGGGAGGGAGGGGGCAGCGAGCAGACTGCAAAGTGAGTTTAAAAGAAAGACTGAGGATCTGGCCTTTCATCACCTCACTAAGCACACTGGGGCCACTGGGATTTGCCCCCTGGGGTTGAAATTTAACAGTATTAGGCGGAGGCACTAACACAAGGTGCACACATCACAATAACTCCATTTCATAAGCGGGTGGGGGAAAGAGTTAGTTGTGGTGGTGGGGGTGTATCTTCCATCTCTGTGGGCGCCCTCAGACGCATCCTGATGCGTGTACCTCAAGGTACTTTCCTGCCAAGTTGGGTTTGTTGAGTTATCATTTGTATAGAATGGTATTCTTCTCTGTTGGGTCTGCATTCCCAGGGATTTTGCCAAGTCAGCATCATTTGGAAAGCACCACTGCTATTAAGATACAGAACATGCTCGTCATTTCAAAAGAATCCTCGTGCTCCTCTTTTTGCTAATCTCCCTAATCTGTTCCTTTGTCAGTCACACACAATTTTTACTTCTGTATCTGTACACTGAGTCTCTTAATTGGATCGCTTGATTTCTGCTTCTTGTTTTTCTTCTTCCAAATCGTTTTAGCTATTCTGGTTATTTTCATTTTTCAGTGTAAGTTTTAGTATTATCTTGTCTATTGCCACCACAAATCATGTAGAGATTTTTTTCCCCTAAGAATTGCATAAAACCAGTGTGTCAGTATGGGATTCATTTGTTTCTTTGCTGTGTTGAGTGAAATCCATGAATGTGGTATTTCTATTTTCAATTTTGCATATATTTTCTGAATAGTCATGTATGTCTTGTATATATTTTGTTGTTGCTGTCATTGTTTATGACAAGGTCTTACTCTGTTGTTCATGCTGTCCTAGCGCTCACTAGCTAGCCCAGGCTGGCCTCACATCCATGGTAACCTTCCTGCTTAAGTGTCTCAAGTTCCAGGCTTACAGGCGTGAGCCACGGTGCTCAGCTTGAGGCATTTACAGGTTCTGTTTATTTTACACCTAAGGATGTTTGAGGGGTTGTAAATGATATTGTATGTTAAACTTTTGTTTCCTTATGATGATGGCTTTCATGTGGAAATTCAATTAGTTTTGTATGACTATCCTACACAACACAGTCTTGATGGATTCATTTATTAGTTCTAAAAATGTTTTTGTTTTTTTTTTTTTTTTTTTTTTTTGAGACAGGGTTTTCCTGTGTAGCCTTGGCTGTACTGGAACTCACTTTGTAGACCAGGCTGGCCTTGAACTCAGGAATCCGCCTGTCTCTGCCTCCCAAGTGCTGGGATTAAAGGCGTGCGCCACCACCGCCCAGCCTAAAAATGTTTTAATAGATACCTTGGGACTGTCTGGGTAGATCATTATATAGTTTTATCATTTTATATATATGTATATATGTATTCACACACATATATATATCATTATATAATGATCATGATCATTATATAAAATTACAAACAGTCTCTTTCTGAGTTTCAGGCTATGTATTTCCTTTCTTGACTGATCACTGGCCGAGACAGCAGCGTTGTGCTGAGTAACAGAGGTTGTCTCAGTCAGGGTTTCTATTGCTGTGAGGAAACACAATGGCCAAAAAACAGGATGTAGAGAAAAGGGTTTATTTGGCCTACACTTCCACATTGTAGTCCACCATTGAAGGAAGTCAGGACAGGAACGCAAACAGGGCAGGAATCTGGAGTCAGGAGCTGAGGCAGAGGCCGTGGAGGCGTGCTGCATACTGGATTGCTCCTCATGGCTTGCTCAGCCTGCTTTCTTATAGAACCCAGGACCACCAGCCCAGGGATGGCACCACCTACAATGGGCTGGGTCCTTTCCCATCAGTCATTAATTAAGAAAAATGCCTTTTAGACTTGCCTGGAGCCTAATCTTCTGGTGGCATTTTCTCAATTGAGTTTCCCTCTTGTCCCATGACTCTCCCGAGAGTGTGCTGGGTGTGACTGAAAAGCAGCTCAGATCCCCTTTCCCCACAGTCTTGACGACAAGGCAGTATTTTATGTAAATCCCTCCAGCTCTTCACCAGCTCTCCAAACCTAGTGATCCTGGTCACTATTTTATAGGCTTTCTGTTCTATACCTGCCCCATTTGCACAACACATTCCTAAACTGGGAGATTAAAAAATCATCAGTACGTTCACCCTAAGGCTGCTCATCATTTTTATATGACTCTAATGAAAACCCAACTATGCAGTTTTCTTTTACAAATGAGGGAATGCCAGCGCTGGGGAGACAGTCCGCTCCGTGCCGTGCTTGTAGGAAAGCGGGAGAGACTGGACCTGACCCCCAGCATCCACATCAAAAGCTTGTGTGTGGTGGCCCATATTCTGTCCAGTTACTGCTGGGGAGGTGGAGAAAGGACAATGTCCCGGGGGGCTGGCTGAGAGACCCTGACTGAAAAACAGAACAAGGTGGATGGTCTTAAGGAATGACAGGTGAGGTTGACCTCTGGTTTCCATGTGCACATGTGCACCTGAAGAGAAAATTAGGGGGGAATATTATCGTGCAGTTCATGTAGGAAAGGTAAAAGAAGAAAGAAAGAAAGAAAGAAAGAAAGAAAGAAAGAAAGAAAGAGAGAAAGAGAGAGAGGGAGGGAGGAAGGAAGGAAGAAAGAAAGAAAGAAAGAAAGAAAGAAAGAAAGAAAGAAAGAAGAGGAAAAACAAGAATAAATAGAAAAATCCTAAAAGAGGATAAAACCAATCATAAAACTAAAATCAACTTAGAGTGCCGTCAGCGTGAAGAGACAAACAAATAGAATATGAGGATCGGACCAGAGCATATTGTATAACATTACAATAAAGATCTATATTTTTGCTGTCTGATGATCTCTTACACGTATGCAATGCTGGTCATTTTCACACCCCCATTACCCACTCTCACGCCCTCCAGCTCCCACTCAGCCCTGTCTGCTTTCTGCCAGGCCCCTCCTACTCTGTTTATTGTGTGACCGCCGTGTTTAATTAAGATTGCTTCCATGAGCACGTGAACGGCTAGGACCGACATCGCCGAAGAGCACGAGCCCCCCCACCTCCATCAGCCACTAGCTCCCAGTAACTCCCCAGCTAGAGCCGAGGCCTCATGAGCCCATCTGCCATCCATGATGGAATGGTGACAGGCCCCATGCTGTGAGTGTGATGTGTAGACAGCCACAGCTTCTGTATGTCTTCTGGGCAGCATCCGTGTTAGGTATGGAAGACCCGTTTCATGACGTTTTCCCCATTCTCTGGCTCTTTATGTATGTTCTGTCCCCCTTTCTTCAGTGTTCCTTGAGGCCTGGGTGCGGCGTGATATGGATGTTCCATTTACGGCTGAGCACTGAAGTGTGATTTCTCCTCAGCACTTTGGCCAGTTTGGGAGTCTCTGTATCAACCCGCACCCACTGCAAACAGAGTTTCTCTGACCAGTGCCAAGAGCAGCGCTGATTCGTGAGTCTAAACATTGATATTTAGAAGGCAGGTAAACAACATGACCGTATGAACAAACAACAAAAATCAGCTCCCCACCTCACCCCAGGGACCTATGGCCTCCCCGGCTATGTTCTTTGGATCAAGTTTACTGTACTAGGCATGGAATTCCTTTCTGTGGAGTAGGCCTCTACTCCACTCATAAGTAGTTGAGTACCTACAACAGTCATGCGCCTATCTGTACCATGAGCATGTCCTGACTGGCAGGTTAGTATTGCAACTTGCAAGACTCATAGCTGGAAAATATTCTTGATGACTTTTCTTCCTAAGAAGCGTGCACAGCTGCTTCCAGAACTAGTAAGGGACCAGTACTGATTTCTCAGTGTCCTGCAATCGATGTATGAATGTCTTCGGGCAGAGGGTCTTACCAAGTCCTTGTGGGTAACCAAGAGCGATGGAAATAGCCAGTGTTGTTTGGAGGCCTCTGGACCCCCTTGACAAACGACTCGTGGAAGGGGTCTTACAGCTGCCATTGGGTTTCCATTTACTAACCTGTGGCTACATTATTTACCTCTGCAGGGTGCCTCCATTAAGTCCCTTTTAAAAAGAATTACAGTTTTCCATTGGGTTTACAATGGCAGATTTCCAAATGGCTTCTCCCCTGTGTCCTTAATTTTGGTTCGCCTTTCTGGCACCTTCTTTTTTCCCCCATCCCTGCTGAATTCTTCTCGTTCAGTATTCAGCCCCCAGTATTCTGCCCCTCCGCTTTGTTAACATATGTGTACTACAATCTTCTCTCCCTTAAGACTTCAAAGACAGTATTCTGTTTATCTATTGCTTTCTTTTTACCTGTGTGTGGATGTGTGAGATACATGTATGACTCTGTGTGTGTGAAATACATGTATGACTGTGTGTGTGTATGTACATGTGTGTGTGTGTGTGTGTGTGTGTGTGTGTGTGTGTGTAGGCACACACACGAGGTCAGAGCACAGCCTCAGGTTGATCCTCCCCTCACACCCTGTTTGAGACAGGGTCTCTCTTTCACCGCTGTGTACACTCGGCTAGCTGGCCCATGGCTGTCAACAATTCTGTCTTTCCCTCCCATCGCTCTCGAAGAATGTCCCAACTTTATATAGGCTCCAGGGATCTGAACTCAGACTCTTGAGTTCATATGTGAACTCTTGCACAGATGGAAGAGAAGAACCTGTGGGATCCGGTTCTCTCCTTCCATTATGTAGGCTCTGGAAGCCACACTCAGGTCATCAGGCTTGGTGGCAAGCGCCTTTCCCTGCAGAGCCATCTCAGCCTGCCCCACACAGTTTAAATACAGGGAAACATGGCTGGGGGTGTAGCCCAGTTATAGTTGCTCTGCATAAACCAGCCAGGAAAGGCACAGCAAACACCTTCGCTCACGAGCTACTGTCACCAACCCAAACTCAATATTTAAACCAGAAGGTAAAAGATGAACTCTTTAGTAACCAATGTGGGGGAAACAGACTTGATAACATTAGATTTCTTTTTCCCCCCTCACACAAGTTCGAAGGAAGTTTCAGGTGGATAAAAGATTAATCACAGAAAATGACAGGATCAAAATGCTAGTGAAAACATGGGACTGTTTAAAGATAGCTTTTGGAAAAATAAGACCCAGGTATGACACAAAATGGCAACAAAATAAAAGATCATTGAGCTAGGAAGACATTTCCACACCAAAACATGGCATGATATAGCGATCTGCATTTCCCCTACAGAGAGGGAATTTTCACAGTGAGATTCCTTTAAACCTATAAGAACAAACAGAACAGGAACAGTTCAGAAGATGCGCAACCCATCTCATAATGGGAAGAAAACCACAAAAGAGATACCAAGTTCTGTGCGCCAAAAGGACCAAAGCTTACAATGCAGTATGTTAGAATCAAGAACTCCATCCAGAAGCTGCGGTGTGAGAGCAAAGTTCCCTGTGCTTCATGGAGACTAAGTTGGCCAAACTCTCTACTATTCAGAAGTCGGTATTTATAAATTGATTCCAAAGGACAGCTGAGACCGCTCAGTGGGTGGAGCTGCAAAGGCTTAATCATTGAGTTTGATCCGAAGGTCCATGGTAGACGTGTCCTCTGACCTCCACACAATGCCTACAGCACACGTGTGCACACACTCACACACACCATGCACACACAGGGATGCAATAATAAATAGTAAAAACATCGCTTTAGTGAACTGATCCTAAATATGGTCTTGCCAAGGCAAGAATTCGCATTTACCCAAAGACAAGTGTCAAAAGCCATTTCCCATGTCAAATGAGTATAAGCCACCCAACTGTCCCTCGAGAAAGGACAGGGTAAGCTCCTTATACATTCACGTCTTGTACTGCTAGGGTTCTGTTGTTGGGGCAGCTTTATGTGAACTAATACAGGATAATATCCAGGATATTTATTAACTGGGGTAGGGGAGCAAAGTAGGGAAACCATGAATAACATTTATATTATCTTTTAAAAACTATTATTTTGATTTTGTGTGTATGTGTATATATGTGTATCAGGTGTGGATATTTGTGATGAAATTATTTTTTTTCTGTAGATAGTGGGGGTGGGGTGAGGAGGATGGGGGGCATGGAATGGGGGGGAAGGGGAGAAACCACAGTGGCTTTTCTAAGGAAGTTAGAAATTAATGAGACATTTATGGGTAAATTCTCCCTTGAGTGTGGGAGAGACTCTTCCATCTATAACTTAACTCCGTTAGGATAGGAGGGAATCAGCAAATTGATTGTGGTGTCGGAACACAGAGACGCAGCTCCTGGATGACGGGCTGGTCACCGGTGCACTAAAGCACCTTGTCGCTGGTGCACTAAAGCACCTTGCACGCGCTCTGCCCATTTCCTATAAAGTAAATGAAGATGACTTTACGCTCTGCAAAACTACAAATGTAGATAGATGGACAGAGATGGAGATGTCATTTTCTGAGTGAGCTAACAAGTTCAAAACCACAGAGTCTTCCCACACACAGACCTGGAGTAACCCTGGTGTTCTTTCCTGTGTTTGCTTTGAGACAGTTTGACTGACTTATGTGCGATTTGGGAGCCTGGAGTTTTCCTGCCCTCTGCCGACAGGAGCAGAGCCGCCGCGGGTGTTGCGAAAAACAGGCCGAATGAGGCAGAGAAGGTACGCGTGGGATCTGGGTGGAGGTGGATGTAGGGTGGGTGGGGTGGAGGTGGGAGCTGTTGCCCCTTCTCCCAGGCTTTTTACCTGGCCCCAGGAACTTTCAAGGACTTGACTCCTTCCTTCTCCCCAGACATGAAGCCAGAGCCAGCTGCAGAGCCACGGCCCTGATGAGGCCTGCCCTCCAAGGAGGCTCTGCCGGGGCGACTCTGGCTCCTTCTGCACTAGGAGGGGCAGTCAAGTCAGCTGGCGTTAGTGTCCATCATTGTCTCTCCTGTCCACCTTAATTGAAGAATTGAAAAACAGCTTTGTTAATGATCCTAATCCCTTTGCCTGGCCTCCACACCCTGGGAACTTCCTGAGCGACAGCCCTGGCATATGGGGGGCAGTCTGAGAGCCTCTCCTCTCCGTGGGGCTCAGGGTCTCGGCAGATGGATAGCTATCCAGGGTGCGAAGAGCAAGGAGGCTCATGGCACTGAGGCCACACCCTGTATCCAGGGTGGGTGTTGTCTGTTCCCGCAGCACCTGCCTCCCCCGGAAAGAGTGGAGGCCAACACACAAGAGCTGAGGGCTTTGCCTTCCTAAGAGAAGCTTATGGAAGATGACAGGCTACCGCTGGGAGGCAGCGGGAGACAGCGGCCCAGCCACCTGGGCTGAGGAAGGTCCTTTTCTTTTTGAGTCTGGTTGTCCCTGACACACTGGCTCTAGCAGTCTCAAAGTCTCTGCCTTCCCAGAGGCTGAGGAGGCAAAGGGAGAGATGAACGAGAGATTGTGAAGGTGTCATGGCATGGGGATCCAAGGAGCCTCCTTGGGCCCCCTTGGGCCCCTGGGGAGATTCAGCTGACTTTTTCATCCTACCGTTGTTACCCCCACCCCCTTTTTCCTTTCTTTTGCTCTACTATACATGGAAGATAGATAGTAAAAGCAATGTGTTACCCTCTTTCACTGGGCGTATAACATTGTAAGGGAACAGTTCTCCAACATTCAGCAGAGTCAGTTAGTCTGGCTGTGGTGCTTTGAATATGCTTGACCCAGGGTGGCCTTTTTGGAATACCTGTGGCCTTGTAGGAAGAAGTAAGTCACTGTGAGGCTGGGTTTTGAGACTCTCCTACTAGCTGTCTGGAAGAGAGTCCCCTCTGGTTGCCTTTGGATCAAGATGTAGAGAACACTCCTGCGCCACATCTGCCCAGACGCTGCCATACTTCTGCCCTGGTGATAATGCGTTGAACCTCTGAAACTGTAGGCCAGCTTCAATCAAATGTTGTCCCTTGTAAGAGTTGCCTCAGATGCTGGGTAGTGGTGGTACACGCCTTTAACCAAACACTTGGAAGGCAGAGACAGAAAGTTTTCTGAGTTCGAAGCCAGCCTGGTCTACAGAGTGAGTTCCAGGACAGCCAGGGCTATACAGAGAATCCCTGTCTTGAAAAAAACAAAACAAAACAAACAAAACCAAACCAAAGAGTTGTCTTGGTCAACTCTTCACAGCAACGGAAACACAAACTAAGACAGAAGGTACCAGGGACTGGGGCATTGGGGTGAATCGCCTAAGGGTGTTTCTCTTTGGAGGAAGGGGGATTTGGGGGACTTTGGATTTGGAAAGCAATGGAATACTTTCAGTGTGGCTTAATGGGCCATCCTAACAGGACTGTGGAAGACATTGGTGCTGAGGGTGATTAGAACTGCAGGGTCCTGGCTCTAGATGTTTCAGAGGAGAATTCTAGTATGTGGCCTAGAGACTCTTGTGATGCTTTGGTGAAGAATGTGGCTGTTCTTCCCACTCTGGTCTGAAGAGTTTACCTGAGACTAAGGTAAAGAGATTAATTGCATTGACAAAGGAAATAGACTTTGTCCTCTGCTTTACTCTCAATAAAGATCATTTTAATCAAGTGTAGCAAGCTTAGAAAGAAAAAATACAAAATGTGTGGTTCAAGAAATAAAGGGGCACCAGGAAGGGCAATGGAGTTAAATCCTGTGTTCAGGGAGATGAACAGATTAAGGGAGTGGTGACCTCCGAGCAAGATACCACCCAATTAAGCTTATTGTTTATACATTTGCAATTGAACAAGGGATAGTTATAGCATGTTAGGCATGATTGCCTGTTATTGCTTTCATTTGGACTTTTAACTGAAATAAACTACAATCCAGAAATGGAGAACATACCTGCAATCCAGATCTTAAGGCTGGAAGACACAGGCTTTTGTTACAGATGACACACATTTTTGATCTGGACCTTGAGGCATAGTGGCCATGAAAAGCTTAGGTCCGGGCATGATGGTACATGCCTTTTAATACCAGGAGACAGAAGCAAGCAGATCTCTAAGTTCAGAGCTAACCTGGAACACAGCAAGTTCCAGATAAAGAAAAGCTTAGGTCTAGGCATGGTAGTACACACCTTTAATCACAGAACTCAGGAGACAGAAGCATACAGATCTCTGAGTTTAAGGTCAGCCTGGTTTATAGAGCAAGTTCCACAACTTCCAAGCTCAGGTAATGAAGGAGTTGGAAAACAGATAGCTAGTGATAATGTAATAGAATACCGGGGGCGGGAGGGAGGGGGGGCGGGGGGGGGAGGGCATGTTCCAGGCCCAGCAAACAGTAGAACTTGGCAGTTTCAGCTATGTGGCTCTGGCTTTAGAGTCAAGAATAGAAAGGGTTACTGGGACGATTGATGCTGATTAGCTGGAGCTAAGAAATTAGTGGTGATTAAGGAGAGACCAGCATCACTGAGATGAAATCTTCTGGGAAGTGTTTTGTAAGAGCGCAAAGAAGCTGTGTTCCAGGGATAGCCAAGGTTGTATCTCATGCTACAGCTAACTTGGTAATGTGTAAGAATCACTCAGGTGGTGCTGGTTTTGAAGACATAAAGGGGTCATGGAGAGCAGCTGAGACTTGGCTCTGTGAGAGGCCATGGAAGGCCATTGGTGAAGGTTCAGCCTCAGTTGCAGTTGACAGCCCAGGACTGAAGGGCCCATGTAAAGAAGCAGAGGCTTGGCCCCATGAAGAGAGCCTATGGGAGGCTATGGGTGAAGCCTAGTTGCAGCGGAAGACCCCAGCATATTGGAGATGCCAGTACCATGGGATGACCACCAAGAACAGCAGCAGCAGTGGAGTGGAGTCAACCAGAGCCTAGAGTGCTACAGAGGGCAGAACTGGAGAAGTGACGCCAGCCCTTTTGAGAAGCTCAGCAGTGTGTGTGGGTCCAAGAAGGTGTAAAATTAAAATTGCCTTGGAGACCCCAAGATGTGAGATGCCAGAACCATGGGATATCTGCTGAGGAAACCTGCTAACAAGGAATGGAAGTTGTTGCAGTCAACAAAGTTGAAGGGAGGTGTAGATCTGAAGAGTACTTTGATATCAGACATGGAGGTGCAGAGTTTGGAGTTTTCCGAGATGGTTTCCTATCTTGCCTTGGTTCAGTATTTCCGCACTATGACATTTGGAATGGTTATGTATATCCTGTGATGTTGAAGTATGTGATCTGTGTTTTGATTTTGATTTTACAGGGGATTATAGTTAAGAGATTGCATGAATCTCAGAGGAGACTTTGAACTTTGGACTTTTAACATTGTTGAGAATGTATAAACTATAGGGACTTTTGAGGTTGGACTAAATGTATTTTTCATTATGCTATGGCTAGGGAGGGCCCTGATAGACTCATGTGTTTGAACAACCCAAGGGGGTCATCAGGGAGTTGAATGTGGTCCAAGGAGTAGCACTGTTAGGAGGTGTGGCCTTGTTGGAGGAAGTGTGTCACTGTGGGGATGGGCTTTGAGACTCTCCTCCTAGCTGCCTGGAAGAGAGTCCCCTCCTGGATGCCTTTGGATCAAGATGTAGAACTCTCAGCTCCTTCTCCTGCACCATGTCTGCCTGCATGCTGCCACGCTTTTTGCCATGATGATAATGGACTAAACCTCTGAACCTGTAAGCCAGCCCCCAATGAAATGTTCTTATAAGAGTTGCCTTGGTCATGGTGTCTTCACAGTAGTGGCAACCCCAACTAAGACCCCAGCTTTCAGCCTCCACAGCTCTCTTTGGGCACTTTGGTCATTACCATCCAGTCTCTAACCTACACTCCTGGAGCTCATGGTATGTGATGCTGTCCAGGTGCAGTTCTGGAAGTCCTGCAGCAAGGTGCCTGATCAGAACATGCTCAGTGTGGCTGTGTCTCAGATGTGTCAGCCTCGGCAGCAGTCCTCAGCACTGTCTCAGTTTCCCCTCTCATCCCATTCACTGAGCCACCGAGGGCTGGGTGCCCTGCTGTGAAGAACCTGAAGGAATGCAGAGACTCCCTGCAAATGGACTTGTGACAATTGTGAGAAGAGGACAGCCCTGGGTTCTTGGCTTGTGCCAGTGGTCGTCGTCCTTATCATACATAGTGTGTATTTGGGTGTTTCCATATGTGGGGCCCTATGTTCTGCACACACATGTAGCTCCTGCGTTCTCCTCTCCAAGCAGCCCTTCGAGACTTTGAGACCCCTTCGTGCTCACCTTTCCCTGATGACAGAATCCAAGCCGTAAAGGTTAAGGCCTTGACAACACCTCACCAGAGATGGTGCCGTGCCTGCATCTGGGTCCCCGCAGTCGGACTCTGGGTTCTATGTGGCTTACATTAGGTTTGGGGCTGAGGGTGTCTCCAGTGTGGTTTGTTCAGGTTTCATGAGAACACTGCATGATGATTCTGAGCAAGTGTCCTCCGGGTCCCAGATGTGATTTGGGACTTGGTGGCTCCAGCTGGGCAGCCTTCTCAGGAAGGAGCCCTGCCCTTCAGGTCGCCTCTGTCCCCTCTCCCTTTGTTCTCAGCCCACTGCCATCTGGAGCTGCCCTAGTCATCTGCTCCTGAGCCCCTCCCTTTCCCGTCTCCTCCCACCCCAGCAGGAGGAACCTTCCTAAGCCCAGCGCCTCAACTCCTTGTCAGCTGAGGTCCCTCAGAGCAGACACCTGTCCTCTGACACATGCAGGGAAACCACCCAGCTTCCCCAGGCCTTCAATTTCACAAATGGATCCATTTGGTTAATTGCACTCCTACCCCTAAGCCCCTCTGCCTGTCAGCTAGAGACAGCCTCCTCCTCGCCACAGGCCTCACAGACACAGTGTGTGCTCAGGACCCGCAGCTGTGGATATGCGGGACCAGGGCACTTGATTGGAGACCGTTTGACTGATTCCAGGCTATTTACATTTAACCACCTTTGCCCATGGGTGCTGAGACAGGCAGGGGTAGGTGTGGGGTGTGGGTGGCAGCAAAGACAGCTGGTGCCTCCTCTCCGCAATTTACAATTGTTTTTTTTAGCTCCTTTCATGGTGTAGTCCAGGCTGGCTTTGACCTCACAGTCTTCTCTCTTCTCACTCCCAATTGCTGAGAGATCATCTTGCCTCGCTGCCCCTTGGCCCTTTCTGCTAACCCAAGCCCATCTCTCCGGAGACACTGTATCCCACCCTGAGTTCTGGTTTTTAATAAGACGACCAGGGGGTTGTGCAAAGCTCATTTTCTCCACCACCGGGGCTCCCAGTGTCTGGCGGCACACACAGCCACCACCGTTTCTCACAACCAGACTCCTGGCCAAATGTCAGTACTTAAAACTTGGGGAAAATCTCTCCCCTGTGTGTGGCCTCCCCCTTTTTGCAGCCCTCTCCCCACCTCCTGTTTTCACGTTCTTCCTGTCTGTGGGGCTGCCTGCTGGGGTGGCAGTTGGATGCAGAATGCTGTCTGCCTGGGATGTAAATGCAGAAGGCAGAGAGGGGGGAGCTGGGGAGGGAGGAGAATGGGCGGTTGTAGCCCTCTCCTCCTGGCTTCATCCTTTTCTTCTGTGCCCAACTTGTCAGCCGACAGACATTTTTAAAATACCATGGGGTGCCCTGTCTTTGGAATAGCTACAGCAAACCCACTAATGGCTCTATAAGGAAGTCTTGTCAGAACTGACTCTGCTCTCCTGATGGCCTTTGAAAGGCTGGGTCCTGGTGGAGGAGCTGATGGGAAGGGGAGTTCAGCTGCTTTTGAGGAGGGTGTGTCCGTACAGGAATGATGCATGCATGGGGACTGTGTCTGGTCTGGGATGTCAGGGGCCTCCTGTTCTCACGGGGTGGAGGAAGATAACATCTATGCAGATAACCCTGTGTTGGTTTCTGAGAGTGACGGTGGCTCGTCGGGCATCAGGCCAAGTGTGTCATGGTCTGCACAGGCATCGACTCAGTTAGAGATTCATGAATAGATGTAAAGGCCCAGATGGTCCAAAACCAGGTAGCAAAGCAGTTGTGATTTAGTGGGAAGGAGAAAAGTCTGGGGGTTCTTAAAGGGCAGATGCTTTAGAGTTAAAGGCTTGGTTATAGAAGCTTGTGGATTGACCAGACGGTTGTCCCAGCAACCCTGCTGTAAGTGAGCCTGAATGCCCCACTCCTGCAGACATGCGGACAGGAAGACCCTGGCTCTGAGAGAGTGAGGACAGCAGCTTGGGTGCGTGTGCGACTCTAAGGCAAGGCCCTTCGTGTGCCAGGGAGATCACAGATCTCTCTCTCTCTCTCTCTCTCTCTCTCTCTCTCTCTCTCTCTCTCTCTCTCTCTGTGTGTGTGTGTGTGTGTGTGTGTGTGTGTGTGTGCGTGTGTATGTGTGCGTGCGTGCGATTTTGATGTGTGGGTGTCAGATCCCCTGGAACTGGAGTTACAGACACTTGTGAGCTGCCATGTAGGTGCTGGGAACCAAACCAGAGTCCTCTAGAAGAGCAGCCTGTGCCCTTGACCACTGAGCCATCTCTCAGCCCCACCCGACCCCCATCACTTCTTAACACTAAATCTCCAGAGTGGACTCTGGCATATTTCCCCTGCCTCGGCTGTCCCGGAACTCACTTTTTTAGACCAGGCTGGCCTCGAACTAACAGAAATCCTCCTGCCTCTGCCTCCTGAGTGCTGGGATTAAGGGCGTGTGCCACCACCACCACCTAGTCATTTGTAAATGTAGTCATTCATTTTCTTTTATGAAATAACACAATTTTTTTTCCTAACAAAGCTAAGTTCTGTTTTGCTGTTAATGCTTTTATATAACTGCTTTAGTGAGATGTAATTCACATATAATACAGCTCAAGGATGGTTCCCACATATATTTTTTTGCTAGCCTAGAGCGGACAACTACCAACTATTGAATTTCTGTAATTGTGTCACCATTCGCAATACCCCCCAGAGCCATCTCATTGGCATCTGGGCTCTGTCCCCGCTCTCTCCCCAGCCCTAGGGCAGTCATTACTTCCTACTTCCCACGTCCTTAGAGCCACACTGGAGGTTTCCTATACATAGAACCATGCAATAGGTGGTCTTCGTGTCTGATTTCTTTACTTAGCGAGACATTTTTGAGGTTTAGCCATGCTGCAGGGCATAAGCAGTGCAGGCCGAGTAACCGCCCATTGCGTGGGTAGAGCATGTCTTGTTTGCAGTGTCAGTTGATGGATGACTGGCCGAATTCTGTGGGAATTCTGCACTTCTTTCTTGCAGCCCCCAAGTCTCCTGATATTAACCCCAAGGGTCCCTTTCCGGCATTCCCCCTCCTGTCTCCACCTTCCCTCCCACCTGGGTCCCCCTTACTCAGCCCAACACTTGAGCCCACTCACCCTTGGGGTCTGCCACACAGGATTATGATCACCATCTCCCTGGCAGCATGCTGGGGAGACAGCTGGAACGCTGCCTGATATCCAGATCCCTGTTGCTGCCTCCGCGCCCCCCCCGCCCCCCGTGAAGAAAGACCAGAAGAGTGTCCAGTGCTGAGAAAGCTTTCTGTTGGATGGAGCCCAGGGAGAGAGAAGCCAGCCTGGGTGCTGTAGAAGCAGGGCTCCTGCCCTTTCCAGTTTGCAGCACTCCCCTGGAGCTGAGAGTCGTCTCTTCTCCCTCTGACTCCTCCCTGTGTGGCTCTGGCTGCGGCCTGTGCCATGGTAACCTCTCTGGTGGTTGTTGCTCTCTGGAAGCAGATGCCAAGAGCGCCCCCTCACCCGCCACCTCTCTACCCAGCCAGTCCTCTTTCAGAGATCTGCCTCTCTGCCTTTCTCCTCGCTTGCTCTTCTCTCTCCCTGCGATAAGTCTCCTGTAATCCTAGGTTGTGGATTGAGTGTGAAATGTTACAAGGACTTGCGCAGCACTCCAGCTGGTGATACTGGTCTATAAGGGTGTGGAACCTTGAGGACATAGGATCTAGGTGGCTAACACAGGCCACTAGGATGAACCCTGCTACTACCATATGTGTTTTCTAGCTCCATCCTTAAAAGGACAAGAGAAGTAATGTATATGTGTGTGTGTGTGTGTCTATATATATGTGTATATATAGACACATACACATACATACACATATATATTTATAGATAGTTATATATACATCTACATATATAAGTATACATATGTGTGCATATATACATAATATGTATAGTCTTATATACACACATGTATACATGTATGTATATGCACATATAGATGTGCATATATATACATGTGTGTATATATGTATGTATGTGCACATATTATGTATGTATATGTGTATACACACACATTATATAATGTATATATACAGCAAGGAACTCTTGACAGCTGCCTGGATCATAGCATCTATGAGGCCTAGTGACTCTTGACTGGGTTGTGAGGCTAAGGAATGTATCCCTTGGGCTTCCTTGAAATACCAGACAGGGATGTGCTAGGCTCCAGCTGGCCTTGAGTCAGAACAACAGCATGAGGCAGCCTTCCACTCCCTGTGTGGATGAGGATAGAAATGTAAAGACATCCCTCTTGCTACTGTTGTGATGGGAGGAAATGGAAAAAAATCAGTCTAAAGAGCCACAATGATCAGAGAGTCCAAAGAAGACCCAGAAGGTGTAGTCACAGCATAGGACACAAGTTCCATGTATGTCCCTACAGTGAGGTGCAGGCCACCCCGACTCCAAAGAAGCTGCTGCCTTCTGCGGGGCTCTGGTCCTGCTGGTGGCCTGTGAGTAACACAGTGCCCCGGGGTGGTACTTTCCCACCGCAGGAAGTCTGGTGTGACACTGGACATTCCCTACGTCCTCCTGGTTGTCATGTAGAAGAAAAGGTCACTTCCTTCCACCCTCTCTTTTCCCCCAACTTAATAGCCAGGTGATTCATCTGAAGGTATCGGGTTTCCGCCTATAGATACGTTCTGATCGTTGTGCAGCAAATGCTGTTTTTCAGCCAAATGGCTAAATGCAAACCCAGGCATTCTCTCCTACCCCTCCCCAGAGAGAATGAATAAAGACTGCCTGGCACCTTCTCCTATTCCAGAGGCCTCTGTGGCCTCAGCTAAAGCTTACAGAGGAGGCAACCTGCTTTCCTCCCCATCCCCTCCTGACAATGGAACGGACCAAGCACAAAGCACACCATGAAGCACACCAGGGCAGCTGGAGACCAGCCCTGCCAGCCCAAGAAGGCAGTCAGGGTGCCAACCTTGTACCAGGTTTCCTTGGCTGTGTAAAAGTCCTAAATGACTGGTGGCCCACGCACAGACCAGGAAGCTAGTGGTGTCTGTCCCCAGTGGGCAGGAGGAAGGCAGTGCAGTGCGCAAGAATCAGGCAAAAGAATGCCCACCCCCTGCCCCCAACAAGAGGCATCCCCGGTACAGTGCAATTCCTGAGTCTTCCAGTAGGAGGTGATCACGTGAGCAGATTGGCTTTCACCAAAGATGCAGAGCCGCGGGGACAGTTTCAAATTCAGTGACACAGTGCCAGATGCAGTCACAGAAGGAAAGCCAGGCACTCCTCCACACGGCTTCCTTGTCCGATACCTTCTCTGCCTTTCTCCTCCTTGCTGGTGTCTTGCCTCCTTGGCACGTGGTGGTGGCTCTTCGGCTGGTATTCTGAGTTCCCGAGAATCCACATGTTGGCCTTAAATGCCCATGAGCTGGACAGAGTTTCTTGTGCTTGGATGGTTGTCTGTCATTCCGTTCTTTGGTATGAGACGGCGTGGGAGTGGGTGTCACTTAGCCACTGGATCAACTGAGTGGGACCTTGAGTGTCCCAGGCCAACCACTCTGCTTCAGAGCATTTCCAGAATCAGCATTTCTGATGCCTTAGAATGAACAGTAGGAGACCGGAAAGGCACCTGCACAGCTGGACTCCGAGGGCCCCTAAGGATGGCACTGGGGGTGGCCCTGCCTGAGGTTAAGCCGAAAGAACACTGAGAGGAAGTGGGGGAGCATTCTGGGAAATAAAGACATCTGGGGAAGTCTGCGGAGCAGTAAGAGACTCTGCTTCCGAGGATGCCGAGTTAAGTGCGCCCAGCGATGGCCGCTGCCTTGCCGCCCGCTTCTGTGTAACCACTAACAGCAGATTCATCAGGCCTGTTATTAATTGAGAATCTATTAGGCAGATTTATTGATGAGCCAGATACCTCCCGGTAGTAGAAAGCGTCTGATCCAATGGCTGCTCATGAGGTTTTATCACGCCATCTCACTGCAGAGGGAGACAAGATGCAGGTTCAGCACTGATCCGAGGGGGAACAGGACACTCACCCAGGACTCCTCCCACAAGGCAATGGCCACAGGGTGAGCATGGGGTGTGCGGGGGAGCAAGAGGAATTGTTCTATCATGGAGGACCTCGATCCCTGGAGCAAAGCAGCACGCTAAATAAGGGAAGAGGATTTGGGACTCAGGAAGGACAGGTTAGAGTTTGGGCTGGACAGGAGACCCAGGCTGATGACCACGGTGGAATGTGAGTGAGAATACGGGCTCACCCCTTTCATCTTTCCCGGCAGACACGGCATGCAGGGCTCTCTGCCCTTCGAGGCGGGGGACTGGGATTTGTTTTTATGTATAAACCAGTGCTTCTCAACCTTCCCAGCGCTGCAACCCATTAATACAGTTCCTCATGTTGTGGTGACCTCCAACCATACGGGTTATTCCCGTTGCTACTTCATACCTGTAATTTTGCTACTGTTGTGAATCCTGCTGTAAATATCTGTCATGCGACCCCTGTGAAAGGGTCATTCGACCCCAGGGTTTCAGCCCACAGGTGGAGAACCGCTGATGTAAACCGTTTGCGAATGCCATGGGTCCGTATTAGGAGTGAATTATTTGCATCCTCTATTCCAGCGGGGGCCAGCTTGCCTATCCTTGTAGGACTGTAGTCACACGGGATGAATCTGAGCCCTGGCAGATCTCCCACCCCATGCTCAGATGCGCCTCTGATCCCGCGATGATCCCAGGTCGTTTGGGGGCAGCTCTCCCGGATCAGCCTTGCTGCCTGTCTTTTTCATGGGAGTGGCTGGGGTTTGCGTTGGCTTCAGGGGCTTTCATTATCTCTCCTCTCCCCCACAATTTCCCGTGGCAGTGATGTGTGAATGTGTTCCTTAGTTGGTTCTTGTAGTACTATTCTAGTCACTGGATTAGCTTATTCCGAGAGCTAATTGCTGGCATGTAGTCTCCGCTCTGCTCTGTTGGTGTGTCCGTAGGTATTAATTCACACACACAGCCTGGGAGAGCTACAAGACTGTTATTCATGCTTCGGAGGCATTTCAAATGGAACTTACTCCATGCCAAGCCCAGTCTCCCTGAGTCCTGACCATGAGCCCGCTCGCTCCTCCTTCTGTGTTCCCAGGGCCAGCTCACAGCAGCAGATATTCCCCTGCAACCTGCAACTCTGCATGCCTTCTTCTGTCCACCTCCAGTCAGCCATGAGAGCCTGCCAGGTGTGACCCAGGATTTCTCCAATCTCAGGAAGGCCTTGGAGGTGGGATGGGTATCCTCCAGCGTGGCACCTCCCACCCTTCCCAGGTCACCTGTGGAGCTGGCAGAGGTGGAGGCAAAGGGAGAAGAAGTCTCCAGGGAGTGTTCCTCCTGGGCTGCACCCAGAGCAGGGAGATGCGTTAGAGCAAAGCAGCCTGTCACTCAGCCCCACCTAGTCCCAGGGAGGTCATAGGTCACCCTGCACTAGAGTTGCCTGATATGCAGAGACAACAGACATACCTTGCTTTCCTCTGAGCCTGTGAACTCACCAGGAGTTAGTCAGTGGCATGCAGCCTGGGCAGCTGCAGAAGTGCAGTGGGGCTTGCTTCATGGCAAGCGGCAGGCTCAGGAGCCTCGTCCTCACCGGCTCTTCACAACGACTGCGGAGGCTGGAGATGCAGGTGTATTTCCATCTTCAAGATTAAAGGACAGAAGTGGGAGAAAGGACAAGGATTGAGACCTTCCATTAGCGTTCAAGTGAGAGCTCAGCCAGAAAGAAGACGCTGAGATTAGCAAACTGCAGCCCCTGGGCAGCTCCAGCCCATTCCGGAGCCATGTTGGAACACAGGCTTGTGCAAACCACGGCTGCTTTCAGACTCTTGTGGTAAAGGCAGTAGCTTGGCAGTGACTGTCCATCTCAGAGAGCTTAGTCACTTTCCTCTCTGGGCCTTTTTAGAGAGGTCTGCGACCTTAGTGTGACCCTGCTAAGCCCTTGCAGGCTCAGAGGACGGACAGTCAAGTGTAGTCATAAAGTGGTGTGGGTGTCACTGGGCTGGGAGCAGCGGGGTCTGAGGAGAGGATGAGAGGCCCCTCAGGTCTGAGCTACTCCCAAAATTTGGATTTGCACTCACAGATTAACAGGGCAATGCAGAAAGACGGGAGGGATTGATTAACACATGTGCCCTATCATATAAAATATAGGGAGCCAGCGATGACATGGCTGGCCCCAGGGTGATGCCGTTCATTCGGAGGAATGAGTCTCCAGCCTCCCCTTGTTCTCTCTTGGACAGCAGAGGTGTTGTGTCTCAGAATCCACTTGGAGACCTTTGCATCCCCTAACGCCTGAAGCCTACACCCCCACAAACCCCTGCAGGATCTCTCTCAAGAGAAAGGGACCTGGCCTGCCCCAGCTGTCTCAATGAAAGTCCCCAAGGACCAGCAGGTATCTGTCGGTTTCCTAAGTAGTTGTGTCAGGCTCAGACAGTGTTGACTGTCTTAAGTTTGGAGCCCCACCCTGGAAGTGGGGCGGCGTGAGGTCTAAGATACCACTGATACCAAGAACTAGCACTCGTTACAGTTAGAACACTCCAGAATGCTTTGAAAGCATATAAGACAAGGACTTCCTCCAGACTCAATGAGAAGGAGTGGCATGGGAAACCCAAGGAAGGCTTCCTGGTGGAGGTGTTACCCAGGGACCTAAGTCTGGGTGGTGAGAGTCAGGTGAGAAGAAACACTGGTTCAGGCAATCTTGGAAGACAGATTTGTGTAAGGAGAGCGTGGAACTAACAGTGACCACCCAGAACGTGGGTGAGCAGGAGAACCTATTGAGCCCCAGATGCCCCAGCGAGGGAGCCAGCCTCCTTCGCTTGCGTGTGGCAGGTCCCAGGGCAGGCTAGGAGTGGGCGGGTGTCTTCAGGGAAAGAGCAAACTCTGAGCGTGTGGAAATTCTGGAGGGCATCCTGAGAGCGGGGCATCTCAGCTGACTGAGGAACACACACAGCTCTGCTTGGTCTTGAGATGGAAGCCGAGGTCTAAAAGGGGAAACTGAGGTCACCAGCTGTGTTGATCACTTTCCCATCCTTGTGACAAATATGGAGAAAGCTGGCTTGAAGGAAGGAAGGTGCCTTTGGAGTCATGCTTTCTGAGGGTGACGTCCGTGGTCACTTAGTCCCAATGCTCCTGAGGAGCAGACCAGCATGTTGTCCTCTTAGTAAACTAGGCTTTGGGGACGAGATCCAGTCATTATGTGCCCGTCGCGGTTCTGCCTGTGGAGTGGCTTTGGGCCCGGAGGATGTCCTCCTAGGCCTGCCTTGGAACAGGTTCCTGAAGCCCTTGGAGAGAATTCTCCACTCCTCTGCTGTGAGACATGGCGTCAAGGGGCGTGAGAAAGCGTCAGCTCCGTCCTCACCCTGAACAAGGTCCTGCCCTCCTGGGAAGCAGGCTGCACCAGGTTCGGATAATATGAGGGTAAGACACTGAAGACTGGTCTAACGCAGGGGCTGTAGGGCCAAAGAGGCACTGTGCTTCCGTCTGAACTGCAGCCAGAGTGACCTTTACCACCACATCATCTGCTGAAAATCTGGAATGCCTGTGCTATAGTTTAAGCTACCGAGTCTGGCTATCAGCGGCCTCTATGGGCAAGCCTTTGTCTCCCTGACAGTACCCCGTCCCTGGTCCATGGGCACTCTTTCAATAACCACACCGGCTTCTTTCGGGTCCTTACATGTGCCAACCTACTGGCTGCCACAGGGCCTTGGCACAAGCAGTTCTCCCTACCTAGGAAGTTTGTTCTGACCCATCTTTACAAGATTGGCCCTTCTTGCCTCTCAGGCCTTAGTCAGATGTCACCAAAGGTCTTCCTTAACCCATGATCTCCCACCATCATATTGGGACTTTTTTTTTTTTTTTTTTTTTTTTTGGATTTTTTTTTTTTTTTTCGAGACAGGGTTTCTCTGGCTGGGTTTGAGACAGGGTTTCAGCCAGGTTTGCCCTGGCTGTCCTGGAACTCACTCTGTAGACCAGACTGGCCTTGAACTCAGAAATCCGCCTGCCTCTGTCTCCCAGAGTGCTGGGATTACAGGCGTGCGCCACCACCGCCCGGCCGGAACTTCTTTTTTAATAAATTTAAATCTTAAAGAATGGTTTTAGGTTCGTGGCGGAACTGAGCTAGCACAGGGGACTCCCACACATTCCCTGACCCCCCTGCAGAGCAGAGCCTTCCCATCAACGCCGTCCTTTGCTGGATCCCACTGACAACCCCTGAGCCACACACCGCTGTCACCAGAGCGCCCTGGTACAGCACAAATCTCACTTGGCAATGTGTATTTCTTGGATCTGAAAAACTCGCACTGACGTGAGCCCACAGTCCACAAGTAGGTGTGCCACAGAGTCGCGCCTCCCGCCTCCCGCCTCCCGCCTCCCGCCCCTCTGATCTTGCTAACTACTCTGCATCTTGCTTTTCCAGAATGCCAAGCAGTTGGGTCTTTCTCTTTGTGATGTCCATTTAAGCAGCTTCTCCGTCTCCTCGTGGCTTCAGAATTACGCTCCATCACCCTTATATGTATCACACAGTCAATTAATGCATTTGCCTATGGGAGGGCAGCCCACCCACACTTCTGCACCTTCTCAATAAGCTTCTATAGCGTGTGTGTGTGTGTGTGTGTGTGTGTGTGTGTGTGTCTTCATCCTTGATCTTAAGCCTCCTGCTCACTTCCAGTTAATTCTGTTACCCCTCGGAAAGGTGGGGTCCGTGCGAGTGGGTCAGCCCTGTTCCCTAGCTTGGCGCCTGCACAGTGGGGGCTGCAGCGTGAGTGACTGCAGTCTGCTGCCCGCTGCCTGAAAGTCTGTGGCAGCTACCGCTCAGGGGACCAGAGCCACCAGCTGAGCCATATCTCTGGGCCGCCTGTCTTTGTCAATTCAGACATATTGTGACCACTGTCACAGCCTGCCTGAGCCTGGGCTGGGGGGGGGGGAGCTCCTGAAGACGACAGCTTGAAGAAGGGAGCTGCGGGCACCTATTCCATCTGCCAGGGACAGCTTGTAGAATCAACACCGGGGGCTTCAGTCTGCAGGGGGTGGGGGTAGGGGGACAACCAGGGCCCAGAAAAACAAAAGGGAGAAACAGAAAAGCAGGCCGTGACAATGAGTGGGGTAATTCTCGTAACTACTCACCCGTCGGTGTCTAGTCACACAGGCTGCCAGAGCGAGCTCTCCCTTCATTCTTGGGAGGGGAAATCCGGATCCGAGGCAGCAGCAAGCGTGTGTGCCGCATTTGCTGTGTGCCCCGTGCGAGCCCCGTGATTCCCGAAGGAAGTGCTTCTGCGGTAGGGGCTGGGATTATCTCCGTGTTTCAGAAGAGGGGGGCAAGGGAAGCTCTGGGGCCGGGGACCTCCACCTTGTGAGTGGGATGGCATTAAAGCAGGCAGTCTGAGGGCGTGGCTCGTGCCCTCGAACTGAGCCAAGAGCCACCGTGCCAGCATCTCCCCTGCCGGAATAACATGACCAAATTCACATGTGCCCATCTGAGACATTTTGAATGGGAGTCTCTCGAGAGGCTCACAGAGGTCCAGGCAGGTCGCTCAAGGGCATGGACTGTGCCCAGGCAAGGCGGCAGACATTCTCTGGCATTCGTGGTCACAGAGGTGAAAGTATCTAAGACCCGGTTTGAGTTCAGAAGTCTGCGTGTTCAAATGGCACGCAGCCATTCTGCTCGGGCTGGGTTTGTTTCTCATGCATGGTGTGCGGGGGCTGTGTTTGCTGGGTGGCTTTTCCCTGCAACTTAGGAAAGCACCTCTTCTCCGAAGCTCCCTGTTCCTTGGTCCTGGTTTTACCTCTGAGAGTTAAATGATAACATTTCGTCTCTTCTTCCAACACTCAGATACTGGCTCCGCCTGCCCTCGCTTCTTCACTTTCCTTGTAGGGAATGAGGCTTTCCTCATCCCACCAAGGGGTCCTTACCAGAGCCACAACCCCATCATCTCCCTTACACACTGACCTCTTGTGATGGTTAATTTCTCGACAACTGGAGAATAGCCTAGGAAGCATCTAAATGGTGGATCGTGTCTGTGGGGGGATTATCCTCATTACTTATGTAGGTGGGAAGACCCGCCCACTGTGGGTGGTACCATCCCTGGACAGGGATCTTGAATTGCATTTGACTATGGATGTGACTAGTTCCTTCATGTTCCTGCTGCCTCGACTTCTCCTGGTGAAGGACTATAAAATCTAGAACTGTGGGCTACAACAAACCCTTTCTTCCCTAGGGAATAAACCCTTCCCTTTTGTCAGGGTGTTTATCACAGCAACAGGAAACAAATGAACACACACCCCTTATGTTATCAGAAGGGCCCAGAAAAGGACTAGGCCATGCAGTGATGGCCATGCCCCTGTGGTCGAACTTCGAGCAGGCAGTCTTTAGAGATGTAGACATCATTGCTATAGGCCAGGAGCCCTGCCCCTCCCCACCATGCCCTTTTCTCCATGGTTTTCAGACTGTAGGACCCTGGCAGGCCTCTCTGCCCTGTCTGTGCACAGGGTCTTCCATGCTCAGTGCCAGAGCTCTAGGCCCCGCCTCCACTCAGATGGCAATCCCATCACAGTGGGTGGGGAGGGTGGCACACCGTGTACCTGCCTTCTGCGCTGTGTCTACACTCCCAGTCGTCTGCCTTCTGACCCCTCTCATCTCTGTGAGGACGCTCCAGAGACCAATATTATACCTTTCTCCTCTTGGTGTGAAGTTTGTCTAAATCATTTTAAGTTCACAATTTAGTGACATTCGCAGCCTGTGCCTGAACCTCCACTTGTCTAGTTTCAAACCATCCTCATCTTCTCAGAGGAAACCCATGCCACTAGCTGTCACGCCCTGGGCCTCCCCCAGGGTCTGGCTGGCACCAGTGGTGTTCTGTCTCTGCAATGACCCATTCTTGCTATTTATATGAGATCTGAACATGGGACCGTTTGTATGTGACAGTATGGGCGCTTTCACTGACTGTGTTTGAGGAATCGTTCTACATTCAGGCATGCATCGGTATTTCATTCTTTTCCGTGGCTGGATGCTAGCACAGTATGCATAAACCAAAATCCTCTCCTCCGTCTGCCCACAGGTGGATGTCTGAGCTGTCTCCACTGTTCAGCCACTGTAGGTGACATAAGCTGTGCCCGTGTACTTGTTTGGGATCCTGATTTAAATCCTTGGGGCATATACTCTGGAGTGAGATTAAAAGGTCACGGACAGTTTTCTGATTTAGTTTTGCAAAACCTGCCAGACTATTCCCTGCCTTTTAAAATAGCATCTTCCCTTTGAGACTTTTCTCTGTAACAAAGACAAGGAAACTGGGTAGAAAAATCCTGGTCTGGGTGGCAGGACGCCTTGTGCCAACCTGCCGGGTGATCCTAAGCAAGTCACCCGCTCTCCTCGGCTCTTCATTCCTCGTCTGAAAAGTGAGGAGATTGGTTAAAACCAAATAGCTCCTATTATGTTAAGTAACCTTTGCGCTTTCTCCTCAAGAACGAAGGAGGAGGGATGCAGTTGATGTCCTGATGTCCTTTATCCACTCTGCTGTTAGACTGTGAATTTCAAACATCCCCAACAGCTGGCCTTTTTCCTGCCAATGTGTTTCTGGTTAATGAGTAACTTCTGGCTTCCCGGGCTCCATCAGGATTCCCAGAATGGATGCCCCTCCCTTTCCCATCACTTCTGCTATTTGGCAGGTCCTGAGCCAAACACGGTGGTCAGGGAGCCCCAGCTGAGCCCCTGCCACGCCTTCCCTGTGCCTTCCCTGGTGTGAGCTCTCCCCATGCGGGGCCTTGAGCTAGAGAGTTGGGCTGATCTGTAGCTGAAGCATCTCGAGTGGAAACTTAAGGGTTCTCTGGAAAGTTGGTTAGATGGTGTTTTGCTGGGGCAAACTCATGAAGGAACGTTTAGCTGAAGCAGACACAGGATAAAGGACGTTCTGCTAAAGCGAGCACATGAAAGGGCAGGTGATAAAGGATTCTTCGATAAAGGCTGGTGGTGCGCTTTCCTGCCGCTTTTGCAGACTCGGGCTGATGGACAGAGTGATGTCAGCTGAGACAGACGAATGTGCGGAGGCAGGACCTGTGGAGGACACGTGATGTTTGGAGGGTTGAGTCCTATTTAGGACTCAACGATAATGCAGGAGGCTGAGCCAGGCTTGCTTTTTTTTTTTTTTTTTTTCAAAAAAAAATTTTTTTATTGGATATATTCTATATTTACATTTCATTTCCCTTTTTTTTTTGTTTCCCCACCCCCCTAAGGTCCCACATGCCCTTTTCCCTCCCCCTGCTCCCTCATCCACCCCTTCCCACTTCCCTGTTCTGGTATTCCCCTACACTGATCCTTTCCAGCACTAATGTCCATTCCTTTCTTCTTGTCAGACATCATTTGGTATGTGAATTGTGTCTTTGGTGTCCCAAGAGTCTAGGCTAATATCCACTTATCAGTGACTGCATACCATGGGTATTCTTTTGAGACTGGGTTACCTCACTTAGTATGATGTTGCTTACAGAGAGTGAGCTGTGCAATGCTTGTGGGTCTCGCATCTTCACTGAGAGGCACAGCCGAGACCTCCTGCTCTTCCTCCTGGTCCCTCCTGCTGACTTGTGCCGAGGCTGAGGCCTGGCTGGCTGTGCTAGGTAGTGCCACTGCTGCTGATTCCTGTTTGCTATCCTGACTCTACCAGACTGAGTTAGTGCTATATTTGTGAAGTGTTTGCAAGTGGATTGAGCTGCTGCTGCTAAACTTTGAACTGAACTGCCGATTTCCAGACAGGAGGTGCTTCAAAGAACCTTTCTAAAGTGGTCCACTCCCCACCCCCACCCCACATCCTTTCTTTCCCACTACCTCTGGTGGGTGGCAGGCTAAAGGGAGGTTAAAGCCTTTAAGACCCATCATTAAAAATAGGTTTGGAAAAAAAATGAAAGCATCAGTGGCCTCTCTGCAGGGAGTGTAAGGGCCATCTTGGTGACTTGACCCATGCGATACCTCCTAGCCGAAGGGCCGGTCCTTGGAAGATTGTCCGCCATCTTGTCTTCTTCCCCTTGGCTTCCTGGCCGTGTCTGACCTATAGGGAGGGAGAGTTTACTATCTTAGTTACTCACCAGCTTGTGCTTTCTTATGCCACCTGGTGGATTTCTAGAGAAACAGATTAACACACACACACACACACACACACACACACACACCTCCCGGACTCCAGGATCTTCACAGAAGAGAGAATGGAAAGATTGTAAGAGCCAGAAGTGGTAGATAGCATGATGGTAACTGTTTTCTGGACACAGCAGAGCAGTTGCAAACATGAATGCACAGTGATTGTGATCAACATGCACCAGACCTGTGCACACCAGATCTGTGCACCCTAGACCTGTGTACACCAGACCTGTGCACACCAGACATGTGCACATCAGACATGTGCACACCAGACCTGCACACACCAGACCTGTGCACACCATACCTGTGCACACCAGACCTGTGCACACCAGACCTGTGCACACCAAACATGTGCACATCAGACATGTGCACACCAGACCTGCACACACCAGACATGTGTACACCAGACCTGTGTACCCTACACCTGTGCACCCCAGACCTGTGCACACCAGACCTGTGCACACCAGACATGTGCATACCAGAAATGTGTACCCTAGACCTGTGCACACCAGACATGTGCACACCAGACATGTGTACCCCAGACCTGTGCACACCAGACCTGTGCACACCAGACCTGCGCACACCAGACCTGTGCACACCAGACCTGTGTACCCTAGACCTGTGCACACCAGACCTGTGTACCCCAGACCTGTGCACACCAGACCTGTGCCCACCAGACATGTGCACATCAGACATGTGCACACCACACCTGTGCACACCAGACCTGTGCACCCCAGACCTGTGTACCCTAGACCTGTGCACACCAGACCTGCGCACACCAGACCTGCACACACCAGACATGCGCACACCAGACATGTGCACCCTAGACCTGTATACCCTAGACCTGTGCACACCAGACCTGTGCACACCAGACCTGCGCACACCAGACCTGCACACACCAGACCTGCACACACCAGACCTGCACACACCAGACATAAGCACACCAGACCTGCACACACCAGACCTGTGCACACCAGACCTGTGCACACCAGACCTGCGCACACCAGACCTGCACACACCAGACATGTGCACACCAGACCTGTGCAAGCTCCAGCCAAACAAAATCCCAGCGCGGAGTGGGAAAAGGTGAGCACAAACTCCACCACTTCTGAGGAGCTGTTGGCATTTAATGGCTGCTGGGAGAGAGAGAGTCAGTTTTCTCGAACTATGTGACCCTTAGTAGGGAGAGAGCCCCACTCCCAGGAGTGGCTGGGCAACACACACTGGGCTGGATGGGACTGAAATAAAGATGAAAACTCAAAACTTGGGTAGGTAAGGAGGGGAAGGGAGAGGAGGTAGGGGGGAGAGGAGAGATGTGGGAGGAGGGGAGAATGGGGGAGGTGGGGGAGGGGAGGAATGAATTCAAATTATATTTTATGAAATTCTCAAAGAATTATTAAAATGGTTTTTAAAACAATACCATCTTAGTAGCTTATTTCATTTATTTTGCTCACTCGTCCGTTTCTTACCCGTCCACTTATCTGTCTGACACACATTCTGAGGGGCTACTGTGTCTTTGGTACTGTGGTAAATTCCTGAGGCTGGATAATGGACAAACTTTCCCACGTGCGGAGCAGTCACGTGACTTTTAGGATGCCATCGTGGGAGTGGAAGTAGGAATGCGGAACAGCGAAGGAACACTTGGGAAATCCTAACGGAAGAGGCCAAGATCACAGGCTGTCCTGCACAGATGTCGGTCTTTCCTGGGTCAGCGGTCACGACATCCTGCGCCGAGGTCCTGGAGGAGCAGCACGCCAGGGGAGGCTGAGAAAGATCAGATAGGCATGTGGTTAGACGCTTCAAGCCAGTAAAGGAGGTTACTTAGAACTTGGAGACGATAGTGAGAGTTGTTTATATTTGTATTTTAGAAATAACGTCAGGGATGGGGGTTTGGGGGAGAGCAGAGATAGGAGCAGCTTAGGAAGCTGCTGCAGCCACTGTAGCCTGGAACACTGGTGGTTAAAACCAAGGAGGTGTGCATGGGAAGGGAGGGAGGTAGATAGGCACACACAGATGCACACACACACACACACACACACACACACAGATGGCAAGGGGGTTAGGTGTCGCTTGCTGACATGAATGTGAGCCAGAATCCTTCATTCTGACATGAGGACGTGGTGACTGGTGATGGCTCCTGCTTCAGGGCTCCACATCGATGCCTTTGTCTCTGAGGAGCTCTTGCCCGGGCCCTGTTCTCCACGTCCTTAGGATGTATGGGTGTGTATATGCGCGTGCAGTTGACTTTGGCCTTCAGGTGCCAGCCAGATAAAGCAGGGGAAGAATTGTGTGTTCAGCTGATACAGATGTTTGCTGAGGGGAGCTGGGGGGTTCTGGAGGTGTAACCTACTGCCTTGCTCTTTGGCTTAGCCCTGTGTCGCTGGCAGGCTGGGGCTTCGGACAGTATCAGAGTACCGACTTCTCTTTGAACAGTCCTACCCTAACCCTAACCCTAACCCTAACCCTAACCCTAACCCTAACCCTAACCCTAACCCTAATCCTAACCCTAATCCTAACCCTAATCCTAACCCTAACCCTAGCCCTAACCCTAACAATCCTAACCCTAACCCTTCTTCATGAGATCAGAGAACATCACTGAAGTCTTATTTCCATGTCCTTACCCAGACACATTCTGCTCCAGGCACGCTCAGCAGATGGTCCAGAGAGGCTTTGAGCCTGGTACATCTTTTCCAGGCCTCTAGGCCAGTATGCCTTCTCGTGACTGCTCTATGCAGGGCTGTATTTCTAACACAGTGGGTCTCCATTCCTGGTGGATTTGTCCTCTTGGGACAAGCAGCAATGTCTAGAGCTGTTTTTGATTGGCAGCAGGGCCGCCTGAGCCCTCCTGACATTGGATGGGTGGAGACCAGAGGTGCCTCCCACACTACCTTACACAGGACAGTTCCCATGCCAGGGACCGTTGGGTTCCAAGGTTAGACCCTCCGGTCTGGAGGCTCCCCTGCACTATGGTCAAGAGGCCTCTTGAGTCGTTTGAGACCCTGGGGGTGAGTGGAGCAGAACGTAACTTGCTGTTGTTTTTTTCTTTCTTTCTCCAGCTGAGCACTGTCTGGAAAGCCCACACAGAGCGGCACACGGCATCGAGAGCCCGTGGGCCGGGCAGCGGGGAGCAGGGCCTGGTGCTGAGGATGGCCAGGCAGCAGGCGCCACCCTGGGTCCACGTGGCCCTCATCCTCTTCCTCCTCAGCCTCGGAGGCGCCATTGAGATTCCGATGGATCGTGAGTTCTGTGCCCTCTCTTCCTGTTTTACTCCTGATCTTAGAGGAATGGGTGTTGGGGAGAGAGGCCAGGGAGGTGGGGCGGGGGGAGAGAGAGTAACAGCAGATTCCAGGCTTCAGAGCTGGGTTTTCCTCTGAAGACTTGATGTAGTGAGAGCCTCTTCTTGGGACTGTAGTTAAGCTGGTTGGTGACTGTGTTGTCTGGAACCTGCTGAGTGGAACTGAGGATAACCCAGCGTGTGATTCTGAGAGCCACCTGGAGTCGTTCCCTCTTCTCACACCCACATAGCCATGGCCTTGACGTACCCTTTCTAAGAAAGGCCTAATCAGTCTCTCTAACTTGATACACCGGAGCTGATGCCCAGTTGTGGTTGGAGTAATAAGGAAGATGGTAAATAGCTTAGTAGAGGATTAGGAAGGGCATTATCTTGGTAAAAGACACAGCCAAATGAGACATTAAACCATCTTATGTTACTGCAGGAGCGCCAGACACAGGTTCTTTCTGTTCCCGCATTCCCTGGGTACTATCAAAACAGGGCTAGGGGCGATTCACTTCTGTGCCTGGTGGGGGAGCCCTGTCTGAACCGGGCTTGCTGAGCTAATGTCTAGGTCTCTATCTGTCGACTCCACTGCTGTAGTCAGTGATGGCTGTTGGTCGGCGACTTATTCGTCGGCCCCGCTTGTAAGCACGCGCTCCTTTGCCGCAGTTTTGACACTAGCCGCGGATGTTTTTCTTAGCACCCTCATGCTAAGGCACAGGTACAGCACCTCCGCCTCAAGGAATTCGTGGAGCCCATGGGATCCCAAGACAGACTTGGGTGCTCTCCAGTTAACAGATGACCAAAGGAGGTAGGAGGGGAAGGTGGGCCTCCAAGAAGGCCCCACAGGGCTCTAAAGCCAGACCCCTTCCACCACAGTAACAGCTATCCAAGAGGAGTCTACGCTTCCGGAATACAGAGACCAGTAATAACTATGAACTGATCCCAGAAGCAGGCTGGGCAAGACGGCTACTGCCCGAGCGAGCCTGTACACACCGTACACCCGGAAGGAGGAGGAGAGGAGAGCTGTGAGACAGGCGTTCCCATGGTGACCGTCTGTGGTTGGCTCAAGGAGAGGTCTCATTAACAGACAGGCAGACAATCTAATAAGCATCGTGATAAGGGCGTGTCCCGGGGGAGGAGGGTAGAGAGGAAACTGGGTTATTGCGAACACGGTGAAAGCTCATTTCTCTTCTGCGGCTTCTCACTCACCTGCCGTTAGATGCCCAGGGCTGGGGGGGAGGGGCGCCTGCAGAGCGAGCATAGAAACAGATGGTATGGACTTGAAAATATGGATTTCCAAGCTCTGCTGGAGATGGAGATGCATCGGGAATCTACATACTGCCTGAGGCAGAAGGCTGAGGGCCCCGACTTCCTCACCACCCACTCTTCGTCCCAGCTTCCTGGCGAAGGCCAGGGGGGGACCCATCCTTTTACGTTGTACACACAGAGCAGGCCCTTCCTTGCTTAGGGTCACACCTCTCACAGTGACAAAGTCAGAATGGAGTCTGTGTCCTTTGACTCTGCTATGGCACGCTGATCCTGCTTCTTTTTAGTCTTTGGACCTCAGTGGAGCTGCAGTTGCCCAAGGCCAGACGGGGGACTCCGAGCTCTGCTGAACTCACCACATGCACTTCTCACAGTGAATCTGTATGCGGGCGGGCGCCGCCCTTAGCTGGCAGGTTAAGAAGCAGGAAAGAGGCAGAGCCAGCACCTGGCGGTAGCTCCTCCCTCGGAGGACTTTCTCCATGTGACTGTAGTGTGACCTGTCGGGATGGACACCCCATAAAGCACTGCACCTCCCTACTCGCCGCCGACAATCTCAATGACTCTTCTGCAGAACTGAACTCAGAACGACCCGGCAAGGACAAGGACTTCCTCCGCAGGTTTCTCCTCAGGCTGAGCCACAACCCTCTCCACGTTCTCTGAGCTTACCTGCCATCTGGGATTGGGACAAGTCGGGTGTTTCTAATGTACCCCTTTGTTGGTAGGGTGGGGCTGAGGGGACTAGGCCGGAGACTGGCTTGCCAGGTGTCTCCATCGTTTGCCCCTTCAGGGCAGTCTCTGCACCTCTGGAGCAGGGACACTGCTTCCACTCTGGGGCTTGGCACAGCAGCTTTCTGGAGCAGCACCCTAGGCGGCTGCACAATCCCTTATTGAAGTGCCCAGCCTCTGGCTCCAACTGCCTTGCCAGCAAAGTCACACGCCACCTCCCTTCCATTAGCCCGGAGGAGAACAGCGTGACCTTCGGAAAAAGCAGTAACGGGTCACCTCATCAGCCAGCGCGGCTTTGCCAAAAGGCGAGGTTCCTGGGAGCTTGTGTACACTTTCCTTCTGCCTTCCCCTCAAGGGGATTCGGCATTTCCTCCTAGGAGCCACAGAAGAGGGCAGCAGACGGAGATGCTCTCCACCCCAGCTCATTCCAACAAGGCTGTGGGATGTAGCACACCCATCCCTCATCTTCCGTCCTCCCAGGATGGAGCCCAGAAATCAACTACCAGAGCCCAGGAAGAAAGGGGCATAGAGGCAGAGCCCTGGAGTCAGGGCAGACGCAGGCTCACCCCAACAGAGATGGATTAGACTTTCTTCTTCTTCTTCTTCTTCTTCTTCTTCTTCTTCTTCTTCTTCTTCTTCTTCTTCTTCTTCTTCTTCTTCTTCTTCTTCCTGTCTCTTCCTCCCCCCCTCCTCCTCTTCCTTCTGCTCCTCCTCCTTCTCCTTTTTCTTCTTCTTGGAAACCAAAGGAATAAATTCATTCTGCCCCTGACATCTCCAGACAGCAAGCACTGTGAAAGGAAAGAGCAGCATGCAGTGGGGTGACAGAGAAGCACTGTTGTCCTTGTCCTCAGACAGGCTGTCACTGGCACCACCGCAACTTGTCTTCCGGCTTGATTCTGTCCCAGCAATAAATCTCTTGGGAGCACAGTGGTGACTGAGATGTCATTGTCCCGTTAGGCAAGCAGACGCTGAGGAGGCCCTTAGTCGTCAGGTAGGCAGCACGAGCTGGGGACAGCAATCAGCCAGTTCTTATCTGACTCAGGAATCTCCACTCAAGGAAGTCCCTGCGTTCTCTCTCATCCACACCGTCAGGGACCACAGCCTCACGAGGCCTGCACCCAGCTAACTCACTTCTAAGGATGGATTTCGAAATCTCTGCAGCAACCTCTGGGGAAACTAGTACCCATCTGTGACTGAAGCCAGCGCGTCCACAGGACTAGAGCCATGTGACCACCCCTCCCCAAATTCAAGATGCTCTGGAAGGGGACCAGAGCCTGGGGATGGGGTACATGAGGACCAGAGCATGACTGCGTCCTGAAATGAAGCCAGAGCCCAGCTGGTAGATAAAAGGAATGTGCTTAAGTGCCAATCCCGCCTGTCTGGAGACTGGCCCCCTCTCCCCCTCGTCCCCTCCTGTGCCAGCTGCACCGGCTTTCGGCCTTTTTAAGAATATCTGTTCTTGGCAGGAAAACCACATGCAGGTGAAGGTGCCAAAGCAGGGAGCACTGTGTTCAGAGTGGGAGCACCGCAGAGCCTGTGTTCAGAGTGGGAGCACCACAGAGCCTATGCTCAGAGCTTTGTTGGCTTTCCTTTAGGGTTTTTCATTCCTTTGTTTCCAGCCCAGACAGACCTGGACAGGTGAAGAACAGAATGTCCCTTCGTTACTCCGAGAGCCACACCCCCTAGCCCATGAAACCTTTTTAAAAGCCATGTCATGAAGCCTTTCCTTTGCTGGCAGCCTGCACAGTGGCCTGCTCATTCCTGCCATGATCCCCCCTTATTTGTGTCCTTTTCTCTGCTCCCGTGACTCTCTTGGGCCTAGGTGAGCCCAGGCTCCCTGCAGACTGCCCTTTCTGAGCCTGCACCTCCTCCTCCGTGTCTCTTCACTCCGGTGGGAAGGCACCAAGATCACCTAAGGCATGCTGCCTCCTGCTCTCCCCAACAGCACTCACTCTGAAAAGGGCAGCCCGAGGTCCCCATACACCAGAGTGACATGAGGGTGTCGTGGTGTTCCCCCCTGAAGAGTCCTAGAGACGTGTTTCTATCTTTTCTCCACATCTATTTGATCCAAGGCTTGCTTCCCACATGTAAAACCTTGCTACTAACAGCGTGGTCCGTAGGTCTCAGCACCACCAAGGCATTCATTAGAAATGTAGGACTTAGAGTGGATGCAGCGCTGTTGTTAGAGCACTTGCCTGATGTCGGTAAGGCCCTGGGTTCCAGCCCCAGCACGGACAGAAACGAGATAGAATCCAGGCGCTACCGCAGACCTCCTGAGGCAGAGCCTGCATCTTCTCTAGCCGAGGGTGATCGAGTCATCTGCTTGTTAGAGCGTAAGAAGCAAGAACACACCCGTGCAGGGCTCCTGCGATCAGACGGGGCTGGTGAGGGCGTGGCCAGCCTCTCTCTTTGTCCTGCTTGTGAGAAAGACACAAGAAGGTGGACTTGACCACATGCCAGGATTCTGTCATTCAGGACCAGGATTTTTGTAGCCCGTGCTTTTGTGCAAGAGAGAAGCCGTGTGGTGAGGGAGTGAGGTGCGGGGCCCTCAGAACTTCTATAGTTTGGGTCTTTGTCCCATAGAAGTGGCTCAAGTCCCTGCACCTCCATGCTGACCCTACACACCAAGGCTCCCCCATGCCTCAACGGTGCGAGGTGCCAGGAAGCATCTGAAGAGTCTCTTTCAGGCAGTGTTGTCATTTGGGGACATTTTGACTTGCCTGGTAGCATCTCCCTTTGGTTACTGGTCCTGCCCCACTTATGTGGCTACAATACCTTTCCCGCAAAGTATTGTCTGCCTTGTCTGTTCTCCCGCTTTGCCGGGCTCCTCTGCCGGGCTCTGCATCTGGGAGAAACCCCCATGCCCAGTGCTGTCCCCGCGATGCCAGGGCGAGAGGACACCCGACAGCCAGCTGACCGATTGTGTGCAATAACACCGCTCTCCTTCTCTCCCCCCGCCCAATGCTAACCCACTGGAACTAACAGCGAGCATTCAGAACGAGCGTAAGTGCCTGGTGTGCGAGCCTCTGGGAGGTGGGCGGTCAGGAAAAGGCCAGGGGAGAAGGCTGGGCTGGAAACCAGTGGCCTCTTCACTGCCTGCTGGTGCTGATCCAGCCTAGAGCCCTACACTGAGTCCTTTACCAATGGAAGAGAGCTTCCCCAGAAGGGGGCGGGGCAGGTAGGTGGTCAGGAGAAGCACATAGTCGGCAGCTGGGATGCTCCTTAGTACTGCAGCTCCCTCGTCTACTGGTGGCTGGCACTGCAGCCCTGGGCAGAACACCAGCTTGCTGGTACACAGGGAGGCCCTTGGGAAACTCTAAGGGACTGAAGCCTCTTTTGGCTCTTGCCTCTGACAGTCTGCTGAGACTCGTGGCTCAGAACCATCGCAGCCCTAAAGTTCTACAGTCATAGCTGGGTTTGTTCCTGTATCCGTTCAGCACACAGTTAGCAGGAAATGTTGTGCCCTGGGCAGTGTGCTGGGCACTGGGATGTGAGCTTGGGTGAAAGAAAGCCTGGTTTTCGCTTGCTTAGAGGGATGTCGGCTCTTCGTAAAGGGGTTCCTGTGCTCAGACTCTGTCGTCCATCCCTGTCCTAAAACCCTGTTTAAGAAATCGCATTTTTAGAATAGGGTACTTCTCGTGCTTGCCGGCTTGCCCGCTTGCCCAGGTTGCTCCTGACGCTCTTGATTTTAGCCACTCCCTAAGCCAAAGTCGGGGCAGGTCTCCACGCTTCTGACCCTTGCCACATGTGTCCCGTTGCAGTGACCCAACCCCCAACTATCACCAAGCAGTCTGTGAAGGACCACATCGTGGACCCCCGAGATAACATCCTGATTGAATGTGAAGCTAAAGGCAACCCCGCCCCCAGGTGAGTGGAGGGGGAGGGGCCTGAAAAGCCACCGTTGAAATGAGTCACTCGCCCCATCTTGGTCATACCGAAGGCAAGCAACTGAAAAGTTGGGCACAGGGCTGGAGGGATGGTTCAGTGGTTAAGAGTAAGTACTATGCTCGGAGAGGACCTGAGTTCAATTCCAAGCATCCCTGTCAGGTGGCTCACAGGGACCTGTCACTCTAGCTCCAGGAGGATCCACTGCATCTGGCCTCCACAGGTACAGGCAGTCACGTGTACATGACGCACCCCCCCACACACATACACACATAAGTGGACGTACAACAACTCTTTATTAAAATGTTTGGTTCATTGATCCAAAGAATATGCATTGACACCCTCCAGGCCCCATATAGGAGGGCTCGCTTTTGATTAGTGGGTGTGAAGCGGCCACGTGGCTCCAACCAGCTGGGCAGAGACCGTTATCACTGCGTGGTCAATGAGAAGGCTGCGTCCAAGCTCTGAGCCTCTTTCCTCCTCAGGACGGGAAACAAACAAACAAACCAGCCACAGGCCTGCCCTTATATTTGTGGGGGCTTTACCACTTTTGGCAAATTGGGAAGTTTATCTCATAAGGAAGCCAGGCTCGAAGGTGTTAAACAACTTGTTTCTGTTGCGGTGAACCCTGGAATCCCAGTGTGTATTCCAGGCTGGCCTGAAACTCATCATTCTCCTGCCTCAGTCCCCCCCCCCCAAGCAGTAGGGTTTCAGGCATGTGTTGCTAGACCCAGCCAGATGTTATTTGTTCTGTGTAACAATCATCCACTCCATGTTCAGGTTATGGGAAGTCCCTATACCTAGCTAACTCAAGGTTTTCATTCTGAGCTTGTCTTTGCTTGTCTCAAGGAAGTCAGGAGAAGCCTGTCCTATCCAGACTGGTCTGAACTGCGACATGGTCTTATTCCTTCGCCCCTCTTCCTCTGTGGCAGAGCCAGTGTCTTCCTGAGAAGAGGGGGAGATTTTAAATTGCCTACACCGCCAGTCACCAGCTTGATTAAACTGGGGGTAGATCGGGGTTTAGACGCTGACTCCCTCACTACCAAGGCCAGCTCTGGTTCTGCCAAACGATACATGGTAGCAAAGTGAAGATGTTACAATATGTAACATTCTCAGAGGAGGAGAGTGAGTCTCATACCGTGCAGGGGAGGCTTGCTTTGGCCCTGGGTGAGGCAGTCGAGCCAAGAATGATGAGGACAAGATTGGTCTTTTCCACCTGGATCTTCTGAGGGGGACAAGGATTCTGAGTATCCACCAGGGTTCCTGCCTCTTGCTGTGTTTCTACCACATCAGCCCAGGAAGCCAAGAATGTGTGCTGCTGGCTTTCAGTGTCAGTCTGAGGGACACAATGATGACAATGATGATGATGATGATGATGATGATGATGCTGCTGTCTCTTCCTCCCTCCTCCTCCTCTTCCTCTTTCCCTCCTCCTCTTCCTCCCTTCTTCCCCTCCCCTCCTCCTCTTCCTCTCTTCTCAAATGAAGGGTAGAACTTAGATTCTTGCACATACCAGGCACGAGCACCCTCCCTTCGGCCTGTAGGAGCATTTTAGACGCTCTACAGCTCTGTTTCCTTGGCCTGCCAGTTCATTCAAAGCTACCCTTCGGTTGGCCCCACGCCGCTACTCCAGGGTTTTCATGAAGCTCTTGTCAAACAAGGAACAGGGCAGGCAGCCTGTGCCACGGATGTTGGCTTCAGAGCAAATTATGCTCTTAAGGCCTGACAGAGCAGCCGTGGCAACCTTGCGTCCCTAGGAAGAGAGTAGGAATGTCACAAGGTAAAGAAAGTCGCTAATCCTGGGTTTGACTGGTTTAAGAAACCACTGACAACCCCTGGGTTATGTGCTCACAGAATGGAATCGACCAGAGAAAATGGATGCTTACTGCCTGTAGCCAGCCTTAGCTAGTGATAGCACTCCTAGTGTGACCTGGGCCTTCGCATTCTCCCAAGCTGATCAGGTGGCTCCGCCCAGCCAGGGCCGGTCCGTTACCATGCAGGTAGAGTAGAAGTCTGCCACTGAGTGGGCACTAGGGACCGACCCGTTCCAGCCCTTACTTACGGCTGGCCTGGCCCCTGTCATCCACAGTTTTCACTGGACTCGCAACAGCAGGTTCTTCAACATTGCCAAGGACCCACGGGTGTCCATGAGGAGGAGGTCTGGGACCTTGGTGATCGACTTCCGTAGCGGCGGGCGGCCCGAGGAGTACGAAGGGGAGTACCAGTGCTTCGCCCGGAACAAATTCGGCACGGCGCTTAGCAACCGCATCCGCCTGCAGGTGTCCAGTGAGTGCCAGGGGCAGGGCTGCTGCTGGCTCCCCGGTGGGTGGGAGGCCCCGCCCCGCCGTGGGTCTCTTCCAGGCTGGTCAGTACAACCTTGACAGCTGATCTGAGCCCTGGAGGAGGGGAGGGGACAGGGCAGCTGCAGATGAGCATCCACTGTCACGGGAAGCTTCTCCCTCCTTTCAAGTGCCGCTCTGTTCCTCCTCTCTCTCTCCTCCCTCCATTCTCCCTTCTCTTGAGCCTGCCCCGGCTCTTGCTGTCAGCTGTACCTCACCCTCTTCTGTTTCCCTCCAGAATCTCCCCTGTGGCCCAAGGAAAACCTAGACCCCGTCGTGGTTCAAGAGGGCGCCCCCTTGACGCTGCAGTGCAACCCCCCACCTGGCCTCCCGTCGCCCGTCATCTTCTGGATGAGCAGCTGTAAGTGTGGAAGCCTGGCCTCTCCGAGGGGGTGGGTCGGAGGAGTGTGTGGACGGGTATGGTGGTTAATATTAACTGTGACCTCGGCAGGCTCTAGAATCCACGTGGAGATGAATCCCTGTCTATAAGGGATTTCTAGGCCGGTTAATCCGATTGGGGAAACCCACTCTCGATAGCGATCCGAGCAGCAGCAGCCTGGATCTCTGTTCCCTGACTGTGGATGCTGTGTGACCTCACGTGTCTGCCACCGTGGCACACTTTCTCTGGATTTTTTATGCAAAAACCAAATAAACAAACCTCCAAACGCCATTCCTTACGTTGCCTTGGTCCAGAGACACCGCAGCAGGTTGGGCGCTCGCAGCAGGGCTCACTCTGAGTCTGGAGACCGACTCGTGAGAGGCAGCTGTGAAGTGACCACGTGTCTCAGACAGCTGTGTAGAGGTTGCCGATACTGTGTGGTCATAGGGTTACCGTGTGCTCAGGAGCAGGGGGCATCAGAGCTCTGAGAAGATGGCTCTGTGCACCGCCATCGTCCCTCTCTTCCTCCTCACACGTGTGGGGAAGGATGTCTGGCCGTCAGCTGGCCGGTTCCGACCCTCCTCCCTCACCTGTTAGGTGACATTTATCGCTGAGTTAGGTCCATGACACCCCTTGAGCGGACCTCGAGGTCCTCCTCTTCTGTCCATCCTCACTAACATCTCCCCAGCCCACGGTCTCATCCCTGGGCCTTAGGATGAGGCCTGAGGAATCAGGTAGCCTCATTTGCATGGTTTTACTGGCTCTGCTCTTGCTTTGGGACAAGCCCAGACTCCTTTACCTGGGACAGTCACCTTTGTAATCTGCTCCTTTTGCCTCTCTAGTCCTTCCCCCTCACCCCTCAGCTCCAGGAAGGCTTCCCGTCCTTCCTGCCTTCAGACACACACCCCCAGCTCCTCAGAAACTTGTGCTTGACACAGACATGCAGACTTCAGGGTCCTCCTCAGGACCCCCTAGAGGACAAGGTCCCCTCTGCAGTCCCGCCCTTCCCCCCCAAAACACCCTCCTCCTCTCCACACCACATTACAATGACAACCCATTGCCCTTCTGCTGGACTGAGGGTTTGTCTTTCTTTTTCCCAACCCCTGGAACATGCGACTTGGCACATAGTAGGCACTCAGCAGGTCTCTGAGGAGCGACTTAAAAAGCAGAGCACCTGCTGTGGGACAGTAGGCATCGCTGACAGGAAAAAGAAGCTGTGAGGGCAGGAAGTAGATCAGCCTGGAGTGTAGGTCAGCAGGCCCGAGAGCTCAGAGAGCTCCTCCTTTGTTAACACCAGGTCCTGAGACACAGCCACGGTGACATCCTCAGCCATGGTGACATCCTCAGCCACATTGTGGGAGGCCGTTCACCCTCTGGTCTGCAGTTGAAACTGGAAGGCCTCTTAAAATCGACAGTGGGAATCATCAGTTGCCATACACCTGACCATCACAATTAAAAATTGCATATTTTTTCCTTAAGGGTAAACAAAATAAAAGTCTGCATTATAATTGATGACGGGCTCAACTTTGATTACATGCAGCAAGGCCGAGTTCAGATGTCCTTGGCGCGCTAGTGAAAACCCTTGTGTGCTCTGGCATCCGCTGGGTGCTGAGGGATAAAGATGAAAGCGTGTCGCTTGTTGCCTGCCCAATGCCCCCCATGGGTTGTGTGCTCTCGGTCCCTGATTCAAGAAGCAGGCAAGGGCCTGCGTTCTCCCTCTGGCCTCGAGGTCAGTCAGGCTGTGGGCATGAGCGGGAAATCAGAAGACTGCAGCCACAGAGCCTGGGCAAATCAGGCATGTCCAACTGGGTTTGGACGCACCCTTGCATGCATGCAGCCCTCCACTTCCCTATAAGGAGGGGACACACCCCGCTGCAACGCCGGGAGGAGCAGACTAGAGGTAGGAAGTGCCAGATCCCATCTGGTCTCCTGAACTGCGGTGATGATCGTCACCAAGTCCGCCTGCTAACGTCCTGTCACTCCTCTGCCTCCCCACAGCCATGGAGCCCATCACCCAGGACAAGCGTGTCTCCCAGGGTCATAACGGGGACCTGTACTTCTCCAACGTCATGCTGCAGGACATGCAGACGGACTACAGCTGCAACGCGCGCTTCCACTTCACCCACACCATCCAGCAGAAGAACCCCTTCACCCTCAAGGTCCTCACCAGTAAGTGGAGGCCCTGCTCGGGGCTGGGGCCACAGGGCACAGTCCCTGAGAGCACACGTCATGCCTACCTGAGGCTGGCCCAGAATCCTCTCTGGCTCACGGTGCCTGAGCCACTGCCGCTGCCACCGCCTTAGGAAGCATCCGAGGATGCAGGAGCCTTGTGTAGGCTGTAGTCCTATGCTAAGCCAGTGTGCCTTAGTAGGAAATAGAGTCACATACTGAGGTCCAGCCCTATCTTACATCAACAGGGTTGGGCTCTCTGAGCCCCCCCCCCCTCAGCGTGCACTCAAAAGTTGCTGGAGTTAGAGATGACTTTAGGTGATCTTCGCATCAGGAATCCCTATTGCTCACGGCTTTCTCTTGTAGTCATTGGCTGCCTGTGTTTCCAGGAGAAAGCCAGCGCATAAGGCAGCGGAATCAGTGGGCACGCTGAACGAGTCGCGTTTGGTTCTGTAATGTGGGCTTGCTGAGGCACCCGGAGGTGCTGTGTCTACAAACTGCAGATTTGCCTTTCACATTGTGGGGCTTAGTTTTATCCCCTTATTATTTCTATTTTTTAAAAATATTTATTTATTTATTATATGTAAGTACACTGTAGTGGTCTTCAGACACACCAGAAGAGGGCATCAGATCCTATTACGGATGGTTGCGAGCCACCATGTGGTTGCTGGGATTTGAACTCAGGACCTCTGGAAGAGCAGTCGCTGCTCTTAACCACTGGGCCATCTCACCAGCACCACCACCAGCACCACCACCACCCCTTATTATTTCTGACCAATACAAAAAGAGTTAGACTTCCCTGACCCACTCCAGTGCTGGTGGCTCTCTACAGAGGCGCACACGGACAAGCCAGGCAGGACCTTCAGCCGCGCAGTCCTTAGCTTGTCGAGGATCTTGCCTGGGTTCATTTACACCGTGGACGTGTAACGTGGCTCAGAGAGGACCGCCTAAAGAGTCTCTAATCTGTCTGACTCACGCTGTGAATGTCACTGTGGGTGTGGCGCTGTGGATGGCGAGGATTGTAAGGATGCCAGGCGACAGGTTCCACGGGTCAAAACGAGGCTGAGCCTCAGCTTTGCTAGGAAGGCCGGCTTCCAGGGGCTCATGCAGCCCCGGGGAGCCCCTTGGGGAAAAGCCCAGATGTCTTGTTCAGCACCGGGAGGCCTCTTTAGTGTGTGTCAGTGATGGGCGTGTGCACCATGGCGTCCACGCAGCCGCATTCCTTCCCTCAGGGATGTAATACCCGCTCGTAAGGACCATCGACCTCTGGTTTGCTTCTCGTGGTTTCTACCTCTTTCGTCATTGTCTTCCTCCTCTTCTTCTTTCTTCTGTTCTCTCTCTCTCTCTCTCTCTCTCTCTCTCTCTCTCTCTCTCTCTTGTTTTCTTTTCTTGCCATTCTTTCCCTCTGAACACCTTTGCCCCGCCTCTGATCACCTGCCTCCTTGTCTGGGATCTGTCTTTACCAGTGGGTGTTGCCTGCCAAGGTGAGACAGGCAGCCCAGGGGATTCCTCAAAGGCCATCAAGGAGCCCTGCCATATGCTGCGGAGTCCCTGGCTCTCTGACTCCCGGACCCATCCCCAGGAGGCCCCTGGGAAAGGACGTTGATTCGCCTGCTGGGCCTCCTCCGTTTACTTCAGGTGACTCTCTGCCAGCTGGCCGAGTGAAGGAGGACAGTGTGGTCAGCCCAGGACCTCTGAGTGGCCTCTGCCGGGACAGGGCTGGCAGAGAGGAGGAGCCAGCAGGAGGAGCAGTGCTGTGGAGAGAACTGCACAGCCTCCACGTCCACCTAGAAAGGCTGATGCTGGAAGGCTGTCGCTGCGGCAGGGCATGGGCCAGGTGCCATGCAGTTCTGGGCAGAGCCTGGGAGCTTATTCCGGTTAAACGACACTTAGCTATGGAACTTTCCGGAAGCATTCTTTTCTCTAGAGGAAGTCAGTAGGAGATACTTGTCTCTGCTTCACTGCAAAGTCGCCTGTCCCGTTGGAAACGCTCCCCCCAAATGACAAGAACCCCTTCTTGGGAACCTGAACAGAATGCTACCAGCTTCCTGGAGTCCTCCCAAGAGCAGCTCTGGCTGGAAACAAGTTCTGGGCATCTGAGCCAGCCTAGAATTGGGCACAGTTTCTTAAAATAGCACAGTTGGGCTCTGTTGACTTTCCTGTCTAGAAAGGGCACAGGCTTTCTTTACCTCCTTCAGAAGAACCAGGTCTGGGTGGGAAGCCAAGCTGTCTGCCTGTAGTTTGCCTTTGGGAACAAAACCAGTCTTATTACACTATTTTTACTAATTGCAAATCAAAGGAAGAGGAGAAAGATTTACACATATATTAACATGTATATGTATATATCAAAATACCAGACAACCTAAACATTATTTTTAATTTGTTTTTATAAAGAAGTAGAAGCAAACCAGGTTGAGTCAGACTGACAGAGACAGACTTGTGACTTTGTCCATACTGTGACAGGCTAAGAGCTCCTACTGCTCCAGGAGGAGGCATCCTGGTTAGAGAGGAGGGTATCTGCCGAGGTGGACATTGGAGTATATGCTACACGTCCTGCCTGTGTTCAAATGGTATTCCTCAAGGACAGAGTCTCCCTAAGTCTCTTATACGTGCTCCACAGCTGTAGCAAGCTTGGCATGTTGGTCCCCCCTCCCGGAAGAAAGAAAGACTGTGTTAGACCTGGGAGCATGGAAGTGAAAGAGGAGGGGCCCCTTTCATCTGAGCACGCCACTGGGCTCCCCCAGAGGAAAAAAGAGAACCTTCTCTCCCAAGCCCTGCCTCAGCCCTATTACCTGGGTCCGCCGACCCCTTCATTCCACTACGGACCAGTTCCCACCTTCCAGCCCACGTCCATCCAAATTGACTTCCAAAGCAGCCAGGTCTTTCTCAACCAGCCACATTATCAGAAATGGTTCTGATGGTGAAAATCCTCCCATCGCTGTTGTAAAGCAGCCCGGGGGTGCAATTCAATGCCAGGCCCAGAAAAGAACTCTCATGCCCCTTTTCAATTGCTCAAGATGGGATTTGATCTGTCTTCAAATATGCAAATGTTCTAACACAGCCCCTGGCCTCCCCTCGGAAGTTGGACTGTGTCCTGGCTTCTCAGGCTGTCTGCCTGGCTTCCAGTCAGTCAGCTGCGCGCTCCCTCCTCCCGTGGGTACTGTCAGAACTTGAACCCTCGAATGGGGCGGGTAAAGAGTGAAAGGGCAGAGGTACGTTTATGCGTCCTGTTCTAAAATGTCTTCTTCGAAGACTGAAGGACCAAAGCCTCTCTTTAGTCACTTACACTGGAGTGGCAGCCACTGATTCTGCTTTTTAGAGAAAGTTCCTGCCCCTGTGTTTTCCAGAGAGCTCCGGGTCTCAGGCAGAGGACTCGTTCTCTTATCTTGCCATCCTGACCCAAGCTCTTCTTCAGAAACCTCCACCAGGGTCTCCCAGCAGAGTTCTATCAGACTTTCCAGTGATGGCCACCTGATCGCGTGCATGGATATATGAGCGTGTATACACGCATACACGCATGCACGCATGCACGCACGCATGCACGCACGCACACCTACCCCCTGCGGTTTAGCTGCTGCCAGGCAGGCTTCTCCACCCTCCGCAGGTCTCACTAACACTCCTTTTTCTCTAGCTGGTCTCACGCGGAGTCCTGGGGGTCTGGGGAGAAGCTGGTTCAGAGCCAGCTGCAAGGTGCTGCAAGACACTAATTCTCACCTCATTTGTTCAAAGTATAGATGGACCAGCCAAGCAGAGTTCAAGCCTAATATCTTTACCTTCAGAATAATCTCGTTGTATGACTGCTTTCTTTTGCAGGACTTAACCACTTTGTTTCCTTTGAGCTCCTTTGTGTTGATCGTTCGCTACCAAGTGCGTCCCTTTTCCAGCTGTGCCGTTTTCTTTTGCAAACCCCACTGGCGCTCTCCTCAGTTGCGATGTGGCTTCGCATTTCCGTTCTCTCCCGCCTCGTGTTCGCGCCCTTCCCTGCCCCGTGCCTACCTGTTTGCTCACCCTCTTTTGTTTATTGCAGACAACCCCTATAATGACTCGTCCTTAAGAAACCACCCTGACATATATAGTGGTGAGTCCGGGGAGTAACTTCTCCTGTCCTAATCCACTTTGGCTAACTTGACTGATACCGTGACATTAACTCCTGCTGGGTGGCAGAGTGGACAGCTGGCCAGGCCGGGTGCCAAAGGGGACACCTCAGGACACTGCCCACTTAGAGCATGGTGGTCAGTGGGAGTCTGAGGTGGGCTCCCATCGAAAGAGTTTACTCCACTGTGCAAACCTCTGGTGGCTGAATTCTCAGAAGGTGGCTTCAAACAAGGGAGCTCTCCATGAAGGACTCAGCGGAGACTTAGGAGTCGGTGACGGATGGATGGAAAGCGGACCTTTGCATCACTGGGTCCAAAATATCTGAGAAGCAACTCAAGAGACGAGAGATTTGCATCCCCTTACAGTTCCAGAGCCCTTTGGTCCATCATGGCGGGATGCAGGCGCACGGTCACTATTTAGCAGGAGTTTATGATGCTGTTCCCATCACAGCAGACTAGGAAGCAGAAAGCAAGGCAGGAACTGAGGGCCAGATGTCCTTCAAAGACCCACCTCTAGTTATCCACCCTTACCAGCTAGACCACACCTCCTGAACATCCCGCCCACCACTACATCAGCTCCATGAGCTGAGGACCAGCCCAGAGCCAGGGCAGGTGCACATTTCAGATTTAACAGTCACGGAGGCTGTTTGAGAAGAGCTGAGAGTCGACCATCAGGAGGAAACAGGAAACCTGGTTCCTATTTGATGGCATAAATAGCACAGCCAGCTTTTGTTGAGTTGACTCTTCAGTGTCTGGGTATGAATCGCCTGCTTTAGAGCCCCCACCCTCTTTTTTTCTGAGAATATTTTTGTCACAGCCAGCGCCCAGATCTCTTTGAAAGCTGGAGAGACAGCTCCACAGTTGAGAGCACTGACTGCTCTTGCAGAGGACCCAGGTTTAATTTCTAGCACCCATATGGTGACTCAGACCCATTTGTAACCCACTTTCGTGGAGTCCATCACCCTCCACTGGCCTCTGCAGGAATCAGGCATGCACGTGGCGCACCAGATGTACATGCTGGAAAGATATGCACAAGCATAAACAAAAAGTAAATAAATCTTAAAAAAAAAAAAAACAACAACAGAGGTTTCTCTAGAAAATATTAAGAATCCTGGTCCAAGTTCTCTCTCCAGGTGAGTATACATGAAGTTGTCCCTGACACCCATGTCCCTGACACGCGTGCCTTTCCTCCCTTCTGGCAATGCATACAAGTCCAGCGCCCGCCAGCCACATCTGCAAGTCATGGAGTGTCACAGTGAGTTACAGTTCTAACAAGCCACAGCTGTCTGCTAGGTCTGATCAACAGGGAACTGGCCGTTTGCACACCCGAGTCTCCACTCACTGTGGCTTAAGGATGCCTCGTGTGCCTTGAGTAGACATTAGGCTAGGCATTTGCTAGATTTGACAAAGCAGCTGGCCCCATCATCAATTATGCTTCTGAGCTGAATTCAGGTCCCCAAGGGGATCTTTGGGAACTCAGATAGGTAGGAATGTCTTTACTGAGGTTGCTAATATAAGCAACGAGCAGAGTCTGGAGTGGAGGATGGGCTGAGAGATGAGAGCCAGGGGAAACAGAGGTTCCAACTTGGCAGCAAACAGCAAGAACCATGCTGAGACTCACTGCCCAAGGAAGCAGGCCGCCTTTGTTGGATTCTGGGGATTGTTTGTTTTCAAGGTAATGGAGCCAACCACCACTGTGTCAAAGGCGCTGCTGTGGAATGTGCTTTTTTTCTAAATTGAACCCCAAATATCTATTGTTGGGGGTACTCTGAAACCCAGAACATAGCGGAGCCCTTAGAGGTCACCTGGCTCAAATTCTTCGCTTTGTGTAAGACAAGGGAATGTAAGGATGTTTATCCACAGAAGACGGCTGAGTGATTTCAGCCTTATAACCCAGCTTTTCTCCAGAGGTCAGCATTTTTTTTTTTAGAAGAGATTTGAGAGGCTCCCAGACTGTGAGAACAACAGAGCTCACGTGGAGACTGAGCCCTGGTCCTCGGTCCCCACCAGGAAGGGGCTGGTCTAGCCTGAAGCTGCTGGGGAGGGTGCGAAGCTAAGAGAAAGCACAAATTTAACAAAGGACAAGCAAGCTGATGGTTTTAGAAAGAAAGAAAAAAAACAAGAAAGTAAGGAACTTCTTCCTGAGTACACAGAGCTCCTAGCCAAGGGACAAATGTCCCTTGTCCGTGACAAAAGTCCAGTATGTACTTCTCTTTGGATCAAAATATAACATGTCTCTTTTCTAGAAGTAGGGGAAACCCTGTTCTAATGGTCTGCACAGAGAGTTGACATCCGCTGGGCATGGGCCAGAAGCCACCTCCCCTCTCTCTGATTGGCAGAGAAAGGCATTGGGATTTCATTCCATCCAGAAAGCAGGTGTTTTATAGTGTCTACCTGGAGCCACACTGTCTCCAGTCAAATCCAGTCTCCAGGACATACCACCAGGCAATGCCAGGCAAACCATTTAATGCTTTAGAACAAACTCTCATCTGCCAAATGGGTGGAGTACTGGCCTCAAAGATGTCTGTAAGGGTTAAAGAGGGTCACGACCCATAGCTGCTAAGCTGCAGTACACACTGATGGTGTTAATAGAGAACCCATTGCTAGATTTAAAGGGGGAAGTTTTTGCATGGACTGGATTGTATGTAGGCCATCTGTTTCTAAATTAAGGGAGATGCGGAGACTTTGAAGACAAGCCCGGGTGAGAAAGGCAGGCACTCGTACAGGAGGAGAGCGACTCCACAGGGAGAGACATTAGCGTACGCTAGAGAAATGAAACTTGCCCAGTTTTCCAGCGCTGCTAGGGACTGGGTAAGGAGAGAGGCTGCGACTTTTGCATGCAGGGTTCAAATTAATTTTACAGAAGTTTCCTAACAGCAAAACACACCAAATGTTTCTAGACCAAGAGACCACACACACACACACACACACACACACACACACACACACATCTTTTGCTGAGCCATTCCTGGGGCCAGTAAGAGGGATGGGGTGCCAGGAGGCCTGCTTCACGTGTCTCTAGCTCTCAGTTCTGAGAACTGAAGGCAGAAGAGAGAACTGGATGTAGGGTCCAGCTGCCACAGAAAGTACCATTTGGCAAAGGTCCCCAGATGCATCTGAGGACTTGAACTGTCCTGCTGGCGTGTTCTGCTGAGTGAAGAGGACACCTGAGTCTGTCAGCACTTTTTTTGGTAGAAGCCAGCCAGAAACTGTTTCTCATCTGACCCTTTAAAGCCAATTTGATTAAAGTGGGGTCATGACCTGATGTCCCCTGACTGACCATCTGGCTCTAGGGGTCCATGAGTCCTTTCTGTGCCACAGCTTCCAAGAGCCACACGCAGGCAGCTTTTCTTGAATTTTTGAGCTGGGCATCTAAATCCTGGGGTGTTTTGGGTATCAGGGTAGACCCAACCTGAACTGGAATTGGGCAGCGCGTCCCTGTCTCCAGAGTGAAAAGAGCTGTCCTAGCTAACGAGGCATCTTTCACTACATAGAGCCTCCTTCAAAAGTTACCTTCATCTCGGTAGTGACTGGTTCCTGTGTCTCCTTCAAGGAAAGACACCAGGCACCCTCCCTTGGGAACAGAGGCTCTCAAAGTCACCAGCCAGATCCTCTTCCTTAAGTTTTTGTGATTCCCTCCTGCACGGCTGACATTTTCAAAAGCTCCCTTCTGCTCCAGCCTTCTTGTTCCTCTGTATAGTCCCTAGTCACCATGGTCCTCCTGTGAGATTCCCGTGTCCCTAAGAATCCAGTGGAGATGCTCCGGGCCTGCTCACCCCCTCCCCAGCTTTTTGGCTCTGAGCTTATCAGTTGCGGGCAAGGAGAGCTGGACTCTTAGGTGCTGAGAATAGTAAAACAGACCAGAGCAGTTCACAGAGGACAAAACGCCCTTCCCCTCACCTCTCTGCCTTTGGATTTTGGGTTTCTTTGATTGTTATTAGAAACATTCTGAAACTGCCTGTCAGAAATGGGGACAAAGTAACCTCTCCAGCTTCAGACTGAGGGGCGCCCAGGGCAACACAGCTCGGAATCCAAAACAGCGACTCGTTCGTGAGCTTAGGGCAAGTCTGTTAAGTTCACAGAAATTCAGTTTCCTTTGCTAAAAACACAGAAGTGGTAACATTTATTGTGAGAATTAAACATGCTGACCCTGCAGACCACCTATTCACAGCCCTTGGCCTGTATCAAATACTTACTGGGTGGTGATGGCTCCCTCTGACTTGCAGGACAGTCTTTCATTTCCTTTGAACAGAGCTTGCTTTTCAGTCGCTGCTTCTTCGTCCCTAAGATACTTCTGTGGCTTGGTACCCCACTCCCTGTACTGTGTGGTGCTGCCGTATGTAGCTTCTCTCTGGTCACACGCCTGTGTGTCATGATGGCCGGAGCAGGACTCTGGGCTAATCATCTTCCCGCTCCCCATCCTTGCTGCTTCCATGATGTGCTGCATGCTAGGGCGGGGGTGGGGGGAGTCGGTGCTGCATGCTTTGGAGTGAATCGAGTGTCCAGAGGGTCACAGACCGGCTCCTATAGACGTTTCTCGTGTGGAATGGGCGTGGTGACTGAGAGGCACTCTTTTCCATGTCATTACGGGGGTTCGCAACTCTGGACAGACTCACCCACTTGATATGAACCTTCTGCCCTGGAATCTCTCTGTCCTTTTGGCGCCCATGACTGTGGGTGTTTGTTTGTTTGTTTTTGTGACTGTGTGGTGGGAGGTGCTGCTGCTTCCTGGTTATTGAGAGTGGATGCTGCTAGGTCTGCAGGTATAGACAGTAACCCACTAACCACTTAATGGATTAACCCTGCAGTCGCCGCTGTTCTGTGTGTGTGTGTGTGTGTGTGTGTGTGTGCTGTGAGACTGTGTGGGGGTAAACTCTTGCCTCCTTTCTTGTTTCCTCTTCCCCTTTAACCTGTCAGCTCCACAACTATTTCCTGAACACGCGCCACATGCCATCTGTTCTGCTGTGCCAGTCACCCGAATACCTCCGTGTGTGTCTTAACATTTCCTCCCTTGACAAAAAGATAAAAGATAAGTCAATTCTGTGAGGTGTTTCCCAATGGCTAATGAAGAGAAGCGGGCATCCTCAGGACGGGAGCCTCCCTCATTCAACCAGATGCCTGCCGAGGCAGCCAGCTCCTGAAGGAAGCACGGGTTCCTGAGTCTGGATACCCACCAGCCAGTCTCCAGTTAAACCCGGATGGATGCCCTTGTTCCCATCCAGGCATCCCGAGGGCTCCGGGCTATCCTACCTAGCAGCCCTGCCTGCCGCTCCTTCCCACCTGTCTGGCTGAGCCCACGACCCATGGTGGCTCAGGCTTATATTTGTCTTTCGGCCTTCGTGTGTCTGAGGCAGTCGTTTCCTCCAGTTTCCTGTTTGATTTGGGATTTCTGGTTGAACGTTTATTTATTTTCTATTTCATTTTACCCATTTTCATGGAGTTATACAAAGAGTATAGGAAACAAGTGGGGCTTGGGTCCGCTCTCCACGGATGCACCCTGATTGGCATGGCCCCTTCCATCGGGGTCGGTGTGAGGACCACGCAGCCTCTAACGCCTGTGTGGAAGATGTCTGCCCATCTCATGGCTGCTCCGGCCTCGCTAAACTGATGATCACCTTCCCCGATCCCAGCTGCCATTCACCCCACCCACACCCACCCCACGTCTCATGCAGTCACGAGTGAGGAGGCAGAGTGGGCGTGGCCCCAGGCGTCTCTCCTCGTTCATCTCTTCATGTCTTTGCTAAGCCGTTAATAATTCTCTCTCTATCTGGGGCCTTGCTGTTTCACCCCAGCTTCTTATCACTGTCCCGAAGAGCAGGTTGCTTGTCCTTGTCCCCAACCTATGGCTTCTTTTTCTTCCATGTCCCTGTCCGGGGAGGATAGACCGATGCTGAGATGACATGACCTGGGGCCCCTCTATCCCATCACAGATGCCAGAGATGGACCTCTCAATGCTCCACAGCCCCTCTCTGTCCCAGAGGAAGGGAAGGGCTTCTGGGCTTCTCTCAACAGAACCTGGAACTGGTTACATACATGTGCTGGTGGAGCGGGGGACCCCCCAAGCTTCCAAACACATCTTTTAAAGGCACCCAGATCCTGGGGGTGGCTTGGGCTGGAAGGACCCAGCCATGGGGTCTGATGACACTTCTTTCTAACCCAGTAATGTTGGCACACCTGGGCTGGAGGCTCACAGGAGTTTGTTCTGTCCCGTTTCAGCCCGAGGAGTTGCAGAAAGAACGCCTAGCTTCATGTATCCCCAAGGCACCTCAAGCAGTCAGATGGTACTGCGCGGCATGGACCTGCTGCTGGAGTGCATTGCCTCTGGGGTGTACGTACCGTCTGCACCATCTTCCAGCCCTGCTCCCAAAGGATGGGTGGGCATACGTCCGCACATTTTGGAGGCAGACCAGTTACGGGGAAAGGGAAAGCCAGGCCGGCCCCTGAGCAGAACACTGCATGTCTGCCATCCGCATCCCGCTATGGCTGTCTCTGCTTTAGGAAAGGAGAAAAAGGCAATGACTGGGCATGCTGCAGATGCTGCAGAATCACATGCTGCCTTACTGTGGACACCCTGTGGCCAGACAGCCCCCTCTGAATAGGAAAGTCCAGGTTTTAGAGGGTATACATACACCTCCCTCCTGGGCCCAAGTCCACGTTTAGGTTGTCTGGATGTCGGGCTCTGTAGAAGACACGTTCAGTAACGGGCCCTTTGTTTTCCCATTGACCCCTGCACTAGCCCAACACCAGACATTGCATGGTACAAGAAAGGTGGGGACCTCCCATCCGACAAGGCCAAGTTCGAGAACTTTAACAAGGCTCTGCGCATCACCAATGTCTCCGAAGAGGACTCCGGGGAGTATTTCTGCCTGGCCTCCAACAAGATGGGCAGCATCCGGCACACGATCTCGGTGAGAGTAAAGGGTACGTTGTGTGTATTTCTCATTATGATTATGTTGCCAGCCCTGAACGCAAGTGTCACGACACCCTTCCCACTGTGGCTGGGAGGCAGAGGGAGTGGGGAGCTTCCAGGGTCCGGGCTGATGGTAACACCGGGCCTCCATGGGGGTATCACTCCTGGGTGTACAACTACACGCGTTCGTGGGCATGGGTACTGGGGGAAGGAAGTTTACCTTGGTGTTTGCCCAGCTCTGGGCTCTCTCTTCAAGTGAGATTCATCAAAGAGCCTTTTCTTTCGTTTTGCATTCCCATCTGTGGTGTGTCATCTGTGTTGTGTGCATGGCACTGTGCTTCTTCCTCAGGATGGGAATCATCATGGACCAAATCATTTTTAAGCCACTTCGCTCTCCTCTAAGCGGATACAGCTCATCTGAGCTGTCTCCACACTGTAGCCCCTGTCCTTGTGGGTCCCTGTTATAGGATGGGCTGTGTGGGTCATTACTCACATGTAGATGGGGAGGCTGAGGGCTGAGGACAACCTTCTCGGTATACATTTGGCTGATCACATGACCTTGTCCTCAGCACTACACACACATACACACACACACACACACACACACACACATACACACACACGAGTGCGTCCTCATTCTTTTTGGTGAGTAACAAAATTATGGAGCCTTTAATCTAGAAGTTTCTTTTCTCAGAAAAAAAATCCATGTATTCACAAAAAAATTGTCCAAATAATGGTAAGGCGTAAACAGCTAAGAATTACTCTAAGCAGAGTTCAGTGTGCCCAAAAGAAAAAAGTTTAAGACTTTTCAGTCCTATAACAACAGAATCCCAACGTGTGTGACCAAGCACGTCATCAACGCCCCTGACCTCTCAGAGCCTCGGCCACTCTGTCCCCTGACAGCTCCGCTGCAGTAGGTCTGGGTGGTCCCCAGCGTCCCTGCATTTTAAATGCCCTTTGGAGAATTCTAACAAGCAGCTCTGTGGGCTCAGATGACCACCTGCGGGCTGGGCTGCGCCGTGGGCTGGGACTTAGGGCTTGCCCTCACACGGAGCCCAGCTGGCTTCTCGTGCCTGGCCTGTACCATCTACCTCTGCCTGCCTTGCCTTTCAGCTGCTCCGTACTGGCTGGACGAGCCCAAGAACCTGATCCTGGCTCCTGGCGAAGATGGAAGGCTAGTGTGCCGAGCCAACGGGAACCCGAAGCCGACCGTGCAGTGGATGGTGAACGGAGAGCCTTTGCAGTGTGAGTCCGGCTGCTGTCCCACTCCACCCTTCCCTTCCCCCCTCAGAGGCTTTGTTGGTGAGCCAGAGGTCCCCAACATGAAGAAGATGAGTGGCTCGTTGGCATCACTTCCCGCAACCTTCCCCTGCAGGCATCTCGGAAGCAGAAAGCCTGCCTTAGGTTTCTGACAGAACCAGAGGCTACGTAGCCTAGAGCCTGGGGCTATGAGCCCTCGGTTAGAGCTCTGCGCTTCTTTTGGTCTTCTTAACCTTTGCTTTCTGCCTGGTAACTCTAGAGCCCGGTTTAGAAGCTGAACACCGAAGCCTCAACTCAGGTTTGGACTCTGAGTGGTAGGTGGGGCTTAGAAGGTTATTAAGTCTATTGTCATTAACCACTGATGGATCTAAGTCTTACTCTCTGACAAAGGCCACTTCAAAGGCAGAGTTATGTGACTGCATGGAAGGCCGTAGCTGAACACAAGGAAAAACAAGACCTAAGTCTTTGGGGGAAACCGGTCCTGTCCAGGTGGATTGAGTAGGGGTCCTGGGATCCCTTTGAGCTGATGCTGTTGGTCTGGTTCTCGCGTTGTGTTCTGTCCAGTTGTTTTACTTCTTACATGTCTAGTCATTCACTTCTTGAAGGAGTTGGGGAAATGTAAGCAGGGCTATCGGCTAGTGGGGTGGGAAATCAGAGGCCACAGAAGGAGGTTTCCTCAGGGTGCTGCAGCTTAAGAGAAGAGCTAGCGAGAGGAGTGAGTGAGACACAGCCAGGAGAGCACCTGATGCTGGCAAGAAAATGGTGGCCAAGTGTGCACAGCTGCTCAGCCCAGGTGGCCAAGTGTGCACAGCGGCTCAGCCCAGGTGGCCAAGTGTGCACAGCGGCTCAGCCCAGGTGGCCAAGTGTGCACAGCGGCTCAGCCCAGGTGGCCAAGTGTGCACAGCGGCTCAGCCCAGGTGGCCAAGTGTGCACAGCGGCTCAGCCCAGGTGGCCAAGTGTGCACAGCTGCTCAGCCCAGGTGGCCAAGTGTGCACAGCTGCTCAGCCCAGGTGGCCAAGTGTGCACAGCTGTTCAGCCCAGGTGGCCAAGTGTGCACAGCTGCTCAGCCCAAGTGGCCAAGTGTGCACAGCTGCTCAGCCCAGGTGGCCAGTGTGCACAGCGGCTCAGCCCAGGTGGCCAAGTGTGCACAGCTGCTCAGCCCAGGTGGCCAAGTGTGCACAGCGGCTGAGCCCAGGTGGCCAAGTGTACACAGCTGCTCAGCCCAGGTGGCCAAGTGTGCACAGCGGCTCAGCCCAGGTGGCCAAGTGTGCATAGCACACTTCTATACCTTCTTAATGCTGCAAACATTTAATACAGTTCTTCATGTTGTATGCCTCCCCGCAACCATGAAATTATTTTCTTGCTACTTCAAAACCGTGATTTTGCTACTGTTATGAAATCATAAAGTAAATATCTGCTATGCAGAATATCTGATATGCGACCCCTTTAGATCCACAGGTTGAGAAACACTGCTGTATAGGAGAGTAAGGTAGTCTCACCCTGAGGGGAATAATTGTGGCGTTTTAAAAGTCTCGAGCCTGAGGTCAGTGGGTGGATCCATCTCTGCAAACGCCTGTCTGTTCCATCTGACCTCTTGACAAGCACAGCCATGTCCACGGCAGGCAGGCTGACGCTGGGAGGCGTGGAGAGAACACGGCAGGGGCACCTGTGTCTAGGTGGCCGTGCCTCTGTCCCCGACTCAGTGTCCTTGGGAGACACTTCCGGCTAGAACATTTTCCACCCCAGGGTACACGAACTGTGGAGCCCAGAGGAGTCAAAGAACCCAACCCACAGACCACAAAGCTAAGAGTGGCCAACAGAGGCCCGTGGTGTACAGAGAAGGGAGCCACTGAGGAAAGAGAACTCTGGCAGGCACGCTTCCGCTCCTGTAACAAGCTCAACGCCAGCACAAACCACAACAGTCCAGGGTTCCCCGCAGCCCGTTCCCAGCAGCCCATCCCCAGATCCACATCCACTAAATCTGGTGGGGCTCGGCCCTCAAAGCCCCAGGAAGAAATTGCGTTAACTTCTTGGCCTCCTCCCTCAACTCCAAAAATTTCAGTTTTTCCTTTTTCCTTTTTCCTTTTTCCTTTTTCTTTTCTTTCTCTTTCTTTCTTTCTTTCTTTCTTTCTTTCTTTCTTTCTTTTCTTTTCTTTTCTTTTCTCTCTCTCTTTTTTTTTTTTGGTTTTTTTGAGACAGGGTTTCTCTGTGTAGCCCTGGCTGTCCTGGAACTCACTGGTAGTAGACCAGGCTGGCCTTGAACTCAGAAATCCGCTTGCCTCTGCCTCCCAAGTGCTGGGATTACAGGCGTGCTCCACCACGCCCGGCTCCAGTTTTTCCTTTTTTACTGCACTTTTAGGAGTCTTTTTACTTCAGCTTATTTTAAAAAACTTTTTGCTTTGATATTGTATTCGTCTCACATTTATGTACTTGTGCTCAGGCATTTTTCATTGTTAATGTTTTCTCTTTTTAGCGTCTTGTGTTTCTCCTTTTTCTTTTGTATTATGTACACTTACATTTACTATCCTTTATCTTAGTTTTCAAATAAAGGCTTTGTGTGTGTGTGTGTGTGTGTGTGTGTGTGTGTGTGTTCAGGTTCACATATGTGCCTGCAGGTAAATGCCAGAGGACAACTTTAAGCATTATTCATCAGGAGCTGTTACCTTGTTTTTAGAAACAAGGTCTCTGACTAATCTAGAATTTGCAAGTAGGCTGGACTGGCTGGCCAGGGAGCCCCCATGTCTCTGCTTCCCCAGTGCTGGGATTAGAAACACGTGTCACTACGTCTATGTGGACTCTGAGATCAAAACCAGGCCCTGCGATTATGCAGCAAGCAATTTGCTGACTGAGCAATGTCCCCAGCCTGAAGCAGACATTGTGTTCTGTTTTATTCCCTTTCTTACGTCTATCTCACCTTCTCTACAGACGTCTCACCTGGAGACCCTGTATCTGTGTACTGCGTTCTTTCCTCTCCAACCTCATGACGTTGTGTTAGACCCGCCTCTTCACTGTCTTTCCTTCTATCTCGCCTTGATTCCATGTATTTTCCCCTCTTTATCTCATCCACTGACTGTTTTTGTATCTACTCTGAATAATTTTCAACTTCATTAGCACATACGACAGTATTTTACCATCTTCTGTTCTATAGCCATTCGTGATGCACCCATGGGCTTTAACCAATATTAAGTGTATTTCTATGCCAAGTATGGCTTGGTGTAGTTGCTGTCCCAGCAATTTGTTGTGTCCTTTCTGGATGGTACTGGGAATTAACCCCTTAAAAGATCAATAAGACACACAAATGAACTTGGAAGAACTATCCAAGCCAATGGACATGTACATCATGGCTCAGACACACAAGAAACATGAACAGACATGTCAGCACATCTCCCACAGAGGGAACGTGATTCCTCAGATTCTGAACTCAAAAGAGGTGAAATTAGCAAATTACAGATGAAAGGTTCAAACATTTGCGTGTAAAATGCTCTGTGACCTCAAAGATGATGGAAACAAGCAGGGGACTAAAGCGAAGCGATCAGTTCAGGATCAATAGATGGAAGCCAGCGACACAGACAAGGAAGTCAGAAGAAGAGCACAGGAAAAGCCAGCAGCAAGGACGCGCAAGGAAACTTAAATTGGCTTTTAGTTTGGGGGGGGGGTGGTTTGGTGTGTTTTTTTTTTTTTAATCAAATAGAAATGTTGAAATGAAAAATAACACAGTGGAAACCATCAACAGACACACAAGAAAGACTATGAGAAATAGAAGAAAATGTCAAAGAAGTAATAGTCATCACCAAATTTAAAAAGTATCACTAACATCACTAAGATTTTTTTATAAGTAATAATATGACTTCTAAAAATCCAGAGATACAATCAAGAGATAAACCTAAGGATCTATGAAGCAATAGAAAGAGCTGAGATAGAAACTAAAAGTATAGAAAATCTATTCAATTAAATTATAGTAGAAAACTTCCCAAAATCTAACTGTAAATATAGACCCTGTCATAGTCAGGGTCTCTATTGCTGTGGTAAAACATCATGACCAAGGCAACTTGGGCAGGAAAGAGTTTACTTGGCTTAAATTTCCACATCATCATTTATAATCAAAGAAGTCAGGACAGGAACTAAAACATGGCAGGAACCCAGAGGCAGGAACTGACTCAGAGGCCATGGAGGGGTGCTGCTTACTGGCTTGCTCCCCATGGCTTGTTCATCCTGCTTTCTTATAGAACACGGGACCACTTGCCCAGAGGTGGCACCATCACAGTGGGCTGGCCCTCCTACACCAATAACTAATTAAGAAAATGCTTTATAATCTTGCCTACAGCCCAATCTTATGGAGGCATTTTCTCATTTGAGACTCCCCCCTCTTTGGTGACAAGTCTCCTCTTGTGTCAAGTCTCCATAAACTAGTCATCACAAACAGAAAGGGCATTTAGAATCCCAAACAGTCATGACCAGAGATTGATAACACAACATAGGCAAGGTGCCCAACAATCACCAAACTGTAAGACAAAAATATCAACTCACAAAGGCATCAGAATAACATCAGACCTCAATTAAAACCCTAAAAATGACCAAGAAAGTGTGGGGTTTTTTTTAATGTCTGCTTCAGTCATTGAAAGTAAAGTAACTATCAACCAAAATTACTATCCATCAAAATTATCTTTTAAAATGTAGAGGAGCTGGAGATAAGGCTCAGCCTGACAACCTGAATTGGTCTCACACAGTACAAGGAGAGTACCAAGTCCTGTCCATTTCCCTCTGTCCTCCAGAAATAATGGCACATACATTCCCAACATTCACTAAATAAGTATTTAAAAAAATAAATAAATTCATAGGAGAGATAAGGACATTTTAAGACAAATACAAATTGAAGCAATTCTTGACTACCAACCCACTCTGCAGAAATGCTAAAGAAATGCTAAACGCAAAGAGAAATACAGTCTAAGTCAAGAGAACCCAGGAGAGAATATAATTTTCTTGTATAGAGTAGATGAGTAAGAAAAACTAAGAAAGATTCCATCCTGTTCAGCATAGTCAATTAACAAGTCCCTAATACAAAAGATAAAGGATGCCACTACATACTTAGTAAAGAAAACACTCCATCAAGAACAGAGAATAATTGTAAATATATATGCATTAGCCGGGCGTGGTGGTGCATGCCTGTAATCCCAGCACTTGGGAGGCAGAGGCAGGCAGATTTCTGAGTTCAAGGCCAGCCTGGTCTACAGAGTGAGTTCCAGGACAGCCAGGACTACACAGAGAAACCCTGTCTCAAATAAATAAATAAATAAATAAATAAATAAATAAAAGAAAGAAAGAAAAAAATATATGCATTGAATGCTAGGGGTTCCCATTTCATAGAGCAAGCACTCTATGTATGTGTATAAAAGGACAATACAATAGTAGTGGGTGACCATAATATCCCATCTCATCACTAGATAGGCCATCTAGACTTATAGTCAGTAAAGAAACTTCAGCGTTAATCCACACCCAAGATCAAATGGATGACTTGTCGGCATTTACAGGACAATCCACTCAATGGCTGCAAAGTAGACATCTGTCTCTGTAATCCATGAAGGTTCCACCAAAATAGATCACATCTAATGCCATAAGCAAGATTTAACAATCCAAAGGAACTGAAACCACTGCTTGTATCTGTTCAGGGTGCAGCGAATTATGACTGGAACCCAGTAAGGAAAACCCCACAGAAGCTCACAAGTGCCCTCTTGAGCGAGCAGTGGGCACTGAAGAAATCTGTGAAAAACTTGAGAGATTCTGAGAATCAAATGAAAAAATAAAACCTCAACTCGTCAGAACCTTTGGAATCTAACAAAGGCAGAGGAACATTCATAACTTCAAGCTCGTATACAGAAAGACTTCATATAAATAACTCAAGGATGAACCTTGAGGCCTCAGAAAAACAAGAACAATTCAAATCCCAAAGAGGTAGATGGAAAGAAATAACCAAAATCAGAGAAGGAATTAATGAAATGGAGTGGAAAGGAACAGTCCTGAGTCTCAGTAAAACTAAGAGTATGGTTCTTGGAAAAATAAAAGAGATTGGCAAATTCTTATTAATGAACCAAAAGAAAGAAGGGATACCGAAATGAATAAAGTCGGACATGAAAGGGAGACATCACAACAGATTTCAGTGAAATCTAGAGAATATTTAGGACATAGTTTAAGAAAACATAATTTTGCTGGGCGGTGGCGCATGCCTGTAATCCCAGCACTTGGGAGGCAGAGACAGGCGGATTGCTGAGTTTGAGGCCAGCCTGGTCTACAGAGTGAGTTCTAGGACAGCCAGGGCTACACAGAGAAACCCTGTCTCAAAAAAAACCAAAACAAAAAACAAAACAAAACAAAACAAAACATAATTTGAAAAGCCTAGAAATAGGTAAGACAGGACTCACTGCTGAATTCTACCAGAACTGTCAGGAGGTGCTCACACCAGCGCTTCTCAAACTGTGCCTGAAGCGAAAAGGGAAGGAGTGCTGAGAGACTCATTCTATGAAACCTGCCTTGCTCTAATGTCAAACTGGACAAGGACACACACACACACTGTAAAGCTGGACATGGTGGACCGCTCAAGAGGCTGAAAGGAGACTGGGGGGTGGAAACGAGGAGAGCAGTGTGGGGGGATGGGAGTGTAGTGGGGGGAGAGTATGGCCAAAGTACATTGGTATAAGAATATCATCCCATGCCGGGCGGTGGTGGCGCACGCCTTTAATTCCAGCACTTAGGAGGCAGAGGCAGGCGGATTTCTGAGTTTGAGGCTAGCCTGGTCTACAGAGTGAGTTCTAGGACAGCCAGGACTACACAGAGAAACCCTGTCTCAGAAAAAAACAAACAAACAAACAAACAAACAAACAAAAGAATATCATCCCATAACTTTAGTATGCTAAATAGAAAAATCATTTAAAAATAGCCTAGGAAAGGAGCAGGTGGAGCAGCAGAGGAGACGGGCACAGCAGGGAGGCGGCTTGCTGGGTCCTGGGTTTGCATCCTCACAAACACAGCAGGGAAGAAAGCAAGCCCTGAGTTGCAGGAGGCCACAGAGACCGTGAGGAGGGGAGCTGTAGACTTCATTGGACTGCAGTGGCCTTGCACTTGCTGAAACTGAATCAGTGGCTGTCCCCAGGGAGTCTCATTGCCCCATCATGAGCAGAGATGGAGCCCCAGGCTGTGGGCCACGCTCCCCTGTCTTTAAGACTTCAGGGGAAGCAGGCAGTGGTGGTCCACTTCAGAGCTTTGTCCTGTAGATACGGCCTGGGGCTGGTAGCTGAGCCTCGGCTCTGGGGTCATCTGCCAGCCTCTGCAGGACGCACCTAAGAGAAGTGACTGACCGGGGAAACTGGGTTCATGAAATCGGTCAGGCAAGGATGTGTTTGGGTTGGTGGCGCCACTTTCCCTGGTGGTGGCTTTTTGCTGACTAGGTCCCAGGGTAGGTGATAAGGACACACTCTGCCTTCATTTACCTTCTGCTGAGTCCCCAGATTCTCATCTGTTGGGTGGCGCCACAGGGCCAGACTCCTGTTCCCTTGTAGGTCTGAGAAATCCCAGTGAGTCTCAGCCTCAGCAAGCCAAAGCGCCTTACATTTCCAGCCCTTACAAGTGAGAAAAGTGACTTTCTTTACATTTCTGGAAAGCTTTTGTTTTATCCTTGTCATTCCTTCCCTTCCATTCTTCCTCCTCACGGGGGAGACAGGAATGGTGTTCCCTAAGGACAGATGTATTACTTGATTTGTCCCAAGTCCCAGAGTGGTATCCGGACAGGGCCTACAGCTCCCCAAATCCAGCAACACCGGAGAACTGTTGAGCAGAATGGCCTCTCTCTGTGTAGGCTGCCTGTCTTAGAAAGGCCCTTTTGCAAGCATGAAGACTCAGCTGGCGCGAAGCTCTTGCCAGTGGGCTGCCTTTTTTGTATGAAAGAGGTTCTGCCCAAAGGGTGGGAAGATGGTGGGTTTGGGCCATTTGGGTGTTGCTACTATTCTTGCCAGTGCACATTGGATTAAGATCATAATGGACGAATGTCAGACACGTTGACTCATGGCCCGCAATCCTAATGATTAGAGGCTAAAGCAGGAGGATTGCCATGAGTGTAAGTCTAGTCTGGGCTACATAAAGAGTTCAAGACCAACAAGAGCTCTCAGAAAACTAATAATCAATCGACTAAATAAATTGAGTGAAAACACTAACAGTATTGCTAGGCTTGCGCTAGTCACTTTACACCTGGATGAAAAGTCTCAGGACGTCGTCACAAAATCCCATGAGGCACTGGGTTGTCTCACTAAGCAGGAACTGAAGCAGTGCTAACAGCACAGACTGGAGATGTGGTTAGATTCCTATTTACAAAGTCTGTTTCCATAGCTTTTTATTTTCAACCACATCTGCCCAGCAAAGGGCTTTTGCAGAAAGCAAAGATTCAGGTTCCCACCAGATGATGGATGGAGAAACAGATTCCCGCAGGGTCCAGGTCACACAGTTCGGCAGTCTAGAAGCTGGATCTTCTTGGGTTCACATTCCACAGAACCCTTAGCATACTTGGGACCCTGTCAAGAGAGAGAGAGAGAGAGAGATCCCCGCGTGCCCTTCACTCTGCCCTTTTCCATTTCTTATGGGAAGCCTCTCTTACCTGTAGCGGCACCACCCAATCCCAACCGTGAGGTGGCCGGAGACACGATCATCTTCCGGGATACTCAGATCAGCAGCAGGGCAGTGTACCAGTGTAACACATCCAACGAACATGGATACCTGCTGGCCAATGCCTTCGTCAGCGTGTTAGGTGAGTCTCTCTGCCCACTGGCAGTGGGGTCTTCCCGGGGTCTAGTGATGTCGTGAGGTACATGTTCTCTGCAGCCTAGGCTTGTTGGGTAGGTTTGGGGAGGTGTGGCGCATGAACAGAGGGCTTGCCAGGGCTCATTCCATCAGAGACGCTGCATAGGAAGTGCTTCTGAGCGTGGCTGCTGGACTCCTTGGGCGAGGAGAGGGCAGTGGGAACTGGTCTATGCAGCACGTCTCAGGGCTGTGGAGGACCGGCTCCAGAAGCTGTGGAATCCTTTGCAAAAGCTAGTCTGGATGTGGGACAGATGGGAGACAGACAGATGGATTCCCTCCTCACCTAAACAGCAAGGACGACATCCTTTGACGTTGTAACATGGCTGTGGTCTACAAATGTGTTGGGCGGCATTTGTAATGGTCCTGGGACAGCTGAATCCCAGGGACTGTAGGTTGGATCGGTTTCCCTGAGACGAGGCTTGTAAATGGAAGAGACGGATGAGGTATCTAGGGGTCTGGAAGGCTGCTGTACAGGGAGGAGCAAGGGAAGGAGGGGAAGACGGTGCTTCACACTCGTATCAGAGAATTGACCCTCTGGGGTTTCAGATGTACCCCCTCGGATGCTGTCTCCCCGGAACCAGCTCATCAGGGTGATCCTGTACAACCGGACACGGCTGGACTGTCCGTTCTTTGGGTCTCCCATTCCAACACTCCGATGGTAAGTCCCAGGAGACCAGTTCTCCCCAGCAGGGACAGTCCGCCTTTTTGCTTCCCTTCCGCCCTTCAGACGGTATTCAGCAAAATCCAGGATCCTTAAACAGTCAAAGCTGGCCATCTGGGTGAACCCCCACACTGTTCAGAGGGGCTGAGTCTTTCTAGCTTGTGGTTATAGGCAGAGCCTGCAAGACTCAGGACACCGTGTGTCCACCCTGAGCTCCCCAGGGTGTCCACCCCAGCTCCCTACCATGGACTCTGCTGCTTCCTGGCTCCCTTGGGCCAGTCCTTTCTCAGTATACTGTGTTTGCTGCTCTGTTGTGAGGTTTAAGAATGGGCAAGGAAGCAACCTGGATGGTGGTAACTACCACGTCTACGAAAACGGCAGTCTGGAAATCAAGATGATTCGCAAAGAGGACCAAGGCATCTACACCTGTGTGGCCACCAACATCCTGGGCAAAGCTGAAAATCAAGTCCGCCTGGAGGTCAAAGGTGAGCAAGGGAGTTCGCTAGTGGGAGCTCAGGTGGGGCAATAAAGCCATAAAGCCATGCTCATGGGTATCCGTAGTTGCTGGTGTTTTGGAAATGCCCCCCCCCCAACCCCGCGCACGCCTGAGATCTGATCCCGGTGGACATCAGCATGTCCTCTCTGTGACTCCAGCCTGGCGTCTCAAGCTCAGGCCTGGCACACCACATGGTCACGCAGGGGCTGGTGGGCAGAGAAGGGCTCAGTGGTCAGCTTTCTGGTTGCCTTCACAGACCCCACCAGGATCTACAGGATGCCCGAGGACCAGGTGGCCAAGAGGGGCACCACGGTGCAGCTGGAGTGCCGCGTGAAGCACGACCCCTCCCTGAAGCTCACAGTCTCCTGGCTGAAGGATGACGAGCCGCTCTACATTGGAAACAGGTTCCTGCCCTCCGCCTCCCGCCCTCCGCCTCCGCTCCTTACGCACACCTAAGGGGAAGTGTGCTCTTGCTTTCAGTGCCACGCATGTCACTAGGGAGCTACTAGGAGTGATGATGGCCTTGGTGACCTTTCCTCAGGGGCAACCCCAGGGACCATTTTGCTCTCTCCTTCACCTCTTCTCGCCTATCTTCTGTCCTCCTCGTCCCTTCTCCTCTTCTCACTTTTTTCTTTTTTTTAAAGATCTGTTAACTGATTATGTAGTGTTCTGCCTGCTTATAGGTCTGAATGCCAGGAGAGGGTGCTAGGTCTCATTACAGATGGATGTGAATTGCTGGGAATTGAACTCAGGACCTCTGGGAGAGCAGTCAGTGCTCTTAACCTCTGAGCCTTCTCTCCAGCTACCTCTCCCTTTTCTTCCTCCCTTTCCATCCCCTCTTCTTATTCCCTTCCTTACCTCTTTATTTTCCTTTCTACTCTCCAATCCCTTCAGCTCTGCTTGTAGTTCCCCCGCCCACCAGTAGAGGGCAGGTCTGGCCTCGTCTTCCTTATCCAGTGAGATTCCTGATGCTTCTCAGCTCTAGATCTTCTGGATGCTTTGGCAGTGCCCCCCAGCTGCACCTCCCACACCACAGTTCTGATCTTGTTGGTGTAAGGACTCGGGAGCTGATGGTATTTAAAGGTCCCCTGCGTATTTTGTAACGTGTAGTCGGGATCAAGAACTGCTGATCCCATCTTCCCTTCCCAGGGCTTTTTGCTGTCTCTAAGCTAGGCAGTAAGACACCAGCCATTCCCAGTCTCACCCGGCTTTATGCAGGGCTGCACCCTGCCTGTGTGCAGGGCATCCAGCTCCCACTGATAATGAAAGCCCTGCAGCTGTCCTGTATTGCTCTGGGATGCCCCCTCCCTTTGGTGGAAACACATGTAGGAGATCAGAGAAGTTGAAACTGGTCCACGGGACAAAACACGATTAAGGGAAGTGGAGCAACACCAGGCTGCATTGGGTTGTCAGCATAATGGTACCCTAATTTGGAAGTGTGTGCAGCACCTGGTTGAGAGCCAGGTCCGGTGTGGAGGCCGAGGACTCCCGCATCCAGTCGGTGTTGAGATGGTCCTCACACCCCACCGGGAGCCATGCTCTCTCTCACCTGACCCAGCCTCCTCCTCACTTTTGTGGGACAAAAGTGTCAGCTATGCCCGGCACATGAGCCACCCTCCTGCCAACCTCAGCCTGGCGTCTTGCAGGATGAAGAAGGAAGACGACTCCCTGACCATCTTTGGAGTGGCGGAGCGGGATCAAGGCAGCTACACGTGTATGGCTAGCACCGAGCTGGACCAGGACCTGGCAAAGGCCCAGCTCACCGTTCTAGGTAATATCTGTCCCCTACATCAGCGCTAACAGCCCTTCTCCCTGCCCCCCCGGTAGCCAGCACGGCTGTGAGCGCTGGGTAACGCAGAGTCAGCGGGGCAATGCGTAGTCAGCAGTGGTTAGGTGCGATGGCCTCTCCAGGTCTCTGGGTTAGGAGCTGCCACTCTCAAACAAGCTGAGGAGGACAGTGAGGAGTTCTGTCTCCTGGTGAGGTCCTTGACCTCCCAAGCCCAGCTGAAAGGCGTGGAACAGAGAAAGTGGGGTGACTTCCGCCTCTTCTGCTTTTACAGTTACCTCCACACCACCAAGTTGACTTGAAGCAATGCTAGACCAAGATGATGATGATGATGATGATGATGATGATGATGATGATGATGTGTGTGTGTGTGTATGTGTGTGTGTGTGTGTGTGTGTGTGTGTGTGTGTGTGTGTGTAGGTATAGTGGGGGCGGGTACACATTTCCAGCAACCCCTCCAGCTTCCTTCCCCTCCCATGCTGCTCCGAAGTGTTGGTGGCATTTCACACTGCCACACGCTGACTAAGATGATGCCACCCCTTCCTGTCCATGCTGGCCTGCAGAGAACAAGCCTTTCTGCACAGACCGGAAGGCAGCTACCCCTTCCGGTGGAGCAGGTCCTCTGCTGCCATCTCTGTCCTATTCCCTCTCTGGACTCCAGCAGTGGAGACTGCACTTGCTGGCTACGATGAGTCCAGATACGTTAACAGTACTAGGACAGGAAGAAGTCAGAAACTCCACTCCAGGCCCTGGACAAGGGGTCAGCTGGGAGGTGGACTGCCCAGGGACAGCTGAACAGCCTCGGCCATCCATCTGGGTCCATCTAGAGCCCTTTAACCCTGATGACCTGCTAACCTGGATAACCTGCTAACCTGGATAACCCATCTTACCGTTGCAGCTGAGCAGGCCACTCCAACTAACCGTTTGACTGCCCTGCCCAAAGGTAATTGGTACTAATCAGGGGCTCTGGTGCCCAGGGGTGGAATCCTGAGGAGGAATGTGCTGGTGGACAACACTTTCATATACCCTGCATGTGACCTCTGACCCTCAGGCACCCACCGTCACCTGCCTTCCTGGCCCATGTCAAGACTCCCTCTGCAGGTTGGACTCTTAAGTCTGGACAGCCATTTTTCTCTTTCCACCACACTTAGCTCTCCCTTAAGGTGCCTGCTATTGAGCCCTAACTATGCCTCATGTGCCTGATGGTCTGTCAGGAAAGCTTCCTCAGACATCGCTACAGGCTCATCAATTTATAGACTGGCACATACCTACTGCTATACGTTACACACACACACACACACACACACACACACACACGCACGCACGCACGCACGCACGCACGCACGCACGCACTCACGCACGCACGCACGCACGCAGCACTGTGAACTAAAGTGACTCACTGACTAGGAGAGTAGATCTCAACTTTCCTAATGCAACAACTCTTTAATACATTAGTCCTCATGTTGTAATGACCCCCCAACCATAAAATTATGAATTTTTGTTCATTCTGTACAGACTACATAAGTATGTGCTGCTTCATAACTGTAATTTTGCAGCTTTTATGAGTCATAATGTAAATATCTGTGTTTTCTGGAGGCCTGGGCTACCACCGTGAAAGGGTTACTCAGCCCCCACAAAGGAGCCATGACCCACGGGTTAGGAACCACTGTTCTGGGTCCTCCTAGTAACCAGCCAGGATATGGAAATAGCCGGTTCGGGGGCGGGGCGGGGGCGTAAAATGTGGGAGAAAGTCGTCTGCCTCCATCCTATGGCCACACGACTTTCTTCCATAACCGGGATGATGCTGACACTCACTAGAACACCATGTCCAACCCTCGCCCCCAAAGCTGCTTCCTTTACCCTGTGTGGAAGCCTGTGGCCCCTCTGCTCTACACCCTTACATAGTCCAGAGTGAGTTTCCCACCCGGCCTGACCTGTCTCGGTCCCTGCTCACTTCCCCCGTCTATCTGCCCTGCTCAACAGTGCAGAGCTCTCCTGGGACACTCCTGAGAGTCCTGGCATCCTGAAAGACAAGCAGCCGTCATGAGGAGTGAGACACACACACACACACACACACACACACACACACACACACACAGTCCCCAGTCCTCCCTGCCAGCCTCCCTCAGGGAAGCGGTAGCTTTCCCCAAATGTGTGTGTTCTGAACAGTCCATAGAAACAGGATGATAAGCCTCATTCCCTCTGTCCTACTTGATTTCCTTATTCCCTCCTTCCACATTCTTGATTATCCTGGAGGGACACGGGTGGTCCCTGAACTGGCTCTCCAGGGTGGGTTGGGGTTTGATGGCGTGAACTCCTCATCTAGGATTAGTACTACCCCAAGAAGAGGGACTGGATCTCCTTCAGGAGCTCCGAGTGACATCTTTTTCCTCTGCTGCCAGGGCGGCCAGACCGACCCAGGGACCTGGAGCTCACTGACCTGGCCGAGAGGAGTGTGAGGCTGACTTGGATCCCAGGAGATGACAACAACAGTCCCATCACAGGTCAGCCCGGGCCCTGGGCTCACCCCGGGGATGATAACAGCCCCATCACAGGCCACCCTACACCCTGTGCTCCAAAACCAGAGTCTTGGACGAGGGCCCCCGAGTGTCCGCTCCCACCTCTGCCTCATTACACATGCATGGGGGCCTTGGTTGCCTCCTAGTCTTAGGAAGTCCCTGTACCCCCGGGAAATGATAAAGACGAAGAGCAGCCGTGAAGGGGGTGCTCTTGAAGCCGGATTCTGTGACTCCCAGAGCAGCTCTGTCCTCCTTGTCCGTCCAGACTACGTCGTTCAGTTTGAAGAGGACCAGTTCCAACCAGGGGTCTGGCATGACCACTCCAAGTTCCCAGGCAGTGTCAACTCAGCCGTCCTCCATCTGTCCCCGTATGTCAACTACCAATTCCGAGTCATCGCTGTCAACGAGGTCGGGAGCAGCCACCCCAGCCTTCCGTCCGAGCGGTACCGCACCAGCGGGGCACGTGAGTGCTTGAGTCCCAGGTCCCCCGAGTCTGCCCTGATTCAGCCCAGCTCCCAGCCACAGGGGACCTGAGCAACTGACCTGCCTTTCTAAGACACAGCTTCTTCACCTCTGAAACAGAATGATCATAGCACAGACATCTCAGGGCTGTGGAGAGGACTCCCACTTTAAAAAGCCAGGGAGATAGCTTAACGGGAAGAGGCATCCGCTGCCAAGTCTGATGACCCGAGTTTGATCCTGGTCCCCAGTGGATGTAAGGAGATGATTGAATCCCTAAAGTTGTCCTCTGACCTTAGCATGCACGATGGCATATGTGAAGCCACACATGCATACACTAAATAAAAATAAATAAACAAATAAATAGCTGTAATGTAGAAGAAAGTATGTCTTGGGCTCCAGAAAGATAGTTCAGTTAATAAAAGGCTTTCTGTGAAGCTTGAGGCCCTGAATTGAATCCCCAGGATCCATGTAAATACAGGCCTGGTGACACTGCTCTGTCGTCCCGACAGTGGAGGAGAAGGTAGCATCTCTGGGGCTTGCTGGTCAGCCACTGTCCCTGAATCACTGAGTTCTGGATAGAGTGAAAGACCCTGTCTCAAAAAAGACGGTGGAGAGTGATTGAGGAAGACACCCAGGATTGACCCCTACCCCCACACATGTGCACACACAGATGCACATGAAAGGAAAGAATAGAAAATACATGCCAGGTGCTTACTGTGGTGCCCATCACACAGTAAGCACACAGTAAATCTTTTTTTTAAAAAGATTTATTTTTTTAAAAAAGATTTATTTACATATGTGACACTGTAGCTGTCTTCAGACACGCCAGAAGAGGGCATCAGATCCCATTACAGATGGTTGTGAGCCACCATGTGGTTGCTGGGATTTGAACTCAGGACCTCCGGAAGAGCAGTCAGTGCTCTTAACCACTGAGCCATCTCTCCAGCCCCAACACAAAGCAAATCTTAACTGTCCTTTTTATTATTGTTAATGATCCTTTATCTGCTTGCAAGCAGAGGCATCCTTAAGAATACATATAATCGGCCGGGCGTGGTGGCGCATGCCTGTAATCCCAGCACTTGGGAGGCAGAGGCAGGCGGATTTCTGAGTTCGAGACCAGCCTGGTCTACAGAGTGAGTTCCAGGACAGCCAGGACTACACAGAGAAACCCTGTCTCGAAAGACCAAAAAAAAAAAAAAAAAAAAAAAAAGAATACATATAATCTGGTGTTATGTCAGATTTCTCTGTGTAACACACCAAAATAATGGCCGAGTTTATGCAATCACACCAGCTCATGGAGGTAGAAATGCTTATCCCAAAACATTAAACGCTAGGAGAAGCCAGCATGTCACAAAGACATGCTCAGCGATGATCTGTGAAGGGAACAGCGTACGGAGTTACCGCAATGGCCCCCTGCCATGTGGAGAACTTAGTGATACGCGCTAACTCGTCACAGGATTACACTGAAAAGAAATTAGCTCTGCTTTGGGCGTGCAAGTCTTAACCAGGAAGACACGGCACACATGGAAGAAAAAGAGTTAGGAGCTGAGAGGAGCCGGAGCCCAGGAGGGGCCCGTTAGGTAGGAGGCCTGGTCAGGCTCAGGTTGGGTTTCAGCTTTATCTGTTTGGATTCCAGCCCCTGAATCCAACCCCAGTGATGTGAAGGGCGAAGGGACAAGAAAGAACAATATGGAGATCACGTGGACGGTGAGTGCACCTCCCCACCCCAACCCTCAGAGGGGTGCCCACTTAGCAGTAGGCACCCAGGGGCCCCCATTCCTCACTCCCCTGGTGCCATGGTATGCCTCAGTCCATCTAACTCAGTGACTCTCAACCCTCCTAATGCTGTGACCCTTTAATACAGGTCCTCACTAATTAATCCAGTGACCCTCCCAACCATAAAAATATTTCCGCCTCTACTTCATAGCTGTAATGTTGCTACTGTTATGAATCAAATGTGAATATCTAATATACAGGATGTCTTATATGTGACCTCTGTGAAAGGAGATCTCCCCACCCCCAGGGGTTTGCAACCCACAGGTGGAGAAAGACTGGTCTAACTCATGGGGACCACTGTCCTCTGGGAACCAAGCTAGTCGGAATTGAGCATTCAGAAATCAAACAGAACGAGTGTCTAGGAGCAGGAGCTCAGAGCAGAGATGAGAGCAGAGGTCACCAAATGTCACAGGCTGCCAATCTAGCAAAATTCATTGAGAAAGCCAACAAATTTGAACAGTTTGACTTTGGAGGCAGGGCCTGGGCTTTAGGAAAAAAAAAAATGCAGATTATCAACACCGGGCTTGACGTGTGCTGGCTCTGTGGATTGTTGGAGGCTCTGGCCCCATTACGAAGTCCAGCTCCTTTCTACAGCATGGGCAAGGTGACCCGGAAGGTCATCTCCCCTCTTCAGCCTAGCCCCCTGAATACCCCTGCCAAACCAAAACTGGGATATATGTTTTCAAACTGACTGTTCCTAAACCACTCCCAGGACTAAAATTGGAAAATACATTCACTCGGCAGGGAGCCGCTGCCGTGAGGAACAACCACAGAGATGTGGCGCTCTCTCCTCAGAGTCACCGTTAGCCCTGTCACTCTGAAGCCCCTGCCTCCAGCATCCTTGGCCAGCAGCTTTGGGCTGAACCTGAATTCTGGACGGCTCGTCTATGGCTCTGTGTGGCGAGCTTTAGAAACTTGGTTCCTGAAGCAGATCGTTAGGACTAATGGGTTTCGGTCGTCTTTAACCAGCTCTGATGCATGGTGAAGGATATATGGACTTGGTAGACCTGAAGTCAGTTCTGGACTTTCGGTCTGTAAAAGAGCAGTTTGGTTAGGGCAGACTCTCTCTGTCTCTGGAGATCAGGTTGTCAGTCTTTGGCTCCCCGCTCCTTCTGTCTTAGGAGGAAGTTTGCCCAAAGTAAAGCATTTTGCTCTCGATACGCCTGCAGTGTGGGTGGTGCTTGCAGTCAAGTGATTAAGTCTCTCATGAGGCTTTTGTCATAGGAAATCTGGATGCCACAGAGTTCGCATGATTTTAGACTCCTCAGGGAGTCAGCAGAGGCAGGGCGCCGTCCCCTGCACACCCTGACCAATGGCAGACAAGCCTGGGGAGAGGGGCGCAGATGAAGAGGGCAAGCTGTGGGTGGCTTTACCAACACGCTGTCCACCCTGTCTGCCTGTCCGTCTCTCCTCACCCAGCCTATGAATGCTACCTCTGCCTTTGGCCCCAACCTGCGCTACATTGTCAAGTGGCGGCGGAGAGAGACCCGAGAGACTTGGAATAATGTCACAGTGTGGGGCTCTCGCTACGTGGTGGGGCAGACGCCTGTCTATGTACCCTATGAGATCCGAGTCCAGGCTGAAAACGACTTTGGGAAAGGCCCTGAGCCTGACACCGTCATCGGGTACTCGGGAGAAGATTGTGAGTATTGGCCCACCTGGCTGCCAGGCTATACACTCTCACGGGCTGAGAAACTCGGGATGTATCATGGGAGGGCAACCAGTCCCCAAGAGATAGGGCTACCCTACCGTGACCTGGGTTGTGAATTATCTTTTGAAACATTCCCTTAGCCCAGTACATACCCCAGTGCTGAAACTTTACAACTGCAAAAAAAACAGAGTCTAGAGACAACCCTTTCAAGGAATCTACAACAGAAAATGTCATACTTGAAAAAAAGAATTCAGGTCCCCAGATCCCGAAAGGTTGCTTTACTGCCAAGCCATGCTTGCTGGCACCAAGAAAGGCTTTAGGCCTACCATTTGAAAGAGCTATCTAGATGCTCCAAGAAATCAGTGCACAGGCCAGGCAGCCCAAGGCAGGGGCACAGAAGTGAAGTCTACAGAGCACCAACTAGAGTCTTCCTGACCCGCCCTCTGCCAGGATCCCAACACTGTTCCTGGTCTTCGGAATTGAACACGAAATGGGATGTTCTTAGGAAGTCGGCCCCCGGCACATCAACACTCTAGACCTGTATGTGGAGGCGTGTGCCTGGCCTCCGTGTCTCATGTATCAGCATCAGTCCCACAGCTTGTGGGCAAAGCAGAGCTTTGGCAGTTGACCAGACTCAACAGCTGGGTCTGGGTCTGATCCAAGAAGAGATTCAGAGATTGATGGGGGGCAGAAAGAAGGGCCGAGAGCAGATCTCACTAGGAGTGCGCACAGAAGGCAGGACTGGGCTCCAGGGGAGGTCCGTGGTCCCAGGATGGTGAGGAGGGAAACGTGAGGACCTAGTCCCAGAAGCAATGATGGGTTGGGCCCACCGGAAATGAGCAGAGAGGCCCCACCTCTACGCGGATGACACCTTTCTACAGGAGTCTAGTGGGGCTGCCGGGCAGTGAGTGTGACTGCGGGCTTCCTGGATGACCCCACGGTCTCCGCCCTGTCCTCCCACCCTGGGCCCTATGCACTCACCCTGTGGCAGCTTTGCTTTGGTTACAGAGCCAGCATCACAGTGGGAGCCATGTTCCTTTTTCTAATCAAAATTGGGCCATCTTTCTACAGGTTTCCATTGGTACACTCAGAATTAGTTCTTTTTTTTTTTTTTTTAAGAGTATTCAAGATGAGCCCTAAGCCTTCTGAGAGCTAGCAAGAACTTGTGATTTCCCTTTGAGCCTCAAAGGGGCAGGGGACACATGAGTCACCACTACTTATGAGCATTGCCCCCAAGCAGTGGCTCTGGGTAGGGGACAGCACTGCCAGCCTGGAGCCCAGCAGAAGAAGCTAGGGGAAATCATGTGTATTCCCTTTACTCCTGCCCTGGCACCGCACGTTGGCACCTCCTATTGGCCAAACTCCTCAAGGAGCCTGAGGAAATGGTACTCAGCTGGCAAGGTCCAGAGAGAGCAGTGGGAACAGGTAGAGAGCGGAAAGGGAGTTAGATGACCCCTACGCTTGGGGGCCACAAATCATTGCTCTGGCCACCTGGATTGTCACCCTTTGCCCTAAGACTTCACTGCTGCCCAGAGTAGAGGAGGGGACCCTAGAGTCCAAGAGCCAACCTTGCCCGTGTAACCAGCTCTCTGTCCCCACACATTACAGATCCCAGGGCTGCGCCCACTGAAGTTAAAATCCGAGTCCTGAACAGCACAGCCATCAGCCTTCAGTGGAACCGAGTCTACTCTGACACGGTCCAGGGCCAGCTCAGAGAGTACCGAGTGAGAAGGCCAGCCCCCAGCCCCACCTAACCGCCTTCTTGCTAACCAGGGGAAGGGGTAGCAGCCGCGGCGTGTAGGGGATCTCGAGGGAACCCTAGGAGTGCTCGTGGGATACAAAGTTCATTCAAGATGATTTCTGGGATTTGAAATTACCCAGCGGGGAACATATACATGCACGCATATACTTATGTATATTACGCGTATGTTCACGTATCACTTAGCAACAGGGATATGTTCTGAGAAATGCGTCACTAGCCAGTTTTGTCATTGTGCCAGCACCATGGCGCATACTGAGACGAACCTGACTGGTATAAGCCAGTTCCTCAGCATGACAGCTTACTGCAGTCCACACACACAACAAGTATAAGGTGTGCGAGGCTGTGGGCAGTGCAATGTTGAAAACTGTTTTACAGTAAGCTGCATTTTCCAAATAGGATAAAAAAAAAAAAATACAGGGCCCCGGACATAGCTCAGAGGGCTTGCCTAACATTCGTGAACCTGGGTTCCATCCCCAACACTGCAAAAGCAAAACAGTAACATAGATAGTGTTATAAACGTGTGCCCCGGTAACCTAGCGATGATGAGCGCCCAGCAGTACAACTGTATTGCTGTTTGTGATTGGCGGCGCAGGAGTCCTTTATACACAGCACCAGCACGACCATACATGTAATACTCTGTAAAGTGACGTCATGATAGCTACAACCATCACTCGGTGGAAGAATCATATGGGATTGGACTCTTACTAACAGGAACACCATACAGCTCACACCTATAGGAACACACATGGTATATCGGAAAGCCAAGCTTGGCTAGAACTCCCTAGGAGGGTGCTGGGTTTCAGCAGGGACTGCAGGGCACACATGTTTGACATCCATATGTGAACAGACACGTGTAAAGCCGAAGCACCCCCCCCCCCCGAGCTGCACCCTTTCCCTCAGAGGCTCCTGCTGAGCTGTATGCCTCCCCGGCCTGGTGGCAGAAAGCCACACTAACGGGCAAAGCCGCTGCAGGGCTCTACACTGCCTCCCTGTCACCTCAGCCAACTCTGCTACCCGACACCGACTCCAAAGGCCCTGGCCTCTCCTGCTTACAGCCTGGGAGCGGCTTCTGCCAAGTCACCTGTGCTCGGAGGGCTGGGCTGAGGTTGGAGGGAGACGTGACCCAGGGCTTTCCCTCAGGAGAGTAGCTAGCTGCATTTCATTTGACTGGGCAGTGGGGGTGACAGAGCGTGGGTTCCCCCTGAGTCTGTGACTTCGGAGGTCATCGAGAGTTGGCTGATGGACAGCTGAGGACCCACAGATGGGGGTCCGTCCCTTCTCGGAACTTGGCAGTGAACTAAAGAAAGGAAGGCCAGGTGCCCCCTGACCTAGCTCCTCCCCAACAGTTAACTTTTAACCCTTAACCTGCTGGCCTGGAGACTTTTCTTACTGAAGTACTCACCAGGCTCCGTAAGTCTGGATTTCCTCACCACTTTGCTGGCGACGCTGCTGTGACAAATTGTCCCGTGGCTTCCTACCACTGCTAATAAGACCTTCACCGTACCCTTCACCCCTGCCTCCTTCCAAGGCTACCCTTCCCATCCAAGCTCGGCTACCTGCAGCCCCGTACCCCTACTGACTTGGGCGTGTGTCTGCCATCTGAAAGATCGTCAACGGTACGTGAAGAAATCGCTTGGCTTCCAAGAATTAATCCAACCATTGCTCATATACGCCGACTGTTTGGGACAACCTGCTCCTGTGTGCCCACCTTCTCCCTCCCTAAACTGTACTAATCCAACTGAAAGCAAAATGGTCTTGAGCACCAGCACAAAGCTTTCTGTGCCAGGACCCCTGGTTCACATTTATGGTTGTGGCGTGGACTCTCCCTGTGCGACACATTACCCGGCTGAGACATATTCTCCAAAGATGTGGTGGCGTGGCTCCAAAGATGGGTGAAAATTTTAACCTTGTTTCACGATCAGTGTTATTCTATTCATGCTCGGGACCCTAAGGCTGTCCCGCCGTCCTGTCCTGAATGGGGAGGATGAGGTCATCTGGGACTGAGAGCAGCCTGTGGCAAGCAAAGGCTGGACCGGTCACTGCCACCACTAACCACTAACCTGGCCTTGCCGCCTAGCCCTCACCAACCTGCCTCTGTCTCAAAGGCTTACTACTGGAGGGAAAGCAGTTTGCTGAAGAACCTGTGGGTGTCTCAGAAGAGACAGCAGGCCAGTTTCCCTGGTGACCGTCCCCGGGGCGTGGTGGCTCGCCTGTTCCCCTACAGTAACTACAAGCTGGAGATGGTTGTGGTCAATGGGAGAGGTGACGGGCCTCGAAGTGAAACCAAGGAGTTCACCACCCCGGAAGGAGGTAGGTCTGACCCGCAGCTCTTCAACGTGGGTTTGGACAAGGGTAGTGCCACCGGTGAGCTTGGAGCAGCCCCGGCGTGGTTTGACATGGACAGCCAGGGGGACCTCGGCAAGCGGATGGCCATCACCGAAGCGACCCACCCTCACGGAGACTTGGTTATCAAGAGATCTGTGCAGTGTGCCCATGGCATTCCAGACACGAGTGATCCTCTGAGGAGAAGGCGCATGTGCATCTGGCCATTTTGATGTCCTGCTTACTAGCACCTAAGACCTGCACGAACCTCCTCCACAGCATCAAGAAACACTCCTGGGAAGTTGGCCTATGTGTGTAGCTTCCTGCCAAGTGTCACCCCACCCTCCTGAGGGTTTGTGGTTTGATATAACCCTGGGCTCCAGATATCTTCAAAGTTCTATTACCACCTTGGTTCCCTATTGGCTTTTATCCACTCGGCATGAGTTATACCTTCTATGTTTCTCCTCCCTCCCTCCTTAACTGTTTCCTGTTTTTCTTCTCTTCCTCCTCTCACGTCTCCCTTGTTCATCCCTCTTGTCTTCTTCTATCCCCGTCTCTCCCTCCTTCCTCAGTTTGGTTCCTATCATCCGTCTTTTCCCCATCACCCGCCCCCACCCCTTTCCAGGTGCTCCGTCCCACGTCTCTATCTCCTCCCCGATAGAGCTTGGATTCCCAGCTCAGAATCTGGGGCCTGCTGCTGCAGCCAGCGGTGAGAGCCCTTGGCTGGGGACTGGGAACTGTACCCTTGCCACAAGACAGTTATATGATCGGTTCCCTGCCTGGGAGTGGCTCTATGGTTTGGAGGTGTATTTGAAGGATTGATGCCACCTAATTTGTGCCCACGCCAGGGTAGCTGCTAAAAGCAAACTCACTCGACTTCTCCCCCCAGGTCAACAGCAGTGGCTGAGCCCCTTTGGCTTCATACCAGGTGAAAGCACACGTCAGGCAGGCACAGGCTCAGCCCTCGAGCTAGGGCCGGGTTCAGCAGTAGTCCAGCACAGGGATGCCTAAGGTCATGCCTTCATGCCTGTACTTTGTTTTCTGTGTTCTCCTCATCCTCCCCGCCCTCGCCTCCTGGCTCCCTCCTCCTTCCCCAAGTACCCAGTGCCCCCAGGCGTTTCAGAGTCCGACAGCCCAACCTGGAGACCATCAACCTGGAGTGGGACCACCCAGAGCACCCCAACGGAATCCTGATCGGATACACTCTCAGATACGTGCCCTGTATGTTCTGTTTTTCTGCTCTCTCTCTCTCTCAATCAGATACAACCACAAGCCGTTTCTCACTAGTTTCTTGAGGAGTGGAGATCGGAAGCCTGTGGGCGCAGAGGGCATCGCGTAGGAATGAGAGCGCTAGGGGATAGCTCCCCATAATTCAGGGAGCAGACAGGACCCAGGCCCTGCTCTTCTTACACAGCCCCACCTGCAGGAGGCAGCAAAGGGTACTCTAACGAGGGGAACAGTCCCAGCCCTCTGGGAAGCTTATAGTCTCCAAATCTACAATCTAAGCAGGAGAGTTCCTCTCTCATCCCATCGGCCTTCTATCCAATGGGCAAAAGGTGTGTGCGCAGGCATCTGAGGATGCTCAGAGAATCCAGGTAGGAACAGGGATGTCATTGCACTCCAAAAATGTTAGGACGTCTAGTGTGCACAGTGCTGCCCCTCTCTGGAGAGCTCAAAGGGCCAGTGACCTGTTGTTATTTAGCAGTGTGTCTTCCATGCTGTTCGGAATTGATCTCTGGACCTGACCCTTCCCCTCCTGTATTGAGGACGGTGGTCTTTTACAAAAGAGGCAGTAGTAATCAAGGCCCTGGGGATGTTTTCCTGGTGCTGTTTGGACAGAAGAAAAGAATTCCAAAGATTTGACCTTGACAAAGAAGGCTTGGGGAAGTGTAAACTGACCTTTTAGAATTGACCATGTGACTTTCAGGAAGCTAGAGACACTGGGCTCCTTGACAAATGGAAGGAAGCCCTCAGTACTTATGATGGGAGGTCCCAGTGGGAGTGTGTGTGTGCCCAACGCCCTGCCTTTAAACCAAAGCTCGACTATTGCTAGGCAGGGGCCCTTTTCCCCTTCCAGAAATTCCAGAAGCTGTCCTATAACCCGGGCAGGGACTAAGCCCCCCCACCCGCCTCTCTCCCCAGTTAATGGAACCAAACTGGGAAAGCAGATGGTGGAAAACTTCTCTCCCAATCAGACCAAGTTCTCGGTGCAGAGAGCAGACCCCGTGTCGCGTTACCGCTTCTCCCTCAGTGCCAGGACGCAGGTGGGCTCTGGAGAAGCAGCCACAGAGGAGTCCCCAGCACCTCCAAATGAAGGTAGGTCCACAGTGGCAGTCCTAGCTGATCTGGACACCAAGGGAAACACACCAGAAGCTGGGTTTGGCCTTCCAGGGTGGGAAGGAAGCGAGGCCACGAATCTTCAGCCCCACCGCAGGAGATAGCCTGTCTTGGGTGATGAGAGATATCAGTCCTGCTTCAGGAAAACTCATTCTCAGATGTACAGGCAGACTGGCCCTCCATTTTGTCTTGACTTGATCAGCTACTTATCCACTGTCCATCCTTGCAGGGAAATAAGGAGGGACATGTGAGATGAGAGGCAATCAGGGAAATATGAGAAATAGCCATCCGGATGAACCCCAAAGAGTCAAACTGCTCCTCTATTGAGGGAGGCAAGAATATCACTGAGAATCCTCCCTAAGGACTCTGGGAACATCCTGTCTTCGGCCAAGGACATATAGAGCTAAGGAGATAGGGTCAAGTGCTTGCCCGGATCAAGACCAGAGCAGGAAATATGTTCTCCCTTTGCAACATGAGTAAGATGAGGTATCTGGTTGCAGAGATGTGGGAGCTGGGAACAACTCTCTGCAGAGCCAGTTTCACAAACAGCAAGTAAACTCAGTCAAGGCCAGTCCCTAACCACTAAGAGTCCCAAGCCAGAGCTGCGCCTGACTTGAGTGTACACTAGAGGGCGCTCATTCGCATGCATTGCTGGTTTCAATGTAACCTCCCAAAAACCACTGGCAGTGCCTTGTAAATGGTGAGCACCCTTTACCTCTCCAGAAATACAATAGTCTGTGCAACAGCCTTTTTGGGGGGACCCACCCACATGTACCGAGGCAAACACTGTATCCGAAGCAAGGGACATAAAGATAATAGGAAGTTCACAATGTCTAGAGACATCCTCAAGGATGTCTCCTTGTCTTTCTGCCTGAATGAAGGTGCTGCCAAGGGCGAGAAGTTTGGGGAGATTCAATATGTAAGGGGAGACCAAAAAGGCGATATGAACAAGCATCCCTGGGACTGTCCCATGACCGTGGCTAGTGCCTGATTCCCATGAGGCCCTGTGGTCTGATCCTGACCCAGATAGGCTCTTCTGGCTATTCTTATTTATCTCTGCCCTGGGAGAGCACTGTGCTTCCTAAGGGGACTGCCAGGCCCTGCCGCCTCAGCTCACTGTTCTGATACCGCTATGGCAGCAGTTGGGGAAGGACTCTCGGTCCTGTGTCCCTCTCTGGTCTCCTAGATAAGGAGTAGTCATACAAACTCCCGATCCTGGTGTCCTCTTCCAACCCCTGGACATTCAGGGAGCTGGTTAGGGCTGGTGGGATCTGTTACCAGAGACTGTCAGATCATGGCACAGTCTCTCTGTACTTCTAGACATGGCCAGAAAGCCTCTCATCCCGTCTCAGGACAGCAGACAAAGCCCCTTTGTCCAACCCCGGTGACCATGATGGGGGAATTCCTGCAACTCCAGGGGACAGAGATGGTTTTGGATTTGTGGAAAATTTCAGAGATTTGTTCTATACTTCTCAATCAATTGTATTTGCATTCCTAATTTCATGAAGTACAATTAATGGGGGAAACTGAGGCAGCAGAAAACCAGGTCAGGTGCTTTCAGAACTCCAGGGCCTTCAGGGTCATCCTACTTTGAAAGGATGACCTGGGAACAGTCCCTCGCCCACTACTACCCGGCATCTTGCAGGGGCTCTTTTTGCTTAGAATTACCTGGTCCTGCACCACCTGCATCTTCATCCTCAATTCCTGGCATCGTAGAGGGTCACTTAGCCCAGCCAGGGCAGGACGAATCCTTGGGGGGAAGCTGGAATGTTACACTTTATCTGCACTGTGCCTGCAGGCACCTCTTATATAGCAAGCCCTTGAATATGGGTAGAAACGTATTGTGTTAGAAAGGTCTCCAAGCCCCAGATGGAATAGCGGGGACCTGCCTGTCCCCAGCGGGGTTGAGCACGACTCCCTGAACACCACTCAGCATCCCCAGAGTCGCATCTAGCGCCTGCCCATACCCCTGGAGTCAGGCTTGAGCCAGGCCCTCTCTGCTCTCCTCTGTGGTCTCACCTATGCTGTTTTCTCTTCCCTCTCATCCTCTCTCTCTCCCCCTCTCTCTCTCTGGCCATCTTGGGTGCTGTGTCTGAAGCTACTCCGACCGCAGGTATTGTACCATCCGCAGAGGTAACGGGCATGGCACGGGGCAGTGCGGACGGAGCCCATGCTGGCCAGAGCCCAGCGAGAGAAAGTGACGCGGGCTGAGGGCATGCATGCTCCAGCCTCACCCTTTCAGTGGGGAAGCCAAACCCGAGAGGAAGGTGTTTAGAGAGCATTGACTAGAGAATGTGCTCTCTCCTCTCACACAATGCTCATCCCCACTACGGAGGCTGGCTCGGAAGGGCTCTCACACGTAGAACCCTCTGAAGCCGAGAGAAAACCTATTGTGGCCACCCGAGCCTTGCTGGACCTGACATCTCTGATCATAGAGATGGCTCTAGAAGGTGTGCTATAGAGGGGACAGCAGGCTCTTAGCTCTGGTGACACCACAGTCCCCTGAAAGGGTGAGCACACTGTGCATGCTGGCCTTTGCATGCTGCATGGGGGGACCCAGCGCCATTCCACCAGCTAGCGGACAATCCAGTGGGTGAGAATAAGCAAGCACGCCTGTGAGCGAGACCAGGGCTCCAGGGCATGGAGCCTCACTGTGTGTCAGGGATCCATGGCCTTGACTCCGGGAACTCGGCTCCTCAGTATTCAGTATGGAGATAGACCTCCTCCTTTGGGGTCAGGAGCTGGGCAGGTGGGTCTGTGTTAAAGCCAACCTGCTAACAACTTCCCCTTTCAGTGCTCATGGTGGTGGTTTGAGAGCCATCAAAGCTCTACCAAGGGCTGCCCTCAAGTCAGGGGAGCTAGCGCTGCCTGGGTTCCTTTCCTAGTCCTCTGAGCCTGCATTTTTCCCACAAGTTAGGAGCTGAGGACATAGTGGCCTGGGCGTTACAGGATAGAGAAACGAGCTGTGTGAAGACACACCGTCAGGTGAGGGAATCAGGAGCCAGGCAGGAACCCAAGCTCGCTCTGTATTTCCTCACTCCCTTGGTTTTTGCTCCCTACCGACGCCCATTTATTTCCGCCCACCGCTTCCTACGTTGACTCTGCTTCTGTTTGCATACCCCCCCCATGGTTTCATGTTTTGCCAGCTAGAGCCGCCAGTAATAAGAAGCCACCATGCTTCCCTACCTCAGCCCTCTTCCTCCTACCCAGTAACCAGGCCAGCCAGCTAGGCCAGTGCTACCGCCACAAGCCCTCCTCTAGGATGTGAGACACAGGTTGTTCAAGGCCTGGGGACCACAGAGCAAACAATTCTTGCCATGCTAGAGAGAGGGTCGCCCCGTCTTTCCGGCTCATGTGTGAGTCTCGTCCACAGTGGAGACAAGAGGTACTAGGGGCGCGAGTCCACTCAAAGCTCATTCTTTGGTCAAGCGTCTTCCTGTCTCCTTCCTCACTGGGTCCTCCAGACCCCGTGTAGAGGTTCCAGCAGTGAGAAGCCCGCCGCGTTCAGAGGGCAGTCTGTGCAGCCCTCCTGTGAGCCGTGGTGGCAAGGAGAAGTGTCATTCCAACTCCCCCTCCACGTCCTCCTTCCAATTTTAAAAGATCTAAACTCAGCATGCTGCGCAGGATGGGCCCAGGGTCTCTGCTGTCAATCAAGCGTGTTTCCCAGGCACCAGCTTCCACATGACACACAGGGAAGGGCAGATTGTACTTTTTGGTAACCGAGACAGACATGCCAGTTACATCAGATGTTGTCAGCTTTGCATGCACAACGCCTTCTGGGGGCAGTGGAGCTTGGGTCTCTTCAGGGGGAGCGGTGTCCAGCCCTCCTCCACCCTCTTTGTTCTCATCCTCACCCAACCTCGTCACTTCCCCCCCCCCAAGTTGATCAGTTCTTCTATCGCCCAATGAAGATAATCCCTCCCGTCCACCTGTATCTTCAGTCTGCTAGGATTGCTTCCCATCTGTCTAACAGTCTGCGACTTGGCTGGGGTTGTTTGCGTGCCATGTGGACAATCTTGGACCGAACATTCCATCTTGGAATGCCTGGAAGCTGTTCTTGTCTTTGACTCAGCTCAGAGCTGCAAATGTCGGGCGGGTGGCTGATAGAAGCTCAGCTCTGTGGCAGGTTTAGGACGACGAGAAAATGAGCAAGATGTGTCACCTCCCCATTTCTACCCGGTGCTCCCCCACCCCCAAACGTTGAAGTCCTTAGCTGTGGTGTGTCTTCCATGGGGACTGAGACAGTCTATAGCGTTGGCCTTCCCTGTATTGACAGACACCCAGCTGCCAGATCTAGGCTTCCCCAAACCACCTCATGGCTCTCCCTAGGTTGCTGGCCACCTAGGTTGTGATCACCAATCAGTACCAGCCAGGGCTTTTTCCAGACTCAGTTCCTGCTGTGGCTAGACACTGACTTCCAGCCCAGGAATATGGCTACCTACCCCGGGACCTCCTCTGTTAATGCCAGCCCCTCCTCAGGGCTCACCAGTCTTCCATCCTCTCCCCAACTCAGTCCCAGGTTGGAATGCTCTGACAGGCATGCGCAATTCATAATCCCCTTGTGAAAAGCTTATGCCCTTCCTGCCTCCCCACCCCAGGCTCTGGACGGTTCTCCCTCCAGCTGTGGTGTCTTCCCTCTTGGCTTACCCTCCCTGTACCCTGTGGCCCTCCAGCCTGGGGATGGCAGACACGGCAATGAGTGTGTCAAGGGCATGCCGATTCACCAGCTGTGGCCTCTGGGGGGTCTACTCTTTAGGGAACTCCACTGGGGACATCCCTGGGGTCTTCCAGTAGCTCCTGCCCTCTCTCCCCATTTCCCCTTCTCATCTATTCCCTGAACTTGCACAGAGCCCAAGGGGAAGAACCCAGGAACTATGGCCACAGAGAATGCCTTCCTTTATACGTGGTCAGAGCGGCCGTCAGAGAGGATAGGGCTGGAAGCGTCCACATGGTCACTTCTCACCCTCGTCTCCAAGCTGCCGAACAAAGTTCGAAACTTGGTCTAACCTTATCTCACATTCCTGTCCCAAGGGCATTTGCTGAAATGCCCTAGAAAGTGTGTGACACAGAGGGACTAGGGGAGATGTGAGCGTGTGTCCCTGTATCTTAAAGGACCAGCAGTCATAGGAGAACATAGAGGAAAATGGACTTGGACTCATGGGCCCTGGAAAATGTACAGCTCCTGCATCTGAAGGAAAGGAGACCCAGGTTCCTGGGCTATATGACAGGGTAGGGCAGTGACTCAAGTATTTTCTCATGACACCATTTAAATAGTCACAGAAAAGAGGACCTTGTGAACCCATCATCTTCCAGAAAGTGCTAGAAAATGCATTATTCATAAAGAATTAAGCGAGAACTGTCTTGTGCAGAGGGACAAAACCTCTTCCTGTGTCTCACTGTGGTTACAGCCATGGTGGATACAGACCCAGCCCCGAGACAGCTGATCTTCGCCTCATCTGTTTTTCTGCTTGTGAATTCACGCTTCCACGGGCATGTTGGTGGGTAGGATAAGCCAGTCCCTTCTCAATGAGCGCAAGGAGCACTGAGCGGACTCTCTGGCCTAGGGATACCTCGGGTTTGAACAAGATGACCGGGAGGCTTCTTTCCTGCTCCCTGCCCCGCCCTGCCAGGTCCTCCTGGTACCTTCTTGATGCCTGAAAGTTGACTGAGGTTTGGGGAATATTCTGACTGCTATTGTCTTTGGACTTCCCTTGGATTCTCTGAGACATAATGGACGGTCATCTAATCCCCATACTTTGGGCTCAGTAATAGCTCTGCTTTTGCACGTAGGGATGCTTCAGAGACCTTGGGCTTCTTCCCTGTAGGTCTTATAACATCAGAGGCCCATGGAAGCCGAATAAGCCATGTTTTGGTTGAAATGTCTTAGGCTCAGGAGCCTGATTCTCCTGGGGAAATCTCTCTGGCTTCCATCCCTGGCCTTGCCCTCTTCTGTGGGGATGGGAGATACAGAGGGTGTTATTTCTCAGGGTCTCAGGAGACTTGAGGCAGAATAGCATGTCACTAATTCTCAGAAGTTAAGGTTACGGTTCATGTCTAAGTCTCTGCCAACACCAGAAGGTAGACAGTGGTCAGGTCATTAGCGGTGATGTGGCAGGAGACACCACTCTGCTCTCTTGTTTACCTGGTCATCTTTACACTGTTAGTCCCAACAAAGTCTGACCTGGAGAACAAGAAGAAGCCCCTCAGTAGCTTCCCATTTGTTCAATAAAAGAACACTATGAAAAGGTGGCTGCATTTATGGACTAGGCCCCAGGGCCGACTAACTTGAAGAGTCGCCTTAGATGGAGGCGGAGTGTGAGCCTGGCTGAGCCCTGGTGGAGGTTTCCGCAGAGGGAGCCTGGCACTCAGCTCCTTTGTCCTACAATTTGCGTGTCTTTCTGTGGCTGGGAGGCTAAGGCTGCTTTTCACAGGCCACACTGTCATCCATTCTAGGTTCAAATATGAACAGGAAGGACTTGGGGTCTGTGCACCCTAAATATCCCAGACAGAAAGGCAAGTTTAGGCTGAGGATGGGGGGAGCCATCAGTAAGCAAAGAAGGGAGAGATGGAGGAGGGGGACAGAAAGCACAGAGGTGGGGGGGGGCTTTGGAATGAAGAAGTGGGGGTGGTTGACTGCTCCGGGTCCCTGGAGGCCTCCTCCCACTGGCTCCAGGGCCCAACCCACCTGGTATTTCTGGGACCTTGTAGGTGGTATGTGGCCCACAGTTTGTGCCATCCCTGGGGTTCAGATGGTTCAGTGCGTGTGTCCTTTGACCACTATCCTGGTCCCTGGTCGAATGCATGCTGGGTGCTTCAAGCTACACAGACCATGAGAAGAAAATGAACCACACACCAGCTTCATTTTCTTCCTCTCCCATGGCTGTACGTTGGTTGCTGGGGTCCTGGGACCCGTGCGGACGCTTGGGGAGGCTTCTGACTTCAGAGCCTATCTTGCCACTGGGCTGCCTGCCTTGCACGTGGGGGCCGGATGTGCTAGCCGTGTGCTGCCAGACCCAACCAGACTCGGTTGTTTCACACTTCCATCTTAGCTCCTCCCACGTTGCCCCCGACTACCGTGGGTACCACAGGCCTTGTGAGCAGTACTGATGCTACTGCCCTTGCTGCCACCAGTGAAGCCACAAGCGTTCCCATCATTCCAACCGTCGTACCTACCACCGTCGCCACCACCATTGCCACAACTACTACTACAACCACTGCCGCCACCACCACCACCACCACCACGGAGAGCCCTCCCACTACCACCACTGGGACTAAGATTCACGAAACCGGTATTGTGCATTGCCCATGCTCCTGGCCCCCCTGAGCCCTCCTCCCAGCTTCTCCAGACAAACCCAGACTTCCCTGCCTGACCGATGGGCTCTGGAATGGCGATGACCAGACCAGCCCTGCCACGCTCTACCTTGCAAACTAGGCCCAGAGTCCCCTGCCCTGAGCACACGTGGGTGGTCATTCACTACCCAGCACTCTTTAATGCTAATCAGATCTTCCACAGGGCACCAGGCTTCTCAGGGCGAATCCCAAGCATACGCCTAGTAGTCAGCCAGGGACAGGTACTCAGGAAGTGAAGTGGTGAGGGGGAAGGTTCTAATGGCTGTGCACCTCGCCAAGAGAGCTGCTGGCTACACCGTGTCTGTCCACCTCTAGGGACAGAGACCAGGAGGGGGGGCAGGGAGAGGCTGCAGTGTCGTGCGGCTCTGGTTCTGAAACCCCTGTCCCTTTCTTGCATGCATCTCTGTCCCCAAGAACTCCTTGCAGGTATTTCTTTTTAAAAGTTGGAGCGTGCAGGCAGTGGTGTTCCCCGGTCATGCCATGATGCCTACCCGCGCCCCATTTTTTTTTTCTATCACTCCTAAAACATGTACCTGGAGGGAAATTGCGAGAGTTGTAGGGATGGCCTTCAGGGCCCCCTGTGTTCCACAGGCCTGCTCTTTGAGCATGAAAAGATCCTTGGAGAATCCAACCATTTCTGAATCCTAAGCATCGACCTTGTATTATTATCACAGAGTAGAGGATCTCTAACTTCCTGAGGCCCAGGGGTGGGGGTGGGGGACGGGGCAGCTATAAAAATAGCATGAAGCAGCCGGAAAGACTTCCAGGAAGTCCCATTCCTGGAGAATCGTTAGAGCCCCTGCCCCCAGCCTCCACAGCTTTTGCTTCCTGGGCAAGTCCCCCTCCCCACTGCCCAGCCTCACTGCCTCCCACCCACCTGCCTAGTAGCCTCTGACTGTAGGTGGAGGCTGGACAGTCCCGTCAGTATTTGCTCAATTATGTGGTATCAAGTGAGCTGTAAGCAGAGGCAGGTGAGTCACGGCTGAGCCCCTCAGTCCTCGGAAAGGCTGGTTTGCTTTAGAGATGCCATACTGGAATGTAAACATGGAGGGGGGAGGGGAGTCAACCCAGGTGAGACCCTCTACTCAATCAGGCGCTGCCATCGGTCACTGTCCTCTAGGGCGTAGTGATAGGTTTTTCACCAGAGGAAGTCTTTTCGAATCCTTAAAGGGCCTCAATTCACAGCAGCGAGCCAAGCATCCTGACCTAGAATCATCATTCTTACAGCGGGCAGGACTGACGCCATGACTCACAGCCCAGGCGTAGACCTTCCTTGGGTGCAGCTGCAGAGGGCCTGGCCTCAGCCCCTCAGTCTTGTGGACAGCTTGGGGACCACCGGGAAATAGCTCAGCTTCCAGGGAATCTTTTAAATGAAATTTCATCTTCATCTTGTCTTCTACCAGAACATGAAAGGTTTTGTAACTTTTCCTTTCGCAGGGCACCCTTTGTGTCATCTTAGATGCGGGTGCTGTCCCCTAGCTCTTCTGTACTAGGAACCATGCTAATCACGGCCCTCGGAGTTCACCTTCTGGGCTCCTCCCTTTTGAACAGCCCAGTTCTTACTCAGGCATCGTCCTGACCCTTCTGTATGGTCCCCGCCTCAAAATCACTTCCGTCTCCCATTGCTCTGGTTTTTTTTTCTTTTCTCTGTGTATATAATATGTATGTGCATGTTAGCATGTGTGAACACAGGTACATACATACATGATGGTCAGAGAAAAGCCCTAACTATTGGTGCCGGCTTTCCGGCTTATTTGAGTCGGTCTTTTGGAGTTTGCTGCTCTACACACTGGAACCGCAAACTTCACATTCGTGTCTTCTTTCAGCCTCCGGCCTCCTGGTCAACAGGCCCTTGTGTTTCTGTCCTCGGCTTCTGTTTGGGCTTTGGGGATCCTAACTCGGTCTGACAGGCTTGCTAGGCAAGCATTTCCATCACCGCCTTTGTGCCAGCCTCTGCTCGGCCTTTCCTAAGAGCACCTCGAACCTCATTGCCTTTAAGGACATCGGATTTGACTCAGTATGACCTTGGGGGTCAAACCGTTTAGTGTAGACGCCAATGCTATTGTGCAGAGTCCCGGACTGAGGAGCAGGAAAGACCCCCAAAGTTGGAGCTGATCAGTTCCATTACTGCTACAAGAGCCTTGAACGTGCAGGATAAGGGAATCAGGAGGGGAGCCAGGGTGATCAAAATGGAACATGGAACAGAAAAGAAGCCTGTCTTCCCCCTCGCTCCCAGGCAGCAGGCCTTCTGCTGCCATCCGTGGAGCCTTTCTGGGGGGGGGCTCTGATGAGGGGGGCTCCCTTGACACACACTCTGTTCACCTGGGGCAACCTGACGGGATTGCAGTCGGGAGAAAACACTTCTTTGAAGTGAAAATCAGAAAAATCTTTTATCACTTCCCCAGCCCCGCGGACTCCCGTCACGTCACGTCTCGTGGCAGATAGATAATGAATAAATGCACCGTCAATACACTCTTTTCATTTATGTTTGACAACTGAGTCGGTGACGGTGCCCCCTTGCATTCTAATTAAATATACAGGAGCCACACTTGTAAAGCCTTTGAACTACAAGCGTCCCCGCTAGTCCTCCAGTGCAGAGTCTTTGCTGGGAAATGTGGTAATCAGACTTCTGGGACTCTTGCATCGGGCGGCGGCTGCCATTCTCCTGTATATGGGGCTATGGTTTCAGACAGCTCTGTGGCTTTGATAAAGTCGTTCCCAGCCCCCAGGAGCTTGATAATTAATGTCCTCTTTGTTACGAGGAGATCGAGCCTCGGTGACTCTGTGGCTAGGAATCCAACAAGCAGGGTTCTAGTGTAGAGGACACTAAGGTGTGGATACCAAGGAAAGCTCTTCCTCTTTCGGTCGCATCTGGCTTGGGACAGGGATGTCAACTCTGACTCTACTAGGGACCCTGAAGTCCTAGGCCACACAGTACAGGCCATCAGGCTCTCATTGATCAGAGGGCCTCAGATCCAAGTCGCCTGCCCGGGGCGGATTCTTTAGCTTCAGGAAGCCAGCAGAGTTTGCCTGTATTTAGGCCCATCCTTACTGCCAGTCGTTCTTCGATGATTTTTGGCGGTGCTAGGTGTGGAACCCACGTGCCCCGCAAGCACACTGCCACTGAGCCACACCCCAAGGCACATCTGCTTGATTTTTCAAAAGCAAGTCCTCTTCTTCCGGTTGGAGACGCACACACAGCCTACTCTCCCTGTCTGCTGTGGCGTCCTGACCACAGGGCCTGTTCCGCTGCCTCTTCTCTTGCACTCTTCCAGTCTATGGCAAAGGATCCAAAACTGGAATAAGCGGCTTGACCGGAATCCTACTCTTGTTCCTATCTTGTTCCCATCGCGTGAGGCGTGAGAGATAGCTTCCTGATCCCCTTCACCTGCAGACCAGTCCCCTGGCTGCTCCTGCGCCGCCCTGGGCAGCTAGCTACCCTTGGCCTGGCTATCAAGACTGCAGCCTGACGCTCTGTTGGGCCGAGCGCACAGCCTTTCCCCGACTCCTTCCTTTCCCAGCAGACTCTGGGCGTGAGTGAGGATATGCATGCATATGGATGTGCCTCTCTGAGTCTCCCGTGCCACCTCTGTCCTCACCACTAACTCCTCTTCTAACCCGTCCGCCAGCCCCCGACGAGCAGTCCATTTGGAACGTCACGGTGCTCCCCAACAGTAAATGGGCCAACATCACCTGGAAGCACAATTTCAGGCCTGGAACTGACTTTGTGGTTGAGTACATCGACAGTAAGCATTGCTATGTGGGGTGGGGGTGGCGGCAGCGGCGCAGCGCTGGTGGGTAGCGGTAGATGCCCATTAAGGAGCTCCTATTGAACTCCCTCAGGCTTAGAAGCCTTTTTAGCCCGGCTTCATTTTAGCCTCATGAAATCGATCCCTACCAGAGATAGCGGAGAACAGCCTTGAGCAGGAGGGGACCTCTGAAGCCATTAGTGGAGGCCTAGAGTTGCATGCATTGTGGAGGACCCGTGGACTGTGACCCGTGTCCACTCCTACCCAGAATAAGGATGCCGAGTATCCTAAAGTGAGCCCGGTCTCGTTTCTGTGTTGATCTGATGGAGACCCAGGCTCTGCTGTATTGTCCCAGTCACAGAGCTGAGCTGCAGACACACTCAGTGCCCAGACTAGTGGAAAGCAGCAGTCTCAGACCAGACAGCTAGTGGTTCACCGTGACCCATGCACTCTATCAGAGCTTGGGATCAAAAGCTGAATGGACTGCAGATCATGTTCCAAACATCTGCCCTCTCCAAGGCAGGGCCCCTGGTCCTGCAGGGTGAAGCCCACACCTCTCTCACATGGTGGGCAAGAGCGATAAAGCCAATACACCAGCCGGGAAAGGCAGCTGGCTTATTCCTTCCCCCACGAACTCTTAGGAGGTGAAAAGCTGGCGCTAGGTTTTGTGGTCCGAGGAGGGCTTTAGAAAGCCTCAGGAGTCCCTATTTAGGTCTGGGTGTTTTCAGCTTCCTGCAACCACCATTACCTCCCGCAGCCCGGAGATGTAGAGACTTTGTCTGATATGCCAAATTGCAATGCGGCAAAGAGTTCGGGAAGAACCCGAGTGGAGTGGCAGCCACCTCTATGCGAGATACTAACCATGTGGCATACTAACCAGCATGCTGGCCCTCCCAGAAAAGCTCTCAGTCAGAAAGTGACTCACGTCCAGGCCTGCTGATACGGCCGAGGCAGCCAATCTTGACGCGCTTAGTGCTAAGACCTCGCGTGGTGAGGAAGGGAGACTTCAGGGGGAGACGTCATGTAAGAGTTAGAGCTGCCTGCTGAAGCTGTCTGTTCTGTGTGGCGGACTGGACCTGGGGTGCCTTAGCCCCGTTTCCCCACCTCTCTGCCTCTGACAGATAAACACTCTCTCCAGCTCCTGGTGCCTGGTTGTAAGCTGACCTAGGTTTCTGTTCCCCAGGCAACCATACGAAAAAAACTGTCCCTGTTAAGGCCCAGGCCCAGCCTGTACAGCTGACAGACCTCTTTCCCGGGATGACGTACACGTTGCGGGTATATTCCCGGGACAACGAGGGCATCAGCAGTACCGTCATCACCTTTATGACCAGTACAGGTGAGAGGGGATCTGGCCTGGCCATCCCCTGCGAGCATGGGCATCTATCTCATCCTCATTCCCAGCTTCCTGCTTGTCTCTTCTTGGAAACAGGTCTCATCTCCACCCCATCCCTTGTCTTGCATGGCGGGCGCATCTCTGACCTGCAGGAAGTCAGAAGCAGTCAGGTGTGCATGCCCAGTGCAGAGCAAGCCAGGATCTGAGCTTGCGCAGGGGGGATCAGAGGAAACAAAAGACTGAATAATGAGAATGCTTTGTCCCCCTCCACCATGTGTATAACAAAAGGGCTCAGTGCATGCACAGACTCGGTCAGTGGGGTGGGGGTGGGGACTGCTGGAGAGTTGTGCACTGCGCCCACTGTTTGGGAGATTGCTTTCTCTGTATAGAATGAGGGGAAGAGGCCAACCCAGGGTCTTGATTCAGAAATCTCCCGACTAACTAAACCTGGGATCAGTGTGTATGTTGTTGCCATGACAACATCAGCATTTTTTTTGTTCTTATTTCATTTCCCTCTCGGTTTGTCCTGCCTAATAGTGAATGGTTTGGGCTGTTGGCTTTTGTTTTCAGTCATGTTAGGGGTAGGACAACAGTCTGGCGCTGTGCGAGCTTCAGCCTGGTTAGAGAAGTAGCTTCATTATATAGAATGGCTAGGCTGCCCGGGGCCCGGGAGAGACCAGGTTTAGAATTTTCTCTGCTGGTGGGGGTAGCTGGGAATCTGACAAAAACCACAGAGGCCCTTGCTTGTCTGTGAGTGTTTGGGTTTAGGTGCATCTTTCAAATCAGACAGACACAGCCAAGTGGCCTGTAGTCTAAGCCCTGGGGCTAAGGGGAGGTGGGGAAAGAGATTAAGAGAGAAAAGGATCAGCAGTCCCTCTAGGGATGGTCTCCGTCAGATGCAGATGCGGGTTATTAGGCGCGCAGGATGGGGGAACCCCACAATGGTTTATCTGAATTTCTAAATGTTGACTTGAATATTCATTACTGTGGCCTCGCCAAGCCACATGAGGCTGATGCGGGTAGCTTGTATCTAGGGAGTCACTGTCCATCTGCATCTCTGACTCACCCTAGCTCTCCTAGCCTGGTCCCTCCTGATGTGTCTTCCTGGTGTGTCTCCACCAGTCCCGTACATTTCCAGGCCACAGAATTTGAATGTGCAGCTCCTTGCTTAAAACGAGCCAGGTCCACCCAGGCGGGAGGTCTGAGTGAGCGACCACGCCATCGTGTTACACGGGAAGCCGTGCATCTGGATAGCTGACCAGCCAGGACAGGTAGCTCGACTCTGACCTGGTTGGGGTCAGGTATCCCAAGCTTTTGGATATATTTGATTTATTTCTTTACAAGCTTGAATCTAGCTCATGGGCAAGAAACAAAGATGACACCCGAGGGTAGAGCTCCGTTCTAGAGATGTGTGGGAACCCAGCCCTGCCTATTTTCAGACCTGGAGAGAAAGCCAGAGAGAAAGGGCCAGACCCTGTCTTTGGAATTGGCCTAATCTGTTTCAAGTATAAAGCATGCAGCATGAGGAGGGGGACGTGATAATTAATGGCTACTGCCACTTGGTTCTGAATGTCGTCTTCGACACCTATTCTTTCTCTGTGCTGGATCTGTAGAGGCCCAGCCTGCTTGGCAGCCTTAAGAGCCACAGAGGCTTAGAGCATTAACAAGTCTCCCCAGACCCCTTCTCGGGCGAGCAGGAACATCCGGGCTCAGTAATGTCTCTGAGTTCAGGTTATTTGTTTCCTCTTAGGCGAGCTGGAAACTCCTGTGTATAGTCCACATAGAGGGGAAGAAATATTTTCACTCTGAAGTCTGTGCGTGCCTTTTACGTGTCAAAAGCAATTTCCTGTAGGTGGACTCCAGAGGCGAGCCCACACAAATGCCCAGATCTCCAGGTTTCATCAAAGCAAAGCTTTTGTGAACATATCTGGGCGCTGACCTCAAGTCCTTTAGGCAGCCACAGGCCATCACTTTAGTCCAAAGATGACATGCTCAAGTGATTCAGAAAGGAAGGAGAAGGGACTTCTGGGAATGTGAGCAAGCTTTCTAACCCTCGCCAGAGAGATCCCACCGGGAACTTAATCACCCCCTTATTAAAGCTTCTGAAGCTAGAAACCTGACAGGCTACAAATATGTGACCCTAGATCCTAGCAGGCCTACCCACACTTCACGGTTTGGATGAGGGGCTGGTAGAAGCAGACTCAAGCAGCAGGTTTCCAGAGCTCAGGGAGGACAGACGGACAGCAGGATGAGACAGGGTGTGTATGGATAGTGGCATGGTGTGAGAGGGAGGGAGCCATGCTGCCCTGAAGGACGGTCATCGCTGTGGCTTCGTTTGTTCATCCATTTCTAGAATGACCTTCAATGACGTTGTCTATGGCCAAACCAGATTCCTCCAGCCAGGCGTGGGAACTGGATGAACTGTCTGGTTAGCAAGCAAGTTTCATATATATATTTATTTTTTAAATGGGCCAGAGGGTGTGGTTGGATGAACTTTTCCAGGGAGATGTAAAGTTAACATCTGCCCCAAATTGGAATTGGCGCCAAAGCCCCTAGAATAACTCATTCATGTTTGAGTTTGAATAAAATGAGGTCGGCGATCCTTCTCAGGATGGTAGACAACTTTGGCCAGAAGCATTTACCCAAGCTGCCAGCTGCCTCTATGACCAGGCCTAACACCTGATACCACTTGGAGTCTGCAGCAGGATTGATGCAAATGTGGTCTCGGTACTGCCCGGAGATAAGGGGGTAGAGGTAACTACAGGCTCAGACCACATAAGGCATAGACAAAGCCAGACTGAGGAGGTTATTTTTCTGTGTACGCTATCCTGGTCTCAAAACACACTGCCTGGTCATTGGAAGGCTGGCTTATTGTCCGGCAGTCTAGCATATAGCATAATCAGGTGGACGCTTGCTTCAAGACAGAGTTACTCTGGCTGGGATTGGGAGGACTTACTTCTCTTGCTTCAGGTACAGCTTAGACAGCTTGAAGGTGAATGTTTCTAGGCCAGAGAAAGAGGCTTTGGGACCTGGACTTGCCAGGACCGAGGCAGAATAGGAGCAGCTGCTATCATTTCCAGTTGGAGTCAGGGAGTATAAATGGCGTCTTTGCCATCTTTGAAGCTTTAGACCCTCAGCTCCTGTTTAGCAGGTCAAGTAGGTGTGGTATTGGTGGTCAAGTGAGCCTTGTAAAAATGACTTCCTCTCCGCCTAAGCTGAGATCATTCTATTGTTCTTTTGTTCTTGAGAAACTCACTCACTCTGTAGGAAGGTTGGGGTCAGTTGATCTCCCTTGGTTTTGTGTCTGAAGTTCACAAGAATCTGTATTTCTTACTATTTTTCCCCCATATCAAGTCTGAAGCTACATTTCAACCTCGCCTGGTACTGTCAGGAGCAGAATGCTGCCTTTGCTTTCTAAACTGCCCCTGTAACTACTTTCTCCAGGCGTCACAACCTTTCTGAAGCAAAAGGGCGTGTCTTGGAGCTGGCTGCCAGAGTATCAGAACAAACACAAGGAAGATGGGGGTGCAAACGGGTCGTTGCAGAGATGCAAACCAACCTCTCTGCAAAATGTGGGTACCACTGTCCAAACACAAGTGATGTAATCCCCTCACCTACAGCCTAGGCATGGTACGCAGACAGGAGCATCCATATGGCCACTGGCTGGTATGGGGAGAAAAAGAGTGGGCTCCCAGGTTATCGCTCATACGTTAGGATTAGGTCGATGTATTCATCTCTAAGTAGTCACTGGTCACTTGTTACAGGATTAGCATTGTGCTAAGTACTAGGTCAAAGACACCCTGTTCTCAAGACTGGAACAGCACAGTTAGGAACCAGGACACAGAACAATTAAACATTAACTTGTGTGGAAGAGAATGAGGGCTTAGGCCAGAGAAGGTGTAAGTTGGAGCGATCAGAGGCTCTGGAGGGAAGGAAGATTGTAAAAAGTAGTTTGGAAGGAAGGATGACAATCTGGGGTTTTAGGTAGGGTGGGAATGAGGCGTGATGTGGAAGACCATACAGGCGTAAATTCCACATGGCGGGAAATTAGAGAAGCATTATCTGAAGAGCATACAGGAGTGGTAACAGTAACCTCACTGCACCTGTGGATACCACAATGCACGGGTTCTGCACATCCGAGTGTCATAGCTGTGTAGGAGAGGTTGACAACAGACCTTAGATGTACAGCATGCTTGGCTATTCAGGTCAAGGGGCCAGGGAAGGGTGATGGACTCCCAGCTGTGGAGTTGGCTGTGGGTGCAGAGATGATGAGAAGGATTGCCAACCAGAAGGCAAGACTTGCCTGAGGTCAGAGTCAGTGGGGGCTCGGGGGTAGGTGTGGGAGAGGGTAGCTCACGCACAGTGGGAGCTGAGACATGAGCAAGCGGGGGCAGCATCCTGTGATCAAGGAGCAGACCTGGCAGGACCTGGAGCCCATGAGCGATGAGAAGTCCACCTGAGCAGCACAGGGCTGTCTCAGAAGGTCTGACAGGTTCCTTCAGGCTTGTGTCTTAAGACACAGAAAGAAGAGAGCAAAGAGGAGGAAATGGAACCTACCGGGAGTTCGTGGGTCTTTCATGGGAAGAGAATGCTTCCAGAGCAGAGCAAGAGGCGTCGGACCTGGACTTGCCAGGACCAAGCTACATCCCACTTAAACTCCGGAGGGGGAAAAGGAAAGGAAAGACCTTGGACACACAAGGAAGAGACAGCTGCAGAGGCTGTGTGGGTTTGGGATCTCCAGGTCCAGGGAATGGGTGCACAGTCTGGAGGGTAAGAGAGGAGAGGCAGGATTGCTGGACCCTGGGCAGCAAAGTTCATCAAAATGACCCAGAGAGACGTGATGGGAGGAGTCTGTGTCTTCCTCTAGTTCTGGGACAAGAGCTAAGCAGTGACATCATTGCCGAGAGAACCACTGCTCCTCTTCAGTAGAGAGCAGCTGGCACAAAGGTCCAGGGGCAGGAATGCAAGTCAGTGGCGGAGGAGTCGGAGTATGGAGTGCGATGCACCGCTAGAGGTGATACGGCCAGCTCTCTGTCAGAGCCTGACTGGGTGAGGATTGTAGGGTTTTCTCTCATAGCGATTAGGAGTTTTAAAGGGTTGAAGCAAGGAAGTATTTCAATACCTCATGGGGACTGGGGTGAGGAACCCTGGACAGAAACAGGAATGGAAACCAGCTTGGCCTTTTCTCCACAGCATTCATGGTAAAGGGTGTCAACAGGCACATTTCTTGTGGGCTCAGCGACTTTGCAGCTGGGGCGCCCCTGAGGGCCTGCTCATCACTCTGTACTATTGGTACAATGTCCTCAGCTTGGCCCTGAGAAGACGTATGAAACCATTTCTGCATCCTGTATGGGCAAAGGGTAAAATGGAGCGAGGAGGAAGAGCACAGGGTGTCACAGGTCCAGTGTGCTTCCTAGGAGGCAGCCTGGTGCTGCGACTCAGTCCATGGGCTGCCGTATTTTTGCTGTCACCTGACTCTCCCAGAGCACCTCTGGGCTTCCTTGGATATGTCCCGTTCTGTGGATCCTTCCCTTCTCAAATATCTCAGTCCCCATGAAAGGCAGTGTTTCGGGAAGTGTCTCCTTTCACCTCTAGTCCACAGAATGAAGGGTGAGTAGGGGCGTGGCACACTCCCATTAACCCAAACCCCAGCCCCTGGACATCATGGACACCATCAAAGGACTCTTGGGCTCCTGTTTTAGACCCACATGTAGTCCCTTCAGACCACAAAGGGATCTGTGAGATGACCCCCAGGCATGGCCAGAAGAGAAGGCAAGTTGGCTTGTCACAGCCCACCAAGAGCATCCCTGTGAGGTGACCTGAAAGCGCAGGGCCAGAGCATCACCACCTGCCTGACCTGGGCACCTGGCCTTGAATTGGTGTCGTTGAAAGCACACAGTCCAGCTGGGGAGACTTGAAAAGGGCACAGGGCCACCTGGACCTCCATCTGGCCCAGGACCCACTGCCAAGGCCTGATGGGCCAAGAGGCTGTGCCCGCAAGGTGTCCCCCAGCACGGCTAGGCAGTGTGGCCGCGCTCAGCTCAGTGACAGGTACCGTGCTGCCACGTGGCCTCGCTCAGTCCCGCCAGGGCGTGGCCAGTGCGGGCAGTCTACAAGAACGCCGTGCACCCTCTTTAGTAATCGTCTCCATCCTACAGGGCTGCGCGGCCTTCTGCTTCTCTGCTCCTCACACCCCCTTTTCTTTGCCTCTTTTCTGATCTTTTGGCCCTTGGCTTCCTTACTGTTTTCTTTTGTCCTCCCAGCAGAGTGGCTTGGGCCAGAGGGCTGCTAGGTGGTAGCAGTAGTTCTAGTGCAAAGCTACTCAAGAGCCGTGCGCCTTCCGCCCCTCCTCACCCCACCCCCGCCCCCCAGCAATGGCTCACCGTTTGCTTCCCACCCTCCCTGCCAGCTTACACCAATAACCAGGCAGACATCGCCACCCAGGGCTGGTTCATCGGGCTCATGTGTGCCATTGCCCTTCTGGTGCTGATCCTTCTCATCGTCTGCTTCATCAAGAGGAGTCGCGGTGGCAAATACCCAGGTGAGATGTGGGGCAGGCGGGCAGGCCCACCAGGGAATCACCAGGCCCCGCCCCCCCCCCAGATCCAGGCCCCACCCCCCGCCAGATCCAGGCTCCGACCTCTGCTCTTTTAGGCTTTAGAACGGCAGGCCTGTGGCATACCTGGTCTTTTCCTGGAAGCTGTCAGCAAGCAATTGTGTTAATTATATTTGCCCAAGAAGGATGGATGGTACAGTCTAGACAGCGCCAGAGAGTCACGGATGGAATTCTGGCTCGTACTGAGACTCAGGCCGGCCTTCCCTTGACTTAGCTCCTGTCTGCTCGGCAATGAGGCTTCCTTCCGCCTGAGAGTCTTTAAGACTGTGTCGGGCGTGGCGGCGCACGCCTGTAATCCCAGCACTCAGGAGGCAGAGGCAGCCGGATTTCTGAGTTCGAGGCCAGAGTGAGTTCCAGGACAGCCAAGGCTACACAGAGAAACCCTGTCTCGAAAAAACCAAAAAAACAAAAACAAACAAACAACAAAAAAAAAGACTCTGTGTCGGGGTGGTAGGGAAGTGAGGTGGCCATGTGCAACATGGAGGGCAGGGGGCCAGACAGAAGCAGTGTAAGCAGGAGTGACTCTGAATGGTGGCCACACCCTGCTGAGGCTTGTCTTGGTGCCCATTACCACAGACTCAGCAGCTCTGGGTAAGGCAGGCAGTCTCTAATAGCACCCTGACCCCTCCTTAAAGTCCTACAGTAACATGTCTCCCCTGTGCCTCAAGAGCCTTCAGTGTCAAGGACAAGGACCTCTCCCATTGCTGTGTCAGAAAATAGTGATTTTTTTTTCCCAAATGGGCGAAGAGAGCCATCTAGCTGTGACAGGGTGGGTGAGATGACAGGCGACGGGATAGCCGGAGAGTAGCCATGCTGTGCCCCTGCCCTAGAGCCCCAGCACGGGGCGGATTCCTGAGATGTTCTTCCTCCTGGGGTGGGGATGGGCAAACTCAGCAGGAAGGGAGTAAGAGTGGGGGTGTGTGGGGAGATCGACTTTATACTTTTTTCTTGAGATTTATTTATTTTATGTATGTGAGTAACTATTGCTTTCTTCAGACACAACAGAAGAGGGCATCGAATCCCATTACAGATGGTTGTGAGCCACCATGGGGTTGCTGGGAATTGAACTCAGCACCTTCTGAAGAGCAGTCAGTGCTCTTAACTTCTGAGCCATCTCTGCAGCCCCCATTTTATTCTTTTTCTCTGACCAGTACCCATAGACCCTTGGTCCTGATGCTATATGCCTCTGCCCAGTGAGGGGGCTGGGAATTTAGTTCCGTTCGTTGGTGAGCAGCGAGTTCTTTCACTTTGTTTCACTATATCTACACTGTTTGTTCTTCTGCAAGAGAGAAAGACACAGTTGGAGAGAGGCCCAGACATGAGGGTTCTTGGTGAGTCAGGGGGACCTGAACCCCTGAGGAACCCAACCTAGAAAGTTCTCCCAAGCCCACCCCCTTCCCTCTAGCTTTGGGGAAGTAGCTCATACAGTCAGAAAACAGACGGGCAACCCAGGTACCAGGTTTCAGGTTCTACCGCCTGTTCTCACCTCGCAAATGGGTTAATTATCCCATTCCTGCACCAAAAAGTCCTGTATATACACCTCTGTGCTGGATGCTGAACACAGGGGGGAAGATGTCTGTCTTCAACATTACAGCTGGCTCTGAAGGACCTACAACAGCATAGCAGGATGGGCCTTGGTTATGTCATCATCCCAGAGGCCATAGAGGGCGAGGGAGGACGCCAACAAGAGAGGTCCGCAGGGAAGCACCTCCACCCCAGAGACCTAGGAAGCAGCCTCCCTCCCAAGTGCTCTGCTTGGAGCACTGGAGAAACACAGTCCCCCATCCCGAAGGAGAAAACTAGCTAGCTTCTGTCACCCGGGAGGAAATACACGAAGATAATTATAATTCAGGGCAAACGTGAGAAAGGGCTGAACAAGGGAGTGTCTGCCTTTGGCAGAGGAGATGACGATGTCTCTAGTGTATATTGGGACAACTTCAAGAAGAAATGGCAGGGAGCTGAGAGTGCTGTCAGCTGGGGTGTAAAGACCCTGTGGGGTGTGAAGGAGGAGGAATCAGCTTAGCAATGGATTGAGCCTGGGGGCATTAATCGTGCTTCGTTAAAAAGAAGTTTGTCATTGACAGTCGCTGAGCCCACGCTGGTGTCTGTAGTGTGTGTGGGTGTTGTATGCCGGTGCATGCACTTACACACAGAGCCCAAAAAGAAGGGACTGACTGACCTATGCTAGCATTTCTCTGCCTTATTCCTTTGAGACAGGGTCTCTCACTGAGCCTGGAGCTAGGCTAGTCATACACACACACACACACACACACACACACACACACACCACAGCTCCAGAGTTAATAGGCACACACAACAATGCCTAGACTTTTATATGGATGCAATGGACTCCAACTCAGACTCCTGCTTGTACAGCAAGTGCCCCTAACCACTGAGCCACCTCTCCAGCCCCCAAGGCTGTCTTTGGGCTGTGTGTTTGGAAACACCGCAGCAGACAGTGGCATTCTTCTTAATCATCCTGCCTGCCTTCCTTTCTCTTACCAACCAGTGCGAGAAAAGAAGGATGTCCCCTTGGGCCCTGAAGACCCCAAAGAAGAAGATGGCTCATTTGACTACAGGTGGGTGACCTCCTTCCTCTCCTCTCCTCCCCTCGTTACCGGCCCCGCGCCCTCACAGCAGCCACAGAACTGCTGCGTCTGCAGAACCTCCTGCCCACCGGACCGTTGCTTTTACCTCCCTGACAGCCATTTGGCTGAGTATATGTTCCCAGTGAGGCGGAAAGGCCCATGAACCCTCTGCTGAACAGGACTTCCTATTGGGATCTTCCCATTTTTTTTTTTTAAGATTTATTTATTTATTATATGCAAGTACACTGTAGCTGTCTTCAGACACTCCAGAAGGGGACGTCAGATCTCATTGCAGATGGTTGTGAGCCACCATGTGTTGGCTAAGATTTGAACTCAGGACCTTCAGAAGAGCAGTCAGTCAGTGCTCTTAACCGTTAAGCCATCTCTCCAGCCCCATCTTTTCCACTTTTTAGTCAAAAATGAGCCCTGGGCCCCCTTTCTGTGAAGTGAGCTTGGCCCCCAGGCCTCCTCCCAGCCAGCATCCCACTCCTAACCCCCACAATGACGGGTGGCCCCAGAAGGCTCACCACCCTGTTGAGCTGGTGGCAGAGCTGGAGGAGCTGGGGTCGGTGTTTCTGTCCTCTGTCTGTGTTCCCGCTTAGGTCTGATGAGAACTTTCAGTCAGGATTTTTCCAAGTTGCCTACTGGTCCATCAGGATGGCCAGTATATTCCAAGCTCAGGTCAGGAGAATCTCATCCAAGACCATCTGAAATAGGAGAAAATATATTACAGCCCTCCTTCCCCACCACAACCCTGGTCACTCTGGGTACAGGTCACCCGATCATCCTCTGACCTCTCTTCCTTCTGAACCTCTACCACCTGCTCCTCGGGAACACACCACCAGGCCAGTGGGCAGAGAGCTTCTGCCTGCCCAGAAGCCATCTGGTAGCTTATGGCTGCAGCTGTCCGTCCAGCCTGACATCCCTGTGAGAGGCTCCTCCTCCTTCCCTGGCTGTCCTGGGGGCTAGGAGTGGAGCCTCCTACTCTGTTTTGGCTTTGTTGCTGTGGGGGGTTGGGGGGGGTTGCAGATAGCCAGAAAGTTGGCGAAAGCAGGTACTCTTTCATTCCAGTCTCTCGAGGAAAGTCCCATTCTTCTAGGTAAGCAGTTCTCAACCCGTAGGCTGCAACCCTTTGTACAAGATAGACTGTGACAGTAAGTTACAGTCACTCAGCATACAGCAGGTATGGGCCAGCAGCTTGGCAACCTGGCTATAACCAAGAGGAGATGGAACACCAGTGGCCTGTGACTGCAAGACAAGTCTCTGCTCTTGACAAGAAGCGAGCATCCCAAGGAGACAGAACAATGCTAATGCTTTGAGCCTAGCAAGGAAAAGGGGTGCATGTTCACCCCACATGCCACTGCAGTGGTGCATGTGAATACCACTGTAGGTAGTCTAGGGGGATTCATATACATGATCCAAGATCTTCAGCTAAATGTAGCCAGAGGCAGAGACAGCTCTACAGAGTCAGAGAACGAGAACTCAGCGCGTGGGGCTCTTGAGAGGAAAGGGACTTTGGTCTAGAAGAATGGGCCTTGCCTAAAGAGATTTGAATGAAAGAGCGCCTGGTCTAGCCAACTGCCCGGCAGTCTGTCTCCCATCTGCTTATGTTCAGCTCCAGCTCCATCTAAGGCCCCTTTCCTGGTCGCCCAAGGCTGCTGTTCGAACACACTGTTAAAATGGCAGTGTAGCCAGGAAGGACTGATGGGCTAGGACTGTAGAGGGTGTGGTGTATCCATTCAGGCTACCTAAAACCACCGTAGTTCCTTCTGCAGGCCTCTAGACCTCCCCTGCTGGCCCACAGCTGCTTCCTACTGGGGAGCCTGTGTCCCTGGTCTCTGGCAAGCAATTTTTCCAGCCAGGAGGAAGTTGCGCCAGCTTGGTGCTAGCTGAGTGTACTAGAGACCGTAGCTGATGTACGGTTCGGCGTCTGTTCCTGCAGGCCAATGCCACTGTGTCTCCAAGGCCCGGAACTCTTGTTACCCAGGAGGCCCTTAAGGACAGGTCCTAGAAGGGGCTGGTAGGATCCTCCGAGTCTTGCTAGTGTCTTCTCAAATGATCAGGCCTCACATGCTTCTCTGTATGTTACTCCCACCCACCCTCCGCCTCTTTTACTTGCTGGGCTCAGAGTAATAGCATTGCTCTGCCCAGGCAAGTGATGTTGAGATGGAAATGGAAAAGCAGAGTCAGTTTCCTTAGGGTGCTTACTTCTTGCCAAGAGCCGGGACTTGTCCCCTATCACAGGTCACAGGAGCTCCACCTTCCAATCCTCTGAGATCAGACTGGTTATAGTCAGATCACAAAGGCAAGGGTGAGACTCGCTGGAACCAGAACCTCTGAATTCTTATCGCGTGTCTCACAAGCAGTGACTCCGCTTCTCAGAAGATGGCCAACTGCTTGCTCCTGCCACAGTTGGCCTGTCTCAGGGAAAGGACCTCAGACAAGTTTAGAAGTGCAGCCTCTAGTCCCTGACCTTCCTCAGCATGTCACGTACCCCAGAGAAGACGCCTATCCTCTCTGAGCCTCAGTTCCCCTTTTGTAGAGCCTGCTGGGTGGGGGAGGGTAAACACGGGGTAGTCTCCAAGTCTCCTGCATCGTGCGCTTGGTAGGAAGCCAGCGGCCCTACCCCACCCCACCTGGTTTGGGCCGTGCTGGCCAGACTGGGTCTGACCCTGTCTCTCTCCGGCCAGTGATGAGGACAACAAGCCCCTGCAGGGCAGCCAGACATCTCTGGATGGCACCATCAAGCAGCAGGAGAGTGACGACAGCCTGGTGGACTACGGCGAAGGCGGCGAGGGCCAGTTCAACGAAGATGGCTCCTTCATCGGCCAGTACACTGTCAAAAAGGACAAGGAGGAAACGGAAGGCAACGAGAGCTCCGAGGCCACATCGCCAGTCAACGCCATCTATTCCCTGGCCTGACGGAGCATCCCGGGCTACAGTGCTACTTTGCAAGTAGGAGGGGAGAGGGGAGATGAAGCAACTGCAGACCTGCCACAAAGCCACAACCACCTTCAGGGACAAGGGTACAACATGGGGATCTGCTAAGCTGTGAGGACCAGTGACCACCCAGCTATCCACAACCCCCTCCTAGCGATGCCCCATTACCCTTGGGTGCCATTAGATGGGAAAACTAGAGCCACGCCCGTTGGAGGCAGGCCTAGTCCGTTGCCCTGTCTCACGGCCACCCTGAGTGTCCCACCACAATGGCCGCCCTTGATCTCGATCACACTCATTCATTTCTATTTATTGCTTACAATATTTTAATTCTCTCCCCTCCCCCCCCTTTTTTTTTTGCTTTGTGCATCTTCTCCTTCCAAGTCATTGTCTCCATTTTCTTTTACTTTTGAAAAAAAAAAAGTCCCTGGAAAAAGAATAAGTGGGCTCTCCCCAAGGAAATGAAAAGATGAGGAAAAAAAAAAAAAAAAGGATTGATCCATAACACAACATGCAGAAAAGCTGTAGTATTCAAGCTGCCACCAGGCCAGTGTGTTTCCGAAGGATGCCTTTCGCCATATGCCTCCCCCACCCCCACTCCCCACCCATCTGCCTCGGCCACGTCCATGCTGAGCTGGGCTTGGCTCTTTTCTGGAAAATGACAGTGTTTTTGGCAGGAAGAGGGTGAGCGGGACTCCTTTCCACGCCCAGCTTCGGTTGGGAGGGGGGCTTACCTCTTGTTCCTGGTTCTTACTCCGCCGCCGCCCCTGCCACCAGAGAGTCTGCGGAGGAGCTGCTTGGAAGATAAGGAAGGAATCGAGACCGATGAGGACTATGGCTACCGGACCGGAAGCGGAAGCAAGTCAGGGCGTGGTCCCTGGCGGAAGCAAGTTAGAACGTGCTCCCTGGGTAACGGAGCAAACCTCCGAGAAGAGAAAGGGCTGGGTTTTTGGACCTCTTTTGTCTCTGGCAGTGAAACCCGGGGTGGAGGAGAGAGGGCCACGCCTGCTCACCTGGTCAGGGTCTATGCTGCTACCCTCCCAGAGCGGGAGCCCCGTGATTCAGGAGCATGACTGGTGTCTCTGGGGGTAACAGTGCTGCTCCTCCTCTCGCCCTCTCCTTGCTCAACTATGTCTGACATTGACTTGTGTTTGACGTGGTATATGAATGGGGATCCAATGCCCCCAGACAGAGCCTATCTGTCCTTTCATTAGGGTACGCATACATATCGGGGGGACGGTGAGGTGCACCGTACTAACAGTGCTGCCATGCCGCTCCCGGCTTGGAAGGACACAGAGCTCTTCGTATGCCTTATACAGCTCGGATCTAACCCTGCGGTTCCCAGATCCCTAGCCCCATTCTGCAAGTCTTGATGCCTCCAGTGATGTGTGTCTTGGGACCAGGGCAGTCTATGCAAGTGTCCCCTCAGGACCAGAAGCAGCCACTCCACACACGCCCTTACCCCTCTCCGCCCTAATGGAGACACTCGCAGGCCTGCAGTTCTCAGCCTGAAGGTGCTGCCTTCATTCCCCCACCTAACCCACTTTCGAAACCAAAGGTACCTTGCCTCAGCGACACAAAGAGATGGGAGATCTTGAGCCAGAGTGTCGCCCTGTAGCTGTGTCTGCAGCCTGAGGCGGTTGTGGGAGGGCAAGGTTGACCGCTGCAAATGGATCGATGGCCTGCCACTGGCATAGCCTCCAGCTTGACGCACTAGTTAGGGGCCTGGGCGGGGCCGGGGCTGTGCATTCCAGAGACTTTCTAAGAGCATCGTTTGCCATATGTTTAAGCCGCAGAGGTATTAACAATGCTTGTGTCACTTGATAAGCATTTGGGTGGACGTCAAGCCCGTAGGCACACACTCTCTGCAGGTAAGGAACCATATCCCAGAGATGAGCCGATAATGATGTTTGAACCCGAGAGTGCATCATGGTCCTTTGGACCGACCCCATGGCCAGCACTGCTGCCTGAAGGCCTGAGGGACAGCTCTCATGGTGAAAGGGGACAGGGTAAACAGGAAGGCTAGGGGTGGGGGTGTCTTCAGGGTCCCCTTCCCTGTGCTAGGCTAGCACTTCTGGGACACAGCTGGGCATTGCTGGTCACCATTCCTGAAGGGAGGGTTAGGGAAATGTAGCTGAAGTAATCCTTTCCAGAAAACACCTTGGACCTGGGTGAAGCGGTCGGTTTCTCAGGTGCCACTTACAGAGCACCATCCAGCTAGTAAACCCATGGCACCAACAGTAGGCATTTAGACGAAGGGACTTGGCTGTCATTGTAGCCATCCCCCTGCCACAGACAGCCTGGAGAGGGCTGCTTTGGTCTTAAGGGTCTGGGAGAGAGGTGAATCCCTAGGCTGCTGTTTTTGTGCCTCATTCCAGAGTTCTGTCATGCTCAGTAGTGTCCTCTGCATAGGGAGGAAAGCCCATCAGTCCCTCCCCAAGGCTGCTGTCTGTGTTGTGGGTGCTGATAGCCACCGTCGGCCACGGCTCTCCCGGCAGGAACAGACCGGGGACCGGAGAACCAGAGGAATGGCAGGTGCCCAGACAGAGCAGGCTCAGCGGTGTGAGGTTTCAAGGAGGAGCTTTTTCCAGGAAGGGGAGAGGCCTTTTCACAGAGCCTGCCAGAGTGTCTCTCCCCCCTCCCCCACTCGGCAAGAGAACAGTATTGCCACCCCTGCACCTGGATCTTAAGCAGCCTCCCCAGAGTGATGCCTAGGCCTGCTCGTGTTTCATCCGTCGGGTGGGAGCAGGGGCAGGGTGGGTCCTCGGGCAGTGACTCTGAGGAGTCAAATGCCCTTTGAACATCTAATCTGGGCCAGAGCTTCAGCCATGAACACCGTGTGAGAGAGTGAGGTCAGACATGCTCCCTACCCACGCAGGGTTGATGGTACTGGAAACGAGTAGGTGAGTTACTGGCGCACTGTGACCATTCCATTGGAAGCATTGCCTCCTTGTTCGCCTCGCCTGCTGATTGCTTCAAGTCAGAAGGGAGCGGCTTCCAAGGGAGAACTTGCGTCACTGGGCCAGCAAATCTGGGCGGGACGTGCGGATCGAGATGAGTGGATTCGACAGCCAGCACTGTGCCTCTTTAGGGTGTCTGTCCCCCACATTTAGCTCCCACTTTGAATACTTGGTTCAGGATCAGCTGTCCCGCAGCCCACCTAGGATATGCTAAACGGGACACATCAGTCTCTGCTGTGTGTAGACAGCCGAGTTAACGCTAGAGGGAAAGCCAGGCTGGCTCCTGCCCTTGCCTAGTTCCTCCTTCCCAGAGGTCAGTGCAGGAGGGACCACCCTTCCCAACAAGGTCCGGAATAAACCCTTCGGGCAGGGGTCCGCCAGTGACTCGGCCCACCTCACAAAGGGGGATAAGAGAGCATGTTCCTGGTTTCCCTGAACACGGTCAGCATGGAGAAGGGAGCGGGAACGCCCATGGGTGTCTGTGGGTGCATCCACCATGGCGCAAGCAGACCCAATGGCAGAGCAGTGCTCCCTGTAGGGAGCACCCTAGATCATGACATCATCGTGTAGCATGAGCATCCGTATATTGGATCACATGAGATGAGCTGCTAAGGCCTGGGGCGGGGGTGGGGTGGAGTGGGGGAACTTGGGGAGGGGGAAACTGTCCAAATTGGGCCTTATTTTTTGTTCCTGTGGACAGAAGGTAGAGAAGAAATCTGAAGGAGAGATAAACAGGCCTCTCAGTCTCCTGGCCCCTCCTGGGAGGCCCCAGCTAGCTCTGCTGTCCTAGAGCCTCTTGGCGGGGAAGCAGGGTTGCCTTGCTGTTTGTGTAGCTGTTTCATTGTCGCGCTGAAGAAATGATGCTTCTTGGTCCCTGCATGGTCTCGGGCTGAGGTCCAGTCTCAACTTGTCAGTGGAAGGAGAGGAGGTTGCTAGAATGCCGGCCCAGAGCCCCCGTTCCTCATCTGTGTCACTCCCGAGTGGGGTGTCCTCCAGCCAAGGCCAGCAGCCTCTGCCCAATGCAAGCCCGTGGCCAGGATTAGGTCCCACCAGCCGGGGCCACAGTGCTCTCTTTCTAGTGAAGCAAAAGTCCTCATGTGAATTTCACATGGTGGCCTAGGAGACCCGTGTAGGTGGTCCCCACTCCAAAACAAGAAATCTCGAGCCAGTGACAGAGAATGCTTCGATGCCCTGGGAAGCTTGGGCGGAGCATTCTTCCAACTTGGTGGCTTAAATGCCTGAAAGCAGACCCGTGGCTGTCCCCACCCAGCACAGTCTCAGCACCACCACCACCACCACCACCACCACCCCCCCCCGAGCTAGCTCCAGCCACAGCAGAAACCAACGTTGGTCTTATCAGCACGTTAGGATTAAAAGGCTGCTGGCCTGGGAAGAGGTGGAGATGAAACAGACACGAGGCATCTAGCTCAGGACAGAACCGGATTCCTCATGTGAAGGAACCTCAGAGCTGATCTGTTTAAGATGACTCATTGTACAAGACAGGGAAATGACAGCGTGGGCGGGGGAGGGGGCCAGACTCTAGCCAGTGAGGGGACATTTAGGACTTGAACTTGGGCCTTCTGGGCCTTCTGACTCCGCGTCCAGTGTTCTTTCTTCTCACCACAGCTGCCTCAGCAGGTGTTGCCTGAGATCTGTCCTGCTTGTCACCCTGTCACCTCTCTCTACCATTATACTATGTTCCCAGAACCTCCCAGCGAACAGCAAAGAGGCTTTTCCTGAGTCCGAGATCAGCCAGTCTACGATAGCCTATGGTTAGCTCAGCCAGCGAGTCCCAGGCAGCCCGAGGCTGAAAGGTAGAATGATGATGAGCCCATAGGTGTCTGTTACTGTGAAACCTGGACTGGGCCCCAGGATGGTGTCTCTTGACTCATCCCAGGCCTGGCCTTCAGCATCCTGTGTTCCTGAGAAGGGAGGGAAAGGAGGGGCGCCTCTGACCAGCTGCCAAGGCTGCAGGTATGGAGGGGTAGCAGGGCCCGGGCGAGCCTCCCGCCCCGGGATCTGCCGAGCTGCAGTTTAGCAGATGGAGAGACTTCTATGAAGCAATAAACACAAAAGTCTGGGAGAAGATGTCCAGAGTTTTGTGCAATCCTGTTTCTTTTTCAAAGCTGGAGCAGCTCAGATGAGCCTGACCTGCTTGTTCCTCTATCAGACGTGATGTCCGCAGTCAGTGTTTGCCCCCTCCACCCAGCTTCCCAGCTCTTTGCCAACTTCTTCTGAGCTGAGTTATCAGTCCCCTGTGACAAGCCCACTCTGTCCTGGTCACCTCAACCATGGTGGATCCTGGAGGACCTCGTACCCCTCCCCCACCCTCCCCCCCCCACATGCGCATCTCCCCCCCTTCCGACGTGCTGTTCCCCGTGTCTCCACGCGGCCCGCATTCCCAAGCACATGAGTTGCTCTAACCTTTTTTTCCATTGGTTACCTTTAACTCTCCATGGAAGGCTCACGTTAATCCTCACACCGTGTCCTTCCCTTCCTGTGAGTTATTTGTCACTAACCGACGTTGTCAGCGACAGACGTGTATCTGAGGGTGTGTGCACGGCCTTCAGCAGGAACTTCAGGGCCATGGAGGACTGTCTAATACATGGACTTATAAACTGGCTGCATGAGCAACGAAAAGGCCAAATTATTCTGATTTTTTTTTTGAATCACTGTAAAAAAAAAAAAAAACTGATTTCTTTTGTATAGAGAACACTAAACGTATAATAAAAGTTGTTCAAAATGGACCTTGGCCATGATTTGTTTCTTTACTTTGACTGGTAGGCAAGGGGGATGTCAAAAGATTAATGACAGAAGCAACTCTAAAGATTAGGTAGAGTGACCCATGTGAACGATCCCAGCACACGGGAGGCTGCTCTTAGGTGAATTCCGGGTCAGCCTGGGCTGCACAGCAAGAGCCTCCTTCACCAACCAAATGAAGAGGACTCGAAGGATTCCCCATGGGCACCAGGCAGCGTTCGCTGTCGTAGAATCCCGCCACTGAGCCCCCATCTAGAAGCTGCTCTTTATTTGGAAAACTCATTTGCACGTCTTCGTGTTCTAAACACAAAGTGGCTGGAAAGAGATGGTCGGGGAGACGCCTCCTAGTTCAGTGCAGGTGTGTGCACACACCAGCATGCCGCGAGGCTGGGGCGAGGAGAGGCCTTGGCGGTGGCAGCTGTCTCCTACCACTGTTCTTCCTCCACTGCCACACCCCCTCCTCGTCCTCGGCCTGGTGCGAGGCAGGAGCTTCTGCTCTGCGGGACGAGAACCCACGGGCAGTGCATAGGTAGGGACGCAAAAGGAAGGCAAAAAGATCCCGAAACTCTCTCGAGCAAAGAATCGGCAAGAGTCCCCCAACTCTGTGGCTTACTCTCCTCCTGAGAGGCCTCACGGTGGGCCACTGATTTGAGCGCTCACTGTCTCACAAGACCTTTAGTTCCAGGTGTGTCTCCGCTTGAACTGTTGGGTAACGCACTGACACGCCACACCTTTTCTCTGAACCTTCTTACCATTCCCACATTATATATATATATATATATATATATATATATATATATATATATGGAATTGGTTCCATGTGTCTGTTTGCAATTGTCTCACCTTTGGTTCAAGCCGAGAGAGAGTCCTGAGAAAAAGGGTTCACAGAACAAATTAAGACCCACAGCTCCGTTCATGACTGTCTTCCCCACCCCACCCCCGCCTCTGGCCTTGCACATTGGATTCTAGGCCACTCTAAATGCTTTTCTCATTCTACCTTCTAGACCTTTGCCCCCAGACTACTTGAAGGCAGCTGTAGCCATTATTCTAGGTTCCTTGTCTATACACATGTCTATATCCATATATCCATATACATGTACATATACATATATACATACCTATATATTATACAGGGTGTCACTATGCTGGTCTGCAACTCTTGGACCCAAGCAATTCTATGGCATATTCCAGAATAGCTGGGACTACCTTACATGCTAACTCATCCAGCTTTACATATATCTTCAGCCACCAGCTCAGGTGACACCATCTCGAGGAGTCTTTCTCGACAGCTCTGTGTTCAGGGGTTTAGATCCCCTCACTGTACCTCCCTAGCATGTATTTTATGCACCATGGAGTTGGACATGTGATCTTGTCTCTTTCTCTTTCTTTCCTTCTTTCTTTCTTTCATTCATTTATTTGAATACACTGTGGCTGTCTTCAGACACACCAGAAGAGGGCATAAGATCCCATTACGACCACCGTGTGGTTGCTGGGAATTGAACTCAGGACCTCTGGAAGAGCAGTCAGTGCCCTTAACCACTGAGCCATCTCTCCAGCCCTCTGTTTCTTTGCCTACATTGTGAATGGCCTGAGTATAACACACATTTACCCCAACTCTGCTTCCAGAGACCAATGCTTGGCATTGAACTAAATGATTAAGTTGATTGATTGATTGATTGATTGATTGATTAAGACCACCATTCCTTTGGAAGACATAGCTGGGTAAATTCAAGTATGCTTTTCTCATTCTACCTTCTAGACCTTTGCCCCCAGACTACTTGAAGGCAGCTGTAGCCATTATTCTAGGTTCCTTGTCTATACACATGTCTATATCCATATATCCATATACATGTACATATACATATACATATATACATACCTATATATTATACAGGGTGTCACTATGCTGGTCTGCAACTCTTGGACCCAAGCAATTCTATGGCAGATTCCAGAATAGCTGTTTTCTTCTCTGCTGGTACTGGATAGGTGAATACCGAATGAGCGACGGTTCAGGCCGGACCTCAGAGTGATGGGATCCATTGGCCAGTGTGCAGAACCCTCCAAGGGAACAGAAGCAGAGAGACAAGAGAGCATCTTATCTGAGGCAAAGCAACCTCCATTCAGTGGAGGCCAGACAAAGCTCCTACCTCTCTTAAGAACCCTGGGGACCCCTGAATATGTCATCCTTCATCCCAGTCTCCTGAAGGCTGTGCCTCCCAGCCCATTAGAAATGCTAATCTCCAGCTTGGAGTTAGTTTAACAGACCCAGTAGGGAGGAGACAGGCCATCTTCGGATGTTTATTAAGAGCAAAGCCTGTACGAGCTATTTCCCAGCTGCCCCCAATACTGCAATCAGGGAATTCATTCAATCCCCCAGTATATTACATGCAAAAATGCAGGCACAGCCACTGCAGGCCCCCTCCCCCATGCTTACAACTTAACGCATCAGGGCCCATTTGTTTGATGTCAGTTCCTGCTGGAATAAGGACTAGGCAGTGGGCCTCATAGCAATTTGGAGCCACAGCTGCGGCCCAACGGCCCAGCCCCAACCCTCACATCCATGCCCACATCATAATTTGCTACTGATTTGTCTACACCCCAGCACAGAGAAACATGGCACGATTGACCCAGACTTAGTACACATGGACCTTGATCTCTGGTTTCAGCTTATTTGGGAATTCACCACAATGAACCCAAGAAGGCATCCCGCCTGCAAAGAGCCAGCGACAGCCATGGGGGTGATTTCACTCTCAGACAGAGGTTCCCAGTATGGATTTAGAAGCCCCTAGAGCCGACTTGGAGCTGACGAATGGTGATGCAGGGAGAAGGGAGATGGGTGATGGAGTCCTGTTTAATAGAGGGGAGATTGGAGACGTCTAGGCAGTCTAGAGGAATCATTGGAGAAGGTGAGGCAGACCGGAAAGATCAGAGCAATGCTGTCTGCCTACTTTTGGTTCCCAGCCCAGGTAGACCAGACTCTCTTGGGAAGTGGGCGATAGTAAAGCTTCCCAGGTCTAGGATATCAGAAGCTCTGGTGCTTGCTGTCCCAGCATAGGCTATACTGGCTGCTGCTTGAGGGAGAGGAAAGAGGGAGAACCCACACACACACACATGGAGTCACCCTACTTCAGGCATGAATTTGCCCTGAATGAGTAGAAATTTTTTTAGCAAAATCAGTGAGTTCTACATCCAGATAGAGAGGCAGATAGAGAAAGGGGAGTCTGAACTGGAGCCCTCAAGAGTGGCCAAAAATGTGGGCGGGGCTTTGACTTTCTCAAGCCTTGCAACTTGCAGAGAATTGAGCCATTTACAATACTGATGGCATAAAGGCAAGAGGGCACCAGATGGCCTTTGGGGGACAGTATAGTCACAGTAAGAGAACGGAACGCTGACAGCTACCACTGTGGAGTGGGCTTCATGTGAACCCTCCCTGTTCTTTTGTTTTCTTGCAGGGCTGGGAATGGAAATCCAGGCCCTCCACATGCTAGGCAAACACTCTGATGCTACATTGTATCACCAACCCTGAAAGGTCCGTCCCTTTTAACCTTCCCGCAGCCATCTGAGGCAGGCAGCTATATCCTATTACAACGTGAGAAAACTGACTTCAAACAGCAAGATATTGCACCCAAGGTAAAGGACAATACTGGAAGTAGGATCCAGGCCAGCCCACTCACGTACCCTGCTTCCATGGCTACACTCGGGGTGTGAATGAACATCTCAGCCGTAAGGCTCAAGGGCGCTGTGCCAGGGGCAGCAGCCTCTGCAAACCTCTCAATCTGTTCCGGCAGCGATCCACCCTTCACCCTGCAGTGACGGGCGTACCTAAGAGAAGTCCTGGGCTGTAACCAACAGCGGTAAGGTCCTGTCCTTCTCTAAGCCTATCATGAGCTGGAGTACGAGCTGAGATCCTGCAGATAGATCAGGCTCTAGCTGTGTGGCCTCAGACAAGTGACTTAACCTCTCTTTGGTTGAATCTTAGGCACAAAACAGGGACAGCCACTGTCACTACAGCATGGGCTGGCTGATGTGCGGATCCGATCAGTTAAGACGGGGTCTCCAAGAACAATGTGTAATTTCACTTTTCCTCTCTCCCGCCTACTAAATGTCATTCCCAGTCCTAACTAACTCTGCCTCCAGAAGCCCTCTCCACTCTCTTTAGCAATCCCGTTGTTCACAGCCCCAGCACCACCTATCCTGAGAGCTTTCTCCTCTCTTGCTCCCTGCTGCCCCCGGCTCTCAGCACAGGCGCCATGGCACTACATCTTCCCATCTCTTCGGTGCCTACCTAGGCTGCACCCCCTGGAGAGCAGAGCCAGTGCCCTGTGCCTCCTGTAAAACCTGTGTGGTTCCCAGCCCACAGCTCACCAGCTACATCCGGTGATACATCTCCTCATGTTGACCGATCTTGGAGACCTGGGGGGGGGGGGCGGGGCTCCCCGATGCAACCAGGTGCCGTTGGTGTCGAGGCTGTCAGCATAAAACCGCATGAACCGCCTTTGCGGTTTAGTCCTTGTGGTTCGGGGAAGTGGGGTGTGAGCAATGGTTTGGGCGACACCCGCCTTTCTAAAATTGAGACACGCCAGCGGGCTGGGGGCTTGTCCAGCAGCCCTGTTAATTAACTCTCCTGAAGTCCCCATGCATCCTGTCTCTCGTCCAGGCCTAGGAAACCACACTCATTTATCTAAAAGCGCCGTTCATCTTTCACCCCCTCCTGCCCACTGCTTCCAGCCCTAGCCTGGCTGTGTACATAGAACCCACATGGCCAAAGGGAAAATGGCTAGATGTGCAGACGGCCTGGGCTGGTCCCAGGCGACTGACCGCAGGACCCAGCTGACATTCTTGGCCACGACGTTGTACAACCTTACCTTTGGTGGAATTAGAGGGAGCTGCTCCCGTGAGTCATTTTACACTTGGGCTTGGAGCCTAACTCTGCCTGGGAGCAGCTTACAGAGTGTGGGCATGAGAGTGAGGGCTCCTCCCCTCCAACACCTTTCCTCGGGGAAGAAGACTGGCAGAGACCATTGTCAAGTCAACCAGCCATGCCTGCCGATGCACAGTAGTTCAAGATCAGCCTGAGCTACCTAGCAAAGGGCAACTTTAAACGACCGGGAGAGTTGGAAGCTAACGACTGCCAAACGGCCTGGTCCGAGCAGAACATTCATGAGCAACAAAACCAAAGTCCTTCTGAGCCACAGCCTCAGATTCCTGCCCTGGTTGCCCATAGGGCCATGCTTGGCACAGCCAGGTAGTCAAAGCTAACTGTATTAACCCCGCACAGGGCCACAGAGCAATGGACTGTGGGCAGCTTTTACCTTCTCCTCTCCCCAAACCCAATCCTTTCCACTTCCTGCTCTACAGGCCCTTTCTAGAGCCATCAGACGACTCTCGAGGGCCCATCAGTGGCTTTTAACTGAGCCCCCAGCTTTCATCCTATTAGTGAGCCGGGAGTAATTATGACTTCATTAGCCAAATGGGTTCTTGGTTCAGAGACTCTCTCCACAAAACCAACACACACACATATCCGGGCTTCCTCGGCTTCAAAGTCTGTCCCCCAAGACCTCCAGCTAACAATGCAGGCTGCCTGGGGGAATCTGGCAGGAAAGGGGGAAAGTGGCCAGGATGCCGGCCAATGAGAAAGAGGCCCCCTGCCCTCCTCCGTGGCAGCGCATCTGTCAGCTACCCCTGGAGAGGCTTGACAGAGAGGAATGGCACTCAGCAAATGAGGGGCGTGATCTCTGGCATCTGTCTGCTGCTCCTTGCCCTCTGGCCTGGTTCACCTTCCCAGCCACGGACATAAGCAATAGCCAGTTCATTTCCCAGATGGGCAGGCAGTCTGCCTGGCTAGGGGCTCTCCCAATCCCCAGCAGCACTAAGAGTGGCAAGCATCCCTGGCTTTCTTGCCCCGGTCAACCACCCTATACTCCAACTGCTGCAGTGCTTGGGGGCAAGAAATCACCCAGGACCAAACAGCAAGGACAAAACAATGCCAGGCCACCGCAGGATCGGACCGGTCCCTGACACCTGGGGAAAACTCGACAAGCTCTTATAGCACGTATCTTTCTCACACCTCAGTGTTAGGAAGTGCTATCTTTGGATCTAAGATCATTCTCAATTGCATTAGAACTACCCGATAAGCGCTAGAAATTGCTTATCAGCTTTCTCTCTTCCTATACCTTCAATAGTTTTAAGCTCACAGAGCCCAGCTTTTCTGCCTCTCAGCGGCACCCAGCCAAACCGATCTGCCCCACCCCTCTAGACCCTGCAGCGGCGCAAGCCGCTATTCGAGCCACTATTCTTGCAGGTCACGCTGATGTCCTGGATGAAGCGGCTTTGGCTGCCCTCTTCCGCCATCTCCCCCACCCCCAAAGTGCAGTTTCCCTGCACACCCTCAGACGCGTGCCCTTTTGTCTACAGATCTGGCTGCTGCTTCTGGGGGCTTAGCAAATAACAGCTGGTGAATTCTCATTCCTGCTGAGGACCCCTCTGCCTGGGTCCTCTGCCGGCAAGATGCCATCTGCTGGGGCTGAGTCCAAAAGCAGAAAGATAGATGAGATGACCTCCAGACAGCCCTGTCACTTTTGAGACTCCGTGCTATTGGCAGCCTTGGCCCTGGCTCTAGCTCTAACCTGACCTTGTTCTGGCCCCAAGCCCGATGACTCAGCCACCTCTGCCCTCCCTTCCCCCAACCCCATCCATAAGCAGCCCAGAGGCTGGGTAGGAGAAGCCCTGTTCCTTGCCTGCAAGGGAAGAGGGTCCCTAGAGGCCATCCCAGCTGTGCCCCCTGTGCCCCCTGCTCGTGTTCCCTCAAAGCAACCATCCTTTTGTTAATTCTGCAATTTCCCAAAGTGCCAGGAGCCTCTCAGCTGACAGCCGCAGCATCTGTTCCGCACACTTCCCAGAAGGCTGGTGGGATCCGGGCCAGCCCCCTCCCCACTGCTCTCCCCCAGCCTCACGCTCCCAGGCTCCTTGCGTCTGAATCTGAATTCAGGCCCCCTGCTCACCTTGTCCTAGTAGGTGCCGCCACAGATCTCACAACATCCGTGTCCGTGCCTGGAGTCCTTCATAATCATCTTTCTTTGCAGGGTCAAGCTTACCCTGTCAAGCCAGTGGGCACCTACCTGTGTTGGGTCCCATGGAAGTGAGGACACATGCTTTCTCCCCCAATCCCCAGATGAGGTTCACCCTGGGTCCTAGCAAGCATCGGAGGGGACTTCTTCCACACAGCCCTTCCTGGTTCTCCTCCATGCTCACCAGCTGTAAAGTTCCAGGATAGTGGAAGTTAAGGCTGGGCCTCAGCCCAGGTAACTTACAGGGGGGTCTGTCTCTCCCTGTCTGCTGATGTGGCTCAGGGCATCTCAGTCCAGCATTGGGGAGATTTGGGGTCAGGGAATTGGGTATGAAGGGCTATCCTTGGAGTGGAGGGGTCCTTAGCAATATCTTAACTTTCACTGTGTAGATGCCAACACCGCCCCTACACACACACACACACACACACACACACACACATTGTACACTTTCATGACAACCCCAAATGTCTCTAGACATTGCCAAATGTTCACTGGTTGACAACCTCGAAGCTAAAGTAAAAGAGACCCAGTTCCTAAGTGTCAGTGACTGATAGCCCATAGTTTTGGATCTAGGCTCCAAATGACAGAGAAATGTCTTGACTCAACGGTTGACAGGCATTTTCTCTAAGGGACCAGGTAATGAATATTTCTCCTTTGCAGCCATACAGGCTCCATTGTAACTACTTATCGGCTAGAGTGGCAGGAAACATGGGCATGTGGCTGGGAGCCAGTCCACCTCATCTCTGCACACAAGATGTCAACTGAATATTATTCTCATTGTCATGAAGTACTCTGATTTTTTTTACACCATTTAAAAATCACAATGCATTCTTAGCACAAAGAAGATACCCTTGGTTTTAAAGACTTCACAGGTCTCTGCCAGCCCTTCCTGGGAGGCGGGGAGTATCTGATATCGTGCACATATTTGACATCCTTTTCTCTTTAGGAGAGCAGGATGCTGATAGATGGCATCCTGTTTGAGCCAATGGCTACTTATTTTCCTACACTGGTACTGGTTCCCTGTTCAGTTTATATTGTACAGAGTCCTCTGAGCAGGTATAAGTAGTGCAAGACCAGGTCCAGAGTGGGGCTGAGGACAGAGATGCCGAAGGTAGAACTAGCTAAAGCAGGCTATTTATGAAGGCAGATGATGCAGTCTTCATAGCTTGGCAAGGGGGAGTTCAGCTTAATACCCCATTCACCACCTCAATCTGGTGTAGCATGTGACAATGTAGCCTAAAGGACCATGAAAGGCTATCCTCCAGGGTCACGGAGCCAGCTGGATGTATCAGGTCCCTCTCTGTCATAAGACTGTGGGGAGATATAGGTCATCCTGGGAGGAAGACTGAGGTCAGGGAGGGTTTTATGGGCTCACCCTGTGGAGTTGCTCAGAGGATGTACACTGTGGGGGCTACCAGGGGGTGGCTGATTCTAGCTTGAAGCTCTACTGCTGATAAAATTAAGAGTAAGTTCTAAACAAGGAACTCAATTTGCAGTGGGCACTAGACTGTATTATTTCTGGGGAGTTGAGTGGGGTTATAGCACTAGAAACAGTACCGGGGTCAAAGGGAACTAGAACAAGTGATCCCCTGCTCCCACCCCAGAGAACCAGACCTCCTCAGCAACTTCAGTCTCTGTCCTCGGTGATGTGATAAGGGCAGAACCAGAGGGGTTGATGCGGGTCTAACTGATGAGAGTGGGGGAAGTTGATTCAGTGAACATAAAGGAGATCACTATTCGGAGCTGGAAGCAGTACAAAGACAACACAGTAGGAGAGCCCAGCTTTCTCCAGAAAGGGTATAAGTGGATCAATATGGCGGAAGTGAACTGAAGAGCATGGACTAAAGAATCATAAAGTCGCTGGTCGATGGTGGCACACACCTTTAATCCCAGCACGTGGGAGGCAGAGGCAAACAGATCTCTGAGTTCAAGGCCAGTCTGGTCTACAGAGTGAGTTCCAGGATAGCCTAGACTACACAAAGGAACCCTGTCTTGAAAAAAACAAACAAACAAACAAAAAACAGAAAAGAAAAAAGAAGGAAGGAAGAAAAGAAGAAAATCATAATGTCACAATCTGAATATTAGGGAAGGGGCTTGAGCTCTAACCTGAAGGAGGAGTCAAAACAGGAAGTTCTCTCACCTGATTCACATTGACTCTTAGACTTCCAGCATCCAAAATGGGGGAAAGTAAAGCCCCACATTTAAGATACTCACACTAGGATATTTTCTCATAGCAGCCTAAGACACCCAAGACATGGAGCTGGGAAGGGCTTTGTTTCAATCAGGGTCTCCAGAAAAACCAGAACCACAGCCCGGAAGGTGGCTCCTGGCCTTCCAGTGAGCCAAGTTCCAATAAACCCATTCAGATTGAAAGTGTATGTCAAAATGTGTTTAGGGCCTTGGGAGGTGGCTCAGTAGCCAAGAGCACTGACTCGCAGACGTGAGGGCTTGAGTTGGGACCTTCTGCACCCATATAAAAGCTGGACATGGAGCAAGAGAAGGACAAAATTTCCAGGCCAGAAAAAAAAAAAAAACCAAAATCAAAATTTGAAGTATGCTTTCTAATGAATGCACTTCATTTTTATATCATTTAAAAAACAAAACAAACAAAACACTCAATCAAGGACTATGAGTGTGCATACTCAAAGTGTATTATATATATTAGCTATATATTGAGGAATTGGTTTCCATAGCTATGGAGCCTGGCTACTCTACATTCTAAGAATGGAAAAGCCAGAAATCTGGAAAGTCTCAGGCAGGAATTGATACTCCAAAAAACCAGTATTGGTGGTATACACATGTAATCCCAGAATTTGGGAGGTGGAAACATGAGATCAAGAGTTTAAGGCCAGGGTCAGCCACCTGAGACCTTATGTACAGATATAGAATAGTCTTGTCTTAATGCCTAGTAAATCGTTAGGTAAAGCCCCCCCCACCCCCTTGCCAAGGGTTGAGTCCTTACCTAAGTCAACCGATTGCAGACATTGGCCACATCTGTTTACCTCATAGAACCACCAAGACTTGTGGGTTTTGGATTAAACAAGCCCAAGCCCATAAAAAGGATAGTCATAGCTTAGAGTTTGGGTTCCCTGGGGTCCTCCAACAGCCCACAACCAGCAAGCTTCAGGGAGGTGGTGGGTGTGGGCAGGGAGGTGGGTGTGGCCAAGGAGTCTACCAAGCTGCAGGCTGGGAGCCACCTGTCCTTGAGTCCTGGTGAAAGAGCAATGGCGGGAGCTCCAGCCTCCCTTCAGGGTCAGTGTGCCTCTGCTGACATTTGAAGAGGGACCCATGGTAGTAAAGTGACCCGATTGGGCCATGCCAGGTACTGATGCTCACTCCAGCTATGAAAGGGATCCCTGAAGTAAGATTGTGGGTGACGCCACAGAGCAGAGTCCAGATGGAAACCAACAATCAGACAGAGTGCTTTTCATGTCCTGTACCTGTGTTAATAAGCTCCCTCCTCTCCGCACATGTAGCATCTCTGTTAATTCTCAATGTGATTTTAATAGACCAGATCAACCTTACTCTTGCTGTGTGTTTCTTTTTCCTTTTCTTCTTGTTCTTTCTCTTTAGTCTTCTCCTCTCCCGAAGAATACACTGTGGCCTGGTTTACCAGATCTCTGTGCCTCAGCGTCCATCTTTCCCGCTCTCTCCCTCATCTTTCTCTAACCAGCAACCCTTATCATTGCCCCCCCACTTTCTTCCTTCCGTTTCCTCTTCTATTCCCACCTTCTTTCATCCCATTGAAAACCATTAATCTTGCTGTTCTTTTCTCTCCACTCATACCCATAACGACTAAAGCATCACCACACACAATGCAGCTCTCCCCCTTCACTCCCTAAATAGTTAGTGCTTAGAAGGTCATCGTTGTTTTTTATAGTTGGTTTTTACCCCATTTTCATGATGGCTCTACTCCTGGACCGTGGCTTTTGATTCAGACAGTGTAGCGCTCACTGGGGAAGTGATGGAGAACACCACTACATCAGGATGGAGCACATCAGTACAAAAGAGGAAACGAACACTTCTGTCCCACTACAATCTCCTCCATCACTGAAAGAAGAAAATTTGAAAAGGACCTAAAATTTAAAAAGAAGATCAACCAGTGATCTAACTCCTCATGGGCATGTCTCAACACAAGAACAGAAGGAATCTTAAAGAATCAAGGGGACATGTCTCCTCCAATAGCAATGGCCCCAGTGGGAGGGACTTAGATGAAATTCCAGAGAATTCAAAAGAATGATAAATATGCTCGAAGAAATGAAATAGAACATGAATAAACTCCCAAAAGAGCACCAACAGCTGAATGGAATGAGGAAGCAAAGGCAGGCTATGAAAATGGAATTCAATAACAAGATAGAAATGGAGGGGGGAATTGGAAAGATGCTGGAAATCTCAACAAGTCAAGTACAAAGCACAAGGGGGGTCTGACAAGATGGCTCGGGATAGGCTCTTGTCACCAAACTTGACGACATGTGGTGAAAGGAGAGAGCCGACCCTGCGAGTTGTCCTCTGACCTCCACACATACGCCATAGTATGCACCCCATAACACAAAATAAATAATGCAATATGTATTTAAAGCATGGGGGAAGCCTCACCAGGAGAGCAGTTCAGGGGGAAGGCAGACTACTAGGGTCTGGAGACAAGGCAGAGGAATCGGTACATTCAATAGAGACAATAACATTTGTTAAAGCTATAGACAGAAAAAAAAAGATCTTTGGAATGTCAGTAAAGACCAAATTATGGGCATGAAGAAGGAGAAGAATTCCATGTTAAAGGCACAGGAAATACTTTTAATACAATCATCACAGAAAAAAATCTCAAATCTAAGGAAAGAGAGGTCCTCAGCTGTCAGAGGTTCACCTAGGTAAAGACAGATGCTGTCCACCAAATAAGCAGGGCCAGAACAGAAACTCCCTACATCCTATTATGATCAGAGCACAAAGCGTACAAAACAGACAAAAACCAGTGTCTTGAGACGAGCGAGAGAGAAACACCAAGATACACAGAGGACAGGCCCATCAGAGCAACAGCTGATTTTGCAACTGAAACTTTAAAAGCCAGAAAGGTACAGCATGATGTGCTTCAAGTTCCAAAAGACCACAGATGCAAGCCGAGACTAAGATGATAACCAGCAAAGCCATCTGTCATAATCTAAGGAGAAAGAAAACCATGTGATGATGAAAGCAGGCTGGAGAAGTCAGTGAGCACTAAGACAACTCTGTAGGGGACACCGGGAGGAACTCTTCAGACTAAGAGAATGATCAACACATCAGACAGGCTCCAGGGAGGGAGGCTAGCTGAGCAGTAAGTAAAGAAGAATTGGGGAAACACCTAACAATACAAAGTCAACCAAATGACAGGAATCAGTGCACACCTTTCTGTAATAACTCTTAATATTAGTGGTCTCATTTTCCTAATTACAGGCACAGAAAATAGAGAAAACTAAAAGACAAGGTGCATCTGTTTGTTCCCTCTAAGAAAGAATCAAAACAGGATATTTCAAACAAGTGAAAGTAGAAAACATGCAGGTGTGCCTATTCTAATAGCTGACAAAACGGATTTCCAATCAAGACTGCTTAGAAGAGATAAAGAAGGTCAGTCTATGCTGACTAGGGGACAGTCCATCAAGAGGACTGCCCCAGTCACTCGGGATAAAGCCCAAACATCCACAAATGGTATGTCACATTTAAAAGCTTCTGTACAGCAAAGAAAATAGTTAATCACGTGAAGATACAGCCTACAGAGTAGAGTCTTTGCCAACTATACATCTGACCCAGGATTAATATACAGACTTTACAAAGAACTAATAAATAAACAAAGAAACAAACAACCCAATTAACCAATGTGATCATAAACTGACACCCAAGAGAAGAAATGCAATGACCGATAAAGAGTCTTTAGATGTTCAACATCCTCAGCCGTCAGAGAAATTGAGACTACATTGAGATTCCATCTCGGCCCAGTTAAGTACGAAGGACAGGAAGTGCTGGAGGGGGTGGAAAGGAAGGGGAAGGCTAGTTCACCTTTGGTGGAGCATAAATTAATGCATCCACTGTGGAAACCAGTGTGGAGGAGATGGCTCCACAGTTAAGAGCACCGGCTGCTCTTCCAGAGGTTCGGAGTTCAGTTCCCAGCAACCACTTGGTGGCTCACAGCCATCTGTAATGGGATCCGATGCCCTCTTCTCGTCTATTCTGGTGTGTCTGAAGACAGCAACCGTGTACTCACATACATAAAATAAATCTTTTAAAAAGGTGAAAATAGACCTTCCATGTGACCCAGCTTCTAGGCATATACCTGATGGACTCTGTGTCCTACCACAGAGACACTTGCAAAGCCAAGGGTATTGAAGCTATATTCATTCACAAAAGCCAGGAAATGGAAACAGGTTAAATGTCTATCAATAAAATGAATCTGATGAGTGAAAAAAATCTTAAAATGTGGAACATATACACAATCCAATTTTATTCAGCTGTAATGAAAAGTTAAATGTACAGGAAAATAGATGAAACTGGAAAGTGGCGAGTGAAGTCAGCTATCCCCCCACCCCCACCCCCAAAAAAAGAACACCGTGTTTTCTCTCATGTTGGATCCTAGCTTCTGACTTTCTATATGAGCAATTGTGGGAAAACAAATATGTATGAAGCACAGAAAACTAGAAAGGGGCCAGGAGAGGAGAAAAGATGCTTCAAAGGAAGGAGAGAGGTAGGACAGCCGTAGTGAATGTGGGAGGAGTGCCAAGCTTTATGCAGTGAGGGACAAATGGGGGGAGAGAAGGATGAAGGGACAGAAGAGGGCCAATCAAAACTAACGATGCATGAACAAGCCATAATGATATCGATAATCTAACCAAAAATAATTTTGTATGCATGTATGTATGGCATGCACGTGTGCACTCATGTTCATATGCATATTGACACATGTGACTGTAGGAGTGGAGGTTCACATGTGTATGTATGTGAGTGGAGGCTCAAAGTTCATGTTGGGCATCTTCCTCAGCTGTTCTTCACTTTAAAAGAACTCTTTAATCAAATTGAATTCATTCACTTATTTATTTGTATGTGTGCTGGTGTGTATCTGTATGTGGGCACAACTCAATGGGGTTGATTCTACCCACCATGCAGGTCCCATGGATCAAACTCAGGTCCTGTGGCTTTGTAGCAAGTACCTTTACCCCCGGGCCCATCTTCCTGACCCCATCTCTCCACTCTGCTGTTGTTGAATCAGGGTCTGTCGTTGACTATGGAGTTGACCAAGGAGGCGGCTTTCCTCAGAGATCCTCTGCTTCTGTCTCTCAAGTTCTTCCATCAGAGGTGGCCGCTCTTCTTGCCTGACATTCATGAGGATTCTGGGGATCCAAACTCTAGTCCTTGTGAACCATCTGAACCACCTCCACAGTCCCCCCAAATAAAAGTAATAAAAACAAAACAAAGAGGTTGAACGGATTTACCCTGTATGGGTGGATAACGCTGATCAAAGTCCTAGGTTATTAAATGAAAATCCGAGTGCCGTGGTGGGCTACCTCTCTACAAGTAATTGGTCATGGAATTCCCCTTGGGCCCCTAAAACAATGCAGCCAATTGTCACAGGCGTTGTTCGCTCCTCAGAACCAGAGAGTAAGACCTGATTGTTGGAGACTCCATCAGCGTTGCTTGCAGTATGGGAAGACATCAAGATGGACCTGGGCTGGAAGCTTCTTCCCTGTTGGCTAGTCTTCACAGTACCAGAAAGTGCTGACAGAACTGCTATCACCGCAGGCCCTGTAGGCATCAATGCCAGCTGGCAACGAGCAACAATCCCACTAGTGCCACAGTGGCAAGTCTGGAATGTGGGCTCGCAATCACTTTCCGGTTAGATCTGATGCTGTCCCGGCGTGATTCTCCTGTGGGAGCACATCTGGAGAGGTCATAGGTCCTAGTGTGGAAGCTATTGCCATTGTTTTCCATGGGGTATCCATAAAATTGCCAAAGTCAAAGTTCTAAGACTACATGGTGAATGCCCAAGCATACTGGGACATCTCCATCGCCCTCTTCAAGGCTCAGAGGAGATCCTGGAAGAAGGGGCAGAGAGAAAGTAAGAATTGAAGGAATGGGGGGGAAGTGCCGTGGAACCCTAACTTCTGGGTTTGACACGGCTGCTGCCCTCTTGAACTCACCGCGTCTGTGATGATGACCTCATCCGCACAAGTTAGGGCCATCAACATCCTTTCACGGGAGGGGGATGAGCTCATGGGACCCCACTCCTCCTTAAAGAATTTAAACCGGGGTTAATGACAGAAGGGATGGGAGGAGAGGCGCTTCTTCATTATCGTATCGACGATAAGACGCCCATCTTCTGTAAACAAACTCACCATATGCCTGTAAACAACACTGACGAAACACATTGGGTCACCACTAAAAAAGTAAAGAAATCAAAAGAAGACATTAAAGTAGAAGGAAGACTAGTTGAGGGGAGGAAAGAGATTATTAGCTGGAATGGGAGGAGGATAGAAGACAGTAACAAAGGGGCGATCAAAATCCATTATGCACATATCATAATGAAACCATTACTCTGTAGAATTGATAGAGATAATAAAAGCATTTTTACAAAGAACATTCAAAGACTACCTGCCTACCTCAGCATCATCGCGACCCTTAAACCTGGTCCCTCATTCCCTCCCTGCCCCCGGAGGGTATGCTTCTTGTCAAAACCGGGCTGTCCTCCTCAGATCTCAGGGCGGAACTCAGGCAGGGTACACCAGCACCAATCCCAGTCCGGCTCCGCCCCGCGGCTTTGCAGCCCTGACCTGGTCATTGCCTTTGCTGGCTCCAGCCTCCCGGGGCCTGGCTCCCTCCCCACTGCCCGTCCTCCACCCTCCCACTGCCTGTGATAGCCAAATTGTTTCCAAAAAAAAAAAAAAAAAAAAAAAAAAAAAAAAAAAGGAAGAAGAAAAAAGAAAGAACTCAGGGTTCTTTGAGCTATGTGGAGAGACCACAACATAAATGCAGGCATTATTAGTGTCGTTACCATTAAATATTAATAATGGCATTAGCATTGTCTATTATAATCCTTAAAAAGAAGCTTCGGGAGCCCAGGGTTGAAATGGCACCGAGAATAATTAGGCCCCTCTGGGCCATGGACCCCTTCAGGCTCTTAAGAGAAATTAAGAAGCAAACGCAAGGATAGAGTGTGGAGATTTCCTATCCAGGGCCACCTCACTCCTCCTGGCACTACCCAAATCCTCCTCTCTGCACAGGCCCCACTTCCAGGCTCCTGCCACCCCCATGCTCTGTGCCAGGAAAGCATACCTGACTTTCTCTGGAGAACCTGTGCGGTCCAATCCAGGAGGTCCATCTCTCTGTCCCGCTGAAGCCTTTACCTCTGCCCACTCCGCCCCCACCTTCTTGCCATTCTTGCGAGTCAACTATGCTTACTGGGCTTCTGCCATGCACCAGGCACCGTGCTAGGTTGGAGGATGGGGGCTGGGTGAGACGACATTTCCATCCAGATACTGAGCGATCAAGAAAATAGCAAAGGGAAACTTTGGATCGCAGCTGACAGTCCGCCAAGTCCTTTTAGAAATTTACTGGAAGCTGGGTGGTGGTGGTGTACAGGCTTTAATCCCAGGACTCAGAGTGGCAGAGGCCAGCCTGGTCTTCGGAGCTAGTTCCAGAACAGCCAGAGCTATATAGTGAGACCCTATCTTCAAAAAAGAAACAACCAAAGAAACAATGAATCAAAGAAAGAGAAGAGAAGAGAGAAGAGAGGAGAGGAGAAGAGAAGAGAGGAGAAGAGAGAAGTACTGGTTAACCGCACAGCCTAACTACCATCTTTTTTTTTTTTAATTCGATATATTCTTTATTTATATTTCAAGTGATTTCCCCTTTCCTGGGCCCCCCCTCCCCGAAAGTCCCATAAGCCGTCTTCCCTCCCCCTGTTCCCCAATCCACCCCTTCCCACTTCCCTGTCCTGGTATTCCCCTACACTGCTGCACTGAGCCTTTCCAGGACCAGGGGCCTCTCCTTCTTTCTTCTTGGGCATCATTTGATATGTGAATTGTGTCTTGAGTATTCCAAGCTTCTAGACTAATAGCTGCTTATCAGTGAGTGCATACCATGAGTGTGCTTTTGAGACTGGGTTACCTCACTTAGTATGATGTTCTCCAGCTCCATCCATTTGTCTAAGAATTTCATGAATTCATTGTTTCTAATGGCTGAATAATACTCCATTGTGTATATATTCCACATTTTCTGTATCCATTCCTCCGTTGAGGGACATCTGGGTTCTTTCCAGCTTCTGGCTATTATATATAAGACTGCTATGAACATAGTGGAGCATGTATCCTTATTACATGCTGGGGAATCTTCTGGGTATATATATACCCAGGAGTGGTATAGCGGGGTCCTCCAGAAGTATCATTCCCAGTTTTCTGAGGAACTGCCAGACTGATTTCCAGAGTGGTAGTACCAGCTTGCGACTCCACCAGCAGTGGAGGAGTGTTTCTCTTTCTCCACACCCTTGCCAGCACCTGTTTTCTCCTGAGGCCAAACTACCATCTTAAAATGGGAAGTAAAATCATTCCCATTTTACTGAATAGATTATAGGGATGGAAGTGTACCCCCATTGAGGGAGCACCTGCCTACTCTGCACAAAGCCCTGGGTTCCATCCCCAGCACCAAATAGACTCAGACATGGTGGTGGAAGGTAGAGACAGGAGAATCACAATTCCAAGGTCGTCGTAGGTGACAATACAGTTTGAGGCTAGGCGGGACTGCCTTGGCTTCTGTTTTTAATTTGTTTATTTGCTTTTAAAGAAGAATGGGCTCTTAGAGCGATCAAGTCTCATTCAGTGCCTTGCCTGCAGTGATCTAGGCAGGAGTTGCTGAGCTGGGATGGTCTGTTCTCTCTCAGGTCGCAGAACCTAGGTCGTTGCCACCCTATTCATGCAGCAGAGAGGGAGAAAGTAGGAAGTGTTCTTCGCCGTGGGCACTTGTGCTACAGTTGGGCAGCTCCATTCCTAAACGGCCAAAGGAAAGTCTACCAAGTTAGCTCCTTCCTCTGCACCTCTATGCGGATGTCAGCTCTGAGTGTGCGTGCTGACCTCGATGTCCAGGTCACTTGTGAGAGTCAAGTGCGTGAGTGTCATTTATCTGTGGCCACACGGATGTTCAGAAGCAGGGTGGACAGCCAGGCTTGTCTGTCTTCAGTGTCGAAGATTAGAAGTACTTTGGAGGGATGGAGAGATGGCTCAGTGGTTAAGAGCACCGACTGCTCTTCCGAAGGTCCTGAGTTCAAATTCCAGCAACCACATGGTGGCTCACAACCATCTGCAGTAAGATCTGACGCCCTCTTCTGGAGTGTCTGAAGACAGCTACAGTGTACTTACATATAATAAATAAATAAACCAAAGAAGAAGAGGAAGAGGAAGAGGAAGAGAAGAAGAAGAAGAAGAAGAAGAAGAAGAAGAAGAAGAAGAAGAAGAAGAAGAAGAAGAACAACAACAACAACAACAACAACAACAACAACAACAACAACTTTGCAGACAAACCATTCTCTGGCTCTTGGTGTCCTGCCGTTCTAGGTGGCCATGTATGACCTCCTGGGAGCTCCAGAAAAGCATGTAGCATCTAAAACCAGAGACAGCTATGCTGTTGGCTTAGAGGAGGTAGATGGGCTGATGGGGGTCCTCTGGACTCTGGTGCCATTGATCGAGCAGGGCTAACACAGAGGAAGATTGGATGGTCCTCCGGATGCCTCCTGAGCCTCCTCCCCAGGGAACACCAAATGCTTCCAGTCCAAACAGTGGCTCATTTGACCAGCCACTTGGCTATCTTCAGCTGGCCCTTTCTCACCCTGTTTGGGAGTCTGTGGAGACACAGCTTGGAGATCCGGTGCTCTGGATGTCTCAGAACTTGATTGATTCTCCATGTTAAATAGGGTTGCCCCTGATGCTCAGCCATGCTGGGAACTCCAGGCTCTGGCAGGTACCCCACTCAGGAAGTGATCCTGCCCTCTTTTTTTTCATCCCTTTTACCCTCAAAAGCAGAAAACTGGCATCCTCAGCAAAGAGTTAAGCCAAGAGCTAGAGGTCAGCCGCTCTGCTGCTTTACCGCTTCACCAGCATCGCAGGTGAAATGAGGAGGAGGAGGAGGAGGAGGAGGAGGAGGAGGAGGAGGAGGAGGAGGAAGAGGAGGAGAGGGAAGGGGAGGGAGGGAGGAGGGAGAGAGGAGGGAGAGAAGGAAGGGGAAGAGGAGAAGGGAGAGGAGGAGGAGAGGGAGGAGTGGGAGGAGGAGAGGAGGAGGGGAGGAGGAGGGGGAAGAACAGAGAGTAACATACTCCCCTTCTAGATGAGTATGCTCTTAGCACAGCCCCTGGCCTTCTGGAGACAGACAACACTTCTGCTGTTATCAAACTTCATAGGATCCATGACAAAGCCCTGCCTGGATCCTCACATGCCTACCTCAGCCACTCCCCCAGAGTGAGAGCATGCCAGAGGCTGGCACTTGAAGATCCCCAGTGCCCACCCCTGCAACTCATCTGATCCCTCTGTACAAGTCAGAGGGGAAGTTTGGGACTTGTCTTTCTAAACTGGGATCCTGGCTCAGTAAACACTCATTTCTATTATGCTGGTCAGGATTCACCTGCGGTGGGGCAGGCTGGCTGGAAGGGGGATCTGAGAGAGCCTTTGAGAACAAATTTGCTGACACTAATAACAACCCCACCCCCTCCCCTGGAGACCTGATCCCCACCACAAGGGCAGCAGTTGTCCTAAAATAGAGTCAACAAAGACAGCGGTCTCCATCCAAAACAGTTCTGCAAACAGTTCCAGACCCACAGTTCATCAGCCCACAGCAGCAGACACATCACCGTTTGACAAGGACCTGCCCCTACCGTCTTCTGCTGGATACGCCTCGCAGAGCCTCTCGGTGGATGGAGCATGGCTCACTTGGGAGATGTTAGCTGTGTAATGTACCTCGGGACCTTGAGAACAGCATACTTGCCACAGACAGACAGACAGACAGGACGATGATATAGGAGATAGGCCACCCTGGAGGAGGTGGATGTGCCTGTCTTGTTACGAATTTAATTCAAAATCACCTGAGAAACATCTTAATAGAGTTTAGCATCTCTGTAGCAGAACAAAGAAGTTGTGCTTCGGGGGGTGTGCCCGCCCTTGGGAGGGGCACTGAAAGAAGAGAGGCGGAGGTCCCTGTGAGCACTAGGATCCCTAGTCCTCTCCAGGCACACAGCCGCTGGCCAGTCAGCGAGACAGCAGCCGTGCTCATATTTGACAGGTATAGCATCGAAAACTCAGAGGCTGGCCAGCCTTGCCAGCTGTTGCAGCATCTGGGCCACTAGCCAGTTTGGCCCCGGACAGCAGGCAACCCGTGTGGGGAGAGATGACAGTGACAGCCTGTCAGGGCTGACTGGTGCTGCAGATGGCTGGCCCCTCTGCCTGCAGGCTTCAGTCTTCCCGAGCATGTCGCCACACGACAGGAGCAGGGCAGCGGGGGGGGGGGGTGTTACACTACTACCCAGGGTGAACCCCTGGAATCTCAGAGCTATCAGAGGCCCCGGCCATCTTTAACCCTTGTAACGTTACCAGCGTGGCTCATAGGAGGCAAGGGACTTCGCCAAATACACACTTCCTCGGAAGAGCAGAGCACAGAGCCGACCCTTCCCGAGCGCAGACTTCAGGCCCATGTGCGGTTCATGAAGTCACACCTCTTGATGCCTGAAAATGGGCTGGCTCTAGGAGTACCCGCGTGCAAAAGTGTCCAAGCTCAATGGCATAGTTAATATATTTTACACATGATGGTGTATTTTGTGGTCCCGTTTTCATAAATTAATTCTCGTAACCCATAACATGCAAGAGAAAATAGAAACCTAGAGGCGGATACTCAAATTTGTTAAGAATGGGTTAAGAATCTGAGACTTTTGCTATTTTTTTACATTTCTTTTACAGTTTGGCCATTTTGACGGCAGCAACAAGAAAATTCCATGTTACTTCTGGGCAAACACAAGGAAAAGGAGCGTGATGGGCGAGGGGGCGGGGGTAATGGAGGCTGACCCCTCCTTCACAGCTGCCCCATACAGAAAAATCGGAGGCTTGCGGTGGATCCCATTTTCTAACAAGGGACTGGGGAAGGAGAGAAGCGAAATGCCTAGTGCTCCTGTGTCTCCGGGGTTTCAGAAGCAAGAGACACTTTTTTGTGCCTCCTCAGCGCACAACCCCTCTGCAGCTTTGGGCTGGGCACGGAGCTGGCCGAGCTTGATGGAAGCCGGCAGCGCTCTGGCTCACTCCCTGGTCCTTAAATGACAGCAAATGAGGTAAAGCCAGGAGGGTGGGGACGGCGGGGTGGGAGGGGGCAGAGGAGCCTGAGGAGCCGAGCCAGCCAGTGAGCAGAGCCTGCGAGAGGGAGGAGCGCATCCTGATGCAGAGATGCTGCAGTGGCTCGGGGCGCGCACACACATACGCACCCTCGCCCGCTGCTGCCGCCGCCGCTGCCGCCACGCCAGGACAGCCAGTGGCTAAGGCCGGCGGGGCTAAGCAGCCCTGAGGCTGGCGGCCGGGTCTGCTCACCAGGCAGGCGGCCGCGGCACTGCCCCAGCCAGCACCCTTTCCGCACTCTAGGTAGGTGCCTATCATTTTTGTCTGTTCCAGTGCAGAGGTTCCCCCTGGGTGCTGTTTCAGGAGGGGCTCCCAGCTCAGCCCTTATAAATGTCTTCCTCGAAACTTGGGAGGGGACAGGGACGGGCAGCAGGCTGGGTCCCCACTGACCTCTCATCCCAGCGCCACCGTGGCGATCCCTCAGGCTCTTCCCCCATCCTGTTTAGGTGGGTAGCATTCTGCAAGGCCTGAATGAGCAGGAAGCTAGCCCCGGGGAGGGTCCAGAAATCTGAGCAGGCAGTGGCGACTACCTGCCAAATGGGCGGGGGCTCCAGGGTCCTGCCCTGGACCCCAGCCAGCGCCCAGCAGCTCTGTAGGGCACAGGATCTAGCCTGTCCCTGGAACTCCCTAAATGGAGCCTGAACCTGAGTTTCCAAACGCCGAGTTCATGTGGGGGGCTGCTTTTGCCGGGTGACCTCCTTGTGAAGTCTTGGTTCTGCTGGACTAGGAAAGCTATTGAAGGAGAGGCGAGAGCTGAACACAAGTTTGAGCAAAGGCTGTCCAGGAGCTGGACAGAGCTTGGGAGAGAAACTGAGGCAAGTCACATCCCCAAGGGCGAGGCTGGAACAGTAGCCTGCAGTTCCTCTTCCCCTCCTCCCTCCCCAACCCTGTCTTCTCCTCACATCCCTCCCCCTCAGCCTCCCTGGTGGGAGGGAAGGATTTGCTCAAAGTTTGGCTTTCCAGGGGATTCTAGAGAGAGGGGGGTAACCCCTCTGCCTAGCCCCATAGCTTATGTAATGGGGCTACAGGAGGAAGCAGCACCAGCCGGGAGTATCTGTCACCACCCCCGAGACTGGCTGCAGCACTGGGGCCAAGGGGCTAAGATGGAGCCGTGCCTATGGACTAATGTCTTGGGCTGTGCAGGCAGCCTGGACTCTGACGTTCTGCCCTCCCCCCACCATCCCCACCCCTGGGAGGTAGGGGGAATTGAGCTTTCAGGGTAAAGCTGCCAAAGTTGTTAGTACGTTTTGTAACTAGTGTGACCAGCACGGAGTGGTTGCACATGCAATGACCCCAGTCCTGGACAAGGGTGGGTTTGAACCCCAATCCCTTCTGCCAAGGAGGCAGGAGAAGGAACTCTTCCCATAGCCTGGTCCTGAGCTCATCAGGGCAGCAATTCCGGGCACTCCCCCACACCTCTCTTCGGATGTTCATCATCCACTTAGCTTCTGAGATGACCTACCACCTGTCCTAGGTCCTGCTCTAAGGGACCAGATACAGGACTAAATGACACAGGCAGCAAAGAGCAGACCACCTGTGGGAGGGGCAAGTGTGCCTGAGGCTCCAGGGGCGGGGCTGGGAAACAGGTTAAAACAGGTGTCATGTTTCAGGGCTGCCTCAGGGTCTGGAGCATTCAGCTCCGCCCAGGGGCCCCAGCGCCTAACTCCAGGCTCAGGCAGAGCCATTCAGTGCTTCTCGCACAAGGTCAAAGTCCTTCCTACTGTCCCATGGGGGTCTCGGCTAATTGAGAGGCAGTGGGGGGGGGATGAGACAAACAGATAGGAGGGGCTTCTGAACTGATGGCATCAAAGACACTCAAGGTCCCACTGGCCTCCTTCAGAAGTCACTGCCCTTGTCAGCAGGAAGAAGGCAGGAGTACTGCCTGGGGAGGAAGGGCCCCTGAAGGGACTGGTGTCTTCCCTTCCCCGATCTCCACCAGGCCAAGCCATCCTTTGCACCTCCCAAACCGGAGCATGTACTCTTCAGGTTCCGGCCGCTGGGTCACCCCCAGACTGTCTCTAGTGGCCCTCCGCTGGGCACCTCTACTTCCTGCCGCTGCTTAAGTGGAGGCACGTGCATCAGCTCTGAGTCCCCCCACGATCCACTAGACAGCTGTGTGTAGTGCCCTGGACGGACTCCAGGTCAGTCCTAAGAAGTGTGTAAACTGCAGGATGCACCTGAAGCAGCTTCTGTGCGGACACTGTCAGCCATGCTTTTGTGAGGACTTAGAGGAGGTGCCAGGCCCCTCTGGCAGGAAGTTTCTCAAGGCGGACGATGGTGAGAATGCGTATTTCAAAGCCAACCTCTAAGCGTGGATATGGGTGGAGAGACTCAGAGTGGAGCCAGAGCAGCAGGGAAGAAGTGGTTTATCAGCAGGAAGGGGAGAACCAGAGAGCAAACAGTGTGCCACTGGAGTACAAGGGACTTACATTAGATAATGGATGATGGGCAGGACACTGAGCTGCAGAACTGGGGTCAGTGTTGGACAGTCATCCCAGAGGCAGGAGTTAGGCTGGGTGCCGGCACACGTCTTCCAGCCTCAGGCCGTCCTCTTTCCGATGGTAAATGATGACGGCCTTTTCGCCTTCCCACATGCTAGCATTTCTGGTTCTTCCAGAGGGACCGCTGCCTCTCATCTAGACCAAAATTCCAGGACTGTTGCTAACCTGGAACATTCGCAGGGGTGATTTCACCTTCCTGACAGAGTCCTTTCTCTGGCTGAATGAGTCCTTGCTACAAAAGGAGTCGTGTTTCTTTGTCTACTAGACAAGGTGCAACTCAAAACGAAGGTTCGCAATGTCCTCCCCTTAAACCTGAACATCGTCCATTCCAGGACATACTAGGATATACCTCTGTGTCCGTCTCAACTACATGGTCCCCTGCTGACCCACAGAAGCCAACCCCTGCCCTGCTTACAGGAACCCATCCTGATTCAAAACCATAGCCTCCTCCAGAGAGACCCTGTATCATCTGAATGGCTCTCAATCCCCGGGACTTTGAAGTCCCCACCTGCACAGGGTTTTGCAGCCTGCAGAGAAGCCTCTGGGAACTGGGGTCATGGGCTAGGAATAAGGACTCTCTTCTCAGTAGAAGGAACAGGCATGCAGAGATTGTCCCGCTGATGCATGAGATCCTCGGCTTCCTAGTTTGGTCCTTTGGAAGCCAGTTGAAGCAATAGTTCATGTTCCTCCAGTAGAGTGAAGCAGAAGGCGCTTGTCTCTCGGATGTGAGGTTCTGGGTTAAATCCCCATCACAGGAAAAAAGAAAGTGGGAAATGAGACCCGTTTTCCAAGGATCTTGCTCTCAGGCCTCAAATTACCTCAAATTACACACAGAGAGGGACTAGTGGGTGGAGGGAGTGCCGGGGTGGGGTGACTGGACCCTGGTCTCACGCTTCTTTCCAGGAAGACCTATGTCCCCTCATAGTCTGGCCTTTTAACTCTGAAGAGTCTCTCTGTTCACTGGAGACTCCAGGCTGCAGACTGAGAGCCAGACTTCCCGTGGGACTTAACAGCACTGATGCCTCAGGGGCAGAAACACAAAGGGCCGTGCCTGCTGAGGAGATGGCCCGAGGACTGCCAGCCTCTCTTCTCTTGGAGCTGTAGGTCCCTATCCCACCCACGTCCCCCCTCAACACCTCTTTACTTCGGGCCCTTTCCTCTGTTCAGTGGTGCCTGGCCTGGCTCACTGGGCACCCAGCATCTTCCACACCTCTGGTTAGAGCCCCATCCTCCAAGCAGACTGTGGTAACTGAGATCCTCCTGGGCTTTGATGATCCTGCCAGATAGTGAACCGAATCCTAAGCAGAAAACGGGTATTGAGCTCAGTCTCTCTCTGCCCCGGCAGGAGTTGGGTGTATGAGAGAAAAATCGTCAAGAGAGCCTTGGGCACACCCAGGCCATATTCCCTAAATGTGTGGTATCGGGTACAAGTCTGCCAGGGCTATATCTTCTTGCCAGAGTCTGGAGTTTGCTTCATTGCACTGCCTCTGTGGAGTGTGAGGAAAAGGTCTAAGTGGCAGGTGTTTTTGCCGTGAGCACGAAACAGTGTCAGCACGCCCGACTCACAAAAGCACACCGTGTATAGATATCCTGGGGGGTGGGGTGCGGCTGGGGGGAGAAGAGCTTGGTTATAAGATCCGATCTTTCCCAAGCATCAGCAGTGGCCCACGTATGGCTCTGACCTCACGAGCGTCCCTTGAGGTGACCCTCTTTGTCCCCATTTTACAGAAGACTAAGGTACAAGAGATTAGTACTGAAGGCAGTAACAACACTGAGGGAGCCCAGACCTCACTGGCTCAATAACCTGCCCTGCCACGTGGCCAAGGCTGAGGTGTGTATACGAGAGGCTTCTGCAATATTCTAAAGGCTGACTGCAGATCTCTGTCTTAGCCCATGCTCCAAGCTCCCTTCCCACCACACTGTCTGTCAGACTACCACACCCTTTAACTCTGACCTGTTTGACTGATAAAGAGAAGAACTGGGGCTGGACAGCCCAGGAAGCAGCAAATGCCTGCTGGACCATGTACATTTTTAAAACTGGCTCCACATAGAGATCCTCAGCCAGGAAACCCCGCGTCGTGCTGGAGTCCCCCTCCCAGTCTGATGTCCCCAAGCCATCTCTCCTCTCACCCTTGGCTTCCTGGACTAGGAACTTCAGCCAGCACCCCTGAACCTCCAATGGCCTATTCTCCCATGTGCTAGCACCTCACAGAACCAGCCCCTTGATGGTGACAGCCTGTGCCCGGCTGTGACAGCCTGTGCCTACACCCCTGTACCAGGGCAGCTGGCCTGGCCAAGACTTGGCTGGCTCAGAGATGGCTGGGCCAATCTGGGCCTGGCATAACTCCACTCTGGCCTCACTCTCCATCCTAGGCCTTCTAGAACATGTCATGGAGCAGATGGTGAGGGAAGGTGACTGACCTCTGAACTTGAAAGCACATCTTGTGGCTGCTCTCAGCCATCCGGAGAGTGCCACAGGGGGAGGGTCTCAGTTACTGCCTCCCCTGGGCCCAGCACAATGCCTGGCCCATGGTCACTGAGCACGGTGATGGGGTTGGATGTGGTAGCATATTACTGTGATCCCAGTGTCTGAGTGTCCTGTATGGGAGGATTATGGGTTGAAGGCATACACACACACACACACACACACACACACACACACTCTCTCTCTTTCTCTCTCTCTCTCACACACACACTCACACATACACACATAATCACACATACATGTACTCGCACATACACTTTCACACATACATACATACATACACATGCACTCATACATGCACACGTATTCACACACACATATACTCACACACACTCATACACAGACACACATATACTCACACACATGTGCACTCACACACACATGCACTCATACATACATACTACTCACACACATATACTCACACACACATACGCATGCACTCATACATACACACATACACACATATACTCACACACAAATGCACTTATACACACATACTCACACACAGAGACACACACGCTCACAAATGCACACACTCATGAATGCAAGGCATGTAGATTCTGGCTGCCTCACGTTCATGGAAGCAGAAAGCTCCAACCTTTACTCCAGACTTACATGTGGGCTCTTCCTAGTTTTCCCAGGATGATGGGGCTCAACCTATCTGATGACAATGATTGACGTACAGTTCATCCCAGGAGAAACATCCTATCTTCCTGGTCCCACACACATCTCCTCCAAAGCCTCCTCCGAGGTCTTAGTCCCTAAAGGATACCCAGAGCATGTACGGCAGGCCGATGGGTGATAAAAATCCTAGATTAAAGTTTAATGTATGCAGTGGGATTGGGTTATCCCTAATCTACAGACCTCACCAGAAAGACAACACAACAGCTTGACCACTCCATGGCGGAGGTGACCGCTGTGGCTTCATCCCTGCCTTGCTCTGGTGCGCTGAGGATAAATGCCCACTGCCCGAGCTCCCCCCAGCCCAGCCATTGTGCTGGAACTGGGAGCTGCTGGCTGGCTGGTTGGCAAAGGGCGTGAGCCACTGATGAGCCGCTTCTCCATGCCCAGATATGAGCTCACGATTCCCCAGTCTCAGGGACGATGTCCAAGTTCCTCATCCAGGGAGCCTCCTGGGAAGCCAAGAGCAGGAAGTGTAAACCAGAGGAGATGGGGGCAGGAGAAGGGGCATCTAGAGCCACCCTGTCCCCACCCCCTCCACAGTAGACCGATACAGGTCCAGAGGGCTTTGAGGTGCTACAGCCTTGATGGCCAGTACAGGTGTAGCCACAGAACCACTCTGCAATGCTCACATAATCCCCATTCTGCTGATGGGAAAATTGAGGCTCCATCAGGAAGGATAACTTGTCTAAGCCCACAGAGCTGTAAAAAGATGAGGTCAGGGGGCCAAAAAGAAAACTCAGTGATTAAGAATGTGCACTGTTCTTTCAAGGGCCTGAGTTAGGGTCCCAGTGTTGAGCTCCAGGGGGGTCTGACACCATCTTCCAGCATGCGTGAGCACCTGCATTCACATGCACATACCCACACAAGGACACATAGTTAAAAATAAAATCGATCTTTATGAAAACAAAGATGCAGGCAGTATTACCAACATCGGTTTTGCAATCCTCGGGTGGGTGGGCTTCAAACTGAGCCAGCACCTCCCTGTGCTGTGGACTGTGCCCCACTGGAGACCTTGGTGTGCTTGTGGGGGGGGCAAATATACCATTTGCTGTGCTGACCCACAAAGTGCCAAAGACCTTCCTTCCAGCCCGGTCAGGTTATACACTGAGCTCCATGGTGAGTACGAGTGTATGCTCATGTGTGTCTGGGTGTCCACTGGCTCCTGGAGGCGTGTGGCCACAACCGTTCTCAATGAGTTGAACGCGACTCACAAGCGACATATATTACGTGCTGGCCACTTTGCTGACTGTGGTGCTTCTAAAGACGGACAGACTACAGCCTGCCCTCTTAGGGGACTGAGACTCTTCCACTGGTGACAAACAGTTCCACGGGCAGGAGCTGTTGGTGATCAAGGGCTGAATTCTGTATTCAGCCTGGGATATCTTGGGCGCTTCCAGGCAGGTGAGGTGTGAACATCGCTCTACAGGGTGAGGACACCTGACTTAGAGAGAAATGCTTTGGGGTGTGGGGGAGGGGTGCTGTGGATGACGGGGGCGGGGGGAGAGGGGGGAGGGGGGATCTAGAGATGACAAATGTCTGCGCCCTAGTACAGAACTAACAGTAGCAAGAACTGGGGTGGGCAATTGGGGGTTGACAGCCGGACACACCTCCCAACAAGAAGCAGAGACTGTGAGGCCGGAGTCACATGAGGAAGGAGTGCCTTTGCTCTGGACCCTTACCCCTGCCGCACAGCCCTGGCAGGCCCCAGGCACTCTCCCCCTTGCCTTTTGGTTGCTGGAAGCAGGAAAGGTGGCGGGAACCCAGGTGGCAGAGGGCCGGAGGGCTTTTATGAAGAGTGGGGTGGGAGGGAGGTGAGACCCATCCTGAGCCAACTGGGGAGACTGAGTCTACTCAGTCTTCCTTCTCAGCCCACGGGGCGGGCTCCTGACTCTGCTGTCTCAGGAAGCCCCAGAGGGCCAGAGCTGAAGGACCTGAAAGAGCAGTTTCTCAGAGGACCCAGATGTAGATAGCGGGGCTGCAGAGCTAGTTAGTGGGGACAAACCTGCCTGGCCCTGGGCCTTCTGCAGCCGCGATAACAGCAGGGTGGACAGGGTGGGCTGTGTGACTCTGCGGCCAGGTGCTCTGACCCTGTGACAGCTCTGAGAGGGAGGAATGGGCTGTGGTGACCAGGCTCACCCCAACACCTACAAGGTCGCTTCTGGGAGTCCTTGTGTCAGGAAATCTTCTCCGGGGAGAAGTAGTCCCTGCCCTTGCCTCTCCGAACGAGGCAAGCTTCCGTCTCCCCAGCTGCTGTCCTGCTGCCTGTGACCTACCCAGACTGACTTTACCAAGTCTCTGCTATCCCAGTGTAAGAGGCTCCTCTGAGAGTTGCCTTGAGGCTTGCAGTGCAGAAAGCCGCTGGAGCACTAACCCATGTGGTGGGAGTGTGGCTGATAGGGCCAAGGTCGTGACTCCATTCAAAACACCTACGGGCCGGAGCAGAGCCAAGTCACGAGCCTTTTCTTACTTTGAGAAAATCAGCCCTGGTTCAGACTGTGCAGCTCCAGGGGGACTTAGGGGCCCCCACCTAGGTAGCTATGGGAAGAAGAGTCCTGATCCCCAGGTACCAGAGGAAGATGTCCTTAGCTCCTCGCCCAGGCAAAGGCCCCTGCTCTCTCAGGGCTCCTCCAGACTCAGAGGGATCACCAGTGCAGCCAGCTAGCGGGCAGGTGGGTTCTTGCCTGCCAATTAGTTCCACTCTCACTTCCTGATCAGCACCTGCTGGCGGGAGGGAGGGGCGCCAGGCAGAGCCAGACTCCCAGGGGGAACCGGGAGGGAGGCGCTCGGCCCTGGAAGAGCTCCACGGTAATAGCCAAGCCCTTCCTCTGGGACCTGAGGAAGAAGAGTTGAACGCAACTCACAAGCGACATATATTTCGTGCTGGCCACTTTGCTGACTGTGGTGCTCTAAAGACGGACAGACTACAGCCTGCCCTCTTGGGGGACTGAGACTCTCCACAGCCCAGGCAGGAAAGCAAGTTCCTAACCAGATGTGCCTGCAGCTGGGAGGGCAGGGACGCTCAGCGCCCTCATCCTGTCTCCTCAGGTGCCGCTCAGTCTCCAGTTGACTCTCCCCGGAGCCGGCCTGTGGCTCCTCTCTTCTGGACTCTGCCTCAGTCTGAAACAGCCACCATGAGGACACCCGCCAGGGAAAAGCCAAGCCTGCCGCTGCTGGTGCTGGCCACAGCATCCCTGGTCTCCTCTCCAGGTAAGAGCGGCTGATTATAGGGTTAAGTCATTACAGCCACTTAGGTAGCAATTCCTCCGCATGGCTGGGGCCATTTCCTTGCTGAATTCTTCCCATACACGGGTCTTGCCTTACTTTGAAGTTGGGAGGAGAGGAAAGGAATCTTTACTAGGTTGAAAATAAAGAAAAACGTGATCCAGAGAGGTTGAGTGGTTGACCCCCGTGTCGCACAGCATGACGTGGCACAGCTAGATCTCCATGCTATCCATTGGAGACTTGACCTCCAGAACTTCTCTGCACAGTGTGGTAGGCATCACCACGTGTGACCCCTGAGCTAAGATGTGATTCACACCCAAGGGAACAGTAGCTACTCCCATAGAATGCCGAGGGGCTTCCTTGAGGGAACCTGGATGGGTCGGCTAGAGGGCAACCTGATGAGGCAGAGCGGGGATGCTGACAGAGGTCTCCAAGGTACGCTCCATGCTCAGACCAGAGGTGGGAAGCAGCTGCCAGCCAGAAGGCAGAGAAGGGAGCAAACAGAGCCGGAGAGTTCCTCCTGCCTCGCAGCCGGGTATCTCCAAAGCTTGCTGCTGAGGGGCCAGCGGGCTTCTGTTTAGCTGGGCCTGGGTCCCAAATCCAAATCAACAGGAGCCCCCTTTTTCCCCCAAAGAGCTCCAAGGGAGAAGGAGCACCCACCCCGCATCCCTGGAGTTTAGGCCACACCTTTTGCCCACGACTGTTCAAGACACAGCCATACCTGTCACTGCTGGTGTGCTCCGAAGCTCTTGCCAGGTCCCTGCTGCTCTGAGTTCCCCTGTACCCACGGTGCTGCATGGTGGCTGCTGAGAATTGGCTCTAACTCCCACACCTCGGTCCTGGTATCTGCACCAGACTGGAGGAACGCTGGGGTGGGAGGCTCTGACTGCAGAGAGAGATATCGTCTACTGTAGGGAGAGAGGGAGAGGCTGACTCTAGACGCCCCTCCTCCTGCCTCCATCTCTCCGGTATCCACTTCCTGCTCTTGACTCCCGTCGAGAAAGGCCAGAGGACAGGGTCCTCAGCAACCCCTCTCTTGGGAAAACTCCTTTTGGAAGCAAGAAGTGTGAGCACCCCTCGGAGAACTCTAACCCAAACGGGTCAGAAGGTCACTGGCAAAGGCCAGGACCTGGGCTGCTCTCTCCCACTGTGACCCGATTCTAGCTCTGCTCCTTCCTGAGACCTGGAAGGTGCTTCTCTGATCTTGGCTTGCTCACCTGATCCTAGCCTAGATCTCTGGACCGCTCGCACCCCAGGGCAAGGAGAGGCACAGCATCTGCCTCACATAGCATCTCTCTGGCTTCTTTCTCCCTCTGCGATGTCTCATGTCTTTTCGGGGGGAAAAGATGGTCCCCCAAACCTGACGTCAGACATCGTAGGCACTATGGTTAAAAATGTCAGCTGCAGGGTGAGGCTTGGATGAGGGTAGACCTTCTCCTTTGCTTTGAGGTGCAGAAAGTTATTAAACTTTCCTAAGGGTCAAGTTCCGTGTCGGAGAGGTAAGAAGCACCTCGCTTCTTAGAGCGCTTTGAGAAAGAATTTGGAGTGTGGTATCAGGTAGCCATAGATGCACAATTCTTATCATGACTTAATTACCATCAACGAGCAGAGCTGCTTACGAGTACAAGCAAACGGAGGCGGGGGTGGGGTGGGGTCGGGGGTGGGGGTGTGTGGGGGTGGGGGTGGTGGTGGTGGTGGTGGACCGCCGGCAGCTGGGCCTGCCCGGTGTAGTCATGTGTGCAGATGCATATCTGGCCATTTGATTAGCTTAGGGAGAGACATCTGTATATGAACAAACATGTGATACGAGAACATTGTAAGCTCATGTGCGGGTGAGACATGATCTTACACGTGCACGTGTGGGTATTGGGGTGAGCGTGAGGGGGTGCACGTGGCTGAGTGTAGAAGAAAAAGCTTTTTCAAGATGAAAGACAGTCTTAAAGTACCGGTGTGTCCAGACCCCACTCTGCCGCCTCCCACCACCCAGACCCAGCTCCTGGAAGCTGCTTTGTATAAAGTTGTTCCCAGCAGCCTCTCTATCCCTAAGCCTTCTCCTCCCTTCCATCCTCCCCCTCCCCTGTCTCCAGGTGGTCCCAGCTGGGACAGGGTCCCTTCCCTCTCCACCACCATCATTAACTCCGGATTAAGCTGGGCTTTCCAGGGGGAGAAGATGCAGTTGCTGTCAGACACCACCTCCGGGAGGCCCCAGGCAGCAGTAAAGAAGAGTGACAAGCGACTGGGGGAGGGGGGGGGGACAGCCACACAAACAGGACTCAGGGGAAGCAGGACCAGTCTGAATGTCCTGCCTCCTACCTCATTCCTCATTCAGAAGGCTGCTTAGCAGATGCCCCAAGCCCCAAGAGGCCAGAGCTGGCCCTCAGATGCAGCAGAGGGACCATGCTCCGCTCTCGCTCTCTCGGAAGAGGGCTGGCAGCTGGATGCGCCCAGAAAGAAGGCACTAATTGGTTAATGGAGTTCCCTCCTCCCATCTCTCCCCCCCCCCCCAACAAGGAAGGTCTGAAATCAGCTGCGGGAGAGATTGGAGCCAATTAGGAGGCCTGGCTCCCACCTGATCCCACAGTGGCAGAACCCCCACTGTGCCTATGCCGGTGTGAAGGGTGGGTGTGAAGGGTGTGAAGTGCGGTCCAGTCCCCTGCCTGCTGACCCTGTGCTGGTGAGACAGGACAACGGCGGCGTGTGCGAGCCAGGCCATGGCTGAGACAGGGCTGGGAAGGACACATGTGAAACCCATGTGCCAAGCAACATCACCTGCCTGACACAGATCGGGCAGTATGACCGCTGGGCCTTTCCTGAGGCGGGACACGGTTTAGAAAACTGCCACGTTCCACCCGCTAACACAGCCAACAGCCGGCTGTCCTCTACTGCCTGCCCCGAGTTGTCTAACAGCCAGTTGCTGAGTTTGCATCCTGGGCCAGGTCCTCCCTGTTTTCTACTGTTAGACTCTGTTATGGACCTGGGAAATGAATTTCTACTCTTTTCATAGGAAAACATCAGATCAATATACAGGGGGCACCTATAGCTTGCCCTATAGCTTGCAGGAGACCCAGCCCTGCCCCCAGATGAGCACTTTTTACAGAACTACACTGCCCTAGGAGTGCAGTGGACTCCAGGAACGCATAACACCCCTTGTCCCTGTTTCCCGCCCGTGGTGACTTCCCACGTGCCTCAGCTGTGTGAAGTCTCACCGAATCTTGTCCCTAAAGCACCCTGTACTGTCCGTCCTTGATTTCCTTCCCTGGACTGCAAAGCCCTTTAAAGAAAGGGACCGGGTATGTGATTCACTTTCACAGCCCAGCGCCAGGTATACAGCAAGTGCTTAATACAAGACTGTAGGTGGGTGAGTGAATATGCCAATGTAGATTGATGAGCCTGCCCAGCCTGTTTAAATTAATTTAATTACATTTAATTTTTGGTTCCTTAGACACATTCCAAACCCCCGATAGCCACAAGCGGTCCATAGCCGCCTCCTGGACAACACAGGAAAGGATGCATCCCGCTAAGTTCTGCCCTTGACCTTGGTCTTGTCTCAGACATTGAGGCTTTAGTGGTCTCCACCCCCCCACCCCCTTTCAGGATGGAGTTTTGCCCAGGGGACCCCAGCTACCTTTGGACCCATCTTTGAAGAGCAACCTGTTGGCCTGCTGTTCCCAGAGGAGTCTGCAGAAGATCAGGTGACACTGGCGTGCCGTGCCCGAGCTAGCCCTCCAGCCACCTATAGGTGAGGTCCCAGCCACGAGAGTGGGGAGGCCCCGGGCAGCCACACGGGTTTCCTTGACATTGTTCTTACCCACTGGGGCCTGAAGTCCCATCGCCGCTCTCACCCCTGCTCCAGGTGGAAGATGAACGGCACAGATATGAACCTGGAACCCGGCTCCCGTCACCAGCTCATGGGGGGCAACCTGGTCATCATGGGCCCCACCAAGGCACAGGATGCTGGTGTCTACCAGTGCCTAGCCTCCAACCCAGTCGGCACTGTGGTCAGCAAGGAAGCTGTCCTCCGCTTCGGCTGTGAGACCCATGGGAGCCAAGATGTTGGGTGTGGGTAGATGGGGCCAGGAGAAGGTTCCCAGGAAGGACAGGTGGTGGCAGCCTCGAGCCAGGCTTCCCTGCCAGCGAATGGCATGCTAGCAACGGCTTCTTTCTTCCCCGTGGAGGAGGAACTGGGGAACTGCATGCTTGAAGACGGTTGCCTGAGCCCCCGCTCTCCATCTCCAGTTCTACAGGAATTCTCCAAGGAGGAGAGAGACCCCGTGAAAACCCACGAGGGCTGGGGGGTGATGCTGCCCTGTAACCCACCTGCCCACTACCCAGGTAAGTAGGGGGATCCTGGGTTAGTGAAAGCCTGGGGGGCGGGGGCGGCGAGGATGTACCAGAAAGGACTTCTGGGTGCTAACACAAGGAGAGGAAAACCAGAACAGGAGGTGGGAAGTTTCAACTTTAAATGGCTCTGCAGTCTCCCGGCTGGACTGAGAGTGCTGACAGTACCTAGCATCTGTGAGGAGAGAGCGGAAGTCGTCTCTTCCCTGTACTCCCCGAGCCCCTGTTTAAAGCTGCAAGCGTTTGGCAGTCCCACCCAGATCGCCCGTGATCCCGGCATGCCCTCGTTTGTTTCCTCAGACTCCTTCCTTTCTAGGTCTGTCCTACCGCTGGCTCCTCAACGAGTTCCCCAACTTCATCCCGACGGATGGGCGTCACTTCGTGTCGCAGACCACAGGGAACCTGTACATCGCCCGGACCAACGCCTCGGACCTGGGCAACTACTCCTGTCTGGCCACCAGCCACATGGACTTCTCCACCAAGAGTGTCTTCAGCAAATTCGCGCAGCTCAACCTGGCTGCCGAAGGTCAGGATCTCGGGTGGCGGAGGGGGAGGGGCCCGAAAGGGCCGATAGGCTTTGGGGAGGTGCTCTTCCACCACGCCTAAGGACTGCAGCTCAGAGGACATGAGGTCCTGCTGCCAGGTCTCAGACCCTTGCCCGGCGCCCCCCCCCCCCATGGGGAAGGGAATCTTTGGAGATTTGTGAGCTTTGGAAGGCATGGGCTCTATTACAGAGCATCTCCCTGGAGTCCTTTGTGTGTGATTCACACCCCCCACTCTCTCCCCAGACCCCCGGCTCTTTGCACCCAGTATCAAAGCCCGATTCCCCCCAGAGACCTACGCACTGGTTGGTCAGCAGGTCACCCTGGAGTGCTTTGCCTTTGGGAAGTAAGTACCACAGGGACAAGAGGGTTCTGGGCCCAGGCAGGGTTTCTTTTCAAAGCCCCCTCAAGAGCGGGAGAGAGCCCAGAATGAGAGAGAAAACAAAGTCAATAGACTAACAGAGTCCTGGGTACAAACAGGCATCACCCACCCACTACCTACGAGAGACATCACACACACACACACACACACACACACACACACACACAGGGTTATAGGTATGATGGCGTGAGTCATCATGGGTCCCCCCAACAGTAAATGCCAGTCCTAAGCAGTTTGAGGAGCACTCGGGGATAGCAGCAGAAATAACAGTGTGCCGACCCCATCCCACTGGTTCAAAGCTCAGCTTCAACACTTGCTGGCTGGGAGACCTCGGGCAAAGGACCTCCCATCTCAGGCTCAGCTCCATGGCCCTGGTCACAGGGCCTGCCCTGGAGGATTGTTACAAAGATGAGATGGGTCCACGGAGACCAGGCCCTGAGAGTGGTGCTTGGCGTTTAAGCAGGTGTGGCACGGATGTTACATTAGGCGTGTCACAAATTGCAATGGAAAAGCTCGCTTCTCTTTCTTGCTTTCCCGGAAAAAGGACCCGCTAGAGCAGGGCTCCTTGTCTACTGCTATGTGGGACTTTATCCAGCTTCTGGGAAACGTGTATAAAGGAGCATTTGGCAGGGTGACATGTTGACTCCCTAGACCCAGGGGTTCCCTAGCCCATTTTAATGTACAAGTTACTAATAACTAAGGTGCCTTGGAAAAGCAGGGTGATGACACAGGTGCCCCGTAAAAGCCCGTGTTCCTATTCTTGCTTGTGCCCTCTTCCCGTCTGTCCCCTCCCACACGGGAGTCCCCTTGGCCTTGTCCGGTGCTGCAGGAGGGCCTGCGGGTGTGAGCCTGGGCTCTGGGGACACAGGAGGAGCATGCTCAGCTCTGCTCACCCCCTCTGCCTCCGTCTCCCCTGTCAGCCCTGTTCCCAGGATCAAGTGGCGCAAAGTGGACGGGTCCCTGTCCCCTCAGTGGACCACAGCAGAGCCCACCCTGCAGATCCCCAGCGTGAGCTTTGAAGATGAGGGGACCTATGAATGTGAGGCAGAGAACTCCAAGGGCCGTGACACCGTCCAGGGGCGCATCATTGTGCAAGGTACAGAGACACCTCCCTCTTCCCTGAGAAAAATCCAGCACAAAATCCAGCACAAAGAGACTGGGAGGGCCTCCTGCTCCAGCCTTCCGACCCTTGCCAGGCCTACTAAGCATGTCTGGAGAGGCCATCTCAGAGCTCAGCAGGGGCCAAACGAAAAGCACACAAGTCTTTGAAAAGATTTAGTTGCTAAAGCAGCCGCTGGCACAGCCATAGAGTGCCAGCTTCCCTGCCCCCACTGCTTTGTCCTCTCCAGCCCAGAATACCAACAGCGCCCTCTGCTGTCACTTACAAATACTGCAGCCTTATAATTTCCTATTTTTTCCTCTCTCTCCACCCCGCCCACAGCTCAGCCCGAGTGGCTAAAGGTGATCTCAGACACAGAAGCCGACATTGGCTCCAACTTACGCTGGGGCTGTGCAGCTGCAGGCAAACCCCGGCCCATGGTGCGCTGGCTGAGAAACGGGGAGCCTCTGGCCTCCCAGGTAGGAAACCAAGACTTCCTCCCACACGACCACCCGCTTCTGCTGCCTGGCCCTCTTACCCTGCTGGGCCAACCAAAGGGTCTTGGGAAGTTCTGGTGCTTCTTCTCACAGAGAGACACGTGGCCATGGGTGGGTCACCTGTGTAGCATTACAGAGATCTGGGATCCCACCATCAACCAGGGATGTAATTTTAATCCAGCCTCCCGGAGACCTGAAGTACCAGGCAGCCTTGAAGTAGACCTATATTCATGAACCCTCATGCTGAGGGATGTTAGCTTACAGCCTCTGCAGCATGCCGCCACCACCACCACCACCACCACCATCCCCACCACCATCCCCACCACCACCATCATCATCACCACCACCCCACTACCACCACCACCATCATCACCACCACCACCCCACTACCACCACCACCCCACTACCACCACCACCATCACCGCCCCCACCACCACCCCTACCACCATCCCCACCACCACCATCATCATCACCACCACCCCACTACCACCACCACCATCATCACCACCACCACCCCACTACCACCACCACCATCATCATCACCACCACCCCACTACCACCACCACCACCACCATCACCACCATCATCACCACCACCCCACTACCACCACCACCCCACTACCACCACCACCATCACCGCCCCCACCACCACCACCATCATCACCACCACCACCACCACCACCATCATCATGACCATCCCCCCACTACCATCACCACCACCACCACCACCACCACCACCACCACCACCATCATCATCACCACCCCCCCATTACCATCACCACCACCGCCACCACCACCACCACCACCACCATCACCACCACCACCATCACCACCACCACCATCACCACCACCACCATCACCACCACCGCCTGGCCCCTTCCTGTCCTCCAACGGTCCTGATTTCCCTGCCCTGCCTTGTCTCTTCTGCACAGAACCGGGTGGAGGTCATGGCTGGGGACCTGCGATTCTCTAAGCTGAGCCTGGAGGACTCTGGCATGTACCAGTGCGTGGCAGAAAACAAACATGGCACCATCTATGCCAGTGCTGAGCTGGCTGTACAAGGTAACGGACCCAGGAGGCAGGGGACAGCCCTGGAGCATGCAGGTCGTGTCTGGTTTGGTCTGAGCTTCTGCTTCTCCACACACACACTTGCATACGCTCACGTACACACATATGTTCTCTTTGTCTCTCAATGACCCCTGAGCAGCACCGGTTTCAAGACATGAGACCGAGAGTTTTCCAAAGACATGTCTTTTCACTCGCTGCAGTGAAAAGATCTGGTCTGTATGTAGTCTAGCTCCTTCAGCTCTGTGGCCCGTGCCTCAGTTTCCAGACTTAAAAAAATGCTTCATCCTGTCCCTGAACACTGCTTTGAGGGGAAGTGAAATTCAAAGGGTGAAGTGTGACATTTGACAGGGACAAGGGACACCGGCCACTTGAGCTTACGAGGCATGCTCTCTCTGCTGCAAGATGGACGTTGGAAGTTTAATAAGGCTCAACAAAGGCTTACTCTTTTTATTTTTCATTTTATTTGTACAACTGCATGCATTTGTATGTGTGTCACAAGTTATAGAAGTCAGAAGAAAGTGTTGATTCTCCTGAAACTGGAGTCACAGATGGTTGTGAGCCGCCACTGGGCGCTGGAAATTAAACTCAGGTCCATGCCCTGACCCACCGAGCCATCTCTCCAGCCTCAAGACTCATCCAATTATTCAACTCAACATCTCCTGAGGAGCGCATACAGAAGTACTTAAATACTTAAAGTACTGTACAAGAAGAAGGGGAGGGACAAATTTAGACAAAACTCATTCCATCCAACCCTAAAAATACGGTATAAAAAAATCCAGTACAGCAGGGGTCCTGAGGTGAGCCAGTTAGATGGGGTGGTCAGGAAAGACTCTGAGGATGTCATGTTCAGACTGTGACCTAAAGAAGACAGACTTGTAAAAATCTGGGGGAAGTTTCAGGTAATATTATGTATGCAGACACAACGATCCTAAAGCAGGAAAGACTTGGCAACATCAAAGGGTTAAAGGGAAAGCTGAGGGGCGCGTGTGTGTGTGTGTGTGTGTGTGTGTGTGTGTGTGTGTGTGTGTAAAGATGACTCATCAGTTAAGAGCACTGGCTGCTCTTACAGAAGACTGGGCTTCCATTCCCAGTACCCACATGGTGGCTCGCAACTACCTATAATTCCAGTTCCAGAGAATCATACGCCCTCTTCTGGCCTCCTCCGGTACTGCAGGCAGGTGGTACCCAGACATACATGCAAGCAAAACACACATAAAAAGATAAACAAATCTTTAAAAGAAAAAAAGGGGGGGGGATGAAAGCAAGACAGACGGTTAGAGCGTGTGTGAGGGATGGGCGGAGCGGGATGTGATGATACAGGGTAGACGAGTTCTGGAAATGTTGCTGCCACTTGACAAGTTGGTCTCCAGAGACCAGATGCTTAGCACATGGCCGGCTGACATCTTAACGGAGGTGAATGAGTACCCGCTCTCCTGCAGCTCTGGCCCCCGACTTCAGGCAGAACCCTGTGAGGCGGCTGATCCCTGCAGCCCGAGGGGGAGAGATCAGCATCCCGTGCCAGCCTCGCGCGGCTCCGAAAGCCACGATACTTTGGAGCAAGGGTACTGAGATTCTGGGGAACAGTACCAGGTAGGTTCTGCGTGCCACAGCTGAGATGGCTTCTTGGAAGCCAATCCCCTTCCAGTGGCCACGGTGTGTCCCTCAGTTGACTAGATCTTTTCCGTCCTTGCTGCAGAGTGACTGTCACTTTGGATGGCACCTTGATTATCAGAAACATCAGTCGGTCGGATGAGGGCAAATACACCTGCTTTGCTGAGAATTTCATGGGCAAAGCCAACAGCACCGGGATCCTGTCCGTGCGGGGTAAGGACTGAGGTCTGTTCAGACGGGCGGCCCGCGGCTGGGATGCTGTCCTGCCAACCGTCTGTGCTTGGATCCCTGGACTTCTGCTTTCAAGGCTGCCTCAGATCTCGGCTTCTCTTGGGACCCGCCCTGGCCAGCCTCCGGAATCTGGCTGCTCGTGAATATGCATCTCTTCACGGGGTCCAGGTGCAGAGCCTCTCTCCTTCCTGGGGTTTTTCCATCACAGGGCCTTGTTTTCTTGCTGTTTTGCTGTGTAGACGCAACCAAGATCACTCTAGCTCCTTCGAGCGCTGACATCAATGTGGGCGATAACCTGACCCTACAGTGCCACGCCTCGCACGACCCCACCATGGACCTCACGTTCACCTGGACCCTGGATGATTTCCCTATCGACTTTGACAAGCTTGGAGGTCACTACCGGAGAGCCAGTGCGGTAGGCCACATAATTCTCCCTCCAGATAAGGCGAGGGACCTGAGACGGCCTCGGCCATTATCTCGGCCATGCCGAGAAAGCTCATCTTAGTTCCCACAGCCACCTTTCCGGCACCCATCCAGGGACCATCTTCTAAGTTAGAATCGAGCTTTAGCATTCCAAGTGTCCCAGGAGATTCTCTCCACCAATGTCCCTCTCCCCCAGAGCAAATGCCATCATTAACTTGACTCATGAAGGCTGTCTTATGTGCCACACTTTGATGTTCAGTGGTGTCAAGTAGCCCATTTCTTCCCATTGAATAGATAGGAACACTGAGGCACAGAGGGCACGGAAGCCATGCAGCCAGGGAGTCCAGGCTCCATTTCATCTTGTGGCCTCCTATACTAGTCAGGGCTTCCACCTGACTCATACCTTGCTGTTCCCTGTGCATAGAAGGAGACCATTGGGGACCTGACTATCCTGAATGCCCAGCTACGCCATGGAGGGAAATACACATGCATGGCCCAGACAGTGGTGGATGGCGCGTCCAAGGAGGCCACAGTCCTGGTCCGAGGTAACGGGAGGCAGCCACGCCGGGTCTCAGAGAGGCTTTCTGACTCTCCTCACCTCTCCTCCCTCCCTGAAAGCTGACAGAAGCCAGAGAGATGGACACTTCTGTTTAGTGCCTGTGTAGATCTTTGGGGTCCTAAGTGAGTAGATTATTCCTTCCAAAGCCATACTCAAGAAAGAAAATGTACCCTAAACACCCAAGACTTCACCTCATGAGCTCAGGAGTTCCAGGTTCAGTGCAGGGGAAACCTGTACATCCATCCCTCTGTGGCCCACCTCTGTGAACCACCAAGTCTGAGACCCTTCGCTCCCCACTGTTCTCCTCTGTCCCTATCCTCTGACCTCCCACCTGATCCCTCCTGCCCTCTGATGCCCCATCTAGATATCGAGTCAGCCCAAGCTGAGTCTAGGGGAAAAAAAAAGGACTTAAATTGGTATCTTCCCACTTCTGACCCAGTGTGCTCTGCCTCTTGGTACAGGGCCCCCAGGCCCCCCAGGGGGTGTGGTGGTGAGAGACATTGGAGACACCACTGTGCAGCTTAGCTGGAGTCGTGGCTTCGACAATCACAGCCCCATTGCCAAGTACACGCTGCAGGCGCGGACTCCACCCTCAGGGAAATGGAAGCAGGTTCGGACCAGTAAGTATGAGGCAGTGGATCAGTTTTAATAAAGCCCCCACTGTGTGCACAGCAGAACACAGGGGTCAGAGGGTCAAGGGCTGAACCTAAGGCTTCAAAGAGAATTAAGTTTTGTTCTCTTACCTCCAGGAAGCACCTAGGCAGGCAGGGAAGAGACTTCATAGCCAGGACGATAAGGAGAGGGAGGGCTAGAGGTGGCCTCCTTGGTCTGTGCCCTCGAAGCCTTTCCTTTGAAGGATTGTTGGTAGAGAATGCCATCGGGCTCAGCATGTGTGGAGGGAGGGGCACACAGCGTTAGCAAAGGCCCTGTGGCATCAGAGCTCACTAGCTTTCCAGTCAAAGAGTGATTGAGGGCTTAGCGTATGGTTAGGAGCACAGTGGGTCTAGCACCTGCCACCATCATATGGACGCTAGCCACTGACTGCCTGGGACCTTGCAGATCCTGTGAATATCGAGGGCAATGCCGAGACTGCCCAGGTACTGGGTCTCATGCCTTGGATGGACTATGAGTTTCGGGTTTCAGCCAGCAACATCCTGGGCACTGGGGAGCCCAGCGGCCCCTCCAGCAGAATCCGCACGAAGGAAGCAGGTGAGTGTCTGGGCTTCTTAAGAGAACTCTCTCTGCAAAGGGAGCCCCAGCAGGGGGAGCCCCAGCAGGGGGAGCCCCAGAAGAGGGAGCCCCAGCAGAGGGAGCCCCAGCGGAGGAAGCAGAAACAAAATCCCAATCCGTTTACCAGGCCTGGGCTCCCTGGTCAGTAGGGGAAGATGAAAACTTAGAGACAAAGCTGCTCTTTGGACAAACTGCCCTGATCCAAAACCCCTTGCTGAAAGGCACGCCTGCAGGCAGGTCTGTAGTCACTGTTTCGGCTTAGTATTTAAAGCCAGATGAGCTGATCTGAACAAGGGAAGAAGGGTCACACCGGGAGAGCCCGATCTTGAGCCTAGGACAAGCACCCAAACTGCAGAAATCAGCTAATGAGGAAGGTGTGTCTGTGTACATGTGTACACTCACGTGGGTGTGTACACACATGTGCTGTGCAGGGGGCTAGAGAGGCAGCCAGACTCCAGGCCCTGTTTGGCTGGTCTCTGTGGAGCAGGACGGATGATGATGTACCTGTGACGCTCAGTGAACGCGCACATTTGTCAGGACCAAGGGAGAGTGTGAGGAGAGAAGCAGGAAGGGCACAGGCATGGCCTTCACCTGCCCGGAGGCGCCTGCTATGCTCTGACCATTCCCAGCGGAGGGCCCAGGGTCACGCAACAGCCTCAAGGTCAGAATCCTGTCTCCTCCTATCCAGCCAGACCTGTGCTTGTGTGTGGTGGAGGGTCTACCTCCACGCCTCCTACCTGCTCCAGGCTGACTCTCCAGGCTCTGGAATCACACAACATTTAAATCTGGCATCCATCTGGAGTAGGAAATTCCAGCAGACATGCTTTCTGACTGAACTTCTTAGGGGGATGCGGGGTGAGAGGGGTCTCTCCAGTTCTAGCTTCTCAGGCACTGATGAGCACGGACAAGCACAAGGCAAAGGGACAGTGAGGATCTTTATAAAGTCATAAGAGCGAAGATCATGTTCCAGCTGGGCTGTGCGTTACCTGTGTCAACTTTGGACAAGTTGCTCAACTGCTCTGGACCTCGGGCTTTCTGTCTTACCCTGGCCCTCTGTGAGCTGACGGAAGCCATCTTTGTGTTTTATCAGTCTTGTTTAATACTAAAGAAAGGGAGATTAAATTGAAAGAGAGGGGGAGGAGTGTGAGAGAGAGAGAGACAGAGACAAAGACAGAGACAGAGAAGAGAGAAGAGAGAGAATCAGTAAAATACCTTGGAATACCCCCCTATCAAAACGGATTGTTTTGTTGTTGTTTGCATTAACTGCCATTCGAAATTCTTAATTCCCATCAGCTGAAGTGAACTGGAGTCGGTCTCTGGTTTAGCTAAAGCCAACAGGGGTAAGGTCGACATACAAGAGTAGCCGCCCCATGCTACCTGGCCTCTCATTTGAATTCTTCCTCTTTCACCTTGACGGAGACATTATCATCATCCTGCAGAGAGTGTGATCAGGGCCTAGAAGGGTTAAGTGGCTAGGCAGAGGAAGCACAGCGAAGATGGGCATTGTTCTCAGCCTGGTCTGACTCCTGCGCTCATGCACAGGACTGTGGGAAGATAAACTAGGACATCCCACCTAAGATGACCTCCAGGCACAGGCTGGGGGATTCCCCCCACACACACTTTCTGCCCATTAATATGACCCATTTGTGTTCCTTGGCCCTTACAGTCCCCTCAGTGGCACCTTCGGGACTCAGTGGAGGGGGAGGAGCCCCTGGAGAGCTCACCATCAACTGGACTGTAAGTGCAGCGAGGGAGAAGCGGGCGGGTGTCTTGCCTCTCGGGAGTCATGCCCCTTTCCCTCCTGACATAGTTTGTCTCCAGACGCAGTGGCCGCCACAGAAAGGACCGCTGAAGTCCCACTAGGAAGCTGGCAGCTCCCCCTCCCCCTCCCCTCTCCTCCCCCCTGCATCTCTCACGAATCCTTTGAGGCCACACAGGCATCCCAGGGTCACTCCTCCGGGTGAAGACTAGGTAGAGCCAGATGGATGGGTAGGGACACACACCCATGAGCCCTGTCCCATGCCATGCTCTTGCCCTCAGCCCATGTCACGGGAGTACCAGAATGGAGACGGCTTCGGCTACCTGCTGTCCTTCCGCAGGCAAGGCAGCTCCAGTTGGCAGACCGCCCGGGTGCCTGGCGCCGATGCCCAGTACTTCGTCTACAGCAATGACAGCATCCATCCCTACACCCCCTTTGAGGTCAAGATCCGAAGCTACAATCGCCAGGGGGAGGGGCCCGAGAGCCTCACTGCCATAGTGTACTCAGCAGAGGAAGGTGGGTTGTGGGGCCTGGGGCCTGGCCCTCCTTGACTCCCTGGCACAGGGAAGGAGAAGGGACGCCATGGGAGGAGAAGCAAGCCTGGGGTGGACTTGGTGTCCCCTGGGCTTCATCCTGAGAATCGAGCTTCATCTTGGGCCCAGGGCTTGCCCCCCAAATCCTAGGCAGATGCAAAATCCTAAGCAAAGTCCTCCTGGTCAGGGTCCGTCACTCTGTGGGGTGCAGAGGTGTCTCGGCAACATATGGCCATTCTTTATTATTTTCTAGAGCCCAAGGTGGCCCCTGCCAAGGTCTGGGCCAAGGGGTCCTCATCCTCAGAGATGAACGTGAGCTGGGAGCCTGTGCTACAAGACACGAACGGCATTCTCCTGGGATATGAGGTGAGCGTCGTCTGAGGCCGGAAGGAGGCAGGGCTAGGTGGGAGCATCTGACAGCTTACTAAGCTTACTAGTCATTCCTCCTAGAATCACTGATTCCTCAGCGAGCAGTTCAAGAGGGAAGGAAGATGAAAAACTCAGGCCCAATACTGAGAGAGAGAGAGAGAGAGAGAGAGAGAGAGAGAGAGAGAGAGAGAGAGAGAGAGAAAGACCACTATCAGGCTGGGCCTCCCAGGGTTGGCTCCTGATTTTAGCACAATGGGTTAGACAGACCACTGGGAGAAGAAGCTAATTCCACTCTCAGCCCTTGATTGAAGATTATTTAAGGTCTGATATTCCACTGGTGACTGGAGTTGTGTTTACTGGACGCTGAGCATAGAGCTACTTTACAAGCACACACATGCTTCAAGAGAGCACCAGAGTGAATGAGATTTGAGCCAGCATCCGGGGCTGAAGCGTAGGAGGCAGAGGCAGCCGCAGGTCTGCAGTAGACCCTGGCGCTCCATTGGTTGGAGAATGAGCTTGCTGGACATGGCCTAAGCGGTAGGGCGGAGCTTTGGAAGGCTTAAAGATGGCGGTAGCCCGGGGCCTTTCTCACCTCTGCTCATCTGCCCACTCGTCTCCTACTTTTTTCCTCCCATATCCTGGACCCCTTCCTTGGAATACCCACAGAAGCAGGGACTCACAGTCACATGACCATGCTTTCTAGGTCACCTGACCTAGTGTGCAGGTTATCTAATCAGAGGGACCAGCCTGAGTAGCGGAGAAGCACAGAGACTGTATAGCCAAAAGCTTTGCCATGCACTTTAACCTATCCTGGGCCCTCGTAGATTCGCTACTGGAAGGCCGGGGACAAAGAAGCGGCCGCTGACCGAGTGAGAACCGCGGGGCTGGACTCCAGCGCTCAAGTCACCGGCCTGCACCCCAACACGAAGTACCACGTAACGGTGAGGGCCTACAACCGGGCTGGCACCGGACCAGCCAGCCCGCCAGCCGATGCCATGACCACGAAGCCCCGTGAGTACCAGGGCAGAGGAGGGGCATGTGGGGAGGGACGGTTCCTGCCACATGGGTGGGCACCAGAAAGGGGCTGGCTGGTGGTAAAGGATAGCCGTGGAAGCATATGCCAGGGTCTCCAATCCCTCCCCCCACTTCCCCTGACAGCACCACGGCGGCCTCCTGGCAACATCTCCTGGACTTTCTCAAGCTCCAGTCTCAGCCTTAAGTGGGACCCTGTGGTTCCTCTCCGAAATGAATCTACAGTCACTGGCTACAAGGTGAGAAAGGGCACACAGGCATGCCATGAGGAGAAATGGCTCCCGTCTGTCTGGTGGTCACAGGGACATGCAATCCCTAGCCGTGTGGCATCTGGGGCTAGGAGTGACATGAAGCACAGGGGCTCTGGGCTGTTCATGGTAGAGACTATAAAAACATGTACATGGCCCAGCTGCATGAAAGGCAGGGCAGGGGTGAGGCGGGGGTCTAACCAGACAGCTTAGCTGCTCGCACACTTACCTCCCACTGGGGAGAAGCTTGGCCAACGAGATCCTGAAGGAGTCAAGAGAGACCCCCTGAGGGTCCAGGAGGCTCTATCTGGAAACTTCTATCCCACAGATGCTGTATCAGAATGACTTGCACCCAACTCCTACGCTCCACCTCACCAACAAGAACTGGATAGAAATACCAGTACCTGAAGACATTGGCCACGCTCTGGTACAGATTCGAACCACTGGGCCGGGAGGGGATGGGATCCCAGCAGAAGTCCACATTGTGAGAAATGGAGGTACTGCCCCTCCCTTCCCCCTTTCTACCTAAGCCCTCAGCAGTATTGGCCCCCCAGATACCGGTCAAGGGATTGTCCCCAAGAAACAACTCTAACATAGCCCCCCCCCAATGAGAAGGAAAAGACAGACAATGAATAATGCCCACACCACTGTCCCCTCCCTACCCTAGAACCACCCCAGGGTAAGGAGGGAGTACATCTCTTTTGTGGAATGCACCGGGCTGGGACCAAGAGCAAAGGCCAGTGCTTCATGATTAAGGCCAAGGACACCACTAGTCTTCAGTTCTTAAGGCCTCTGTATGACTTTCCTCGGGAGGCCTCTGGGTTCTTCTGTAAGGGTGGGGCCGGGAGGCTCACTCAGCCGCACACCTCTCGCTGCTGGTTTCAGGCACAAGCATGATGGTGGAGAGCGCAGCCGTCCGCCCTGCCCATCCTGGCCCATTGTTCTCCTGCATGGCGATACTGATGCTCGTCGGCTGTCAGAAGCTCTGATCTCAACACTGCCTGCCACACCCAAGCTGGACGCCCACCCTAGCAGACACAGCGGCTGGCCACAGCCCCCCTCCAATGCCGACACTGTGCCTGAGAGTGGTTGGCTTAGACACCTACTCCCGCCAGAACCCTTTATGTAGGAGGTAGGAGGATAGTTCTATTCTGCCACAGGATAGAACCATCCAAGGAATTTTTCTTTAAATCAAGAGGCACTGGGAAGTGACTTCCGTGATAATACTAGGCCTAATGCCTGGACCCTTTGGGGTCCTGGACAGAAGGAACAGGCCTTTGGATAGAAGGTATTTAATACATATCTTCAGATCAAGTGGATGGCCCTCTGGGACCACAAGCGGGCACTGCCATCCGAGATCAGAGTCCCAGGCCCAGCAGGAACCTGGGCAGCAGTGGGCTATCAATTTCCTTCTGTGAAGCAGAGGGACCTCTTCTAGTCCCCGATGGAGAAGCACCACAGCTGCTCCCGACGTGGCCTTCCGTGGCTCCCTGGCGATCCTGCTTGCTCGGTAGCCAAGAACAAGGCCCTGGGTTACTGGGGCTAAGAGCTCAAAAGGGTTGAGAGGCCACACCACCTGACGGAAAGGGACACCTGTCTAAGGTCCATTCACGCTCCTGGTGGCACTCCCCTCTCAGCCAGCACTGCCAACCCAAGCCTGTCACCTTCCGGATGGAATGACGGAGTGACAGGGCCACCCCAGGTGGCTATGTGACTAAAGGGCTTGTCTCGAGGAGTTGCCTTGCCTCATCAAGATGCTTCCTCCGTGGGGATGGGCAGGGGGCGGCCACCCGAACGCCGCTCTCTTCCCTTCCGCAACGCCGCAGGCTCGTGTCTGCTTCCACCTCCCATAACTGCGGGCACCGGAAACCAGCTCTCAACACAGAGTCCTGGGATGGAGAGGCATCTGACAAGGGTCAGCATCCATGTGGCCCTGCCCGCTTCCACGAATACCCTCCATCAGCTGGCCACACCCACTCCCCAAACTGCCTGGACTAACTCTCTTGAGTCCCCAGAAGGAAAAAGGGTTAATAAGGGTGGGTGGGTGGATGGGGGGAGCAACCTGCCTTGAGCTCTGGTTACCAGCGACAGACCAGACTCCAGGAGCGGAAGAAGCCTTATAGCTTGACTTATCCATACCCTGCACTTAACAGATGGGGAAATGAATGTCCAGGAAGGGTTAGGGACTTCTTAGGGTCACATGATCTGTAGGTGACAAGGCTTGGTCAAGCACCAGAGTCTCCTCCCCCACCTGTTGGGAGGCTCTGTGGAGGAGAGCGGTGTGGTGCTGAGCCACCACAGCCTGGTCTCTAGGATGGCCGAGAACTCCGGAGGATGAGCCCTCTGCTTCAAGAGGTCCTGGATGCTGAGGAGACCGACATGGAGGGCGGGGTCTGAGACACAGGCAGGTCCCAGGAGTCCATGGCCTGAGGCAGGCTTCGGCTGGGAACCCAGCCCGCAGAGCTGGCTGGAAGGAAGTGCCCCCAGGCTCTCTCACCATTTCAAGAGTCCAAAGCAAGGACAGAGTTCCCTAGCCCAGGACCCTGTGGCAGCCCAGCCTGAAAACCCCAGTGTCCGTGCCCTCGGCCCACGGGAGCAGCAGAGCGGGCGTTTCGAGAGGCGCTTGCCCTGCTGTTCCTTGAGCCGTTTCTGTAGTTTACAGTTAGAGCTCTATTTTGTTATGGGTTTTTAAACTTTAAGCCCTGCTCTGTTTTTCTGGGCGGGTTTACGTTACTATTTACCCACTACAATTTTGTAACGATGTACACGCGCATACCCTTTCCCTACCTTTTCCCTAGCTAGGGACTGCTTCCCTGGAGCTGATCAAACCCACCCTCTTCTGCCCCCAGCACCTCACATACAGGGGATCAGCCATGTGCTCACCCTCCCTTGCGTGGACCCCAGAGTTGGTCCAGCACCTCTCCTCATCCAAGCTGGCTGGGATTTGGCTCCGGCCCAGCCCTGGAAAACCCTAGCTAGCCCTAGAAAGGGGCACCTGAAAGCTTCCAAGGTTTACCTATTTCTCACTGCCTCGGGCTTCAGGAGGGGTGCTAGAGAAATGGGTATCTAGTGGCTGGGCAGGGTGAGTTGGTTTGGCGCTGAGCCTAGTTAGGGAGGCGGGAGGCTGCGACCCCTAAGCTTTTCTTCTAACAAGGTCCGTGAGAAGCAGGCGAGCTGCTGGGAGACCGGAGGAGAGGAAAGCCTTAGCCCTGAGCAGGAAGCATTTGTGGCGGGGAGGTGAAGCCGTGGCTGGCAGCTTGGGGATTTCAAGTAGAGCGTGAGCTAAGGTGTAAGGAGACTGCAGGTGACTGCAGACGTGTGAGCTTGGACATGGCAAACAAAAGCCTCTTGCTGAGGAAACGTGGACCTTGACTGGCTTGGGCGGGAGGGCTAGATCAAATGGCTTCTCAGAGTCCCTTCCTGGCCAAGGGCCCTCTTGACTTCTGTACAGGCTGGTGAAGCTGTTGGACTGGCCCCTGCTGTGGTCCTGACAGATTTCATCCATTCACGATAGAGGGGAAAGGGACAGCCACAAGCAGGCATTCTGTCTAGGCGCAACAGGCAGGAAATGGCCCGAGGGTAGGGACAACGCTGCCAATAAACAACTCTTGAGGGACTGGGAGGTGCCCTCTGCTCTGTCCATACAAGGACCCAGGCCACCCGCGCTGAGCTCTTTGCTCTTTGCCATCTGATGGTACAAATGAGTGGTTCTCGCCATCCAGGGCAGCAGGTGGCCCAGAAGAGGAGGGGAGTCGGGAGGCGATGGGGCAGGGACGAGAAGCTGAACCTGGAACAGGAGAGAATGAAGCAAAGATGAGGGACGCCTTCAGGAATACGGGAGGGGCTCCTTTGGGGGTAACCTTTGACATATTTCCAGTGTTCTTTCGGAACTTGGTTGGGTGGAGTCCTGACTTGAGGAGGGGGAGAGGCACCGCCCACAGCTCACTTAAAAGCCATCAGCGGGAATGATCCCCAGAACAGTCCTTACAAAGCAGTAGTGCCTTCCCCATGCCATCAGAGCTCAGTGTGGCGAGCCAAGCTACCCTTCCCTCACACCCTTCCCTGCGACAGAGGCACCTTTCCTTCTAGTTGTCCAATAGCCAACAGGGCGCCTGCAAGCCAGGGGGACAGTGGTGTCCTCACACCTGTTCGAGTAGCTGAGACCATAGCTTGCTGGGGAGTCTCCAAGTGGAAGAAAGAGGGACCCTGAAGGACTTCACGAAGCTCGCTGGGAAAGCGCTGGCAGTTAGGGGTGGAGTGCGCTTCTTGAACCTGTATATGTGGTCCCAGGCTTTGGGAAAGCAGGGCACGAAAGAGGGAGGGAGGGAGAGACACACACACACACACACACACACAGAGAAAGAGAGAGAGAGAGAGAGAGAGAGAGAGAGAGAGAGAGAGAGAAGAAGGAGGAGGAGGAGGAGGAGGAGGAGGATCAAACAGCTCTGTCCAGAGAGAGGCCCAGGGCCCTTCGTTTCTTTAGAGGAGACTCGACCTGCCTTGGCACCAGATACCTCCAACTTAGCTCCCCGGCGGAGCCCGCCATAGCTCTGAGCTCAGGGCTCCACGGGACCACCGATGACCGTTCTCGTTTAAACGCAGTCCCTCCGCCCCAGCCCACTGTGCGCTCTTGCGGTAGTTAATTGACTCTGGTAGCAAGCCGTTCTTAAATAAAGATGTTTCCTCCACCTGCTGCGGCAGCTGGCGGCAGCTGCGCGTCTCTCCTCATTAGAGCCTGCCTCCTGGGCCGGCGCTTCAGCTGGCACAGCCACCGCCGACTCTGCGGGAGCTGCGCGCGCGCACAGTCCGTGCTGCTTCCTCCAACCAGAGGGGAAAGGCAGGCCGGGAGACTAGCAGGCAGGCAGAGGCCAGGCCCTGCTGGCATCCTGTGCAGGTTTCACCCAATGGTGGTCAACGTGCTAGGGGCGGGGCGAGGGGTGGAGCCATTTCCAGTTTTCCTCTGATTTCAATACACTTCAAGTGTTGACTCCCTGGTCCCAAAGGAGAGTCCCCCCCAACCCCACCATGAAAAGATTAATGTCCCCAACTGGTAAGGAGGTGACCGTCACCTCTGCTGTTCAATCAGGGTGGCACAACGTGGTGGGACTCCTAGTCAGTTTCCAGCCTGGACACGCTCCTCCGATCAGATTTCCAGTACAGGTAAGCACGCACAGGGATAGCTCACGTGCAGGCAGTCCAAGTTTGGTTTTTCAGTGTCAACTAGGTAGGACACATGTTGTGTACTAGTTTGTTGTGTGTGTGTTTGGTATTGTTTTTTTGTTTTGTTTTTGTTTTTTGTTTCGGAAGGCAAGGACGGAGAATGGAGGACTTTCTCTCAGGAAGTCTCAGCTTTCTGACCAGAGCCCTTCCAGCATGCCAGGTCGTCCACACAGACTTTAATCTTTAGTCAGCGTTCACCTTCCCAGGGCGGTTATACACACAAGATTCAGGGAGCCGAACTGAGGGCGGCTTGCTGCTGAAACCAGAGTCATGCAGATCCTGGGCGGGATCTCGCAAAGCCGCCATGGCTGCTCGTGAGCTCACTCCGTAGCCTAGACTAGCCTTGAACTACTCTGCCTCAGTCTCCCGAATAGCTGGGATTACAGGAATAGGCCACCCGGATCAGTCAGAACTGCGCGGTTGTCTTTACAAAGCCCATCTGAAGGCCTTTTTTTTTTTTTTTCTCCTCTTCACTCAATTGCTCCAAATCCTGAGTCAAAATTCAAAGGGCCCAAGACACAGTAGGGCGGCCATGAACAAGAGCCACCCACCTTGGGCTTGACTATTGGTCTGCAAGAGAATGCTGGCAAAGTGTTAAATGTTTGGTCCCAGGTGGTTCCCATTGACAAAATGTGAAGCAGTAGCCTGCAACAGTGTTACCAAGTTTCTTCCACACGGACAGAATCCATCACGGAGCCCTTGACCATGAGTTATCCCTGAATGTTTTGGCAGACTACCTAGGATTGACATAACAGGCCCCAAACCCAACACTTCAGTTTACAAAGCAGCTTACCTCAGGGGATCTCCCTGGGCCTCCCCCAGACACCTGCGTCAGAAATGAGGCTGTGACAGGCAGGGGCAGCACCTCAGCCTCCTGGTGTGACACAGGAAGTCTGCATCTACGCAGGGCTCTTCTCAGTGTTGAACGGCCATTCCTCATGAGCCCAATCACAACAAGGACATGGCAACGTGCAGGTCCGGGGACAGTCGCTGAGACAATGGACAGGCCTGACTCGTCAGTGCATCAATGCCATGAGAAACACGAAGGACTTGCTAAGAGACCAAAGAGGGAAACACCAAATGGAGCACACGAATCTTTGACACTGGATGAAGATTATGCTAAAAAGCTTTAGGGGTTTTAAAAATGGAAACCTGGACAGAAGCCAGATGTAAGACTGGCAACTGGTGGTCTTCTTGGGTGTGATAAAGGCACACGTCTATGGAGGAGAAAGCGCAGCTGCACATCTCTAATCCTGGCACGGGGGAGGCAGACAGGTGGATTCCTACGGCTCACTGGCCAGGCAGCCTATGATGTTCTATGTCCCAGCAAAAGACCCTGTCTCAAACAACACCCCCTTCCCCAGTGGATGTCACCTGAGGAACAACCACCCAGGTTGACCTCAGGCCCGATTTCCACACCCATGCATTCACTATTGCGTGTGTGTGTCTGTTGCTGTACACACACACACACACACACACACACACACACGAGTAATGTTTCTGCCTAGTTATCAAATGATTCTATAACATCAACATACATCCAGAAGCATTCTTGTGATTAATCTGGATGTGGAGGCTGGGTGGTGTGGTGGTGTGAGAGAGAGTCTCCAGCATCTGAATATCTGGTTCCTAGTCTGGTGACTGTTCGGGTAGGATAGGTGAGACCTTGCTGGAGGAAGTTATGCCACTGGGGTTGGACTCTGGCGTTTATCCCCCTCTGCCTCCTGCTTTAGACTTGAGAAATGAGCTCCCAGCCAGTGTTTCAGCCCTCTGCCACCAGCTACCTCTGCCATCATCTGCCGTCTGACCCTGTCCCCTAGAATTGTAAACCCCAAATAAACTTCTATGATGCTTTTCTCCTGTTTGATCACAGCAACAGAATGTAACTAATCTAGAGATCACCAAACCTTTTAAAAAGAAAAAAGAAAACACTAGTCATCATTTGGTTATAATTTGGACTGAATTAGCATCTCTGGGTTAGTTTTCAAAGCCATGCAGGCGCTTGTGGCACAGCTAAGGAAGAGGCGCACGGGACCTCCGGATCCTGGCACTCCTGGAGCTACAGAAAGGGAAGGAGAAATGTCCCCCTGCTCTCAGCTGGTGCCCAGGAGCCTTCTCCCGATGGGTTCCATAATCCAATTACCTCAGACTCTCCAGGAATGATCCTTGAGGGGCTTAAGACTGGGTTTCCTCAAGAGAAATGAAGGCAGCGGTCCTCCTTTGGGGACGTCAGTGGCTGTAAGACACCGGTACACTTGACCTTTCCAGGAACACAAACCCCAGGAACAGATAATACAAAACAGGAGGAGCGTAGGAAAGGCTGCCAGAACCAGTGTTTTGCAGGACATTCAATTTAATACTCAACCCAGAGGGCTACCGAAGGGGGACGGAGAGGGCAGAGAGCCTATTAACACTTGAGACTGTCTATCAACTGACACCGACGTCATCGCTAATAACCCTTCCAACACAGAGCCATATCAAGCAATCTGTTCAGTGCACATTCTAGAAAACCCAAGGAAAACGAGAGCCAGGACAACTATGGGGTAATTTTTACATGTGAGAAATTTTATATAAAATAACCAAGGGTTAGGCTGCAATACTGTGAATTTTTATTGAACAAAAATAAAGTTTCCCAAAATGAAAGGCTGCAATTAGTACATTCTGGTCCATACACACTGTTCAGAGAAGTGGAGTCGGGGGTGAGCGACACACACACACACACACACACACACACACACACACACTGGGAAGGGCGGCATCAAAACAAGTTTGGAAGCCAGCCCTCTCCTTAGGAACAGAAGCAAAGCCTGCAGTGGGTCTCCTGAGCATCCAGTATCAAGGAAAGCTGATACAGAGGTGGATGCTGCCCTGAACTACCACAAGGGTGCATCTCCCCAGCCTCCTAGCCAAGCCCGGATCAGAGCCCTCTCTTGCCACTTCACCATCAGAAGCACAGGACACAAGCCAGCTCAGCCTCCCGGGAGGAAGACATGCATTATAAGGAGCCGAGACTCCCACTGTCATCATCAGTCCCTCCCAGGACCCTGTAGATAGCAAGGCTCACCAACACACCGCCAGCCACTCCAGCTGCAATCCCTACACCCAAGGCTGATGTCACTTTCCTTTGCCACACTGGGAGGTGAGGCTTAGACTCGTTGTCCAGATTAACTTCCCACCCCTCATCTATCAACTTCTGATTCTCAGAAAGGGACTGTTGGAAATTTAGGTTCACTAACTTTGGAGGAAGGACCCTCAGCCCGAAATAGAGCCTCTTGACAAATTGCAAGTTTTTTAGTAGCTGCACGTCACATCGATACGTCCCGGAGTCATGCTCGTAGGCTGGCACAAATCGTAAAAAGGGGGAGTTGGCTCGGAAGGGTTTGAAAATCTCATCGTTGGTAGAGATGACGCCCCGAGCGAGCCTCCAGGAAAAGCGGAAAGCTTCCCGCCCTTTCTCCAGGATGTCGGAGCTGAGACAGTTCAGCTCAAACGTCTTCCCATGGACAATGGTGAAATGGAGCATCCCACAGATCCAGTTGGTCAAACACTCCAAACGCTGGGATTTGCAGTTCCTCATCACTCTATCAGGACCCACAACACACTCCGTCTCTTCCTTGTAGCCAAGGCCACATGTAACACTGCATGCTGTGGCATTGACAATGACTTTCCCCACAACTTCTTGTAGCTTTTCAGGGATCTCCAGTTTCTCAGGTATCGTCAACACCAAAGGCAGGTAGGTTATCGATACCAGACTCCCAAGGATTAAAACAATGGCCCCAGTCTTCATGACTCAGTATTTTACTAGCAGGCATTCCAGATGAATGTTCTATTGCACTAGAACAGATCCTCCAGCTTGGAATAGCCCTGAGCACTGAGAGATTATGATGTCAGCAAAACAGACACGTGCACAGATGTGTACAGAAGTGCGGTCCATATTCTCAGGCGAGGCCACAGGCAGGGAGACTTTTACAATATTGTCACGTGACTCTCTACGCTTGCTTGTTTAAGCCTGCCAGGGCATCTTCCCGGTGCAATTCTGGTCACCTCCTAATGAACTTAAACCCACAGGCTTGAAAAGAAAAAAAAGGAACAGACCTCAGAAGCTGAAGTGAATTTCCATGTTACCCCAGGGGTAAGTTAACTCTTTCCCTCCCAAACTGTGAGAGTTTCAAAGTCCCATGCTAAATCTGATCAAATACAAAAACCAGTCCTACAAAAGGGGTAAGGCAAGGTTGGGTTAGGATGCTAATTTGAATACCTTGAATAATTTACTACAAATATCAGGAATATTCCACATCTATTAAATATAACCACATCTATTAAGATAACTGGCTGGGTATGGTGGTGCACACCTTTGATCCCAGAACTCAGGAGGCGGAGGCAGGCGGATCTCTGTGAGTTCCAGGCCAGCCTCTTCTAGAGAGCTGAGTTCCAGGCCAGCCAGGGCTGTTACACCAAGAAACCTGTCTTGAAAAAAAACAAAAGATAACTCTGGACTGGAGTCACTTGACTCCCCAAATTTTCATTTCTCCGCCCCCTTGTCCACTTCAGGAAGGTCACTTTGAACACTGCACCTGAAGACCCCTTTCCCAGTATTAACTACCTACACATGTACAGACTTTCAAAGGAATGGAAAGCAAGGTATGGTGACAACAGCCTGGAAGAGGCAGGACTGCTGGCAAATTCAAGGCTAGCCTGGAATAAATGGGCTAACTCTGAGACTTGTCTCAAGAAAAGAGCTTCAGTGGAGTGTGGCAGTACACTTGCTGCGCATGCGTGAAGCTCGGGTTTGAGCCCCATCACCACACAAACGGGGCGTTGGCATGGCCCTTCTAGCACTCACGAGGATCACAAGTTCCAGGTCAGCTTCAGCTACACACAAGTACGAGACCGGCCGAGTTAGAGATTCTAAAAGGCACGAGTGAGAATTCGGTCCAACACACCCTTCCAAGGGAGCGAGTCGCCCTGCTCTATCAGGCCCTGGCTAGAGTGAGGATGAGTGATGCTGCCGGACTCTGTCTGCTCTCTTTACCCTGCAGCACAGAGAGCTCATTGTTTGCATCAATGACGGTTGCTATGAAACGGCTATGATGTTAAAGATGGGTTCTCAGTGACGGAACGGAGTAGTAAGCAGACATTTCTGGGAATCATTAAAACCATGCCACTCGGGTCTCTGAGACATCTTATTCTTCATGAGAAAATGACTATTCTGTATTGATGTTAAAATTACTTCATCAGTGAATAGGATTAACAAGGAAGAATTAACTACATTTAGGCCAACAAAGCTCCTTGGAAGGTTAGAACCTCTAGGGTGCACGACTGTAACCTCCCAGAATGCCCAGCGCTGTGGCCTCTTCAAAGCTTGTATGGAGTCAAAGAGTATGAAGAGTAATCCCTATGTGACTGTTTTCTTTAACATCAGCTTTTGGCTCAAATCATTTATTTCTAGTGTGTACAACGGAAGAACTCCAAACTGTCTGACCTTTCCAGATCCAAATGACTGTAGGGAAAGATCTAAAACCCACATGTACTTTCTACTGTACAAACACAAAGATGGCCGCTGGGTTTCAGACGCAGGCAGTGTTTACAAACAAGCATGTGTACTTGTGGTTTAATAAACATCCAATTTTATTTACAAAGCATTAAAGCTTTAGCAAGAAGTACCCAAGGCTAAGTTTCATCTTGTACAAAACTACAGAACATTTTAAGAAACAAAACAGAGAGCCAGGGAAGAAGACAACAAAGAGAAGAGAAGAGACATATATTACACAAGTCAAAAAATCCCAGCTGAAAGTGGACGGAAGGTTCTAGAAGCTGATGAAAAGATTCCAAAAGCATAAATAATTATTAGGAGCTGCTGCCAGAAACAATCTGGCAGGGTTTGAGCTGATTTACTCAGTAGCTCGTTAATGGAAATGGACACAGCATTAGCATCCAGATGGAGGAAATCAGGCCACCTCACACAGGGAAGGCAGAAACCCCTGCATCAGTTTGCACACCACTGCGGTGTGCTGCACAGAGACATGCCGTGGAGGTAATGTCTACAAATAAAACCGTCCTGTGAGCCACTTACCAATCACAACCATTGGTCTCACTCCCACTTGAGGAAGCAGCACAGGAGCGACACTGGAGACTTCCTGTCCGTCCCCGGTCCCCTCTACTCCACATTACAAAATTGGCCGTCTGAAGGAGCCTCCACCAACCAATAGAGATTTCACAATTAGCGTAGTATTTAAACCCCCTTTCAGTGCTGGGAGAGTAAGACCCAGGGCGGGCCAACGCTACTGCCGGAGGCGTCACTAACCCTTGGTACACTTGGTTTCCTGACTTTGGATTTTCAGAAAATTTCAAACACTTATTGTACAAATCCATTCAATTTGCTATTTTTATTAAAAGAACAGCAAATGCAGAGAGCCAGAGTGAGAAAGAGAAGGGTAAAAAGCTAAGCAACCTTTCACAGAAAGGAAGTGAGTGGAAAGACAGTAAGGGACGTGGCTCCAGGAAAGGACACACTAGGCCGGGGACAGGTTCTCCACAGGCAATGATTTAACAAATGAACCTGATCTTTGATTTGAAGTGGGCTGCTGTTGCTTTGATTGTGGGGGTGGGGTCCCATGTCAGTCCTTGCACAGTGCCCCACACCCATAAAAAAGAACCTTGTGGAGAAACACACCTTGCTTTGTTTCTAACTCTGGAAGTCAACACAGGTAAAGTAATACACAAACTACTGATGATTCTTAGCTGGAGATGGATAAAACTAATCATATCCAAAAACCATGATTATTCAAACAGATCTGATACTGGAAAACATGCACTGCAAGGGAGTCCCCTGATTCTCTAGAGCCTCCTGAGCAAAAGGTCACGGTAAGACAGAGTGATGGGGCCTTCCATCTTCCTTCCTTTCCTGCCAGTTTGAAATCTTTCGAGCACTTGCTTCTCTGCCCAACCTTTATACACAATATGGAAATACAGGAAGCATCTGGGAGGGAAAGTTATGAATGAAAGAAACAGAAAATGCATCAGTTTTCCTAGGTACTGGTAGCAAATTTTCAGAAAAGAACAAGTCACTCAAGGACATGCATTGAGGATGGACGGCAAACAGGAGATGGGAAATGACATGTCCAAAGATGTGACTTCAACAGTTAGGTGAACAAAACACGGCATTCTTCACCAGCAACACAACCTCGTGTGAAGTTGAAGTGGGTCAAATCTCCTGACGTCTTCACTCATCCTCGTTCCTGAGAGCCTATTTGGACTTATGCTTGAAAGGGAAGGCAGGGACATGTGCTCTTCTTCCATAATTCACTTCTTCATTCAAACATAAAATCCACTCCTTCACCTCCTGGGTGGGAGGCAGAGGCCTTTGTTTTCAACTAAAGCCAATCTCAGATGATTGGCCACACTGTCCAAAGGCTACCTGACGACAGAGTGAGAAGAACCAAGGGCTTCACGGTCTTCATAGCAGTTCTGAGATTGCTCCTCCTGCTAAAGAGATTAGACACCAAAAGATTTCCTTTAGTATTTCAGGCAGGCGCACATAGGCTAAGGACATCTCCCTTTGAAGAAAAATGCATAACCAACTCCCAGTCACTCTTCACTGAAGCAACCACCCACCCGTACGCCAAGTCCCTACCCAGCACTGTGTCAGCACTGTCCCAACATGTTCTAAGGGAGTGCAAACAGATGAGCTTCTTTCTACACATTTGTAAGCTGATAACCAGGCTCTCTGGCGATCACAACAGACAAAGCAAGGGGACTGGCTCTCAGTCTTCCATATGTTAGACTAATCAGTTGCTAAGATTAACAGTGAGCAAGACATCCCTGTTCAAGCCCCACTGTTCCTTAAGAGACATTCTCATCCTTCTTAGCTTGGAGGCCCAGATAAGGTGTGATGCTGCCGAGGGCTGCTGTCTGGGTTTGTTTGCAAAGTGAACAAAATCCTGAGTCCACAGATCAAATAGCCGCTTCCCCGAAGACTCCAGAGAAGCTGTCACTTCTGAGGGACATCTGTACATGGGCTGCTGTGGGGTATTAACTAAAGTGTAAAGAGAGAACAGGGTGAAGACAGCCTCCTGGGTATGACTTAAATGAGGGTTACACAATGCTTGCAGTTGTAAAATGGTGAAAATTAGTGGCATAAGTAATAAAAGGTGTCCATTTAGAAAGTTACTGTGAATGTTATTTTTAAAATGTAGTTCTAATATATAAATAAAAACTGAATAAAAACAGGCACATTTGCTGAGGACAGACTAAAATTAAGATATAAGCTTTCTATTGAATGCTGTATTGTTAAAAGTAAAACTTCATAACTTCAAGAGATACATTTGTATTTGGCACTCGCTTTTCAAATCTCCTTCAATATAAAATACAAAGAATTTCCTGAGTTGATTAAAAATGTAAGAGAACAGAATACCGTCTTCTAGACTCAGTCCACTCCCTTCGCTCCCTGACTGCTCTGGTAGGCTCCCTGACCAACTGTGTTTTCAATTACAAATTAACACAGCACTGCCAATCTAATCATTGATCATGATGGAAAAAGTGGTTTGATTACCAGTTGACATCTTTAATAATAGGCACTCCAGACAAGTAATGAGCACCTTCTACTGTCCAAAATAGTTCACGTTTCTATATCATCCCCACTCTTACAGACACCGTGCATAGTTACACAGAGGCTTACTGAGGCATTAGGCGGCAAACTAACATCAGAGCAAGCAATACTACTAGCAAGGAAGTACATAAGGAAACAGCTCTACCAGGCCTGCAGCATCTGGCTCATAGGAACAATATTTAGTTGCATTACACAGGAAATCTCCAGCAGTATAATATTAAGAAAAGTCCAGCCTAAGACTCACAGCTATTTTTGATCCATTTCAGTAGAACCTAATTCAGGATGACCAAAGAGAACATTTGGACATGATTTCCAATACTTTATCAAGTCTTAGTAGCATCCATAAATTAGTCTTTGAGTAATTATTTCTAAGAAAGAGAGGAGGAAGGACAAATGAGCAGTCAACTCGCTACTGGCATTTCTAATCAGGGCTGTGGCAAGAACTAGGTGGGTCTAGCTCCAGAGGCCGTGCACATGCTCCTCAGCAGGGCAAGCTGCAGGTGTCCGTTTCTCTAAGCAGTAGCTCCTTTGCTCACTTTGGCCTCTGACACCATCAGCAGGTCCAGGTGCAGCCACTACTGTCTGGGGTGGGGGTGGGGCACGGCGGGGCAAGATTATATTTGTGACAAACCAGTCCTTTGTGGCATCGTACTGATGAGGAACTTGAAGTCTTGGGTAACAAGGAAAACAGAGCTTGTGTTGTCACCTCAAGCTCGGAAATGGAATTAAGTAACAGAAACAGAGATCAGACAAACGGTGTCAGCAGGCCTGTCCCTGGAGAATGCCCAACCCAGGGTTACTCTTAGCAGGCTTCCATGAGAGGTAGCCTCGTGACTGCTGGCCCTCCTATGCAAACAACACTAACGAGCTATGGGACATGAAAGGATTTCAGGGAACCCAGACTCCAGATTGACAGTGGTCTATTTGCCTTCCAATTTCCCCTTAATCCTTAATCTGTTGTAACATGTAACAGATAATGGCAGTTTTTTGTTAGAGTCATTAAGGTTTACAAAATGGATTCTGTAGTAATCAGCCACTTGCACATATTAATAAACAGCTAGCATTTATCACACTGGAGCATAACACAGCTTATCCCTATAATTCTGCCTTCAAAAATTTGATACTAGGGCTGGAGAGATGGCTCAGCAGTTAAGAGCACCGACTGCTCTTCCAAAGGTCCTGAGTTCAAATCCCAGCAACCACATGGTGGCTCACAACCATCTGTAACAAGATCTGACGCCCTCTTCTGGAGTGTCTGAAGACAGCTACAGTGTACTTACATATAACAAATAAATAAATCTTTAAAAAAAAAAATTTGATACCAATGCAAAAATTATCCAGTCAAAGGGAGTTCACGCCTTTGATCCCAGCACTCAGGAGGCAGAGGCAAGTAGATCTCTGTGGGTTCGAGGCCAGCCTGGTCTACAGAATGAGTTCCAGGACAGTCAGAGCTACACAGAGAAACCTTGCCCCCTGGAGCAGCAGCAGCCCCAGGTTTGTTCAAGAACCTCCAAAACCAGCATGCTATTGAATGAAGAAGCCCTTGCTTCAATCAAAGAACCCCACACAGAAGATATGATAGCTTACGCTGAAAGTGCTATTTCTAGAATTATGTGGGACTCACAAACAAATTTACAGCCTCACAAAGTTCCAACTGTACTGGCCTGTCAGGAAATCCACAGGCAACCCTCTGAAGGTCTTGGAACCATGCCTCAAGCTCCCTGCTGAGGTTTTGCTGAAGTTTCTGCTCCTTAGCACTGTGGTATTTAGTCTATTCTGGAGATTTCCATTCAGGGAAAAAAAAAAAAAAAAATCAATGAACCAAGGCCGGAGAAGGAGAACACAGGAAGGACACAGTTACATGGAGAAGCACACGCAGCATGCAGTGAGGAGGAGCCGCAGGGCAGGAGCTGCTCTGTCCCCTAGAAACCGTACCATCCTCACCCCAGCAGGGGCAAGTTCTCAAGTCCTTCTTAAGGACAGCTGTTAAATAGTTTTTTTTTTTTGTTTTTTTTTGTTTTGTTTTTTTTGTTTTTTCGAGACAGGGTTTCTCTGTGTAGCCCTGGCTGTCCTGGAACTCACTCTGTAGACCAGGCTGGCCTCGAACTCAGAAATCCGCCTGCCTCTGCCTCCCAAGTACTGGGATTACAGGCGTGCACCACCACGCCCAGCTTCGTATAGTGGCTTCCCCTTAAGGCTACTTGCTTACCGGAAGTAATTAGGATTAAGCCAGCATGAGCGATCCTGCTCCAGAAGACACAGTTCTACCTTTAATGCCTCAGTACTTCCTGCAACCTGGAAGCTAAACTAGGTGACAGTGAATGTGTCATCTTCACAGAGACCCAAGGAGATACTCCTGCTCTATGGAGAAAAGTTGAAATGCTGGCCTGCATGAATAGGAACCTTACACACTTTGGAATTTTACTGCAAACTCTTTTTTGCTACTTAAGACAATAATACTAATGTACAGATTCAGTATTAATGAAATTTGAGGAATAATAAGCTCATTCTCCAGGACTGAAGACATTTTCCAACATTTTAATCTTGGTTCTCATTTAGACACTTAGTTACTGAGGATACTAGTGAACAATTCAACTAAAATTGAAATTTTAAATCATTCTATTATTGAGAAAGAACTTTAAAAGTCTGTAATTGTTTATCATTTTATATATATATATATATATATATATATATATATATATATATATATATATATATATACTTTTTCCTGGTGATGCAGCACCAACACAGGCAGCGCCATGCACAGGTTAGGCAAATGCTGCTCCATGGAGCCGTCCCACACATTCCCTGAGTCCTTAAAAGAATTAGGGGGGAGTCAGGCATGCTCTCACACACCTTTAACCTCAGCACTCTGGAGACAGAAGCAGGAAGATCTCTGAGTTTGAAGTCAGCCTGGTCTGTGACACGGTGAGTTCCTTTCTTTGATTTTAAAAAAGAAAAACAGCAGAAGCACGGAGACTCTGTCCTAACTTGCTCTGATTAATTTTATACATCTGGCCATATTTTAAATCATGATAAAAACAACTGGGCTTTCTGTGCCAGGAGAAGCCACTCGAGCTTCCCACTGGCTTTCCTCGTTAATCGGATGCCATGGGCTATAGAAAGACCGTCCTTGTTTGTAAGCAATCAAGTATCTATTCCCCTGTAGTCAATTACGGACCTGTAGTCTTTGCCGACTCTTTCATGACCTACACTCACAGCCTCAGGACTCAGCATGGCGGTGGAGACCGCAACGGCCATACTCACTGTGCAGGAGCACTATCAGACTCGGTGGTGCAGGGCTGCAGTACGAAAACCTCATGTCTAGAGGTTTTCCTAGAACTTAGGGGATTAATGACTGACTCTCTTTTTTCTCTGTAGAAAATAATTCCTATTTATAGGCAACAATTAACTAGTAAAAGTACAAACTGAACAAGGAATTCTGCTTTGTATTCTAGTATTTATCATATGCAACTTTTTTTTTTGAGACAGGGTTTCTCTGTGTAGCCCTGACTATCCTGGAACTCACTCTGTAGACCAGGCTGGCCTCAAACTCAGAAATCTGCCTGCCTCTGCCTCCCAAGTGCTAGGATTAATATCATATGCTCTTTTAACACACTTAAATTTTAAAGTGGATGAAAAAAACTAAATATAACCACTGACATTTCATCTAACCTGTGTCAATTAGGCATTATATTATATTAACAAAGCACTTCTGTGTGTGTGTGTGTGTGTGTGTGTGTGTATGGGACATGTGAGTCTATCCAGTGGATAGATACAGACTTTTAAGTCCCAAGGACATTTAAGTGGAGATGAGCTCTAACTTGATCATTATTTTTTAAACAAACATGAGTTAACTGGTTCACAGGTGTTTCCATTCCTTGATAAAACTCCCTCAATCGTGTATCGAGTTATGTTAGGGGCTGAAAGGGCTCAGATTGTTAAAGACTAGGCTCATAACCTAAAGGACACTTACAAGTTAAAAAGCTATACTGTGTCTTTTTTGGAATTTCCTCCTACTGTCAAATATTGGAGGAAACCTCAAAAGCCCCTTGTCTTCTTTAATATTATGGTACTGATAACAAAGTGCCTCCAGTGCTTAGGCTGGTACTGGAGGACCCTACTTCTTGGAGAGTCTCAACAGTGTGCAGATGCTGAAACTTAATAGCCAGGTGCTGTACCAAACCAGCTTGTATTTCTGGCTACTTGTCTTGGGGCAAAAATAAAAAATAAACTAAAGAAAATCTATAAATAAAAATGTAAAAACAAAACTCCAAGGGCAGATACAGACAAAAATGTATTAACTGGAGGCTCATAGCTTTTCCTATAGGGATCTAATGGAAAGTAGGCATTCTTGCCCATGAAGACACTCACATAACTCTGTATGTATCTGGCACCCATGAAATCCACTTCTGGACCTAGGCTTGGAAGCCAATGAATTAAGTCAATTCTGGTTTAGCTTGCCCTTAGCGACTTGAACTCCAGAGATTACTTGATGCTGGGGAGAGGGAAGGAAGTCAGGGAGGGAAAATCCCACTGCAGTTAAAGGAAGTCAGGAGCTGTACAAAGCAAGGCCACAAAGCAAGCCAGATGGTGCTCTCAATGTGTCCTTACCTGCCAAGGGCTGGCTGAGTTCCGCCTGCACTTTACCCTTCGTGGATCCTTCCAGAGGTAAACCTCTATCCCCTTTGTAGAGTTTCGGTTTAAATGGAGAATCTTTCTCTTTACCTTTTGATCCTTTAGGCCGGCCTGCTTGCTTCTTCTTGGATTTGCCATCCCCCTTCACACCCAGTAGTGGATGGACTTCTGCAGAGGGACAGACAGCCATGAAAGACAGTGCATACCCCCCGGGCCCTGCATCTCAACCAGACCTTTAAGTGCAAAGAGCTTTGCTTTTGTGTCCTATGGCACCACTCTATGAAAACACTGATTATTTTTAAAACTACAAAAGAATATCTACTAAATTGACATTATTTGCTAGACTAAAGGCATACAGATCTATATAGTTTATACCAAACCACAGCAGCTCTAAATTAAAAACAATTAATTAAAATACCCACTCATACTAGTTGATCCAAGCCTGAACAGGAGTGTGTGGGACACGAACACACAGCACAGGCACACAGGATCAGAAAAAATGAACAGACCGGGGCAAGAAGTCTGAGTCCACCACTTTCTGTGAGACCTTGGACGAGTCAGTCCAACTTTTCTCCTTTGCAAAGCAATAATAATAATAAACTAATTTACAGGGCAGATGAAAACATGAGCAATTATAGAAACTACACAGTGGTGCCTGGAATAAAGTATGCACATCAGAGACTGCAGCGCTGTATAATTAATAGATCTACTGTTATCTATAAGAACAAAGAATGGGCGCTGCCCAATGGTAATACCACCGCCCTTACCAAATCATTTCAACATGTACAATAAGAGCTCCCAATCCCACTGTAAAAGCAAGAGGGAGAAGGGACCATGCAGCTGTAACTGGCACTTTGCTCTTTTGGGGTGGGGGTGGGAGTTGAACAGTTTAAGAAAACAAATCCTGAAACATGTGTCCGAAAACAAAGTGTGTTATCTTAGGCAAGACACTGGAGGGCCAAATGTCCCTATTTTAAAAGTGAACACAAACTCAATCATCCCAGAACTGTAAAGCAATGTAGAAAAAGACTCATGGGAAACTCCTTTAAAGTAAAAATGCTCAAGTAGGAAATTACTTATCATTCCCAGGAGAATAACGTGATGACCGCAGACACCAGGAATAAAGAGGTGGCTCTCACCGTCATTCGGCACTCCTTGGAGCTCTATATTGGTAGTTTTAGGCTTCTTCTTTGGTGGCTGGGACCCATCTGCTGAAGACTGCCTCTTCTTCTCTGAACTAGCCCCTTCATCCATCAAGGAGGTTGGGACTGCATCCGGTGGGGGGCCATATGGGTTTTCTTCAGGGTCTTCTACCTCAGGGGCAATGGGTAAATACAATAGAGCCTTTGAATCTTCCAGCTCTTCATCACTATTTGGAACAGGATCAGACAAGGGATTGGAAAAAAGAGGAGATAGTTGCTTAAACCACAAGCCCTTTAGCCTTTCCTCTAGTGCCTACATTTAGTACACACAACAGTTACAGCTCTAGACTTTAAGAAACCTGAAATGAAGGAAAGAAACCAGGTAAGAGGACAGTGAGCTGACTAAGTTCATTCTACGGTTCGTTTTTGTGGTTTCCTTCAGGTCTTGAGACAGTCTCTCTGCATAGCCTGGCTGTCCTGGAAATCACTCTATAGACCAGGCTGCCCTCAAATTCAGGAGATCCACCTACTTCTGCTTCCTGAGTGCTGGGATTAAGGTAGGATCCACCATGCTTGGTTTTACTTCAGCTACTTAAAATCTATTCCATTTTGTCCAGCAAAGGACTGATCTCTGTTCTATGGGAAGCAGTTGGGAGTGAAGGGAGAGCCGGGAATCCGGGCAGTGCGCAGACACAAGGACAGCAGCAATCAGCCTCTGAGGCTGCTCACCTGCTACAGAAGGCAGCAATGGGGTCCACGCTGGTGACATCCACTTCCTCATCTTCAGCAGCATCAGCCCCTGGAGAGAGAATGGTGGAGAGCGTTGAAAGGAAACGGAAAACTGCTCTTTCTGTTGGGATAACCCAACAGTTCATTTCATTCAATCATTTAACAATAGGGGCTGAATCCCCACTAGATACCAACACTGGAAAGAGTGACAACCAAGAAGCTGGGAACAGCTCTTCAGTAAGTCTCAGTCTACCCAGGAAGCAGACAGACCATTTCAACATAACACAGTAAATACGACAGTAAAATAATACGCTGTGATCTTGGTGGGGAGACGAGAAGAGGGACATTTATGTGAACATCTAAGAAGGCTCACAAAACATAATCTAAGACTGCCAAAGCTATCGACAATGTTCTACATCCTTAGAGGTCTTTCTAAATCCAAGGAGACATGTAAGTTACTTAAAACCCAAAAGTGAAGAGCAGTTTTCAAGCTGAAAAGATTCAAATCTCTTTTCTTTAATCTGATTCCCTAATTCTTAGCACCATGAAGTGGCCGAGCTTTCAAAGATCTGTCCCTTAATTACAGTGCCAGCTGGGCATAGTACACACACACACATACACACACACACACACACACACACACACACACACACGCAAGTACATACACACCTACTATGTGCAAACTTCTCTGTTAAAAACCAGGAAGATAAGTCAAATCTCAAGGGAGTGGTGATGCACACATGTAATCTCAGCACTGGGGAGGCTGGTGCAGAAAGGTTAGGAGTCTGAGGTCAGGCTGTGCTACAGTAATGAGACTCTGCCTCCAAACAGCAATAAAGAAGGCCAGATCTTTATTTTCAAGGAGTTCCTATTCAGAAATCTAGAAGATGACATTAATAGTGATTATGATCATAATAATAAAAGACTTAGGGGTTCTTCTTACAAGCTGAGCATACACTAAGTGCTTTACAAGAATTATTCCATTTATCCCCTACAATGCAGAAACATGGGTGTTCCCATTATCCACCTTAGAAATGAGGCATTCAAGTATAAGTATGCCTGGTCTCAGAGCCCATGCTCTTGGCCTTTTTACTACTGATGAAGATGTAACAGACACACCGTCACCTGAGCCTGAGCACATGTCTGTGCTCTGAGTGTGGGGTAGGTACACTCTCATTTAACCTCCTGTGACTCACAGGAAATACAGATGCAGGGTCAGAGAGCTGCTAGAGCAGGTGATGCCCATGTGAGGCGGTAAGGACACACACAGTAAGACTCCTCAGACACTGTGAAAGTACAGACTTGTGAGGGAAAGGCAGCAGGTGAAACTCTGAGTACAATTACAACACAAATAAAGTCATCCATTAATTAAGGAAACCAATCATTTCCCTTTTGGAATACTCTCTGCTCCTGAGAGGCATCACCTGTTTGCTCAGGCTCACTCTTATCTTCATCCTCAATATCAAATTCTGATTCTCTTTCCTCATATTCTACATTTTCATCCAACTCTTTGAAGTCTGGTGCAAATGCACTCCAATTTTCCTATGACAAAAGAGACGAGTCACAAAACGAAAAATTAGTAACAATCTAAGTTCTGGCAATTTATCTTCAGCATGGAACAGACTAAGCATTCTAAGATTAAACCTGGGATAAGAGAATAAAATCTTAGGTATCTAAGGGTTTGCCATCTTGATGTATTTTCTATATAAACACTTCAAATTTATTAACTGCATTTCTTTCCTAAATCACAACTTCTTTTAATCTTTTCAAAATGTACCTCACAAAGGTAGTTTAAAAGTGTTCAAATAAGAAAGCAAAAGATACATTAAAAAACGTTGCAGAAAGTGTACACACATGGAAACAAAGTTGGAAACCAGCTCTGAACTAAGGACATTCCTCTGAAGTGTCTACTAACTATAATGAACTAATTAGGCTACAAGGATTGGATGCAAAATAAAGTAATTAAAGTAGTATTCAGCTTACTCTGTATGGCAGTTTTCTGATAAAAGAAATACCTAATTTCAAAGCAAATCAACCAGAAAAATACTTACTACTTGATTTTGGGCCCAAATGGACACCACTCCACTAGAAATAGAAGCTATGATGGGTCGGACTGGATGCCACTACATTGTAATTTGAGAGAGAGAAGAACTGTTGTCAGAACAGATGCCAGCCATTCTAGAGTGTCCGTGAAAGCCACGCCCCACTCAACTTACAGCCACGTCCAGCAGGAGCTCCCCCCGGGTCCCATGCAGGATCTTCACCAGGTTGCCGATGCTCTTCTCCCAGATATACAGCGCGTGCTGCCTCGCAGAGCCCGCCACTATGTACTCCCCATCCCCAGAGAAGCAACATTTTTTCCATGGAGTCCTAAAAGACAAAGCACATCCCAAAGAGAAACTGGAACAGGAGCCCAGGGAAGGTCGGTCCATGCTCTTCTGGCAACAATACCCACCTGTTCACCAAGTCCTGCAGCTTCTGCATGGGCTCAGGCTCCCCATCCCTCCCACACGTTAGAATCTCTCTGCCATCGTACACTCGGATTATCCGATCTGCTGTGTTAATCAGGAAGCAGCTGCAGACAGGAGAGGGTAGACGAGTCAGAACCCTGCCCCTGTTAGCATCTCTAGAACCCTGCCTGCCCCTGTCAGCATCTCCTAAGAATCCTGCCCCTGTCAGCATCTCCTCAGAACCCTGCCCCTGTCAGCATCTCCTCAGAACCCTGCACCTGTTAGCATCTCCTCAGAACCCTGTCCCTCTTAGCATCTCCTCAGAACCCTATCCCTGTTAGCATCTCCTCAAAACCCTGTCCCTGTCAGCATCTCCTCAGAACCCTGTCCCTGTCAGCATCTCCTCAGAACCCTGCCCCTGTCAGCATCTCCTAAGAATCCTGGCCCTGTCAGCATCTCCTAAGAACCCTGCCCCTGTCAGCATCTCCTCAGAACCCTGCCCCTGTTAGCATCTCCTCAGAACCCTGTCCCTCTTAGCATCTCCTCAGAACCCTGTCCCTGTCAGCATCTCCTCAGAACCCTGTCCCTGTCAGCATCTCCTCAGAACCCTGCCCCTGTCAGCATCTCCGCAGAACCCTGCCCCTGTCAGCATCTCCTCAGAACCCTGTCCCTGTCAGCATCTCCTCAGAACCCTGTCCCTGTCAGCATCTCCTCAGAACCCTGCCCCTGTCAGCATCTCCTCAGAACCCTGCCCCTGTCAGCATCTCCTCAGAACCCTGTCCCTGTTAGCATCTCCTCAGAACCCTGTCCCTGTCAGCATCTCTAGAACCCTGTCCCTGTTAGCATCTCCTCAGAACCCTGTCCCTGTCAGCATCTCCTCAGAACCCTGTCCCTGTTAGCATCTCCTCAGAACCCTGTCCCTGTCAGCATCTCTAGAACCCTGTCCCTGTTAGCATTTCCTCAGAACCCTGTCCCTGTCAGCATCTCCTCAAAACCCTGTCCCTGTCAGCATCTCCTCAGAACCCTGTCCCTGTCAGCATCTCCTCAGAACCCTGTCCCTGTCAGCATCTCCTCAGAACCCTGTCCCTGTCAGCATCTCTTCAGAACCCTGTCCCTGTCAGCATCTCCTCAGAACTCTGCCCCTGTCAGCATCTCCTCAGAACCCTGCCCCTGTCAGCATCTCCTCAGAACCCTGTCCTGTCAGCATCTCCTCAGAACCCTGTCCCTGTCAGCATCTCCTCAGAACCCTGCCCCTGTCAGCATCTCCTCAGAATCCTGCCCCTGTCAGCATCTCCTCAGAACCCTGTCCCTGTTAGCATCTCCTCAGAACCCTGTCCCTGTCAGCATCTCTAGAACCCTGTCCCTGTTGGCATCTCCTCAGAACCCTGTCCCTGTCAGCATCTCCTCAAAACCCTGTCCCTGTCAGCATCTCCTCAAAACCCTGTCCCTGTCAGCATCTCCTCAGAACCCTGTCCCTGTCAGCATCTCCTCAAAACCCTGTCCCTGTTAGCATCTCTAGAATCCTGTCCCTGTTAGCATCTCCTATTGCTGCTTCTCAGACCAGCTAAACTGGGAGAAACCAAGAATGTTCAAGTGCCGTGTATCTCTTCTTGTCACTCCAAACCAATAAAGTAAAAACACAAGTGCTTTACCCTGAGTACCCTGAAACCTCGTTAGCACTGTCTGCACTGACCTAAGATCTAAGCCCTCTGAACCAGCCTGCTCAATCTACATCCTATGTAATAGTCAATAATTAAATACTTCATTTATCTGGTCTGTTTCAAACACAGCATGACTATTAATGAACCAATAAGCTAAGTTTGTATTTTTTAAAATGATGTTTATTTATTTGGGACTGAGGGTGCACCTCAGTTTTAGAGTACTTGTCCAGCGTGAGGGAGACCCTGGGGTTTTATCTCTAGCACTGCTAAAAATAAGTGACATATTTAAAAATCTTTACTCAGGTCTATGTACTAGGCACTTTGATTCTAAGCAACAATACTTAAGCATCTTTCTGTAAAGGAACTGCCTGGTAACCTTCCAACAATGAAAATGTGAGCACTGGTCAGTGAGGGACATTTTAGGAACCTAAAAACCAGACAGTGAGCAATTCTAACAATTTTAATAATATTTATTAACTACATACACTGCAATAATTATTATTATGAAAAGAATAAATATTAAAATAAATTATTATTTGCATTCCATTCCTTAAAAAAAACTCTAAAGCAAATCTAAGGCCTCACTGGATGTGTTGGTTAACTCTGTACTCAGAAAGCTGAGGTAGAAGAACCACAAGACTTGGGCCAGCCTGAACTACGTAGTGAGATTCTGTTACAAAAACTCCATACCCACAAAGAGGACAAGGCCTCACTCACCTCCCCTTCCGGGCAAACTCAATTGACTTAATGGCTGTAGTATTGCTTGTTCCAGTTGTTACTCTGAAGGAAGCAACAAGATCCTGAGAGTCTGTTTTTAGGACCAAGATCTGAAGTTTACAGAACAAAAATAAAAAGTAAATATTCTGTTGACTAATAGTAATTAGACTTGACTTGTTTTTAAACTGTGAAGAGACCTACTAACAGTTCAAATACTGATACTATCTTTTACTTCTTTTAATAAACTACAGTCTTAACTATCTACTCTAAGAACATGTTTGACATTATTCCCAAGAGCTAACAAGTGGAAACAGACCAGTGACTGACAAATAGGAAAACCGTGGCACACAAATACGATAGGACTGAACTCTGACACACAGCACAACAGTCACGCTGAGGACACTATGCTGTATGATAGGACAGCTGCAAATGGGGAACTACAGTATTATCCCATTCCATAAAGTGCTTACAGTGGTCAAATTCAGGAACAGGACACAGAATGACTCTGCCAGGGTCTGCAGAGGACAGTGGTGAGGCCGGAAGGTGTGATTACTGCTAAGCTTAACATTTGAAAATGATTATTACAAGGAAAAGGTTTGTGTGTATCTTCTTTTCTTTTTTTTTTTCTTTTTTAAAGATTTATTTATTTATTTATTATATGTAAGTACACTGTAGCTGTCTTCAGACATACCAGAAGAGGGCGTCAGATCTTATTACAGATGGTTGTGAGCTACCATGTGGGTGCTGGGATTTGAACTCAGGACCTTTGGAAGAGCAGTCTGTGCTCTTAACCGCTGAGCCATCTCTCTAGCCCCCATGTGTGTATCTTCTTTATGCATTATTTTTATACTGAGGATAGAACCCAGGACCTTACTCATGCAGGCAAGTATTCTACAGCTGTATGTATATTATATATCACATATATGATATATATCTTAATGACAATTTTTAAAAAGCTACCAGAAGAAATACCTACAATGTACTGTCCTGCCCCCCAAGTCTACACTTCCAAACATCCCAAAGTGCAAGTTGAAGAGAAAAGAAAAAAGATGATAGTCTCAGTACCATACAGAGGTTAAAATGGCTTGAATTATACCATGTTTCTCTGTGTGAATGTGCACATATATGCATGCTTATTTTGTTTTGTTTGTTTTTTCAAGACAGGGTTTCTATGTGTAACCCTGGCTGCCCTGGAACTCACAGAGATATGCCTGCCTGCCTCTGCCTCCAGAGTTCTGGGATTAAAGGCATACACTGCCTCCACCCTGTTTTATAGAACTAGATATTAAGATATCCTTATCAGTAACTCTGAAATATTCTCTTCACTACTACTAAATGGCCAAGAAACTTCTGTCCTTTCCTTTTTTATTTTTCTGTGCTGGGGATTAAACTTACACAGACTCATGTGCACATAACAAGCACTTTACAACTAAGCTATTGCCCTGCATTTCTCTGTCACTGACTCTCTGTCTTTCTCTTTCTCTCTTAGTTTCTTGAGATAAGTGTTGCTATGTAGTCCCAAACTAGCCTAGACCTTACTATTTTGTTTAGATGGTCCTCAGACTTGGCATAATCCTCCCATCTGCACTCCCCAAGTGCTGGAAGAATGATAAAACAAGCCACCATACTGTCTCCATCCTTATCTAAACCAGATAATCTGTCTACTCTAATTCAAAGTACAGAAATGATTATCAAGACATGAAAGAAACCTTAGCTACATTTCAGGTGAGAGACGGTCCCAGAGATAACAGAAACATCAAGCAGAGAGAGTCACCAAGAGCCATGGCAGACACCCAGCCTCCCGCACGAACCTCAGAGCTTACCTTGCCTTTGGCATTTCCTGTATAAATATATTCCCCTCGCCTATCAAAAGATGCCACCACGTTCAAATCCGAGTCATCGTCTACCGGCAGAACAACATGTTTGGAATCTGAAAGGGTCAACATGACAGGAGCAGATTTCATGGGACACACGAGAACCTTGTTCCTGTTTAAAAATATGAACACATATTGGCTTTTGCTTTGGTATCAGCAGATTGAGTCCCTGTCCTTCCTCCCTAATCCCTGACCACTTTCCTGAAATGGTGAAAACACATACAACCTATACATCTAATAACAGACTCAAAGTATGGAAGCCTACTTGACAAATGAAGGCTGGTCATTGCAAATATTTGGCAAACCAGTAAGATACTTAATAAAGACAAACCCCAGATTTTAACTATGTCAGCAGATGTGTGTGTATATGTATCAAATATGGCCCAGGCCTGGGGCATATATGATGAACGTCATTCTCACAGAGTAGATTATGGCAGAGCCCCGAGAAATGAAAGCTGTGTCTGCATCACAGAATACTGGACAACTTTTCCTGAAATGTAGTCTTAATAAGAAACTGTTTTTTCATTCTAAAGGAGTCTAAAGAACGAAGGGGCCAGGACCCCTTCTCACGTTATTCCTACCTTTGGTCATTTCCAAAGTCTTCCTAATGATCAGTTACAATCTCCTTATAATATGTTCAAATAGAACCATCCTACACAGAAGATGATTTTATATAGGCTTGAAAAGATGTTGTGTTTGCCTCTTAAAAGCTTAATCTGAAGATATGATAGCCCAGAGCTAATCCACTCAAAAAACGAGACCCCGCCCTAGGAAAGGAATATCTTAAACATACTGATCTCGAGGATGATATTGGACTTTTAAGATGGGTGAAGGGAATCGAAACCTCTGGTCGCAATCTCCTGAAAGAACATCCCACTGTGACACTATGTTATCTGTAGAAGCACTCACGAGCTTATGACCATCTCGGCTCCAACTAGGGGAAAAAACAGAGGTGGATTTAGCACGTGGTATAAGGTAAAGTATTCATACCATTACTATGGATAAGATGTTGACCTAAGTGCACAGGCCAACATTTTTAAAAATACAATCGAATCTATACCAAACTTTCTCAACTAGTCAATAAATATTTCCATGATTTTCTTTTTTATTTTTGTTCCTTTCCTGACAAAAAGTCTCTCAGTACATACCCAGACTGACTTTGAACTCATGAGTCTCCTACCTTTATTTCCCAAGTGCTGGGATTACAGATATGTACCATCATGCCTGGCTCTTGTACTATCTTTACATACAGTAATGTTACTACTTCAAAATAACACTACAGTTAGCACTGAGAAATAACAGATGAACATTTTGGTAAAGTCCCCAAATCAATTGACTTCTTAAGACCAGGAAACACAGAAAGGGCTTGAGAGGGCTTCAGAGATGAAGAGCATCTAAATGTCCAGGAGTCATTCCGTCACTGCATCAACAAGACACAAAAAGACAAATATACTCTCCTTGTCAGCAAGGCCTGGACAGCTAGACTTCTACCCTACAATCCCAGTACTCAGGAGGTGGGGAAGGAGGAATCAAAGTCCCAGGATAGCCTGGGCTACAGAGTGAGATTATCTTAAAGACAAAAACAATAGAAATTAAGAAACAAATAATTATTTTTTAAATGTGGATAAGCATACTAGACATCCGGTTAAAGACTGAAAGGTGGGCTGATTCTTTACATGACCTCAACAACTAGGGCAGAGGCTCTCCCTAAAGCTGAGCCTCACTTTGGTATCCTGTTCTCCAACAGGGCTGCCTTGTCTGGCCTCAGTGGGAGAGAATGCACCTAATCCTGCAGAGACTTGATGTGCTAGGGTTGGGATACTGTGGAATGGGGAGTGCACCCTCTCAGAGAAGGGGAGGGGGTGGAGGGAGGTATTCTGTGAGGGGTACTGGGAGAGGGGACAGCCTTTTGGATGTACATAAATAATTTTAAAAAGGGGGTGTGGGGGAGAAGGTAGACTTAAGTTCCTGAAGTTTCTGTTGGCCTCACATATCCTGGACTGGGTGAAGAAGCTAATACCTGGGTAATACCAATGATTACACAAAATCCTCCTCTTTTCCCCTCCCAAGAAGATCTTGCTCTCCCAAGGTGAGGGATCAGAAAAGGACAGTCAAGGGGGGAGGGAGAGAATCTATGTGAATGTTAAAAAAATAATCCTCCATTCCAGTCAAACCCCACAGAAAACCCTGCATCCACTCTGTCCTCACCAGCACCACCGGACAGCTAGACTTCTCCCTGACCTAGCGCTAACGAGGGCCCACCACAGTTGCCTCATCAACTGCTGCCACAGACAACTGAGTGGAAATGGCTTCCTTAGTGAGCGCTCACTACCACAGGAGGCCGAATAAAAGGAAGGACCAGGGCCTTCTTGTCCTTCTTAACTAGGATGTCAGCAGGACCCACAGAGCATCTCCACTTCCAACCCTACCAGCAGCTTCTGCAAAGGTGTAAAGAAAACACTTAAAGGAGCCCTGGAACCAAAAATATAATAACTCAGAGTAAAGTTCAATAGAAGAATCCAACAATCAATGGAGCTGAAGAAAGATAAGAAAGAAAGAGTAAACTAAAAGAATAAAAATTATTCAATGTGGATAAGAGATTAAAAACATCTAAGTGAGTGGGAGGGACATAGTCTTAGGGATCCGAGAGACAAGAAATAATCTGATACCTGTGTCAGAGTCCTAAAAAAAATAGATTGTACCTTTAAGGTATTTGAAGAAATAACAGCTAAATTTTTCCAAATATAACAAAACATATAAAACCTACTGACTAAAACAGGAGAAACAGGAGACTGAAATCATACAAGCCAAGGAACCCATTCCAGGAGGTGAGGACACAGCTTGGCTGGTAGAGCCACTGCTTAGCATGCATGAGACCCTAGGTTCCAATCCTAGTACTGTGTAAACCAACAACAGGACACACACACATTTGCAATCTCAGCACTCCGGAGACAGAGGATTGGAGAAGTTCAAGGTCATCACGACAAGTTTAATGCCAGTGAGCACACATCACCAGCAGTCATGAGAACCCGTTCTGAGCTGCTGCTCAGGGCTGCCCAAAAGACGCCCAAGACATTATAGGCCATTGCTATTGTCCTTGGTTACCCCCAGAGATGGAAGGAAGTCCCTACTGGTGAAAAAGCCATGCTCTTCAGACATAAGGCACAGAGGTCTGCCCATAGTTAGAACTGATTTGAAAACCTCCTCACTTAGGATTGGCTTCCACAATACCAGAAAGCACCATGCAAGCTTCCAAAGGAGGGGATTAGCCAATAGCCAATTGTCCCACCCAGCTATGGCACCCGTAAACACAGAAACAACCAGCATAGCTGATAACCCTGAAGACATAGCAGTGCAATGCATTCCTTGGCAGTAACCAACAGCTCTCTAATTGGACTACAGCTTGCTCAACAAGAAGGGAATCATGCCTGGTTCTGGAAACCTAGCCAATTACCCAGAAATAGATAAGTCATAGATCTTGGATGAGAACATACAATTGCCTCTTTACTAAACCAACCTAACTCCCACCTACTTTCTAAGGATTTATCTTTATACCCACTGATAAGTATAGTACTCAACTGTCATCAAGGAAACTTCTCTTTGCAACATATGGAGACTATTACAGAAAACTGCAACCAATCAAAATGCAGAGTTGTGGAGCTCAGGCCTAACTGATCCATCTACAACATAACTCCTGCACCCAAGGCTTTGGGTGCATTGTAGAAAACGGGGTAGAAACATTTTAAGAGCCAGAGGAACAGGGAGTTTCCTGTGAGACTATGTCTCCTAGGAGTGTCAGAAGCTACATAACCACCAACATGGCTGAATAAAGACAACAGGTATGCTGATGTGGATGGGGAAAAGCACACAGGCCTCAACCACAGACAGTGAACTACAGGTAACAAAAATCTTCCTCAGGAAAGAGTACAACAAATGCTTATCACATACCAAGTGGTCAGCCCTTAGAACATATACATTCAAGTAACATTACATGGATTGAGCAGGTGGTATTTACATATCGAGGAATATATACACACATGTGTATATACATATATACATGCACACACATACAAATATTTTTTTTAAAAAAGAGGCTATGAATTTTAAAGAGAACAAGGTAGAGGGATACATGGAAGGGTTTGGAAGGAAGAATGGGAAGGGGTAAATGATGTAACTATAACATCAAAAATTTAATAAACTAAAAATTAAAAATTCCAAAACACAAATAATGTCGAATGCAGAAATGTTCTCAATCTTAAATCTTAAAAGTGACACTAGGACCGGGCAGTGGTGGTGCATGACTTTGATCCCAGCACTGAGGAGGCAGAGGCAGGTAGATCTCTGAGTCTGAGGGCAGCCTGGTCTACAGAGTAAGTTTCAAGACAGCCAGGGCTACAGAGAAACCTTATCTGGAAAACCAAAAACAAAACAAAATTAAAAAAAAAAAAGTGGTAATAGGAAAATAACACCACATCTATAGATAAAACTGTGACATAAAGACAATTTCTCATACAAAACTACAGGGATCAAGAGTCAGACATTGTGACAAATGCCTTTAATCCCAGTACTCCTGAGGCAGAGAGACAGGAGGATCTCTATGAGTTGAAAAAAACAGTCTACATTAGTTCCAGGACAGATAGGGTTATGTAGAAAGACCGTCTTCAAAAACCAACAAAGAGGCTAAACCACAGTCTCTAAACAGAAAGAAAAAGATAGAAACATCACTATATGTTTGGTTTGTCTTGTGCCAATTACAGCGTAGAGTGTATTACACAGAGGAAATGTGTAAACTACATTTTAGACAAGGGAGGAACAGAAGGACAGGTAAGGGCACCTTACTTCTTCTGAACTGTTGCAAAGTCAACCCTGGGGTATTGTAGTAAATCAGGTATGTAACATTGTATCTAGTAACCACTCGAAGGTACACAAAGAAACACTTTAAGTCAATCAATACAAAACCCTAAATTTGTTCAAGTACCCTACAGGAAGGCAGGAATCAGAGAAAGGAAATATAAAAGAAACATAAAGAAAATGCAAATGAATAGTAGCCAAACTGTGGGATGAAAAGTGCTTGCTACTGGAGAACTTAGCAGGCAATGCAAGAAAAACAGAAGCTTGCAAATCAGACTTCTGCTCAAACCTAGATAGTACTACCTTCTAGCTGTGTGATTTTAGGGAAGTATGTGGCTTCTCTGGGCTTCAATTCCTCATCTATGACAGGAAGGATAAAGTCTTTACTTATAGAGGACTATTGAGAGAATCAGTTAATATATATATAAAGTTCTTAAGCCAATGCCTGGCTTAAAAGGAAGGTTAAAAAATATTGACAATAATCACTTGTATCTGAGATAAGGCATTTATTCCTAGATTCTAACCTAAGGATAACCTAAGGGTTTAACTCTGAGGGTCTAAGTTCAAGTCTGTACACAGAAAAACTGGGGTACCTTTCTTACTAGTTTTATCTACAACACCTGCAATTAACACTGGGGCCCCAAGCAGATAGGTGTACACACACACACACACACACACACACACTCACACACACACACACACACATGCGTGCGAGGCCACACACATGCCAACATACCTATACACATGCACATAAAAAAGAAAAAAGGAAAAGAAGCATGGGGCTCAAGGTATTCATATAACTCATTAGTAAAATGTTTGCCCAGAATGTATTATGATCCTGGGCTCAATCTCCAATACCACAAAAAAATAAAAAAATAAATAAAAAAAAATAAAGTAAATCAAATCAAAATTCCTTACCACAAAGAACAGACTGGATGGATGTGTGCACTAATTATTTTAGCAATGCCTCTTGTCAAGAAATCCCAAATAACAATTCGGCCATCGTTACAGCCAACGGCAAGCAGTGTGCCCCACCTGTTAAAGGTGCAAGTCAGGGCCATGCTGATGCAATCCAAAGTCCCATCAGCTTCCTACAAGACAAATACAGAAACACACACATGGGTTCTCAGTCATACAGAGCAATACACATAGAAATGAGCTCTCTAAGTGTTCGCACATCTTTTAAATTGGCTAAAATGAACAAATAATTATAAAAGTGAGCCAAAAACTTTTGGAAACAGTTGTGATCAATCTCTTACTCAAATGGGTATAATGGACCTCCATACTTTGCAGTCTATGGGCAGAGTGTTATAGAAGTTACTAGAATTCTTTGATTACAGGAAATTGTAAAAGCTATGAAATGGCCTATGTGTCTGACATTGAGAACATTACATTATTTCACATCTGTGTCAAGCCTTAAAAAACAACACTGAGCACAATGAAGCCCAGGGCCTGTTCCAACTGTGCATTACACATGGTCATCGGAACATGGGAATACACAGAGCACTCACAAAAATGTTTCTGTATAGATGATGGTACTGTTTGTTTAAAAAGTCCTTCAGTTTAAGTTGTGTATATTTTTTCCTTTTATTTAAAGAAAAGTAAACCTTAAGATTTAAAAAATTACTGTGAGATTTCCAAACTAACTTATACATTACCTCGAAGTTAAACAGTCCATTTTTTTACCATAGCAATATGTGTGTGTGAGAGAGATGTAATTATTTGTCACCAAACAAATAAAAGGCAGTCACCATTTCCCAGATATTACAACAAAACTAAACTCACCTCTGGATAGTTCTGCCCAAAGGACTCTGCAACAAGGCAAAGAAAGAAAGGAGATGAAACATAAGCCATATATAAGGGCCCACACAGCCATCATCACAGCAGCATTGGTCCAGTGGGGGTGGGAGTGGGGGTGGGGGTGGGGTGGACATGTGCTTAGGGGCTCCATGAGGTCACCGTAGTAATCACCATAGGCAGATGCATTTGCCTTTTTACGTCTGTCATTTCCTAAACAGACAGTAAAGTGTTTCTGAGGTTGTACTATAACAGCAGGAGTCAGTGTGCTGAGAAGGTGAGTCTACCTTCAGCACTGCTTAAGTACCTGAACAACCACCCTCCGGCCCTGAGCTCTGCAGCCACAAGCCTCTAGATCTCAAGCATTAGAACTGTAAGAGTGTAAGTTCAGAACACGCAGCCACTAGAATGCAGAATCACCAACTGTCTTCAAAGTCTATCCTATTTTCTTGTCATATTCCTACTTGACAAAAATCCCCAGCCGGTCCCTTCTAACACACATAATTATGAAAGGGAATGGGTGCAAATGGTGAACTGCATCAAGAAATGTTCTTGAATACCATTTTTAAAGTGACTAAAGTAGAGCGTGTCACACAGACGTGCCTGGCTCAGTGGCTAAAGTGCTCCCAGGGCGGCACTGAGCACCACCTGGAAGGAACCCCCACGGACACTGCAGTGACTCACTTCCTCCACTCACTATACAGCTGGTGCTTCTTTCCCAATCAATAGACTACATTCACATGGTTGAGAAGTAAACAAAAACGCATACTCACCTAAACATAAAAAACAAAAGCCAGGGCTAGTAAGAAGGCTCAGCAGGAGCGGGCGGAGAGTCAAGCCTGCAGCCCTGAGTTCCAATCCCCAGGACCCACGAAGGAGAAAACCACCTCCCACAGGCCGATCTCTGACCTCCACATGCATCCAACATACACACATACATGTATTTTTTTAAAGATTTATTTATTTATTTATGTATTTATTTAATGTTTGTGAGCACTCTGTAGCTGTCTTCAGACACACCAGAAGAAGGCATCAGATCCCATTACAGATGTTTGTGAGCCACCATGTGGTTGATGGGAATTGAACTCAGGACCTCAGAAAGAGGAGTCAGTGCTCTTAACTGCTGAGTCATCTCTCCAGCCCCCCACCTTCCACATATTTTTAATTAGGTTTTTAAAACCATTTGGCTAGAGATTGGAGTTCAGAGCCTCAAATCCATGCAAAGGGTAAAAGGCCTGGTGTGTGTACAGGGGAACAGGGCTGGCAGATGCCGGCCACTAGCTAGACACTAACTAGCCAATCAGAGACCTCCAGGTTTAGTGGTAGACCCTATGTCAAAAAAGGAGGAGGAAGACACCCAATATCAACCTCTGGGCTCTACACACACAGCAAACAGCAAACGTGCATCTGAACACACACAAACAGGAACATACACCATTTACACATAAAACGTTCAATCACAAAACAGAAATTTTAAAATCATTAAGAAAGGGATTGTTACAAACATCGTTACATGATCTCAGCACTTGGGAGGCAGAGACAGTTCTGAGTCTGAGGGTAGCCTGAGCTGTATGTAGGGTTCAAGCCAGAGTCGGCTACTACAAATTCTACATTTACCTCAGTCAATTCTCTCAACTCACTACTAAATAGGCATTACCACACCTCATTTTTATAGATGAAAGCTAGGCCCGAAGGGTAAATCCTACAGTTTAAAAAAAAATTTTTTTTTAAAAAAGGAAAGACCCTGACCTGACCCAGAAATAATGCCTGTGCCTAAAATGTAACTTTCAGAATCTTGCCTGGATTTGCCCAGGAGGTCACTAACTACTCTGATTTACAAACCACACCTGCTTTTTCCTGAAAGTCAAAGTGTACCTACCCATCGGGGCTGGAGAGATGGCTCAATGGATAAGAGCATTGACTACTCTTCCAAAGGTCCTGAGTTCAATTCCCAGCAAACACATGGTGGCTCACAACCATCTGTAATGGGATCTAATACCCTCTTCTGGTTTGTCTGGAAACAGCTACAGTGTACTCACATACATAAAATAAATCTATAAAAAAAAAGTGTCCCTGTCTTTTCAGCACAGCTAATGTTTCACTCTCCTCAACTCCTCAAGAGTGATATCATTCACAAGCTTTTTGGAGGGCCAAGGAATTGAACAACAATTAGTAATGTAAGCTAAGAAACCTACCTAGAGTCTTTCTCTAATGAGAACTTTTCTGGCAACAACCACTATTCATTTTATTCTGTTAGTTCCAAAACACTGTCCATTTGCCACAGAGCCAAAGAAAAACAATTTCACCATCTAGTTAGCCTTTCCCTATAAAATTCACAGTGGGCACACGAGTTATTTATTTATTATCAGCGTACTGAATGAATAACTCTTGTTCCTTCCAGTCCTCAAGACTTCTTTGTTCTCCATGTTTCATAAAACACTGACACCTTTTCTTGTCCCCTTATTCTTACAATCTTGGCTTCAATGGCATTAGCTTTCCTCCCTCAGTCCTTAAAACCATGTGCTACCTTCGTATCTCCACTTCCACTATGGACCCTCTCTGTACCTGCTTTTTTGGAATCTGAGTTGGGTTAACTTTTAGTGAAATGTCATTGGCTTCTTCAAGCACCTCCTCAGGTCTTCTCCTGGGGGATCCTTGCTTCAAATGGCCTTGGAGCAAGCAGGCCAGGCGTCTCCTGTCATATGAGGTAAAGTCTTCATCGCCTGCACAATTCGGCTGTCAAGAGCTTCTCTCAATAGTCCTATTTGTTTTCTAATTGCCAACAAATTCCTCCCTTTCATACCAGCTTGGAACCATAGAAGATGGTCTATCTAGACTATTCTGCTGCCTTTAACAGGTGAAGGCTCTGTCAGTATTTCTTTCAGAGAAATTGAATTTGTAGGAGTCTAGATACCGTATAGCACTCCACTCATCTAACATGGCCACACCTGTTACACTGTCTTGGGCCTAGTCTTGCCTCCCTTGACCAATCTTTCAAACAACTTCAGGTCTAACTCCACCCACAAATGTACCACAGTACTCACTCACTCAGAACCCTTTGCTGAACAAAATGAACAAACTCTTCAATCATAACTTTGAAAAGCAAGCTCAGCCTGGCCCTGGCCAGGACTTTTCATTTTGGATTTGGTCTTTGTACCATCAGCACCTGTGCAGATTGTAAATTAACAGTGCCCAGAGTACCAGCTGTAGAACACTCCATTTCCTGTACCCATTCATTCATGCATGTACTCAGCCTTACACTCATTCATGCCTGGGAATGTTTGCTTCACAGAAAGCTCCTACTCTTTTTATTGGTTGGTGGCTTGACATCTCCATCTCAGTATCTCTGTAAAATTTCCCCAAGTTTTTTTTTTTTTTTTTTTTTTTTTGGTTTTTCGAGACAGGGTTTCTCTGTGTAGCCCTGGCTGTCCTGGAACTCACTCTGTAGACCAGGTTGGCCTTGAACTCAGAAATCCGCCTGCCTCTGCCTCCCAAGTGCTGGGATTAAAGGTGTGCGCCACCACGCCCGGCTTCGAATTGCCCCAAGTTTTAACATCAATCCTATCAACAGAGCAGCACTAGTTGCTTTCATACGGCTCCCCCACACTCTAGTGATATAACTCTGTATGATACAGAATTATTTGTTTCTCTTTTCCTGTTTGTGTTTTTTATCCAGGACAAAAAGTAGTATCTTACTTACTGTCTTCAGATAGTACAATTCAATCTACTGAAAATGAATAAATGATCAAAGTCTATGAAAAACAAGCTTTTAAAAAGAAAAATTAGAGAAGTAAATATCAGAAGATAATTAACAAAAGGATTAAATATTTCAAGAAATTCAAGGGCTGGAGAGATGGCTCAGTAGTTAAAAGCACTTGCTATAAAGCATGAATCTGGAGTTCAGAAGTCCAGCACCACCCTGCACAGGCTAGTAATCCCAGCAATAAAGGGGGCAGAGATAGAAAGGGGCTTGCTGGCTACCAGTTCAACTCAAAAACATGAGCTCCAAGTGAGAGAAAAGATTCTGCCTCAAAGGAAAAGAGCAAAGACTGACATAGGACAATACATCACTCCTTTCTCTGGCCTCTTGAGTGCACAAACACCCACGCACATGCGCACAAAGATAGGCAAACATCACAGACACACCCATGTCAGAAATAGCCTAACTACACATGTTCATTCATAGGGGCTGTGACGGTTTATTTCTTGGGCCAGTGAGATGGTTCAGTGGCTAAGGATGCTCGCCGCCAAGTCTAAGAGCCTGAGTTAGAGCTCCAGACCCTACGTCGTGAGAGACCAGTGACTGCCCAAAGTCGTCCTCTGATCTGCATGTGAGCATACTCCCACACTCAAATCCATACACACAAAAGAAGTGAGAAATTAAATTTTAAAAATAAAATGTATTTTTTTTACTGTGAGTTATAGGAAAAGATGAGTTTGAAAACTATCTGGTGATGCAGCACTTGCCTAAGTGCACGGGACCAGGGATGCAAGAGGTACTGTCCTAGTCATCTTTCATCTCCAGTGTGCCCACCTGTTACACAGCAACATCTCCAAGTGGTCAGAGGGCCACAGAAGTAAACTGGTATCCTGTCTAGGAGCCACTTGAGTGGCACATCCCGTAGCCTAGCCTCTCCTTCACTTCCTTTATCTGGACAGATGGCCTTCACTATGTAACTATTCCCACAATCATATCACCTCTGTTCCTTTTTCCTGCTTATATACAATCACTAACTTTCTCACGTTAAAACTCAGTCATTTCTACAAGAGATTTCTCTTTGGAGACCCAGGCCTCTTTTCAATTGCTGAATCAGCCAATACTAAAAACTCGAACCTTCTGAATCATTCAAAAAAACCAAAAAAATAAAAAACAAAAAAACAACTCTCTCCATGATGCACACTGCTAACTCTTTCAAAGGACTATTATAATAGCTTTTCTCTTTTCCTCTTATAAATAAAGATCATCTCTCTTGGTCTCTTACTTCTCCTACACCCTCCTAAAATCACCTTCATCTTAGGCTGCTAAGGAGTGCAAGCTGCCCAGAGATGAAATGCAGCAGGCTTTTCTCAGTTTTCAGACTCAAGTGCTGTCTTGACACTCACTGGTGTCTATGGAAGGAACTGCTAACCTGTATCCTCTCCTAGCTGCTATACTTGGGGAAATACATGGAAGGTACCTGAAAATGTGCCTAGCTCAGAGAAGCGCTGCATATGTTAGGTAACTTAAGAATTATTTGCTCATCCATTTCCCTCCAGGTAAATAACCAAAGATCTTGTCCATGACAATTTTCTGCCCCTCTATTTTTTTTCCCTTCCACCTATTCACACCTCGTCACAGGGTTTCAATAAGCCAAAACGAATGGTGATTGTAAGTCAAGACTTGTCTCTCAAGCTCTCAGTCTACATCCAGTATATCCAAGCTACCTTTCAAATGTCCTCGCATCTTATTAATCAAGCACCATTATTCTGTAGTTCATCACCTCTATGCTCAAATCCTGCCAACACTGTCTCCCCAATGTTTTTACTTTCCATGACCCAGTTCACACATTCCGTATCACTCATACATTATGGTCTTCCAGACTGGTTTTTATCTTGTCTCAACATTCAACTATGCATTATTACTATCAGAAAAACTTTATAAAATCAGTGCTCCAGCTGAGCTGTTGATGGATCTGCCCTATCTTCCTTAAAAAGTAAACTGTCGCCGGGCGTGGTGGTGCACGCCTGTAATCCCAGCACTTGGGAGGCAGAGGCAGGCGGATTTCTGAGTTCGAGGCCAGCCTGGTCTACAGAGTGAGTTCCAGGACAGCCAGGACTACACAGAGAAACCCTGTCTCGAAAACACCAAAAAAAAAAAAAAAAAAAAAAAAAAAAAAAAAAAAAAAAAGAAATAAAGAAAGAAAGAAAAAAAGTAAACTGTCCAAGAAAGAAAGAAAGAAAGAAAGAAAGAAAGAAAGAAAGAAAGAAAGAAAAAAAGTAAACTGTCCAACCTGGCATCCATGAGTCTCCACAAAATAAACAGCACCAATCTAAACTCTTGGTTATCTCTTTATTACAATATCCACATTTTGGCAAAGCAGAAAAATTATTTCACTGAGGGGCTGCAGAGATGGTTCAGTGGTTAAGAGCATTGGCTGCTCCTCCAAAGGTCGCAGGTATGATTCCCAGCACCCATACTGTAGCTCAAAACCACTTGGAACTCCAGTTTCTGGGGATCTGACTCTCCTGGCTTCTGTGGGCACTGGGTACATGCATTACTGGTGCACAGTCACACATACAGACAAAACACCCACACACATAAAATAATAAATTAAACATTTTCTCATTGGTGTCTTTTATTTCAGACACACCTTTCACATACTTTCACACTTTGTCAGTAATAATACAAGCATGCAGGCATGCTCCAAAAAGCCACTATAAAGACAAAGAACACTTTAAAAATTATCTTTGTAGCCCTCCAGTCCTTCTCAAACCAACCAACCACCCACTGAAGGCGGCCAAGTGATGTAGGAGCTCTTGAAAACAGAATCATTATGCTAAACATTAACTCATGGAGGCCAGAAGAAAAGACCAATGTGGATAAAGGGTTAGGAGGCAATTTTTTTTTTTCTAGAGAGAATAAACAACTGCTTGTGTAGTTCACATTTCGGGGTGTCTACACCTCCCTACGGTTAAGGACCTTAAACTGGTAGTCAAGATGACTGGATTCCAAATGCCAACTACGCCACTTAGTGCCGAATTACAACACTTTTTAAAAATAAAAGTAAAAATCTGGTTAAATAACACCTTTCCAGTAACAGTTATCCTATCAAGGTACCCGATCCCCTGACAGGTCTTCAAATTGACCCACCCTAGGTCACTCTTCCTCAGATTGCATCTCCAAAACTCTGGTCCTGTCTGATCTGTTACTTCAGCACCTGCGATCTTCGAAATCACAGCTCAGACAAAAAGTGCCTCAATGACTCCACAACTGATCTGAAAACTGTTTCAGAAAAGTAATGCATTCTTCTCGGACAGAAGCTGGTCTTACTCCTGCTGCTGCAACTCTACATCATGAGCACTCAATGAATCATCTCAGAAGAGTGTCCCTAAGGTTGCAGCCTGCGGTCCCTCCCGCCCAGGTTCCCTCTTTCCCAGGACCAAAGGCTTTGCTAAGACGCAGCCGAGCCCTCCTCACCCAGCAACTCGAGGTTCATCCCTGCAGACGCTGGCCGCCTGGTCTCCGCACCGGCAACAGTTCCTTCTCCCCCACCCGCTCAGAAGCCCGCGTCTAAGTGGGGGGCGCCGCGAAGAGCCTGGCGCAAGCTCCGGAGACTTTCGGACTTAGAAGACCCCGCGGCTTCCGCTTTCCTCCCCCGCCTTCCTTGTTCGTTTTACGTAGCTGTCCACTTTTATCCCTAATTTCAAAAAATATTAAACGCTTTTGTAATCGATCAATTATAATATTATTGAGGTATAAAAAATGTCATAGTCAGTCAGAACTCCAAAAAGTACAAGAATGTAAAGGTTTTCTCTCCGGGACCACGTAAGTGAGCAAGAAATTTCAGGCATATCACTAGCCCACTAATACTCACATTGCTGTGTGTTCCTTGGGTTGTCCCGGCGGCTGCCTGAAACTCCGCAAGAAAGGTTCCGGGCGGTTCTTTCTAAGGCAGGAAAGCGGGAAAGGTTGGCCCCCTAGTGCCAGAGTTTTGGAGCTCTTTGGCGTGGTCAGAGCTCGTGCTGGCTTGGCTCACCATGCTAAGCGTACTACAGTTGCTATGTGTCTGACTTAGTTTCGTGAAGATTATTTCACGTCTCTAAAAATATGCTATACATCACAGAAAAAGGTACGATAGTATTTGTTAGGCCTTTCCTGTGGTATTACATCGATTAGGACACAGGACAATTGTCAAGAGAGATGGACTGAGTGCCCTACAATTCTGTCAGACTTGATGTACACAGAGCAATCAGAGAAGACCAGCTGATGGTAAATAATGGGCGTGGGGTAGGGGGTGTTTATCTGACTGTAGATGTGGTGGGGAAGTCAAGCTAGATTCCCCTGTGTAGATATAATGACAGTAATCTAGAGGGCCTCCTAACTGATTCCACCTTTATGGGTATTTAATCCTTTTCTTATGTGTAAAATGGCAGTGATAATAATATTACTTAGAGAATTATGAGGATTAAATGAGTTAGCATACAAAGCGCATAAAATATCGGGTGGCAGCAAATATTAGCCATTATTTACCAGTTACTATCTCCTAAATATGCCTTTCTTGTAATCATTTAACCCAATCACAGTAATCGAGGCTCAGATAAATTGGACAATTTTCACTCCTTAGCGTATCCAACTTTTCCCAAAATGCTATCCAAATATACTACCAGAAATAATTTATGGAAATACTTCTGCACTTCTCACAGTGATTTATTATCAAGTCTCTTCAGCTGTACCCACTGGCTAAGTGAAACAGAAAAGAACACAGTTTCACTTATTAAGTAATAGTGATGGACTTTTCCCATGTCTATATGTTTGTTTTCTCTTCTGTAGGCAGTCTGTTGGTGTCCCTTGACAATTTTTAAATAGAGCGTGTATTTTGTAAAAATTTCAAGGAAGGAATAATATGATCAGGTTAATGTTTAAGAAATAAAATTTCCTCCCAGCCTTGTAGCACATACATGTAATCTCAGCCCTCAGGAAGGAGCCTGGGCTATATACAGTGAGTCCTGGAGTGAGAGAGAAGAAGGAAATAAAATTGGACAGGCTGGGGTTTTTGTTGTTGGAGCAGCTGTTGCTGGTGGTAGTAGTCTGCTTTGGTTTGGTTTTGATTTGTTTGGTTTCTGCTCTCCTGGTACTGGTGATTGAACCTAAGCCTTACCCACAGAGCCTACCTATAAGCCCAGCCCTAAAAATCAACCTCTTAAAGACACTGCTGAGTAGAAATTCACGTAAGGGGTGAGAACTCTCCAGAGTTTACTGAAGTGAGTTTTTTTTTTTTTTGTCCTTGTTTAAGTTAATGAATTTCTTTCTTTTTTTATTTAATATATTCTTTAGTTACGTTTCAAATGATTTCCCCTTTTCTGGATTCCCCCTCCCCAAAAGTCCCAAAAGCCCTCTTCCCTCCCCTGTTCCTCAATTACCCCCTTCCTGCTTCCCTGTCCTGGTATTCCCCTACACTGCTACTGCAGAGAGCCTTTGGGACAATAAGGATGATCTGAATCCAGTCTACCGGAGAGAAAAAGGAGAAAGGAGCTTAAGAGAGATTAGGACACAGAATTGGAAGTGGCATAAATGCAAAAGGGGTGTGTGTGTGTGTGTGTGTGTGTGTGTGTTGTGAAATAATGGGGGTAATATGTCTGGCCTGAGCCATGTTTCTGCTTTGGGGGCTCCATTTGCTGGTGCATAGGACACAGAGAAGGAAACAGCTTGTATAAGGTATATGTCCAGCTCAGATACATTGACCAGAGATGATAAAAACATAACAAGTCCAGGTTAAAGATGTACTGTATTTTGTCAGTTTTATATATGCATATTCTTGCATTTTAAAAATCTCTGAATTAGTGATAGGGCATATGTGTGAGTATCCCTCATTAGTAGGGATTGGGTTTTTGTTGTTGTTGGCTTGATTTGGTTTGGTTTTTTATTTTTAGGTTTCTTTTTTTTTCCCTTTTTTGGTATGGCATACAATGTATACCTTGTAAATTGTTGTATTCTACTTTGATAAAAAAACTATAATTGGTGGGCTTTGCTTTGTGAAGGATAATTAGAGTTTATTAATACTACCAATTACCAAACAGGGTATCTGAAGTTTTGTCTGAAGGGAAGAACTTAATACTTTTTCCTTCTTGGCCTGGAGCAATTTGTATCAGTCAGTCATTTTGAAAAAAGGACTTATTTTTTTAGCCAAGATGAACCTCCCTTTCAGTAAGATATTTTCTGTCTTTCATGCAGTAGGCCAGCTAGTATTTACTTCTATTACTGATAAAAATCATAAATTCTAGCCTGGGATATGTGGTAGAGTCCTTGCCCTAGCCTGTGTGAGGCTTTGGGTTTGAGCCTAAAGCATCATGGAGAGGGTGAGGGTGGGAACGCTCCACCTGGAACACTTCTGCTTCACACTCACCCAAGAACTCCCCTGGGCAGCTGGCATGGAGAAGTGTATCTGAAAGCTCCCGTGTGCTTCCAGCATAGAGACAAGGTTGACAACCACAGCAGAGATCTGGAGGTGGCCAAGACAAGGATCAAAGCCCCTCCCAGAAAAAGTGTACAACTGCAGCCAGTGTTTATTGTAAGCAGAATTACAGATTTAAAGAAACTAAAGAAAGAGAAAAAGAACAGTTACAATACAGCTCTCTTAATTCCCCAGAGAGAAGAAAATTGAGTATGGAAGAAAAGTATGTAGGCAGGTCCGGATACCATTCCCTGGCAAACAATGAAGGCACACACACATACATACACACAGACACACATACAAACACACACAAACACATACATACATAGATACACATACAAACGTATAAACGCATATACACAAACACAGACATACATATAAACATATACACACAAATACACACACATATATGTTAAAAAATACACACACACACATACATGATTATTCCTTGAAGTGTTTTCTGTAGTTGACATATAATTGAAACAATTGAATGTTTTGAAAAGCAGGAAGCTTGACCTTTTCATTCTTACTCATTCTGCAGAATATCAAAAAAAAATCTGTAATCTCTTCTAACTTTTGTTATTTGTTTGTTTCAAGACAGGATCTCTCTATAACCTTGCATGTCCTGAACTCACTCTATAGACCAGGCTGGTCTCGAACTCAGGGATCTGCCTGCCTATGCCTCCTGAGTGCTGGGATGAAAGGTGTGTGCCACCACTGCTTGGCTCTGTCTCATTTTATGTTTATCTGCAGATAAAAGCCAATTTCTTTGACAGAAGAATCCCTAGGACTTTGTTGTGATCACAATTATGCATGAAGTGGCCATCCCCATCCATAATGCCGCTATCAACCATTGCTGTCTCCAATGCTAGTTATGCTTTATGGCGCCAGTTAATTGTTGAAAACATGTTTTATGATTCCTAATAAGTAAACCATATATTATAGATGTTATAAACTATAGTAAGAAACCCTTATATCTCACGTTATGTTAAAAGAAAAAAGAAATCTGCCATTCAAAAGCAGTAGCAAAAAAATGAAAATAAAATCATTGTAAACACGACCTTCCACTAGGTGTAGCTGTTCTCACCTCAGTCCAGCACTCTGGAGGCCAGTGAAGCACCGTTTCTGGTTAAAAGCCAGCCTATGCTACATAGTGCAAGTCCGCTGATACCTGTGTATGGAGGGGCAAGTGCATCTGGTGGAGTCATCTTCCCTGTGTTTGTGCTGAGTTTATATGGAACAAGTGTGCAATGTCCACCTGCGGTCTGCAGGGGTCTCCCTTCTTTGTGTACTTGAGGCCTCTGCTGGGTCACACTTTGCAGTCTGCAGACAACAGCTTTCCTCACCCTCCAGACTCTTCAGATCATAGGTGGGAGTATCTCCCCATTATGCTGGAATTAGCAAAATTAGTCACAAGTTCTATACTGGTGAACCTACCTCCATACTTTTTAGAGCCCTTAAACATTAATCACCCTGCTGAAGGGATGTAGCCGTAGATACCAAATAATGTGCAAGAGTCTCAGTGTTCTCAAACTACAGAGAATGCCAAAGGACGATCTGCCGACTGACCCTAGGCTTACACTCTCAGATTCCAGTTATTCTGAGTGGGTGGTGTCTTCCTCCACACATCCAGGACAAGGGCTACCTTTCTTTATACACTCTACTGCTTGGGTCCCGTGCCAACTGGACTTTACAGCTGGCCAGTGCCCTCCTGCATTCCACAGCTGTTCTCTGGGTTGTCTCTTGCCCTGGGGCCACAGCAAGTTTAAGGCACCATTATGTATGACTTATTCCTTTTCTCTGGCCAGCAGGATAGCTCAGGTTAAGCAATCTCCAGATGGTGCTCTGCCACAGCCCCCTAAACAGGGAAACTCTTTTGACTGCTAAGCCACATGGCACTGGGGAAGCCACTGCTTCAGCAAGCCCTGCAGCTGGATTCAGGGCTTGTCCTGTGGATACAGCTGGCTGCCAGCCATTTTCCATCAAAGATTCCCTTGATTTCTGTTTCCCCTGCTTCTCCAGGGCAGGCAGTGTAACATGGTCTGTGTTCTTTTTGTGAATTTCTGCTGCTGTCCCCTGGCCCCCTCTCTGAATGTTTTATTGACACCCACAACCTTTTTGATTTTTTTTTTTTTTTTGAGACAGGGTTTCTCTGTGTAGCTCTGGTTATCCTGGAACTCTTTTATTGACCACACTGGCCTCAAACTCAGAGGTTCACCTGCTCCTGCCTCCCGGGTGCTGGAGTGAGGACGTGCGCCGCCGCCACCACTGCCGCCACCACTGCTGGCCCCCTTGCCCTTCCTCGCAGATCACACAGCGTCTAGAGGCCAGCCATTTCATTTCATAACGAGGCACTTGTCGCAGTCCCATCTCTTCTACCATGTGAGGGTGCTGATCCTGACCCTTTTTGTCCTTCTGCTTTTCCATTATGAAGATTGCATTTATCTCCTCTATAGGATACAGCAACAAGGCTCCATCTATGAAGCAGAGCTGTCCTGCCTCTGAGACTGTGAGAAACAAGTTTATTGTACTTATTAATCATTATAGAAACAGATTGATAACGTTTTATTGAATAGCCTTTTCCTATTAATTTAAAATGTCACCTCCAGCATATACTAAGAAATAAGCCATCCCTAAATCCTAAGAAACTTCTATCTGTACATGGCCACCAGAGTAACTGTTTCCTTCCTGAGAGTTGCTTGGCCATGGTGTCCCTTCACAGCAACAGAACAGCGTCCAGGACAGAGATGGGACCAGGGACTGAGCGATTGCCGTGCCGGGCCTGACTACTCCTTGTTGGAGGACTATGAAAGACTTTGGGGCTTCGGACTAGAAAAGACACTTGAAGCTTTAAGCAGGGATTAGTGAGTCATCTTAGTCAGAATAGAGGACAATGCTGAGGGGGACTGTGGGGGACAGCTCAAGACATTTCTGAGGGGAAGATTACTAAGTAGCCTAGAGAATATTCTTGTCATATTTTGGCAAAGACTGTGACTGCTTTTTGCCTTTGTCCTAAAACTCTGCCTGAGGCTAAATGGAAGAACAGTGGATTAATGGTGTCTGCAGAGGCGATTTCTAGACAGCCTAGAGCTGACTATGTAGCGTGGTTATTATTCACTCTTGTGCAGATCTATAATGAAAAGGTGCAAGCTGGTCAAAGAGAAATACAAAACGTACAGTCTGCGGAGAAAAGGAACAGTAGGAGTGTAATCAGGGCTGAGTCTAGTGCTCATGGGATATAAAATTTAAAGAAAAGCCGGATGCTAAAAGGAACGGTGACCTCTGGGCAAGACCCCACCCGGCTAAGCACCCAACTTGTGAAAAGGAATAATGAAAGAAAAGCTCAGGTAGGGAAGGAAAGCAGCAGCAGCAGCAGCAGAAGCTGATCCAATGAGCAGAGCAGGAGGCCAAGCTCCAGCCCCAGCATGCAGCGGAACTTGGCAGTGCCCACCACGGGATTCAAAGACACCAGAAAGGGGCTGTGGAGCCTCCCTCCACAACTAAGGAAAGCCACTGCAGCCGGGCGCGGGCCAGGCATGGAGGCCCAGAGAGACCATTTTGTGAAACTGTGAGGGTGAAACCTGGATTGTGTTGGAGACCCCAAGATGCTGGAGATGCCAGGGTCATGGGATACCTACCTAGGAAAGCTGCAGGCCAGGTGTGGAACCTGGTCAAGGGAGAAAAGTATGTTGCAGTCGACGAGGCTGCAGAGTTGGAGTATTCCAGCGGTCTCCTAACATGGAAGGAAATGGAGGGTAGCATGGCTTGGGAGCACCCTGTGAACATGTGAAGGGAATGGAGGGCAAGGGGGAGCCAAACAGGTAACACTGGAACATGATGTGGTCTTTATTATGCAGCACATCTGGTATCCACACCCCAACAACTTACAGAAGACCCCACAAGACCTAGTGCAGCCATTCAGGTTATACTAAGACAAAACCTAGGGCTGCAGCGCTCAAAAACAAAAACAAAAATCCAACCAAATAGAATGGTCCCACTGTACTGTGACAATGCCATGGAAAGAGCCACACTGAACAAGAAAGGAGGGGGCCGAGGCCAAAATTGGGGTCGAGTAAATTTTTGTTATTGCACTTTATTCTATACACTTAATATGTTATACTTTTATATAACACTGTAATAAACATTAGTCCTTTAAAACAAATAAAAACATTACATAAAGACAAAAAAAAAACCAATCCCCCAAAAAACAAAACAAAACAACACAACAACAACAAACAAAACCCAGCAGGCCATCCAGACTAATTTTTTTGTCAACTCTCTGGGCTACTTGGTCTCTCCGATGATGTCAGGTATTTGTACATTCTCACCACTATGACAGTCACACTAGATGCTAATAAAGCAGATGAAGTTAGAAACAAAACTCTTTTAAGAACAATAGTAATACCTGAAACCTCTAGGGGCGTTTGCAGTATGAGTGTCTTTTAAGGCCACCCCCCCTTCCTGGTCCATTCTAATATCATACCAGCTCTATTTCACACACCCCAACATTTAGAAAACTAATTTCTCATTTCCTTTTAAGGAATATGTGGACTGTTTGACCCAACAAGTACAGAATGCTAGCTCTAACACTAAAGCAGCTCCTTCTTTGGGGTGTACTTTGCCGAGGCTGTCACTCCATCCTGACAGAACATGGTCCTGGGAGGTCTCCCAGTAAGCTAGACCAAACGGCATTTCTCTAGAACAAGACCAAAGGGTGCCTCAGTTTACCGAGTGTGACTGTACTTACCTATCCCCTGGGCTTCTCAGTGCTAAATAAGACAACAATAGCAATAAAGTGTCATTTAGTGCAGTTGTCACTACAGTCCTACTACCCCAGGCCACTGCTGTCAGGAAAATCATTCCGACCCCTCTTTGGCCTTCGTGGGTTTTTTTTTTGTTTTGTTTTTTGTTTTTGGTACCAGAAACTGAACACACGGCCACGTGTGACTAAGCACACTGCCACTGGGCTACACACACCCTGAGTGCTCCCACCTGGTTGAAAGCTCAAGCAAAAATGCAGAAATGCATTTGTGTTCAGAGTTTACCGTTCTCCTGCTCTGCCTGTAATAGTAATGCAGCCTTTCCTTGTTTTTCTTCACCATTAGTGTTAACACTTAGAACCGTGGCTGCCTAGCCCTGTCTCTTAAACTTGATAGAGTCAAAAGTGACTCTCTTTGGTCTGGCAACAACCAGGATAGTTCTCTTCCTGAGAACAGTGAAGGACTGCTCAGTCAAGAAGTCAGTCATGTGTGCCGCGGGTGCAGCTCTTGGGTGCAGATGAGCCTTGCAGGGTCCAGACTCTGCCAGCATTTCTTCTGATTGCTCTACAGAAAGGTCTGTTACTCCATTCCAAGGCGAAATAAGTAGCCAGACTTTCAGCTCCCAAGAAGCAGCCGGGGGTCGGTGCTGGGCTGGAGTAAACTGCCCTTGTGGACCGGTTTCGAAGGATGACACTGGAAGGTAACTCCATGCCACCTTTTCCCTCCCTCCCCAGAGGTAAATCTTCAAAGATTTGGCCCTGTCAAGCCCTGTAAAACCCAAGTGCTGCGACACTTCTCCTACCACCTAGCGTCCTCTCGAGTGATACACAATACAGTACATTTCATGGCATTTTATCGCTGAAATAATAATAGATGCCAAAAACCATAGAATCCAAAAAATAGCTTACAATGTTATAAAGTAAAATACACGCAAATTACACATACTCAGCCTGCTGAGCATTGAAATGCCAACACCAGATCCTCCCCCCCACCCCCCAGCATGGCCTTTGGCTTGCCCAGACCCCCAGGAATATCTCAGATCTCTCTCGGATACTCTTTAGTGAACTATACAACTACTCCTTTCCTTATGGCATTAGCCTCTCTGCCCCTCCCGTGGGGCAGAAGATGATGGGAATTGGCTTTTTCAAATTAAAAGAAGGAACCTGTAATCTGACAGGAGACAGAAAAGAGATTCTGGATGAGGAAACAAAAATCAACCTCCCACTTTTGAGTCTGAGTATAGGTAAGTGGTCCAGAGACCGTCAGGAATATAGTCTCATTCTGGAGCCTCTTCATGACAGCTGGATTCAAGAACAAGGGTCGGCAGTCTCCTAACTACGCAAGACCTCAGGATCCACACACCACAGACCTAACGAGCAGAGACGACTCATTTCTTCTTTCTCGACTCCTTGGCTTCCTGTACATCCTCCTGTCTCCAGAGGGCAACATGTTAACCCTCAGAGTAGAGAACTAAGTAGAGCTGAGTAGGTGTTAAAATTCTAAAAACTAGACTAATTCTGCCAAAATGAGCCAGAGCCAAGGAATCCAGACACTGGCCTGCCCCTTGTCCAGTACAATCTGCATGGAGAACGTAGTCCATGGCATTTCTGAAGAGCTGTGAGTGTTTAGACCACCATGCTCAACTGCAGTTATCAGAGTTCATGGGGCCACGTGTTCAAAGTGAACTCTCAAAGCTCTATGGAGCTGGACACAGCTCATGGGAGAGTGCTGACCAGCAATATCTGAGCAGTGGGACTGATCCCTAGCACGGAAGAAGAAAGGAGTGAGCTATATAGTTACAAGTTATGCTTGGTAGCACATGCCTAAAATCCCAGCACTATGGAGGCTGAGGCATAAGGATGAACTTAAGGCTAGCCTGGGCTACATCCCATTAAAAACAACAAAATTATAGTCTATTTCTGATTAGATGAGCTCAAGTCCAAGTACCATGTTATCTGGTTTATTCCCTCCTTTGTGAGGAAAAAGAAGGGTAGAGGGTGGGGAAAGACACAAGAATCCAACAGATTCTGTTCTGGGTTAGCTCTGCCCCACAGAAACCAGGGCTCCCTGTCCCTGGAAATGTAAACACACTAGGTTGTGAGGACAGACAGCTTCACGTCCAGCTGCCTCCTGGGTCTTTGACTGTAACAACCTGAGATCCTGGCTATAAAGTACAAGAACCAGACAACCACAAGGTCTACCTGGCTAGGTTGGTTTGGTTTTTGCCTTTATGACCATAGAATCTGGTACTAAGGTCATGTTTCTAAGTGGTCTCTGCGGCGGGACTGACGCTCTGTACTGCAGGCCTCTCGTTCAGAGACATACAGTAAGCAGACAGTGGTAACAGTTGCCTCCTTTTCAGTTCTGAGGCCAGAACATCACAGTCTCCAGCTTTTACCCATCTGAGACAGTCTTTTGCCAAGGAGGCAGTATAAGGCAGTGTGAATACTAAACAGCCACTGACTTCTCCACTGCCCAGGAGCCATCACTACCCAGGAAGGCCTCGAGTTGCCAACAAGCACCAGTTCCCTTGGGAGCTCCCTTAATGAACAAATGACAAATTCTCCCTATGGCCAAAAGGGGAGAGGGAAGGAAGGAACAGTGGAAGAGAAAGGGCTTTGTCTTCAAGTAGAATCATCCAGTCCTCTGTTCGGTGGTTCAGAACTGCACTTGCAGAGGCGGTCCATAATGCTTCGGAGCATAGGCTGGACGATGCCCAAGAGAGGCCTCTTCAAGGGGTCGCCATCCCAACACGCCTCCATCAACTGCCAGCACTCCTCATCAAACACAGGAAGTCTCTCTGGACGGGTCCCTAGAGAGAAGAGGAAGGAAGTGAAGCCAGTCTGGGAGAGCAAAGGGTTTGGGTTTCCAGGCACCTCAGCTATAATGCAACAGGAATGGTGGAAACTGGAACATATTGGCTTAGAAAACTGAACACAAAAAATTGTAGCAAACAATATTTTTGAGATAGCTCCGTCTAGTGCTGCTAGTAGCCAAGGTCTAGTTTATAGTGCCCTTTCCGCATTATGTGATGGTCTGTCTGATGTGGCCATGCTGTGGAGTGGCCAGAAGATGAGGGTGGCCTGCTGTGGTGCCTGTTCTCAGAGAGTTAAAGCAAAGTGGTTTGGGGAGTCTTACCTCTGCGCACATTGTTCCAGAGATGGTCTTTGCTAGCACACCTCTCAAATGCCTCAGGGAGCTTGATAGAGCCGGAGCAGATATACCAGAAAAGGATCCCGAAAGCATAGACGTCCACAGAATTATCATACTTGCCTACAGTAAAGACAGCAACAGTGAGCCACCACCACACTTCTGTGGGTCCTTAGGCAAGTTTGAAAAGCTCTTTTTTTTTCTTTTTTGAGACAGGGTTTCTCTGTGTAGCCCTGGCTGTCTTGGAACTCACTTTGTAGACCAGGCTGGCCTCCAACTCAGAAATCTGCCTGACTCTGCCTCCCAAGTGCTGGGATTAAAGACATGCGCCACCACTGCCCGGCTTTGAAAAGCTTTTACTATCTACTGTTTTTCACAATTTGCCTAGAAGGCAGGGCACATCTGTAGTGCCCACTTTATAATATGGAAAGCTAGATGCTAAGACAGCCAAGACAAAAATTTGTCAAAACAGAAGGAAAATCAGGCCTTTCATTTTGCTGGGACATTCTGCAAGATCAATTCTATAAGGGGCCATATTAGAGAACTATGGGTGGGACCCAGAAAATAAAGATAACCTCTTTTGACCTTGGGCACCATGCACACTTGTGGTACACACACATACATGGCAGGTAAATATTCATACACATAGATAAAATAAATCTAGAAAAGGCACAGCAGTTGCAATGCATTGCAAATCTTTCCTCGTGTCAACACTAGCTTCCTCCCACCCTCCTTGGCACAGGGCCATCACTCTCCCCCACTATGGCTCAGGCTGAGTCTCCCATGCCAGCCATTCTTCTCTAGACAACACCCACACCAAGACAGTGAAAGGAAAAGGCTTTTCCACTGTCCCCGAATTCATCTCAGATCTGTAGCCCTGTTTCTTTCAGCTGTGTACAAACCTTCGCTTAACTAGTTCCCCCACTCTGACTCCCCTCCCTCAGACCCCTCTACCAGTGGCTGCAGAGCTGGCCCGGGCATATGTACTTTGCCACCCTCCCCTGTTTAAAAGCTCAGCATCTCCTCACTTGCACAAGAACCCTAGCCCTCCACAAGGTTTTCAATCTCTGGATTTCCCTGGCCTTATCTTTCACTGTTTGCTGTTTTGCAATTTCCCTTAGTATTTCCCCTTCTTCAGCCTTCAGACATTTCTGTTCTCGTGATGCATGGTTGGACAGTAGAAAAAGGCAGGCCTAGATCCAAATCACAGGTGCATTGCCTTCTCCCTCAGTGTTTTAGGGGTCAATTGCTTCATCAGTCTGGCCCCAATTTTATCTACTAATCTGACATAAAAATACAGCAACACAATCAGGATTGCTGTAAAAATTGAGTATAGTAAGAATTCTGGAATTCTGATTTTTGGTTGCTTTTTTTTAAAGATTTATTTACTTTATGTATGAATGCTCTCTGCATGTACACCTGCATTACAGATGGTTGTGAGCCATCATGCGGTTGCTGGGAATTGAACTCAGGACCTCTGGAAGAGCAGCCACTGAGCTATCTTTCCAGCCCAAGAATTATCTTTTTTTTGAAAAACACAAATATTTTAAGAATGTGTTTTCGTTTTAATTGCAGGTTATGGATGTGGGGCTGTCTCGGACTGTTTGAAGCAGATGACTTGTGATTTGCTTTGTGCTCTATACTCTAGCAGAGGCGTGGCTTTGCCAGCTGCAGAGAGTTTCAACAATTATGTGATATTTGAAATATATATATATTATATATTTATATATATTATATATTTATAACAATATATATGTATGTATATATATGTATATGTGTGTATGTGTATGTATGTATATATATATATATGCTAGAGCTCCTGAGAGGCAGGGTCAGTGGTTGTTAGTCGTTCATGGGGGTTGGTTGCAGTTTGTTAGTAGTTGAGCTCAAAGAAACAAAAGGAAAGAAGTCAGATTCGGGCTTCTCTCTCTCCTCTCTTTCTCGCCGCCTCTCTCTGTCTTCCTCTCCTTCTCTCTCTCTCCTCCATTCACTCTTATCTAGTGATAGGGGGTGAAACCAAGGGATAAGGAGTGGGATAACAGAGAACCCACAAAGTAGCAAAAACCAGCTACAATTAAGTAAAACAGGATCGCGAGAAATGAACCATCCTGCCTACTGCAGAGTGTACATTTAAACCAGAGTTCCCTATTCACTACCAATCTTTCCAGACAGGCCTCAGGTGTGACCCCAAATCTCACTTCTACCAAACACCGTCCAGCATTTCAACCTTAATTTGTTCTGTCACTCGGCATCAACAGTACCTAACACCTGTACCTTACTTAGTGCTGCCTTACAGCGCTTCCACATTATCTTACCTCTCCATACACCTCCATGTTGATAAGTTCTTTAATGATAGGCTCCATCATTTAGAAGTTATTCAGCCAATACTTTAAGAAAGTGCTAAGTATGGCAGCTAGAATACGAATGAGCCAGAGACATAGCCCTCTCACGTCCACACCTTTCTTTCTGTCTTCCGACCCTCTTTGCTGTCCCTCTGTTCTGGTTGCTTCACTGTGGGACTTGCCAGCAGTACTTGCACTCGTTACTTACTCTGAGGGACGCACTCCACTGCAGACTACTGGAGTCTGCCAACCCCACTCTTCCCCTCTAGCCTCACCTGTGAAAAGTTCAGGGGCCATATGGATTGGTGTCCCCACAATGCTGCCTGACATCATTGCTTCTGGTTTGCAGAATCCTAAGTCGGTGATCTTGGCACGGTTTTGTTTGTCCAGCTGCCAAAAACAGGTCAGAGTCACCTTTTGTCTGCACGCCCGTCAAAGCAGTTCTTAGAAAGTCCTGCCTCCAACCTCACCATCCCACACTCTTTCCTGTCACTGTTCTCTTCTCTATACTGTCAACAACCTGATGACAGGGGTTGCTTCTTTCTTCTTTATATCCTGACATATACTGGGATCACTATAATCTTGGAAGAATGAGTAATGAAGGTCTGTAAAATGAGGAAGACATATTGGCACCTGATTTCCCTCTTCATCAGCCAAAGTAATTCTTTAATTCTTAAAGCTCTAATAAAGGGTTAGGGTGTGGGAGATGTGGACCAGCATGTAAGACCTTGGCTCTACCCTAATACAGTAGAAAGAACAACAGTGATATAAAAACAAACATGCAAAACTCGATCTTAGAGAATAAATGTGCCCCTTCTGGTTCCTGATGATCTTTCTATCTACAATTTCCAGGATATCTTTCTCTCCTTGAAACTGTAACTTCATCGGGTGTTACCATGTGATACTGGAAGGTATTTTTTCCTAAATTATTACATTTTATCTATTTGCTTTGTGTGTGTGTGTGTGTGTGTGTGTGTGTGTGTGTGTAGATCAGAGGACAACTTGTAGGAGGAGTCTGTTCTCTCCTTCCACTTCCACGGTGTACTAACAAGAGCCACAGCCTGTTATGTTACCACAGTTGAGCCATGTCACTGCCCTAACATGTTTTTAAGAGAACTCTGTCAAACAGTTCTGTAAGATTTGTGACCTTGTAAGGTGCACTTATGCATGTAAGCTCTCATCTAGCATCTCTGATAAAGTACTAAATAGTAAGACCCCTGACTCCTCAGAAATACCAATGACAGAAAGACCAACAAAAGGGCAAAGATAATTCGAAATTAAAGAAGGTGGAAATAGCATGAGGACAAAATAGAATCCTTGGATTAGATCTTAAATAAGGAGAAACAACAACAACAACAACAAAAATATCAAACAGACCATATTTGAAGCAACTAGATATAAGAGAGACAATAACAGAATATATGTTGATAACACTACTCTATCAATGTTAGACTTGAGTGTGGTAATGGCATTCTAATTATGTAGGAGACTCTTCTTTCTTAGGGGAAACTCACTGACATATTTACCTTCATATGATGCATGAAAATAAATAGAAAACATGACTGAGTGGGCACCCTTGCAGGAACACAGGAGACAAGGGTGTCTGGGTCTCCAGCGTGCCACTCTTCACCTTTCTGTGAAGTTAGGATTTCTTAACAGTGGAAGGAAAAGTATTTGACATAAGGCCGTCTGTTGAGATTGGTCCTTAAACTTAAGTCCAGGGCTCCATCCACTCATCATGGTGTTAACTCTCCTACTTTGCATGCAGACATTCCTAGAATCAAAGCTTTTTACACAAACCCTCCATAGAGGCTGGAAGTCCTCTCTGAATGTAGCTCTATCTTACCAGCACATTTTTCAGTTTGATATCCCGATGAACAAGCCCCTGGCTGTGCAGAAAGCGGATCCCCTCCACCACATCCAGAGCTATTTGCAGACGTGTCTCCAGGGTCAGCCCAGCCTTGAAAGACAAAAGAGCCTGGGTGTCTTGGGAGCCCAACTCCTTAACCCAGCAGACTTCCAATTGTGAGCAACTAAGGGACGTATGGTGGCACGGAAGAGGAGAGCAGCGGGTGGGAGGTGCAGCGAGGAACACGCTGCACAGGACACAGAGCAGCAGGAAGCCTCTGGCAGGCTGCAGTGGTCAGCAGGACCAGAATCCCAGCAGAAGCGGTTGGAGGACTGACAGCGCCTCACTCCCAGCATCAGAGCAGCTCTGGCCCAGCCTCGGGAGAGATCTGCCCTTACTGCTTTTATAGGCGTAGGTAGCCCAGGTTTGTATTTATGGGTTCCAATTCCAGAGTCACTCTGATTACTTAAGGGTCTTTGGGATTCTGAAAAATGTCCTATTAACTTCTTTCAAAAACTCAAATGGGATTTTCTAGTCCACTTAGAGAAAAACCTCAGGTGTCCCTGAGATAAAGAGGGAACTACTTAGAGTCTTTTTCATGTCACTAATTCTTGTGACTTTCTGTTTTCTCTACCTTAGTTCTGAAAGTCTCATGTAAGCTCATACAGGGGAGTCCAGACACTCCGTGGTCAGCCTCTCTCTCTTCCTACTCAGTTCCAATGCAGGGGACAGACAAAAGAAGCCTGACTCCCCTAATGGTGATTTTTTTTTTTTTTTAGATGGCAGTTTAAACTTAGTAGTCAACTGGGAATTTCACCTTTCCTCAAACAAAATTCTTCAGTGGCACACCCCAATTTATTTTTAAAAGTCAAGACCACATACCAAGATCTAATAAATGACTTTGTGCCTGCCCCTACTGCACCTCCCCCACCCTCTCTGTTTCTGGTGATATGGGGTCTGAACTCAAGACCACACATGCCAAGCAAGTTCTCTTATCACTAAGTTACATCTCTGGTCCCAGATAAGTGCCTTCACTTTAATTCCTACTGGAACTTGTGTTAGAATGTTTAGAATGCAGAGCCTCTCAGTATCTAAAACTAACTACATCTGAATTCCTTTTAAATTTTTAAATGTTGTACATGTCATGTTATGGATGGTGTGTGTACATTTATGGGGCTATGGACTCTCTCCAGATTTATTATAAAGATTATAGTATCTATATAGTATATATGTATAATATATAATATTTATATATACATATACATGATGCAGTAAAGCCAGATTACTCCAGTTTCTATGAAAGTGAGAAGCTCTAAACAACCAGGAAAGGATGAAGTGCAGGAAGGAAGGGTTGCCCTGGCCCCAGCTGGCCCTTGCCCCTGGCCTCAGTCACCTTCAGCCCTGTGTAGAGGTCCCGGTGCAGCCTTTCCATAATGAGCAGGACAGCCACGCTGGAGCCGCCACCGTAGTTGTAGTCAATGACTGAGCCATGGAGATCTACCAGCCGCTCGTGCTTTGGCAAAGACCTATGAGAAAAAGAGGGTTTGGCAACTCCACGTGGGCACTACCTCTGCATGAGATACCATGACAGAGAAAGAAAGATTCTCAGGGTCATAGTCCAACGCCAGATGGAGGGAAAGGAGAACTGCTTCTCCACTAAGGCCAAAAAGCCCAGGACTATCAATACTGACAGTCCTTGTGACTAAGAAGGAAAACAGCATCAACAATCGAGGAAAGAGCATGTCTGGGTCAGATCATTAGGTAGGTAGGACATTTCAGAATCTGCATGTAGAGAGATAGGACACTGCAGCTTGTGACAGGAAACTTATCCCAACCTTTTAGCTTCTCTGGGTCTTGCCCAGAGAGATTAATGAAACCAAGGCCTACCTCATGTAGTGAAACTCCAATGCCAGATCATTCCAATGCTTCTCATCTGGAGGAACAACTGACTTGAGGGCACAAGGGAAGTGTCCCCCCCAGTTGTCACACAGGTACACCACACCATATTGGCCCCGGCCTAGTTCCTGTCCTAATTTAGGTTTACCTGTAAGATATAAAGACAGGTGGAATAGGGACTTACCAAGCATTCTCTTTAAACTCTTAGATGCAGCCCTGCTGAGAGGCCAGAAGTTATCAAGCAGTCATGCAACAGAAAGAAATTCAGGTGTATTCTAATTGACTTGGATGACTTTGAGTAAACTTTGACCTGCTGTTCACGTTACATAAGCCACAGAACCAAACACAAATTCAAAACCATCACTAAGTGCTGAGGCAGCTTTGCAAGGAAGTGTAGGCTGAGACACTGGGATTCTTGGAGGCCAGGCATAAAAATGCCAGAGGATCAGGAACTTCCAGTCTACTTGGAAAGAAGCAAGAACTCACGGTGAAGCAAGACATCCTGTAGAGACCGGCTCTCCAGGGAAAGGCGGGCCAGGCGCGGGGCGTGATCTTTTCGAACCTTCAGCCACAGGTCTTCAGTTTTCTCCAGACGGCCAGAATGGCCAGCTTCCAGCTAGGAGGGAAACAGAAAAGACAACATAAGACTTTCAAGCCCCCACCTCAGCTTCCCCACATGTTACCTAGAAATAATAATAGTATCTCTCTCATGCTGACAACTGTGAGAACTGAGTATGTGACATGTTTAGGACAATGACAGCGTGTCGTCGATAGTCATGTTCCTCTTAGCTGCCTAACACACATATCCATTCTCTCCCCCTCCCTTACACACATGTTGGGGGGGCAGGCATACGACTGTGAACTAGAACAGACTTAGGAAGTCTTTCCTCTTTCACTCCTTCTTAAACTACTGTATAAATGTATATAAAGTGTGTGTTCCTCCATGTTCCTTTCTCACTCAGCTATATGGACAAAAATTAACTGTACTCATTTTTTAAAACTAAGGATAGCAGAGAGTGCACTATTCCTCTCGAGGCTCCTTTCGGATTGTTCCAGCTTTCACTCCTTTCCCACGTACGCACCTGCCTCAAGGAGGCTGCAAAGGCCTCGTGAGAACTATTGAGCCGAGTACGGAACTGGCTGCAAATGCTCTTGGCTAGCTTGGAGGCGCTGAGGCTGTCGATGGCTTCCTGGGCCACCTTCCTCTTCCACTCCAGGGTGATGGTGGGTGGGCTCACCCATGTGATACGCTGGATGATCTGACAAGATGAGGACAGCGGGGTCACTGGAGGACGGGGAAGAGGCTCCCAGGCAGCTCCTGCCATGCCCTTCCTGCTCTGCATTCTCTCTCACCAGCAGCAGCTCGAAACTCAGGAGCATACGGAACCCAGCGCTGCCTACCTCAAACCCAGGGTTCAGCCAGGGGAGGCACCAACGAACAGTGAGCCTGATCTAACTGCTCAGGGCCCTCGATGGATTAGATTCAGGGGTGGGGCTCCTAACAGCAATGTTTAGTTCTTTGTGTGTTTGCTTTGTTTCAGACAGGGTCTCTCTCTACATAGCCCTGGATGTCCTGGAACTTTCTATGTAGACCAGGCTGGCCTTGAATTCACAGAGATCTATCTGCCTGCCTCTGCCTCCTCAGTGCTGGGATTAAAGGCTGCACCACCATCATCGACTCAGTGTCTAGATTTTGTTGTTTGTTTACTTGTTCATGCTTGTGGCACTGGGGAATCAAGCCTTGCAGCATATGTGAGGCAAACTATCCACCACCAAGCTACAGCCCCAGCCCCAATAGTACCTAGTTTTGAGGGAACATTTAAGCTGAATAGAAGACAAATGAAGAAACCTAATGCTGCAGCTTCATTGTTATATAAATGTACGGCTTTTTAAAAAGTTAATAGAAGCCAGGTGGTGGTGGCACACGCCTTTAATCCTAGCACTTGGGAGGCAGAGGCAGGCGGATTTCTGAGTTCGAGTCCAGCCTGGTCTACAGAGTGAGTTCTAGGATAGCCAGGGCTACACAGAGAAACCCTGTCTTGAAAACAAACAAACAAACAAAAAAAACAACCAAAAATAAACAAAAAGTTAATAGTAATTAAGACTAGGCATATAACAGAATTCTCTCAGAGAGAAAAAAGCAGAATAATGCCCCCCCCCCTTAACAGCATGTTTGGAGAATCTGTTTTATTGGAGAGGCTACAATGTAAGTGAGCCAAACATAGACTAAGGAACACTCACCTGCTTGATTTGTTCCCAAAGCATCCGAGTAACTGAGGACCCTGAGTGAAAAGTGACTTCAACATGGTAAGCGGCATTTAAGATCTGAAAGAGAACACATGACGGAACATATTGCAGACAGCCATTTCTGGACAACTTCAAGAACAAGTCCAACTTGGGTGTGGCAGTGTACACATCTTTAATCACTGCAGGCTAAGGCCAGCCTATTACATAGCAAGCTCCCAGCCAGCCAGATCCACAGAGTGAAACCCTGTCTCAAAAAACAAAAACAAAGAACCACAATCTAACCAGACACAGCACATGTCAGTAATTCCGTCACTTCAGAGGTAGAAGCAGGAGAATTAGTTCAAGTCCAGCCCTAAACAAAACAGCAAGTTCAAGGCTAGCTCAGTCTTGGCTACCATGTGCCCCACTCCTTCCTTCTGCCTGCCCAAACAAAGAATTACAAAGCAGTCCAAACATTTCCAAATTTATTCCAGATTTATTATATATATAATATATATGTATATAGTATACATATATGTATGTATGTATATGAACACATACACACACACACATATATATAATCAGCCCAAGTTCATCACCCCTACTTTGTGACTAGGTTCTTTTACTTTCTATTCATTTTTATCATCTGTAAGTTTACAACTCATTAGCACCTCCCCCAGGCAGTAGCCATGTAGTAGGAAAACAAAATGAAGTTTTAACTAGACTGTCTCAAAGGGAAATCCTTGCCTAATTTGAGGTTGGGCGTGTCTGTGAATTGTCCCAGATGTTCCCTGTGACACAGTGTCTTAGCAACCATTCTTTTCACACCTGTTTGAGATAATTGCTGGTAATATGGACTGAGACATCCTGTGACTTTTCAAGGCTCTGCAGACACCGCTCCAGGGTCCCAACAAAGCTCTCCCGTAGGTAATCCACTGAGCTGATGAGCTTGTTGGCCACTGCCTGGTTAAGCCTGGAGATGATGAGCTCCTGGATCTGCCGGATGCAGGATTTGATCTCTCTGGTCCCGATTGTTTCTCCATTCTCAGGGACAATGACATCTACAGAGGTAGAGACTATGCTAGTTAGTTGTGAAAGAAAGGGGCAGACATGCTAAATAAGGGCACCTCCCAAATTATCACCAGTGACCTACCATGATAGTGGCTATGAAAAGATATGGTTGGTTGTCAAATTCTGAATCTTAGGATGATCAAGGGCCAGACAATGTTCAGCTACTTAAGTTAAATAAGATCCTGAAAAGGAGCAGTTATGTCTAAAACAAATCTGTTGATTTTATTAGTGTTTAGGTCATAGTTACTGGAGGAAAGAACACCATCCCCTTAGTGGAAACTATTTGAAAGGCACAATAGTAGCATTATATAGTAATGTAACTTCATCTTTACAATACCTTTATAGGTGGATATTAATGGATCTACTCTATATACACCAGGAAACAGCCTTGGGGATAAGACAAAGTGGGCACTGGGAGAGAAGATGTGCAGTTAGGAAGCAAGACAGCTACAATCTAAGCACAAACCTCACTGGTTTTATTTTGGGATCTTTGTTAAATTTCACACTACTGACATAGTAAACCAACCAACAATTACAACTGTGTACACCCTCTGAATAGCTATGCCTCTGGAAATTCTTTTTCTATAACTCTGACCTCAAAAATCTCAGACTGTGTGCACAATGGTACCAATTCAGTAATTTTAACAACAAAAAAAATCACCAATGGTCTAAATATTTATCAATAGGCAGAAAGTGATGCAAGGTCTGCCAATAGGAGACATATTTAAATGCACATTTGCAAATATATACACATATATATGGGGAATGCAGCTCAGCAGCAGGGTGCTTGCCTGGCATGCATGAGCCCTAAGCTCAAGTCCCACTACTACAAAACAAGAAAAGAAGTTTTTGACACGTAACTCCCTACACAGCCCAGGCTGACCTCAAACTTACGATTCTTCTGCCTCTGTCTCCTGAGAGTTGGGAATACAGGCATATGCCACCACACCTAGATTAAAACATAGATATTTCTACAGTATGTTACCCAGCATACATGCATGACCTTTATTTACAAAGATAAATAGTAACAGAAATATGGTTCTACCAGATTATTGCAAGCTCTCTTGATTATTAAATCAATTACTGCTTCCCCAAAAGGGCTCAGAACAAGACAAGGATCAGATATTAAGTCGCACCTAATATGTAGCTCCTATCTAAGTGCGTGGGGTCCACAGACCTGCAAAGCAGGCAGCAGGCAGATATTTTATCTGCTTGCCCCAGTTACTCCCATATCTGTTTAAGCTAAACACTGTATCAAAGGCACTGAACTTGCCACAAGGCAATCCAACATTACACTGTCTACCTGATCCTGCCTGTCATCATGTGGGTAAGATGCCAGCATGGATGCTTCAGGGTGCTTAGTAGCAAGTTAGAGGACTTCCTAGAACTTCCTAGTAATAAGCTTTTCTCAGCCACTAAAGATCTATTTTCATTCATTTTTACTAAGAAAGGAGAGAAGAGAGGGAAGACAGAAGGAGAGTCTTTGAGTTTTTTTGCTGCAAGGTATAAAATGATGAATAACCCCAAGTCCATATTCTCCAACTCTGACATTTCAGAACATGACACTAAAAGATAGTGAAAGATGAACTAGTTATACTGGTTATAGGAACAGAAAGCCAATAAAAATGAAGTAGAGACGGAAAAGAAACAAGTCAGGTAGATTGATTAGGTGAAAATACTTAGACTAGAGAAGTCAGACAAGAGCCAGGAGTGTTCTGAATGCTTATATCCCAACACTCAAAGAGGCTGAGGCGAGTGGATTGTAAATTCAAAGGCAGCCTGGGTATACAATGAAATCCTGTCTCAAAAACTGTACAGAAAACAAAAGTATGGGTAGATATAAAATTGCAGAGGACTCATGGGTTCTTAGCAACTAGTTAAACAAGAACATTCAAGAGAAGACAATAAAGGATATGTTGAGGCTTAGAAGTTGGGTACCAGGAAGAAGGGGGCATTGTAACTAAGAACAGAGGTCCTCAACCTTCCTAATGCTGTGACCCTTAAATACAGTTCCTCATGTTGTGGTGACCCTCAACCATTAACATTTTATTGCTACTTCATATCTATAATTTTTTAATTTTATGAATTGCAATATAAATATATTTCTCATGGTCTTAGGTCATTCAAAATGGTTGTGACCCATATGTTGAGAACAGCTGGTTTAAGCAGTAAAAATTGAACTATAAAATACGGGTTGGGTGTGGTGGCGCATTCCTTTAATCCCAGTACTTAGGAAGCCAAGGCAGGCTGATCTTTCTGCGTTTGAGACCAGCCTGGTCTACATAGTGAGTCTACTAATTCATATATGTATGAAAACACACCTATATTTTCATATATGCACTTCAGAATTAGACTATCTCAGTTCATATCCTGCCTCTACTATTTAGTGGCTGTGGGCCTTTGGGTAAATGGCTTAACCTTTGAACCTTTCATTCCCTCATTTAAACAATGAAAATAAGCAGATTCCATGTAGTAAAACAGCACTGACAAAGTCTAAAGTGGTCTATCATGGTTTTGAGCACCCTAAGATGATGAGGATATGTGCTTGTGGGTAAGTCTGAAGTGTCATTTTAGTTACTGTAAGGTAGAACTCGTGCATGGAGATTCAAACAGTCGTTAGCATAAAAGCCAGCAGCATCAAAACTTCAGACACCAAAAGCCCTGACTAATGGCTTTCCCCAATTTTGTTAGTAGTCATTTGTGATGAATGAGACTACCAAGAAAGCTAATCATGCTTTGGGAAATTTTCCTGAGTTGGGTTTCAGGAGCAGCCTGAAGATAAAAATAAGACCATGGAACAAAAAGCAACACAGTGAGGCATGCTGGGCCATGCTGACAGAGCAAAGGTAAGGAAGTACAAAGCTCTTCTCAGAAACACAGGAATACAGGCAGGCAGTGGAGAGTGGACAGCTATAGGACAAATTTACCAAAAGCTAAGCTAATGGCCTGGGAAGGAAGAAAGTGAATCTTAAGATCTATGAAAGTGAAAGAGGCCGCCTCATCTAAGCGATTGAAGGCGCCCTTCCTGCTGGACCTGAAGAATCACTGCATCCAGCTTCTAGCCCAAAGAACCAGAGCTCTGGAGTCCCCATACTCAGAAGCTCCCTAGTACCTACCTTTAAACTCCATGTTGGCAGCGTCGTCCAGAAGCTCCTCTTTCATGGTGTTAAGTGTCTCAACAATCATATCCTTCATTTCCTCTTGCTTTCTGTTGGCAATATTCATCAATGATTCATATAATTCATTCTCCTTTTTTCTAGTATATTCTAGGCGTTTGGGAGTGATTTGTAGGTCCCGCTGCATGTCAAAAGCCTGGTTAATAAAGATGTCAAGGCAGTGGCTGTGCACCTCATTCAGGGCCTGGGCTGCATCCACCAGGCGGTTCTGTAGCAGCTGGTGAGAAAATGTACTCAACTGTCTCAGCTTCTCACTCTGCTCCACCAACATGCTCTGAGCTTTACAGTCCTGGTCAGAGGCTACACAGTTCCGGTGACTGCTGCTCAGATAGCCCAGGTCCATTAGCTGTCCATACAGTGGTGATCTTTCACTCTCTGCTCTCCCACTGGAAGAGTTGATTATCTCCAGCTTGGGTACTTTGAAAAAGAACACGGGAAAGGAGAAATACTTTCTAATTTCCTGAAGCTCTTGTTCATCCCTCTCAGAGAGTTCATCTTTGTGAAGTGCATAGGTTATCACAGGCAAGAAATCATTTGCCAAGTCACTCAAGACATCTACTGAGGGCCGGTGGCTGTGGCACGGTGCCACCACAATGTCCACTTCCTAGAAGGAGAAGGGGTCAGATCAGCACTTCACAGTCAGAACCCATATTTGCCTTCGTTAAGTCTCACCTACATTGAGACCAAAATCCAGATGCATAATGGAGCATCTGGACTTTAGTGTACCCCAGTCACTTGTCCACCTCCTTCCTTGGTTCCTAATACTTCTGTGACACACAAGGGCAAGCATTCATCTAGATATCAAAAAAATCAGTAGAAAGGATTATAGTCCCTTCAGCCATTTCAGATGAAGAGTCCCTGCATGTCTTTGATTCTTGTACATTTCTATTGACTCTCTTACAAAAAAGGAGACAAACAGCGGAAGAAAATGAATTCTTAGGGCAACTAGGAGCAGGAGAGTGATCCTATACCCCGCCCCTTCCCTTCATCTCACACCGCCAGCCCCACCTGCCCGCCTGGCTAACTCCAGCATCCTTTCACTGCTCACGTGTAAAGCACGTCATACTACAGCCTTTCCTGTTAGAGAATCGCTGGCACTCCTTCTCTCCATGCAACACATTCATAATTTACTTATTTGAACCCCATCTTGTTCAGACAGGCATGGTGGCATATGCCTGTAATACTAGCATTTGCGATCTTTAGGACAGCCTGGGTCATACATTGAATTTCAGGCCAACCTGGGCTAGAACTTAGAGAGTCCCTATCTCAAAATGGAAAAGGAGGAAAGGAGAAAAAGAGAAGTAAAAAAGAAAAAAATGATGAGAAGAGAGGAAGAAACAGAAGGAGAAAAGAGAAGAAAGGAGATTTTGTTCTATTAGTCTACAAAGCCTTTGGAGGCAGAGCCCATATTTACTCACTATTGAGTAACACAAGTAAGTCCTCAATAAAATCAGTTGTCAAACCAAGAAATCAATCTGCAAATTAAAAGTCAAGGTCACCAAACATTTCTATTCTATTCCAAGATTCTGCAGCTATCTCAAAGGTTCAGACAAGCTAAATGAGGTAATAACGTTAACAATATGATCACTCAGGGGCTGAGAATATGGCTCACTGTATAAGAGCGCTTATTGTACAAGCATGAGATCTGAATTCCAATCCCTAGTGTCTACATAAAAATCCAGTAATGGCCACAAGAGCCCCCTGAATCGGTGAACATCAAGTTCAGTTAGAGACCCTGTCTCAAGGCAATAAGGTTAAGAGCTATAGCAAAAGTCCCACTCTGGCGTCTGCATGTGTGTGAACATGCATGCTCACATATATGCCACTCCATACACATGTGCGTGCATGTATGTACACACACACACACACACACACACACACACACACACAAATATTATTTGGTATGGTAGATAATAAGGCTCACCACACCAGTATTTAGCCTTTATATTTTGGGGGAAGGTAGGGCGAGGCAAGAGAAAATGAAACAGAATTGATTGGTTCTACCAGAAAGCATGCTTTTTGGCCTTGGCCAGCTTCCTTCTAGCTACATGGATGTTGTAGCTAGAGCAGCGGTAGCAGGTAGCTGATCTAGGCAAATATACAGGTAGAAGCTGGAGCTAAGGATGAAGGCTGACCATTGTGGTGCACACCTATAGCCCCAGCACTCAGAAAGCAGAATCAGGCAGATCTCTGTGAGCTAAAGGTCAGCCTAAGGTCAGCCTGGTCTACAAAGGAGTTCACAGCCAGAGCTATGTAGAGATCCTGTCTTAAAAAGCAAAGCGGAACAATAATGAAGCAGTGGAAAGGTGCCTACCTGAAGCTTGCTCTCACACAAGAGGAAGCAACCACCCTGCCTTCCCCTGCATTTGTGTCTGTAGTGGTCTGTTACACTCCTGTTTACATTTTACTGTGTGTGTGCTCGTGTGATCAGAGGACAACAGGAGTTGCTGGTTTTATCCTAGGCCTGGAGGCACACACACTAAGCCATCTTGCCTACCATTCAGGTATCTATATTTGACAAAATATATTTTAAAATGAAATCCTTAGGTTTTCCCCTTCATTGATAGCCTTCTCTAGATATGAAATGCCCAGGAAAGCTAGCCTATTTATCTCTCTAGTACCCGTCTTCTAACGACACCAATGAGTTTGAACTATATTTTTGTTTTATTCATCTTTTTCATTCTATGCAAAGCACAAAGGTCTCACCTTCTTACCAACAAATAACTGAATGTTATTTTCAAGATAGTCACAAGATGCTCATTTAGTTAGTCACGAACTCCAACCTCTCAGAGCCATGTAGCCTTTCTTCATTTGTAATTTGAAAAGTTTAATTGTGGGCTGGAGCAATGGCTCAGCAGTTAAGAGCACTGACTGCTCTTCCAGAGATCCTGAGTTCAATTCCCAGCAACCACATGGTGGCTCATAACCGTCCATAATAGGGTCTGATGCCCTCTTCTGGTGTGTCTGAAGAGAGCAGTGGTGTACTCATATACATAAAATAAATAAATCCTTAAGAAAAAAGAAAAGTTTAATTGTACATAAATCCATCCACTCCTTACCCAAACCCAGGCCCAGAAGAACCTGCTTCATCTCTGCCTCCAATGCAGGGAGTGGGTTCCCGCTGGAAACAGCCTGGCTGTCATCTTGCCGTCCAGAACAGCTCTTACTACCCTAGCTTACTCAGGCTGGAGTGCAGTGTTCACCTCGGGAAGCATTTTCAGAAATGCAAATAGATAAGAAATTTCAAGGTTTAAATTGTACTACACAACTGCATAAATACCAGAAGCAAAATAATCATGAGAAAAAGACTAAAAAGAATCCTAGTTTTGGGGGGCGGGGGGAGGAGGGGGGAGGGAAGGAGGGAGAGGGAGAGGGACAGGGACAGGGAGAGGGAGAGGGAGAGAAGGCCAGAGGGCTTTGCAGGAGTTGACTCCTTCCTCACTATCTTGAGGAAAGATCTCTGGTTTCCGATCCTGTGCTGCATACTCCAGACAAAATGGTCTGCTCAATTCTCTCTCTGCCTCCCATCTCACTGCGGGAGCTCTCAGATTACGAATGATGGGCTCTGGAACTGAATTTAGGCTTGATTTCACCCACTGAGAAATCTCTCTGGATCATAAGCTAGACAGTATATGTAGTGGTTTTTGTTTGTTTGTTTTGAAACCACGGCTCCTCTAAGTATACCCCTCCCCCCAGCTTTTGAGACAGTGTCTCATGTATCCCAGTTTGGCCTCAAACTTGCTGTGTTGTCAAGGATGACCTTGGACTGACCCTCCCGCTTGCTTCCACCTCCTGATGCTATAATACAGGCACAACTGCCATGCCTTCCTTCTGCAGTGCTGAAGAGTGGACCGAGGGCTTCCTATGTGATTGACAGACAAGCACTATACCAACTGAACTATGTGACAGGCAAGCACCATACCAGCTGACCTGCACTCCAGCCCCTAGATATATTGTAAAAAGATATAAATCAATTTTATTATAGGAAAAAGCAAAAATTCAAAATCTGAGTATTATTTAGAAAATGTTCACTGGAAGGAAGTTCATAGGTGGCATTGTAAGACTGAGCAAAAGCCCAGTTCTGAGAGGTCATAGGCTCTAGGAGGAAAACAACTATTGCTGCCTTGGTAACTGGTCGTGTGGTCAAACTGCTGGCCTCAGCCTTAGCCAGACAAGCATCTCTCTGTAATAACCAGCAATTAAATAAGTAACTCCTTACTGGTCAAAATGGTGAGAATTTGTGACTGGGTCCTAAATGTGTAGGGATACATTGTGTGAAGGTGTGTCTGGATAGCTATATTAAACTCCCACATACATTAAGGCTCAGAAAACATTGTGGAAAGGGGGGAAGAAAGACTATAAGAGCCAAAGGATGAGGAAGGGGGTGTTGAGAAACACCATCTTCTGGAAGAGACATGGCAGTGTAGTCATGAACTCACTCAAGCTCTGTGAGCTGCCCAGGATCAGGCAACATTGCAACAGGCAGCACTCACTGGACTAAATGGATTACAAAAGACAGGCTTGAAGTGGGGAGGGACATGTTAGATACATAGGAAGAGTAAGTGGTTAGAATTAGGAATAGGTATGATGAAGATACATTGTTTACATTACGAAATTGTCAACGAATAAAAGATAAATTTCATCAAATTAATTTTTTCAGAAGAATTTTATTTGGCTAAATTTTCTAAAATAAAATTTCAATTTTTTAAAGGACCACTTTATTCATAGCAAAACCATTAGTCAAAACTGCCAAGTCCATATGTAAGACCAACACCATCCTTTAAGAAAAAGAAAGAGCCAGGCTGTAGTGGCGCACACCTTTAATCTCAGCACCTAGGTGGCAGAGGCAGGTGGATCTCTGTGAGTTTGAGGCCAGCCTGGTCTACAGAGTGAGTTCTAGAATAGTGAAGGCTATGCAGAAAAAAATCCCTGTTTCAAAAAACAAAAAGAGAGGAGGGAGGGAGGAAGAGAGAGGAAAGAGCACCAGAGAAGAACAGTTAGTTAACCTCATATACTCATAGGTACAAACTCATTAGAAGAAAAATTTTGCGTAAGGGCTTTTTTTTTTTTTTTTTTTTTTTTAAAGACTGTGTCTGTGTCTCAAATGGCAGGGAATGTGTTCTGGTTGGAAAACTAGTCTGACTCCCACCTTGCTGTACAAGACACCTTTTGCTACCCTGACTTATATGTGCTGGAAAGTGAGCAACTTTAGGGAAACATTTTCTAAGTTAGTGCACAATACATTTCCTGAGCTCACTCTCAGAACTTGCTATATAGCCTTGGCTGGTGTGATGGTTTAAAAATACTTGGCCCAGGGAGTGGCACTATTTGGAGGTGTGGCCTTCTTGGAGTAGGTGTGTCATTGTTGCTGTGGGCTTTAAGACCCTCATCCTAGCTGCCTGGAAGTCAGCCTTCTCCTAGCAGCCTTCAGATGAAGATGTAGAACTCTCAACTCCTGCACCATGCCTGCCGGGATGCCATGTTCCCACTTTGATGATAATGGACTGAACCTCTGAACCTGTAGGCCAGCCCCAATTAAATGTTGTCCTTTTAAGAGTTGCTTTGGCCATGGTATCTGTTCACAGCAGTAAATCTCTAAAGTCAGCTGGCCTGGAATTTGCTACATAGTCTATGCTAGTTGCAAACTTGTGTCAATCCTCCTGCCTCACATCTGAAGTTATAATCTGGGATTATAGGCATGAACCACCACACCTGGCAGATTAAGGGTTTTGTAATGATATACTGGCACCTTTGAGAAACACTGTATACTCCTTCCTAAACCTCTGTTTGTTGTTGTTTTGTGGTGTTTTGTTCTGAGGTAGGATTTCCACATATGCTCTATGTAGGCCTTAAACTCACTAGGTAGCACAAAGTAGGCTCAAACTTTTCAATCCTCCTGTCTCAACTTCCTCAGAGCTAAAAGTACTATATGTCTGACTATTTGTAAATATAGGTTGTACTAAACAAAAATGGACAGAACAACTTTCTCCTTCAATTTTATTATAAAGTCAAATCATAATGAATTGTGAAGAATTTTATCTCTAATAAAGCTAGATAACTAGAAGTTGCTGGTACAAGGACTTCAGTTTGAAAAAAAGGGAAAAGCCTATATTTGGCTGATTACCAAGGAAGAGACAAATGCCTGAGAAAATATGAACTCTGTTCTTTTCAAAAGAACAAAAAATTAAATTGTGTGTGTGTGTGTGTGTGTACATACTTACTTGAGTATATACATGTGAGTGCAGTGCCTGCAGAGGCCAGAAAAGGGTGTCCGATCCCCTGGAGCTGGAGTTCCAAGCAGTTTTGAGCTGGCCAATGGGAAATGAATTCAGGTCTAAGGCAAGAACAGTATGCACTCTTAACCACTGAACCACCGCTCCAGCCTAAGGAACTCTTCTTTCTTAAGAACACTGATTTAAAGCCGGGCATGGTGGCGCACGCCTTTAATCCCAGCACTTGGGGGGCAGAGGCAGACGGATTTCTGAGTTCGAGGCCAGCCTGGTCTACAGAGTGAGTTCCAGGACAGCCAGGACTACACAGACAAACCCTGTCTTGAAAAACCAAAAAAAAAAAAAAAAAGTACGCTGGCTGCAAAGTAAAAAAACAAAACAAACAAACAAACCCAGTATGAAACAAGATAGCATCCTCCAAGAATGGCTGAGGGAATCACTAAAGAATCACAGAGAAAATATTTTCAAGAAGCTTAACAATCAAGTTTCTGCCTACTGACAATCCTTTCCATCTCCTGAGGCTGACTAGAGGAAGACTCCCTTCCTACACCAGCTGTTCCTCAGAGAGAGACAGAACTGAGGTTCTGAAAGGAAAAGGAAAAAAGTCAGTATGTTGCATGGTAGTGGTCGCAGAGGGAGACAATGAAAGAGGAAGGCTATGACTTCAAACTGTCAAATAACCCCAAGAGCTAACTTGGAAGGCCAAAGACAAATGAATAGAGAGAACTGAGAAAAGACAGCTTCAGTAGCAAGTGTTCTTTTAAGAGATAGCGAGGCCACTAATGGTGCCAATAAAACTTTATGATTCTTTTTTTTTTTTTTTTTTTTTTTTAGATAAGAGTCTCTCTACATAGCTACAGATATCCTGAAAATCATATGTAGACTAGGCTGGCTTCAAACTCACAGAGACCCACCTGCCTCTGCCTCCCAAATGCTGGGATTAAATGAACATGTCAGCACTCCTGGCCCAGGATTATTTTCTTTAGGCAGAATTTCATATAACCCAGGTGGCCCCAAACTCTCTGCGCAGCCAAAGACAGCCCTATATGTCTGATCTTCCTGCCTCTGCCTTCTGCAGCTAGGATTACAGTTATGCCTTACTTATGCTGTGTTGGAGTAGAATCCAGGGCTTTGTGCATACTAGACAAGTGTTTTACTGTTTTAGGATTACTATTGCTGCGATAAAACACCATGTCCAAAAGCAAGCTGGGGAGGAAAGGTTTATTTCGCTGACCCTTCAACATCACTGTTCATCATCAAAGGAAGTCAGGACGAGAACTCAAAACAAGACAGGAACCTGGAGGCAAAAGCTGATGCAGAGGCCATGAAGGGGTGCTGCTTACTGGCTTGCTCAGCCTGCTTTCTTATAGAACCCAGGACCACCAGCTCAAGGGTGGTACCACACACAATGGGTTGAGCCCTCCCTCAGTGATCACTAATTAAGAAAATACCCACATGCTTACCTAGAGCAGATCTTATGGAGGCATTTCCTCAACTGAGGCTCCCTCCTCTCTGATGACTCTAGCTGTGTCAAGTTGACAAAAACTTGCTAGGACATCTACTAAACAAACTGCATCCCAGCTCCTGGATAAGGATTTAAAAAACCAAAAATCTTGCTGGAAATTTATTACTAGAACTCATGCTTGGTATATGCAAGGCATTGGGTTCAATCCCCAGTATCCCTCCCCCCAAAAACCATTGTCCTTTAAACCACTCATCTTCTTAATATGTGCATCAGCCTATAATAGGTGTTCCTGGTTTTCCTGACACACAGTGTGAGCAGAGTGGCTGCATTTCTCTATGTATATGGTATGTGCTAGGGGAGGTAAGAATGTTGTGCAAAGAGCACAAGCTTGCTGTCTCCAAGGTATTTACAATTTAATGTTGGTCTGAACTTCCTGTATCTTATCTGACACATCATTTCAGTTTCTCTTTTATTGACCCATAAAATAATTTTTTCTTCAGTTATCTAAAATATACTCTTTACTTCTCTGCTTTCAATAGTCTAACTACCCTCATTTCCTTTCTCTTAGAATAACCATCTGGACCTAATTCATGCACTCCTTCCCCCCCCCCTCCCAACAGCATCTTGCCACAGACTTCTATTCTACTTCTTACCCACCAACTCTTATCTTTTAATCTAGTTACTGCAGTCTGCAGACAGAGCAGCATTTAATTCAAGGCACTGTGCCAGCTAGTCCTGGGTCCTAGAAGAAGGCTGAGCAAGCCATGAGGAACAACCCTGTAAGAAGCACTCTTCCTTGGCCTCTGCATCAGCTCCTGCTTCCAGGTTCCGCCCTGTTTCTGAGTTCCAGTCTTGATTTTCTTCAATGATGAACATCAATATGGACGTATAAGCCAAATAACCCTTCCCTCCCCAACTTGCTTTTTGGTCATGGTGTTTCATTGCAACAATAGAAACCCTAACTAAGAAAGGTAACATACAATATTTGTTTTATTAGGCACAAGAATAAATGTTAATAACTAGCTAGAACCTGAGAGAAACTAGTCTAGCAAAAATCTTAAGAAATTTCAGGGTTAAATTTTTGTATATAATTTTTGTCATCTTATGATGCTTTTTGGTAACTGGATTTTGAAAGCATTAACTGCTAAAATATGATAAAAAATTAGTGTATGTATTAAAGACAGGTTATTCCCACTGACAGTTGAGGCTTATAAAGGGAAGATTTTATCACTATAACTGCTTAGTGCAAATATTACAAATATCTGAGAAGTAAATGAGTAATACCTAGTCTGGAAGTATTATTCTTCCTCGGTTCCCTCAAATATCTCACTGGACATCATGAGGGGCCAGTAACCTTGCTACTGGCAGGCTAGCTGCCAGGTGACAAGGACATTTCCCAAAGGTCCAGAAACTTTTGGTGGGAGACACAACAACCAGTCAGGGTAGAACAACACAGCTGTCTGTGGTGGCTCATATCTAGAACCCCAGAGTGTGGAAGGCTGAGGCAGAAGAATTCTAAGTTCGAGGTCAGCTTGTGCAAAATAAACAAGACCTGATGATGATGGAGGAGAACAAGGAGGAGAGGAAGAGAGATGGGAGGAGGAAAAGAAAGAGGAAGAACAACTTCAGAGCAACTGAAATTATGTAACAGCCACAATAAAGGAAGCACTGCAGAGGCTGCGGGAATCCTCCTAGGCTGAGCAAATCGAATCTTTACAAAAGAAATGCACGCGCATGCACACACACACACACACACACACACACTCATGCACCACTACCACCAAACTGTACAAGTGTGAGGCCATTAGCCCTGTAAGAAGAAATTTTAAAAGGAAATGAATAGATGCAGATGTCAGAAAGTAGGTGGGGGTAGGGAAGGGAAAGTACTTTTGCATATAAAATCCTTTGTATGAGGAATTATGAAATGTGCTGCCAACCGGAAAAAAATTGCCACATATAAACACTAGGTAAGGTCTCAAATTGAAATACAAACCATGAGTCTCAGGGGATCCAGAACTAAGAAGCTGGCAATACCATGCAGTGTGCGTTGAAGCTGGTCTATTATGGAATATGCTGAAAGTGGTGGGGTTACGAAGACTTTAACATATCAGAAGAATGGCCATTGTATAAGAGGCAGGGGGAAATTCTGCTTTGATAGTTTGGCAGCTCAAAGGGACATCCATTTCCCCTAATTCAATTTTGGTTTCCTTTAGCTAAATGTTTCCTTTCTTTGCTACCCCCTCTCCAATCAAATAGAAGAACGAACTCACTGATCCTAAATATAACTGGAGCTGAACAAAATATTTTTTCACGGGCATGCACATGCTTCAGGTAGCTGTGCCCTGCTCCAAGAATTGAGCTAAGCATTTCTAATTATTCAACAGATGAAAGGCCGTGGTAAAAGAGTGGTGGCCAAATCCACAGAGGCCACAACCTCCCCCACCTGCCACCCCCACAGGCTTAACATCATAGGAAGCTAAACTTAGAATCCCTGGAGTCTGCTCCCAGCTCCACATCAAAACCATTAGAGAAGAAAGCAGATCGGGAGAAACTGCTTAAGGGAAGCTTCAGCCACAGAAAAGAACATGAGAAATCAGAGACATTCTCAGGCATGAGAACTTTCATTTTAACCACACCAGTACCCTCCTCAATTATGATCTTGGGGTGTGTGTGTGTGTGTGTGTGTGTGTGTACACATGTGCACTTCAGATCTATCAGCAGCAAGCCATGGGAGCTCACAGTAGTAAGATATGTGCTCACATATACACTCATGGAACAACTTGTGTTTTCCTTGTAGTCTTTGTTATATCAATGCAATTCATGGACGAAAAGTAAATTAACATTAGAAGCCAAAACCAAGGGTCTGTGGAGACAGCTCAGGAGGTAAGAGTACTTGCTGTGAAAACCACAATATCAGAGTTCAAATCCCTAGTATTCCTGTAAAGCCAGTCATGGTGAGGAGGGCTGAAACCCCAGTGTTGGGAGGCAGAGACCGTGCATCCCGGGAGCTCGTTGGCTGGCCAGCCTGGCTGGAGCAGTAACCTTCAGGTACAATGAGACCCTGTCTCAAAAACTAAGGAGGAAGGACTGGAATGATGCCCCAGCAAGTAAGTACACTGGTAACTCTTCCAGAAGACCCAGGCTTGAGTCCCAGTACCACACGGCAGCTAACAACCCTGTATAACTCCACTTCCATGGGATCCAATGCTCTCTCTTCTGGCCTCTACAGGCATTGCACACATGTGAAGCACGGACACATATACAGGCAAAACATTATTAAACATAAAATAAAAATAGATCTTTGAAAAAAAATAAGGTAGAAAGTGACTGAGAAAGGCACCTGACATATTGCTCTGGATAACCACACCAAGATACATAGATAGATGATAATAAGATAAACACACATATATACATAGATACATACATAGACAGACAGATAGATAGAAATAAACCATAGATATGTAAATCAAATAAAGCTGGTGTGTAACTCAGCAGTAGAGTGCCTGAAAACAGAGGAAACCCACCACTAAAACTGAACTGAGAGAACATGGAGACTTACATATTCCTCTCCAGCATATAAAGATAAAGCAGTGTGAGATGGAAGTGAGAAGATAGCCTCCACCAAAGACTCATTCCTGACAGGGAGACCAAGTGCCTCAGCAGAGAGGCAGAGAGGAAGGAAAGGCAGAAGCACGTTCCCACGTGAGCCCGCTACACTACCCCTCCTGTGTGGCTCAGCCAGACAAGACACCGAGCCCTGAGTTTTGAGCACTGCCATGCTCTTTTAATCCTACCCACACTGACCCGAACATCACATCCTTCTTCAACCCCAATTCTGCTGTATCCATGGCCTACTCCTAGCTTTCTAGTAGGAATGGAAGGCCAGAAAGAGGGGAGGCCTTCTTGTGTGGAGGCAGGAATGACAGAGACAACACAATAGCTTAGGATACGCACAGCACCTGGGCTTGTACTTAAGCCAAGGCCGCCTTCAATAAAAGGACTGCTGCGTTTCCTTATATTGAATCGGACCTGGGTTCCTTGTTGGGTTGGGGGAAATGAGCTGTCCCACTCAGTAATTTAACAGCTAGCACTGATGAGACAGCAATAAAAATCTTTCCCATGGCCTCAGTTCTACAAAGAATATTAACTATTCATCATCTTACTGTCCCTTTAGAAAGAGATGGCTACAGACAGTTCTATCAGTCTCTTCTTATTAAAGCAAAAGGGGCCTCCTAACTCAGATCTGTAAGATCTTGTCAAGATGCAGTGATCTTGCTGCCACCCCATTCCCATTCAGCTTCATAGATTACAGTCCTCTCATCCTATGAGCCCAGATCCATCACCAGATACTTTTCTAAAAAGTCAGAAAAGCAGCTGGTACAGGCTTGTGTGAGCTGGTACCTGTAGGAGAGCATGATGCAGTGTCACCTCGAGGTCAGCTAACACATGAGCAGCGTCCTCACTGTCTTCTTGAACCTCCAGGTCCTCCTCAGGGATGGTCTCCCAGTTGTCCTGATGTGAAGCCAGTGTGTGCACTAGCTCATACTGACCGGGGAGTGCCAAGCTGACCCGCGTCTGAGTCCCATAGGTGAAGCGGAGGCGCCGCAGCTTACAGCTCTCGTCACTGTGCAGCTTGAGGGTAGGAAGCACCCGCACCCCCAACAGCAGGTTCAACAGCTGGCACTTGGCATTACAGTCCTGGCCGAGGATCAGTATACAGGGAAGGCGATCCACCATCTGCTGGAGATACTTCTCTTCCGTAGGTGGGAAGGAAATGCAGCTCGGCTGGCCTGGTTGGGGAATGGGGAAAGTGGAAGAAAAAGACGTAGATAAAGAGTGAGGGGTAGAGAGACTCAGACAGAAACTCATCTGGAATGGCAGAGCCCTAGAGGGAACACTTCCAGGAGACTTCCAGTTAAAGGAGGTATTGGGAAAATTCACTAGATAGAAAACGTTCTTCAGGGGAAGGGGGAACGGGATAAGGTGTTTTCGGAGGGGAAACCAGGAAAGGAGATAACATTTGAAATGTAAATAAAGAAAATATCTAATAAAACAAAAAAAGAAAACAAACCATTCTTCAAATGTCAGAGAGTCACATGGCCAGCTCATCACGGAAAACGAGCTGCATGCTACAAAAGGTGGCAGGAGCCTGCCAGCCTCTCCTCTCGTGTATAGTGGAGGAACATCTGAAGGAGTTTACAGGATCCCATCACAAACACAAGATTATTAACTTGGGCAATAACTAGGATCTGAATCCCAACAGAAATAAATGCATAAAAATTAAAATCTTCCGGATAGAAGGCAGAATGTTTGCATGCACAGCCCTTTTAAATCCCTGCCCTATGCAATTTTAGCTTCATGCTCCTCATGTAAACTTATTTTTACCCACGGGAAGAGGGGCAGCGGAAAGCTCTCCAAGATGGCTTGGGTGCTACTGCATTGGCAGCTCATTACCCTGGCAACTGCCGACGGCACCCAGCTGCCAAGTTTTCTCAGGACACTGGATGCTTAATTGAGATCTATACTCCCTAATCAAGCCATACCCTTTCTGTTGATGGCTAAAAGACCATGAGTAAAACAGAGGGACAAAACTGCCCAGCAGGATCAAATCTAGGCAAATCTAAGAGATGTTATCTCAAAAATAATCTCCTTTGAGAATACACCATTAGTCTAAAGGACTCACTTCCTCAAACAGATTTCAGTGTATTATAGAGACCAGAAAGCTTGAAAACCTGTTTGGGAACGACTATGGCATTGGTTCCTGGAAATGCCAAGCAAGTACTAAGCACTCCCAAACCGCTTCAGGAATGGGATCTGCCAGCATGTAGGCTTAAGGGGGGATACTGAGGTAATGTTCGCCTTAGTCACCTAACAATACATTGTATCAAACCACTTGTGGGCTGTTCTATTCCTGAGGCAACAAGCAAGAAGCCTGACTCACTGCAAAGGTAGTTCTATTTCAGAACATATCTGCCTCGTGCTCCCTTATCTTCCACAAGTGACATCACCAGAAAGGTTTAAGAGTCCTCTCTACATTTATTATGGTTTCCTGTTTTACACCAATCTATGAACGCAGCACCCAGCCCTCAGTACATCTATCAGCAACACTAAAACAAGAAATTTACTCTTGTGGGAAAGGGACGGGCTCCTCTGGAAATATAGAGAGCATTTCCTGAGTGCCCATTTCTGTGCAAGGTATTTAGTAAGTACAAGAGTGAACACCAGGCTACTTACGGGTCTAATCTCTAAAGCAGGAAGGCACAAACACTTCTCCAAGTGACCACTTGGGAAAGAACAATGAGCACCTCTTGAGTCCCATGTATCATAATATATATCATGCAGAGCAGAGGTTCTTCTATTACTGTTTCTAAAAATCAAACCATGAAGAAATTTCCCAATTCTCTGCATCCTCTGCACCCAACACAATGACTGACAGTGTTTGAAATTTATATATTTGTTCTGTGTCAGAATTCATTGGTTGTGAAGTTGTCAAAAAACTCTACTATGTTTACAAAGGACAGCACCATAATGAACAGTTTCAAGTGAACCATCACTTTTTTTTTAAAGATTTATTTATCTATTTTATGTATGTGAGTACACTGTCACTGTCTTCAGACACCCGGCAGAGGGCTTCAGATCTCATTACAGATGGTTGTGAGCCACCATGTGGTTGTGGGAATTGAACTCAGGACTTCTGGAAGAACAGCCAGTGCTCTTAACCACTGAGCCATCTCTCCAACCCCAAACCATCACTCTTAAAATGCTCCATCTTTCCACAGAGTGGCCATGAAGAAAACAACTGCAGTTGCCTGCCTTCACTCTCACCTACAGATCCCAGTCTCCTCTTTTCCTGGTCCTTGCCAGACTCTCCCTTAAGTGACAAGCGTCTGTTCTGCCTTGATGTTCCTATCATAGATGTTTTAACCCTGCTGCTCTAACCCTCCAGCAGAGTGGACAACAGAGCCAACAGAGCCTCTTTCAGGACAACACTTCTGACCAAACTATCAGCAACAGAAAAGCCAATAAAGCATGCTGCATCAGCCGAACCACAGACACACCCCATTATTCATCTGACCCAAATCATCACCTTCCTGTGCTCCATCTCTCCTACAAAAACAGTCTGCAGAAACAAACTGCAACAGTCAAGGCAGCCAAGACTAGCGCAATGGCAAAGGGACTGAGCTTGAGCCCAGTTCTGCTTCCTTCCTGCACTCTACCAGGATTCATGTGCAACCTAGTGAGCTGGGAACGCCTTTCCCCCCCCCACCCCCACCCCCGAGACAGGGTTTCTCTGTGTAGTCCTGGCTGTCCTGGAACTCACTCTGTAGACCAGGCTGGCCTCAAACTCAAAAATCCGCCTGCCTCTGCCTCCCAAGTGCTGGGATTACAGGCGTGTGCCACCACGCCCGGCTCCGGGAGGGCCTTTATCATGGGTGCTGCTGTCCCTTGGTGTTCTCCTTCTCCCACGAAGCTTTTCCACTGCTCTCTAACATGTCTGTGAGATTTGAATAAGTCCATGAGAGAAATGAAGCTGAAAGCGATACGATCATCTTCCTTCCCTGGCTCCCTCATGGCAAAGAGCACAGCTGGCCCTGGGAGCAGCCCTGGGGGAGGGGTCTGATCCTTACACTGCTCCTCTATGAACTGAGAGACAGTCAGAACATCTTTAACACTCTTTCCAATTTTAAATTCTTGTTTTAAGTGGTCTGGTTGTTGTTGCTATTATGGTCTCAGAATATGTTGCCCTGGCTAACCTGGGCACTAAGTAGCTAAGGCTGGCCTGGAACTGAGAGATCCACCTGCCTCTGATTCCTAAGCCCTGTGTCACCATGCCTGGCTGTTTTTATTTTTAAATTGTACATGAATTTACTTATGAAAGCTCCTCCTGAACTATTTAAAACAGACCAAAGGTGACTAGACTAGCCAGGGGCTCTAAGGACCTAAAGTCTTAGCAGAGCTCTAAAGAACAGATCAAAAGCTGTGTCTGACATTGGAGGGAGGAAGGCAACTTGCTACTGAGGTGCAGCAGCCTCCTGGCAGTTTCAGGACTGTGAGTTAATCAAGTTTTCTCCGGTAATTAATACAGCAGCATCTGCTTACAGGCGGCCAGAAGGTAGCAGCAGGCTTCCCAGCTGGCGCACATTAACCCTGCCAACTCTGACTGCAGGGAAACTCAAATCAAATTGTCCTGAGTGCAAACCAAGGCTTTGATCTCTCTGCCTTTTTTCATGGTGGTGGTTCTTGAATACAGAGTTACCTTGACTGAATTTCCTTCTAAAAAGGTTGCAAGCTGGAAGCAGCACAGAGGAGTGAGCCATGCTGTGTGCTGTTCTAGACGGCATTTCCCATCTCTATATACTGGTCTCTATCTGCCTAGCTCAGTGTACTTCATTCTATCAGATAATCTTTGTCCTCATTTATAAATTAGGAAACAGGGCCGGGCGGTGGTGGCGCACGCCTGTAATCCCAGCACTTGGGAGGCAGAGGCAGGCGGATTTCTGAGTTCGAGGCCACCCTGCTCTACAGAGTGAGTTCCAGGACAGCCAGGGCTACACAGAGAAACCCTGTCTTGGAAAACAAAACAAAACAAATAAATTAGGAAAGAGACTTTAAAAAAAAGTAGTGGCGGCTTCTGCACTTATTTAAGGAACTAAAAGGGCTGTGCAGAGCTATACCTTGGTTTCAGCAACGACACAAGGCAATGCCCCAACCTTGGCCATTTCCCAAGCCAGGACTAAACAAGCAAAATTTGGTAATTACCAGACTTCAGTTTAAAAGAAACTGATATGGCCCCTATGAATGTTGTTCCAGACCATGAGAAATAAAGCCGAGGGCATGGCATGGTAGCTCGCCCTGCAATCTCAGCACTAGGAAAGTGGAGGCAGGAAAGTCTCCATCTTGGGCTGTAATGAGAAGCTGTATAGAAACAAGCAGGGACTGGAGAGATGCTCTGGTGGTCAAAAGCTCTTACTACCCTTCCAGAGGACATGAGGTCAGGTTCCATCCCTCCTGTCGGACAACTTACAATCTCACAGTCCCTCACGTCACAACACTCACAACAAACATCAGGCAGCTCTAGCTCCAGGAGATTGAAGCTCTTTCTTGACCTCACAGGATGTACAGGAATGAAACTAAATCCTTGGAGGAGGGGGCAGGATTCGAGACAGGGTCTCACTTTGTAACCCTGGCTGTCCTGGAACTCATTATGTAGACCAGGCTGGTCTCAGACTCACAAAAATCCACTTGCCTCAGTTTTTGAGTGCTAGGATAAAAGACACTTGTAAATCTTATAAATAAATAAACAAATAAGCAGAATTACTTTTGACTGGTGCACACTCAAAAACACTAGTAATTTCTATAGATTTCTGGAATCTCTTTTCTAAAAACAAGCTGCAGATGCTTTTCTAAGAAGTTCTGAATGTTCTTCCCATCAGCCAGGGTGTGTTACTACTGTCTGGATTTGAAGTATGAATCCTAAAAAAGAGAAGTGGCATTTTATGTCATTAGTGCCCTGTTGGGGTACACTGGGTTATATTTGCAGAAATGTCAAATGGGCTGTACCCACACACGCCCCTTCCTGCCTGTTTTCCACCCCAATCACATATACTCATGGTGAGCAGAGGACAGGAAACATCAGCTCATGGTACTATCTAGAATATCATAACTCCCGTCTTCACCTTTTTACACTATTGCATCTTACTGGGACCCACAATAAACTGCCAAAAAATACAGCACTTTGTCAAGCTGAATTCTTCAATTTAAAGACCAAGGCATCTGAAATAAAGTCTCTCTCCTGATTCTTCTGCATCCCAGTTTTCTACTCTCCTCCAAAGTAATTCATAGAATTCACTATTTTCTTCCCCAAGGTGGACATGGAAATTGGAAAATCCTCCATCTCAAGCCAGCCATAATAGACAGAAAATCACTCCTTTTTTCTTTTCTTGAGCCAGGCTCTCTCTGTGTAGCCCAGGCTGGCCTTGAATTCATGGCAATCTCCCTGCCTCACCCCTGCGTGTTGGGATTACCAGTGAGAGCCACCATCCTTCATTTCTCCCTCGACCTCAGCAGTGTCTTGCTACATGCTAAGAGGAAACAGTGAACCATAAAAACTGAATAGACAGGCCATACTGGGCTTCCACATTTTGTCTATACTATTTTTAAATTTTTTAAAGATTTATTTATTTTATTTATATAAGTACAGTACACTGGAGTTGTCTTCAGACACACCAGAAGAGGGCATCAGATCCCATTACAGATGGTTGTGAGCCACCATGGGATTTGAACTCAGGACCTCTGGAAGAGCAGTCAGTGCTCTTAACCCCGAAGCATCTCTCCAGCCCCCTGTCTATACTAGTACATCATACCCAGCTAGTGTCCTTCTACACAGATGTCCCCTCCTCAGCAAACCTGAACACTACGGTCACGTTCCCTAGATTTAGGGCCATCATTTATGAAGCTTTGTGCACATAAAACTCCAATTCAACCCATTACTGTGCCTTGCTCTCGTTAACCTGGTTTTGAAACAGGACACTGGGTTATGACCCTTGAGATGGAGAAGGAAAGGTGTCACTGACTGACAAGACTTCAAAGTCATTCAAATCTTAATCCAGCTGGTGCCCAAGCACACTTCTTCCCCTCAGTTCATTTGTTTGTTTGGCTAGTTGGTTGAGACAGGGCCTCATTCCATAGCTTAGGCTGGCCTCCAACTTAACAATCCTCCTGCCTCTACCTTCCTACTGTTAGGGCTGTAAGTGTAATCCACCACAACCATACTTCAGGGTTTTTGTTTTGTTTTATTTTGCCTTTCTTTTTCTTTCTTTCTTTCTTTCTTTCTTTCTTTCTTTTTGTTTATTTATCTAATTTTAACTTTATATATATATATATATATATATGCTTTTATGGCAAACTACTATAAGTCCTGTCTAAATGTAAATTAAATAGATTATATAATTAACTAAAAGGAACCATGACACAAACATACATTTCCAAAATGAGTAATGATATTTTACATTACATTAGCTATATGTCCCAAGAGTAGAGGAAAGGATCAATCCTAAATTGAAACAGAAATGCTACATAGTCTATCTGCTACAAGCTTCAAAGTACTGAAATCTGAAACAAATTCCCAGGAGCTTAGAGAAAAAAATTCTAGACAAGAAACATATTTACTATTTCTAGGGAACTCTCTTTGAGTATCCACGAAACACAAAAGATTCTGAATGATACAGCAGACACCCGACTTACAGAAATACATGTTTAGGTAGCCCGAGTTTTAGAATCTTTGGGACCAAGTAGGACAAGGAACTGTGCTGGAAGGAATGGTGTTTGTAAAGGGAAAGCTGAAATCAAGCACACAGCCAGGGCTCCCACTAAAAGCCCCAGCCCAGCTGCCAGAGAATGAATGGCTCAAGTTATCATTCTATGAGAAGACCTCCAAAATCATAGACATTGTCCTCGGTTGCAAGGAAAAAGAAGGCCTCTTTAGCAGCTGGTAGGCCAGGGGCCTTGTGAAAAGATAAAGACAAGTTCCTTTCTCGGTGACAGTGCTCCTGGCCCCACCACAGTGCACAGGGAACAGAAACAGACACTGTTATGGATGCAGAAATAGAAACAATTCCTCGAAGGAAGCCAGGTACATGCTTCACAGAGGCCTTAGAGTCTGCAGTTTGTGAGAAAGCATATTAACGGTTAGGAGCAATACAAAAGGGAAGACGTACCAAAAGGACACTGGAACCAGCCTGAAGGAGGAGTCACTAACCAAACAGGATAATGTATACATAAAATAAAAAGAACTAAAAGGTCTAACACACCTAAAAGAAAATCCCAAATCCAAGCTCACACTGATATAAAGAAAGCAAAGCTCCTCTTCACAGCAGAATAGCGACAAAGACAGAAAGAATGATGAGTATGAAAACTACCACTGGGCAGGAGAACACTCTCGGGGTGTTAGGTCTAGAACAGTGGTTTTCAGCCTTCCTAATGCTGAGACCCTTGAATACGGTTCACGTTGTAGTGACCCCAACCATAAAATTATTCTGTTGCTACTTCATAACTGTAATCTTGCTACTGTAATGAATCATAATGTAAATATGTGTGTTTTCTGATGGTCTTAGGAGAATCTTGTGAATGGGTCATTTGACCCCAAAGAGCTCGTTGCCTTGAGACAGGCTGGTCTAGAGAAAGGCGGGGTTTTGAGGAACAGGAGTTCAGTGAAATCTAAGAACATTCTCACAAAGGATTAATCTAGAGCCGAGGGAGAGATGAAGGTAAGGTGTAGCTGTCCAGAGGGCACTTGCCTACCTAGTGAGCAAGCTTAGCTTCTCCAGAACAGAGGCAGCATCCTGTGCTCTGAGTGGAACTGTCCAGGCATTTCTCTAATGAGGTGGGGCTGGATGGAGTGACCCCACACTAACTGCCTGATTTGGAGAGCTGCATGACGGTGTGGAAGTGTGTCCTCCATGGGGTGAACTGCACGCTGGAGTGTTTAGAGATGACACAACCTGCCTGCATCTTGCTCTTAGAAGGCTCTGAAAAGATGAGACATAGTGTGGGAGCATTCATCAGCTGGGAAATGTGGACGACTGGACAACTGTATAAAGCAGATATATGAGTTCTGTTCATGCTTCTCAAAGTGTCTGTGTGCCTTAGAAATTATTTTAGAATACTTTTTTTTTTTAACAGCCCAAAGGACATTTAGTTAAGACACAGGTAGAGACACACTTCAACTCTACAGAAACAAATTATCAAATATAGTAGCAACAGGATTTGGCATATTTTTAAACAACTTATTATCAATGGTGGTAGCACACGACTTTAATACATTAGGGAGGGAGAAGCAGGCAGATCTCTGTGAGTTTGAGGCCAGACTGGTCTACAAAGTGAGTTCCAGGAGAGTCAGGCTGTTACAACAAGAAACCCTGTCTCAAACCAACCAACCAACCAACCAACCAATACACCAAGTTCCTTCCTTGTTCTTGCTCCTGCCCTCGGATCTTCCTTTGGTTTACTGCTCCCTCTTGGGGGCAGAGGGTGTCTTCAGGGCACTGATCTAAGTTGTTCAGAATGAAACTTAGAATCTAAATCCATAATACAAGGCAATAGTACTCCAACAGACCTACTTATAAGTTCATTAGTGAAGAAGCCCACAGAGAAACTTGATCTTACAGTGCCTGCAAGCGGCCCCTCTGTTCCCTGGGGAGTACAGGCATCCTCCCTCCACCCTTAAGAAGCCAGTTTGTCCAGGTTAAACTGGTAGGAATGTCTATATCTCTCCATGGAACAAGCACCAGAGAGCAGTCAGCTGTTCTTCAAGAGAAAGTGAAATCATTTTCTCAGAAGGTCTTGCATGCCAAAACCTAAGGCGGACTTTGCTCCAACCGGCTACTGCTCTCCACAGCCTTCCTTGTCCCTCCTAACTTCACAACATTAAAGCCAAAGTATATTTTGCAGGATATTTTTCTGAAATCCAGCTATGGTCTTTCTAATCTGAATAGAGTTTTCATAAAACCAGCTATGGTCTTTCTAATCTGAATAGAGTTTTCATAAAACCAAGTCTTGTAACCTAGCTGTATCTGGGCTCTGCAAAGTCAGGGGTGGGGATGGGGAGACAGAGGGAAAGAGAGAAGATGAGAGAAAAAGAGAGAGGAGAGGGATGGGGGAAATCTTGGGAAATTCTCTCCTTACTCTCTGGACTGGATAAAAGCAACCAAAATAGTCAATCTGACGTAAATAAGGCATTAAAGCTCTTAATCTGATTAATCTAAATTTAGATACTTCACATCCATCCAAGTAAAGAGATAAAAGGCACTTTTTAAAAAGAAATGTATTGTAAAATCAAAGGCTTTTATGAATACATAACCAGGACATTATTCTTCAGAACAATTCGGAAGCATCAATTAGCTAGCCATGTGAAAAGCAAGACAGTTCTTGCACCCACTTCCATCTTCCTGCCCAGAGAACAGCGCCCCAGGGAGCAGAAGCACAGCTCCAAAGTGAGCCTGGTCCAAAGACTCCCACAGCCACGTGCCTCAGTGCTGGAGAAAATACACTTAAGGCATTCACATTACTCAAGAGGAGACAGAAAGTGTTAGATCGGCCCTTCAGCTGAGGAGAAGGGATGCCAATGGTCCCCCATGCTGTAGCTGACTTTCCTTCAGTGTTTTGATCTAAACTTGAGAAAAACATTATACATAAGGTGACTTCCACAAAAGACATTTTTAATACAGTTCAGAACAACAGTACAACCACTGCTAGGTCTCTGTCAGGTCTCAATCTCCAAGAGCCCAAGACCACTAAAGAACTGAATCTTCAAGCCCAGAAAGGGCCTGTACTAAGCCTGGGCATCCCACAAGGGACTTCAGCCAGGTCCAGGAGATGAGAAAGACACCTTCCCCACACACAGTACCAACTCCCTGTACCACAGAGAAAACAAAACCCACTGTCCTAAATGCTATTTCCCTACATGCAGGGTAAATTCACACTGGGTCTTGTAACCCTTATGGGTGGAGAACCCACATTTCTAAAGAAGCCTCACCTCCTTCTCAGCAAGGCGGAGAAGGGAGGCTCACTAATGGTAATGGGATGGGTGGGATGCAGTCTGCACTGGGCCACAGTGTCAGAGTACCTCAACTCTTTCAAAGTGATCCTGGCCCTGCACTCAGGTAAGCTCTCTCTACTACTGAGCCAACCTCCATCCCTCAACTCTTTATCAAAGCCATATTGTGTGTGAATGCATATGTGTGTGTGCATGTATGTGTGTGTGTGTGTGTGTGTGTGTGTGAGAGAGAGAGAGAGAGAGAGAGAGAGAGAGAGAGAGAGAGAGAGAATATATAAGAACATTTATGCATCCTACACACACCTGTAAAGGTCAGAGGACAACTTACAGGAGGAATTGTTTTTTCCTTCTACCATATGGAGTCTGGGTCTCTATATAGCCCTGTCTATTTGTCTATTCTGAAGCTCTTTATGTAGACTTGGCTAGCCTCAAACTCACAGAGATCTAGCTTCCTCTGCCTCCAAAGTACTGGGATTAAAGGTATGTGCCACCATGCCTGGTTTAGGTCTTCAGGTTTGTAGGCCCTACCCCATCCCTTCAAAGACAGGCAATTATTAAATAGGCAACACATCTGTACAAGATCCTCCATAAGGGCCTGGTGAAATGTTACTAACCTTCCTTTCCTAACTGCAGTCTGGAATGACTAATCTTAGGCCCCTGGGTAGAATGGCTTCCATAAAGGGCTTAGTTAGTATTGCATGAAAACCATTCTTTGGGACATGAAAACAATTATTTTGCATAGGGCATGGACTCTACCCTCAGCACAGCTTGATACTGTGGCTCACATCTATAGTCCAAGCCACTCAGAAGATTGAAGTAGCAGGGCATGCATGCTTAGTTTAAGACAACCCCAGCATGCAACAGAGTGAGACTCCACCTCAGGTAAACAAGCAAGCAAACAACAACAAGGAACACTGGGGACATGCTCTGTAAATAGGGCCGGGTGGGTCTGCTCCAGCAGCTGCTGCAGCCAGCAGGCAGGCCCGCCCTCTCCCATGCTGCCACAGCTGAGAAAGTGGAAGCAAAGGAAGCAGGAGGCCTGGTGATGACATGGTGCTATCCAGGTTTTTGAATAAAGCTCTTTTGCTACTATGTTCAATAAAAAGTTGAAGCTGTTAAAAAACAACAACAACAAAACGGATGGGGACCTCAAGCATAAGTATTATCAAAAGCACACAGGATCCAAATAGTAAACCTTGGAGGATTTTACAAATCTCCAAGTGTGTGGAAATGTTTTTCTGAAATGAAAATTAAATTGCATTTGATTTCATATCATCATTCTAGCATCTTCCATAAATGGGAATAATTTAATAGGTATTGCCCATTATATACAAAGCAATTCCATAAGCACTACTGGACCAAGACACAGACACAAAAACAGTGTTTCTCCTTAGACACTCATAATCTAGTCAGCAGAGGAAGATGGACATTCTTATAGCTATCTCTCTCTCTCTCTCTCTCTCTCTCTCTCACACACACACACACACACACACACACACACACAGAACTACAACCAGGGTCTGTAGGAATTAAGCAGTGAGCACAATGTGAAATTTCTATTTTCCTTTACCTCAATAACATTTGTTTTGAGGTTTGACTTTTAAGAGATAGCTACGTTGTTTTTATAGTGCTAAGGCTCAGTCCTGGGGTCCTGCACATACTAGGCAAGTGTCTACTGCTGCATAACAATTCTCAACCCAAAAAAATCGGTCTTAAAGTCCATTTATTATGTTCTCTTAGTCTACTGAAACAGAATATGGGAGTGAGGGAGTTCACAAGCAAAAATTAATAACCACACTGGATTTTTATTTAACTACATGGTTTCTTCTTAAAGATTTTATTTCATTTTAATTTCTATATTTGAGTATGTATACATGTATGTATGCAAGCATGCATGTATGTACACCATCTGTGTGCAGGACTTGAGGAGGGCAGAAGAGCGTGTCAGATGCCACGGAACTGAGTTACAGAAGACTATGAGCCATCATTGTATGGGTGCTAGGAATCAGACCTGGGTGCTCTGGGAGAGCAGCTAGTGCTCTTAACTGCTGACTCATCTCTCTAGCCCTGAATACACATTTTCTTTAGAAAGTACTTGCAGATGCTGGGCATGGTAGCACCTATGAACTCTTAACAATATGGCTGCCTATATGAGACCTGCACAAGACCACACCAGTCAACATGTCAACATGGGAAAAGGTTTACAAGACCCCAGCCTCACTGCTGAGAGAAAGTCAGTTTCTTCAGAGACAAGCAGGATGGGCTGCCCAAGCCTAGGTGGTCAGCCCTGAACCCATGAACATACATGCAGCACCAATTGGCGTTTGTGTGTGTGTGTGTGGGGGGGGTTAGTGCCTAGAAGATGAGGAAATAGGTTTGAATTTAAGAGGAGGATGTGAGGGAAGCATAAAGGAATTGGAAGAAGAGGGAAGGTAAATATAGTGTATTCATATAGGAAATGATCTTTACAACATGGTCCATGGATTTTTAAAAATAGTGTATCCAGCATAATCTTAGAAGATTAAAAAATAAATAAATAACAATGCTGTGCATGTCAAGTCTATGGTCTCAGCACTCGGGAGATCTGAGGAGGCTGTGCCACATCTCTGTCACTGAATAGGGTCTCCCACTGCAGGAAAGCATGGCTCCACATGAGGACTCACTCATAACCATGTCTGTGAAGAGTGCATTTGCATTCCCAAGCCACGTCAGAAAGCACAAGCAGCCACAGGAGCAGAACTGGGCCTGAGGCCTGGAGACTTGGGCCTACCTGAGGGCTCCAGCACAATGTCGCCCCACATTGCACCCTCTGCCGTACTCTCTCTCCAGTCCTCCAAGGACATGCTCCCGCTTGCTAATCCAATGTTGATCACCTCCCACCACAGGCTAGAGCCACGTCTATTAATATCTACACTCAAGCTGTAGGGTCCACTTCCTCTAAGTGTCACAACTTTGTAAGGTGAGCATTATGACTACCACATCATACAGTAAGAAATGATCCTTTTTTGTTTGCTGTTTTGACTTTTGAGACTAGCCTGGAACTCTATATACAGCTCAGACTGATCTTGAACTCAAGATCCTCCTGCCTCAGCCTCCTGGAGTACTAGGGTCACAGGCACAGTGTCATTGCAGACTAACCTTTGATACAGATTGCCAGGACATTGATTTCAGTATTAGTGCCTTGCTTCTAAAACTCCAAAAAAAGTCTATATAAAACAGTAAGTCTATACAAAACAGTAACCAAAAGAGGCCACAGAATACTGAGAATTTGTTGGAATAACAAGAAGCAACCAGCTATAAAAATCTTAGGATTAAAGTTTCTTTTTAGAAGTCCTATAATCAATCGGATGTGGTGGTACACACCTTTAGTCCCAGCACTTGGGAGGCACAGATAGGTGGATCTCTGTAAGTTCCAGGCTAGCCTGGTGTACAGAGAGTTTTCCAGGATAGCCAAAGCCACACAGTGAGACCCTGTCTTGAAAATAAATAGGCCTACGATCAAGCCATGCTTCCTTCCTGTTTTCCTCTCAGCTTTATGTGTTACCTGGGCATAAATTCCATATGAGATTAGACCTCTGCAGAGGATCGAGTTCAGGCCTCCAACTCCTTTTTGTCCACCACCCAATACACACAAAGAGGCGCTCTGTAACAATGACACTTCTAATTAGTCTTTCTTAAAAGTGCAAGCCAAAAGTAGTGCTTCACCCCTACAATCTCTGCACTTGGGAAGTGAGGCAGGTTATAGGTTAGACCAGCCCGAGCTACATTTTGAAACTCCACTGAAAGGAAATGAAGAGGGAGAAGAAAGAGAAAGAGGGAAGGACTGACATCCACTCACCCAAGGAAAGGCCAGTTCCTTGACCCTGAACGCCCATCTGGAGCACACTGGGCAGGGCATCCCAGGCACTCACACGCCTGCTTAATAATGGCTACCACAGGGCTAGCAATGAATGCAGAGGCAGAAGGATCACTCAACAGACGAACTTAGGACCAGCCCAGAAGAACACAGTGAGGCCGTGTTCAAAAGCCAAAGGCAGCTGCTCCTTACTAGCACCTTAGCACGGCTGCCCTAAACCTGTGCAGTATTCACTCCAGCAATCCTAGAGGTAAGGACGACTATAACCTCCATCTCCAGATGAGGAAGCTGTGACACAACAGAGTTATGATCAGTTAAGACCAAAGGGAGGCAACACAAGCAACAGCGTTCCTACCAGACGTATATGAGTCACCACACCGTCTTAAAATGGAGAAGATGAAGACAAACTGAAATAGCCAGGACCTCCGCTGGATCATAAAGTAAGACGAATACTTTTCCTTCTTCTATTTTGTAATACTCTACCCTGCCTCTCCTAAAAGGGTTCAAAGCCTTTATCTCATTGCTTCTGAATGCTCTAGCAGGAGAAGAAAAAAAAAAAAAAACAAATAATAAAACAAAAAGCAAAACAAAACAAAACAGACTGAGGGGTTTCTCCCCCACAGTTACATAAAATGACTTGGACAACAAAGGGAGAACTGAATCAATAAATCTTCTTTTATGTTTCAGTTTTCTTTGTACAAGCAAAACTCCTCTCAAAAACAACATTTTAAAAGTTCTAAATCTATACCACTACCACTACATAGCCCAGGCTGACCTGGAACATGCAATCCACCCACCTCTGCCATTGACTTGAGTGAATATAAACCTATCAAAATAAGAAAGAGGTTTGGCATTCTTCCCAGGTCTCTGTGGCTGAAAGTGAAATTTTTTAAAATGGCATTATGTATTATGACAAATGGAATACAAAGAAGTATAGTAAATGCTTTCTAAGGTTGCCATCTTTTTACTCCAGCATCTTCAAATTATAGTTAGTCTCTGATTTTCAGTTGTTCAAATACTGCCCTGCAGTCAGCAGGGGAGGGCTTGTGAGGTTAAGGACTGAGTACCCCTTTCTGTCACGTCCTGAGTCCCTATTAATCAGAAACCAACACTCACAAAAGAAAGTTGAGACCACCCCCAGGTGACTTTGACCTTACCAAAAAGCTCCAGCCAGCACAAAGAGCTAATTGTCCTTTAAGGACTGTTCTACTTTCTAACACCTTTGCTGAAATAACCAGGACAACAACATCCTTCAACTAGACACAGAAAGAGATACTTAAAATCCTCTGGTGCAGTCCCACCCCAAACATAAAACCCTCCCGATGACTGGAAACCCTGGTATGGAACAAAATCAATTTGTTTCCTCGCCTCTCATCTGTACCCTCCTGGGATTTTATAGAGATGAGCACATTCCAAAGGGTGAAGAAAGTTTAAATATGCAAAAATTAGATCACGATGCAGTCAACCAGAAAAGCCAATTAAGCAAAATACAAAGGTGTTTTTGTATGTCTTAGGTTTGCCTTTAAAGAAAACGAAAGCCAACCAAGATGCTTAAATTATGAAAATCTCCATCTCTCTAAATTAAATCTATTCTGAGTTGTTTTTTGTTTGTTTTGTTTTGTTTTTTTTTTCTTAAGAGTAACTCTGAAACAGTCATTTTAAAGGGCAGAAACATAGGACTTTTAAATCAAAGCTTCTTCCAATGGAAGAAGTTGCTGCCAAGCACTGACAGGCTTATGCCTGGGTTCATCCAAAAGCATGAGCTGCCTCATGAACTGCTCTCTGATGGCCTCACAGGTCAGCTGCTCCAGCTCACCTCTAGGAAGCAAATCTCTGGAAGTGTCAAAAGCACAACTTCAGAAAAGTAGTTACCACCCTAGTGTTTTTTATCTCCTTAAGTAAAATAAGATCTTTTAGTGGCACACACCTGTAATCCGAGCACTCAGGAAGCAAAACCAGGCAAATCTCTGAGTTTGAGGCCAGCCTGGTCTACAGAACTAGTTCCAGGAGAGAGCCAAGGCTACACAGAGAAACCCTGTCTCCAAAAATAAAATAAAAATAAAAACTATGTGTGGAGGTCAGCAGACAACTTTCAAGAGTAGGTTCTCTCCTGATCAATTCAGGGCATCAAGCCTAGCAGCAGGTACATGTAACAGCTAAGCTCTCATGCTGACCCAAAACACGGGCTCTTTAAATTGCTATCCTGAGCAATAGAACTATCAGGACTTCCCAGCATGTCTTTAAACCTGCCCTTCTGTAGTCTCAAAGTTAAGATATTAAACATGCAACAAAGAATATAGGGTCCAACTCACAAGTTAACCTTAAGTGATAATACACCTGTATCAGATTCCAATATCTTTGACTGCTAAATTAGACTCTTAGGGTCCACCTACCACGGTCACACATGAGACAGAATCCATGAGACAGAGCCTAGGTCATGGCATTTTGCGGGTTTTGTTTTTTTGTTTGTTTGTTTGTTTTGAGACAGGGTTTCTCTGTGTAGTCCTGGCTGCCCTGGAACTCACTCTGTAGACCAGGCTGGCCTCGAACTCTTCCTCCCAAGTGCTGGGATTAAAGGCGTGCGCCACCACGGCCCGGCGGGTGGTGGCATTTTTAATACACTCCTAAGGTTATTTTAATCTACACTGCAGCTTGAGAAACACTAAATAACCAAGGACATATCTACTGTTAGGTTGTCCCCCATACACCTATCCACATGGAATGGCTTCTCCCATCCATTTCCTAAGGAAACAGTGGTAAAAGTTGAACCCTCTAGTTCCCTACGAATTGCAGTTTAAAAGTAACCAAGTATTTAAAGTGATCTGGGGCCTCTAACACATCCCAGGAGGGGGAGGCAAGTTCTTCAAGGGTTCACGCCCGCCCCACTCCACCTACAACAACAACAACAACTACAACAACATAAACTCCTTCACCATAAGTCTAAGTATCTGGCCAATTAATTTCTGACACCACTAGATATCTTTTTCTTTGGCAACTCCAAATCCTATTTACAGGACATCTTCGCAGCGCTGCCTCTTGACCGGATTGCAAGCATTTACACACCCAAACCCCCGCGCGCTCACACACACATACCAGTACAGTCCGAAGGCTCCCAGAGACTCCAGGAACACTCAGTTTAACTGGGAGGGCTCGGTCCCCAAACTAAGCACCCCTATTCAAAGCAACTTTCCCACCCTCCGCTTAGCCTTTTCGGATTCTGCCTCCCGGTCTCGAGCCCTTGCTACCTCTCCCCGAGGGTATCCTCCCACCTCTTCTCAGATCCCCGAGGCCCAGGCCCCGCGCCGCCCCGCGGCCCTCTCCCACTGGCCGCCTTCTCCTGGAGTTGTTTTGCTGACGGAGATGCCACCCTCCAATTTTCCTCTTTCCTTCGGGCCTGTCCTTACCCGGGAGCAGCGGGGCTTCGGCGACGTCGCCGGCAGGGCCAAGCTCGGCCGCGCCGCCCGCGGGGGAGGAGGGACAACTGTGGCTGTGGGAGCATTTGATGTCGCGGAAGAACTTCTGGGTCTCGCGCAGGTTCTGCCGCAGCCGTCCCAGGTAGCGGCGATAGCGGCCGAAGCCCCGGCACAGCTCTCGGATCATTCCGCCGCCTCCCGGGCCGGGGCCCGACACGGACTCGCCGGCCCACGACTGCCCGTCGGCCTCCATCGCTCAGCCCGCTGTCTTCGCGGCTGGCTGCGCCGCTGGCCCGGCCCCCTCCTCCCGCCCTCTAGCGCTCAGAGAAGGCGGAATCCGCCTCCCGACGCTCCTGCCGGCGCTCCGCTGCGGCCTCCAGCCTTCGTCACTGCCGCAGCAGAGCAGCCAGAGAGCTCCGCTCCGGCCAGAACCTTTCTCTGCCCCTCCACGGAGCGGAGCGAGGGAAGAGCTCACCGCGGCACCGTCGCTGCGCGGGCTCCTGGGACTTGTAGTCTGTGCTGGGTGGAATGCCACAACGCCCACGGGGAAGCGCCGGAGCGGGTGGACCCGACTGATCCCTGTGCTTACACTCTCTTCGTGTAAAATGTGTTCTTGTTTACACTCTCCTCGTTTAAAATGTGTTCTTGTTCTGTGCACGAATTCCTAAGGAAAGGCAAAACCCAAAGAGTATGAACGCCGGCACAAATGGAGTACATCAAATCTCGGAGAAAGATTTTAATAGTAGAAGGAGGAAATAAAGCCGAGGCCAGAATATCACTGTGGTTACCCCAAATGGACACAACAGATAATAGAGACTTGGTTGAAAATACCCTGAGAATAGTGAAAACTCTCCTGTTTGTGTTATAGTCTACATTTTCTTTTTTCCTGCTCTAGATGTGGAAAGGAGAGAGGATTGTGAAAGGGTGGGTGAGACCTAAAAGAAAGGACAATGGGCTTCTTGTAGAGCCGGCACGGGTAAGGGGAAGTTGAAGTCAATAGCTCTCTAAAGTAGATTGTTTTAACTAGGCTTCTGCCAAACGGACTCCAGGACTCACAAATCACAAACGGGACAGAACTCGACACCCATCACCTCTTCACCTTTTACCTGTTTTACGCATGCATGCGCATGCACATGCACACACACACACACACACACACACGCACGCGCGCGCGCGCGCGCACAGATCTCTGTATCTTGAGTAACTTGGACTCTTAAGTAAATTATATCAATTTAGGATTAGTTCGATGTGAAATGTGAAGGCCTTAACCTGTAACTTGTTGCACTTTTTTGAAAGTTCACCCATTCAAATGAGCCTGCACTTCAAGGTAGGCTAGCGGCAAAGAAGGAGCCTCCCGTTCCTTCCCATTTACACCTCCCTTTGCGCAGTCTCCACTGGCCATTCCTCTTCTTTGCAAAGTTGTATTCCCCATGCTTTCCAAAAGGCTTAGTAAAACAGCAGTGAAAACACGAAATGGAAATTAAAAAAAAAAAGAAAGAAAGAAAGAAAGAAAGAAAAGAAAAAAGGTTGATAGTGTAAGAGCACGATTTAAAATAGAACTTGGACTGGGTGTGGTGGCGCATGCCTTAGACCCAGCACTTGGGAGCCAGAGGCAGGAGGATCTCTGAGTTCAAAGCCAGCCTGATCTACAGAGTGAGTTCTAGGATAGACAGAGCTACATAGTGAGACCCTGTCTCTAGTCTCATAAAGCAATGCATGATGAGTCATCACACGCAAAAATTTCTACTTAGGGAATCAGTGGAGAGAAACCTTAGCTTGGAGGAGGAGTCCATCTGCATGAGATACACATGGGAAGACACACTTGTAATCCCATCGCTCGGGAGTCCGAGGAAGGGTAATCCCAAGTGTATGCCCCCCCCCGCCCCCCAAAGCTACATAACTAGATGTCATCTCAACATCACCAAACTAGTCTTCATTAGTACTTTATATTTTAGAAGTAAGTGGGAGAAGGCTGGAGAGATGGCTCAATGCTGGGGCTCTGACTGGGGGCTGGGAAGATGGCTCAGTGGTTAAGAGCACTGACTGCTCTTCCAGAGGTCCTGAGTTCAATTCCCAGCAACCACATGGTGGCTCACAACCATCTGAAATGGGGTCCAATGCCCTCTTCTGGTGTGTCTGAAGAGAGTGGCAGTGTGCTCACATACATAAAATAGATAATTTAAACAAACAAACAAAAAGAGCTCTGATCTTCCAGGGAGTCTCAGGTTCAATTCCCATCACCCACATGGAAGCCAAAACCAAGAGAGACATGATGCCCTTTTCTGGTCTCTGTGGGCACTGCACACATAGTGTACAGCCACGTAGGCAAAACAGCCATGCACAGAATAAAAGTTAATCTTAAAAAATGAAGTTAGCACTTGACACAGGAGGGTAGTGAGGTTCAAAATCTCCCTGGGCTATGTATCAAGTTCCAGGCCAGACTTAACTACATAGTAAGACCTATGGGGGAGGAGAAAGGGAAGAGGAGGAGAAGAATGAGGAAGAAGAAGGGGAAGACATTTCAGAAGGCACAAATGGTATGAGGAAAACAAAACCTCCCTTAGTGTTTCTATCCCTGTCTCCTAGTCACCTAGTTCCCCTCAGGGTGCAGCTGCCATTGAAAAAAACCACATGTACTTTAAACATAAAGGAGCACCATATGCACACTCTGTTACAGTCATAACACCATGACTGTCACACCATAACATGAACATCTACTTCATTTGGACTGTGTAGTCTTTGGCCATATGGATGGCATGTTTTGAGCAGGTCCTTAACTGATGGAACTTTGGGGCTTTGCTGCAGAAAATGAATGTATACATCATTTGAATATGTGGAAGCACATAGCACCACTTTTGATATGCTGCAAGACGCTGTGCCTGCAACCTAACCATTGGGAGGTAGAGGAAGGAGCATGCATGGGTGTGCACAAGCCTGTGTGTGTGTGTGTGTGTGTGTGATGTGTATGTGTGTGTGTGTGTGATGTGTGTGTGATGTGGTGTGTGATGTGTATGTGTGTGTGTGTGTGTGATGTGTGTGTGTGTGATGTGTGTGTGTGTGTGATGTGGTGTGTGTGTGTATGTGTGTGTGTGATGTGGTGTGTGTGTGTGTGTGTGTGTGTGTGTGTGTGTGTTGGGGCTGGAGAGATGCTCAACAATTAAGAGCACTGCTTGCTCAGTTCACAGCACCAAGGTGAAACCAGGTTCAGTTCCTAGCACCCAGCAATCCCATCACCCACATGGTTTTTAACAAACATATATAATTCTAGTTTTTAGGATCCAAAATCCTTTTATGGCCTCCTTGTGCACCTGGCACACGCATGACACACATGCATGATATATATGCAGGCAAACACAAAAACAATTTTAAAAAATTTAAGCCATAAAGGCTGCAACAGTGAAAACCTTTCTTAAATACAATAACAGTGACGGCTATTCTCAGTTGTCAACTTGACTATATCTGGAATGAACTACAATCCAGAAATGGAGGACACACCTGTGATCCAGATCTCGAGGCCATATGACACAGCCTGGAATCCAGATCGTTCTTTGCCCGCGCTCACTTTGCCAGCACAGCCACCGGAGCCTACTGCTTTGGGGTTTCAGATTATTCAGAAGAGCAGCTAAGGCACCCGCTTCATGGGACTGGGCAATGCTAGATGCTTGGCCTTTCCATTCACAGATGCCCATTGTGGGATTAGTAGTAGTGAAGCCTACACATTATTCCAATAAATCTCTTATTTGTAGATATAAATAGATATAGATACATAGATATTCACTTTATATAGAGATATAGTATACACACACACATATATATGTGTATATATATATATATAGATAGATAGATAGAGAGAGAGAGAGAGAGAGAGAGAGAGATTCATTCCATAAGTTCTCTGACTCTAGTGAACAGACTAACTCAATAACCTATCAGTAAAATACATATTTTATTCAAATACTTAATTCAAAGGACTTATTGAGGAAAATGAAGGTTTGGATGAGAAGAACAAAGATTCTAAGTTAATAGATAGAACAGATGAGTTAAATGATTAGTGAAGGTGAACTCAGGTCTACTTGTATTTCCTCCTAGAAAGCCATTAAAATGAAAAGAAGGATTTTATTTTCAATTTCTTGAAACAAGCTCTCAAGATGGTTTCCAAGATATTCCAAGCTGGCCTGGAATTCAGTCTAAACCGCCCTGCCCCGCCCCACCCCCCAAGTGTCTAAAGTTGGTAGAGGTTGGTACCTTCTTGTCAGTTCTGGACATATAGGCTGTTCAAAGGCGATAAACAGAAATTAAACTAGGGTTTGGATGGATGGCTTGGTGGTTAAGATCACTGGCTACTCTTTCAGAGGACCAGGGTTCAATTATCAGGACCCACATGGTGATTCACAACTGTTAGTCCAATCCTAGGAGATCTGATACCCTCGCCATGTTGTGCACAGACATACACGCAGACAAAATGCCCATGTCCCAGTGTAGGGGAATTGAGGCCGGGGTGGTGAGAGGGGGGTGGATAGAGGAACACCCTCATAGAAGTAGGGGGAGTGAGGATGGGATGGGGTCTATCCGGAGGAGGGGGAAACTGGGAAAGGGGATAACAGTGAAATGTAAATAAAAATAGATCCAATAAAAATAAAATAAAATAAACAATCATTTTAAAAGTTGAGACAAAAATAAAAATGTTTTAAGGGCCCAATGAGGTGGCTCACCAGGTAATGGCACCTGTCTGCAAGGCTGAAAACCTATGTTCCACCCCTGACACCTACATTATAGGAGAAAACAGATTCCCACAAGTTTTCATGTGGCTTCTACCAGATTACTGTGGCACTCATGTGAGCATGCCCATACATTCACAGAGGCACACGAATACATGAATGTAAATTTTATTGAAAGGATTTTTGAAAGTCGTATAAGAGCCACTGAAGCTTTGGCTCTTCTTAAAGTTTCTAGGCCAAAGAAGACTGAAGGAGTTAATCCTCCGGAGAGGGTTAAAGGAACTCTCTACCTCAGCAGGAAGCAGGAGAGAAGGAACAGGAGTGTCCTCCGTCTCTGCCCGCCCAGCAGCCAGGTCTCTGGCTCCCAGGTATTTACTCAGCAAATAGGAATGTAGAGGTGCCTTCTTCATGGAGTCTGAGGCCAGCTCATGAGGAAAGATCCAAGACACAGCTAGCAGGACAGAGATGTGGGGAGGGAGGGCTGCCTGGCTCGTTCACCGCTATACCGGAAGTGCCTAGAACACTTACTATCTAGGCAGTCGCTGGATATTTATTTTAAAAGGAGTATATGCTGTAGAAGGCATTTCTGGATGTTCAGGAAATTAAAAAAGGCAAAACAAGCAAACAAACAAACACCGATGAGATTCTTACAATCTAGAAAGAACCAGTAGATTGAATTTATAGATCTGGGGTTTGGTTTATCTGTGGTACTAGAATCTGAGCCTACTGCCCCACACACGTGAAACAAGCACTCTACCGCTGCTCTATACCCTAGTCTTCCTGTTACGTTTTGTTTTGAACTTGCAATCCTTCTGTATCAACATTCTGAGGAGCTAAAAGTATAGACCTGTGCCAACAAGCCTGGCAATTTGGTTTTTGAGACACAGTTTCACTACACAGTCAAAGCTATTTTTGAACTTGTAATTTACCTGATGCAGTCTCCCCGGAGCTGGAATTTACAGGTGTTTACCATCATGCCTGGCTAATATATCTTTTTTTTCTCTAATGTCTCATTTAGCCCAGGCTGGCCTCAAACTCAACATTTAACCAAGAATGACATTGAACTGATGACCCTCTTGTCTCTACCTCTCAAGTAGATTAATGGTGTGCAACCCTACTCCTGGCTTTTTGTTGTTTGGAGGCACAGGCTTACTCTGAATTCTGGGCTGGTCTTGAATTCCTGATCTTCCTGCTCCTGCCAGCTTAGATTTTTTTGACATGTACTACCACAACTGACTTAGAAATACATCTTTCTAACTTTACTTTTCTAGTACAAGTTTTTGCTTAGATATTTTTAATTAAAATAATTATTTTTATGTGTATCTGTGTTTTGCCTGCATGTATGTTTGTGAACGACATGCATCTGTGGTGGCCCAGAAGGCCAGGAGAAAACAACCCTGGAACTGGAGTTATAGCTGGTTGTATATGTGTAGATCAGCGGGCAGCCTACAGGAATCAGCTCTTTCCTTCTACCAGGTGGGGCCCAGGGATTGAACTCAGGTCACCAGGCTTGGTGGCAAGGCTTTTCCCCATTGAATCACCTCACCAGCCTCCATATGGAGATTTCTAACTGAGTGAGCATTCTCGTTTGCTTTCCGTGGCTGTGGTAATCCACAGATCAACGTAAAAGAAAGGGTTCCTTCAGTTTACATATCCAGGTCATACTCCAACACTGAGGAAAGTCAGAGCGGGAACTCAAGGCAGAAACTTGGAACAGAAACCATGGAGGAACACTGCTTGCTAACTGGCTCTCTGGATTGCTCAGCTAACTTTTTTATACAGCCTAGGCCTAACTACCTATGGATGGAGCCGCCCATAGTGGGCTGGGTCCTCCTGTGTCAATCATCAATCAAGACAATGTCTCAGAGACATGGCCACAGTCCAGCCTGCTCTGGGTAATCCCCCAGTCGAGACTTTCTCAAATGACTCCAGGCTATGTCAAGCTGACAGCTGAAGCTAGGGCCATGGCCTATACAATGCTTTAGATTTTGCAATTATATCAACCTGCCAAGTGATGCCAATGCCACTGATCTCTGGACCATAGCTTGGGCAACAAGGATGCAAAGGTACTTTACAGGACTCCGTGTTAAGGAGATGAGTCTGACAGGAACATTTGCATTAAAATTCCATCTCTCCATTTCCCCAGTTCATATTGCCTCCTAGATGTCACTTACTTTTTAGTCCTAGTTCTTATGTGTAAAATGGGAATGATAGCACTTTATTTACAGAATAATTGTATGTCTCAAAGTACATCCAAGTATGTGGTTAAAGAAATAGTTGCAGCCGGGCTGGGCTGGGCCATGGTGGAGCACACCTTTAATCCCTGCACTTGGGAGGCAGAGACAGGCAGATCTCTGTGAATTTAAGTCCAGCCTGGTTTATAGAGCAAATACTAGGACAGCCAGGGCTACCCAGAGGAACCCTATCTTGAGAAAAACAAACAAACAAACAAACAAACAAACACAGTTGCTTTTTTCCCCACAGAGACAGGGTCTCATTAGGTAATTCTGGCTGGCCAGAGATAGATAGACCTGGCTGGAACTCACAGAGATACAACTGCATTCTGCCTCCAAAGTGCTGGGACTAAAGGCATGGGCCACCCCTCCCAGGAAGGATAGCTGCTTTTATCAACTGGTGCTTTAGTGAACGTTCTATTGCTGTGAAGAAACTCCATGACAAAGGCGGCCCTGCTAAAGGAGACCATTTCACTGGGCTGGCTTACAGTTTCAGAGGTTTTGTCCATTTTTGTCATGTTAGGAAGCATGCCAGAATGCCGGCAGACATGGTGCTGGAGAGGTAGCTAAGAGTTCTACTTCTGGACTGGCAGGAAGAGAGAGATACTGGGCCTAGCTTGAGAATTTGAAACCCCAAAGCCCACCCCACCCCCAGTCACACATTTCCTCCAGCAAGGCCACACCTCATAATCCTTGTCAAGTAGTTCCACTCCCTAATGACCAAGCATTCAAACATTTGAGTGTATGGGGGCCACTCCTCGTCAGACAGCACGCTTGAGTTCTCATTTGTCTTGCTACTGGAAAATCTCAATCACTCTTTGGCCTTTCTGAGTCTTGGGTTTGTTTTTTTTTTCTTCTCACCAAATGGGATAATAAATGCTCATTTCAGAAGTGGTTGTATAGATGAAAATGTATGGGGGAATATATATATATATATATATATATATATATATTCCTTATGTGTAGAGCCTTATGTGTAGGAGGCACTCAATAAAGGTAACTGTCTAACTGTCCTTCAGAGAAATGAAACTGGTGTGTGTGTGTGTGTGTGTATTGTGTGTGTGTGTGTGTGTGTGTGCTTATAATTTATTGAATCAGCTCACACGGAAACAGTGGCAAAAGCTATGTCACACCTGAAAGGCTAAAAACCCAGAAGTCGCTCTGTCTGGGAGGCTGAGTGACTCAGCAGTCCAATCTGACACCAACAGCCTGGAGGTTCCTAGGAAGTCACTGGTGTCAACAATGGGTGCCTGGAAATGCTGGTTCTGATAACAGCAGAGGAATCAGCAGCAGCTGCTGCCAAGGCATTCAGCTCAGTGTCGAGAGAAGGTAGAGGAAAACAAGAGGCAGACCAGTCTTCTGCTTCGACCCATTTATCCAGGCTGACACCTGAAGATGCCACCCACAGTATGGAGGATTGTTCCACATCTTTTAAGGCAATCAGGACAATTCCTCCAGAGACACTCCCTGAATAGGTAACTCTAATTTGTGGTAAGCAGATTTTTCAAACCAACCACCACAGTAATTGAGATGATGGCGATAATAAGCCTAGGAACGAATGCTAGTTCTGTGATAAGAGCCATTGAAAGGGAAGGTCTAAGGCCTGGAGAGATGGCTCCGTGGTTAAGGGCCCTGGCTGCTCATATAGAAGACCTGGGTTTGACCCCAGCACCTGCAGAGCAGCTGATAATTGCTTGTAACTTCAGTTCCAGGAGACTGGACACCTTCTGACCTTCATGGGCACCTGGTACACATATGATATACAAACATACATGGAAGCAAAACACTCATACATACAAAAGTAAATATTAAAGAAAAGACCGAAGGATCCTGTCTTTCTGTCTACCATGAGTAGCCTCTGCCTCAGGTGCTTGTGCATTCTGATGTTGTACCTCACTAAGAGGCCAAAGCCATCAGAGCTAGGGCTGTCAACTGAAACCTTTGGAAACTCTTGTGGATTTCAGAAATCAGTCTTCCCTTGACCATGTTTGGCACAGCTGAGGATATCGACAGAAAATTAGTACCCGAGAAGCAAGGTCATTGCTGTGATTCAATTTGAACACTGTAGAAGGAACTTGTGGGTAAGACTTGGAAAAGTTTGGAGAAGTGGGCTAAAGAAAGCCTAAACTGCTCAAGCACAGTGTGGAGGCTTGAATTAGAATGGCTCCCGTAGGCCTTTTGAGTGTTTGGATTCCAGTTGACTGATGGTTTAGGAAGGATTAGTGGGTGTGGTCTTGCTGTAAGAGGTGTGTCACTAGGGGTGGGCCTTGAGGTTTCAAGAGCCCAACCAAGATATGAATCTCCCTACCCCCTCCCTCCTCCCTCTCCCTCTCTCTCTCCCTTTCCCTCTTCCCTCCTCCCTCTCCCTCCTCCCTTTCCCTCCCCCTCTCCCTCCTCCTTTATCGTCCTCCCTCTCCCTCTCCATCTCCCTCTTTCTCCTCCCTCTTCCTCCCCTCCTTCCTCTCTCTTCCTCCTCCCTCTCCCTCTCCCCTGCCTGCACCTCTCCCTGCCTGCCTGCATGCTGCTGCCTGCAGATCAGAATGTAAACTTTTAGTTGCTATCCCGCCATGCCTGCCTCCCTGCCACCATGCTCTCCACCGAGATGATCGCAGACTAACCCTCTGGAATTGTAAGCAAGCACTCCAATGAAACGCTTCCTTTTATAAGTTGCCTTGCTCAAGATGTCTCTTCACAACACTAGAACAGTAACTAAGCTCAATGATGATTCAGGCCGGACCTCAGAAGATCAGAATACTGATAGGAATTTGAGCAACAAAAACTTGCTTATGAGGTCCGGTGTAGAGATAAGGACTAGAGACCACTAATAGTTACATTGAAGAAAAGGGCTTATATGAGAGTGCCTGGGTTTTAAGGTGATTGCTTAATTAACTTGGCAGAGAGAATGCCAAGGCAGTCCAGCCTTTGACATGCACATTGTCATTGATGGCTTCTTTTTGATGATTTACAGCAAGAATCAGAGCGATAAGCACAGCCGTTTGGAGATGTCGTTCAGCTGAAGAGATGCTTGTCTAGCACGCCTGAAACTCAGGTTCCATCCTCGGTACTGCTCTAAAGGCTACATTGTTGGTACTGCTCTAAAACCCAGCACGGACGCACTGGCCTGTGACCCTAGAACACAGGAGGCAGAGGCAAGTGTAGCAGGCGTTTAAGGTCCACGGCCACATAGCAGCTTCAAAGATGGAGGCTACATCCGATCCTATTTGAAAGAAAAAAAGGCAGAGAAACTTACAGTTTGGCCATGAGGCCCACATAAAGTTAAGGCAGGCATGATTTCTAGAAGAAAGAAAAACAATGCCATGAGAGCAAAAGCCACAAACTTTGCATCAAGAAAGATGCCACGGAGGCTTCTCAGGAACTGGTCCAATCCTTTTCAGGCTGAAGGGCAGAAAAAAGCCAAGTCATTTAAAAACTTTCTAGAGATGATAGTGCCTCCAGACTGTCCAGCACCAACAGATCCGCTTAATATGCTGTTTCTCCAGATTCTTTTCACGATGCTCCGCTGACCAGGCTCTCAGAGACAAATGAGGCTGTGGTCTAAGGAGCCCAGCTAGAGTTTGATTCAGCAGCAGGTGGGGGCATCACCCACAGGATGCTAGTTATGCAGGCACACAGGATGCAATTATAAGATCATGGGGGCTTCTATGACCTCCTTGACTTCCTTTCTTTTCAAAGGAAGGTTTGGGAGGCTGGGGATAGTGAGAAGGTCAGAATCCCTGCAGGCAGCCCCAGCAGGTGGCCTGCACTGCTGTGAGAGTGAGGCCTAAGCTGGAATGGATGCCCAAGGGAGCTGGCTATCCCAGGAACATGGACTGCTTCCTATGGGAAGTCGGAAGCAGTGGGAACTGGGTGGAGAGGTAGCTCAGCTAGAAGACTGTCTGCCTCACATGCACGAAGCCCTGACTGAGACCGCTGAGTGTCAATCAAAGTATGTCCTAGCCTCCCTTTACAAAATGGAAGGCAGGGGCTGAGGAGATGGCTCAGTGGTTAAGAGCACTGGCTTCTCTTTCAGAGGTCCTGCGTTCAATTCCCAGCAACCACATGGTGGCTCACAGCCATCTGTAAAGGGATCTGATGCCCTCGTCTGACGTGTCTGAAGACAGCTACAGTGCACTCACATACATAAAATAAATAAATAAATCTTTAAAAAAAAAAAAAAAAACAGAAGGGAGGTTGCTTTAATAGTATTCAACCTCACAGGCTTTGGGGAGGATGAAGTGAGCCACCGTATATTTTATTGTTTAAAAATAAAAATCCTGTAAAATATTTAGAGAAAAACAATGGAATCAGAGAGACCGACCTGCCTTGGCTGGAGCACTTGCTTATTTCATGGTCCTGAGCAAATCACTTGGCTTCACGGAGCTTTAGGATTTATTGTTTAGAAGGGCCAGGGACGAAATGGCAGAACCAAGCCTGGCCAGTAAGAAATCAGTCCCAGCACTGCATAGATTAATAAGAAGGACTCTTTAATAAAGGCACACATCCTGATCCTGGCTGATGCCCACGGGATTCCGGCCACGAAGAGAAATCTTCCACAGCTTATATACGTTAAGCTGCAACACATGCTTTCATCTGTAGGTGGCTTTTTAGTTTCAGGCCCCAAGTTACGTTTTCTGAGCAATTGGGTGGGGATTTTTTACAGAATCAGAAAGAAACTGTAGTTTTGGTTATCTTTCGATCACACTCACTGGCCTGAGAAGCACTTTGCTGCAGCTTTCTATTGAACAAACTAGGCTTATTCTCTGGGCAACTGGCAGCCAAGGTCCTCCATCTGTTTATCATTCTGATGAGGAGAAGGGATCCTCAAGAACAATCAGCCCAAGGGACTGGAGACACCGCTCAGCGGTTAAGAGCACCAGCTGCTCTTCCAGAGGTCCTGAGTTCAAATCCCAGCAACTACATGGTGCCTCACAACCATGGTAACAAGATCGGAGGCCCTCTTCTGGTGTGTCTGAAGACAGTTACAGTGTCTAGATCATACACATAAAGTAAATAAAATTGGGGGGTAGGTGGGAGTGGGTTGGGTGGAGGGGTTTATGGAGGCAGGGGGAGGGAGAATGGGTTGAGGGTTTTCTGAGGGGGAGGGAAACTAGGAAAGGGTATAACATTTGAAATGTAAATGAAGAATATATTCAATTAAATAAGTAAATAAAAATCTTAAAAAAAAGAAAAAGACGGGCGGTGGTGGCGCATGCCAAAAATCCCAGCACTTGGGAGGAAGAGGCAGGCGGATTTCTGAGTTCGAGGCCAGCCTGGTCTACAAAGTGAGTTCCAGGACAGCCAGAGCTACACAGAGAAACCCTGTCTTGAAAACAACCAAAAAAAAAAAAAAAAAAAAAAAAAAGAGCAACATATACTCAGTAAAGTTGAATTCTAATTATCCTAAGAAGTTTGGTTAGTATGCTATGCTGCTGTTTCTTAGAGCTTCTGTGCGACTTAATATTTTTTTCTTTTTTAAAAATAATTTTTAAAGATTTATTATTTTATGTATGGAAGTACACTGTCACTGTCTTCAGACACACATGAAGGCATTGGATCCCATTACGGTGGTTGTGAGCCACCATGTGGTTGCTGGGAATTGAACTCAGGACCTCTGGAAGAGCAGTCAGTGCTCTTAACTGCTGTGCCATCTCTCCAGCCCGAACTTAATATTTTCTAAGCAAATTTATTAGTAAATTGTCCAAGACACCTGCTTGCCATTTTAAGTTCTTTTCTTCAGTAGTACTAAATCCATAGCATTGCTAAAATTAAATGTCATAATGGGCAAAGTAGTCAGCCCTTTCCTGGCATGTGTAATGTCTTCTATCATAACTATGCTCATTCAGGATTATATATTCTTTTCAAAGAGGATAGTATTTCTAAGAATATTTTGGTTTTGCTTATGCAATTGTCTACATGAATATTTATTAGCCTGTGGATTAAAGATCTATAACATTGAACTGCTAAATGCATCCCACTTAATTATACATCAAGTATCATCCCAATGCTGAATATTTCATCAGTGGCTTCCCTGGCTGTGAGACTGAAGAGCCTGGGGAAGGAAGGCAATCAATTAAAGAGAACTCAGTACAGCCTTAAACAGAGATCATTTTTACTTTACTGCCAAGTGGAAGAACAAGATTTTTCCAAAAGGCCTTTTCTTTTTCTCTTGTTTTGATTAGAATAACTGACCCAAAATTTTTAGAAGAAGCCCGGCACAGAGCTGGGCCGTGATTCATTTTCCATCAGTAGTATCAATGCATTAGTATTGCCTTTCCCAGTCTAACTGGTTATATACCAGTACTGAGGCGATGGCATGGTGGGCAGGAGCACTCCACCCACCAAGTGCTTCCCAGCACCCATATCAAGTAACTCACAACTGCCTGCAAATCCAGATCCAGGAGATCTATCACCTTTTGGCCTCTGAGGGCATCTACATGTGACTGGAGCATAAAAACTCACACAGACACACATTCACATAAATCTTACAAATAAATAAACATAAATTGTTATATCCTTTTTTACCCCGTTACTTGACATTTCAGTCAAATCCATCTGTCTGATGAGAAATGCTTCCTGTAGGCTCATGTCTTTGAACACTAGGTTCATTGTTGGTGGTGCTAAGGAGTGAGGCTTTTGCTAGAGCAATCTCCTCACGGAGGCAGGCTTTGAGGGATTAGAACCTTCATCCCACCTCCCACTTGACCCTCTCTGCTTCCCCTGTGTGGCTGGAGGTGTGGTCCAAAAGCTTCTGACTCTTTCTACCTGTCACCATGCCTGCCTACCATTATGAACTCCACCCTCTGGAACCACAAGCTAAAATAAACTGTTTCTTCCTGGAGCTGCTTTTGGTCGTGGTATCACTACAACAAAAAAAGTAGCCAATGCATGGTCTTTATTTCTTTACCTAATGTGGTGGTTTGAATATGCTTGGCCCAGGGAATGGCACTATTAGGGGGTGTGGCCTTGTTGGAGAAAGTGTGTCACTGTGGGTGTGGGCTTTAAGAACCCTCGTCCTAGCTGCCTGGAAGCCAGTCTTCTCCTGTTTGCCTTTGGAACAAGATGTAGAACTCTCAGCTCCTCCTGCACCATGCCTCCTTGGGTGCTGTCATGTTCCCACCTTGATGATAATGGCCTGAACCTCTGAACCTGTAAGCCAGCTCCAATTAAATGTTGTTCTTATGAGAGGTGCCTTGGTCATGGTCTCTATTCACAGCAGTAACACCCTAAGACATTTAAGGTCATATACTCTCTAAGTTACTCCTGTATGAAGAAAGATGGATAAATGGAAACCTAACAATTTCCCCTCCTCCTTCCTTCCTTCCTTCCTTCCTTCCTTCCTTCCTTCCTTCCTTCCTTCCTTTTCTTCAGATTTTTTTTGTAAAGCTATTTTTAATTTACCAGAAGTAATTGTTGTCTCAAAACTTACTGATGATTAAGCTCACCCTTTCTAGTTCTTTCTGAATTCTGACTAGCTGGTTCAACTCAGCTGTTCTGTCTCAAACTCCTCTCCAAGCTGATTGATTCAAACTGGCTTCTCTCAGCTTCTGAGTGAATTGCTCTGCTTGGCCTCAAACTAACTTGGGCAATCTGTTTTAATCTTCCGGCTCCCTCTCACTCTCTGGCTCTGTCTTTGCCTGTGTCTAGCTTGTTCTCTCTGCAACCTGTCTGAACTGCATGAACTCACAAATGAACTCAACTCCACCGTATTTCTTCCTGTGCTGATTGACTGACTGAACTCAATTGAGCCAACAGAACTGACCCATAGAACTCAGCGATCTCAATGCCTGTGTTTCCTGAGTGCTGAGGTGTGGGTGTGTACCACCGTACCTGGACCTAAGCTTTTCTTCACCTGAAACTTGCTCTATACCAGGCTGGCCTTGAACTCAGAGATCTGCTTGCCTCCGTCTCCTGGCCTTAAACATATGCTTGTATTCCAGTCGGATCACACAGAACTAGAAGGTCTTTGGTTTGATCCCGTGTCAGAGCAGCCATATTGCTGGATTAAAATTCTTCTACAATTTTTCCTTTAAAAAAAAATAGAGCCTTACTATGTGACCTAAGCTGGCCTCAAATTCACAATGCCTCTGAAGCAAAGGGAGATGAGAGACACATGGTCATGAGGACATTTTTTTCATTACTTTTATTTGTTTACGGTCCAGTCATTACCCTTTCCTGGTTTACCCTCCCCCAGTTCCTCATCCCATTTCTCCTTCCCCCTGTCTCCAAGAAGGTGTTTCCCCACTCCTACCCCCAAAAGGCCTCCCCACTCCCTGGGGTCTCTAGTCTCTCAAGGGTTAGTTTTAGGCATGTCTTCTCTCACTGATACTAGACCAGGCAGTCCTCTGCTGTATATTCGTCAGGGGCATTGTACCAGTTAGTGTATGTTGCCTGGTCTGAGGACATTCTTAACCATAAACCTCAAGGCAAGAGAGACTTCCAACTGACAAACCACTAAAAGCCAGAACATACCACCTCACGCCATGTTGACCGAGCCTGTATTGGGGTCCTATCACCCTCAGGACTGATCTAGTACATTCTCAGAGCACTAGTTACTGATCCCTACAGGTAAGTATTCAAATCACATGAACACACTTTTAAACAAGGTGTATGAAGATGTCTAAGGGTGAAGGAATAAAGGGATACGTATATTATTACATTTAAGACATCAGAGAAGAAAATGCTACAAATAGGTTTTCAACAGTCATGTTTGAGCATAAATTGCTTATTTCTTAGAACTCCCTATTCTTATCCATGGTTTACCCAAATTTTATCCATGTAGTTTATGTCATTAATTCTTACAATGGTCTAAACACACATAGGTAATAATACAGGCTTGTCTGGTCCCAAAGCCCTTCTTCTAGCTCAACACAATGTTTTATTTTAATGCTGTTACTTTACATTACTTAAAGGTTGCTTTTTAAATTTTATTATTTTTATGCCTATCTGCTGGGGTTTTTGTTTGGCTGTTTGGTTAGATGGTTGGTTACTTTGTTTATATTGTAGAGATAGGACCTTACTATGTAGCTCTGGCTATTCTGCATCACACTATGTAGACCAAGCTGGCCTCAAACTCACAGATATACCTGCCTTTGCCTCCCAAGTGCTGGGAATAAAGGCATGTGACACTATACCCTGCATATGTCTTCCCTGTTCATATATGCACGATGTGTGTTCTTGGTGCCCATAGAGGCCAGACGAGGGAAGTTACAGGTGATTGTGAGCCACCATGTGGATGCTAGAAACTGAACTTGGGTTCTCTTCAAGAGGAGCAAACACTGCACCATTTTGTGAGCTCATAAAGGTAGATTTCCTGCCAAGGACCAGCCTCGGCTTGGAGAGGAGGTCCTGAGGAAGAGGTGTTTGGGAGCAGTGAAAGAAATGACTTGAAGTCAAATGATGGGGTGCAAGATGACAGCTTGTAGCCTGTTTGAGATAGCTCCCTAGACAGCTTTCTGTAGATAGCTCTCGGCTCTGTAGTCTGCTAGAGATAGCTTTCTGCTTGAGACAGTTCTGGACACAGCTCTCTCATGGTAGAAAAAAAATTCCAAAAGGTCTCTGGATAGCTCAGAAATCCTGATAGAAAAATTCTAAAGGAGTTGTGTTAGCTCTCCAAGCAGTTCTCTCTGGGTAGCTCTCTCTTACAAACTAAAACCCAGACTTTTATTTAACATATCAATTCAGTCATTTATTCCAGGTTCCCTTTTGATTATCCCACAAATCAGAATTAGCCCCTTGATTCTTTGAAAAAGATGGCAAGAATATTAAAAAAGCAAAAACATGGCAAATGAGTTCAGAGATCTGCTTGCCTTCATATGCACAAACGATAAACTTAGCCAAGTGGAATCTTGCCCTGGAACACCATTCCCCAAATCTCTATCTCCTTCCTTAATATCTTTCTGACAATCTGTCTCATAGCACAGCTGACTCTGTCCTTCTAGGCCTGAGAAGCTCCTCACTTAATTTATATTCCATATATTTTGCCTATTGAAAAATTAAAATTTTGAACTCATGTTTTCAGAGTTCTTTCCTATAGCCTTAAGGTCACAGCATAGTTTAACATTTTGCTAAGGATATTAGACGCAACCTCGACTCCCAGACTTGTGCTGTTTCTAATGATCATGGAGTCATTAACCTTTGCAGGGAGAACATTTCCAAAAGGAGTAATATAAAGTAAATTATGAACATTATTATTGTTGTTGTTGTTGTTTTCGAGACAGGGTTTCTCTGTATAGCCCTGGCTGACCTGGAACTCACTCTGTAGACCAGGCTAGCCTTGAACTCAGAAATCTGCCTGCCTCTGCCTCCCAAGTGCTGGGATTAAAGGCGTGCACCACCACTGCCCAGCTATGAACATTATTATACAAACAAGCCATACAATCACAGCAACCGTCAATACTTGTGGAAGCCCACACCCTGCTGCTTCTGCTTCAGGGGCAGGAACTGTGTCCCGCTGCTCAGACTGGGCAAGTCACCCACTCCCGCACCCGTACATTTAACATTTTCTCCTTAACAGTGGCAAACCATTCTGTCACACCATTGCCACAGCTACTTATCTCTCCATTCCTTTTAGGTGGTTTCAGAGTTTTTATTATAATAAATAATGCCGCTATAAATAGTTTTGTTGTTGTTCCCATAGCTGATTTTCTTCTTTGGCATTATCACCCCCCCCCCAGATAAATTCCCTGATGGTATCACTAGATGAAAGGTTACAAGGATCAACAAGACTCTAGCTATAATTATCAACCCTTCCTCCAAACAGACCATTCTGTGTCACTGCATCTTGAAAGAGAATGCTATCTTCCCTCACCAGCCCCTCATGGGAGCTGTAGGGCAAGCCAGGGTGGAGTCCTCTGCTGCCTGGGCATGCCCTTGGGCTTTTATAATGTTCCCTAAAGATTGTTTATAATACAAATATGCATACTCCAGAATAAGGTCTCATGTGGGATGGTATCCCAACTCCCAAGACGGATTCCTTGATTAAGTTGATTAAGTCATAAGATCAACAGAAATTCCTCATCCTCCACCTCCAAGAAACTGATATTGTCTTCTCAAATCAGATAGCATCTCTCTGCTATGTGATGTCTTTTAGAAATAAAGACTAGACTTTAGTGTTTTTTTTTTTTTCATTTCAAACTGGGTACAGAGTGGTTGGGGTGAACTATATCAGTTAAAGGAAGTTCCTGGCTGAGCTAGAAATGCCTTCAGGATCTACAGGGAGATATAAAATGGGGAAAGGCTTTTTTTTTTTCCAAATGGGTGGAAGGTGATTAGAGATTGCATGTTAATATCATACAAGGCAAGAGTCTCATTTTAAGTTATGGAATGGTTTAGATCTGAATCATACAGCACATAGTAGGACTCATATGATACGCACGCATCATACATTCTAGGTGACTGTACAGTAGGCATTTTGGGAGAGTCTGGACATGGATAGTAATCAGAATCGGTTTGCCATCTTTCTAGCTGAGCTGGTGACCTTCGACAAGATTCAGTCCTCTTTAGGCTCAGCCTCAGATTCTGTGATGTGAAAGCTACACTGTTTCCTGCAAACTTTGCTTTACAGACAAAATGACGGTGTGTGCCAGGCATCCAGTAGGTGCACATTTAACACACAGATGAATCTGAATGACCAACCAAGTCTTCCCCTACGTGAGTGCTTCTCAAACTGCGGCATGCATATCCCTTGGGCTATTTCTTCAAAAAGCAGATTTTCAGACTCCATCTCTGGAAATACCAGGATGAAGCCTGAGGATTTACAAACATAACCAAATTCCAATGTGCTTATGCTATTAGCTCATAAACCATACTTTGAGAAACACTCTCTTATACAGAGAATAAAAATGAAGAAAAAGCATTTTCTATCATCAAGTAGGCTACAAAATCTTGATTGTATCCAAGAGATCAAATAGTGAGTAGTTTTATTTTTAAGACACTACAGGTAATTCTTACCTAAAGGAATTAGGACTGTCCCGTGCAACATCTTATCTTTTTAGCTCTTGCCATGGAATGTGTCCTTGATCCATCACAGCAATCTGTCTCTCTTCTAGACTTTGGTACAAATTGCCCGTTCAGCATGGGGACAGACATTGGATCTTTAATCTTGTATTATTATACATGTTTGATTTGTGGCTCATTTCCCACTGGTCTTTAAGTATCCTTTACTGTTTTATCCTCCACAGGCATCATAGAAATCCTTTGCAGTGATATGCTTTTCAAATACACATTTTAATAAGTATAGATAAACATGTTGAACTGCTGACCAATATTCATAAGCAAATCCTTTGCCATGAAGGTGGCTCAGATGCAGTCGTGACCAGTTAAGGTCTAGGCTTTGGAAAGTGTGAGTAAATGCTATATAGCCTCATGAACCACTTCTTCCTGTAGAACAGGAAGAATTCTTACCTCACAGGGATGTTGGGAGGATTAAATAAGAAAATGTTTAGAGGGTTTCTAGCACAATGCCTAAAACCGTGCTTAGGTTTAAGTGACAGACACTAGCTCTTCCTAGTACCCCTGAAAAGACCACAGAAAGTATCCAAAGTGGTTTTCAACATCCATCTCCTGATGCAAAGTCAATAACTAGTGTGATGGTTTATGTATGCCCTGCCCAGGGAGTGATGCTATTAGGAGGTGTGACCTTGTTGGAGTAGGTGCATCATGTGGGTGTGGACTTTAATACCCTGGTCCTAGCTGCCTAGAAGCCAGACTTCTCCTGTTTGCCTTTGGAACAAGATGTAAAACTCTCAGCTCCTCCTGCACCATGCCTGCCTGGACACTGCCATGCTCCCACCTTGATGATAATGGACTGAACCTCTGAACCTATAAGCCAGCCCCAATTAAATGCTGTCTTTTATAAGAGTTGCCTTCAGGCTGGAGAGATGGCTATCAGGTTAAGAGCACTGAATACTTGTCCACAAGACCTGGGTTCAATTCCCAACAATCACGTGCCAGCTCAAATCTGTAACAGATATACATGCAGGCAAAAGACCAATGCACATAAAATCCAAAAAATAATAATAAATTACTTTTTATAAAAGGGTTGCCTTGGCTATGGTATCTCTTCACAGCAGTAAAACCCTAAGACAACTGGTTATTTCTGAACAAAACCAGTGTTTTCTCTTTTTATTTGTGTGTTTCACAAGCACACACATATACTTGTGTGTGTGTGTGTGTGTGTGTGTGCGCGCGTGTGTACTCAAACATGTGTGGCACATGTGTAAAGGTCAGAGGATAACTTCTGGGAGTTTGTTGTCCCCTAGCACCATGTGAATGCTGGGAATTGAATGCACGTCATCAGGCTTGGCTGCGGTCTTGCTCATTCAGGGGCTTCACTCAGGGTTTATTGACACTAGTCATGTGACCAGCACGAACACCTCACAGGCCCCGTTCACTTGATGCTCCACCTTGTTTTTGAGACAGGGTCTCTCACTGAGTCCGGAGCTCCCCGACTTGGCTAGGCTATCCGGCCAGCAAGCTGTAGGGATCCTCCTGGCTCTGCCTCCTCAGCATGAGCGATCATAGCTGGCTTTTTATGTAGGTGCCCTCATGTTTATAGCCAAGCATATAAACTCCTCGGCCCCCTTTTCTCTCGTTTTGAGGTCTAGAATTTTAGGCGTTAGGACACTGGTTGTCCAAATGTACTCAGGTTCTCTTTAGAGACGAGAAGGCCATTTTCCATCCCAGTTTCTATAGAGCAGGACAACCAAGGCTCGTGCTTCTCTGGTCATGTGATTATCGTGACTTTTCTCCCATTGCTGAGGAACATCCAGTTTCCAAAATAAAGACTATGAACCCCACCTGAAAGAAGACATGATTAGCAAATCAAAAGATTCACAAGAAGAAGGAAGGAGAGGACCCTGGTCCCGAAAAGACTGGATCCAGTTTTGTAGGAGAGTATCAGAACAGAGAAATGGGGAGGGGGGTGATTGGGGAATGGGCGGAGGGAAGAGGACTTATGGGACATATGGTGAGGGGGGAACTGGGAAAGGGGAAAGCCTTTGGAATGTAAACAAAGAATATAGAAAATAAAACAAAAAAACAAACAAAAAAACAAAACAACAACAACAACAAAAAAAGAAGACATGTGAACTTTCAGCTTTGTGCTGTAGATAGGAAATACTACAGCCCTTGGAGTGAGGCAGACATTGGGAGAGCACTGGACCTGCCTAGTCCTCTGGAATAGAGTCAGTTAACTATAAGAGGGTCTGTGCCATGGAGGAAATTGTACAATATGTGCACACACACACATATATAAATAGATGTGTGTGTGTGTGTGTGTGTGTGTGTGTGTGTATTCTGTAGGCATCTTAGTTAAAAGCAAAAAAAACTGAGACAGTTCTTGGTTCTAAGAATAAAGGCTAGTAGTAAAACATGAGAGCTTTATTTGATGGATTATAAAGGAATTGTTCTAAAGAGCTATACAGACTTACCTGTAAAAGGCTCTGGATACATTTTACAGAAACCAGAAAAAAAATTCCAAAATTTAGATAAGCTCGGGGCTTTCTGCAATTGTGGAATGATATAGAACCTTCCCAGTGCTCCCTGGCTCCTACAAGAGCCAATAAGAATCTCGGGCTTAGGTGGTGGGATTGTGACATCATCAATTCTCCAGCCAATCTCTTTGATGATGATTTGCATAGTTTACTCCTAATCCAAAAGAACTTGATTTCTTTTCGTGATAGCACTGTGTGGAAGTGTTATTCTCTAACAGAAAAGGAAGATGAAAATTGCATTAACAAAGAAGTATTTATAATGACATTGAAATAAAAATACAGTGATCAAAATTATAGCTAATCCTGAGAGTGCTTTTCCCTTCTAAATGTTACACTCGGTAGGCTAAATCTTAGACTGGCTCTTCAACAACTTGATAATTCATTATTCATTTGATGTTTAAATGTTGCTTTAAAATGTGTTTCTAGGGAGATGGAGGCAAATGATCAGAAGGTCAATGTATCCTTGACTACAATACTGAATCAAAGGCTAGCCTCAGCTACATGAGACTCAGTCTCAAAAAATTTGGGTTTAAAAAGATTCCTAACTTCTAACAGAGTAAAAGATCATACTTATCAATTTTCTGAGCTGAGCTACAAATCTTTCACTGTTAAGAAAAAGAGAAACTGCTGGGGCGATAGTGGCACACACCTTTAGTCCCAGCACTCAAGAGGCAGAGGCAGGTGGATCTCTGAGTTCAAAGCCAGCTTGGTCTATAGAGCAGGTTTCCAGGACAGCCAGTGCTACACAGAGAAACCCTGTCATGAAAAACCTAAAAGGAAAAAATAAACAAAGAAAAGTAAAAGGAAAACCTTTTATTTCTCAGACCTAACTGTTTTTATAGAAAGAAGAGAAGCTTACCCGCTTTGGACCCACCTGTCCATCCTGGCACTTCCGCCTCTATAGGGAAAAGCATCAGTTCACCAAACTGACCTGGATGTTAACAAGGACATGGGATTCTGTAACATTCTTATCTTTATTTTCATACATATTCACAAGGTTACCAAATGTAAAACTAGTGAGGACTGACTTTATTTTTTTATTCTAGTTGAGATTTCTATTCAAAAAGCATGTTTAGTGGGTCAAGTCTGCCTTTCTCCTATAAGGTACGGGAGTGGTTCACTTCATTCAGATGTACTGACACCAGCCACATATGTGTTCAGCACAGGCATTTCACAGACACGTTCACTTGACTCCTCACAACAGCAGTGTGAAGAGCTATGCATATCGCTGGCCTCCTTTACTTACAGCTGAGAACATAGGTTCATTGATTTGGTTGTCCCAAACGGAATCAGAATTCTCACATAAAATTTTGGACATGACCCTCTGGGGATAGGAATTCCACAGGAAGACCAACAGAGTCAACTAACCTGGAACCTTAGGGCCCTCAGAGACTGAACCACCAACCAAAGAACATACACAGGTTGGACCTGGGCCTCCCTGCACATATGTAGCAGATATGTAGCTTGGTCTTCATGTGGGTCCCTAACAACTGGAGTGGGGACTATCCCAAAAGCTGTTGCCTATATGTTTCTAGTTGGGCTGCCTTGTCTGGCCTCAGTGGGAGAGGATGCACCTAGCCTCACAGAGACTTGATAGACCAGGGTCAGGGAATACCCAGGGAGGGAGGCCCACACGTTCAGAGGAAAAGGAGAGGGGTGGGGTCAAGAATTGTGGGAGGGGACAGTGACCTGGATGTAAAGTGAATAATAATAACAACAATGCCGGGCGGTGGTGGCACACGCCTTTAATCCCAGTACTTGGGAGGCAGAGGCAGGCAGGTGGATTTCTGAGTTCGAGGCCAGCCTGGTCTACAGAGTGAGTTCCAGGACAGCCAGAGCTATACAGAGAAACCCTGTCTCGAAAAACCAATAATAATAATAATAATAATAACAACAACAACAACAACAACAATAATAAATTTGACATGACTAGCAGGCTTCCCACTATACGATATTTAGTTATAATAAATAGATGTGTCAAACAGAATGAGACATTCTACTCCTATATGCCAAACATGGCCTCTTGCTTTGTAAGCCTGCAAAAGTTTGTCCTACCTTAAATATAAACATAATTTGTGCTTGCCTTTTCTCAAAGCAACAGAGAACAATGGGATGATCATCAACCAATCCTTTAAAGCAGAATTTCAATCAGCCAAAATACTTTCAAGTTGTATGTATCTCAGGTACTTACTTCTGTTCTATGGCTAATGAAAACCTGTCACTTGCTTCAAGCCATTTAGGTCTCTTCAATGACATATCACTCCTAAACTTCTTTTGAAGTAGCCCCCCCTTTTTTTGTAGTATGCCCCTTTGTGAAATTCAGAAATGGCTGAGACCTATTTGAATTCTATGGATGACATCTGTGATAGAGGTCATAGCCTGTAATCTTGTGCCAGGCAGTATCTAGATACTTTTTATATATTATCCAACACTAAGAGGTAGATAGTCGTTACCACAATTTCCAAATAACTAGGAAACTTGGACCTGCTTTAGGATGGAGAGGGAGAACATATGCTTAGTAAGTGTGAGTCCCTGGTTCAAGTCCCAGGAGTCTACCCTGAAAAGGAGGAAAACAAAGAGGATGTTATGAAACACGCCAAAGACTTCCTGTGGATGTGTTTCACACCTTGGACATTGTTATGGCTATTCCTGGTTGCCAACTCTACTATATCTGGAATGAACTACAATCCAGAACTGGAGGGCTCACCTATGATCCAGATCTTGAGTCTGGAAGACACAGGCTTCTGACCCAGATCCTAACATGAGATGACACACACCTTTGATTCAGATCTTGAGGCATAGTGGCCATGAAAAGCTTAGGCCCATGCAATGGAGTACAAACATTTAATCCCAGGAGACTGAGAAAAGCAGATCTCTGAGTTCAAGAACAGCCTGGGACAGAGCAAGTTCCAGATCCAGGTGTGGTAGTATGCCATGCCTCCCGCTGGAGACCTACATAAGAACACTGGGAGACAGAAGACTCACTCTTCTTCACCTGCTTGCACTTACCTGCCAGCTCATCTGTTAGAACCTACTTCTTCAGGGTCCAACTTATGCAGAAGACCATCTGAAGCAACTAGCCTCCTGGGACTGAGCAACTACTAGATTCTTGGACTTCCTATTCACAGCTGCCTGTTGTTGGGTTAGTTGGATTGTAGACTATAAGTCATTACAATACATTCCCTTAAGAGCATTCCATAAGTTCTGTGACTCTAGAGAACCCTGACTAACACAGACATAATAAATATATAATACTATGAAAAAATTCAAACTTAAGACAGATGCTTCTAATTTCAACCTTCGGAGGGTGATCCTGAGAGATTACAATTTAGAGGCTAGCCCAAGATATACATAGTGAGGCAGTTCCTCAAAATCAAACTTGGATGATCATCGATTTGTTAGAGACATGAAGCATCACATCTGCTTCCTGAGGGGCATGACATAAGTTTCGGTTATGCATTTATTTACTGTATTTTCATATGTACAAGTGCTTTGCCCGCATGTATGACTGTGGACCACCTGTGTGCCCGATGCTGAATACCCAGGCAGGCCGGAAAAAGTGGCCAGAGAAAGTAGGTTCCTTGGGACATAAGTTGTTAGCTGCTATTTGGGCACAGAGAATCAAACCCAGGTTCTCTGGAGGAGAGCCCAGTGCTCTTAACTGCTGAGCCTTATCTCCAGCCTCATCCTTGAAGGATTCTTGAAGAACCCTGTAGTGGCTATTCCTGGTTGTCAACTTGACTATATGTGGAATGAACTACAATCTAGAATTGGAAGGCTCACCTATGATTCTAATTTGGAGGCTCAGAGATATAAGTTTCTGACCTGGACTTAGCATGGAGATCTTGAAGCATGGATTCCAGTCAAGGTCATCTGGGATTAAAGGTGTGGAGACATACACCTTTAATCCCAGACTTCAAGTTCATCTGGGATTAAAGGTGTACACCTTTAATCTGGGCTACACCTTCTACTGGAGACATATATAAGGACATTGAAAGAAGGAAGACCGATTCTTCCTTGCCGGCTTGCTTTGTGGGACCGAGCAACTGCAAGATCCTTGGACTTCCATCCACAGCTGCTGCTGACTACTGTTGGGGAGTTGGACTACAGACTGTAAGTCATCGACAAATTCCCTAACTACATAGAGACTGCCCATACGATCTGTGACTCTAGAGAACCCAGACTAATACAAACCCCTTCTGCTTTTCTTCAGCTTGGAGTCAGGGAGGACCCACTGTGTGTTCCAAACGCCTTGCCACCCAAGGCTTGCCCAGGATTTAGGGGTCTCTGCACACCTCCCAGCTCAGGCAGAGAGCAGTGTGTTCCTCTCCTTTGCACTATGTATCAAGGGAATCTGCCCCCCACCGGCTGTCTAGTCCCTACCCACGTCTGCTCTGGCGCTCTGCCTTTCTTCATCATTGAAAATCCGAAAGGCTTATAGTTTTGCATTCCAAAATTGTGCCTGATACTGTGTAGTGGATGGGGGGGGGGTGTTTTTTGCATTCCCAGCCCATTCTAAATTCCCATCTTCTAAAAACAGAGCAGCTTAGTTTAGAAAGTGGCTCCCTGAATATAGTAAATTCTTAACAACTTGGTCTCTTTTAGGATACAGTCAAAATAAGGGATTGGAATGGGGTGGGGGGAGGCTTAACATGGTTGTGAAACTCACAGACTAGTGGGACTGAAGTGAGGCTAGAAAGGATTGGTGAGTGTGAAAGAGATTGGCAAACTGTAAAATCCTTCTGAGAAAGCTCTGTGACTCATGGGGGGGCAGGGGGGGAGGCTCAGCCTTTTACAGCAGCCCAGGCCAGTGTTTCTCAGATGTTACCATGCGTGAGAATTACCTGAAGGGCTTGTGAAACACGGATCTTTGGGTCTATAACTTTTGATTTAGTAGTATCCAGGAATTTGTATTTCTCTCTGGTTCCCTGGTGGTGGTGGTGGTGGTGGTGACGGTGACGATAGTGATGGTGCAGGTCCCAGTCTATGCCTCGGAACTACTGGCTGCCGGATGAGGGCAGCCCATCAATGCCAAAGAAGGCATACAGTTTGCAGAAAGAATAGGAATTAATATAGTAGAATACTACTACTTTCCATTCTTTTTTTTTTTTTTTGTAACCCCAACATCTGCTCTCATCTTCCAAACTGCTCAGCGATAGTATAGGGCAAACATAACATTCCTTTTCTATTCTGCAGTAGGTATCATTAATACCGTCCATTAATACCCATTCCTGTTTAAAAGCTGCTTCCGGTGAGCAGGGGACTCTCACATGTACTTGGGCACCTAATTTCTGAACGTAAAGCCTACGCTCTTATGGCTCTTAAGAGATGCGTATTTAAAACAGAGAAAGAGGGGATGTGGCAGAACAGTCCCTCTCTTTTGCTTTTGTAGCTATGAAGGTAGGCGTGGGTTTGCGACTCAAACCACCTATTCTAGAAGGGGCCGGCCTGTCTCTAACTGAAGGGATGCATATAAATAACATACGGTGCAAAGTTAGGGGAGTGAATGATGAACACCTTAATGTGCCTCCGACAAAGCGAATGGGCGGGGTGATCGGGAAGGCCTAGCCTGGGAGAGGTCGCTCCAAAGCCGGCGCAGAGCTGAGCTCCAACGCAGCCTCAGCCCTCCAGACCCTCCCGGGGGACGCGCGGTGCAACCAAGCCTACAGCGGTGTCCGCGCGCCGTCGCGCAGCCCTCCGGCCTTCCCATTGGCGGGCGGCGCCATCTGCGCTCGCCTCGCCCCGGCGCCGGCGGGCGGAGGCCCGGGCGGGGTAGGCCGCGCTCGCGGCGGGCTGTGGCCGCAGCCTTGCGCTGCTGCTGGCGGGGAGCGGGGCGCGGGGCGGGAGGAGGCAGGCCCATGCGGGGCGGCGGCGGGCGGCGGGGCCCGGTGCCCAGGGCGGCCCTATGGGACCCGCCCGGGCGGCTCCCGCGTGCCCTGCCTGGCCCAGCAGTCCGGCCTGCGGACGGGGGATGCGCGGTGTGGTCCAGCTCCCCGCCTCCCTGCGGGGCCCTGAGGCAGAAAGTTTGGGGGTCGGGAGCGACCCAGCTCCCGCGCCAGTGACTGCCTAAGGACCGCTGCAGCCCGGCTTCGCCCGCGACCTGCCTCCGCTCCCCAGGTCGGAATGAACTATCCCAAGGCTCCCCCTCTTCGCCCCTCCCTCACCCTCCTTTAAAAAGATAATTTCTTAAATTCGAGAACTCGTGATCTGCCCACTCCCCCTCGTCCATAATTCAAACCCCAGGTCTTTTGAGTGCAAGAGGGGGGTGCGGTCTCTTCCCCCAAGATAGCACGCTAGAAGGACAGATTCCCCTTGCCGACCCACTTACACCATGAAGAGGTGCAAATCGGACGAGCTGCAGCAACAGCAGGGCGAGGAGGATGGGGCTGGGATGGAAGACGCGGCTTGCCTTCTGCCAGGCGCGGACCTCCGGCATGGGGAGGCCTCGAGTGCTAACTCCGCTGGCGGGCCAACTTCAGACGCTGGCGCTGCGGTGGCACCCAACCCGGGTCCCCGAAGCAAGCCCCCTGATTTAAAGGTGAGCGCAGACGGTCTCCAGCCCGCCACGTACCTTCCCCCACCCCTCGCAGAAGTGTCTTAACCGAGTAAAAGTGCCGGGGAAGCGCAGAGGTCAGAGAGGATGAATGATGTCTGGCTAGGTCCGGAGGGGGAAGCTAGGCACCATTTGTTCCTGTCTATCAGCTCCATCTCAGGCCTCTGTGTTCTTCATTATTCAGCGAACGTTCTAATGACTCACTCATCTGAGATTTGTTTGAAGAACGTGTGTGAAACGCTATTTGCAGACAAAGGGTTGGAGAGATCTAAGACGCTAACTTAGAAAGTTGACAGCACTCTCTCCCTTCTGTAGGAAGGCCAGAGGAGAAGATTGTAGCTTGGGAAGCTAAATAGGTTGCCATTACCCTCCTATGCCAATTAGCCTCCTCCGAGTGCGGATTTTTTTCTTTTTGAGCACCTTCCTGAACGAAGCTCAGTTTGTCCATCTAGAAAAGGGGGGTGTAGATGTCTTGCCGTTAGGTGGAGCCAGAGGTTAAGCTAGTGCTTGGAGATCCCTCGCTGCCTCCTGAACCAACCCCCAGGGTGGAGAACTGACAGGTGGCAGGGCTGAGCCTGGGCTGATTGGGGCCTCGGTTCAAGTTGCACACACGCTGAGCCGGCAGCTAGAACCAGAACTGGAAAGGGCCGTTCACACGGAGCTGTTTATTTTCCAGCCCGAGATCTTCCAGACAATTGGCGAGCTGTATTGAATACATCTCTGTATCAATTACAGCAGCAGCCAGGATAAATAATGCGCCTTCGCTGGAGTTACCATCGGGACGGCCAGCTCAGGCCCCTTAGGTCAGCTCGCAACTGGGCTGAGAGAGATGTCAACCCCGGAAAGGAACCTAAATGCCTTGGGGATTGATGCCTTGGAAATTTTCTCCGGAAAGGGTGCAGGGTCTGGGATAGGGGATCAGAAAGGACTCCCGTTAGGTTAAAGCCTGTGTACCAATGGCTGTGGGCCCTGAGGAGCCCACTAGAATATGCTAATGACATTCCTCCTTTGGCCTGAGCAGCTCAAAGTCAGGAAGCCAGGTGAGTGCATGTACGCTTTTGTGTGTGTGTGTGTGTGTGTGTGTGTGTGTGTTGTCCTTTGGGGAAGGGAGCCCACTCCCTCCTTGTGTGGACTTTTACATTTTTGTGGAACTTTCGCAAACCTGACCTCTTTCCACCCACCTTCTACCTAATGATGGACTGTTGCACACCTAGGCTTTCTTCACAAAGCTCGTGATTTCCTCAGGCTCCAGAAGTGTCGCTCCCTCCCCCAAGTGACATGTTTTCTGCTTTAAGTGAGAAGGCAAGCACAAAGAAGTCCCTTAAATGCTGCCGAGAAGAACAGGGGGTGGTGGTCCTTTGGCCTCCCCTTGCCGGCTGTAGTAAGGGGGCTCTAGTTTATCTGTGTCTGTAAAGCTGCCCGAGCCTCCTTGTCTGTACCGTCCTGTCCTGAGTCATCTTTTTTGATGACATTCATTTTGATCGGGGCAGAAAGAGCAACAGCTCTGTATTTGACTACAATATGTTAACCGCTGAACCGTCCTGGAGAGGAACTGAGACCTGAGGACCCTCGCCTGCACACACACACACACACACACACACACACACACTTCTATACAGCCCAGGCAATGTGGACCCAAGCTCATACAAGCCCGGGGAGACACACAGAGCGCTTGCCTGTTTATCTGGGTCTGCCTCATCACAACATGTTTACCGTAGTACAGAGTCCTCTCTACCAAACATGACTCAGGGCCACCAAAATGTGACATGTCACTTAACTTTTCTGAAGAAAGGAACAAGGGATATCGGAGTGTAGCCAAACTTGTTTTCCAGTGCTGGACAAGTTTTCCATGGCTGACAGTTTAGTGGAAAAATTTCATCATTGTCTCTGGAACCGGGTGGGAGCTGACTTGTTCTAAATTTGATAACGGCACCAAGAGGGGTGCGTTTCCTTTTTAATCTGTGATACCCTTTCCCCATGCCTGTGTTTAGCTGATGCTGTACAGGAGCTCTGGCTTGCTTCTGCTTTCATTTTGAACTTGGAGATAGGAACTTTCAGTCCCTTAGTCCCACTTCTATTTTCTTGTGACAGCTCGAGGCATGGTGACTGATTGTGTGTCATGGAGACAATCATCTTGATTGTTGAGCAAGGAGCAAAGGCGTGTACGGCTCTGTCTAAAGCACCTCCATAGCAGGAGAGAAAGAGGAGAATTTGGTCTTTGCTAGAGATCTGAATAATGCTTTGCTAGTGGTGCCCAGCAGTGTCCAGGGACTTCGCCATCTCTGGTCCTTCAAGGATGATCATACTGCGTGACCTGCATTTCTCGGTTTATTTTGTGTGGGGCGTTGGGGTAGGGGGTGGACATCCTGAGATCATAACCAGAGTCTCGGAGCACGCTAGACAAGCCCTCTATCACTGTAAATGTCTTCTGTGGTAGCTTGGAATCTGTGATTATGGGGTGGGGGGTGGGGTGTCTGGAAAACAGTTACATAGTAACATTCTTAAACAGTAACTGTAACAGAAAAGCAACCTGCAAATGGGCCTGGCCCCACAGGAGGCTTGTGCAAACACTTCTGAGGCTTTGCCAGAGAGAGCTTCATCTAAGCATGTCTCCTCCAGGGGAGAGATCTCAGGAGACAGTATGTGAGGGGAGCCTGATAGTTTGGGTGGATTCCTTTAACCCCCCAAGCTCACAGCTCCATTCATGTGATCTCATGATCCCATTCTTCTCTGCTATCCAGAGTCCCTGCTTGTTGAGGAGAGACTGCTGGCTGACCGAAAGTGTAACAGAATTCTCTAGTGAGGAGACTAGCTGTAGTGAGGAGGGGTGTGGGGAGGAGCTTAGGGGAACTCTGCACACAGAGATTAGTTGAAGCTTGGAAGAATGGCTGAGCTTCGTGTGCAGCTCTGTCCTGAATCCTGGAGAAGCCTGAGGCTGGGAGGGAAGGCATTGCCCTCCTTCCACTGTTCCAATCCCACTGCTCCTGAGAGGAAAGCCTAGGGATGCTGGCCAGGGAAAGTTCCCAGAGGCTCTGTCCCCTGATAAAAGCTGGGTTTCCCCCTGGGATTTCTGACTAGCATCATGATCATTCCTTAAAGAAGATAGGGGAGTTTCGCCTTCTATTGTTCCTCTCTGGTTGGAAGCGCTCTTGACTCGAGGCTCAGATCCGGTTCCTCTGTTCATTGCATATTCTGTTCTCTCTTCCTATTGGGTGGGGGGCAGGGAAGACAACAGACACCAAGGGAAAGTAGAGCTGAACCCTAGGTGGTTTTCTTGTATGGGTGCTTGAGGGTGTTTCAGCATCCTGAGAATGGCTCCTGTTCCTTCCCTGTTCTTCAGTGTATTGGTGAGAGGGTAGGTTTGTGTTAGCCTGCTGACTAACAGATAACTGGACACTTTAGGAAGGAAAGATGTTATTATAAACACTGAAATAGGACATGCACGTAAAGGTGTCCATAGAGAGACATGCACAGTTTAATAAAAGCAGAAATAGACAGGTCATCTATTCACAAAATAACATTGACATTCCTGACCCTCTGCATTTCTGTTCTATTGTTTTGTTTTGTTTTGTTTTGTTTTGTTTTAAGGGCCAGGAGTTGGTTAAAATTTGTGGCATCAGTCTTTAAGTAAAGGAGAAGACTAGCAACTTTGGGGGGGGTAGGGGGTGGGATAAAGGCCTATGTACATCCTGGGGCTTTGGGTGATTCAGTGACTGTGCAGTATGGCTATCCTGGGGTACAGTATCCCTGCAATCTATGGGGCATGGGTCCCTGAAGTAGATTTCACCAGGGGAAGCAGGATTGAGGGAGACCTAATCCAGGAAATGGAAATTTAGTTCTTTTTTTCTGTTTTTTTTTTTTTTTTTTTTTTTTTTTTTTTTTTTTTTTTCGAGACAGGGTTTCTCTGTGTAGCCCTGGCTGTCCTGGAACTCTGTAGACCAGGCTGGCCTCGAACTCAGAAATCCGCCTGCTTCTGCCTCCCAAGTGCTGGGATTAAAGGCGTGTGCCACCACCACCCGGCTCGGAAACTTAGTTCTTCAGCAAGGCAATGCCTTCATTTTCAGGTGAGCCCCCAGGGCCCCCAGAATGAAACACTTGCAAGAAAACCCCCAGAACACCCAGGCTTCAGTGTACTTTGGGGCACAGGAAGTGAAATACAAGACATGGGTCAGTCAGGGAGGATGCTTGAAGGAAGGGGAGCTGGCTTGAGATCGGAATAGTAAAGAAAGGGCAGAGCATTAATTAACAAACAAGGAGGATGTCTAGCTGGGATGTGTACGAGGGCGAGAACCGAGACCTCAGTATAGTGTTTACCCTGTTGCCTGTCAGTGCTGGGGACCAGAGAGCTCTGGGGATGCTCAAGTTGCTACTTTTGACCCATCTCTACTTTATGAGGACACTGGATCCCGAGGCGGGGACTGCCCTCCACCCCCAGCCTGCAGCAATATTCCGAGCAGCCCTGTGTGTGGGCTCAGGAGGAACTAGGACCTGCAGGGAAGCATGTGGCAAACGAAGCTCTCTGTTCTGCCACATATTGGGTTCTAGATTCACTCCCAGCTGCCCTAGTTACAACACAGTGTTTACAGAACGTGCTTCTTTTTTTGTGAGTATCCAACTGTGGCCTAGCTGCTAATCACATTAAGAACGTCTTCCTCTACAAGGAGTTGAAATATTCAATGGGTTGTGAATATGGAGGTGAGGTTAAATGCTTCCGTGGATAGGGAGAGGTTTGAAGGTGCTGGGTGTGGTGGGTGGTCTTGCTTACAACCTCAAATCAGCTGTGTTGACCTTTTCCATGAGACTTGGCATCTCCCTTGGAAATCCCCATCCAATAGGATGGCGGTTCTTTGGAGCCAGGCCCTGGCTAAACAGAAGTCCATAAAGAAGGATCTGCTCTTGTCTGCTAAACGTAGGAGTCTGTCACTTATGTTAAGAAGTTAAAACAAAGCTGGAAGAGAACAAGCAGGTTGTGGATTTGACTTCTCAAACCAAACTAGCAAAGGTTTTCTGCTTCCAGCCACCACTGCAGGGATCGCTGCTGGCTACAAGGGCCTGAATCCCCAGCAAACCCTCCCGGAGCCATCTGTGAGGACAGCAAAGCCACTCTCCTTCCAAGCCAACATATTCTTGGCAGTTCCTAAGATGATAAGTGGAGACAGGGGTTCAAGCCATAGCAGGAAGGATCTGCATTAAAAAACAAGGTGGGGGGGGGACAAAAAAACCAAACCTGCTCAACCGAGCATTTTAAAATGTTGGAAAAGATTAAGCCTATGGAGAAGGTGATTGTCTAAGGAGAACATCACTTTTTAGGATTGTTTTGTAGGCTCGGGACAATTACATCAATTGTGATAGCCAGGTTTTCAGTGAGGTCTCTGCCGGGTAGTAGGTGAGACAGCGTCGGCTTGGTAGTCACTCATCTGGTCAAGGATTCTTGTCAAGGGTTCCAGGGCGCTCTAGAGGCCAAGGCACAAGACAGCTGGTGATTGATTGCAGTGAATGGTGCAGATAATGAGCCCTCATGGGTTTGGAGTAGAGAAACCCCATCTATGCTGGCATGACCAGAGAGCGGGTAGAGGGGATGGCAGAGGCAGAGAGAGGGCGCATCGCAATGGCAACTCTAATAAAAGCCTCCTGTGCAGGGATCCATGAGTTAGTTCTGTGCAGAGACCCCAGTGGGTGAGGCGACCTTTCCCAGCTGACTTTCGTTAGCGCCAGCCAGACTGTTCTAAGCACGAGAGTTCAAATGGGGGTCGCACTGGGACTCGGCCGCTCTTGGTTTAAGTAAGGCCGGCTTTTGTCTTGTTGTTTTGGATGTGAACTGATCCTGGGGAAGAAGAATGGATCCAGAAGCCTCCCATCACTGTGTTTCCAATAGAAACCCCAAGCAGGCTGGGAACCAGCTGCTGTTGCCTCTCCACCCCTCTGCGGTCAGCAGCATGAAGCCTGGGGGGACAGACCCTGCCCTGCACCCCATCTGTAGCCTGCCTTGGTTGGTTGGGGGGGGCAGTGGAGACTTCACAATCCCCTCAGGATCCTGACAGTCTCTGTGGGTTTTCCCAGTGACTTGTTCTCTAAAGCTGGTCCTGTTTCCATAGAGACCCTATAAATAGAGGAAACGTTGGCGACCTAGGCTTATAAAGGCTCAGGGTGACCCAGGCACCCCTGAGTCCTCACAGCCATGTCTGTGGTAGGGCAGAGGGAATGCCAGACCAGGTGGAGGAAGGCTAAACAGAAGATAGCCTGGAGATCCTTAGCTCTGGGTTAATTTGTGCCTCCCCGTGACCCCGTCAGTGATTCCGGGATTGTGATGAGGACATAGAGACCTGCAGGTATTGGAAACCACTTTTGGTCATGTTGCTGTAGCCAAATGGTGCCAAGGACACCACACCCTGAAGCCTTTTCCTTTTGGCTTCTTTAAGCTGTCTTTGCAGAATCTGGAGCAAACTTCCCTTTGTTGGACCCACACCCAGGGAGGAGAACAGCTGAAAGCTGCTGTTGAGAAACCACAGGGTTCTCAGGAAAGAGCACCATTCTTCCTGAGAGCACTGCGCCCACCCAGAGAGCTCGGGTCTTCCCTGCTCTTGAAGACAGTTCCAGGGGAGGGGCAATAGGACTCCCTCACTGCCCTCCCCAGGTGAGCTGGGAGCTGCCCTCCCCCTCCAGCTTCCCCCGGCCAGCCTGGGGACACACTGTACTCCCCAGCCCTGACTCTTCAGCCTCGCAGGTCTCTTCTTGACACATGGTCTCCTCTGGCCATGGCAGTGGCTTTTGGCAGCTGGAGGAAAGCAACAGTCAATGTGGAGAGCTAGTGACATTTAGAAGCTGGAAGCTGTTAGTCAGAGCAGGTGGCGCTTTCTGCTGCGTTGGTGGCTAAGTTCCCTCGAGCTAGTCGCCATGGTTTTCCTCACTTCTGAAACTTGGGGCTGGGTATGTATATGAACTGAGGGTTTTTTTTTTTTCTCTTTTTCCCTCTCATGATGTTATGTCAAAACCCTAACCATCTCGCTGACACCCACAGGTAGAAGCAGCTGGCCCGTGTGTCACCCTGCTATTCTTACTTCTTACTCCCCCCCGCCCCATGTCGCTCTTTGACTTACTTTTTGTTCTTTTCCTTTCTATCTTCTGTGGACTTTTAAGAGTCCTGGGTACTGCTGGCACAAAGATCCTTCCCATGCGGAGCACCTGGGGAAGGGAGAAATGAAGGTTTGAATGAAGACCCGTGGCTAGAGGCTAGCCCAGGTCCTGTGAGGAAGTCTGAGCAGACCCCTACAGTTCAGGGGCCCTCCCTCCTGACTCTGAGATTTTTTTGCTTTATTTTGGGCCTGCCCTGGGTGTTGTCCCAGGAGTCACGACAACTACTGCAGTCTGGTGCCAGGTGTGGGCCAGGAGAGGTAAATTGGACTAGAGGTCGAAGCCCATCTTTGTGGTCTGGATTAGCCACCTGAAAGCTGTGTGCCTCAGTCGGGTTAGACTGACAACAAAAGTTGAAAACACTCTGTATAGTTTTAAAAGCAAATTAGACAAGGGTTGTAGGGGTGGAGAGGACATGGCTGGTGGGTAGCTGAGATTCTTCAAGCCCCCGCCCCATCATGCACCAGATCCCAGGGCTGTGTACCCAGGAACTCAACTAAAGTCGTTTAGGGGAAACACTGTCACCCTGAGTGGGTGGGAAAGAGGGGCTTCTGTGCTGGAGAAGCAAGTAGGGATGGCGTATGGAGGAAGGGCCTGGAATAGCGTGGAAGAAGGCTCAGAGGATATAGTGTATTTAGCAGGAACAGTTGGGCAAAAATCAGGGCCAAGAGGTCCCATCTGGGGTGCCTTGTTGGAAGTCTTGTGTCCGCTTGGGCCTGGCCATGTGAGGAAGAGATGGTAAGTCAGCTGCACTCGGGAGGCCCAGGATCTATCTGGCTCACTCTGTGCTTCATGACACGTGTGTGCTACCGTCCACTGTGCCTTAGACATCTTGGTTCTGCCCAGCATACATTCAAGTGGGCTGGGGGTGCTGCCTCTCTGAAGGAGCGGCAACCCTGGGAGCACCCAGCATGGAAGACCTGTTTCTAGAGCCGCCCCAAACCTCAGTTCTTCAGAAGGAATAATTTCTCTATCTGTGGGTGCCAGTGTGTGGTTGTTGCTTTTGTGGGAATCTGGGGAAACAATGAGATTATGCAGGAGAGAACAGAGCTCCACACTCAGCTCCTGGTGGGGTGTGAGGATGGGCAGATATGACCTGTGAGGCTCCAGACTGTGGGGCTTGAATGAGGGTCCTTCCATTCTGTGCTGGTGAGGAGGATCCTGTAGTCGCACGGAAGCATAGGTGCAGCTAGCCACAGACAGACAGCACGGAGCGGACAGCCGCTCAAAAGCTGGAGACTAAGAAAGCCTTTCCTGCTTTCTTCATGCTCGAGCTTTTGCTCTGTTTGTTTCTAAAAGAAAAAGAAAGGAAGAAAAAACTAGCGTGTCTAATTTTTTGGATTATTAAAGCAATTATTTTGATGATGGAGGTTGCCCTGTGAGGTTCTAGGGTGTAGGCACAGGGACAAGCCTGCTGTGGCTCCTGACTCCAGGGAACTTGGCTCTGTCTCCCTCTTAGAGGACACGGTGTAATGTTTCCCTTGGTCTTCTGAGTTCCACCCTTCCTCCCACGGCTCTGGAGCTCTTCGGAAGACGTGGCCTCCCCAGATAAGCCATCGCCTCATGGGGAAGCTGCCTGCCGTTACTCTGCGGTTGCCCCCGGCAGCCCGTCCACCAGCCATTTATCCATCCTGGGCAGTGTTGGGGGTTGGGCGAAGCAGAGGGAGTCCCTTGGAGCAGTGTCGCCACACTGGGGCAGCAGCAGGCTCCAGGGCTTCAGCTTGGTTCTAGTCTTGGGGGAAATGACAGCCTCTTGTCTGGACAGCAGTAGATATTCTAGGCTCAGACAAATAATGTTTATTTCATTGTCAGCTATGTCAGAACTTAACTAGCTGTAAGTAACAGAAAGTCACAGTAGAGACACGTGGACAGGGGTAACTTTTGGAGACGCTTGTTTTGTAGACTCTCCTGGCATGGGTTGGTCCTCTGTCATTGGCTAGGTCATCTCGTGGTTGCAGTATGGCTACCAATCCCCCAGACACTACTTTCACATTCCCAGATGGGAGAGTTAGAAAGGACTGGTTCCTTTATGGAGAAAGTGAGGCAGGAAGTTCTGTTTGTTTGTTCGTTTGTTTGTTTTGTTTTGTTTTGTTTTTCAAGACAGGGTTTCTCTGTATAGCCCTGGCTGTCCTGGAACTCACTCTGTAGACCAGGCTGGCCTCGAACTCAGAAATCTGCCTGCCTCTGCTTCCCAAGTGCTAGGATTTAAGGCATGCGCCACCACTGTCTGTCGAAGCAGGAAGTTCTAGCAAGGTGCATTAACACCTTGCAGTTTGATTGGTGAGAAAGGCGGAAAGATGCTGGGTGCAGAATTAACAGAACCTGCTTCGGAGATATAACCTGATTATATGGACCTGCTTTTTCCAAGGACTGTTAATGAGACCTCTGCGGGAAGGGATGTTTGGTGATCTGACATGGAAGAAAGGAGGAGATGAGGCCGGGGAGACCAGTTGTGAAGGATAGAGCCCAGGAATGCCTGTGCACTGCTTGTGTATCACTAAGCCACAGGCTACAGCCTGAGAACACCCTGTTTAGAAATCTGAACTTTAGGGACCAAAGGGTAGATGACCTTGTAGGCATGGCAGGCCATCCATAGGGATCCCAGTGGTCAGATGTCTGTATTAGTTGCTCCGGTCTCTTATGAATAGACCCACCTTCAACCCCGACTGACAGAGCATCCAGGGGCTTTCCATTAACCAGGGCTTTTCATCTCTCCCCCTTAAGAAAATCCAGCAGCTCTCAGAGGGCTCCATGTTTGGCCACGGCCTGAAGCACCTGTTTCACAGCCGCCGGAGGTCACGGGAAAGGGAGCACCAGGCATCTCAGGAGGCCCAGCAACAGCAGCAGCAGCAGGGCCTATCCGATCAGGACTCCCCAGATGAGAAGGAACGCTCCCCGGAGATGCACCGCGTCTCCTATGCTGTGTCCCTGCACGACCTGCCTGCCCGACCTACTGCTTTCAACCGTGTGTTACAGCAAATCCGTTCCAGGCCCTCCATCAAGCGGGGAGCCAGCCTGCACAGCAGTGGCGGGAGCAGTGGCCGCCGCGCCAAGAGCAGCTCCCTGGAGCCACAGCGTGGCAGTCCTCACCTGCTTCGTAAGGCCCCCCAGGACAGCAGCCTGGCCGCCATCCTGCACCAGCACCAGGGCCGACCCCGTTCCTCCTCTACCACCGACACCGCCTTGCTCCTGGCTGATGGCAGCAGCGCGTACCTCCTGGCTGAGGAGGCGGAGAGCCTCGGGGACAAGGTAAGTCTGCGTTGGGGGGAGCCACGATGAAACCTCTGAGGCCCAGTTGGTGCCTTGACTGGCACTGCTGATACTTCCTACCCTATTATCAGTCCTGGCTGAGGAGTTAGGCTATGACCAAGCCAGACATGGGGAGTGCATTATCTAAGGTGCTAATTTTTGTTTGTCTAGGGGATTGCTTTTTCAAAAATGGTCCTTTGCCCAGGCTGGTAGTAATTTTGGTTTGTTTTCCTTAAACATGTTTTGAGGAGACTGAGGACTAGTTATTATTCTTACTAGCAGCAATAACTAGCCACTGTATCTCTTTGCTCTTCTGTATTGCCAATTGAAACGGGGGCAGTGAGAGTTACGAGTTAGCAAAGGTAACTTCCTGGACGGAACCTGGCACACTGTCTTTACTGTGATTGTTACCAACTGTAAAGGAAGGGGAGGGATCCGTGAAGTGTTGTTCGGCATTCGTGACTGTGTCCAACTCATTTGTTTACTTGTGTAGCAAATGTTGAGTGTTTATTGGATGTTACAGGAGCGAACAAACCAGTGTGGCTGATCTCACACCACCCAGTGTCTAGAGACACGAGTGGAGGGCTGGAAAGGCTTTGATGGGTGCCTCGGAGCTTGGAAGCACCGTAGGCAGTGAGGGTGGAGGGGAATTGGCCAGGGACTTTCTGGAAGACTCTACTGAACTAAATCTTGAAGGGGACAGGGAAGGTTGGTCTGCAGCAAAGCGAGGGAGCTGGTGGCATGTGCTTCTTGCTTGTGGAGACTCGGGGAGGCAGAGGCCAGAGCGCAGAGGGTCATGCCGCGTCCAATCTGGAGTTGAGTGAAGCGACAGGAGGCTGTTAGGCAAGGAAGAGGGCGCAGAGAGTGACTAGGACGCAGGCAGTAGATTAGGAAGGGGGATGGGGAGGAGCCAGGGGAACCATCTTTGGAGTTATTACAGCAACTGCAGCCATGAGAATGGAAAGGGGAGAAATTCACAACATACTGGGGAGTCCGAATCCATAGAGAAAGAGGCCATGGAAACCAAAGGAAACAAAGGGGAGCGGAAGCGGGTCTGGGAGAGGGGCTGTCCTGCTGCAGGTACTGGCAGTGGGCCTGGGGGCCAGTAAAAGCAGCACTGGAGTTGAAGTCCCTGGTGTGAGTGAGGTGGATCCTCGAGGGGACGTTTCGAGTGAAGAGAAGGCTAAGGCCAGATCCCACTGACGGAGGAGGGCCAGGCAGCCGCTCTGACCTGCTGCTTGGGCCACAGCTGCATCTCTCCCTGCAGGTTTGCTCCCACACACCTCCAAGGCTCCAGGGCTGTCATTCATTTCCCCTCTCACGGACTCCATCAGGAGAGAAAGAGCTGAAGGATTGGTGGGAGAAATGCTACAGGCGAAGGTGGCAGAGCTAGCACAGAATCTTGGCTTGCAAAGGAGGTGAAGAAAGCTGATGTGGAGAAGAGGAGATGGGGATGTTCAGGGGTTAGAGAGCAAGTGCATTGAGAGCATAAGGAGGAGCGGGGCGCGGGGATGCCGTCGGGGTTTAAGAACTGGAAACTTGGCTAGGTGTGAATGTACGCACCTATAATCCCCGCACTGGTGAGGCTAAGGCAGGAGGATCATGAGTTCAAGGCCAGCCTGAGTTACGTAGTGAGGCTCTCAATAAAACAAGGCCTAGGGATATAGTTCAGTGGTAGAGTATGTTAGCACATATCAGGCCCTAGGTTTGATCCTTAGAAGAAGAATAAAGGATTTGGTATCTTGGGAAGTGGGAGATTCGGCCCAGACAAGGACGGAATGGAAAGATTTAATTTGATGTGTCAGGAGCTCAGAGGTTAAGTGGGCCACTTGGCAGAGGGGAAGCCGCGAGCCGGGCTTTGCTTGGTGAATGATGGCGGAGGTCAGAGAGACATATAGGCAGCCTGGTGTGTGGAGGGTGGAGGGAGGGAAATTGCTACAGCAAGGAGCTCAAAGCCAAGGGCTGGTCTGTCCATGAGAGCTGGAGGAGGTGGTTCTACTTCTAGAGCACAGGAGCTGCGGGGAACGGGGCTGCACTGGGGAGAGGAGCTGCAGGGAGAGCCTGCTGACCCCCAACCAGTGGGGGGAAGGCCACAGAGGATGGGCACCGTGGAGAGGGCAAAGCAGGCGAAGTGCTGGCTGACTGCCGAGTCCTGCTGGGGAGTGACAGGTGAGTGGGGTCTCCAGCAGCATGGTTCCAAGGACACTCGGCTGTAGTGCGGTTTCTACTATAGATGGTCACCAGCACAGACTCAGCTCCCCACACAAAGTCTGACTGTGACTTCTTGTGCATCTCGGCTCTTAGAATTATTTGGGAGTCGGTGCACTCAGCCATCACTGCCCACCTGCGCTGGCTCAGGTTTGGCTTGATGCTCTTCCAATGTAGACAGTTTTTTTGTGTGGATTCATTAAAATGGTTTCTTAAGCCAGAGGAGCCATATTCTGAGAGCTCAAATTTTGCTGATATGTATGCATCCAAAGAGGGGGGTATGCCTTGTTAAACCACAGAGCTCAGAACCTGTGGCACAGGTATATAAACCTGGGCATCCTAATCCCAAGTCCAGTGCTCTTCCCACCATGCCAGGCTGCCCTGCCTCTGTGGCTGGCCCTGGCCGTCAGTGGAGGAGCTCACCCACCAACTTGTCAGACCTGAGGTTTTTGCTTTGGCAGAATTATCACCCCCAGGATGACTTTGCAACCATTTGTGACCATAAGCTGTTGAGTCATTTCATATGTTTTACATGTAACACTGATTCTACATTTCTTCAAGCAACAGGACTTCCCACAGATGGCCCCGGGCCACCCAGTGTCCGGCAGAGCCTCAGCCAGCAGCCACAAGTCAGCAGATGCCCCCCCCCTTCCTTGAGCGCTTTCACTTGCACGTCCCTGTGCTCCCCTTTATTTGATGATATTTACTGAGCATCCTCTAAGTGCCAGGTTCTATTCTAGCCATTACAGAAACTTCAGTGAATGAAAGAAAAGGTTCCCGCAGCGAGGGAACTCCTCCTGGCGGGAGGAGGTAACCACTGGGGACTGCTGGATGTGTTTGGTAGTAAGAGCACCGAGAAGCAGAGCGGACGCGGAGCGTGAAGGCAGCGAATGTGGGTGGGCATTCGATTTGGACGGGTTGGTCAGAAAAGCCTCTCTGACAATGTGCAGATACAGAGTGGAGGCGGCAAAACAGAGAACACGGCATCAACATAGAGACAGGCTGGGCTGGGGGCTGGGGAAGGGCGGGGAACACTACAAATGACCAACGTGCCAGGAAAAGAACTTGTGAGTGTTCTTTTCCCCTCAAGTGATAGAGGAAGTGCTAGAAATCTTGATACAAGATCACTGGTGCTGGCCTGCGAGACCCTGGTAGTGCGACAGGGTTGAGCCAGGGGTCTGGTAGGAAGCTGGCGTGCATTCCAGAGGGGCTGATGTTTGGCGTGGAGCAGTTGTAGAAAGGATGTTGGCTGAACTCTTGATTTGTTTCAGTTGTCAAGGCCAAGGGTATCTGACAGACTAGATATGGGTCATGACATCAATGACAGAACAGGAGAAGTCATCAATGGTTCATGGTTTGGGGCATGACTGTAGTTCTGTGAGCTGAACATCAAGAAAGGTGGCAAACTGAACAGCAATTCCTTTGCCAGGATGCAGGCAGAGCTCGGTTTTGGCTGTGTTAAGTTTGAGGCAGCTATTAAACACCCCTGTAGAAATGCCAAATAAGCAGCAGGATGAACAAGTCTGGAGTCCTGGGGAGAGATCCAACCTGGAGGCATAAATTTGGGAGGTGTCAGCATATAGATAGCGTTTAAAACGATGGGACTGCATTTGCAAGCCCGGCTTCTGCTGGGAGACGCGTGCAGTGAGGGGGAGGTCTGGATGCACTTGACTGCAAGGCTGTGGCCTCTTGAACCCAAGAGCTGGTGGGGCCCACCAGCTGGAACCAGGTTGTCCAGCCCTTAATGAGAAAGCTTTGTCTGTGCAGCAGCAGCCGGGCCCACCTCTCATGGGTGAGTCACTGAGAGTGTTTCAAATTTTATTTAGAAAAATCCTGTCACATGAAGGGCTTGAATTCGCAGGGCGGGGGAGGTAATCCTTGGAACCTCCAGTTAATGAGGGTGCTCCTATGGTTCTTTAGTGCCTAGGAAGATAGGAATAGGTGGACAGTAGGCACCTTCAGAAACCGGTGATGACTGGGGCTTTGGAAGGCAGGGACCGGGGGTACTTTGGGCAGGTTGCCAGCTGGACAGCTTTCTGGGGGGTTTTCCCGTCCCACTGTTTATCTCGACACTGTGACTGGATGATGTGTGGGAAGAGAATTCCTTCTCACTGTATATGGAAGGCCAGACCCAAAGTCTTGGGTAACGTCACTGGAGGGTGACTGGGAAAATGGTTGCTTGTTCTTAATTGCCATGTAGGTTCTTGGAATTGAACCAGGGTCCTCTGGAAGGGCAGCCTAGTGCTCTAACTGCTATGCCATCTCTCCAGGCCACTCTTCCCTATTCTTTTTCTTTAAGATTTAACTTCTGCTGTCTGTCTGTCTATCTATCTATCTATCTATCTATCTATCTATCTATAGGCATGGCCTCACTGTGTAGCCTTGGCTGAAACTTGCTATATGAACCAGACTAGCTCTTACAGATCCACCCGCCTCTGCCTCCCAAGTCCTAGAAATAAAAGTGTGTGCCACCAAGTCTGCCTTCTTATCTCTGTTCTGATTTGGAACTGTGAGCTCTGCTGCTGTGTGCCTGGTCCACCTTCATAACAAGCCATGAGGCTGGCAAAGAAGATATCATTGCTTCCATTTCATAAGTGAAAACTAAGTCCTTCAAGAAGGGAGGGGCTGCTTGTTCCGAGCATCCAGCTAGGTCCTGAGAAAGAGGCACTGTTCCTAAGATATAGACTTGCTGGACCTGGGGCTGTCCATCTAGAGATGGGTGTGGCCCTGGGGGTCTTGAGGAGAGAGAATTGCCTTCCTGTCCTTGGAAGAAGGATCTTCTAGCCATCTTAAAGCTTTAAGCACCATCATCTGATTCTGCAGACCCAGAGGCCGTTGGCTGACATGAGAAGCGTGTGGTCTGGGTATGAATAGGAAGTATTCTTCTCGCTAGTAAACACAACCCACATGCTCTCTTGCAGGCTCTCTGCAGATACTAGCGTCTATTTTTAATTCATAAGCCTCCCCCAGTCCCCACACCCCTCACCATTGTTTGCAACTCACCAGCTGGCTTTTAGACCAGAGCACCCTGGTAGGGCTTGAGTTACCCAAACACCCCGAAGGCATCTAAGGCTCCGGACTGGCCCTGCAAGGGCTCACACAGAACCCACTCCGAGAAAGTCAGGGATCCGGAGCCCTTATGTGAAGGAGCAGGGTGTGGCAGAGACAAACGGGGCTTCACAGGGCAGCAAGTTAGTCCTGATGGGGGAGCCGGGCTATCATTTGTTCCTCCAGATCCAGCTAAACTCCGCCTTTAGTTATTTCCCCATTACAAACAACAGCATTCTGTCTCACCCCGCCCTTGTGCTTCCCATTATTCGTGTGACACTGAGAAAGGTCGGCACACTCAGGCTTACGGATGTCAGGTGGGGGAAAATCATTTGTCAGTGTACTGGGTCACCACAGATAAGCGGACAAAGGGAGTAACATTGTGTGTGGCCCTAAGTTTGGGGAAGCAGCCTTGGGGCACGGAAGAGGAGGCACTAGCTAGGTTAGGCCCTTTGGCTCCTCTGAAAGTAAAGGAGACATATTCCGTACCCCCCCCCCTTTTCATTTCCTTTTTCTCTTTTCAAAAGCAGCTCCTGGAGAATGTGGAGTCAGAGGCTTCTTCTGTTCTGTTTCCTTTCTTTGTGTGTGGTTGGGCATCCCTCAGAACCTCTCCTCTCCTCAGCTGTCTCTACACACCCCACCTAGCTTTGCCCATCCTGGACCAGTGCAAGGTTTATCATGCTGGAGACTGGTGAGAGAATGGCCCGGGAGCCAGCTGTGTGGCCAGCTTCTGGCCTTGGCTTGGTCCTGTCTTCCCTCCTGTCCTCTGTTGTTGAGGGGCCATGAAGGCCAGGGTCTATACAGCTTTGAGAGAATCCTGCAGCCAGAGAACTCTGCCCTGCTGCTCCAGGAGTAGGCTAGTATGAAAGAGGAGGGTCTCCATAGCCACACAGGGGTGAGGCGATGAGGCGCAAGGTTGTCGTACATGGACGGTTTGCTGTAACTTGCAGGTGTTATCTCCAGTGACAGACGGTGGAGGGGGGAGCAGTGAGATACAGCTCATCCCCCAGCCCAGGGCAGGCAGAGGACATCCTGTGTACTTCCCAAGGATTTCTCCATCAACAAAATTGCCCTGCCCCACGTAAATAAGTTCCCTGTTTACTTTCAGGATGGTGAGGGAAGGGGCCCACCCTTAGCCCCACCTCTTGCCAAGAAGGCTGACTTTTTGGCAGACGCCCAGGGGGCCCTGGTTTATTTACGTCTAGCAGTCTGCTGGCTCAGTGGTTGGCGAGGCTGATTGCTGAGAGAGGCTTCCAAGCTCGTCCTGGCTGTATAGGGCCTATAGTAACTTTGTTTCTGGACCAGCTAATATACACAAACTCAGCCACTTCCCATATAGCCCTGCTGCCTTCCAAGCGGCGCAGCCACTCACCTGGGTTTCTGAGGAGGACCTTCACCATCTGTCTGCTCCTCTCCCCATCCCCTCTCTTTACCCCTTCCCTTATTCTCTGTATGGAAGGTTCCTTTGCACAGAGGCATCTGCCCTACTCCATGGAGGACCTTCCGAGACTGAGGTGCCTCCAGGCACCCACCAAGCCAAGGCTGAGTGGCTTTGATTTGCCTTAAACCATTGCGCTCCCCGGCTCAGTAACCTTTAAGCCCCCTGACGCCCTGTATATCCTGCTGTGCCTGCAGAGCCAAGAGCTACTTTAGTGTGATTTTATTCATCCTGTTCACACGAAGCCCTTCACCTTGTTGCAGTGGTTCAGATGTGAGAGGGGCTGAAGAAGAGTGCCCGTGATGTCAGAGCTCATAAGGAACAGCAGCCCCGTTTCTTTCAGTACTTGCCCCAGGACATGGCCAGCCTCTAAGGCAGCCTTCTTTGCCTTTTCCCTTCCCTACTGATCTCTCTGGGTGGAAATACTCTGCCCTCCTGATTAGCTCTGGATTCTGGAATGTACAATTGCCCGGGATACTGTGTACGAGTTGGACTGCGCCACTGTTACCTAACCCCTGTTGCTAAGCTCAGGCCAGGGCCTGTGGGAGATGAGCTCTTTGTCTATAGCCCACGGGGCTGAGATCCTGCCAGTCTAGACACAGGTGGGACACGATAGCCAAGGCTTCATCTCTACCTCTCTCAGCCTCGGCTCTCTTAGCCCTGCTGTGCCCAAGAAGCTGTGCTCTGGGTTTGGGTGTGAGCTCCCAGCCAGGGCTAGTAGCAGTCAGCAGTAAGCAGAGCTCTGTCATCGGGCTCCAGACTGTGTGGAGCCAGCACTGGGATGTGGGCACGGGTCATGGGAGTTGGCACACGGCTACTGAGAACGCTTTTCCCTGCACCTGCCACATCCCTGAGATGAGAAACGTGACCCTGGTCCCTCGGTGCCAGGTGAGGCAATGGAAATACGGTACCATCAACCTGATCCCGCCTCTGGGTCTTGTTCTCGATGCCGTTTGTACTTTCTGGCCTCATCCCTGCAGGGCAGAGGACTCTGGAATAAAAACAGAGGTACAGAACACACCCCACCGCAGCCCTCTGAGGATTCTCAGAGAACCGGGGGCTCTCCTGGACTCCAGTGGAGAGGATAGGGCAAAGCCTTCTCCCGCCTCTCCTTTTACTCCAGGGACAGGTGCCCGTTTGTCACAAACAGATCGTCAGGCATACCTTAGTGGCCCTTGCTCCTCAAATATTCTAGAGGTCCTCTCGGCCCCCTCCCCCACCCCAGCTGCCAGTCTAGTTTCCAGTCTATTCCTTTCTCTTCCTTATGGGCTCTCTTGATACTCCTGCCCCCACCCCAGAACTGGCTTGCTATCCATAGCTAGTGAATAATTCAGCATGTTGAGCAAAAGCTAAATCAGATCCATAGTGATACTGTGATCAAGAGGCCCCCCCTCGAGGGCCGCTGGAAAGGCGAACCTTGTCCCGGATAGACAAGCACCCTGTAATATTAACTTCATTATATAAGGTTTCTTCGCCTCCTGAGAAGGCAACTTCAAATGTTACCTGGGCCCTGTTCCTGTCTATTTACCTTTTGGGGGACACACTGGCCTGGTTGGCATGCCTCTGGGACATGCTGGTCCCAACAGTCAGTCAAGCAGCATGCTACAGTTTGCAGTGTGCTTTTGCGCGTATTTCTTGTTTAATCATATCAGCTCCTGGTAAGCTCGAAGCCTTTGAGTCAGCGGGAGCCTACAGGAATTGTGTTTCAATCCCCTGCTTTAGGAAAAAAAATGTTCTCAATTATTAGTGGCAAATGGGTACTTCGTGTCCTAAAAATTGTGCAGAAAGGAGATACCATTTCCTCTGGGTCACTTTCTTCAGGGCCTGTTCCCAGTAAGTCATTCTCTGGGGAGCAGGGTACCATAAAGAAGTGATTTTGGTTTACCCAGCCATGAGCCAGGTAGATGGTTGTTTCCACTGACCAGGTTCCCATGGCCAGGAATGATCGTCCTGCCCTAACAGCCAAGAGAATCTGATATTAGGTCAACAAAGGCCCGGCAGCTGGAGGAGATGCTTCCTCCCTTCCTGAAAGCAGCTGAAAGGTCTCATGGTGTGTGCACACCAGTGCTGTGCTGTGGCTTTCCCTTTGACAGACCTTCTTTCTGTTTGCTGCTCCAGCTCCTGGGGCTGTGTCTCCGCATACTCCTAGGGCACGTGCCTGCCTTGATTCCTTGACTGCTGCAGCTCATGGTGAACGGTAGAAACCATTCTCTAGTCTTCACAGTGGAAAGCAGTACCCAGTGGTGACCTGGTTAGGTCTGAAAGCAAGCGTGGGGTGATGACCTCCCTGGCCGCATTTCCAAGGGGAGGTGTGGCGAGCATCAGGGAAGCTGCCAGCTTCCCAAGAAGCCTCGCTGGGGCTTTGCTCGCCACGCAACGTGTGTAGCCCAGGATCCTTTTGTCTTCTAAGGAACTGAATTTAGCTGCTTCTCAGCTGTTCTTGGGCTTCTCACTCTGTGGAATGTGTGGGTGCTGTGAAGTGTGTTTTAAACTTCATTTGTGTTCCGTGGTACTAGGGAATTGAACCCTGGGCTTCATGCATGCCAAACAAGTACTCTACCACTGAGCTATGCCCAACCTCTTTTATTATATTTTTAAGAGAGAGAAAAAAAATTAAATAGCATGATTATTTATTTATTTATTTATTTATTTATTTATTTTTCGAGACAGGGTTTCTCTGTGTAGCTCTGGCTGTCCTGGAACTCACTCTGTAGACCAGGCTGGGCTCAAACTCAGAAATCCACCTGCCTCTGCCTCCCAAGTGCTGGGATTAAAGGCATGCGCCACCACTGCCTGGCTGATTTTTTTTTTTTTTTTTTTTTTTTTTTTTTTTTTTTAAGGAAGGAGAGAATAACAAAATAGGCAGAGGAAAACAAAAATACTAAAGAAATAAGGGCCTGGTATCAAAATTAAGTGAAGAGGAAGTATGATATGAATGGAGAAGCTAAATAAGGAAGAAGCCAGTGAGAGAGAGCTGAGCCCTGCGGGGCATGCAGAAGAGTGTGGGCCCAGACACCAGGCTCTTCCAGCCTCCCGCTCCAGGACAGTGGGTGCCCACCTGTGGCCCCCATCAGTCTGCACCTCCAGCTGCCGCTCATCTGCCTGGTAGACCGGTGATGACGGCTGCTTCTGCCATGCTGCTGCCTCTGCCTCAGCCAGAGCATGGAGGAAGTGACCAAGAGGGACAGCCAGCACTTACTAGGAAGTGTGCGTGCTGGTTTCCCAGCAGCACATTTTCTTTGCAAAGAGAGTTGCTTGGTCACTCGTGGGCTTCCAGAGCCATCAGTTGAATACTCGTGGCAGCTCGCCTCATGGCTTCCTGCCACTCTCCGCTTCACTTCAGATCACAGCTACTTTGCTGTCCTAGGCTAAGTTGTCAAGGTACTGTCTGGGGAACTGTGATGTGTCCATGGGTGTACACATTCGCATGTGGTGAGGGGCCTTGGTTCAAATAACCTATTACAGTAAGGCGTGTCAGGCTCTGTGTAGCGTTGGCAGCTAGCAAGGCTGAGGCCCAGCTGTAGAGCCTTTAAGATTCAGCGTCCACACTCTCCATCCTGTGCCCATGCCCGACCTGGTTCATTGGCCTCATCCTACAGGCTGCATAGCTTGAGAAGCTTGTGGCTAGCAGGGTAAGGATCTCTGTCGGCCATTCTGACTCCCAAGCACTCTGCCAGGCTCCTGGAAAGTTAACTCAGCATCCATGGAGCCCATTCTGCACATATCTTCCTGACAGACATATTCACCTTTAACTCCTGCACACACACACACACACACACACACACACACACACATACACACACACACAGCAACTGTGGATGCTTTCAGCCTACATTCTGGAGCAACTATGGAATTAAGCTTGATTCCTGCAAATGATTCCTGCAGCTCACCATGACAGATCGAGGGTCTTTGCTCACGGACAAAGACAAGGACAACCTCACAGAGAAGGGCCGCTGCCCGCCAGCTTGCCATGCAGACACTGACCGAATCCCTATTTGTTCCGTTTCTCTTAGAGACTACTGGCTCATCCCCTGAGCTCTTCCCTCCCTCTTCCTGTTTGCCATTGTGATAAGCTCTAGGAGTCAAGCTGAAGTGTCCTCTTAGCGGGCAGTTTTCTCCATGGCTATCTCAATGCCATGCAGCCTAACAAAACCCTTTTTCTGCTCTTCTGAGCTTTCTGGATCAGAAAGTGTGGGAAGGAAACCCTGCCAGTCAGAGACAGCTCCACAGTAAAAAAGAAGTTGGGGTGGTGGGAGAGAACCCCAGGTCTTAGCCCTCCCTGACTTCTGGTCTCCTGGGGTCACTGCAACTGCCTCCTCTTTCCTCAGGTTATGAGCCAGTGAAATGGCTCAGTGGGTAAAGGAAAGGTACCTGATGCCAAGCTTGGTAACCTGAATTATAGAAGGAGAGCAGCAACGCCAGCAAGATATCCTCTGTCCTCCATATGTTTGCTGTGGCATGTGTGCCCACACACATACATACACTGCGCACATAGATAGATAGATCCGCATACATACAGTGCACACATAGATAGATAGATAGATCTGCATACATACAGTGCACACATAGATATATAGATAGATCCGCATACATACACTGCACACATAGATATATAGATAGATCTGCATACATACACTGCACACATAGATAGGTAGGTAGGTAGGTAGATAGATAGATAGATAGGTGGACAGATGGACGGATGTATGGAAAGATGGATGTATATATGATAAGTACATAATGAAGTAAATGTAATTTTTAAAAAGAAGTTTAGAAAGAGATGGATGAGGGAGTGCCTTGGAGGACATGGGGTTTTCCCAGGCAATCATGGGAAGCCCAAGACCCTAAGGCAAGAAGGCATACTGTGCTGGCTTGCACTCTGAGCCTGGTACACCCCCCTTCCCCCAGCTCTCTTGATCCTGTGTGGTTCAGGCTAAGCTCTTAGGCCTGTGGGTAAGCTGCCCCGTGGGTCTAGGTGCTCTGGTCCTTTTGTATACCCATATACTGTCCTGGTCAGTTTTCATATTCTTATCCTCCCTGTGGACAGATGAGGTATCCCTCCTGACGACAAAGCCTGAAAGTGTAAACTCAGCTCTTTACAAGGAGGAGCACAGTGAGACATAGGAAGCACTTAACAGACTTTATATTGTACGTTACAGTTGTGAACTTAAAGTCATTTGGCCAATAAATATATACCTATATATGTAACAATGAAATTTGCAAGAAGGGTTATATGGAAAGGTTTGGCGAAAGAAAAGAGAAGGGGGAAATTGTATAATTATAGTATTATCTCAAAAAAAAAAAAGAAATAATTTAAAAAATTTTTAGCTCTGGGCCTGAAGAGTATTTTGCTCTTCCAAAGGACCCAAATTTGGTTCCCAGCACCCACATTGGGTGGTCACCACCTGTGACTCCATCTTCAGGGACCCCAATGCCTCTGGCTCCCACAGGCACCCGCGCGCGAGTGACACACACACACACACACACACACACACACACACACGCATGCACGCACGCACGCACGCACGTGCGCGCGCATACACACACACACACACACACATCATTTAGATTTTTTTTTTACTTCAAAAATCTTAACTCGGTGAGGCTCAAAAGGCGGGGGCAGGGAAGGGCTGTCTTGGGGTTAGGATTTCAAGTCATACTTGTCCGTCCCCCCTTCCCCCCCCCCGCCCCCCAGGATGTGTCTGCTGCAGAGATCTTCAGCTCCAGCTCGCTGAGATAGCCCTCACCCTACACTGTCATTGTCAAGGGAGATCTGCCTCACGATGGCCACAGGAAGGGGCCCAGATAAACAGAAGGTCTACTCCTTTCCTTCCTTTGGTTTAGTAGGGACAGCAAAACCTTTTATTAATAACCATTATACAAAAGGAGCAGTACTTGTCAAAATATAAAGGGGAGTTATTTATGAAAGTCGGAACTGCTTAGCATTTTCCCAGGCCCCATAGGTCAGACCTGGGGCTCCAGACATGGAGACTTGTGTAATGTGCCTTGCCAGCCCCCTCACAAAACCTAAGTCATCAGCTGACGCATGTTTGTATAGTTTCCAAGACCCCGGGTGGGGGATTCCTGGTCTCGGTGATTTTGGCTGCAAACCTTGGCACTGGCTCCTAGAGATAGCACTGGGCCCTTCTTATCTCGTGGAACCTTCTTGAACTTGGGACTGCTGCATCAGTGTGATCCACACAGGCCCTCAGTATTTAAGCCCCGTGTGCTTCTTGAGGCTCAAATGCGTGCAGAGTCTCTGATGGGTATTCCTGCTCGGGAAGCTGCTCAGAGAGACAGGTGGACCTAGGAGGCTCCGAATCTAATTCCTCACCACTCGCTGTCCTCGACTGTGGCCCTCTGGCCCCCTCTGCTGACCAATAGGATTTCCTACCAGGACTGCACAGATGAAGTCCAGGGAGAAAGAGACTGCTGTGAGTTGGCCATCTTTGTTGTCTCTTGGGTGGTGTCTGCCTGGGCAGGGCGGGGGGGGGGGGACAGAAAGCAGAGGGCGGGAAGCAGAAGCCAGGAGGTAGCCACAGTCGTCTCCAGAGCAGAATGGGTCCTGGGACTAAGTCTCAGAACAGAGGAATTCCTTTATTGGGGCTGGCTGACTCCTCCAGGCCATTACTGGGGAATCTGGGGTAGAAGGGACCGTGCCTTAAGTCACTGAGCAGAGAAAGAGGAGGCTCTGAGTGGGACCCCTTCTGGGAGACTAACTTGCATACTTTGTTAATGTGAGGAGTTGGTTAGTCGAGCTGCTGTGACAGGGTTTCTGATCACTGAGGACATTTTTGGCATGAGAGGGACTGGTCAGTGCCTGTCTGGTGGGTGAACTGTCACTTGTCCTGTATTTCTGTGTGGCTCCCACCCTCGCACACAGTCCAGCCAGCCACACTACAGCAACTTCCTAGTCCCTGGCCTGGGGAGCAGTCCCTAATCACCGCTCCATTCGTTGGCTCGATAGGCCTCCATATATCCTGCCAGATGGGAAAGAGCAGCCATGTGCCCTGGGGGAGGAGGAAATCTAGAGCAATCCGCCCCTAATCCCTGGCTGGGCCTCACTCAGACTGGAGATGGCGGCCCCAGAGGCTGGGAGTTTTGGCATGCCTGCTCGAAGACCCCGGCTCCCAACAGCCAGCCCAGTGCTGCCCAGGGACTGTGACTCAGGGAGCCTGGCACTGTCCTCAGACAGCTGGGGCCTTAAAGCTCCTGGTACCTCGTCGCCAGCGCGGCTTTGGGAGACAGTATCCACACAGGTGAGGCTCCGGTGGGGAGAGGGAAGACTGAGGCGGTAGATGAGGTAGGGTTAGAGAATGAAGGAGAGCCATTTCCCTCTGTGGGCTCCTCAGAACCAGCCTCTCTCCTGCCCCGTTAGAGAGAACTCGGACACAGGGGAGCTGGCATGACATTAAATGCAAAGGGTGCTTCTAGTCATGGTTGCTTCTGTGTTCAGAAGGAGTGTGTCAGGGAGAAGGAAATGGAGAGGTTCTGGGAGCATTGACCCCCATGGACCAGAGAGAGTGCTCCGGTCCCTAGCCTCTGACTTCTGGAGAATTAAAGAGACTCTGAAGTGAAGGAGCAGCTCCAGAGTCTCACCAGGAGCCTACGGAGGCCTCTGCAGCGATGGGCGGAGAACAGTGGGCATTGTGTGGACAAGGGAGCTTTGTTCTCAGGAGGCCCAGGGCTGAAGGGAGGACATAGCTGTGACTGCAGCCGCGACGTAGCCCTAACAGGGTCAGGCATGGAGGTATAGGGGAGATAAGAGCCTCCGCCAGCACCAGAGAGTGGTCCTTAGGGGCAGAGCACGCCTAATGGCTGCAGGAGGCACCGTGAGGAAAGGCAGGAAGCTCCACGTGGTCTTGGGATGGATGGGCGCTGCATGAAATAGCAGCGTGCTCCCGCTCTATGTGTAGTCTGAGCCCAGTAATCCCCCGGAGAAGCAATAGAGGGCTTACAAATCCACTGGGGGCATACTCTGTCTCCTCTTGCGGCTAGAGCTGTTGCTATGGGGATCTTCCACCTCGCTCTCCACATATACATATGCCCTTTGGGTGGCCTATTGAGTATCTGACATCTGACCCCCTACCCTCTGGAGAAGGGCCCTTAGGCTTCCTGGGTATTTCCCCCATATTACCCCCTTGCCTGCCTGGAAGTGCTTGGGGGTACGATGACCCATCTAAAGCTGGAGCTAACGTTTCCACGGGCCCCGTATGTTCCCACCAGGAAGAGAGAGCCGCCAGTCTGATGAGGTAACTCTTGCTACATTGGAGCAGGAGCAGCCCTTGACTTCAGGTCCTGGGGCTGGAGGAGACTTCCCTTCTGCCCCCAACTGTTTTCCTATTGGCCAAACTGCCTCTTTGAGGCTGGAGGATTTTAGCTGGCCATGGGTTTTCCTCTCCATCTCGATCTGGATTTACCCCAAGAGGGACTTAATTTTTAAAAGCAAAGTAAAGTAAATCAGTGTTCCCTATCCCAAAAGAGCTGATAGAATCAGGGTCACTCCAGGACAGTAGTGAGCTGGTCAGAGCGTCTCTCAGTGAGTTACTGCTGAGTCACTAGTCCTGACAAACTGCCCCACCTTCAACCTGCACGTGTACTTATTGAGCTCTGAGGCAGTGGAAGCCAGGCCCCGCCCTCAGGAGCAGCATCCTGCAAGATTCCCACCTGTGTGGTTAAGCACACAGACAGATCAAAGTAAACACTTTGCCTAAAGAGAAACCCAGGAGACCAAAAGACCTGTTTCTTTCCTCCTCTTTCCCCCTTCTCTTCCTCTTTTTATTTTTTGTTTGTTTTGTTTTGTTTTGTTTTGTTTTGTTTTGTTTTGAGACAGGATTTCTCTGTGTAGTCCTGGCTGTCCTAGAACTCACTCTGTAGGCCAGACTGGCCTCGAACTCAGAAATCCACCTGCCTCTGCCTCCCAAGTGCTGGGATTAAAGGCGTGAGCCACCACCGCCCAGCCCTCTTCCTCCTCTTAAGAGTAACCTTACTGTTGTCTTTCTAACTAGACATGCCAGGCCACTGTGGGTACCCTGGGCTTCCTGCCCTAAGGCAGTAGAAGGTCATGAATCTGCTTATTTCTATGGACCATGTACATATGTTGCTAAAGAGAGAAAATGAGAATTCACAAAGCTACTACCTTTCTCTCCCTTGCTAAAGCATGACTTAGGCTAGCTGATAGTGTCTACCATTTGCCTGCCATCTTCTAGGATGCTGGGCTGTCATACAGTGGGAAGGACAAATGTCCCATGGCCAGGTTAATACAAGGACACTGAACTCAGGCCCAGGAGGAGGCGTGAACCCCAGAGGGTGATGGGAGTCAAGGCGGGGGAAGTCCTGAGCCAGGGGCCTCTGTCATTTGGCAGTGTACCTAATCCAGTTTCAGTTTGTGTTGCTGAAGCGGGGTAGGAAGACAGGTCTGTGGCACTACCAAAGCAGTGTAGACAGGGTGCCCAGCTATTCATGAACTATGGGGAGAGCTCACTGAAGCCAAGACAGAAACAGGAAAAACTGGCCCCAGAGAGTCAGAAATCATTCCAGCTCTGCCTTAGCCAGAACATTCATTAGTGTGTCTTAAACGTCAGTATAGCTGCAGCCCTGGCTAGTAAGCTCTCCAAGTAGGACCGTGTCATGGACTCCCCATTGCCCAGCATCTGCCTTGCCAGATCTGGCCTTAGACTCTGCTCAACCTATTCATGGGTATTCATCCCAGGTCAAGTAGCCACCGAGTGGGCCAGGCTTTCTCAGTCAGGCAAGTAGGGTAAGAGGACCATGCCATGGGGGCTTCAGCTCCAGATGTGGTCCTGGCAGCTGTCAGAATGAGCCGAGTAAGGCTCTGCACCATTTGGAGAGAGGAGCTGTCTTTGCAGCAGGCCCTGCTCCAAGCTGGGGGCCTGGAGTTTCCACCTGCTGATGACAGGCACTGAGTCACTGCGCTGTGAGAGGGAGGTGCTCTGGCAGGATTCTCCTCTGCTTGCCGATCATGAGGCAGCCAGAAGGTCAAGACGCCCTCCGGTGGAGACTGCGAAGGGCGGGTCCTGCCCTTCCTGCTCATGCGGCACAGCCTTATCTCCTCCTTGTTCCAGATCATCTTTATAATCCTCAGGGGGAGCCCATACCCATTAGGACCCATGTCCCATTCCCTCGCCCCCCCCCCAGCCCCTGTCACCTCTGTCTCTATAGATTTAGCCCCCTGGAAAGCTCGCAGCATGGAGCCATTCAGCACGGAGCCTCTGCTCAGCAAACTGTCTGTGTTCTGGCATCATCAGAATGCCATTTCTTGTTGTGGCCAAACAGTAATCCATAGTTATATGGACTGTCTCGCTTCGCTGGCCTATTCATTGGTTTAAATGCCATCTCTGAGTTGTGCCTACCCTTTGGCTATTGTGAAGTGTGCCACTGTGAACTTGTACCAGTGTCCGTTTGAATACTATCTTCAATTCCTTTTGGTATTGCCATAGTTAGCTTCAACTGTCGACTTGACACAGCCCAGTGTCCTCTGGGAAGAGGGGACCTCAACTGAGGAGTTACCTAGGTCAGGTAGATTAGCCTGCGGCCATGACTTTGAGGAGTGTTTGTTTGTGGTATGTGGTCTTTTTTTTTTTTTTTTCTTTTTTCTTCCTTTCTTTTTTTTTTTTTTTTTTTTTTTTTTGAGACAGGGTTTCTCTGTCCAGCCCTGGCTGTCTTGGAACTTGCTCTGTAGACAAGGAAGGCTTCCATCTCAGAGATTTGCCCGCCTCTGCCTTCCAAGTATTGGGATTAAAGGCGTGAGCCACCACTGCCTGGCTGAGGTATTTTCTTAATTGCTAATTGATGTGGGAGCACCCCAGCCCACTGTGGGCAGTGCCATTCCTAGGCAGGTGGGCCTGGGCTATATAAGAAAGGTAGCCCAGCAAGCCAAAGGCTCCGGTATTTTGAAAGCAATATTCCCTCACTGGTTTCTGCTTCAAGCCTTGGCCTCCTTCTATGATGGACTGAAACCTGTAAGGTGAAATAAACCCCTTTCCCCCCACCCCAAGTTGCTTTTGGTCATAGTGTTTATCACAGCAGCAGAAAGCAAACCAGAACAGGGGCACACCCCAGAGCTGATGGACAGTTAGGAAATAACTGTCTGTACCATTTCACCTTCTTACCAGCAAAACATGAGGATTCCAGCTCTGTGAACTCTTTTCCTTTCTTAAACACACTGAGCCCACTTAGTGCTGTGTGGTAAGACCGTCTACTGGAGCATGGGGACATACACTCCCTCATCCAGCAGCCCAGCTGGCAATAGCTTCTCAGTTAGGGGCAGGATTTCATGACCCCCTCCCTCATTCATGCATGCTGGGACTTTGGCTGGCTTCGTCATGTCTGCACAGGTCTTGGGCATGCTGTCACAGCCACTGAGCTCATGCGTGCCATGGCCCTGTTGTGCCCAGCAAATGTTTCCCCGCAGATGTCCACTACCTGTGGCTCTTACTTCCCACCCCCTCTTTCAGGATTCTCTCTGAACCTTTGGGATTGGGGGAGAGGTATAGACGTCCCACTGAAGAGCTGTTTAGAGCTGAGCATTCCATAGCTTCTTATTGGCCAGTTGTGGTCTCTGTATTAATCTCTGCCTACTGCACAAAGAAGCCCCTCTGATAAGAGAGCAGAGATACACTAGTTCTTATTCAGGGCTGGTCCGCATCCTGGGTCAGCACTTTCCACTGAAGCTGCTGGGAGATCTGTATTTATTTTTAACTAATTGCCTTATGTCCTTTACTCAGCATCTTATTCTATCCTCTGAGATAAGATATTTATCCTTGCAATAAGTAGAATCCCCACCACCCACTTCTTCCAGGTAAGAAAAGCCAAGTCTCAGGTCATGGTACTTACAAAGAAACATATCTGACCAAGGTTCCAAACTGGTTTCTCACTGCAAACCTGTTCCATTGCCCCACACAGACTTGTATCCTATCCTGTTGCTATTTTCTTAATAGATTTATTTTTATTTTCTGTAGTGAGTGTTTACCTACATACATGTATGGATACATGTACACCTGGTGCACTCAGAGGTCTGAAGAGGACATCAGATCCCCTAGAAGTGGAGTTACAGTGGTTGTGAACCATTACATAGGTGCTGGGAACCAAACCTAGGTCTCTTGCAAGAGCAACAATTACTCTTAACCACTAGGCACCAGGTTAGCCCCATCCCCCTTTTTTGGGTGCTAGGATTTGAACCCAAGGTCTTGAGCAAGTGTTGAGCCGTATCCCAACCCCCCTGCATTCTTCTATGGCAAATCCTATCCATGTGCCTTTTCATCACTTGAAAAACTCTCCTCTTTTCCTTCTTAACATTCCTTTCCTTGTTAAAATATGATTCTTTATGGCTGGAGAGTTGGCTCAGTGGTTAAGAGCACTGAACTACTCTTTCAGAGGTCCCAAGTTCAATTCCTAGCAACAGCATGGTGGCTCACAGCCATCTGCAATGGGATCCAGTGCCTTGATATATACACATACATATACATATACTCTTCTTTGTGCCTCTGTGTCTGTCTACCAGATCCTTGGCTCTCTCTATCCTTTGTCCTGTCTCCCTCTGTGTTAAAGGGGGCTTGGCAGTGGCTGATCTCTGTACTGCCTGCACTGTGGAGGCCACACTTCGTAGTAAGTTCCAAGCCACCTTGCCTTACAGAGTGAAACTGTCTCAAAATACTAGTAAAACAAAGGGACGTGGCAAAAGCAAACCATGAAGAGCACCTACGTTCCTTAGACGTCTCCTTGAGGAAAATGGTGTAGGTACTGAGGCTGGGACACACCAGCAGGGGGCAGGCATTGGGGGCTCAAGGGAACAGGAGCTCCAGCTGAAGTAAGAGTTCTTTCCCATCAAGGGAAAGAGAACCCGGAGTGCCCATGCCTTACTGTCAGCCCCCAGGGTGAGGGGGTGGGGGTCAGAGGAGCTAGGGCAGACAGCCACAAGTCTTCTGCTGCCTCAGGTGTTGGCCGTATCTTGCGTCACCAGGAGATGATGGTGCATGTCTGTAATCCCAGCACCACAGAGGCAGAGGCAGGTTAGATCTATACAGAAGGGCTATACAGAAAACAAAACAGTGTCTGGCCTCATTTCTGGACACCATACAGCCTCCACTCTGTTTTCTGTGTAAGCCAGATAATTGTCACGAGGTAGGAAAACAACTGTACCCCAGGGAGAGCTGCAGCTCCCTCCCCCACCTGCCCCCACCACACGCCACAGCGTTTCTCATCTGGTCTGTCCACCACCCCCATTCACGAAGAGTGAATGGCAGCATCCAGACCGCCAACACACCGCCACCAACGCTTCTTGCCTGCCTGCTCTTTGCCCTGGAGGAGGTTAAGGGGTCGGACTTCTGCGGTTAGGCCAAGTTCTTGGAGAGTCAAGGTCATGTGTTACATCGAGAACTGACTTTGTACGGTTCTGTCCATAGTGAGTAGCATGCTTTGATGATCTCTTTGGTTTAGCCCAGCTTGATGTAGTCATTGTTCCCCAGGAGAGAAACCTGCCTACATTCAGCTGGGTCACTTACTGTGAACTTAGGAGACACCATCCACAGAACTCTCCCATGAAAGCTGGTGTGAGTCCGCCTGTCATACAGGCAAAGACAGAGGAATCGCAGCAAGGGGTGATGGGTGCGGGAGGGCTCCAACACGGTGAGACAGACCTTGGCATGGATTGCTCTGGGGAGACGTGAGTTGGGTTTCAAAGGCCAGAGTGAGGAGAAGAACCCTCAGGCAGAAACACCTGCTGCGAGGGTGAGGGGACATAAAGGGACAGCCAAAGCCAAGCAGGAGGAAAGTCCTTACTTCCAAAGACTGCTCTCTTAGCATCCTTAGGGCACCCATGACTTGAGAAAGCCTGAGAGGTGCCCCCCTGCCTCGGGAGTACGCCAGCGCTGTCATCACGAGTGGTGTTTTCCAATAACTTTTGCCTGTAGTTAGAATTAGCTCTGGCTGTTTCCAGTTCCTGTGTGTGTGTGTGTGTGTGTGTGTGTGTGTGTGTGTGTGTAGGCTGCTCTCTCTTATTTAATCCCTTTCACAACATGGAATTTACCTCACCCCTGCCCCTCAGCGATCTGACCCGGCCTCGCTTCCGCCGTGTAGTGATAAGGTATCAGGACTGAGCTTCAGACACTGGGGTTAGTGGGTCCCCCGCCTTCTCACACATCTGTCCTGCATTCATATCTTCTCTGCCCTCTCTCTTCTTCCCCCTCATTCTTTTTCCGGCCTCTCTTGTTCCTCTGAGTTTGAGCCACACTGATGTACTCAGGAAGCCTGCCTGGCCGGGGGGGGGGGGGGGGGGGGAGGGGAGAGGGTGTGGCCCTCTTCTTGCGCATTCTCCCCTTCTCGACTCTTCCAGACTCCCAGGCTCTCTTGGCCTGTGGGTCTACACTTCAAGGAGCTGCCCAGCAGGGTGGCTGGGTGTGCTCTCCTCTCCCAGTACGTTCTTCTCTGAGAGACTGGGAGGGGTCGAGGGTTCCCACCATCATGAATCAAAGGAGATTTCTGACGCCTTCGGAGACCAGGAAGGAAACAGAGGCTATAGGAGGATTATCAACAGGGCCAGGGACCCGTGCGGGTTGTTAGTAAAGACATGGTACAAGGGCTGGAAGACATGTAGACTTTCATGCTTCTGAAGGAGAAGACACTTAAGGTAGGAGCCTAATTAGGAGAATCCAAAGAGACAGCTCATCCCACCTCTGGTCACAGGACAAGAGGTTCTGTCTTTCTGTAGCTGTGTGTCCCCAAGTCACTACCTAGAACACTATGATCTGCTTAGACTTCATTTCAGAGAAAAAAAAAACTTATAAAGGTCATGCTGGCCGGGCGTGGTGGTGCATGCCTGTAATCCCAGCACTTGGGAGGCAGAGGCAGGCGGATTTCTGAGTTCGAGGCCAGCCTGGTCTACAGAGTGAGTTCCAGGACAGCCAGGGCTACACAGAGAAACCCTGTCTCGAAATACCGGGGAAAAAAAAAAAAAAAAAGGTCATGCTGGCATGCCGCTGTGGGGGCCTGCTGTAGAGCTTTAGGCTCATCCACTGAAGGTATATGTCACCCAGCATGTAGTGTCTAGGTGGAGAAGCCACACCCAGAGGTGCCCTGGACTGTGCGGAGAACCCCGGCGTAGACGCTTCCCATGTCTCATGATTTATTTGTGCTTGCCTCCTTCCCAGGGTGACAAGGGAGATCTTGCGGCCCTGAGCCTCCCCTCTGGCCCTGGCCATGGTGACGCTGATGGACCCATCAGCCTGGATGTGCCAGATGGAGCGCCGGACCCCCAGCGGACTAAGGCTGCCATTGACCACCTGCACCAAAAGATCCTGAAGATCACGGAGCAGATCAAGATCGAGCAGGAGGCGCGGGACGACAACGTGGCCGAGTACCTGAAGCTGGCCAACAATGCGGACAAGCAGCAGGTGTCGCGCATCAAGCAGGTGTTTGAAAAGAAGAACCAGAAGTCCGCCCAGACCATCGCCCAGCTGCACAAGAAGCTGGAGCACTACCGCCGGCGCCTGAAGGAGATCGAGCAGAATGGGCCCTCGCGGCAGCCCAAGGATGTGCTACGCGATATGCAGCAAGGGCTGAAGGATGTGGGCGCCAACATGCGTGCCGGCATCAGTGGCTTCGGGGGCGGCGTGGTGGAAGGTGTCAAGGGCAGTCTCTCCGGCCTCTCGCAAGCCACCCACACTGCAGTGGTGTCCAAGCCCCGGGAGTTCGCCAGCCTCATTCGCAACAAGTTCGGCAGTGCCGACAACATCGCCCACCTGAAGGACCCTATGGAAGATGGACCCCCTGAAGAGGCAGCCCGGGCACTGAGTGGCAGTGCCACATTGGTGTCCAGCCCCAAGTACGGCAGTGACGATGAGTGCTCGAGTGCTAGTGCCAGCTCAGCTGGGGCAGGCAGCAACTCTGGGGCGGGGCCGGGAGGCGCACTGGGGAGCCCTAGATCCAACACTCTTTATGGTGCCCCTGGAAATCTGGACACTCTGCTGGAGGAGCTGCGGGAGATAAAGGAGGGCCAGTCACACCTGGAGGACTCCATGGAGGACTTGAAGACCCAGCTGCAGAGGGACTACACCTACATGACCCAGTGCCTGCAAGAAGAGCGCTACAGGTGGGTACCTCCTGGCTTACAGCTGTGGGGGAGGGGCCGTGGGACGCTGGGAAGCTGCTCTGAGCTGTGGAGGCCACTGGAGAAGCGCGCAGAAGGGTCCAGCAATGCCACAAGGAACCTCTGAGGAACTTTCTCCAGAATGGAAGAGGGAGCACCAGGCCTCTGGAAAAGAAGGTTCTGTTGGTCTCAAGATGCTTTGGGGTGACCTGTGCTTAATTCACAAAAGGGAAACTAAGGCCAGCACCATAGCATAGCTATGCTCCTCTGGAGAGACTGTTGTTCAGAAAGAGCTTTGGAGGCAGCTTCTTGGGTTCAAATCCTAGATCTTGCTTTTAGTACCTCAAACACTCTGGACCTGGTTTCCCTGCTGTGAAGTGAGGGTAGCTATGACAGACTTCATGGAGTGGTGTGTGAGCCTGGTAGGTGTGATGGTGCATGCCTTTAATCCCTGTACTCAGGAGGCAGAAGCAGACAGATCTCCGTGAACTGAGGTCAGCTCAGTCTATGCAGCAAGTTCTAGGACAGCCAGAGCTACATTGTAACCCCGTTTTTTTTTTGTTTTTTTTTTTTTTTGTTTTTTGTTTTTTGTTTTTTTGTTTTTTTGTTTTGTTTTTTTGGTTTTTCGAGACAGGGTTTCTCTGTGTAGCCCTGGCTGTCCTGGAACTCACTCTGTAGACCAGGCTGGCCTCGAACTCAGAAATCCGCCTGCCTCTGCCTCCCAAGTGCTGGGATTACAGGCATGCGCCACCACCACCTGGCGGACTGTAACCCCGTTTTTTAAAAAAGAAAAGACTGAAGAAGTCAACCTATAAATGCAAAATGGAGATAGGTATGCATCGTGCTCAGTTGGAATGCCTTAGACCCCTGAGGTCACAAATGGACTGGAGTCTGGTCCTCCCCCACCTCCTCCCTCTCTGGGATTTGGGGGACCTTGCTTTTAGCACTTCCTTCTAGATGATGGTTTGTAAAATTGGGGGGAACCACCTAAAGACCAGCCACCTTCACTTTGGAGTCATCTTTTGATACTTGGTGCTTTTCAGTGTAGGCGTCACATACTCTATACCCCAGGGTCTCTGCTACCCAGACAGCATCTTAGCCAGGGCTTAGGAATCTGGGTTGATGTCACATAATCCTGAACTGCCTGGCAAGAGCCGTGAGGTCCCAGACAGGTTCCTTAGGCTCTGTCTCATTCTCCCACCTGTCGACACGGACAGCCTCCTCCCGTCTCACGAGGCTGTGCAAGAATCCTCTGAGGCGATGCGTAGCACAGGGCTGGCACAGAGAAACGCTATGCTGACCCGGGGCTTAAGACGAGAGTGAGACCGGACACATGGGTGGGCTGCATGTCGCTACTGAGTGGCGCCTTGGTCCTGGGGAGAGAGCAGCTCAGAAGTGGTGCTATCCCCCATCCCATCCCCCACTTTCTACTAGGTATGAGAGGCTGGAGGAGCAGCTGAACGACCTGACTGAGCTTCACCAGAATGAGATGACCAACCTAAAGCAGGAGCTTGCCAGCATGGAGGAGAAGGTGGCCTACCAGTCCTATGAGAGGGCCCGGGATATCCAGGTACGGCCGGGGTCACCCTGGGAAGGTCATGGTAAGCTGATAGAGCCAGTAGAAACTGCCCTATCCATAGGGACAGGGTACAGGTGACAGTGTTGGGGTGGACATATCACATGGGACACAATGAGCAGAGGCGTATCCATGGGGCCAGTAGGTACAGGAAGCCAAAAAGGGGAGTGTTCGAAGGGTAGAGATAAGAGCAGGGTAAGCTTTTGCCCAAGTATGCGCACTATATAAAGGCAAACCAGTGCCGCCTTCATTTGCCACATGTTTGGCGACAGGTTTACAAATGAATAATTGTTATTTCCGGGTATTTCCTTGCCTCAATATGGAGCTGGGCTCAATAGGCAAGACTTCCATTTCCTTAGATCCTCCTCAAACAGTCGTCCTGTCCTTAAAGAGTTCTGTTCCCAGTCGCAGCTGCTCAACCCGTGCCCTTCCTGGAGAGGGGCCATATGTTACCACCTTCTTGGTACAGTAGCGCACTAGTCTATTCTTTGTTGTAGCAAGATGCACGGGGTTGGATGATTTGTAAAGAGAAAAGGTCTGCCCAGCTCTCACGGGAGTATGAAGTCATCCTCTCCATAGAGCTGCTAAGGACCTCACAGCTATAGCCTCTCAGGGCAGGAACTGTCACATGGTGAGGCAGAGAGATTTGGGGGTCTCACAGAATCTAATTCAGAGTCCAGCAATAGCACCAGCGACTTATTTCTTTATAGTAGTGATACACACACACACACACACACACACACACACACACTTTAAGAGTTGGCTACCCCAACATCGCCATGCCGAAACCAAGCTTCCCCCAGAGGTCACACTTAAGCCCTGTTGGAATCAGCACAGGTGGACTGGGCTCAGTCTAGGATCTCACCCAGCCCAAGCTCCCACATACTGCCCTCTGTCCCCTGCAGGAGGCCGTGGAGTCCTGCCTGACCCGCGTCACCAAGCTGGAGCTGCAGCAGCAGCAGCAGCAGGTGGTGCAGTTAGAAGGTGTGGAGAACGCCAACGCGCGTGCTCTGCTGGGCAAGTTCATCAACGTGATCCTGGCGCTCATGGCCGTGCTGCTGGTCTTCGTGTCCACCATTGCCAACTTCATCACGCCCCTCATGAAGACGCGCCTCCGCATCACCAGCACCGCCCTCCTGCTCCTCGTCCTCTTCCTACTCTGGAAGCACTGGGACTCGCTCACCTACCTCCTGGAGCATGTGCTGCTGCCCAGCTGAGCGGCTGCCGTCCATCCTGTGCTCTCCAGATTCCACTGACCGAAGGCATCTGCCGGAGGGAGGGCCGGGGCTCCTGAGTCCCTTGGGGGTCTGTCGTGTGGCCCGTTTGGCCTCTAACTGTCCCCCTTCTTGTCACTGCTTCTGTCTCACACCATCTCCCTTTCAACCTGAAGGTTTCGGAGACGGTGGAGGGAGCAGGAACACTCACAGCCAATGGAGCAGTAGGGAGACACCAGGGCTGCATTATTTGAATTATTTGCAGTCACATGGGACTTTTCTGGGCTGACTGGAGAAAGCTCTAGTCATGAAAGCCACTAAGATAGAAAGCCAGTCTCAACTTCCCGAGGGAAGAGCCCATCCTGGAGACAGCAGTTTCCTCCCGTGGAGAAAAGCCAGTGGGAGGCCGTGCTGAGTCCAGAGAGGGCAGAAACGGGGAGGGTCCCCAGCCTCTCGGGGCCAGAGAGCCGGCTTGACACAGCCACTGGGAGCTCAGCCTCCCCTTCCCCTGCTTCTCTTCCCACGGGAGCTGGTTTGAGACTGGGTTTGAGCTGGTTTCTAGAGGCTGGGTGGGTGTGGCTTTGGGTTTGTGTTTTCTCTGCTCATCTTTCTGCCTGTCACTGGGCGTGCTGTTTTTCTGGAAAAAAAAAGAAAAAAAAAAAAAAAAAAAACAGGCCCCAAGGGCCCGGAGCCTCCGACTCAAACCCTTAGACCTCTGGGATCACGTTGAGTTCTATTTATTTATTTATTTATTTACTTATTTATTTATTTGTCCCCCAGCCTTCCCTCGCCTCTGCCCAGCTGGGTTCCAGGGAGAGGACCCTGCCCGTCCTCCTCCTGAAGCCGGGCTTATTCTTGGTTCATCATACTCCAGACCATGTATCCTCTGGTGTTCCTGGCTGGAAGAAGGGGCGTGTGGCCATGAGACCCCCACGCGACCCGCTCTCCCAAGCCGCCCCAGCAGTGGGGGAGGGGCATGGCCTCTTTTATATTTATATATATATATACATATATATATATATATTATATGTGTGTCTTTGTGAGGAAGAGGATGTTTGTCATTTCCTTGAGGCTCTGGAGTGTTGTGTTAGATTCTGCACAGCCCAGCCACCCCGAAGGCCCTTGCAAGCACAGTGGGGCTTTCTCAGAATAGGGGAGAGCAGGAGAAGCAGTGCCTGCCAGCTGTGGTGGACCTTCCTAAGAAATAAATATCCTCTATGTTTTCAAACCATCCTGTCTGCTGTCAGCTGATTACGCTGTCTCTGAAAAAAAAAAAAAAATCACAGGATTTCTCCCCACACTCAAGCATTCTGGGTATCATCTGTTAGCCGGATGTTGTCTTCCATATTGAATGAGGACTATCCGCCCTCCTCCCCTCCTGCCTTGCTCTGAGCATTAAATGATATGACTATCATTCCATCCAGCCCAGCTTTGCTGGAGTACTTCCCAGCAGGGACATGGAGAAGCTCCCATAGATGCTATGACCAGTTGTAGCCACAAGGGGTCAGCAGAGTCCATACTCCAAAACCTCTCTCAAGGTGCAGCCCTAAGGCGCGGCTACTGGTGTTAGCTTGGCTTTGTCTCACAGTTGTTCAGCTGAGGCAGGGAGTACCTGCTTTCCAAGTGTGGTGTAGTGTAGCACTTAGCGCCTGCCCTGTGGTTGTAGCACCTACACCTAACAGTCCCAAAGCACTTCCCAGCAGGAACTTTGTAGATACTTACAATAGACCCTTTGCAAGAGGAGCTCTGATAAAGAAGAACTAAATTAAACCCAAAATCAACCTTTGGTCTTGGCCCATAACTAGTGCACCGCAACCAACTCTGAGCCCTTCTCTGGGCCTCAGTTTCCACATCAGTAAAGCAGGCTAGATGTGGCCACTGTGCGGGTCGGTTCTGTGGTCCTGTGAATCTGACAAGCAAACCCTGCAGCTGGGTCTGTGGCCTCAGGCTCCAGGGAACCCAAAGGCTGGGGCGAGCACAGTGCTACCACCGCAGGAGGGCAGCCTTGGCGAAATGAGTTTGCCCTCTGCTACGCAGGAGTTTTGCCAGACGGCTTTCCAGCTATTCCGTTCTGGGACCTTGCACTCCCCCCCCCTGCCCCCGCCACCCCGTTCTCTTCCAACCACGTGTGCATGTGTACCTCTCTTGGGGGCCACAGGTGGCCCAGAGCCCACATTCCTGGGCCACAGGTAGGGGGTGGCTGCTCCTGGCTAGACATTTCCCACATTCCTCCCAAGGTCAGATGCCTTCCCAGAATTGGCTCCGAATGCCCCTGCCAGCTGCAGCCCACACGGAAAGGGAGCGGGGAGGAAGGAGAGAGAGAGGTCATTTTTGGTCAGTTCTGAGACTGCAAAGCAAACAGCCTAAGGGAGGTGGCAGCCCTCTCCTCCCCCCCCCCCCCGCCCGCCCGCATCTTTGTAGAAGAAAGCGCTGGCTTCCTTACCTCATCCAGGAGGCAATGGAACACCTGACAAAACTCTGCCGTCCCCCCTCCCACCTCTTTTTCTTCCCTGAGGTCCAGAGAGTGAGACATTGAGTCAGGGTTACCCCTGGGTAGTCTGCCTCCTTCAGACTACAAGACCTAGAGGCAGGCCCTTCCCAGAGCATCTGTCCCACAAGTGCAGGTCTCACCCCCAGGGTGCTAGAGAGCTTAGTCAGAGTGGTAGACTCCCATTACCTGGGTCTCTTAGCGTGGGGGCAGATAAGAAGACTGGGTGCCTTCTCTATCCTTGGCAGGGAGCTGGCCCAGAGCCACTTGATAGCCTCCTGGGTCACAAAGCCTCAGCAAGTGCAAGTTCTGCAAACTCCAAAGGCAGCCCGGTGCCCAGTGTAGGGTACAGCTGACTTGTCTGTACTGCAGAGGCACGGGAGGGAGGAGACACAGGGACCACAGTGAGAGAAAGGGGACCTATACCCAGATCTTTCAGGCAGGCTAACCTCTCCTGCAGGGGCAGGCCCTGGAGTCCATCCCAGATCTGGGCTCAGAGTCAACACTGCCACCTGCCTCAGACCTGTCGCACCCAGCTGCTCTGTCACATCTGTCAGTAAGAACGGTGTCTCTGGGACACAGGTGTGGCCACAGGAGACATACATACGTGACATTGCAGGCCTCGACTTGACGGTACACTCACTGGAACTTCAAGAAATAATCCAAAGAGTGACCACTCCACCTCAACACTGTCACTGGGTGGCCAGGTTCTGACTGCCTGGAGGAATTGAGGTGGACTCTGTAGAGACACACAGGGTGACACAGGCAGCGTCTCTGACCTGAAGAGCCAGGATCCTTTTCCTTCAGACTCAGAGGCTGCTTATTTGTCTAAGTCTCTCCCTTCGGTCTCATCAGCAAAAGCCCAGCTACCTAGAAAATGAGATGAGACCCGCCTGTCCTGTGCCACCATCAAAACCTTACGCATGTATCCGTGTGGGGGCCGTCCCTCCTCCAGCAGGTGTGGTATCTAGGAAAGAGAGTGAGTACCGAAGTCAAGGTGTGTGGATATGAGTTAAGATCGTCAGCCCCTACACTTGAGTGGAAATGATGTCTACACTGCCCATTTAGTAGGATTTGGCAAGGCACAGATATGTCAGGAGTGGGTGCTATCCCACAGTGCCCCCCCCCCAAAGAACTCCCTCGGGAGGTATTTCTAGGAGACTTCCCAACTATCTAGGACCCCAGTGGGGACTCTGATCTGCCACCAGGGCTGGGCAAGGAAGTAGCCAGAGCGAAGTGGCTTGAGACCTTCTAGACAACTCTCAGATGACCATGGGAAAGAGGCCGCGGGGGCCCCACCAAGGCCTGCTGGGATGGTGTCAAGGGAGGAGAGGAGGTGGGGCTTGCCACGGCATATCCAGACGTGTTGGTAAGTCCTGAGTCACCAGAGCAGCTAGAAGGGCAGTCTGGGTGGGGACTGAGCACTGCCTCTTATACACAGAGCCTCCAGGAGAGTGCTCCCACTCTGGCAACCCAGCCCCAGCATAGTTCCCTGAGTGACCGTCTGGATGCAGCATCCTGGACCCATCACTGCTGAAAAGGTGATCTCTGCCATATCCCTGCCTCCAGGAAGGACTCATCAAGTTGATTCTGGATCCAAAAGTACCCCCAAGGCTCTTCCCCAGTCTGCCTTTGGGGATCCAGGCTCTGCACCCTGTCAGGCTCCTCACCTGAAGCTTCTTGGTTGCCTCTTGCCTTATCCGCATGGGAATTCCAGTTCACTGCATAGAAGCCAAATGTCAGTCAACGCCATGGCTAGACCGTGTCTCGGCTACAGGAAGGCCACTTCCTCACATCAACCCTCCAGCCAAGAAGCCACTAGTTGTGTCAGGAAAGGTCTTGAGCTATATCCATGGAGGTGGTGCTCTGACTATTTATCAGAAAGGCAGAGGCAGGAAAAGAGTTTAACTTCCCACGAGATGGATCGATAATTGAATTTCGTCCCAGAAACAAGTCCCCCTCACAGGCCTGCTGCAACCAGCCAACTTTGACCCACCTTCCCTCACCTTTTCAGTCCCCAGAGGAAGGTGCTAACAGGGTCCAAATCTTTCTCCATTTCTCCCTCTGTGGCTTTTAGGGTTCCCCTCAACTAAGACAAATAACTTTAAACCTATATTTCAATCTCAGAAATATAGAGACACAATCACACACGAAATAATGTGTACACATGCACGTACAGACATAAGAAGGCATACACACAAACATACACATGGGCTCACATGTACGTCTATGAAAACACAAACACCCAAACATGCACACATACATACAGGCACACTGTGGTGCATGCAAGCACACACATACATTCACATGTGTACACATACATGTGCAGACACAGAAACATGCACTCACATAATACATACGTACATAAATGTATGAACACAACTATGTGCATAAACACATGTACACACAGGTACATATATGCATGCGGTATGCATACATAGGCATACAGGTGCATTCACACACACACAAGAACACCACCAGCACAAACATCCAAGCACATACCATGTACTGGTTAGTTTTGTCAACTTGACACAGGCTAGAGTTACCGGCAAGAGGAGACTTTTATTGAGGAGGCCGTTGCCGCTGTCAGATTGGCACATGTGCACATCTGTGGGCATTTTCTTGATTAGTGATTGATATGGATAGTAGTGTTACTCCTGGGCTGGTGGTCCTGGGTTATATAAGAAAGCAAGCTGAGGAGCTGGAGAGTCCATTCAGTGGTTACGAATGCTGGTTACTCTTTAGAGAACCCATGTTCGATTCCCAGGACCCACATGGCAGCTCACAGCTATCTGTAATTCCGTCCCAGGCTATCTGATGCTCCTCCTAGCCTTCACACAGACACGATCACATAAACACGCACACCATCTCATGCATGTATACAAGATTGCTCCTATAAAAACACATAGTCCAGTGTCCACACACACTATATTTCATCGATTCTCTGGGATTCTAAGTTCCCATCTTAACTGGAAACTTGAGAGGAAGAGACAGATAGAGCTAATGAGTTACCGGGCCCTGGAGGCTCAGACAAGGTAGGACAAGGTGCTGTGTGAAGCATCCTGAAGGAAGAATCCCATTGCACAGAGAGGAGGGAGGCCCACCGTCAGGAGACTGCTTATTTGGGCTGCTGGAGGTGGGATTGTCTGGGGCAGAGAGGAGGCAGGACCTCACCGCTGGAAAGCCCAGGCTGGGAGGAGTTCTGGGGGCTGGATTTGAGTCAGTGGCTCCTTTTTCCTCACATCCTCTTACACGTTCATCAAATTTCTTGATGACAGCATTCTGACTGGGACGGAGGATCAATCTCAAAGTAATTTTAATTTGCATTTCACTGATAATAAGAGATGTTGAACACATTTAAAAACACTTATTGGCTTTTTGTGTTTCTTCTCTTGAAAACTGTCTGCTCATTTAATTAGCCTATTTATTGATTGGCAGTTTAATTTCCTTGGTATTTAATTTCTGCAGTTCTTTGTACATTCTAATGTCAGTCCCTGTCTGAAGTACGGCTGATAAAGATGATCTCCCATTCTGTGGGCTGTCTGTCTGCTCTGCGGATAGTTTCTTAATCATTAGATTTTAAAACACTTTTTTTAAAAAAAATTATTTTTATTTTATCAGTATGAGTATTTTCCCGGCCCATGTATGCACATGCACCATCTGTGTGCATTTCCTGAGGAGGCCAGAAGGGGCGCCAGATCCTCCCAGAACTGGAATTACAGGTGGATGTAATTGGTGGGTGCTGGGAACTGAACCTGGGTTTTATGTAAGAGCATCAAATGCTCTTAACATGTGAGCCATCTTCAGCTCTTAAACAAGCAAGCAAGCCAACAAAAATCTTTAAAGAGGCAGAGAGTGAAGACAGACGTCTATGGATTTCACCGGCTATTTCTTGCCAAGGCTGGCTCCTTAAGCCACTAAGCTTGTGTCCCATGCCAGAGGTCAAAGCTAAATGTCCAAGGGGACCGTTTGTCCAGCTGTTCATCGAAGAGGTGCAAACATCTGAGTAAGAAATGGCAGACACAGAAACCCAAATGTACCCTGAAGACAGGAGCAGAAAGAGGCCAATGGGCTTGTACCTTACCAACCACTGAGGGGCGGGGCAGAGTGCCAGTGGGCGGGGCAGAGTGCCCATGGGCAGCTGAAGTCACGTCTCTCCTCCATGAATACTTCCACTTGCACCCATGGCAAGCCTTCTACCTTGGAAGTCCTCTTCGTCACCCCACTTGTCCCCTTAGACTAAGTACTAAAATACACCTGGCTGTACCCAATGACCCCGCCTATGCCTGAAGAACATGGAGATTCTCTAGTGCTTCTGGCCCATGTCTACACTGTATAGATAAAGAAACTGACTCAGAAAGGGAACTGTCACCAAGCTTGCCACAAAAAGATCTGCTTGCCTAGACCCTCTCATCTGGCAGTATTCCTGCCACGGCACACAGAGAGTCATCTGACTGGGAACCTTGTCTGCATATGCTGGGAGAAAGACATGGATACCAGGCAGGAGGGCGGAGGAGCAGATAGTGTCCGAGGGACGCTTCGCCTCCAACCCAGCTTCATTACCTTTGCCTCTTGGTCCTTCTCAAGGCTGGGGTATCAAAATTGAAAATAGTCAAAACGAAATAAATTACATGTGCACTAGAGGCCTGTCAGGTACTCAGCAGCTGCTGTGGCTGGTAGCATCCTATCCTAACAGAAGAATCCATCCAGACAGACCCTTTATACAGATACTCTCCCTTACAAACAGTTCGCAAGGGCTAGAAGGATGGCTCAGTGGCTAAGAGTAGCTGCTCTTCCAGAGGTCATAGGCTTGGCCCCCAGAACACACACAGTGGCTCAGAACTGTGCTGATTCTGTGTCCAGAGCAGTCACCACCCTCTTAGGCTAAGTCATGCATTTGGTGCTCAGACATACATGAAGACAAAGCATCTATATTCAAATTATATAACTATAATTTATTTACTTGTTTGATATTTGCATAGGTTTTAATTTATTATTATAGATTTAGCTCTAAAATATTTTTAAAGAAAATTTAAAATAAATCATATGTATTATTTATATTAAAATATATTATTTTATATGTATATATGTATATAAATATGTATAAATTTATGTCTATGTGTAAATCTGTAGATACATATATACACTGTACACACACATATATACATATATATATATACTTTTTTTCTTGAGTTTCTGAATGCTTTGTTGTAGAAAGTTAAGCAAGGGAACTCAAGTCACAGATGACGCTGAACACCGCTGGCACTGGCACAGGTCCCTGGTTTCCAGTCTTTCCTTAAAAGAATTACAAGTTTGCCGTGCATGGCATCCATCCCAAGTCTGTAATCACACCTCACAGAAAGCTGAGTCAGGAGGATTGTTAGAAGTTCCAGGCAGCCAGAGCTGGATAGTAGGTCCCTGTCTCAGAGAGGGGGGGGAGGGGAGAGAGAGAGAGAAAAGGAAGTTTGGGTCAGGCGTAGCGTTGGTAAAATGTGTTTTTCTTTGCCTTTGAGACAGGGTCTTGCTCTATAGCCTTGGCTGGCCTTGAACTCACAGAGATCCACCTGTGTCTGTCTGCGTCTTAAGCGTTGGGGCTAAAGGCGTGTGGCACAACACCTGGCCACTCATTGGTAAAAATGTAAACATCACAGGTGTGAGAGTAGTGTGAAATAGACTCTACACCAGCCCCTCCCTCCCCCCAGGACGCATGACTGCAGCTTGCCACGCATCCCCGCCGTGCCCCCGCTGCCCCCCCCCACCTCCACATGCAGCTGCCTTAACCACCGAACTGTTTTACTTCTAAGCGTCCACACTTGTTGCTCAAAACTTTCCCCTCATCCGATGTCCCAGCAAGCACTGCTGCAAGTCCTTAGGCTGGTTCCTTGGTGTAAGCCTCCAGCCGCCTCTCCTTTGGACCCTTCAGAAGCTCTCCTGTCCCGGCTCCAGGCTCCACCCACCCGTGCTCCCTCCAACCCAGGGCACAGTGGTCTAGGGACGGTCACTGCGTTACCTTTGCCATTGTGACAGACAGTGGACATTGAAAGGAAGGAAGGCTTTTTCAGCTCATGGTTTCGGGGACTTCGGGCAGTGATGGGCTGACTCCCCCGGGTTGGCTGGGGAGATGGTGAGGTAGAGCAGCTTTATAGTGTCCTGTGCGTGTGGCGGAGGAGACTGCAGAAAGCGCAAGTGAGGACGGCGTCATCCTAACAAGCTACAGCCGCCACAGATACACCTCAAAGATGGATCTCCCCTAATGAGGCTCCACCTTCAGCATGCGAGCCTTCCAGCGGGTGCTATATTCAAACCACAACAGGTGCCATGACCCTTCCGGCTCACACCTGTGCTCTCGCAGCTGCCTCTTGACAGCAGCAGTCTCCCCAAGAGCGATTCCCGGGATCAGTTCCCAAAGACAGCCTGTTCACAACTTCCCCTCTGGCCTGGCATGGTGGCGCACACCTTTAATCCCAGCACTTGGGAGGCAGAGGCAGGTAGATCTCTGAGTTCGAGGCCAGCCTGGTCCACAGAGCTACTTCTAGGACAGCGAATGCTATACAGAGAAACCCTATCTTGAAGGGGGAGGGGGGAATTCAACAGCTTCGCCTCTGTTTTTCCATTAAGAAGGGCTGGGTAGGCTCTGCCTCCATGCACTGCTATGAGTGATAGGGAAGAACACTCTGCCCCTGCCTTAGGATAGACTTCAGCCGGCTGTGAGAGGTGAGCTGTATCAGACCAGCAGGAGAAAGAGATTTTATTTTACATGTGCACGGAAAACCCCCAAGAAAATTAAGGACCCAAATGACCCCCTCCAAATCTTCACATAGTAGTAAAATGCATTGATAAGTAAAATGTTCCCAGAGGCAGGGGCTGGAGGTTGTTGTCTTTTATATATATATATATATATATATATATATATATATATATATATATACACACACACACACACACACACACACATATATATATATATATATATATACATATATATATATATATATATATATATATATATATATATCAAGAGTCTTAAAGAACTCAAGCTGACCTAAAAGTCACCATAGAAACCAGATTTGCTTCAATTTGGGATCCTCCTGCCTCTTTCTCCAAAGGGTTAGAAATACAGGCAGGTGTAACCATAGCTGGAAGAAGGAAGTTGTCCTAACAAGGCTGGTTTATAGAGATAGTTTCCAGCCTCAAGCCTGTTTCTTGTAACAGGAATGTTTCTTCTCTTCCATATAAGGAGAAAAGGTGACCTCAGAGGTCCTTCCCTATCGGCAGGCTTTTAAGTACCTTTTGTTCCGTTAAAACCCTCAGCCAAAGTGGCATCTTTAGGGCTGCCTGGTTCTCCTGCCCCTCAATAAAATTAGATAATATGCCTTGCTTTAGGAGAAACGGAGGCTCCAAGCGACCTAGACACATCTCCAGCTCTTGCTGGCAGGAGCTGAAGCCTCTGGAATCCCAATTCTTATCTGCCTTGACTCCCAAGCCAAACTGCTGCCTGCCCACGGCAACTGTCCCCACCCTCTGCATGCCCATATTCATCCCAATCAGAAAGAGGCAAGAAAGGCCACTCTAGAAGAACTGTAAGGAGGTCCCAAACTGTCCCCAAAGAGGAGGCCTGCCAGGGTTTTGGCAACACACCCCTACTGTGTTGTCCCTCTCCTGCAAACTAGGCTCTCCTGTTACATATGTCATAAAAGGACTCAATTTCCCAGATGTGTAATAACTGTGTGCTTCTGTGATTCTCTACACCAGACATCGGGGCACAGCATCAGGCTAACTGGGGCAGGATGGAGGATAGGTTGGGCCTCAACCCAAAGTTACTCCTACTGTCCCCAGGCTTTCCTGGGAGTCTGAGAGAGGGTGTGGTGTGGACGGGCCTGCTGGGTGAGAACAGATTTGGAAGGAGGCTCAGAAAGGGTGTGAGGGAGGGTGGGTCTCTAGGGCTCAGCTGTGATCACACAGGAAGCATGCAGGCTGCTTCCGCAGAGTACCAGTCAGGGCCCAGCAGTCTCTCCGAAGGCCGCTGCTTGGCCACCTTAGCCGTGCGAGTAGGCAACTAGGCTTTGACTGGAGCCTTCCACCCTGATCAGGCAGCTCCGCAGTTCTGTGTCCTGGGTGGTAGACAAGGAGCCTAAAGAAGCCAGTCCCCAGTTGTCCACAGAACTGGGAGGATCCGGTGGCCAAACTGCCTTCACAAAGCCAGCTGGCTAAGGCTTGTCTCCCCAGCTTCCCTCCCCCAAGGAAGAAGGGGCAGACAGTGAGTGGCCTGGTGACTCATCCAGGAACCCATCCTCCCATCCCACCCCCAGGCCTGGCCCAGCCCAGTCCAACTTCTATACTACAGGCTAATGACCAGCCTTTCATGGCGTGGGAGGGAAGGGTCTCTGCTTCCTTTCCCAAGCCCTGCTCCCGTCTGCCTGCTCCACGGTAGGTCACAACCCTATCTTTATGGAGTGGGGCTGGAGGAGCGAGCAGCACCCTTCCTGAAGGCAGAGCTCAGTCTCTCCTGTTCATAAGGCGGCACCTGCTCTCTCCCAGTCCCAGGGAAATGGCACTATACTTTCTATTTTTCTTTTGTTTTTGTTTGTTTGTTTGTTTTGTTGTTGTTGTTGTTGTTGTTTGGTTTTTCAAAACAGGGTTTCTCCGTGTAGCCCTGGCTGTCCTGGAACCCACTCTGTAGACCAGGCTGGCCTCAAACTCAGAAATCCTCCTGCCTCTGCCTCCCAGAGTGCTGGGATTACAGGCGTGTGCCACCACCACCCTGCTGGCACTCTGCTTTCTGTCATCCCCTCCTTGGCGAGTTTGAATCCTGCCTTCTTCACTCCTATGAGGATTATGTGAGGCAATGGCCAATCCCATTCCACTCCATACAGGTCAGGACTTAGTTCTTCTTCTCAGTTCTCAACTCCTTCCTGTAGACTCCCCGAGGCAGCACGTCAAGGATTTAATGTCCACTCCCAGTGCCCACCAACCCTAGGTTCTCTTCACCCAGCAAGGCTTTGGACAGGCTGGGGGAGTGGTTCAGCGGCAGAGTGTGCTATGGGCAAGGCACTGGGCTTTATCCCCAGGAGCTCACACATTAAACAACAACAACAACAACAACAACAACAACAACAACAACAAAGCAATAGCAACCTGGACGGTGACTTCTGCAAACATTCCCACCTCTCTGTTCTTATGCATGGGGTCTAGAAGGGAATCCATTGCCCCTGTGGAAGCCAGGCCAACTGGAAGATGACACTCAGAGCTCACCCTGAAGGTCTGGTCATCTTATCACCTGAACATGAGGTAAGGTGAAGTCCCTCTTGAAGAGACATGCTCAGGTCACTAGCCTGCAGGGGAAGTCCTCCCTTAGCGGGAGCCTCGAGGGTCTGTGGAACCTGCATCCACTCTCTCCTCCGAAACTCTTCCATCATCCTGTGTGACGCCAGCATCTCATCTTGGACAATAGTCCAAGAGTCACAGGCTGTTAGGAAAACAAGCTAGACCACCTTCCTGCTCAAACGGGTCTTCACGCCAGTTGTGAGGCTCATGCCTACCTTGTTCACGTGCTCGCCTGGGACAGAACCTGGAGCAGAGATTGTCGTCAAATAAGCACTAAGCCAAGGCCCAGAAAAGAGCAGTGACTTCCCCAGGGTCACAAAAGCCGGTCTGGACAGCTACACCAACTTTCTTACCCCTTTAGGGCCCCCAAAAGGCCTAAGTATGGAGCCTGAACCCCAAAATCTCAGGGAAAATAAGCTGGCTTCTGGCCATGGCCTGTCCTGTCCAAAGGATACGGACTCCATACTTGGCAAGAACACACACACACACACACACACACACACACACACACACACACAGAGGCCAGCATGTTGCTCTCCAGCACGTGGAGGGCAGCAGCGTGTGTACACCATCTGTGGGTGTGAGCATTACACACGGGCTCAAACCTGTGCATTTTAAGGTTTCCAAGGAATTCCTGCTCCCTAAAGCTCTCTTGACTTGTTTCGGGTCACTGACTCCCTTCCTAGGTGAGAGTTCAGATGTCATTCCTACAGCGTCCCACCACGAAGCTCTAGAGTTAGGCCCTACTGGGTGCTGTCTGCTTCTTGGTGGACTCATGTGACTGTACGAGTCTCAAGCTGGAACTGTGAACCCAGCCTTCCCTCGGGCCCACACACCAGAAACCATGAGCTGTGCTCTGCCTCCAGTTGTGTTCTGTGGCTTCATGACGTCCACCATCTCAAACCTCCGTGGCCAGAGGGAGTCCAACATTCCTGTTACCGCCTAAGGGTCTTGACAGGTTCCATTTTCTCTGCCAGTTAAAGAATTAATTGACAGTGACATTTTGGTATCTTTCATCTGAATATCTGTACCGAATGTTTCCTCCCTGATGGTGTGCGGTGGTCCTGACGTCTGATGACACTTGAAGGCCCTGTACCATGATATTGCAGCAGTATTGAGAGGAAACTTCCTAGGAAATTGGGGTAGTTGTCACACACATAACTAAATAAATAAAATGAAAAGTAAAAAAAAAAAAAGAATAGGCAGGAAAAATCTTGAATGTAATAGGTCAGGGAAATCTTAGACACAGCAGACAGAGTCAACCAGTAGAGAAAGGCTTTTATTAGGGATGAGGACACACACACACACATACACAGCACACGCACGCACACGCACACAAAGGGAGGTACACAGAGATCTTTTCCTTAACTAAAGAGGGACTGGGAAGTGAAACTGGGTTTCTCCTTGACGGCTGGGAGTTTTTAAGGGTCTTTGAGAGGTCGTCTGCTCCTAAGAAGATCAGTTTGGACAGACGGGGATGCTCACAGGTCCAGGATTATGGAAAAAAAAAACATCCTGGTCTCTGCTCACTCAGTCTTTAGGCCTTTGTCTCTGGTCAGGAGAAAGAAGCCAAAGTTTGCCATCTTTATCTTTATTTTGGGCCTGCCTTTCAGTCTGTCTGTCTGTCTGTCTGTCTATCAGGGAATTCATTTAACTCTAGTACACCCCCCACCCCCACCCCCATTCCCAGTGTTGGCTCCTAGGGATTACCTCAGGAGCCTGGTGTGGTGGGGAACACCTGTAAACCCTGTTCAGGAGGGTCCAGAGATCCAGGCTAGCCTGGCCAGCACCCAACAGCTTCTCCCAGTTTGTGGTAGGTAAGGGAGGGATAAAATATAGAAACTAGTCTGGGCATGGTAGCATATGTCTTTAATGCCAACACTCAGGAGGTAGTGGCAGGGGGATCTCTGTGAGTTTGAGGCTAGACTGATCTACAGAGTGAGTTCCAGCCCAGTCAGGGCTACAAAAAATCAACCCAAAAAAAAACGATGAGAAAGCTATTATTTTAAGTCATTCTCCAAGTCAGCTAATTTGTTTTGTTTTATTTTTTGAGACACAGTTTCTCTGTATAGCCTTGGTTGTCCTAGAACTCAATCTGTATACCAGGTTAGCCTTGAATTCATAGAGATCTGCTTGCCGCTGCCTCCCACGTACTGGGATTGAAAGTGAGCTCTGCCATGCCCAGCTTAAGTCAGTTAATTTTCCTTTACTCCACAGAGCAAGTGAGCAGAGCAGGTGTGGACTGAGGCAGCGGCTGGAGAGGTGCGTTGGGGTCAGGTGGTGACCTTTGACCCCTGTGCAGGCTGGCCTAGGCTGTTGGCACAGCACTCTGGTGGCAGGGGTGAGGGGACAGTGGCAAATTCATGTCCAGCCAGGGCTGGAGCTGTTATCTAGTTGTTAGAGTGTTTACCTGTGCAGACAAAGGTCTGGATTTGGTCCTTAGCACTGTATAAACCCGGCATGACTGGTGAAAGCCTGCTGGGGTGGGGGTGGGGGTGGGGGGGCTGGAGAGGACCACAGATTCAAGGTCATGCTCAGTTGCAGAAGAAGGTCAGCGTCAAAGCCGGCACAAGTTATAAGCCTATCTACAAAAGAAAGAAAGAAAAAGAGACGTGTACATTACAGATACACAAGGACTTGCTCTCCTCCCCGGACTTGCAGGCTCTGAAGGGCACTGAGCGTATTCTGGTTAGTTCAGGACCTTCAGCACCACACCCAGTGTGCAGGAAAGGAGGAAGAAAACAGCCTGCATGACAACCTTCCTGGCAACCTGATTTCTAGGGCACACCTGTCTCTCTTACCAGAGCTCACTATCGTGACACTAGAAACCCACATCAGCCCCTCCTCTGGTGCCTCTCCTGAGGCCACCTTTCCTTCTCTTTGGGGGTCATTTCCACCCCCACATACAAATCTTAAGATTTTTCTCCCAAGGCCTGAACTCCTGCTGCCCTGGCTGTACTTTCTCAGAGGCTCACCCAACCCTCCAGATTCGCCCCACAGCTCCACACCCTCAACCCTCCCCTCCTGCTTGGCCCAAAGTGAGGAGGGGTGGGGTAGCCAGATGATCTCAGCACCTCCTGGTCTGACATCCTCCCTGGGGACTTCAGGCGTCCCCTGCCTCCACCCAGGGTCACTTCCTCATTTTGGCAGGAACTCCTCTGATAATCTCGTTCATTTTCCCCCACTTCCTGTGTTTTAAGTGAATCTTCCCGAGCTCAGCTACAGAAGATATAAGTCTCTTGGCTGTAAAGATAGCCCTAAATGTCGAAAGGCTACCCACCAGCTCCAGGGCACACTCAGTTTTGTTTTTGTTTGGTTTGGTTTGTTGTTGTTTTGTTTTGTTTTGTTTTGTGTTTCAAGACAGGGTTTCTCTGTGTAGCCCTGCCTGTTCTGGAACTTGCTCTGAAGACCAGGCTGGCCTCGAACTCACAGAGATCCACCTGGCTCTGCCTCGTGAGTGCTGGCATCAAAGGTGTGTGCCACCATCTTCGTTTGCTACACTCGCCTTTTTAAAGCTGCCCAGAATGGGGGATTCTCTCCTCCTATGCATCAGTAGCCCAATGCGTAGTCCAAGATCTTCCTGTTGTCTAACCTCAATCTTCCTGCTGTTAGGATTTCCAAGTTGGGAAAAACAAAAACACAGGATACTTACTCAATTTTGAGTTTGAGTGAGACACTGGGTATAAATTCTAGTTAAAACATCTCCCCTTCTATATCTGAACAAAAGTCATTTGCACTTAAAAGTGTAGCTTGGTGGAAGTGCACATGCTTAGCATAGATTTAGGGTCTGGGGAAACGGATCAGACAGTAGGAGTACCGGCTTTTCAGGCAAGAGGGTTTGAGTTCAAATGCCAAGCGTGCATGTAAAAAGCTGGGTGTGCCTTTGTGACCCTGTAACCCCAGGACTGTGGGAGGCAGATGGATCATCATTGGGGCTTGCTGGCAGCCAGCCTACCTTCAGGCTCAGTGAGAAGAACCCTGTCTTAAGGGAGTAGGGAAGAGAGCAGTAGTCAGAACACCAGTGTGCTCCCCCGGTCTCCACAGACTTAAACATGGAATCCACCCACCTACATGAATACACATGTGTGCATTCTCTCTCTCTCTCTCTCTCTCTCTCTCTCTCTCTCTCTCACACACACACACACACACACACACACATACAGACTTAAACATGGAATCCACCCACCCACCCACCCACCCACATGAATACACATGTGTGCATTCTCTCTCTCTCTCTCTCTCTCTCACTCTCTCTCTCTCTCTCTCTCTCTCTCTCTCTCACACACACACACACACACACACACACACACACACACACCAAGACCTTAGTGAGAGGAACAGCATTGTTTTTATTCTTTCCCTCTCCCTCTCCCTCTCCCTCTCCCTCTCCCTCTCCCTCTCCCTCTCCCTCTCCCTCTCCCTCTCCCTCTCCCTCTCCCTCTCCCTCTCCCTCTCCCTCTCCCTCTCTCTCTCTCTCTCTCTCTCTCTCTCTCTCTCTCTCTCTCTCTCTCTCGTGTGTGTGTGTGTGTGTGTGTGTGTGTGTGTCTGTGTGTGTGTCTGTGTGTGTGTCTGTGTGTGTGTGTGTGTGTGTGTGTCTGTGTGTCTGTGTGTGTGTGTATGCACCATGTGCATGCCTGGTGCCCTTGGAGGCCTGGAGTTATAGACAATTGTAAGCCACCTCGTAGGTGCTGGGAACTGAACCTGGGTCTGATGTAAGACCGGCTGCAGCATCTCTCCAGTGCCATCCTCCGCATTATCACGTGAATAGTCTTTCTTTTTGTAAGTGGGTTCTCACTCTGTAGGCCCAGGTAGCCTCAAACTTTCTATCTCCCTGCCTGTTCCTCTCAAATGCTAGGAATACAAGCATGCACCGTCGTGTCAGGTTCCATTTTTATTTTTTTTTTCTTCTGGTTTTTCGAAAGGTTTCTCAGAGTGTCCCTGGCTGTCCTAGAACTTGCTCCGCAGACCAAGCTGGATTTGAACAGACAGAGATCCACCTGCTTCTGCCTCCTGAGTTCTGGTATTAAAGGTTTGTGCCACCACTACCCAGTGAATTTTTTATATCCTAGGGAAAGAAGCTTGGACTGTGTACACTCTGAAATGATTCCCGAAGCCACACTTGGAAAGCCATAGTAACATAAAACCAGTGACTTACTTGCTGGTCAATTTATTTTTCCTTAAGTTAATCTGAAATGGGGATGGCATGATTCCTCACACACACATTTTTTTTTTCCCAGACAGGGTTTCTCTCTGTAGCCCTGGCTGTCCTGGAACTCACTCTGTAGACCAGGCTGGCCTCGAACTCAGAAATCTGCCTGCCTCTGCCTCCCAAGTGCTGGGATTGGGAGTGTGTGTGTGTGTGTGTGTGTGTGTGTGTGTGTGTGTGTGCAAAGGCATGCACTGCCACCACCCACCACCACCCGGCTTCCACACACAATTTAACATGAGTAAAAAGGGGTCACACTTCTGAAGTAGCTGTTGAGAAGGTGGGGAGGCTGAGGCTGGATCTGGCTTAGGGTCACAGGGAGGGAGAAACTTATCTAGGGAGACAGACTATCTCAAGAGGTCTGGTCATGGGACCCAGATAGTAAGGTGGCCCAATTTGACTCAGCTGAGGCCGAGGAGAGGGGTCTGCAGTGAAGATGTAGTGACTGCCGAGCATCTTTATGAATCATGACCTTTAATTCTTGCTGCAGCACGTGGATGTGAGGGGACTTTAAGGTGTCATAGCATGCTTCATGGAAAATACAAGAGGCGCTAAAGAAAGCCAGGTCCTCTGGGCAGCAAGAACAGAAGAGAACAACCACACTAGCCTAGCTATCTGCTTGCTGCCCACCTCAAATGTCTGGCAAGGAGGGAATTAGCCTGCTCTGCCCACCCATATCTGACATGGACATGTCCTCCGATGGCGGTAGCCGAGGCAGAGCAAGGTGACACTGATTGTGAGGAAGGGTACAGGACTATGAAGCGTCACCTGTCACCTGTCACCTGCTGGGCTATGAGACCTAGCATCCAGCTCATTCCTTGACTGATCTATCCAGCGCGTCATCTACACAGTGGTCCCCTTTCAAACGACAGGTCTGAACATCTTGCCACACACTGTCTCTGGTCCCCACCCTTAGCACCCCCATCTCTGGATTGTTAACCATCAGCCTGTAGGTGTTGGTTTATAGCTTCAATTCTATTCTACATAAATTCATGGAGGGAGGGGGCCACTCCTGTGTTTTCTATGGCACCAAGAACAATAGTCTGGCCTCAGTAAGTGTTGATGGATTTATTAGGTAATGAGTTGCCTGGCTGTTTCACTCTCAGATTCCCTTTTATAAGGGGCTGGGCTGGCTGGTGGAGGAGGCCTTCGCCACTGGCTTACTGAGTACCTGTTCTCACTCCTTAGGCTGGCCGCCGTGATGTCTTGCTTACAGAGCACTCTCTCACGTGCTGCCTCCCTTAATCCTTGCAACAACACGATGGGTGTGAAGGGGACTCAGAAAGTGACTCTGAGTCACTGTGACATGCTTTGTAGAAGAAAGGATGCGCCAACAAAGAAGTTGCTGTGGTGGCATTTAACAGCACGGAGTGAACCGAATGGCTGTGCTGGTGCTTTGAGTGACCCCCACCCCTGGGATAGGGACTGGCACCATCACCCAGGGCAGCTCTTGTCACCCAGCTTCCTGCTGTCCAGGTGACACTGTCCCATTGCATCTGAGTTGTCTTTGAATGAATGTCCCTGGCAGTGGACGTGGTTAACAGTAGCTTCATGTATTGGGTTGGCTTTGGCTGCTGTTATGCTGTTCACACTAAATCAGTGGATTGGCTTCTTGGCGTACCTGCTCATGTCCTGGGGTTTTTTTTTTTTTTGAGCAGGCCCAAGTCTATCTCCCAGGCCTATTGGCAAACCCAGTTGTTGATTAGCAAAATCCCAAGGTGAGTGCAGACCCTGCCTTGAATCATCCATAGCTTTGCCAAATCCACAGAGGACTGGTCACCAGGGTGGGAAGCAGGGCAAGCTGGGAGCCCCCTTGCAAGGAGGGGCTCCTGGCAGAGGGTGGACTGCTCCGGAGCCTGAGGCTGCATCAAGCAGAGATAGTGGTGAACAATTGCAGCCAGAAGTCCCAAGGTGAGCTGTGTCGGGCAAGTCCAGACTCCAGACCCAGAGTGTTGAAGGGTGACAGCTCCCTTGGCCTGGCCTGCTTGGTCAGCTCTGCTGTGGGAGCTTAGCACCCACAATCCAAAGTCCAGGCAGTGCAGCCGAGAGACAGACGACGGAGGAATGGGGAGGAGGAGGGGGAGGAGGGTGGAGGAGGAGGGGGAGGAGGGGGGAGGAGGGGGGATTCTGCTTGTTGTATCTCATCCTCTACAGACACACTGTTGAGCACTTCCATCAGGAAATGGGGGCTTAGCATGTGGAGCTGGGAAAACCCTGTGTTTACAAGGGAAGCTGAGTCACACCGGCCTATCTTTTCAAACGTCCAGCTATTTCTAGAATCGCATACCGTCAAAGCTGATTCCTTCCTCTTCCCAGGAACTCCCTGGCAGGGAGAGAGAAGGCTGAGACTGCCTTTTTTGAAGACTAAAACCTAAAGAGTTAGTGTCCATTTATGGACTAGAAGTCCCCTGCCCCATTCCCCCAGCTTGTCCTAAATGCCCCAGACAGGATGGGTGGGTGGGAGATTTAGGGTGTGAGATTAGCCTAGGAAGGAAGCAGGATGCTGGAGAAAGATGATTGAGGAGGAGATGTGTCAGATCCAAAGGGAGCTAGAGAAAGCTTGTGTCTCCAAGAAAACTGTGGTTCCAGCTCCTCCAGAGGTCCTCGGCTGAGTACTTGTCTGTGGGACCAGAATCATGGCCCTTGTAAGCACGTAGACGCCCGGTCTTTTTCTGGACAGCAGTGTGTGAGCAGCCTCCCCAGACGACTAAAACAGAGAATTCTGAAGGGCAGAGATTACCAAAGGTGACCCAAAATTATTCAGTGCCAGTCCCTGCGGCACCTGTCCCTACTGTAAGGACCAAGGCTAGAGGCAGAGCCTGGAGACATTTCTTAAGTTCTTAGGGAATCTAAAAGCCTTTGAAAATGTGGGATTTCCGGCGTGAATAGCCCTCACTGTGTAGGTAAAGAAGCCAAGTCTCAGGAAAGTTAAGCTACACAAAGGACCAAACACCCCCCAACTCTCTCCTCTCGTCCTTCAGAGAGAGCCTTTCCCGGTTTATCAGGACAATGCTGGCTCTGGCCTTGTCTTCAGCTCAGCACTGCCGGCCTCCCCAGGACAGAACAGTACGGGCAAGCTGAGGAGGCAGCCTATCAGCTCCGGAAAGATCTGCCTTCCAGTTTAATATGATCCCAAAATCTTAGAGTGGGAAGTAGCATCAGACAACCAAAGTCTACTTTCTTACTTCCTGGACTGAGAGATCTACAGGCCTCCACCCCAGCCCAGGCTCACCCCACTCTGCCTCCATCCACCTGAAAAACGGTTGGTTCCCCCTTCAGACTACACCCCCAGATCTGATTGCTCCCATTTCTGTGCTGCTGCAACTCTGGTCTTAGACCCGCCATTTTCTTTCAAAAGTGGTCTCCTGCTAGGTCCCCATCAAGCCTGTCACTGCTTCTTTCATTAATCAACTAGAATCTTTAAGCTATTTGTATTGGTGTGTGTGTGTGTGTGTGTGTGTGTAGTATGTAGTGTATGTGTGTATGTATGTGTATGTACATGTGTGTGATAGCTCACATGTGGAGATCAAAAGACAACTTGCAAGAGTCTTGTCTCTCCTTTCTACCACATGGACCCCGGGGATCCTGCTTAGGGGGTCAGGCTCAGTGGTAAGCACTTTTACTTGCTAAGCCATCTTGCCTGCTGGAAAGACTCTTTTGAAACATCTGTTAGGTCATTTCAGTCTTTCGCTCAGCCCCTCCCAATGACTCTGTTTCCCCCAGAATACAAGCCACAGCTTTAGAACAGCCCGCAAGGTGGCTTCTCTCGGCCCCTCTTCCTGCTAATCTCTCATGCACTTTGCTCTAGCTCCACTGGCGATTCAGACGTCCATGAGGGCATAGATTGCTGCCAGCTTTGTTCATACATGTATCCCCAAAGCTGGGCATGGTGGAAGATTGCCCTTTATACTATGCTGAGAGAGAGCCGTTCACAGTTTATCGGGACAATGTTGACACTGCCCTTGTCTTCGGCTAGCAATGCCGGCCTCCCCAGAACTGGAACTCCTGAGTGAGAGCCTGCCTTAGAGGCAAAATCAAGACCAAACCGAAACACAAACGTACTAGAAGGCACTCCGTAAAGTGAAAAAGAAAGAAAGAAGAAAGTGTTTGTTGAAGTCCTGACAATGGAATTCAGGCCTTGTTCATGCCAGGCAAAGTGCTGTCTGACTGATCTACAGCCCAGTGCCAATAACTGCTAATCCAGTAACTGGTAATCAATTGGCCACGTAAGTGACCGGGACACAGTATGTAAGAGATGATCAAGCTATAGCTTACGTTCAGAGGTCCAGCCGTTGGCTCTGGCCTTGCCCCGGCTGGCTCCCCATGCTAGCCTGTACACCCACCATCTTCCAGAAAAACAGCCTGCTGTCTATTAGGTGATTCCCAACACTTCACATCGTCTATTTTAAACATGCTCATGTCACTCAGCCAAATAATTGTCCTTGATCCATCCCGCTCCTTAAAGACACAATCTGGCCGGCAGTCGGAGTTGGGATTCCCACTCCTGAAGTCTGCATATGTTCTTCTGGGGGAGTGGGTCTGCTGCTTCCCACATTTCCACTCTGTTCTCCTCCTCTTACTCTCCCCCTTCAGGATGGTGCAGAGACAGACGGAAGGGTCATCGGATCCTGAGCCAGGGAGCCAGGCCAATGTGTCATGGGAGTTTCCCTCCCACGGCCCTACCCCCACGAGGGGGTGTCCACTCAAGAACATCATGATCCCGCCTGTGCCTCAGGAAAGGGCCAGGAACAGGGAGCATTCAAAAGGCCTTTCTGATCTCCTCCAGCCACCTCCCCCATCTTTGTCTAGGTTGTTCACATTCCGGAAGCGCTGATGTGGCACTAAAGATTCCTGCAGCTCCAGCCACGTCCCTCGGGGCCCCCGGCGTCATCGCTGAGCCTGCTTTCTGGAATGCCTTTGGTATGCAGTGTCCTGGCAGGTGAGGAGGTCTGGGCAGATGAAATCTACAGTCCAAGGCTAGACTTTTGGGGCTCCTCTCCACCTCCCCACATTCACCCCTTCCTCCCATCCATGACTTAGCTAGCTCCCAGGGTATTAAACAGACCATAGGAACTTTACCATCCCAGAAGCCCTTGAGGCTCAGCTCCTGCTCAGAGAGTGAGGTGCTGTGTCCTTTCTGGCCCTCGTCTCAGATGTCTGACAAGGCTCAGCCTTCTCCTTGGTCTCCCCCATTCCTGCTACTCCCTCTTCTTCATTCCCTTTCTTGGGCCTTGTAGAGGCCAGGGGAAGTGTGTCCAGGAAAGGAAATTTCTCCAGATCTTGTGCCTGACCAAGAGCTTAGCACATAACCAGATATTCCCTGGTAGGTGTAGCCATTGGCGTGTGTGTGTGTGTGTGTGTGTGTGTGTGTGTGTGTGTGTTTTCAGCCACTCCAGCTCCAGTGAACCGTCTTGCTCCTCAGTGCGTGACTTTTTTCACAGATCTGGGTTTCAAGTTTGCGTTCCCACCATGTAAAGTAATGCTTTGAATGTCTGTTTCTTTGCAAAATGAGAGTAAATAACAAACTCACAAGGATGTAACGAAGCGACTGAGAGCACGGAGCCAGGCACTCTGCATAAAGTTCCTGATGCAGGAGTGCCACAAGCCTGGGGTGCTGGCACTGACACCGGAGAGAAAGAGTTATGCTGAGACCTTATCTCGACTCAACAAGAATTAGAGTTTTGCAGCTCAGTGATATAATGTTTGCCTAGCAGGGCTCCAAGTTTGATCCCAAACATCAAAAATAAATAAATAAGAATAAATGATAGCCTCTATTATCTCCCAGGATGATCTTTCCTTCATCTGAGCTTCCCATCAATGCTTCCTGGACAGTTTTCAATGAGTTTAATTCTTCCGCGTCCCCGTGTGCTGCCTGCCACCAGTCTGACCACAACCCAAGCCGTCTGCCAGAGTTCAGCACACCAAGGACTTGCTGCAGGCCCAAAGGGAAGGAAGCAACCAACCTTGCATACTCGGCTGCGGGATGAAGGCCCAGCCTGTGGGTTTTCTAGTGTTTACGCAAGCCTTGCCCGGTCCTGGGACCTCAGGCACATCTGCTGTCACTCAAGCAATTTCTTTGTGAACTGTGCTGTCTTAGCCCCTGAGCGGACCAGCCTTCCCCGTTTTGTCTCCAGACTGTGACCTTTCTAAGTCTCTAGGTATAATGAAGGAGGCCCAAGTCTTCATCCGGCAATGCCCCACAGTGGGAGGACAGGTGGGGTGTATAGCTGGGAAACTGAAGCCAGCCAGAACTGGGCAATTAGGGGGTGAATATGAGAGTAGGTCAGGAGTGGGGGTGGGGAGAGGGCCTGCGCGGGACCAAAGGCAGCCCGCTGCTTGCCTGCACTTTGCCCTTTGCCCCTCCCTCTATCCAGTCCCAGAGTCCAGCAGTTTCTCAATGGAACAGGCTGCAGGGACAGCTCTGCAGGGGGCTGAGGGGCAGGCCAGGGAGGGTGGACATTCCAAGCATTCTTGACTTCCTCCCAGAGTCCGGAGCTAGGGCCCGGGGAGAAGCGGTCCAGTACGGAAGGAAAGGGAATTTCTTCAGAGGGAATAAAGGCTGTGGGAGAGTCTTCAGGTACCAGGAGAGCCGGGCACAGGCCAGTGGGGGAGGGGAGCTCCGGGGGAGGGGGGCAGCTGGGGAAGGGAATCAACTGGAGAAATCCACCTGATCCATTTCTGCCTTGAGTACTAGGGAAGGAAAGAAGAATCCAGAATGCTGGGCCAAGGCTTGTTTTCCAGAATGCTTAACAGGTCAGGCTTAACGGCAGGTGGACTGGGTGTTTTGGAAGGGTTTGTTTGTTTGTTTGGTTGATTGATTGTATTCTTTTATAGTGCTGGAGATTGAGAATACACATTAAACTGCATTCTGGCCTCCCAGTTGCACCTCATAACCCTGTTGCCCTATTTTGATTAAACAGAATCTGTGTCCCATCTGTGGTCACAAAGTATCAAAAGGCTCAAAGATGTGAACCCAAGGCCCCCAAAGAGAGCAAGAGACTGGTTTTCCAGTTACCATTGCTGGTTTTAATGAGGTGTTTTTGGCCACAGATGAGGGAGGGGGGACAGCCTCAGGTGTGAAGCGACTAGAGACTCAATCCAGACAGTGCTTAAGACATACATCTGAAAAAGCTGCGTCCCCCCACCCCCGAGATTAGAGGGACATCATTGCCAAACACTTCTCTGTACATAAACATCAATGGCACAGTGGCTTTCCCCAGAACACAGCATTCACATTACTGAAAGCAGCAAAACTCACTTAAAAAATAAAAATAAACAAACAAAACAAAAACCAGAAGTTGAGAATCACAAAAATAAATAAGTCGGCACATTCTAGGTCCTGTTGGCCTGAGAAACAGACACATCCATCCAAAGTCTGGATATCAGGAACAGCTTCGAGGCTCAAGTCTCTGAGGTCTAAGGTGGGGGGTCCCGAGGCATCCGGTCCCCTTGAGATGAAGTCAAACAGCAGTCCAGAGTCTTTCCAGGCCTTTGAGATGCACAGCAGCAGCAGAGATGGAAACCAAAGGCTGTTTCCTCTTTAAATAAGGGAGGTTACTCCACATCACCTCCACGGATGTCGGGGCTCTACCCCTGGTGGTCGCTGAGTGTGAAGGTGCACCCCGACACTGGCGGAGAACGGGGTGGGACACGTCCTGGGTGACGCTCATGGCGTAAAGGAGGTAGGCACGTTCGTTCAGGTCTCTGTGGCATTCCGGCGCTATCCCATTCTGGCAGCCAGGGCTCTCCGTACGTCCTTCCCATTCCTTTCTACGTCTGTGCCGTTTCTCTCATCTTCCAGGTTCAGTCAGGCTGACGACATAGAACCCCTGATATACTCTAATCCCTGGGAATTCCACCCGGGGGTTTCTCTGCAAACCCTCTCTGAGCCTGCCCCATACTGGGGCACTCTGCCTCTCCTCCTCAGCTGAGCTTCGAGCAGATTCCTAGGGCTTGTCTGTAGGCTTCTGTCACCTCTTGGCAGTCTGTCAGAGAAAAGCAGCTGTCCCCCAAGGATTCCTGCCACCATCTCTTCAGGCCTTCCGAAGGAGGCTGCTCAAGCCTCCTCAGGTTGTCCACAGACACACATCCCCTCAGTGGGGTTTCGGGAAGCCGATCGGGCAGGTCCAACTGGTCAAAGGACTCGGAGGACAGGATGCTGTCCTCACTCACAGCCCCTGAAGGGCGGCTGGCTCGGGATGAAGGAGGAGGGGAGGCCAGTTGGTCCAGGGAACCAAAGGCGCTGGGGGTAGTGCCTTCTAAGGCTGTGCGGGAGAACTTGCCGTTGAGTTTGAGGATGCCCTTGCGGTGGAGGAGGAGCCCTGAAGCTTGTGGAGACTTCGCTTCCACGGGGTCCCCGCTCACAAACACATCCCCGGCATCTAAGAGTTCCCCAGACTCACTGGGCTCCGGAGAGGAGTAGTAACCAGATTCACGCTGCCGGGACTTCTTAAGGATGCCCTTCCTTGGGAGCAGGGGTACAGCGGGGACAGGCTGCCCTGGGGTATCGGGCACGGGTCTGAGCTCCTGAGGGGCCTCCTGTACCTCTCCTGATGAGGTAGAGGCCTTTTTCTTGAGGATGCCTTTGGGGAGCTTGAGGCTGTTCTTGCCGGGGCGAGAGGAGGTATCCTCGGCTGGGTCACCCTGCAGAGTCTGAGCCATGTCGTTCTCCTTGCGGGACTTCTTAAGAGAATGCTGCCGCTCCAGCCCCGGGGCGGCGCTTCCAGCTCCCGGCACGTGCTGCTTGAAGAAGCTGCACACCCTGGCTCCGTTTTCCAGGAGGGGGCGGGACGAGCGCCGTAACCAGTCCGCCATAGAGGCCCGGGCAGAGTCCCCACTAGGGGGCCCGGCCTCACGCAGAGCTTCCGGTTCCCCAACTCGGGTGCTGTAGCCCCAGTTGACCCACCAATGACTGGCTACGTCCTCCAGCGTGGCCCGAAGAGTGGGATTCACCATTAACAGCCACCGGATCAGGCCACAGGCGTCTGTAAAACAAAGGCAAGGGCTTGAGAGCTGCAAGAACCCGGCATCCAAGGGCGTCTCCCACAGGCCTGCCTACCCTGAAGGTGGACACCGCTCAGGCTTCTGGGTGAGCCCAGTGTATTCCTTCCTCAGGTTCCATACAGGTTCAGGCCCACTCCCCGGGACCAACTATCCCGGACAGACACAGGCAACTAACTGCCTTTGTCCCACAAGCTTTCCCTCCTTGTTTCTACATCTGTGTTTTCCTTCTCTGCTGAAACTCAGTTCTCTGGGATTATGCTCAAGGGCAAAGCAAGGCTCTCCTATACATCTTCCCGCTGTCTGTATCTTATATAAAGGGTCAGATTTCCCAGGATGGAGAGAAAGTCACTAAGAAACAATACAACTATAGCAAAGAGGATTAAGCTGGACCTTAGAGAGCGCTTCTAAAGCATGCTCGCATTGGAGAAAGCGCCCCCAATCCTCAGAGCTCTCAGACTGGAGAACAGTGGGGCGCATCCTAATCTCCCCGAGTTACTAAGGACTGCTACCTTTTTTTTAATTGCCACTGTCTAGTCACCGTGTTGGGAATCCCTGGCAGTGACAGCACACCCCACTCCCCCGAGCCCGGCCACAGCTCCCACTCACCAGACGGCTTGGGCGGCTCGCGGTAAGCGCCGCTGCTGATTTGCTTCACTAGTGTTTTATGATCCTGCCCATCGAAGGGCATGGTGCCATGCACCAGGATGTACAGGAGAACGCCCAGAGACCAGCTGTCCACCTGAGAGAGAGGGGGTAGGGCTGCTCAGCAAAGACACAGCGTGTGCTGCAGACCAGGGAGCTGCCGCCCACGACTCCAGCACAATGGAAGACGTGACGGTCTCTTCTGAAGGCCTCTTACCCTCTCTTGTAACTAGGGGTGAAGGAGTGGGTGCGACAGAGGGGTCAGGAGCTCATAGGAAAAGCTGCTGCCGGTCACTTCCCCCCTGGGGAGGACAGCCACAAGCATAGGAACAGTGGCCAGGCCACTGCCGTCCTTCTGGGTCAAGGTGGGGTGGCTGGACTGAGTGCCAGGAGCGGACAAGAACGAGACACGATACCAGGGGACCTCCGTTCTATCACTGCTTTGCTATCTCCCCCTCAACGCTTGGCAAGTCGCTGCTTTGTGGGGGCCTGAGTTTTGTGCTCACAAAAAGGAAGCAAGTAGCAAAAACTACCTTGTCTATCCTGCATGGCCTGGATTCAGGGTGCAGTAGGAGGATGCTTACCTCGGGGCCCACGTAGGGCTTCCCGTTGACAATCTCGGGTGAGGCATAGAGGGGACTCCCACAGAACGTCTGGAGGAACTTGCCTTTGTGGTACAGGTTGGAGAGGCCAAAATCAGCAATCTGTAGGGTCGGGACAAACACCAGTCAGGACAAAGGTCGGGTTGTTCCACAGCTCTTGGCCATCCTTTCGCCAGGGGATACACAGTTTAATCTGCTGCACTCAAGAAGCCCTTCAGCTCCTCACCTTATTACTATCATTTCCTGGTCCCCGTCCCCCACCCCCACCCCCGGAAACACAGGATCCTGGGAAAAGCCAAGCCCTGGTGGAAGGAAAGAGACACCCACCCCACATCTCACAGCTCAGGCCCTAAAAGACAGTGCTGTAAGGCCCTCGGTAGGCAAGCAAGGCCCCTGACCCAGTAACTATGTGAAGCCTGAGCTGCCCTTTTGAGTCATGGGTTCATCTCTGCCCACACCTAGGCAGAAAGCCAGGGTGGACCTGCATGGGTAAGGGGCAGAGGAGAGGACATAAGTCAGAGAGCTGTTCACAGCCCAGGAGATGGAATCCTCTCTCAAAGGACTCCCCGAGCTGCTGGATTTTAGGGGCCAGAGAGGTTCTAAGATCATCCTCCTCTTTCCCATCTGCTAGAGGTGGAGGTCAAGACCCTGGGGCTACCTAACCCTTCACCCCATCAAAGGGTCATGCGCGCAGGGTGGGGAGGGCTGTTTGTGAAACCCTGGCTCCTTTGTTTATAGCTTTATTGGCGTCTTATCAAGCAGTTGCCAGGCGAACTGGTAATGATGTCGATGATTGGTACCAACAGAGTCTATGCCCTTCTGGCTTGTTGTGAGTTTACTGGCTCTGGCCTCCCTTTCCTGTCAGCATCAAAGAAACCCCACCTCCTTCAGGAATGGCCTGGATAAAGGGCTACCGACTCAGTACCAGGATACCTCGGGATACGCAGGCCAGCAGTCACAGAGTGACCCTTGTCCTATGTCGGGCAGATCTGAGAAGGGCCAGACTGTCACCCTCCCGGTTGTTTGCCAGGCTAGCCTGTCCCCTCAGCCAGCTCTTGTCCTCTTGCCCTTCCAGCCCTGAGATTCTTGTTTATTTCCTTGGCATGAACTTGTGATTGACATTTAATCTCGCTGTTTCAGCATGAGGATGAGAACCCGGTGTTTTCGGGGAAACAGAAAGTGAGAGCAATAAGGAAAGGCCACAGGGCTTCTTGACTGCGGCAGATTAGACTGTGTATGTGAGTTCGTGTGCAAGCACTCAGGGCAAGGGGAACGAGGCTCAGTATCTATTGGCCCCAAAGTTATGAATAAAAATTGACCCTAGATTAGACCCTTGCTACATTTGTGATGTAGCTGACCCAAGAGGCAGAGTCTTCGTTTCTGTTCTAGCCTAGCCTCTGCCAGTCACTAGTGAGGTGATCTTCCTCTTGAGGGCTCAGTGCCTCGTAGCTATAAAGGAAGTGTCGGGATGGAAGAGGACCTGGGACCCACTAAGCACGTAGAGCTTTGAGAAACCAGAAGCGGGGCTTACCTTGATATTCCCATTGGCATCTAGAAGGATGTTCTCCAGCTTAAGATCCCGGTGAACGATCCCATTCTGAAAGAGGAAGGGAACTGAGTCAGGGAATGTCACCAGGGACGGGAGTGGAGACAAGGGACCTCGTGTAGAAAACCTAACTACCAGAGTTGAGTGCAGGCACGCTGGGATACAAATTCGCCGACGGGGTTCAAGGCCTTTCCGTGGTCAAGAGAACGAAGCCAGAGATACCAGCATTCCTTGGTCTGAGAGTCCAGAAGCCTTCCTCAGAGTCCCAGCCTCAGCGCCCCTCCCCCCCCCACCCCAGCAAAGAACACGGGTAGGTCTGGTGGGCGGGCGCTCACCTGGTGGCAGTAGTAGAGGGCAGACACGATCTGTCGGAAGAAGTGCCTGGCGTCCCGCTCGCTCAGCCGTGGCCGCTCACTGATGTAGTCGTACAGATCACCTCGGCTGGCGTACTCCATGACAATCACAATCTTGCTGCTATTCTCAAACACTGGAGAGGGCAAGGGAGGACGTCAGGCCTTCTGGAGAACGCTGCTCCCACCTGAGGCACCACAGTCTCTTTCACAGCCTCACCCCAGATAGGACCTCCCTGTGGATATGCTACAGGGGACAGGGCTCACAGGGCAGCGAATAGGGGCAGAAGAGCCTATGAAGAAGACTCAGGGTCTTCTTGGAGCAGCAAATCAAGACATGAGGTCAGTGGCTAGGTTTAGGCTTCTGAGGACTCTGCAATCTCCCAGGAAGGCAGAGATATCACTGTAGGAGTAAAAGACCTTGGTCGGACCGCTACGAGATCTACCAGTGAGCACGCAGAGTTGCTGGCTGAACTTGATACATAATCAAACCACTGTGCCTTAGTTTCTTCCCTTGAGATCAGACAACAGCAACTTCCCAGGTCTCAGGTGAGAAACAGGCAAGAAACCAGTGACAGACAGACATCTTGGTCTGGTACAGACAGTGTTTGATAGACGGGAAAGTGCTTGAAAACAGGACCTATTACTGTAAACTGTTCTCCTGTATAATTCTAAAACCTGAGACCTGTCCCGTGACTGTGAAAGCAGAGACAGCTCTCAGTCCTGCCACCATTCAGAGTACCCAGGCTGGGGCCGGAGTGCATATGGCCTCGATCACAGAGGCAATCAATAAACACGTGGTAATTAATTGGCCGGCCGGCTGGCTGCTTGGCAGTCAGCCCACCCCGGGTTAGCCCATCTCCGTGGGTAGGAGGGGCTGTCTTACCACCCCAGGCCGAGGCCTGGCTCCAGTCCTCTAAACACATAGAAAATAACTGGCTCATCAAACTGGCCCTTCAGCTGGTGTGTCTGTCAGAACACGCTAGCCTATGACACGGCATCTTTGTGTTAAACGGGTCCTATGAGTTTGGCTTGCCGGACCAGCCCCAGAGCCTCTGAGAAGGAGCTAAAGGGTGAGTCCTCGGCTTCAAGGCCAGAAAAAGACTTGTGGTATTGTTTTCCAGGTGAACATGGTGACCCAGACTCATGTGGTTCTCAGTTTATATGCTAGGAACTAAAGGTAAAGAGCCAGCACGGTGCATTTTGAGGAACATTAGAAGTCAGTGCCAGCATTCCCATAGGCCAAAACACCTAGAGCCTACAGCAAGTGAAAATGAATCTGGAGGAACCCTTTAGACACCAGTAACAGTGATGTCCTATGTCTGAACCATCAACACGCCTGAGTGTGTGTGTGCTCACAAGTGCTCACACACACACACACACACACACACCAACAGAACAAAACAAAACAAAACAAAACAAAACAACTATGAAAACACAACAAAAGAAAACCCTGAGCATCAGTTCAGTTCTCCAACCCAAGTGGGAACTGGGTACGGAGAGAATTAATATATACACCAATTCATGCACATGCGTGTGGGGGCGCACACACACACACACACACACACACACACACACCCGCACACACTGCCAATCACTAAGCATGATCTGCCCGCTGTTCTCAGAGGGAAGAAAAGAGGAGTACCATTAGCCTTCTCAGCCACTTGTCTGGGCTCCACATGGGACAGACTCAAGCCACAGGGTTATAACAGTAGTTTTACCCTTTATCTTCCTATGAACTTGAGAGCAGAGACATTTCTATTCAGCCTACCAGCAATCTTCAGACAAAAGAGAACCACTCCAGACAAGTCCACAGGCTCCTCCCTCCTCTCCCTCCTCCTGCTGTCCCGGTGAGGTGATCCCGGTTACTGAGGTTACATAAAGACTTGAAGCAGACAGGTGTATGTGGGAGGGCATTCTCCCTCTTTCCCTAGTCACTCCCTCCTGCTCACTCTGTTGTCTGGGCCGCAGGGAAGAGGGCAGCCAGAGGGATCAAGCCAGAACTGCTGTCAGAAGAGAGGCAAGAATAAAACCATGCAGGAGTGATTCAGGGACACAAGGCCTGGTGACAGAGGCGCGTTGAACAGCACCCACACACCTGAGACAGGGGTGGACTCTGGCCTTTTAGCCTCTCCTGAGTTGCTAAGGATCTCGTGGGGATCGGGAGGCAGTGCTACAAGGGAAAAATTCAACAACAACAACAACAACAACGACAAAAGGCTTGCAGTCTGGGGTGAGGATGCAGCTCAATTCACAGCACTTACCTAACAGGCGTGGGATTCTAGGTAGGACCCCAGCCATGCTTCAAGCACACAAACTGACCACAGCTTTTCCACTCAGAGAGTACTTGGTGACGGTATCCAGTTGGATTTTTGCAACCGCCCTGTGATATAGATGGATTATGCCATTTTGTAAGGGAGAAGTCCTGTGTCGCGTGGCAGGGTTATGAACCCAGCTTTTGCAACTCCAAAGCCTTCCTCGTTCTTACTTCCTTTTTAAAGAGAACTTTATTTAAGATATGTGTTTATTTAAAGGCTGGGTCCTGTTATGCACCTTTGGATGACCTTGAATTTAAACTCCTCTTATCTCAAGCCTCCTAGGGCTGGGGTTACAGGCATCACCATTGGGCACATGATACCTCTTTGTGTGGGCAGAACTGACTTCTGTGCGCACACACACACACACACACACACTCCCCGATTCCTGGCTCCCAGCTCCTCGACTGTACCTTCATGGATGGCAATGATGTGGGGGTGGTTGAGCGAAGACATGATCTCAATCTCCCTCCTTATGTGCAACAGATCCTGCTCATCTTTGATTTTGTCTTTCCTGATTGACTTGATGGCCACCTGGGAACAGAGGATGCAGGAGATTAAGGAGAAAGGTCTAGCAAGGTAAAGGCATCTCTGAGGAGGGTCCATGAGCTCTGACCCTGGTACTCTGCCTGTAGCTGCTACACATAGCAGGTACCAAGAGAAGCCACCCACCTTCACCAGGGCAGGTGACAGGAATTGGAAGATCACCTTGTCAAGAAAAGGTTGTCACCTGAGTCCAGTTCAGTCAAAACAGCACTGACTAATGACCCCATTTTTAAAGTCTACAGATGAACAAGGAACATAACAGCCTGCACCTGTGTGAGACTTGATGCGTCTGAATTTACAAATCAAATATGCACAGTGCACCCCAAGGACGGTGTGCACCCCAAGGACAGAGACCTGGGATGACTTGCTCAGGACGATTTGCTCGGCACTTGATGCCCGGTAGAGGACCTGGCACACATCATTATGTGAATAGCAATTGACTGCATTAGTAAATATACTGGACCTCACAAGAGCTCTGGAAAGCAGACGAAGAAAGCATCTCAACCTCAGCCACTGGTGAAGAAACTGGAAACCCAACAGGCTGGATGCTTTCCTTAAAGTCGTAGTCACCGACTAGCACAGCTGGCAAGCTGATTGAGTTTAGTTCTTTTTCTGTCCCGAACGCCAATTCGCTATAAACAACCACTCACTAGTCAAACAATAAAGCGACCCAAATGCCTACCTACAGGTGAATGGATAGACAAATTTGGTATCAATCTGTCAGAAAAGGAATAGCATTCTGATGCCTGCTATAACATGACCAAACCATGAAAATATACTTAGTGAAACAAACTAGTCACAGCGTGACAGATGTTATGGCATCATCCCCTTTTATGAGGAACTAAAATGAACAACTCTAGGGACAGAAAGTAGATCAGAAGTTACCAGGGATATAAGGCAAAAGATAGCACGGGGGTGCTATTATTTAGTGGCCACAGCACTTCTATTTGGGATGATAAAACTGTTTTAGAGGGCTGAAGAAGAGATAAAAAGTTAAGAGCACAGGCTGTTCTTCCAAAGGACCTGAGTTTGGGTCCCAGCACCCACATGGTAGCTCACAACTGTCTGTAACTCTAGTTCCAAACAAGTAGACAGACAGTCCTCTGGGCTTGCCGTCTTAAAGGGTCTTAAAGGTGGAAAAGAATTAAGACCTCCAGCGGGTGTGTGGTGGGCTCAGGAAGGGTGAGTCCAGAGGAAACAGAAGAGCTACAGATCAACACCTAAGAGCTCCCATCTTTCTGGTCCATAGCATTCTCTAGAATGAGAACGGAAACCATAGAGCCAGGACCCAGTACACCTGGTTCTCCGGTTCTATCCCAGTAGCTGTGGGCAAGTCCTACCCTTCTCAGTGCCTCAGTTGCCTTTCTGTGAAATAAACAGATTGAACTAAGTAGTCTAGGGGCAGGGGTGGGGAGGTGGGGGAAGTGTGCTTTCCCGCTCTGGTCTATGAAGCGAGCTGTACAAAAGCCAGTGGCCCTCAGGCTGGGCGAGGGTTGGGTGTCCCAGGTCAGTCAGTTCCTGGCAAGTTCTGGCCAAGGACGCCAACAGAATGGTAAACACAGGACTTCCCCTGCACACAAGTAATGAGAAATATGAAGGCCCAGTCTGAGGTAAACAGCTCCTCATTCAATTTCCCAGGAGGGCTGGCCTCCCCTCTGGATTCAAAAGGAGACAGAAAGGAAAGCCCAGCTCAAGGGGCGGGGCCTCTAATCCACCCTTTCACAGGCTCCGGAGGTAGACAATAGCATCAGCTCTCTGGACAGCAGGCTCTTTCGGTTTATGCTCCCCATCTGACAAGAATGCGGAATAGCCCTAATCCTGTCAGAGGAGTTGTTCACAATGCCCACAGCCCGGTCACCCCGGCAACGGGCCAGGGGTGGCGTGCCCTCCACCCCATCGGGCCCTAAAGCTGCACTGCGGAAGGGGGGCAGGCCTCATTCTCAGCCTTCCCCAGAACAGGGCAGGGAGGACAATGGCAGATGGTCACCATGGTGCCTCATCCCTGAGAGGCCCAATGCAGGGGGATGATGCAGATGGGAGGATCCGTCTGCTCTAACCCCTCTCCCTAAAGAGCTAGGCAGAAAACCCCTGGGCTTAGAGCTGCGGAGCAGGGCAAAGGCCTTGACTATTCCTGCAACTAGGAGATCCCTCTCCCTTCTCCATTCAGCACAGAGCAGTGCTCCCACACACTCTGCTCCACGCTGCTTTTCTCACCCTGAAGGGGAGATTGCACGGCCAGCTCTCTTCTCTGTAAGCCTTTGTTCATGAAACCAGACAATGAGTAAAGGGCTGTGAACTCTTTAGAGACAAAGATCTGTAAAAGATCTATTAGTGGGTAGTAAAAACAGTCGTATGTAAACACACCCCACTATCTAGACAACTAAAAATACCCGAGTGCTTAAAATGCAGCCAGGCAAAGACTGGGCGGATGTCAGATTGCACAGTTGTGTACGCACAACTCTATAGAATACCAAGATGACGTCATAGGCATAGGGACAGAGCTCTAAGGGTACAGGGGCCAAAAGAAATGAGTTTCCAAAACAGATTTTGAGGGTGCTAGGAATTATTTGGTATGACTAGTGGGCACACAGGTACCAAGATCCACTTCTTCTAACCTTAGAAGACCTGAAATTCTCATTTCACCCTGTTTCATTCTTCTATAAGACATCAGAGGGGTTAAAAGCAGGTCAACAAAGCCTCAGTTATCTACAGTAGGTCCCAGGAGATCCTGTCTAACACTTCCTAGGAAGGAAACAAGGCACATTACTGGTCCTCCATCAGTACCCAAAAGGTAGGACTGATTTATCACTGGCATGGTGGGGCTAGGCCGCTGTTCCCAAACTCTCCCAGCTCTAGTATATCAAAGTAAGTTCAACCTACTACCACTCAAGAGTAGAAAGAGCCCTGCACAGATGGCCCTCAACAGCTGCACACTAGTGAACACACATCTATTTGAACACAAATATCTATTTGTTAAGTCCCTGGATGATCTTTGCCTAAAGCAACCAGTGACCAGATAAGGTTTCCCGCTCCCCTCCCTCCCAGGCCTGGGTGGAATCTCCCTCACTTACAAGAACTAATTTCTAGAGACCTTTGTTCTCACCTGCAGGGTTATTGGCAACTGTGCCTACGGATAAAAATAAGCTGACTAAAGCCTAGGACTGCAGACAGGTACCCAGCCCGAAGGGAGGATGGCCACAGGCCGAGGTCTTTGTCCTGACACAGTTGTTTTGTAATTTGTTTTTTTTTTTAATTTTTGTAAATTTATTTATTTGTTTGTTTGTCTGTTTGTCTGTTTGTTTGTTTATTTTACATGTATAAGTATATGCACCAGTTACGTGCCTGGTGCCCAGGGAGGTCTGAAGAGGGTGTCAGATACCCTGAAAGTAGAGTTAGGTATGGTGGTGATGGTGTGGGTACTGGGAATGGAAACTGGGTGGTCTGGAAGAGTAGCAAATGCTGCTGACCACCGAACCATCATTTCAGCTCCCTGACACAATTATTAATCCGCCTTCTTTATCCTGCATATTACCCACATTTAATCAATGTATTATTTGGCCATTACATTCTGCAGCAGAAGGAACACCAGACCAAGGATGATTCTGTGTATGTGAACACGTGGCCAGCTGGGCAGGATCCCGTGAACCCAGGCACTTGATTCGTTTGCATTTGTCTGTCTCAAGCCATACAACACAAAGCATAGAAAACTAGGAGAATCTGGCTAAGTGGGCTGTCTGTTTGCTTGATAAGACTTTTTATCTTTACTCTCTGCATATGGGTGTTTTGCCGGTGTGCCATGCAGGTGTACCACAGACGTACAATGCCCATGGAGGTCAGAAGAGGGCTTTGGATTCTCTGAAATTGGAGTTACAGATGGTTCTGAGCGACCAGCCACACGGGTGCTGGGAACCAAACCCAGGTCTTCTGCAAGAGCAGCACCTGCTCAGAACTGCTCAGCCATCGCTGCATTCCTGGGCTGTCTAGCTTTAAAGTCCTGGCTTGTGGAAGGTCTTGGGGGAGCATTGAAAGTGGCTCTCTTTATTTGGAAGAGCATGGGGAACCAGCCCAGGAGAAAACTATTTCAGGTATGGAAGGATGGGTGAGGTTTTCAGCTAAGACAATGGGCTAGGAGGGGGAATCAGAGCATGCCAGGCAGATCAGGGTAGATCTCTAAGTTCCCTTCCGGGCTTCAGCGTTCCGTGTCCAGCTTCTTTCAGAAATGGGTCATGGCAAACTCAGGAAAGAGTTTTCTAAGGACTGTTGCTCGGCCATCCTGCTTGGCCATGCTAATTGCCACAGCACAATACCTGCTGAAACCACCCTAGTGAATTTTTCTCATCCTTAAAGCTCTGCGAGTTCATAGAGGCAACAAAGCTAATGCCCCAAACAGCAGTGAACTCTTCAGACAGGAAAAAATCACTTCGCCAAAGTTCCTCGATGTGCAGGACAGGCCCGCAATGGAGGAGAAGCTAGTGTCTCAGAAGACAAAAGTTCCTTGGAGGTGTCCAGTCCTGCCCCTCCCCATCCCCAGAGAAGGGACTGCCCGTATCTTGCCATGGGCCATGTTGTGTGTGCCACTCCTTCCACTTAAAACATGCCCACTCTTTGCCAACGCCCTGAGGAGCTGGTGCCGAGGCTCCACGGGCAAATACCTTCCCTCTCCCAGAGCTTGGATTAGGAATGATCTGTATTCAGGTGATCAAAAAGCTTTAGGAAGAAAAAGAAGGGAAGGGGGGTGGGGAGGGCAGAGATGCTGGTTCTGGGTGCTGGGAGAGATGGTCCAAGTTGGGCATCTCTGCTCATAGCCAAGATCCTTGACTCCTCTCTGCCCTTCCGTGGGAAGCAGGCAAGGAGCTGGATGATGACCCACTTAGATTGTGTCGGAGAGGTTAGGTTAGGCAGGCCTGGCTGGGCAGCGGGGATGTACCACCCTACCAAGAGCTAGCCGGGGACTCAGGAGGCAGCTAAGCAGGTACCCCGAGCCAGCTCCCCCAGTCCCATATAATGCCACCTCCTCCCCGCCTCCTCCCAGCCCACTCTGCCAGGTTCCTGAGCAAGGAGCTTCTCTGCCCAGCCCTTTTGTGTGGTTTGGCTGGAGCCCAAGGACGAGAGTCGCCTGCAGCCTCCCTCCCTGCTGCTGCTGAGCAGGCAGGTGCAGGAGGAGCCGGGAGGGCAGCATCTTGCCCAACAAGCCTTTGGCAGCTGGCCAGCTGGAGCCCTTCTCTGATGTTGGCTGAATGAGAGACGAGGGCTTTGAACAAAGCAGAGACCACAGTGCTTTGCCCGATCCGATCCGTGCTTCCTATTGAGGCAGGAGAGGACCAAGAGAAGAGAGCTCCCTAGGCCAAAGCTACCCTGACTGGGACATTAAGCCCCCATGTATCTGAGACACTGCTAGGACCTTACAGAGAATACTTTTCTTTAATCCTAGGAGAAACCCATTATAATCTGCATTTTACAGATGAGGACGCCGAGGAACACAGAGAGGTTAACGCATCTGGTAAGCAACGGGAAGCTTACGATTGGACACTCTGCAAGAATATGGTAGCGTTCCTTCACCCAGGATCCTTCGGCACAGAATTGGGGGCTCCCAGTGCTGTCTCCCACTCTAAACATCGCCTGCAGTGGGGGGAGGGCAGCGGGATGACACAGCACTCAGAGGCAAGCCCAGGCTCATCTCAAAACTCACTCCTAGACCAAGACTCAGCACTTGGTCATCCGAGGCTTATGGTGGACAAGTCTGGGGGTTTTGCTGCTGGTCTGTCATTGCCCAGCCAGAAGACAAGTCACTTCCCCTCTCCAGGCCTCAGTCCCCTCATCTGCCAATGGAGGAAGCCAGCTTGTCTCCATGGTTTCCCAATGTTTTGTAGCCCACTGGGCGATTGAAAATGTAAAAGAAGCAGAAGCAATGTGACCTGACAGAACTACTACATGGGCTCCCTTCCTGCCCATGCTGGCACCCCTTAGGGGCAACTGAGACATCCATGCAGATCAGACCAAAGGCTCCGGTAAGACCCCTGGCATGTGTTTTTCTCTTTAGGGAGAGGGGTTGGTCAGGGGGAGCTGGGAGACTCACAGGAGGAAATGTCATTTGGGTACCAGGAATGTGTCTGAGATCCAGAGCAAATATTTGTTTTTCCTCTGATGCTCTCCTGGAGCCGCCATTAGTCCCCACTACCTGTCCCTCCCTGCAGATAATCCCATGGGACCCTGCTTAACCATCTCTGCAAGAAGAGAGTGGGAAGCGAGCTGCAAACGTGGTGAGAAATTCCAGATGGCAGGAGGCTTTCCTGGGAACCGAGCTCCCACCAACAGTCCCAGGCCTGTGGAGCAAGACCCTCTCCCCCACTGGAGCATCGGAAGCATCAGGCGGTCCTCTCTTTTGGGAGAGCAGTTAAGATGTAGGGGTGGGTCGGTGGGTGGGGGTGAGGGCACTGCTCCAGGATTGAGAAATCACTAGCACAGCGGAGAGCTGCTTTCCAAGAAAGAGGGGGGGACCCTGAGCAAACTCCCAACAGCGATCCTGGGTGGTCTGGTTGGGGAGTTTCAGAGCAGACTCTCCACATTTGCTGATCTTGGCTCCTTGCACGCAGCAAGACGCATGAATCTGGGCGTTCCTTCTGATTCTCTCTGTTTTGATGTAAGAGTCATTGATTTCGTTCACTTTAAAATCTCTCTCTCTCTCTCTCTCTCTCTCTCTCTGTGTGTGTGTGTGTGTGTGTGTGTGTGTGTAAGGCAGTGACCTCAGTCAAGAGCTGATTGGAACTCTGAACTTTGATCTCAGTTTCTCCGTCACTCTAGCCCCCTTAACCCATTCTTCCCATAACAAGCGACATGGGACACAAGCCACTGTTAGCAACTATTTCCTAGCTAAGCCCCCAGACAAAGCCTGGGCCCTGAAGTCTCAAGCCTGGAGCCTCTGGGGCCCTGGCACTTTATAGAAAGAGAAAGAAAAGAAAGCCCGGAAGTATACGATTGCCCAATAACTGTAACCTGGCAGCGGGCAACTGGGGACTGTGCCAGGCCTAAGCAGGAAAAACATACTTGTTCCTATTGATGGGGTTATAATCCACTCCTTTCTCCAACATCCACTCTCCTTCACCAATGAAACGACTTCTTGAATTTCAAACCAGCTAGTGGCTGCAAAAGCAAACAATTAGGGGAGGGGGCCATTCCCATAGTCAATAGGGCAAATGATGGCCATGCATACACCCCCACACACACACACACACAACTAGCATCCACTGGACCTGCCAAATGTTATCTCTAGACCATCTGCTCTGAGGCTTGCTAAAATGTGAATTACAGACCTTCAATAAAATACTTCCCTTGGTGGGAAATGAGAGGCTGAGCACTTTAAACAAGTACCCAGCTAATACCCAGGCCCACTAAACTGGAATGGAAGAAACATGGTTGTGTAACTTTTGGTAAATTTGCTATCCTCTCAAGGGAACATTTCCAGATAGAAGTATTCATTCTCAACACAGGAACCAGGATCAGAGCCCATCATAAGTGCATTCACACTTCTATCTTACTCTTAACAAGCAGTTTGTGAAACAGGCTGTGTTCTCTCTGTTTTTGCAAAAGGGGAAACAGAAAACTGAGGTGGAGGAACTTGCTCGGAGTTACGAATTACTATTACGATTGCACATGAGTAAATCAAAAGGGCAAGTTCCCCCAAAGGCCTAACACCCAAAGACTGACTCTCCGGAGTGCTGGGAGATATAGTGGACCTGGCACTCGGGCCTGGTTTTACATTTCCCAGAATAAAAGTCCATCACAACGAAACTTTACTTCATCTCCGGCTGGAAAGGCCCCAAAGTGTCAAGTCAGAGTTAAAGATCTCCACACCTCATCCATCTACTGCGATCTGGTGCTTTCAACTTCCTCCTTTCATTCTACTCTGTTGACGTTTGTTCCAGTCAAAATTCAAGTTAAGCCTTATCTTCTCAAAACACAGGCAACTAGCGAAGCTAAGGTTCTCAGGTCCACGAACGCAGTCCTGAAAACCACGGACAGACAGGCACATCTAAAATGCGCGCGCCAGGCAACTCAGCCGAAGAACACCGCAAGGGACGCGCTGTGAGCTCCCGAGAGCTGGGAGCCGCGAGGGACACTCACCAGGCGTCCGGAGCTCTCTCGTGCCTTCTTCACCTTCCCGTAGGTGCCCTTGCCCAGGGTCTCCAGGAACTCGTAGCGGTGCCGCAGGTTGTGTTTGTGATGGTGCCGCTTCACCGCCTGCTTCTTCATCAGAGGTTTGGGCGACTTGATGAGCCCGTCCTCCAGCGGCCGGACGCTCTCCGTGGCCAGGGCGGAGGCTGAGGGAGCCTGGCTCGCGCGCCGGGGTAAGGCCACCGACTCCATGGTGCGGGGACGGCGAGGTGGAGGGGGTCGGGCAGCAGCAGCGCGCGGAGAGCGCGGGCTCAGAGGTCACAGCCGCACCCGAGCACGCCAGAAAGCCCCGCGGTCCGAATTGCTATAAAACGTTTCGAGGGGGTAATGTCCCGGCCACGCCCCTGCGTCCCATTGGCCGGCTTGCCGGCGACTCGTGACCAAGGCCAATCGCATTGGTTCAGCCACTCCAGCCCCGCTCCTCCCCTTGGCTAGGCGCGGAAAGGTGTGAATTGAGCCCCGCCCACCTGGACCCGAGGCCCAGGAATGCGAGAAAGGAGGCAGAGCCGAATTAGTACAGAAGTGCCAGTCCTTAGGTTTGAAGACTCTCTGAATCGCTTTGGTCTCTGAATGACGCCAACCTTGTGCTATTGTGCTGTGCTCTCGGTTGGCAAGGGACAATCTAAGGGCACTAGAAAACCCCGAAGTATTTCGTCACACGCAGTAAATTGTTTCTCCCAAGCTCAAGAATCCTGAAAAGCCTTTTGATAACTTCTTGAGCTCCAGAAAGGAGAGAGTGAATGAAGAGATGGAGTGGGTTGGAGACTGACTCCAGCTAAGCACTGGTAGAGAGCTGCCCTGCCTTCAAGTTCACTCTGCTTGGGTTCCACCAACCTTAATTGGATTCTAGAATCCAACAGGCCTGGGAAATTCTTACTTTATAGGGTTGAGTAGATTCCCTCAAGATGTGGTGGCCTTTTCATAAATTGTGGAAAAAAGCACAACACATTCCAAGAACTTGCATCCATGTGTCCCTAAATCTATAAGGAGATTCTTGTTCCCAGGGTTTCTTCCCAGCAATTTTTAGTCAAAAGAACTGGAGCTTGGGCATGAGATTTGGCTGCATTTGAGGGGCCTGGAAGGCTCCAGACCCCCCCCTTTTCTGATGTAGAAAGTGAGTCTACTTCTGCCAAAGGCCACAGAGCTGGCAAGACACAGAGCTGGCAAGAAAGCCACAGACCTGGAATTCAGACACTGGCTTATAGGGAGAGAGTATAGGACAAGAGGACTTCCCCAAGGCCAGCTATTCTGGGCAGACAGTCCTCCCCACTCTGCAGGACCTCATCTCTGGCTGTATCTTTAGGACTTGGCAGAGGATCAAAGAGGACTACATCCTCAATTATCAAATCGGACAAAAAATCTAGTATCTGCCCATTTTCCTACTTCTGTTCACCATTTGAATCTTTTCAAGGGAAATAACCAGTATCTCCTTGTCTTGCAGCTCTCTGTATCCCGAGCTGATCGGCCAGGAACCAGCCTTCTCTTTCTGGACGGTCCGTGAAAACGGTATAGCTGGTCTGGCGTCCCATCTCCTGCCAGCCTGCCTCTCCATCCTGAGTAGCCTGTGAAAATAGGAAAGGCTCAACCAGTCTGCTCTCTGTGCTCCGACTGGTCAGTTCCTGGGCTCTGTCCAGGCAGAGTAGGACAATGAGAAGGAAGCGTCAGAGGAGCAGGCTCGGGGCTGGGAGACCTGGGTTCTAATCCTGACCGACATAAGAACAGGAGGGAGCCCCTAAGCCAGATGAAAGGAGGAGAGTTTAGGGGTGCTGTCTAACGATAGGGCCTTTACGGCTTACTAGAAGACCCACAGTCATTAGCTATGTATCAATATTTCCTTATACGATAACTTATTCAGAGGAGCCCAAGCTTCCCTTTAAGACTCAATCTGGACATTTATCACTATTCCTAAACACCCCCAATACCCAGTGCACTGCTGAGCAGATAAAGGTGCACAGTGGATTCATACAGACCAGATGAGTGGATGGACGATAGAGGCAGACAAACAGACCTGACTGCAGAGGAGTGAGCCATCGACACCACGGAGAGAACTGAGAGATGGCTCAGCAGGTAAGAGCACGGACTGCTCTTCCAGAGGACCAGGGTTTGAGCCCTGGCACTCACAAGATGACCCATAACCAGCCATAACTCCAGTTCCAGGGCATCTGGTGCCCTCTTCTGACCTCCGAGGACATCAGGCATGTATGTTCTGAACAGACATGCATACTGGCAAAATGCCATACATAAAAAATAAAGAACAATTGTTTACGGAACTACTAATTAGAGCAACAAGTGCTGGAACTCAACTTTCATTCTGTGTAGTAAGGACCTGGGATTGTCTTGGTGACTTAAAAACCGGGCTTAGATCTTTGGGGGATTTGTTAGGACGTCTAAGCTGAGCCGAGTCACCCTCGTCCAGTCCTGTCTGCCTCACGTTCTCGTCCTAGGAGGAGGCACTTCTAACCCTTGCACCCCATAACCAACCACTTAGCCCAATGATTCTCAACCTTCCCAATCCCATGACCCTTTAATGCAGTTCCTTGCATTGTGGTGACCTCCCAACCATAAAATTATCTGTTGCTACTTCATAACTGCAATTTCGCTACTGTTAGGAATCGTCATGTAAATATCTGATATGTGACCTCTGTGAAAAGGTCCTGCAATTCTAAAGGGGTCACGACCCATAGGTTGAGAACTGAGGGCTTAAAGAATCTTGTGGAAAATGAGCCTTCTGTGTAGTCGCTGGGAATAAGTATTCATTCCTGAACTCCTGCGCTCCATGGTCTGAATGTGCTATGACAAGTATTACATGCAGTGGGGGAAATGGGGTAGGGTTGGGAAAGGCGTGTGTCAGCACATCTAGGAGGGGGATAACTATTAATTAGTCCCCCACTCTCGGGAAGTTTTCTGCCTAACAAGAGAAATAAGATAAAGATTAAAAACAAAATAAACTCCTCCTATAATCTATGACAGAAAGTGGGAGGCCCCTCCAAGTGGTATGAAGTGCAGGTATATGGCAGAAAGGTTGGGTCTTGTCTTATCTGGCTCAGGAGTTCAGGGGTCGGGGGTGCTCAGAGGAAGCCACTTGGGTCTTGAAGGGGTGGGTGAAGGATAGATTAGTCTCGGGCGTGGAGTGGAGATGCAGGGAGAAGGAACGGAGAGAGCTAATTCATTTGGTTTCTGTGTATCTGAGAGCCATAAGGAGTCTCTAGGACCCCGGGACTATCCGGACGGATCTCTTTTTTTTCCCCCCTTCGGGGAGAAGGGCAGATGCAGGACCCAACTCACCACCCACCTCCAGCCAGACACCTTGGTCATTTAATTGCCTTTCCCTTAGAACTCAGATAAGTTATGGCCCTCTGTCAGCTTTCAGCCCCACTCTGCGCTGGACAGTAAGACCTTGCCCTCTTAGGGGCTGGTGGAATTGTGTGAACAGGAACCAGCCTGTTAGAACTGGTTCTCCAAACCGAGGAGGTGTGACTCCAGAAAGCTGGCTTAAACCCTGTAGTCTACGAAATTGAAACGTCTGGCTCAAAGCTGCCCTCTTCTGGCCTAATGAGTATAGCAGGGCTTGTGTGGCGACTGAAGCTGGGACTATGTCTATCTACCATTTATTGAGCTGGCCTGAGTTCTAAGCATCCTAGATATAGTGTCACCATTTAGAAAGTAGCATAGCTGGAGGTAAATAAATATGATCATCTCAGTGTCATGGCTCAGATCTTATCACCTGTGTGGCCCAAATGAATTCATACGAGATGGACCTAGTGAGCTACAATCTAAAATTCTAGCAAGTCCTACAAGGAATGTGGCAGCTTTGCCTGCCTTAGCTGGCCTGTCCGGATGAACTCATGCCTCACTACGGACTAGCATATGATTACGTCCACTGTGCAAATGAATACGCTGAGCCACTGAGAGACAAAGCTCCTGTCCCTACAGGGCCACATGGATGGCACTAGATATGACGGGCTTATGGCCAGGTTCGCCCAGGCTCTTGATGCTCTGTACTCACGTATGAAGCATGCCACATGTCTCTTTCATGAGCTTGCTTTGGGAGCAAATGAGATATGAAGTTACCAGGTGGAATGGTGTCCTCCTATCTTGGGGTTTTTGCTAGCCTTCCGTCTTCCGGCTAGTCCTGGCAGAGATCCAAGTGTGTTTCGGGGAGGCTGTACAACAAGGACTTAACAGACACTTGAGCTCTGTTTGATCTGACCCAGGCCAGAGTGAAGATAAGCTCAGAGTTAGTGAGTGACTGTTAAAACTGCCTAAGGCTCAGGAGCTATGGTGGGAGACAGAGAAGGAGCTGGGGAACACACAGGAGAAGCTGGGGGACAGAGGAGCAGCTGGGGGACAGAGGAGGAGCTGGGGAACACACAGGAGAAGCTGGGGGACAGAGGAGCAGCTGGGGGACACAGGAGGAGCTGGGGAACACAGGAGGAGCTGGGGAACACACAGGAGAAGCTGGGGGACACAGGAGGAGCTGGGGAACATGCAGGAGAAGCTAGGGACACAGGAGGAGGTAGGGAACACACAGGAGAAGCTGGGGGACAGGAGGAGCTGGAGACACAGGAGGAGCTGGGAAACACAGGAGGAGCTGGGGGACACAGGAGGAGCTGGGGGACACAGGAGGAGCTGGGGGACACAGGAGAAGGCTGTGGAGAGAGGAAAGGAAGGTTCTCCTAACCACCCCACATGCTAAATCTTAAGCTCAAGGGTGGGTGTCTATTTTTATTTTTATTTGCTATTTTATCTTAAATTCTTTCTAGTGGTTCCAGTCAGTGCTTTGCAAAGGGCTCCTAACCTTCCTGTTAATGGTAGAACACAGAGATCTTCCTCCTTTTCTGCCCTTTGACCCATGTCCTCTTTCTGACCTCTGAGGTTCTGTAACCCCTCTTCTGTAGTATTACAATACCGGGGTGTCTGTGCTTTAGGCAGGTGTTATAAGTCACGGGATTCCTCCAGTGGCCCCCGAGATTCCGAGTACTGTCCATGGGCTCCCTGTGTGCTTCTGCTGCAGTAAGTCACCCGGGACAGTTGACTCCTGAGACAGAGTCCGTAAAAATAACTCCTGTCTTTCTAGCTGTCAACACTCCAGTGCACAGAACCATAATGCCTCTTCACTGAGCCTTGGGTTAAATGTCGGGTGCATGGGCAGTTATGCAAATGAGGCAGGAAGCACAACAGCCTGAGTGGGAGTCAGAGACAGGGCTGGGTGACGTGACCGAGTCTCCCTGAGCCTAACTGGCCTAATGAAACCCTGAACTCGGAGGTGGTTTTAGAGAGAGGCTCTAAACATGGAGGTGGTTTTAGAGAGCAGAGAGAGGGAGCTCTGCTAGGCTCCCCAGCAGGTGGGGCTTATAGCAAGGGGCACTGTGGCTCAGGGCCCGGTAGCTTCATAGATGAGAGGATATATTCTTCCTGCCAGTCCTGCCTCCGTTCAGGGGAGACCCAGGAGTGACTAGGAAATACACAGAAGGATATGTGCCCATAATTTAGAGGGGATACCTAGGACCCCCTCTCTGCCTTGTGCCCAGTTGGCTTCTGCTGCCAACACAAGGCCTTGGTCTCCCAAGCTCATTCTGGAATGTTAACCCCAAGCAAAGCACATTCTTTAGCCGGGTCAGCAGCTCCTTGCCCTGGGTAAGGAGCCAGCATTCCTCGTGGCCCTGAATAACACCGGGACAGTCTGGAATTCGGGGGGTTGCTATTGCAAGGTGGATTTAAGGAGCCACCGTCACCAGAGATCATAAAACGCTGGCCTAGAACTCCTACAAGAGCCAGAAATAAAGAGCTGAGATAGCCCATCCACAAACAAAGGGATTTGAAGTTTTGCTTAGTTTCTAACCTGGTCCTATGTCTGTCTTTTGTGGGGAAGAATTGAAGAAAGAAAGCAGTCAGGGCTGTCTCCGGGCCTTTTCATTTCTGACTTTAATTCTACTGTGCTATACCTTTAGATCCCACCTGGCAGGCTCTCTGGGATGTCCTGGGTCACATGGGTTAGTGACTCCATCACAGCCTGAGGAGACCTCAGAAACTGTGGCGAGAGGACTAGGAAGGGAGTGGCTTACATTTGTTACACACAGAGAGGGTGTTGGGATGGATGGGATAGGTGAATGGGGAGGGGGGTAAGCAGAGAGGGAGACTGGAATACTGAGTAGGAGGGGCGGCCTGGAAGCATAGCCTTCATGAAGAACTGAGGCTGGGATTCTGAGGGCTGGGAGGATGAAAGGAAGTTGAGTTCCATAACATGCCGTCAGATTTATAGCCAAGATCTCCGGAAGGGTGGAGGGAGTCCAGGAAGCCTGTGCAGAGCGGGTACTACTAAATGTTTCGTGTGGTGTTGAGGGTCCAAAGCAGCCAGTCACTGTGTGAGGGAGAGGGGCTGTCTAGGGTAGAGCCTGCTTCCCTAAGGTTCTAGAAGCTCACATCCCAGGATGAACAGGAACAACATAGAAGGGGAGCGAGCCCCCAGTCATTCCCCTTCGACAAGTGAGAATGTGGAGCAGGGGATTCTGGGAATGTGAGTCATATAGCATTGTTTTCTTACATATGTTTGCTTTTGAGACAGAAGAAGACCAAATGCCTATTTCCTGTTGAGTGGTAGGTATGATGATTCAGAGTCCTTATCTTGTCCAGGTGAGAGAGCACAGTGGACCACTCTAAAGCAGTGACCCCAGCCCTTCTGGCACAGACACACATTCTGAGGCTAACCAGAAGAAAAGCTTTAGGAGCCCAGGAAACCTTAACAAACTCCAAGACCACTAGCTACCAGCCTGGAGTCCAACCTCATGGCATAGGCAAATGAGAAGGCAAATTTTAACTCCCTACAGCCCTCAGGTCCGGCATGCACCAAATGTCCAGACACTTCTCAGTCCTACAAAGCCCCCTCTGAGTCATCTGTGAATTATTTACTCTTGGAAGGATGGGGGTGGCTCCCAATATTTGAAAGAAAAGAAAGAAAGAAAAGGAAGAAAGAAAAGAAAGAAAAAAAAGAGAGGAGAAAAGAAAAGAAGAGAAGAGAAGAGAAGAGAAAAGAAAAGAAAAGAAAAGAAAAGAAAAGAAAAGAAAAGAAAAGAAAAGAAAAGAAAAGAAAAGCTAGCCTGGTCTACATAGCAAGTTCCAGGCCAGTGGGGGGAGCTACACAGTAAGACCATGTCTCAAAACAAACACAAACAAAGAAAAAACAGGGGGTGGGGGAGGGGATTCTAAGTCTAGCCACCACCGACAATTGAGAGCATGTACATACATATGAGTGTGAAATCAAAGCTAGGTGCATGACAGATGTCCATAATGTATTTGTAAAGATGTACGTGAGTGTGGGTGGCCATTTGTATGAAGTGTGTGCACAGGGAGACGTGTCTGAGTGAGAGGGTGGATGTTGAGTACATGTGTAAGTGTGTGTGTGTGTGTGTGTGTGTGTGTGTGTGTGTGTGTGTAAGTGTGGGCGGAGAGGGGAGTCGGTACAGGCAGTATAGATGTGAGGGTGGAGGTCCTTGGGTGCTGGAGGCAGTGCCAGGAGCTGGCTTCAGGAACATGGTCTGCATGTCTGCAGTGTTCACTCTCAAGGGTCCCACCTCCTGGGTTGGGGAAGCTGGGCGGCGAGCATTTTGTTCCATAGAGCACACAAGGTCCCCGGGGCTTCCGGAAGGCAGGCACACAGCTGTTTGTGGAGCCCAAGTGACTTTAGCATTTGAGAAACAAGCCATTGAAACTAAGAGGATCATAGCACAGGGAGAACACAACTCTCCTTGGCATCGGTGTAGGATGCTCAGGGCATCATCTGGCTCAGGCTGCCAACTGGCTCTCCCCCCTTCCCTGGGGACCATGCCTTCATCCACTGGCACTGTGTCGATGAAGGAACAAGGCCAGAGTCGCACCGCCAGAACCCTCAGGGTCAGCTCAGACCCTGCCTTGCCTTGGCTTCTTCCAGCGAGTGCAGGAAACATGTGCTTTTAGGCTCTTATGCTCTTCTCGGGAGGTCCAGCTCTAACGGTGCTGATGCAGGGGGTCAGGATTCAGGGACTGCTTGCCTTACCTGCCCTGCTCATTACTTGGTATGGTGGTAACCTTCGTTTGCTCTTAATTTCCTGCATTCAGGAAGTCTAGACTCTTCTACTAGGCATGAAGAGGTCTTTTCTGGATCTGCTGGCCTGCATGACAGTCTCCTGTCCCCAGAAATGCCTCCGCATTCTTCCACATGCTCTCCCCGATATCTGAACCCTTTCAGTGGTCCTGATTTTGATGGGAGGGGGTGAGACAAGGTCTCTCCATGTAGCTCTGACTGTCCTGGAATTCACTATTGTAGATCAGGCTGGCCTCAAACTTACAGAGATCCCCATGCCTCTGGGTGTTGGAACTAAAGGTATGCATCGTGTCCAGTTTCCGATTCTGAAAGTCAGAGTCTCCTTATATTGCCCAGCTGTGCATCAACCCCATCCTGTGCTCAAGAGACGTGCCTCAGAGCTGACCAGGGAAATGAAGCAGATGCTGTACCACCTTGTGAGACAGACTTGGGAACTCGGGAGGTTAAGGGACCTTCTGAAGAGTGTGGTGTAGGAAGGCCTGTGGCAATTGGATGTGTGAGGCCTGAGGCGGGCCACTGGCTGTGCTTCTTCTGAGATGTGAGGCTTATAGAACCACAGGCTTTAACACAGACATCAAGGGCTTCCCTCACCCCTCCTGAGGTATCTCCAGTCTTCCCACAATGGACCTTGGGCAGGGGTAACCCTAACAGATACCAGCTCCAGCTTTGAATTGCTCTGATAATGCCAATGTCTAATTCAACCTCATAGAACCTGCCGGGCCCCTAAGGTTCCAACTATCTTAAAGGATCCGGTTCTATCCTCAGATATGGGGCCATTATACCTGGAGAGAGCCCCTGCATGGCTGGGCTCCTCTTGGGTTGGGAATGATGTGGGCAGGACAGATGTAAAGGTCGGATAGGGAGACGGAGTCGAGGCTGAAGTGGCTTGCTCTGAGAAGCCACCTGTCCTCTGGAGGTCCCCAACTCTTTTTTTACCTAACGGTTAGTTCGGGGGTACATCACAATATTGGATCCATAAACAATGGAGGTTTCTTTGTGGTCTGTTCCTCAGAGGCCACAATCTTCCTCTTCACCTCAGTGAGGAAAAAAAAAAACTGTTAGGCCAGCAGGTGGCAGTGTCTTCCTGGAACCCAAAGGTAAAGCCACTAACCCACCATCCCTTAAAGACGCAGGTTTCCCTGGGTCCTTGAAGATCCTGCTGGAAGTATGACCCCTACCACCATGCCAGAAGGCAGTCCTTCTGACCCCTCAGACCCTGATGGGCCATCCTCCGGCTCAGGCTCCTTGGGAGGTAATCCCCAGAGCCCTGTGAAGAGTGAACCTGTCTCCCCGCCTTCCCCACAGCCTCAGTAGAGGGGACTCTTCTTTGTGTCCTCAGGGTTAACTCAGAGCTAGTTCAGTTTGCTTTCTGTGCTGGGGATGGGACTCGGGTCCCTGAGCATGCTGGGTAAGTGCTCTTCCCCAAGCTAGGTCCTAATCCAATATGAATGACTGGGAAGTAGCACAAAGACCTGCTGTGTAGGCTAGAGGGAAGGCACATTCATCCTTCTGACCCCCATATGCCCCCCCCAGTTGTTTTTAAGTCAATGAGCAGTTCTTTCATCCTTTGAACATGCCTAAAGTGAGCTTTGGCTGAATTGACTGAGGTTAGACCTGGGTATAACCTAACAAAGACTGAACGGTCACAACCTTGGCCAAACATACATGTGTGTACCAAGAGGGGAAAAAAAAAAAAAAAACCTGGTTGGCTCTTTGAGAGAGGGACAGCTGTGGCCAAGGGAAGGTAGAACTCCTCAACGGGAACCATGAAGAGCAGGAGTCCAATAGGTCCCTATCTAGTGGGAGAACACGGTAAGTAAGAGGTGATCTCCTGGGGGTTTTCTATCTGCAAACCAGGACATCCCTGCCTTGTCCCCAGGGTCCAAAAAAGACAAGGATAAAGATGCCGATTGTTGTGCTGCTGTTATTAACCAGAGTGCAATTAATCCACCCTTTGTGGATTTGGAAGCCACAGTGTATGTGAATGAGATGGTTTCACACAGAAACACTCTGAGAGCTGTTGGGCACAGAGTGGCGGGGCCTCAGGTCAGGAGAAGGTGGCAGAAGGCAGAATACAGAAGATATTGGCACGCCATTGTCACGTGTCCCACAGGGACGTGGGAGGAAGGGTCCTTTCTGTCAAAGCTGATGGCCTGGCGTGTGAGCCTCCAGCTTCCTTCCCTAGCTTCAAGTCCAATCCCTGATGAGTAGGTGAGATCTGGGGCAGGCCCACAGTTAACTTCTGTATGGGGAAATGGATGTCACCTAAAGAGAAACAAGGGGTTGGGGTGCCCTGTTCTTCATTAATTTATCTCTCGTGACACCCAAACTACCTCAGTGATGGGGAAGGATAACAAGGATCTCCCTCTGGGTGGCAACAGCCCTCCGCCCCAGGAGGTAGGCGAGAGGAGAGACCGTTCCCCTGCTTCCCCTGCATCTGAGCACTGAGTGAGGCTTCTCCCCAGTCCGCAGCCCAGCACTGACTGACTGGGGGCGTCAGCTATGCTCTCTGAGATCGCAGGTTTAGAGAGAGGTCACCGAGAGCCTCAGGGCTTGACCTCTCGCTGTCTCTTAACCAGAAATGGAGCCTGGGGAAGGAGTCCAAACGGCTTTGAAGAGACCATTCCTCACGTCAGGAGCGGGGTGATGCTGTCCAGGCCAAGGCGCTGCTCGGGCGAGCTAGGAGTCAGAGACAAACAGTGCCTCCACCGCATCGCTCAGTCCCTGGCTGACACCCCCCACAGCCAGGAGGCAGTTCTTGAAGACAATGCTGGAGCAAGCGCAGCGGGGCGTGGGCATGGGGGGGAGGGCCTCCCACTTGTTCTTCTCGGGGTGGAATGCTTCTGCTGTCTCCAGGACAGTGGGCTGGTTTCCTGAAAGCAACAGGGGAATCAGACCTTAGACCAAGGAGCCCAGCCGCTAAGCCGTGTCCCACGGTGACCATCTCCCAACCCAGAAGCAAAAGCCAAAACCATTTCATTTGTCTATGGCTACAGGACTGCTCTCTCTTTACCACCCTGGACCAGGAATTCCTGTCAAGAAACTTTGTCCCTTGTCTCTGCTTCTTTTCCTCTTCATCTTAAGAATAGAATTGGTTTTTCCTGTCTTAGTTATCAGAAGTTTTTAGAATACCACTGCCTCTCTCCTGACTTCACACACACACACACACACACACACACACACACACACACACACAGCTTCCCTCATAATCTAGCCCATATGGTTGTTCATGAATGAGTATGTCTACACTGAGTAAACTCTGGTTGTTCCACACCCCCCACCTCCCAGCCCCCCCCACCCCACCCCACCCCCATACACACTGCCTTTATCACTGTGTCCTAAAGACTTTGGTGTGCCTCTAAGCCCCAGTCTGTCCTTCAAAATAGCAGCAGTCTTTGAGAGGGATCAAAACCAGAATTAGGGGCATTGATTTGATCACATGCTTTGCTATCCTAAGAGCGCTAGATGCCCACAATGACACTGGGTCAAGGAAAGATGAAGACTTTACCTTTGTCTCCAGCTATCCCCAGAAAGGGACTCAGAGACCTGTGTTCAGCACATGAGTTCATATGTGCCCTATTATTTCTAGATCTCCATTTTCCTATTTCCAAATGGAAAGAACATACGTGGGGGCCCAGGTGGAAAGGTCAAGTCCAGACCACACTGAGTTCTTTGGAGTCATTCAGAGGGAGGCATGTACGGAGTCAGGCCCATCTGTGGCTCCAGTGCAGTGCCAAGGACCTACCAAGTCCCAGGACCGCAACATAGCACAGCTGAGACGTTCCATCCTTACCAAGGCCCCCAGCCACTATGACCCGTCCACTCAGACCACCAGCCACAAAGTCTGCCCGGCGTTTCTTGAGGAAGAATGAGCGTTCCATCTTCAGCCATCCCCCTGAAAGCCACGCGTCATGACAGGACAGAGAAAGAGGATTAGGTGCTGATGTCCTCTAACAAACACAGATGAATCCCATGTGGCTCTTACCCTGGCGGCCACTCCCCTTCCATTCACCCTTGCATCCAGGGTGCAGAGAGCATGCCCTGTGGATTGAAATGACACCCTCTGGGGCTAGAGAGATGGCTCAGCAGTTAAGAGCACCGACTGCTCTTCCGAAGGTCCTGAGTTCAAATCCTAGCAACCACATGGTGGCTCACAACCATCTGTAATGAGATCTGACGCCCTCTTCTGGTGTGTCTGAAGACAGCTACAGTGTACTTACATATAATAAGTAAAAACAATTTAAAAAAAAAAAAAAGAAATGACACCCTTTGCCACTTGGGCCTTCTCTGGTGCTTGTCCCAGTCTAAGGTACAGAATTCCCATGAGCCCCCTATTCTATTTTGATTTTCCACAGCTCTAAATGGGAGAGGAATCTGATTAAAGACAATGGGGGGATTAATCAGGATTCCTGATTCTACATCAGCAGAGGAAGAGACCCTCCCTAACCTGGTCCTGCCCAGATACTGGAGATGGAAAGGGAAGGCCATAGTGAAAACAGACAAATGGGCCAAAGGAGCCTTGGAAAGAATCTGACTCCAAGTATAGCCATGAGTTAGGAGGAGCTCGCAGACCTCGGAGAGGGCTGCCTGGATATGTAAGCAGCCAGACCCCAGGGAGATTGCCATGATGGGGAAAGATGGGATCAGTCAGAAGAGAGCAAAGAGTCAAGGGAATGGGGACCCAGCTCACCCTGTTCCATGTCGAACACATCCATAGTCCGGAGGAACTTGGGCTGCCGGTACAGACGGCCCTGCCGCAGGCCTCCCAGGCTGTACAAGTGGTTGTCCAGGGTCACAAAGCTGGAGAAGGCCCGTTTACAGGGAATGTTGGGGAACTTGGTCCAGGACCGAGACTCTATATCAAAGACCTCGAAGGCATTGACTGCATACTTAGATTGTCGTCCCCCTGGAAGTGGGGAGGTGGGACAGGGTACAGGGTAGAGGGTGGATTTTAAAAAACAAAGCAGTTCCTGAGAACAGAGAGGACTGGGCTTGCTCTTCTCTTATTCAGTCATTTGAAAGACTCCTCAAGGTCTAGGGGCTGCGTGATCATCCCCCACGGCCAAGGTCATTCTCAGGCTGTTGGTATCCCTTTCCAGGGAACTCACCCAAGGGAGCAAGGAGGGGAGACGAACAAGTAGCCTGTCCTTACCCAGCACATAGATCTTGGAGCCCCGGAGGAAGGAGGTGGCAGCATATCTTGGGGTGGGCATGGGAGCTAGTGACACCCACATGTCCTTTAGCATGTCATAGTGTTGCAGGTAGTTGTGTGGACGTAGGTCCAGGCCCATCCCTCCTGCGGCATACACTCGATAGTCTAAGAAAAAGACCATACAGAGGCGTGGTTCGGCCCCCAGGCGCTCAGAGACAGACCCGCAGTACCCAGCATCTTTTCATAGGCCGTGACAAGTTCCCAGCCTTTGCTCGGCTGGTGAGCCACAGCCGCTTTGGTAATGTGGGTAGCACCATCCAAAGTCTCTGTTCTGGTTAATCTTCCTGGAACTGTGGATGGTCTGTGTGCCTCGGCTTACGTCAAGTCCGACGTATACTAAACCCTGTGCAGAGACAGATGGCAGCAAAGCCTCGGCCTAGAGAACCCTTGGCAGGTTTGTCCCTCCACTGTCCTCCTTTCTAGGCAGCCAGACTGGAAGCCCAGGGAAGAGGCTTTGGTAATGACCTCCACTAGTGACCTGGCTCCTAGCAATTCTCAGATAATTCTCCAGCTGGTGAAAGCCTATAGAACTATAGTTATTTGCCTGCTACACACTGAGTCGTCAGTGGTTCTGTCTGCTACTCCAGTGGGAAAATGGCATCTTCCTTCACCAGTACAGAAGCCTGCAGGATCCGGAAGGCACCTGTGCTGAATGGGAAGAGGCCTTAAGCCTAAGGCTGGGGCAGGACTCGATGATAAGCACCTGATTGGCACAAATTCCACCTTCTCTTCTGGAATCGCCCCCCTCCCCTCCTGGAAAGGCTCTAACCACCCCGCAGGCATTCAGCTCTGGGCTCAGCTTGGACCCATCTGGCCTCCTTCATCTGGGTCCTCTGAGCTTCGAAGCGGGGCCCAGAGGGCTTAGCTGGGAGCCTCCCAAGTGATGGTGTCACCACTGCTCTCCAGTCACATGTCACTGATACCAGCCCGATCCGTTTCTCCCAATACACCGCAGGCTGAGGCTCTGTTCACCTATGAACCCAGCGCAAGCAGCCGGCACTAAACGTCTACCAGCCTAACCCTAACCGCGGAGCCCATTTGGCTTTACGGTTTTGGAGCACGGCACGGTCATTACTTACTATCTATTTAACCCTGGTGAATTAACCTTTCTGGGTTTTATGCTGCTGCTCCTAAAATCAGAATGAAAACAGCACTTATCTCGTTGGACATCTGGAAAGTCCAAAGGGATAAAGCACCAATGGGAAGCCTTAATTCGTGACTTTCAGCATAATTTATTGAAGCTAGAGATGGGGTGTGGTCCATACTCATTATTCTCAGTGTTCCCAGGAGCCTCTGGGCCTTACTTTAAAAAAAAAAAGTCTTGGGAGGCAGAGGCAGATGGATCTCTGAGTTCGAGACCAGCCTGTTCTACAGAGTGAGTTCCAGAACAGCCAGGGCTACACAGAGAAACCCTGCCTCGGAAAAACCAAACAAAACAAAATAAATAAATGAATAAATAAATAAATAAATAAGGTCTTACTATGTAGCTTGCTGTCATAAGCCTTCCGACTTAGCAGAGGCAAGCTTTTGGTTTTTTGGTTTGTTCTTTTTTTTTTTTCAAGGCAGAGTTTCTCTGTGTAGTCTTGGCTATCCTAGAACTTTGTAGTCCAGGCTAGCCTCTGAGAGTCACTTGCTTCTGCCTCCCAAGTGCTGGCATTAAAGGTGTGCCCCACTAGGCCCTATTGCCAGGGAAGTCTTGAACTTGCCACTCTACTGCCTCAGCCTCCAGAGAAGCTAGGATCACAAGCCTTCAGCACCAAGCCTGGCCTTTCACCCTCCTAGCCGGCAGGTCATGAAAACCCTATTGTCTGCTCTGCCCGTGGGGTTTCTGGGCCCCAGCTTCTCGAAAATTATGTTCAAATCTTCTACCCTTTTCCTTACTCTCCAGGGCCTAAGATTGTTCCAGGGACAAAGCAGGTACTTAAGAAAAGCTATTCTCTGAGCTGGTCATATTCTGGCCAGTCAGCTGGGGGTAGAGTAGCAAGAGAGAGGGGGGCGATGGAAAATAGGAAGATCACCCCACTAAACCTAAGGCATGGGGGCAACTGTCTATGAACTTGGGGTCTCTTAACTCCCATTCTCACAAAACTCTGTGCGTTCAGCAAAACTGCAGTTGGACCCCCCTCTACATCACAGGCTGTATTAGCCCCAAGAAAAGTGAGATGAAGGCTTGAGAAAATGAGAATTTTAAAACCACACGCAAGCAAGAGAGCTTGGTGAATCTGGATAATATGCACCATGACACAACCTTTGGGAACATTCTGACCTCCGCTCAGTAAGTCTGAAACTGCGGGCAGACATGAATGAAGACCCGGGGATGGGGTCTCAAACCCTCCTTGGCAGGGCCCGGTAATGGTAGAATGATGGGGTGAGCATCCTCAGGACATGCATAGGTAGGTTTGGGGGAGGGGGCAGGCGGCCAACGGCAAATGTGGTCATTCGGCTGAGTGCCAGGGTCTGCAGAGTCACTGCAGATAACCCCGTGGCTCACACCTTGGCTCTCCCTCTGCAGTGGCCTGCCCGGCCTGTTGGAGCTGACTCCTGGCATCAGATGGAATTCCTAGACATTTCACCTGCTCGGTGTCCCTTTCCAATCTGTAAAGTAAGGGCAGTGGGTCTCTAGTTTTAGTGCTTAATATAAGGCTCAAATGTTATGGGGAATGTGTATTGCCCACCCCCCAAATCATGTTGCCTTACACCCGTGTCCCCCAGGACCCTTTACTTTCTTCCCTAATGCCCACCCTCAATCCTGGCCCCACTTGCCTTTGGCTGTGACAGAAATGCCCATGGCAGCCTCTCGCAGGACGCTCCTCTTCTTCCACTTGCCCTCATCGATATTGTACATTTCCACGACCTTCACAGGCAGTTGGTTGGTGCCCACACCCCCGATCACCATAATCCGCTTTCCTAGGGCAGTGATCGCTACCCCGGCCCGGGCTGTGGGCAAGGAGGGCAGGGAGGTCCACTGGTCGGCCTCTGGGGAGTAGACCTCGAAACAGTCCATAGGGACGCCATTGTCATCACATCCCCCGATGGCATAGACCTGCCCCCCAGTCTCCAACAGTGAGCAGTAGACCCGGCGACTAGGCAGTGGAGCAAGGCGCTTCCACTGAAAGTCCTTGACATTGGGCACCTCCATGGTAGCCCGAGGGAGGGCCCTGCTCGCGCGCCCCCACAGCGTCCCGGCAAGGTCCAGCCCTGGGGCCCGCGGGCTACACGGCGCCGGCCCGCGCGTCCCCTCCCGCAGCCTCCATCTCGCGCTGCGCGGGCTCCCGCCGACGCCCGTTGGCTTCTCCGGGTCCCTTGGGTGTCAGCGGGGCAGCGACGTCCACGCCTGGCTCCGCGGGAAGAACCGGGCGAATCTAGGGCAGCAGGACGCTGGCGTTAGCTCGCCTTGGGTCAACTTTGCAGGATGCGCCCCGCCCCGCCCCGCCCGGTCCCCGAGAGCTCGGAGCCCACCCCACCGCGCGTGGGCGCAGCGCTCGCCCCGCACTAGCTCCCGGGCGGCGCCCACAGCCGCGCAAGGCTTTCACTGCCGGCCCGGCAGTAGCGGAGCGGAGCGGAGGACAGCGCTCCCTGCCCTTCCCAGCCCGCACGCCGCCGTCACCCGCGCTGGCGAGCGGTCGCCAGAAGCCGAGCTCCAGCCGGAGGACGCCCGGCTCCCCGCACCGCCTCCCGCAGCTTCCACACCTGGGCAGGAGTCCACGCGCCCCGAGGCGGAAGCTGTGGCCTGTGCGTCAGCCCCTGCGACTAGGGCGAGCGAGGGCAGGGCCTGCCGTGTCTACAGGGTCGGAGGCAGCCGGAGCAGGAGCCGGGTGCCCAGATGACAGGCAGATCCTGCCAGCGTGGGGGCGGGCGTTTGCGAGTGTTTGTTTTGGGTGAGGAGGCGGAGAGGCCAATTACCCAGTTTGTCTACAGTACACAGACCCAGTTCGTGACAGGCTGGCTTTGTTTGGGGGGGAGGTATGCTCACATGGGTCTAACCTCAGAAGCCAGTTAGGATACATAGATGTGGCAGGGATCTGGCGATCTAACAATCCTCACGCGTGCGTATGTAATTCACACAGAATCTTCTTTCCCTTCTAAGTGGAGACGTCCACAAAGCCTCAAATAAAGTCACAGACAGGGAAACCACAACTGAACACACCAATAGGCAGCTGGGAGGATCTCGGCTTCCAAACCCTTGCGTCTCTGTAGTGGGCAGACCTGATTGACAAATCCTGGCCCTTGGCGGCAACCGCAGGACTGGATGGATGATCTCTCCAACCACCCAGCTACAGACCTTTCAGAACTGTAGTACCCAGTAATTCAAGTGTCCAGATTATACCGGACCACCTAGTGGTGTGTCTCTCGAAGCCCACAGGGTTCTCCTCTCTGGCTTCCTTCCGCTCAGAAACGCTCAAGCTTGGCAACCTGACAGACTGCTGTTAAAATGTTCATTCTGGAAAACTTAGCTTCAGTTTCTACTGTGAGTCTGTGAGTGTGTGTGTGTGTGTGTGTGGTTTGTATGTTGGCATGTATTTCCTCTCACTGTTGGGGATGGATCTCAGGGACGTGCACATATTAGGCACCAAACCTTAACTTGTGATAAGCTATAGATTGACACGTGGTTGTAAGGGTTGTGAGAAAGACATATTCATTATCCAGTTTCTCCCAGTATTAATATCCTACCAAGCTTATAGGTCAATGCCACAGAGTATATTTTCATTACAAGGGTCCCATGTCACCTTTTGAGATCTGATAGGGGGACTCTAAAATTCCCTCCCAAGCCCCTGACAGTCCATTTCTGGAGCCTTGTCACTTCAGCCATGTGGTACAAGGAGCTGGGGCTGTAGCTCACTTGATGGAGCCTTTACCTAACAAACACGGAAGCCCGGACCCCCGTCCTCAGCACAGAGTGACTTAGCACCCAGTGATCCGCAGCACAGAGTGACTTAGCACCCAGTGATCCGCACCGTAAGCGCAGCACTTAGGAGGGTCAGAGGTTCAGGGTCATCCCTGCCATACACTGTGTTCCAGGCTGCCCTGGACTACTTGGGCCCTGTCTCAAAAGGGAAAAGAATGTTATAAGGATAAAGTTGTACAGTGTGTGACCTTGTAAAGTCCCCCATTCACCCAAACTCACTCCTGGAGTATCATACATGTTGTTGAAAGAATCAATAGTTCTCTCTCTCTTTCTCTCTCTTTCCATCCCTTCCTTCCTCTCTCTTCCATTCCTTCCCACCATCCCTCTCCTCATTCCCTCTCTGTTTTCCTAAAGCATGGTCTCAGTATGCCTGGAACTCACAATTTTCCTGCTTTAGCCTCCAATTCTCTCCCCTTTCCTCTATTTATTGAGAAAGGGTCTCTTACAGAAATCCACCTGCTTTTGCCTCCTAAGTGCTGGGATTGAACGTGTGTGCCTCTTTTTCCCCTTTATCTCTTTCCAGCTTTCTGTGGTTTGGATGTATCCTTGTAAGCTTTGTGACGGTTAAGGAGGGAATGCAGGTACTGTCCATCGAGTACGGTACTTATCCTCTTACCTTCCAACGCAGAGCCTGGGCCTAGGACATTCCTACCAACACACATACTGAGACGATGAATTCTGCAAGAAATAGAAGCCCTACCTTAAAGCAGGCCTATCTCTTTTTTTTTTTTTTTTTTTTTTTTTTGGTTTTTCGAGACAGGGTTTCTCTGTGTAGCCCTGGCTGTCCTGGAACTCACTCTGTAGACCAGGCTGGCCTCGAACTCAGAAATCCGCCTGCCTCTGCCTCCCAAGTGCTGGGATTACAGGCGTGCGCCACCACGCCCGGCTAAACAGGCCTATCTTAATATCTGGAGCTCTTGACCTAACAATTCTACTTATTTTTAAAGCTCAGATTCTCGTATTTGCAAAAATCAGCCCCTAGATTATCCGCAGAAGGCTGCGCTCTGCTCTCCCTGTTCAGTAAGAACTCACAAATTCTAAGAGTGCAGTCTAAACTAATGAAGTTCCACAGATAATACCAACCATTCCTGTTCTTGTCACAGGCCCCAGACCTTAGCTCAACCTAGGCCAGGATGAACGTACCATTCAGGCCTTGGAACCGCAGGCAGACAGCACACCCGCCAAACCAGGCACAAAGACCACAGTTCAGGCTGGGCGTGGTGGCGCACGCCTGTAATCCCAGCACTCGGGAGGCAGAGGCAGGCAGATTTCTGAGTTGGAGGCCAGCCTGGTCTACAGAGTGAGTTCCAAGACAGCCAGGGCTACACAGAGAAACTCTGTCTCAAAAAAACTAAAACTAAAACAAAAACAAAACAAACAAACAAACAAACAAAAAACCAAAGCCCATAGTTCTGGGGAAGTCCCTAAATGTACTAACCTCAGGTTTTGCCTTCTGTAAGTAGTTCCACTTCCAGCTAATGTTCTTGCTATATGAGGTGCAGCAACTCAGGATGTTTTTGTGCTTATAAATTCACCCCGAAAAAGGCTCAGACTGTGCTTAGGCCCCGAACACCCAGTGTACGTGCCTGCTGGCTAGCAAAGACTTTCTATTAGCTCGAAGCCATGTCTAAGTAGTCTTCTCTGGCGAGTACCTCACAACCTTCTTAGGGAACTATCCTTCCTGAAGGAATATGGGAAGGAGCCTTACCTGGAGCTGACTCTGTTTCTCAACTCTAGCTAGCGGTGACCAGGATGCGTGGCAGCCACAGTCTTCTCAAATGGGGTTGTTGGGATCTGCCTGTCTTCAGCCTCCCTCGCTTGGAGCCTTCGCTGAAGCAGCCAAGCCAAGTAACTTCTCACACCCCTCCCAGCGGGTGGGCAGAGTTCCCAGAGCTCAGCCCTTGCAACTCCAGTCTCTCATAAGCTTCCACGGTGGGGACATTGCCAGGCATCTGTGAGCATCTGCGTCTCACAGAGGAGTCTGACACTCGGGGAGTGCTTCACTTAGAGCTGGCAACCCATTCAGAGGACTCTGGGTTGAAGATTCCCAGTTACAAATGAACAAATTATGTATCCGTAAGGGGGCTGGGTGTTTTTGTCCTCTTGTGGTCTCTGGCCTTTTGTCCAACTGCAGCGAGGGAAGGTGCCCAGAGCCCAAAGGGATTCCAGTAATTGCTGAGTGTCTCACCCAGGGAGAGGCCAGAGCTCAGCCCTGCACAGGTCCTGCTCAGTGCTCAGATCCGCAGGCTTTACTCTGCAGACCACAGGGGTCGAGAGACTCAGCCTTGGAACAATAGAAAAAGCCAGTCCACTTCCAGGCTATGCCTGGCTGCTAATTCTGGAAGTCTGGCTTATTTGTTTCCCTCCCTCCTTCCCCACACTGCTCTCTCCTCCCAGCCAGGTAACTTCCTTTAGTCTTTACATTGAGGCACATTAAAGCAGCTTGTAACCTAGCAACCACCACCGAAGATTCCCTGAGTCACCTGCAGTTCTCACGCCTGTGCTGACTGCACCAGGTCTGGGCCAGGCCCAGAGGGAGTCCGCTGCTGTGTCCTTTGATTCCTCTTTGCCCTATTCTAGTGTGGAGTCACTCTCCCATTCAGAAGTTCTTCCTCATGTCAGATCCAAATCATTCCTGCACTAAGATCTTGCATAGCACCCTGCGTGGGCTCCTGTTCTCTCTTTAAGAGTATTTATGGGGGCTGGGAGATAAGATGGCTCAGTGAGTAGAGGCATTTACCTAATAAATTGAGTTCAATCTCAGAAACCCACTTGATGGAAGGAGAGAGCCATCTCCCACAGGTTTTCTACATATGCACCATGCCATACACACTCACACTATACACACATACAAACACATACACCACACACACACACACACACACACACACACACCACAATACACTATATCCACACACAAACATATCACAAACACACCACACAAACATACACATGCCACAAACCACACAAACACATCGCACCACATAAAAATACACACTCCATCACACACATAATCGCATACTATACTCACATACACACATACAAGCATACACACATACAAGCATACACACCACATATACCACATGCACACATCACACACTACACACACAGACACACACACCACAACACACACAGACACCACACACACCACATACACACACCACACACATTACATACACCATACATACATTACACCACATACACACACCACACACATTACATACACCATACATACATTACACCACATACACACACCACACACATTACATACACCATACATACATTACACACATCACATACACATACACTACACATATACACCACACACACACACACACACACACACACACACACACCACACATTGCACATACCACATAGGTAGTGTGGACTTGTTTTATTGTGATACTGAAGTCTTAGTTAAACTTGGTGCTCAGCCCCAGATAGCTAGATAACCTTGTGAAAAAGTCCTCCCTTGTATTCGTCACGGTCAACCAGGATACAGTAAGTAGCAGCAGGTGCAGCTGACTGAGCACCTACCAAGCGCCTGCTCGGTGTCCTGTGGAATCCAGCCTCCCTGAACCCAGGTCTGTTCAGAGGAAGCTGCGGATGGAGAGGCAGTTTAGAATACCAAGCAGTTTTTCAGAGCGGTAGCCCACTGATGCGTGTTTTGTAGTGAGACTGATGGATTCCAAGAGTAGACTACATTTTGAAGAGACACCCTAACCTCCTTCTCCAGCAATACACACTGCCATCCTGCTGGGGCAAGGTGGCTGGGCACATTGTAGGCACTGCGCAAAGAAGGAACATTTCTGCCTTCTTTCTGAGGCAGTGAGTGTCCCTACCTCTGGCTTGCTAGGTTCCGACCAGCGGACTCAGTTCCTGGGCTCAGCTCCACGGTCCAGGTAGCCTCTCCAGCCCCACCCTGTCAGTCTGGAAGTCATCCCAATGTAAGATTAGGCTCAATCAAACTGGATCCACACCTTCCGGTATCCCATCACGTTGGGGGTCTTTTACAGGGGATATCCTCAGCTAACTGAGGTTGCCCCAGTTGAGACTAAAGCTACAGTCAATCTGGAGGGCCACTCTTGCTGGGTGATCGCCAGCCAGGTGGCGTTCTGAATCAGAAACCTGGCCTGTGCATAGAGGTGAGGATGACTCTCTAATCGCCAGCAAGAAGAGCTCTGTGAGCTCCCAGCCCCCACCCTGTCAGTCTGGAAGCCAGCCCAAAGAAGGATTAGGGCTCAATCAAACTGGATGGGAGTCTGCAGGGCAGAGGTGGTGCTCAGAGCCATGACCTGGATCTTGTGGTCCCATCACCAGGGGGGAGAATGTTGGAGTGCTACAATTTCTTCTCTGCCCCTTACCCCAGTGCATAGCATGATTCCGGAACCTAGGGATTTAATGGGTTATCAGTTAAGGAATGTCTCTGCCCACAGGGTGGGGACAGGAACATCTTGGTTTTTCAGACTCCTTGAAATCTGAGAAGCAGGGGTGGGAGCCTCACATTCCTCTCTTATTGAGTGCACAAAACGAGAGCGACAGCTCAAAGGCTCTAAAGGACCTGAGCTAGTTTCCAGTGTTGATTGCGGGCATTGAAAGAGAAATGGGGCTTGTAATAAAGCCGGGGCGTTGGTTATGAAGTGGGAGGAATTTCCCGGCCAGCGGTGCAAGAACCGGAGAACAGCAGCATGCAGTGCGGTGAGAGGCCGCATTGCTGCAGCTTCTACCGCTGCCTCTGGGAGGCATGAAGAGCAGGAAGGACACAGGACACACGTCTATCATACCTTCCTGGGCTGTGCAACCACAAGCACAGTGTGCCCTCTCTGAGGTGGCTGTCCTCCCAGAAGGACAATGGGGCTTTAGCATTCTTTGTTTCCAGGGATATTGCCTACAACCGGAGCCCTAGAAAAATATCCGTGTGGTCGTGGTGAAAAGGGGGCAGATTCTGGAGTGGGCATTTCATGTTCTTCCAATAATTACATAGACACGGAGATCTAGTTCCCTTGATTCATCGTCACGGTGTCAGTTCTCCGAGGGGAGCCTTGCTCTGGCCTGTGGCTGCTACTGCCCCTCTGGTTAATGATAGTCTGCTCCCTGTGGTGTTTGAGCACCTGTCTGGAAGTCTAATCATGCTTCCCACTGTGTTCTGACCTTTCTGGGGGGCCTCTTGGGTCCCACGGCTATCTGGCAGGACTTAAGGGTTCAACTCACACTGCAATCTGGCCCTTTCTTTAGCGAGGGGAAACTGTACCAGTTAGTTTCCGCTCACTAGGTTGGACTGCCTTAGCTCTGGAGCTAAGAGCGGTTCTCTCCTCTCCACCTCCAATGCAGAGCCCCTCTCCCCGACCCCAGGCCCCACACGGCCTTCCCCAGGGTCCAGTCTGCTCTACAGAGCATCAGAGGTTGTGCACAGGCAGGTAGCACGGGCTACTCAGATACGTCTCTTTAAAGACTCATTAGGAAGTTAATGCCACTTCCAGGGCCAGCAGCAGCCTCCATTCTTCTTAATTAAAAAGAGCTCCAAGCCCTAGCAGAGCGAGAGGGGCCCTGAATGATTTACACACCAGCTCCTCTGCTGCCAGCCGGGAAATCCGGCTAGGAAGATTGATTGAAAGATGGGCCGGCCCGCCTGTCTAGCTAGTGAGTGCACACGTGTGGAAGTGTGCATATGTGTACACTCGTGTATGTGTGCGGCAGCAGCGGGATGGCTGTCCTACTGCCAGGTGCAAAGCGAGCAGGGCCACAGATCCACCCCACAGTCCCAGAGAGCTCAGCTTGGAGAGGCCAGAGGAGAAGCTGCCGGGAGCTGGGCCTCAGGCAAAACCTGCCCAGCTCCACGAGGGCTTCCTCGGCCGAAGGTTGTTGTCTCCGTGCAGAAGAGAAAGGCCTAGTTATCCGGAGGTCCTGCTCATTTCCCAGGATGCCATTCCCACATTTTTTTTTTTAATTGTTAAGAGGAGGTTTCTAGGGCTTGGAGCTGAGACTGTGCCTCAGCTGGTAGGGTGCTTGCCTAATTTGCATGAAGCCCTGTGTTCCGTCCCCAGCACACCTGCTGTCACCCCGGCATTTCACAGGTGGAGGCAGGAGCATCAGAAGTGCAAAGGTATTCTCAGCTACTGGGTGAGTTTGAGGCTGCTCTGAGCTAGAAACTCTGTGTCAAATAGAGGAGGACAGGAAGAGAGAGGGAGTAGAGAAGTAGAGAGGAGTGGAGGCTGGCCATGACCACGGGGAGAGAGAGGGGAGGGGAGGAGAGCCCAAGACGGGCAGAGAGGTGAGTGCGCCAAGAGGCAAGAGCAATGAGAGAGGGAGAGGAGGGGCAAGCAGTCCCTTTTATAGTGGGCCAGGTCTATGGGGCGGGGCATACCTGGCTGTTGCCACGTAATTATGGGGGTGGAGCTTAGACAGAATACTAACACTGGGGGTGGGGGGTCTTGTTCCCTACTATGTGCCTCTGTAGCTTTCCAAGATCCCAGCATCCTTCATGCTGCCAGCAAGGCAGGAACGGCAAGCAAGGACTCTTCAGGGTGGGCCTGTGCAGAGCGCCTTTTGCTCTGTTCTTACCTTGTCCCTTCATAACACATACAGACACACACATGCACACACACATGCAGACACACACACACACACTCATACACATAGTCACATGCATGCATGCACATACATACATGCATGCACACTCACATGCACACACACACATACGTACACACACAGTCACACTCATGCACATACACACACATATACACATAGTCCTCACGCTCCTTTCCCTTTCTAGAAGGGAAGAAAATACAGCAGAGAGGCACAGCTGGCGGGGTGAGGGTGGCGCTGGGCTGGAGAGCAGGAGGGGTGGGGCTGGAGAGCAGGCCTCATCCAACACCCCACTTTAACTCAATCCCATGGGAAACAGACAATCTGCTGCTGCAGCAAGGCTGCCATCTGCTACGCTGACCCATGTCTCCTCCGTGAGACACACAGAGGAGGGGGAGGGGGCGATGCATCATAGGCAGGCTGTGCGTGGGCTGTGAGGGGCCTAAAAATAGATGGGCATCCAGAAAGGTGAGCAGCAGGCTGGGGTGTGGGTGGATCAAAAGGTTTGCCTCTCTTCATTGGTGGGCATTCCCAGGCCGGGCAGGTGTGCAGCTGAGGGACTTGAGGAACCCCAAGGGAACTGCATGGCTTCTCAGATGGAGAGAAAACAAGGTGCAAAGCCTGTCTCTAGATGAATGGGGCTCCCTGATCAGAGCCTGAGAACCCTCAGTCCTTATCCTGGGTGTCACTAAGTAAGGGTCAGAGTGACCCCTATGCGTGGCTGGGGTTCTAGAAGCCACCATCACAGATCCTGTGTGCCTTTGTTCCTCTAAAGTTCTGGTTACCACCTTTTTTTGTTTGTTTGTTTGTTTGTTTGTTTGTTTGTTTGTTTTACCTTGGATGACATTCCCCCCACCCCCACCCCGTGGTCCAACCTCGGCCGAGAGCCCAACATTCTTGGAGGCTCCTTAGCACAAGTTTCCCCAGACCATGGGGGCCACAGTGCCTCAGTAGTCAGAGAACAAGAACTTGGTCTGCGCTGGCCTGAGACCTTACAGCAGTCTTCATAGTTTTTAACTACTAAGGAGAAAGAAGCAAAGGAAAATATGATCCAGGATTTGTGAGGATGAGCTGACATTCACATGTCTATAAATATAGTTGTAAATTGTGCCGGAGCACAGCCCCGCATGGTGTCTGGCACAGCCTTCCAGCTACAACAATGTGACGTAGTCTAGGTGGCATGTGGGCCCACAGGCGTAAAATAATCCCCTCTCTGGCCCTTTATACACCTTCCCTTCACCCTCAGCTATATAGGGGGGGGGTGAGAAGGATGCGACCTTTTTCTGACAATTTGTCCCACACTTACCTTATGGTAAGCCGGTGCTTACAAGGGACCACAGAAGGCCACTCAGTGCCAGCACCCATTGTTGGTCATGTACTGTCTATGGGCACCTTTTCTCATTGCCATACGATTCTCACAACAGACTTAAAGGAAACGTATACTAACCATCCCATTTCTACAAGGAAGGCATGGTGACATGGCAGGAACTCACACTCACTCTCAGCCCCTTAGAAGTGTGAGCTGAGGCTGGAGGTGTGGCTAACTCAGACAGCATGTGTGCAAGGCCTTGAGGACCAACACCATTTTGAAAAGAGCGTCCTGGGCTGCTCAGATGATGAGACGGCTCAGCAGATAAAAGTGCTTGCCTGGCAGCCCTGATGACTGGATCCCTGTCCCTGGGACCCACACAGTGCACGTGCAAGAGTCTGGCAAGCTTAGCATACTGGGGACTTCCTGGGTGAAAAACGCAGAGCTGGGAATCGATGCAAAAAGCAAGAGGAATTTATTGTTCCAACATGTTGGGGTCGCCCTGCACATGGAGCGAGAGAATGACCACTTGCTGCTCATCCGATGGGCCTTTATACAGTTCTCAGGGTAGCCGCCATTAGGCACAATGTGATCGGCAGAACGGTGTGACTTTTAAACTGATTGGTCTCTAGGGAATGAGGTAGGTGGCCAAAGGTTGGCTCTGGGAAGGTGGCTGGTGGTCTAAGGAATGTAATTTAGCCCCTCCCTTCTGGAGAGGAGGGGTGCCTATGTTCTTTATGACCTTTCTCTTCCAGAAGGGGAGGGGTCTGGTAGAATTTTCTAAGTTCCCGACCTGACCTCTTCATAAGCAGAGAGTCAAGAACTCCTGAAAGCTACCTTATGATCTCCATATATTTGCAAGGATTAGTGTGTATGCATGCTTGTGTGCGTGTGTGTGCATGTGTGTATGTGCGCGCGTGCGTGCGCGTGCGTGCGTGCGTGCGTGCGTGCGTGTGTGTGTGTGTGTGTGTGTGTGTGTGTATGTGTGTGTGTGTGTGTGTGTGCATGTTGAAGGGGGAGATAGAGAACCCTAAATTCTAAGCCAGGTGTACCTGACTCTAATGCCTACGCTCTCTTTAGACCCTAGACCACAAATCTAAGATGACCTCCTGCAGGCAGCTCATCCTGAACAGATATGGGAATAGGAGTTTGGGTATTGAGGACAAGGACTCAGGACTTGCCTCAAATTCCCTCTGCCTCAGAGCCTGGTATTGAGGTGAGAGAAATGTAGGTGGCAGGCAGCAAAGTCAGTAGCAGGGACAAAAGTGACAATTCTGATCAGTGCCAGGCCTCCCGCTGGCTTCTTTACCCTTTGAGGATCCCTTCACTTATCAGCTTTCCTCTGGGAATATTAATTTGCATTTAAATAGGAAAGGTCAGGAAGGGCCAGGCTCTAGTGCTTGGGTGCTAATTAGAAAATTCATTCCTCTTTAAAAATTAAGGCATCTGGGGTCAGGGACGATTCCGGGGGATGCGTGGGATGTCTGAGCGAGGCCTTTGGAGCAGCTGATGACAGAGCACATTCAGCTGGCCGTCAGCAGAGGGCAGAGGGGTGGGTGTTCGTGTGTGCTCGGATGTGGCCTTGCTAGCCCGGCTCCACTCTGAATGAATCGCAACAATCCTGGAGAAAAACCGGAAGGCGGCCAGCGGGGTAGAAGCCTTCACGTTGCCAATCTTTCAAATTGCTTAAAGATAACAGCACAGGGTCTCCATCCATCTCTTTCACCACTCGCCTAATTCGGAGCCCCAAGCCTGGCATTTCGTGGGCACACAAGGAATATTTGCTACATGAATGAATAGAGTCGATTAATAAGTTATGAAGGAGGTTGCTGGCCCACTTCTGGTAGCAGCCAGCGCCGTCCCCAATGGTTTATCTGAGTCTTCCTTTTAAATGCCCTTTGCCTCTGTGCTTTCCCCAGAGCTTTTTGAGATGCCACACTAACACTTCTTGGTCTTGAAGAAGCTGACTTAAAAATTTCACGTCTGCGTGCTGCATTTGATAATTGTCGTACAGGTGGGAGGTGAGTCGGGGTTTTATTACTCTCCATTCAAAAGGAAGAATGGGAAAGCAGAGAGGGGAGAGAGATTATTAACATCATCCTGGCCCGAAACCGGCTGGCCCTGGCCTTTGAGAGCACAGTTCCCAAAGGCCGCTGAGCTCCCCCCTGCCCCCCGCCAGCCTTACCGCTGATGGCCAAGACCTTTCCATTTTGTGGCTGTGTGCCTACGTGCTCATTCCTGCTCGTTAAAACCTCTAGCACCTTTTAGTGCTCAGCCGGAATACCACCCGCTCTGGGCTGGTGTGACCCCCTACAGACAAGAATAATCTTTCCTGTGTTTCCACGGGATGTGCCCTATGGCTGGTAAACATGTATGATAACAGCCTCTCACAGTAATAACTACCACCGATTTTCAGGGCACCATGAGAAATTTTTTTATATAATTTCACACTCGTAAGAACCCTAGATTACGGTGACAGTTAAATAAGTATATACTACTTACTATATGGAAAGAACTGACTCCCAGTCCTGCGAGTAATTTAGCTTATAACATCGGCACTGTCATTACTACCATTCTACAGATGGAAAAACTGAATCTTCCAGAGGGCAAACAACTTGCCCCAGGGTCACAGAGCTAGAATGGTGTGTGAGATCCAGTTTGTCTGGCCCCAAAATCAGTGTGCTCATCTATCTGGAGGACCAGCTGTGACACATTTACTGTGTGGTATGTCTGTCATTCTTATTAAGCACACTCCTTTCAAACTTAGGACGGCTCTCCTACAAAGTACATTATCCAAAAGCCAGGCTGGGTGTTGGCGGTACCGTGGTGAGTCTGAACAGTGATCTTTGAATGCAGCGAGCTGGGTTAAAGCCAGCCTGGAACAGTCTGCTTCAAAGCTAGAGAGACAGACACACAGTGGGACAGAAAGGACAGTTTTACAGGATCCTGAGAGGTTGTTACTCCTTCCTGCCCGGTGCCAGGTGCCTGGCCTGGGTCCCTCCTACCCCCTCTGGTCACTAACACCACCACCCACTTTGCCAGCAGCAGGCTCTCGGCATACCAGGGTATGCCTAGGCATAAATGGATGAAGAGGAAACTACCTGACTGAGAGACAAAGGACATCCAGAGACCACTATGGAAGACAGAGGAGGGGTGCTGCAGAGGGTCCCCTGTGTGGGCTGGCTGAGTCTTGTTCCTCCTGTAGCGAGGGCAGGGTCCCCAGGGTTTTTCTCCACCAACAAATAACCTATCACTTCAGTTTCCGGTTGCTGACCTGAGAAGGAGCCATGCACACCTATACCTGTCCCTCAGGACAGGTGGGAAGTCTTCGGGCTCAGCCCTACCAGAATGACTGAGTGTCTCTCTCTCTCTGAGTCCAGCTGCCAGGGCCTGCTCTGTCCAGAGATGGTGAGGAGGTGGACATGCTCACAGACAGTAATGGCCATGAAAACTGTCAACCAAGAGACCAGGGAGCTGGACTCCTCAGCAGATACAAGAGAATGCAGGGGAGAGAGAGAGAGAGAGAGAGAGAGAGAGAGAGAGAGAGAGAGAGAGAGAGAGAGAGAGAGAGAGAGAGAGAGAGACTGTCTTCAGTAAGGCTGTTGGTGAGCCCAGGGCGAATGTCTCTGTCTCAGCGCCAATCCGTTCCCTTCATCTTGTGAGACTGAGAGTAACATTTTTACACCAGGGTTTTTTTGTTTGTTTGTTTGTTTTGTTTTTTTTTTGTGTTTTTTTTGGTTTTTTTGTATCTTCGTTTTCGGTGCACATGTGGTCATCAGTGGCTCAGAGAGGGTGACCAAGACCAGAGGAACTGTGACAAGTCTAGACTCATTCATAAAGTGGCAGTCACACCAGGTCACACTGGTCCAGTACAGCTCAGGGAGAGGGTTGGCAGAAGGGCCTCGAATGAAAAGGCCAGTGCGCCCACAAGTTACTCCCTTTCCTTCTGCTTGGTTTTGTTTGGTTTTGTTTTGGTTTGGTTTGGTTTGGTTTGGTTTTTGGTTTTTCGAGACAGGGTTTCTCTGTGTAGTCCTGGCTGTCCTGGAACTCACTCTGTAGACCAGGTTGGCTTCGAACTCAGAAATCCGCCTGCCTCTGCTTCCCAGAGTGTTGGGATTACAGGCGTGCACCACCACGCCCTGCTGGTTTTGTTTGTTTTTTGTTTGGGGAGGGGGGCACAGGGTTCCTCTGTGTAGCCCTGGCTGCCCTGGGACTCACTCTGTAGACTAGGCTGGCCTCTAACTCAGATCCACCCGTCTCTGCCTCCCGTGTCCTGAGATTAAAGGCGTGTGCCACCAGCGCTCGGCTTCAACAGGTTGTTCCCTAAGCATACCTTTTTTACCAAAGAAGTTGGCCTGAGTGAACACAAGCCAACATGGATGCAGAACACATGGCTGTGCCTTCTGAGTGTGAGCCAGGGCCATAGTGTTTGATGTAGCTCCTCCATTTTAGTCAAATTGCGACAATTTCAGCAACTAAAATAATTTGGTTTCTAAAACTACATTAGTTCTTGATGTCCTGCCCAGTGGACCCCCCAAGTAATGTCCACACAGGGAAGCTATGTATGGATCACCTGACATCCGTTAACTACTTTACTGATCACCCCCAGGCCAAAAGGGAGACATTTTTCAACCTTCTTTCCCATTCCTCCTCCCCCCACCCCCCCCCCCCGTCACTAACTGCCTTGTGCTGATTTATTTATTTATTTATTTATTTATTTATTTATTTATTTTGGTTTTTCGAGACAGGGTTTCTCTGTGTAGCCCTGGCTGTCCTGGAACTCACTCTGTAGACCAGGCTGGCCTCGAACTCAGAAATCCGCCTGCCTCTGCCTCCCAAGTGCTGGGATTAAAGGCGTGCACCACCATCGCCCGGCCCTTGTGCTGATTCTTACAAGGCCCCCTCTGTGGGTGCTCCCCAAATAAAAGCCCTCGCTGTCCAGTCATCTGTTCCCTTGTCTGTTTTTCCTTCTTACTGACATTTCACTGAAGACTCTCAGTTCTGGGTCAGGGGAGTTTTCTCGCTGGGGTGTATCTCTGAGGAGAAAACAGGGTTGGGGGAGAAAGAAACCTGCACACCAGAAGTCCCCCTCCAACGAACTGAGTGGAGGGACAGTGGGAAGTCTTCCTCTATGCAAGGGGCCAGTGGGCGTGGCCAAGGAGTAAAGGAAGTGATAGCACTAAGCTCTCAAACCCCGCAGGTTTACAGCCTTTGCCATCTCTACGGTTAGCCTTTAACCCTTCCGTCCCTCAATTTTGGTGGCTATAAACTGAACAGATCTCTCAAAGTGACTGAATTCTAGGCTTCATTAAGCAATTATAGTTAATGAAGTAGTGGTCCCAGAGTATATATGCTTGTCAAAACCACCCAATATTTATTTGTGCATTTATTATATGTACATTATGGCCCGGTATATTTTTACAGGGCTACAGATGGAACTCAAAGCCCTGTGAGCACTCTACCACCAAAACATCCCAGCCGCTACATCCTGATTTTTAAAAATGTGAGTTGATGTAACTGAGTGAATGAGTCTTGCAGCGTAGGGAGCATCCTTAGTCCCTGGTTTTCTGCCTAAGAAAAGAGAATGGAATTCTAGAAGCAGAGAGGACTGTTAGTATTCTGTCTAAGCTCCACCCCACAATCACCTGGCAACAGCCAGGTATGCCCCGCCCCATAGACCTGGCCCACTATAAAAGGGGCTATTTGCCCCTCCTCTCCCTCTCTCATTGCTCTTGCCTCTTGGTGCTCTTACCTCTCTGCCCCTCACTTCTCTGCTCCTCTTGGGCTCCTCTCCCCTCCCCCCTCTCTCCACGTGGTCATGGCTGGCCTCCACTCCTCTCCACTTCTCTCTCTCTCTCTCTCTCTCTCTGCCTCCACTACATCATTAACTTCCATCTTCTGCCCTAAATAAATTCTATTCTATACCATGTCTGTGTGTGTTTGGTCCCTCAGGGGGAAGAGGTGCCTGGGCATGGGCCCGCCTAGGCACCCCCTTCCCCCACACCGCCGTGCCACACTCTCTAATCCCCTTTCTCTCCTTTTATAAACCTGTCATTTGGTGCTGAAACCCGGGAACAACATTAACCCATCCAGGACTGCACAAGGAGGACACACTGTCACAAGCTGTGTTAATTTCACAAGCGATGGCCCTCCTATGTAGACTCAGGTGTCCTCCATGTTTCTTAGGGCTTGAACACTGGCCTGTCAGCTGCAGGGGAAATAGCCCTGTGACTGAATTGCCCGTCTTAGCCTAGCTCTAACGTCGTAGGAACGGAGGACAAGACTGAAGGCTAGTTGTTTCTTGTCCCACAAGACTCTCCATCACCCTTGTATCCAGGACCATTATTCCTTTGTCCCCCCAGCCTCCCTGCTGAGCTATGCTCTGGTCCCTCTGGTCCCTGAGCAGAGTGGCAGGGTGACTATTGGATGCAGGCTGTCACTCTTAATGAAGCGTTGGTCCACAGAGGAAATCGTCTATCACAGCAGCCCCAGGACGGTTCGTGAGCTGCATGTTGGAAATGCCTGACAAAGATGGGCTACAGCTCAATTAAAGAGAAGCGCGTGCGTGCGTGCATGTGTGAGGCGTGTGCATGCACGCTCACGCACTGGAGGTGGGAGAGTAGAGTGTACGAATCGAGTAAATCAAGTAAAAATGCTCCCCGGGGACTGGCCAGGAGCTAACAGCTTGCCTGACCAGCAGCTGCCTGGGAGACCTTAGGGGTTGGACTCTTTCTACCAAGTGGCTCCCAAACCTGGGGAAGCTCGTATACTGTTTTTCTCATTCTATGGAGTGAGGAACGTAAATTTAATAAGCCTTATATGAGGATAATTTTAAACTCAATTTGGGACTATGCAGCCTAAGAAAATAGTTCAGGGTGCCAGCTCTTTTGCCTTAGGGGGTTGTAAGATTTCATGAGAGGGGTTGAGGATGGAGGTCAGGGGCAGAGCCCTCCGTTGTCACACACAAGGCCCTACGCTGGACCCCCCCATCTCTGGAGGAAAAAAGGGGGGCGATAGGGTGCGAGGTCAGTAAAAAGGTAATGGCGTTTCCAGTGTGGCGTCCCTTCAAGATTCCTTCCCTCGACTCTCCAAAGATGCTCCCAGTTACCAACAGGGAAGAGAAGGGCATGGGCCGAGGTTGTGACATCATGTCCCTAAGACAGCTGTCACTTGGTGCTGTTGTGTGTGCCGTGTGTGTGTGTGTGTGTGTGTGTGTGTGTGTGTGTATACCATGTATACATCATGGTCACATCAGCTGGTAACTCCAGCTCCAAGGGATCTGGGACTCCCTTCCGTCCTCTTCAAGCATCCGCACAGATCCGGCAGGCACGCACACACACACACACACACACACACACACACACACACAGTACACAGACAGTACTCACACACACACATGGTATACACACGCACACAGCACATGCACACATATACACAGCACATGCACACGCACGCTACACACACACAGCACTCACACACACGGTACACAAACAGTATACACACATGGTATACACACACAGTACACACACATATACATGGTACACACACACAGCACACACAACAGTACACACACGGTACTCACACAGTACTCACATACACATGGTATACACACACACACAGCACATGCACACACACATGGTACACACACACACAGCACTCATACACACATGGTACACAAACAGTACTCAACACACACGGTATACACACACAGTACACACACATACACACATATACATGGTACACACACAGCACACACACAGCACACACATACAGTACTCACACACGCATACACATGGTATACACACACACACACACACACACACACACGAACGAGCAAGCAAGTGGGGGCTCTGCTGCAGGGCCAGCACTGACTAGTTCAGTGCAGGGTTCCACGTACTCAGCTCCTCTCTCCCCACCCAAATCACGAGAGGCCGGAGCAGACATAAAGACAGGGCTGGAGCTGAAGCCTAATTTAAACTCTGCTCACAAAGGCCCAGGAACGGAGGGAGGAGGGGTGGAAATCAAGTACGTGCGTGCCACAGCCCTTCCTTCCAGTTGGTCAGAAGCCATTAGCCAGGCAGAGGGTCCAATTAGAAACCGTTGGATTAGCACCGTCAAAGAGGAATGGAACCGGGCAGGGCACAGCAGGGGAGGGACCGAGAAAGTGAGACAGGAGGCTGAGATCAATGGAGGATTACCATAAGATGTGCAAATGACAGGAGCGAGCAGAGAGATGCAGTCCACAGAGCCGGGTGTCCAAGCCAGACACCCTGCATAAAATATCCAAACAGTCCCAGCCTTCTCAGATCCTGTCTCAGGGGGCAGGCTATTTGGGAAGAGAGATTTTTCCCTTTTGCTTGAACCTATAGACAAATAGGCAGCTTTCAGACACTCGGGCGCGGGGGTGGGGGTGGGGCGTGTGTGTTGGGAAATAATTGGACTGCACAAAGGGAGTGACCCTCTGCAGACAGTGCTGGGAGGCTGCCTTCTGCTTTCCGTGTGAAGCTACTTGAACTGATTGAAAATGCACTGGGTGGCCAGGCCGAGCCGCACAGGCTGTAATTATTTAATCTTGTGTACAGTGCTTGCCAATGCTAGGCCTTTCGTATTTTTTTGTCCAGAGAGAGAGACTATGGTTCCCTCTCTTTCTCCTAAATTAGAAGATTTCAGATCCATACTCTTAAAAGCCGAATCATTGGCCTGGGATTGCCGTGTGCTCCTGCCCCCGGGGTGGGGGATGATATACCGAGGAAGAGAAGGGAAGTTGCCCTAACTCAGGACAGTCAGGGCTCAGGGCGCACAAGGCATGGGACATCCATCTTCAGAGAATGGATGCCCTAGAGGCAGAGACGGTAGGCTCCTGTTTATAGACCGGGGTGCAAGGAGGATTGCCCAGGTAAAATATAGGAAACCCAAGCAAGTTGGAGTAGTTAGGGTCAACTAAAACTATTTATTGACTGAAATTCAGATTTAAGTGGGTGCTCCATATTTTTCACTAACCTGTTGGATATGTGTATGTGTGTGTTTGTGTGTGTATGTGCGTGTATGTATATGTATGTGTATATGTATATGTATATGTATATGCATATGTTTATGATATATATGATGTATATGATGTGTATGATATGTATGATGTATATGATGTGTATGATGTGTATGATGTATATGATGTATAGGTATAGGTATATGATGTATATGTAGTATATGTAGTGTATGTATATGTGTATGTGAATGCTTATGTATATGTATATGTATATATGTATTAACTACTTTAATCCATCAACTCTCAGCCTCTGTACTCTACCAAGGGCTTGAACATGACAAGCTGTCTGCAAATGTCTGCAAATGTCTCTGTAAGGCGAGCATAGGCAAACCTGCTTCACGGCTGAGGAAGCTGGGGATTTAAGGGTTTAAGTAAATGACTCAGAGCCAAGCAGGAGGCAAGGATGAGATCCATCCTAGGTCCTATCAACTCCCAGATGCCTACTGCAAAGTCAAATGAAGGAGACAGAGAGCTGGAGAGCCCTGGCTTAAATGTCAGGTTAGGACAGACTCAGGTCTCAGGGCAAAAAGATGGCTCACTGAATTAAGTGTTTCTTGTTCTTCCAAAGGACCCAGTTCAGTTCCCAGAAACCATGTCCTGTTGCTCACAACTACCAGTAATAATTAAAATAATTAAAGCAAAAGAGACCAAACAACCAAACAACAACAACGACAAAACCCCAGGCTTCTTGGAAGGCCTTGAAGTCTTTGAAGGGCCTTGAACAGGCAATTGGATGGCATAAAGCTGTATTTGGAGGATCAGCGTCTGACTATAGACTGCAAAATGTCCAGGAATCAGGCCATCAGGACCCCTTCCAGTCTTCCTTCTGTGATGATGGAGGTCACCCAAATTCAGAAGCTGGATCCTTCCTTTCCTTTGTATTCTATGTATATGTGTTTTGTCTGCTTGAATATCTGGGTATCACACTCCTACAGTGCCCTCCAGGGCCAGAGGAGGGTGTCTGATCCCCTGGAACTGGAGCTATAGATGACTGTGAGCTGTTACATGATGCTGGGAATTGAACTCAGGTCCTCTTCACCACTGAGCCATCTCTCCAGTCCCGTGAGCCAGTGCATAATTACAAGGAGGGACCAGAAGAAACACGGGCCGTTCACAGCCAGCTAGATCCCAACTCTGGCTACTCAAACATTCATGTTCCATTCCCCACAGCAGGGGCTGTGAATATATCTGTATCTTTATCTAGGCACAGACAAAACAGCAAAGCATCATGGTTAAGAGACAAAGCTTCCACAAAGGAAGTGCTTCAAGGAAAGCACTAAAAGTATAAAACTCTTAGAAAGGAACAGGCTCACATCTTCCTGGCTTTGGGTTAGGAAATAGTTTCTTAGCTATGAACTCACAGCCTAAGCCACAAAGGAAAATTTAGATATATTGTTGATTATGTCAGCCTAAATAAGAGAGAGGAATTCTGTACAAAGCACTGATAGCTATTTACAAGTGACCCAGAATTACAATAGGGATGTATGGCCGTAGTAAACGAGGGGCATACCCTAGGGATATGAGGCAAGAAGTATTTAGAGTGGAAGATGAAAATGTTACCTGGACAGGAAGTGAGCTAACTGGTCCAGGAAGCTAGAGGCGGAAGTTGGCCCAGCTCATTAGAGAAGGGACTGCTCCCGTATTCTGTCAAGAGCATGTTATGGAAATTGCTGCACTCTTAAAGAACATTAAAGATAGGGTTTTTTTTTTTGTTTGGTTGTTTTGCAGAAATCTGTGCATACGTGTAAGCATTGAGTATCTGAATTCAAAGGCACATTTTCTGAGTCTCATAACCTCCGCACTCCAGCTTTTCTGGGATAGCACAAGAATGATTCGTCTTTGAATCCTTAACTTACGTGCACCCCACTACTTCTTTTTTTTTTTTTTTTTTTTTTTTTTTTTGCCTAATAACATTTCAGTTTATTCCCGTTTTGTTTACCTACTCATCAGTGGATAGACGGGATTTCTCTGTGGGTGACAAGCCTGCCTGCTGAAAGTGAAGAATTGTACACGTTATTAAGTGGTCAAATCTCATGGTGCACGAATCAGCTAGCCCCATTAAAGTTGTCTTTAAAAGAAAAGTAAGCCAGGTGCAATAGCTGGGCCAGCCTGGGCAACATAGCAAGACCCTATCTCAAAGAAACAATAATAGCTGGGCTTGGTGGCAGACATCTTTAATCCCAGCACTTAGAAGACAGAGGCAGGCAGATCTCTGTGTGTTCAAGGCCAGCCTGGTCTACACAGCAAGCTCCTGGCCAGCCAATGCTATATAATGAGGCCCTGTCTCTGCATAAATAAGTAAATAAATAAAGTTTTTGTTTTGTTTTTTAAAAATTTAGCATCAGTTAGAAAGAGGCCCGTATCCTCACTTGATCACCAACCAACTTCTAATTCTAACTTCCTTGCATATAAAATCGGCATTATTATAATGCATATTTCACAAAATTACTGAGAGAAGTAAATGAAATAATTCATGTAAGGTACTTAGCATAACTCCAGGTATACTGTCCAGCACTTTTTTTTTTTTTTTAATTTGGTTTTTTCGAGACAGGGTTTCTCTGTATAGCCTTGGCTGTCCTGGAACTCGCTCTGTAGACCAGGCTGGTCTCGAACTCAGAAATCCGCCTGCCTCTGCCTCCCAAGTGCTGGGATTACAGGCGTGCGCCACCGCCGCCGCCCAGCTTATTGTCCAGCTCTTAATGGAGGATGCTTGTGCTACTGAGGTTGGACAAGCCCCAGCTTTTGCATGTTATCACATGCTCATCCTTACTTTCCACAGCCTCTGGCATTGTACATGCACAGGTACATAGCATTTCCAGAAATACACCTGTCAGATGGACAAACACTCACTTCAAAGTCACGGGGCCCAGCCAGGAGATAGCCGGACTTTAACAAGGTTGGAGCTTTGTGGCACACTTAGGAGAAGAATATGTGGAAAAAAACATATCTATATTTCTGATAAAGGTCCGTGAAGCTGTTTAGGAGTGCGTAGTCTGGACCAGAGCAGCCAGGAGATGTCAGGATTTCCACGGCTTCTGCCTTGATAATTCTTCTATTTAAATGTGACCTTGGAAGCTCAATACTTATAGCAACATATACAGGTCAGGCTGAGAAAACGCAGCTCCTTCTGAACCTGTGAAAAGACTTGCCAACTTGCTTGGAATGTGTATTAATATGAAAAGCTAACAGCAGAAGAGGGAATTGTAAGTAACAGCTTTCACAGTTTCCTTTTTTTTTTTCTGCTAGTTCCCATCTTTTGTTGATTGATTGCCTGACTGATTGATTGATTGATTGATTGATTGATTGACATGGCCTCAGGAGACTACACAGGCCACTCACATCAGCATGTCCCACCTCCCAAGGCAGCAAAGCCTGAAGACATCACCAAGGCATCAGAGAGCAGCATAGACTTCATAAATCCACATGGATCTCAGGTTTCATCAGGGCCTGGGGCAGCAGCATGGGCCACATACACCAACATGGCCTCTGGTGCATCACAGAGCACAATGGTCCTTCGAGGAGGTCCAATTCAGAAAGTGAACCCTTCCTCCTCTCAAGCCTCTGTGGTTGCCCAGAACCAGGGCGATCCTGCAGATGGACAGCAGCATGTTCAGGGCCCGAGTCTGTGTCTACATAAGCTCCAAGCTACTGCACAGCACCCTGCTGACCCTCCTGGGCAATGACAGCATCTCAGCCTCAGCGCTCTCTCTCTCACCGCCATCAGGTCTCCAGTTCCACCTCTTTCCATAGCGCACACACCCCTCCATTTTTTCTCTTTCCCACCTCTCCATCACACATTTGTCCACCATACTGATGCCCAACACCCCGAACAGAGGGGCAGGGGCAGGAGCAGGGGCAGGGGCTGGGTGTCTTTGTGTGTCTTCCGTGCCCCCCTCCCAGGTTTATTTTTTTGAGATGGGGTATTACTATGTAGCTCAGGCTGTCCTCAACTTGTGATTCTGTTACCCTAGTCATCCAAGTGCTAGCACGGGAAGGGCACATGCCTCCGTGCCAGCTCTCTGAATCCGTTTACCCATTTAAATGAGGAAAGACACGTACAGAGGGGACAAACAAGCAAAGGAGTCTGAATCTCAGAGAAGGGGGAGGTGCCTGTGTTCAGGGTAATTGCAGGGAGCTGGGAGGCAGAGGTAGGCGTACATAGCAGCAGCGATGGAAAGGTGGAGAGCAGTTTACAGCCCTGGCTGCTCTTCCAGAAGACCTGGGTTCGATTCCCCCCAGCATCTGTATAGTAGCTCACAACCATCTGTAACTCCAGTCCTGGGGTATTTGGCACCCTTTTCTGGCCTCTATGGGCACTGCATGAATGTAGTGCACAGCCATGCATTCAGACAAACACCTGTACAAATAATAATAATAATAATAATAATAATAATAATAATAACAATAACAATAACAATAATAAATTTCAAAAATTAAAGCATTATTAATAATGTCAGCATTTGAATACTCACTATAGACATATCTTCTATAAACAAAACTCAGTGCAGGGAGATGTTTTAATCCCTATTGTATTGATGAGAAACTGGAAGCCCTCAGAAAAATCACAGAAAAAAAAAAATGACAGCACCAGTCCGGAGCTGGAGTCAGATAGAAGGCTTCCTCATCTCAGGGCCACAGTTATTTTTGGTCTGCCAAGGAAAATGACTCTTGAGGTCATGGTCTCTCCTGTTCTCTGAGCCGTCATTTGAAATCCGCTAATCCTTGATAAAGTGGAATTCATTGCCGACCTTGGTGGCAAGCTGATGCCTGTGTCCTTCTCCCAGATATGCTGATGCAATCAGTCTGGGGTCCAGCCTAGGCATCAGAGGACTGCAGAAGACCCTGGAAGGCAGCAAGAGTGTGATCTGCTCAAAGCAGCCCAGGAAAGACTGTAGGAGAGACTCTCTCCGGTGGTCAGATCAGATTTTCTCAGGAGCTGGACCTTGAGATCATAGCGGAAGGAGACCGGAGGGAGCCCAGCAGAACTCTTACATGCTAGGCTAGGCTGGGCTAGGAGAAGGTGGACAAACCTGGACTCCAAGCCACCTGGCCCAGGGCCACACAGTTGTTTGGCCAGTTTGTTTTAACCAAAATGTACCAGTGTATCAGTTTCTAGAATTTAAACTCAGAGGGATTCAAGCCGGGGCTCTCCTGTCTGCCTGGTGGCCTGAACACCGGGCAGCTAAGTGAGCACGGTAGCGCCCTCATCTGGCTTCTGTTTGGTCTTCAAGAGCAAGGGACAACTGAGACCTTTGTCTCGGGGCAAAAGAGAAGAATATCACAGGACAGTGACAGATAAGAACTACAAAGACAAACATCAATGTGGCTTTTTCCTTGGGGTGTTCTGTTTATTTTGTCCTTAAATGTCATTTTGTTAAATTACCTTGCCCATTAGATTAGGTTGAGAGAAAGCAGAATTTTTAGAAACATTCTTTTATTTTATATGCATGTGTGCTTTACCTGCATGTATGTTTGCGCACTAGATTTATAGCTGGTGCCCATCAAACACCAAAGGCCAAAAGAGGGTTTTTGAACCTCCTAGGACTGAAGTTACAAACAGTTTGAGCCACATATGGGTTCTGGGAATCTAACCCAGATCCTCAAGAACAGCCAGTACTCTCAGCCGCTGAACCATCTCCACAGATACAGGAGAGCAGAATTTTAATATTCTGTTTAGGTCCCCGTTTTAATAAAATTCAAAACTAAACTCGAATTTTCCCTCCACTTTGACAGTATGTTACTATGTTTTGTTTTGAGACAGGGTTTTACTATATGCCCAAGGTTGGGTTGAAACTTTCTGTACAGCATAGACTGCACACAAACACTCAATTGTCCTGCCTCGATTTCCTAAATGCTAGGATTATAAGAATGAGCCACCACGCCTAGAATATTCATATATAGGAATTTGGGGATTTTTTTGTTGCTTTTTGTTTTTTGTTTTTTTAGACAGTGTCGCACTCTGTATGTAGCCCAGCCAGGCCATGCACCACAGTAGACTGGACCTGTTGCATGCTGGGATTACAAGGGCTAGGCATTCAAGGCAAGTGATGAAGATGCTCATTACTTGCTGTAGTGGCTATTCCTGGTTGTCAACTTGACTATATGTGGAATGAACTACAATCTAGAATTGGAAGGCTCACCTATGATCCTAATTTGGAGGCTCAGAGATATAAGTTTCTGACCTGGACTTAGCATGGAGATCTTGAAGCATGGATTCCAGTCAAGGTCATCTGGGATTAAAGGTGTGGAGACATACACCTTTAATCCCAGACTTCAAGTTCATCTGGGATTAAAGGTGTACACCTTTAATCTGGGCTACACCTTCTACTGGAGACATATATAAGGACATTGAAAGAAGGAAGACCGATTCTTCCTTGCCGGCTTGCTTCGTGGGACTGAGCAACTGCAAGATCCTTGGACTTCCATCCACAGCTGCTGCTGACTACTGTTGGGGAGTTGGACTACAAACTGTAAGTCATCGACAAATTCCCTAACTACATAGAGACTGCCCATACGATCTGTGACTCTAGAGAACCCAGACTAATACATAAGTGGTACCGGGAGTGGTTCTAGAGGAGCAGAAGTATAAGGATGAATGTTTCAAAATTTTGGAGTTGGTTGGTTGACCCACCAGCACTCTCAATTACTGAAACCTCTCCAAATTCTCTCCCTCCTGGGAGCTCGGGGGATATTGAAAACCCATGGATGAAACTATATTCCAAGCTTAAAGAAGCTAAAGCCTTTGATTATCTTGATGAATTAGGTGATTCGGTGGTATACAATACGTTCTACAAGTTGGGGAAAAAACCGGAAAATGATTTTGCTGGCTTGTTACTCTTAGCATCTCGGGAGAAAGCAATGAAGGAAAGGAAGGAGTTGTGTGATAAAATCGAACAGCTCCAGACTCAAGTAAACAATCTAAAAGTTTCCAAGTGTGCCCTTGAAGAGAATCTTCTTTCCAGCAGCCATAGAGCTCAAGTAGCAGAAAATCAAACTGAAGCACTCATTATAAGGTTGGCTGAAATACAGCGAAAATTCAAGTCTCAACCTCAGAGGGTGTCAGCAGTTAAAGTAAGGGCATTAATTGGCAAAGAATGGGATCCTATAACTTGGGATGGGGATGTGTGGGAAGACCCTGTTGAATCTTCAGATTTTCAAGGATTTGCTCCACCTGAAGAAGTAGTACCCTCAGCCCCACCCCTTGAATTAATGCCTTCTCCATTTGAGGAAAGTAATCCCTCAGAGCCTGATAGACCAGCAGTGACTTTTACTGACAATATTGATGTTTCTCCGGGCCCACCAATAGTTTCTTCTAGACCTATAACCAGACTCAAGGCAAAACAGGCCCCTAAAGGGGAGGTAGAAAGTGTAGTCCATGAGGAAATACACTATACTGCTAAGGAGCTTAATGAGTTTGCTAACTCATTCAAGCAGAAGTCTGGGGAATATGCATGGGAATGGATTTTAAGGGTGTGGGATAATGGTGGAAGGAACATAAAATTAGAGCAGGCTGAGTTTATCGGCATGGGTCCTCTGAGTGGAGATTCTAGGTTTAATATAGAAGCTCGCACAGTTAAAAAAGGTGTCAAAAGTTTGTTTGATTGGTTGGCTGAAGTATTTATTAAAAGATGGCCTACTGAAAAGGAGTTGGAGATGCCTGATATCCCTTGGCTTAGTGTTGATGAAGGGATTTTAAGGCTTAGGGAAATTGCAATGCTAGAGTGGATACGTTGTATAAAACCTAATCCCCCACAATGGGAAGGTCCAGAAGACATGCCTTTCACCAGTCCTATAAGACGCAAACTGGTGAGAGGGGCACCGGCATATTTAAAGAGTTTTGTTCTTGCCCTTTTCCTTGTGCCAGACCTTAGGGTTGGAGATGCTGCTGCTCAATTAGATGAATTAAATTCAATGGGTTTAATCGGGCCCCGAGTTAACAAGGGCCAGGTGGCAGCATTGAATCGCCAGAGACAAGGTGATCGTAGTTTTTATAATGGACAGCGTAGACAAAACAATGTTTATAATGACGTACCCGGTAATGGGCAGAGAGGTGGAATTTATAATGGTATGACTCGTTTGGACCTTTGGTACTGGCTAATCAATCATGGTGTTTCCAGGGATGAAATGCATAGGAAACCTACTGCATATCTGTTTGAGCTGTATAAGCAGAAAAATCCTCAAACAAATGATAAAAAGGCTGCAGTGAATCATGGCAAAAGGCAATCTCGGCCAGTGAATCAATTTCCAGACTTGAGCCAGTTTACAGATCCAGAGCCCCTTGAATGAAGGGGTGGCCAGGTTCCCCTGAGGAAGGATTTTGATAAGACACCTAAAAGTTTTGCTGTTACTCTTTCTCCAATTCTTCCCCAGAGGGACCTAAGGCCTTTTACAAGGGTAACTGTACACTGGGGGAAAGGAAATAATCAGACTTTCAAGGGCCTATTGGATACTGGTTCTGAATTGACACTGATCCCAGGAGATCCCAAGAAACATTGTGGCCCTCCAGTTAGAGTAGGGGCTTATGGAGGACAGGTGATTAATGGAGTTTTGACGGATGTCCGACTCACAGTAGGTCCAGTGGGTCCCCGAACACATCCTGTAGTCATTTCCCCAGTTCCAGAATGTATAATTGGGATAGATATACTCAGAAATTGGCAGAATTCTCACATTGGTTCCCTGACCTGTAGAGTGAGGGCTATTATGGTTGGAAAGGCAAAATGGAAGCCTTTAGAGTTGCCTCTGCCAAAGAAAATAGTGAATCAAAAACAGTATCGTATTCCTGGAGGAATTGCAGAAATTACTGCCACAATCAAGGACTTGAAAGATGCAGGGGTGGTGGTTCCCACCACATCTCCCTTTAACTCTCCCATCTGGCCAGTGCAGAAGACAGATGGATCATGGAGGATGACAGTTGACTATAGGAAATTAAATCAGGTAGTAACTCCAATTGCAGCTGCTGTACCAGATGTAGTTTCGTTACTTGAGCAAATTAACACATCTCCTGGAACCTGGTATGCAGCTATTGACCTGGCAAATGCCTTCTTCTCAGTACCGGTCCATAAGGACCACCAGAAGCAATTTGCTTTCAGTTGGCAAGGCCAGCAGTATACCTTTACAGTTTTGCCTCAAGGATATATTAACTCTCCTGCCCTGTGTCATAACTTAGTTAGAAGGGATCTTGATCGTTTGTCTCTTCCACAAAATATCACATTGGTGCACTATATAGATGACATTATGCTGATTGGAACAAGTGAGCAGGAAGTAGCAACCACTTTGGATTCATTGGTAACACATATGCGTATCAGAGGATGGGAAATAAATCCAACCAAAATTCAAGGACCATCTACCTCAGTGAAATTCTTAGGAGTACAATGGTGTGGGGCATGCAGAGATATTCCTTCTAAGGTGAAAGATAAGTTATTGCACCTGGCCCCTCCCACCACCAAGAAAGAAGCACAACGTTTAGTGGGTCTATTTGGATTTTGGAGACAGCACATTCCTCATTTGGGTGTGTTACTCAGGCCTATTTACCAAGTGACAAGGAAAGCTGCTAGCTTTGTGTGGGGCCCAGAACAGGAGAAGGCTCTTCAACAGGTCCAGGCTGCTGTGCAGGCTGCATTACCACTTGGACCATATGATCCAGCAGACCCAATGGTACTTGAGGTGTCGGTGGCAGATAGAGATGCTGTTTGGAGCCTCTGGCAGGCCCCTGTAGGTGAATCACAGAAGAGACCTTTGGGATTTTGGAGCAAAGCTTTACCGTCATCCGCAGACAACTACTCTCCCTTTGAAAAACAACTCTTGGCCTGCTATTGGGCCTTAGTGGAAACTGAACGTTTGACAATAGGACACCAAGTTACTATGCGACCTGAACTCCCCATCATGAGTTGGGTATTATCAGACCCTCCAAATCATAAAGTAGGGCGTGCACAACAGCAGTCTATTGTCAAATGGAAGTGGTATATACGTGATCGGGCCAGAGCAGGTCCTGAAGGCACAAGCAAGTTACATGAAGAAGTTGCTCAGATGCCTATGGTTTCTACTCCTGTTACAATGCCATCTGCTGCCAAGCATGCACCTATAGCCTCATGGGGTGTTCCCTATGACCAGCTGACTGAAGAAGAGAAGACTAGGGCCTGGTTTACTGATGGCTCTGCACGTTATGCAGGCGCCACCCAGAAGTGGACAGCTGCAGCATTACAACCCCTTTCTGGGACAACCCTGAAAGATACAGGTGAAGGAAAATCTTCACAGTGGGCAGAACTTCGGGCAGTGCACATGGTATTACAGTTTGTTTGGAAGAAGAAATGGCCAGATATACGATTGTTCACTGACTCATGGGCTGTAGCCAATGGATTGGCTGGATGGTCAGGGACGTGGAAAGATCACGATTGGAAAATTGGTGAGAAAGACATTTGGGGAAGAAGTATGTGGATAGATCTTTCCAAGTGGGCAAAGGATGTGAAGATATTTGTGTCCCATGTAAATGCTCACCAAAAGGTGACTTCAGCTGAGGAGGAGTTCAACAATCAAGTGGATAAGATGACGCGTTCTGTGGACAGTCAGCCTCTTTCCCCAGCCACCCCAGTTATTGCCCAGTGGGCACATGAACAAAGTGGCCATGGTGGCCGAGACGGAGGTTATGCTTGGGCTCAGCAACATGGACTTCCACTCACCAAGGCTGACCTGGCTACAGCTGCTGCTGAATGCCAGATCTGCCAACAGCAGAAACCAACACTGAGCCCCAGATACGGCACCATTCCTCGAGGTGACCAGCCTGCAACCTGGTGGCAGGTTGACTACATTGGACCACTTCCCCCATGGAAAGGACAACGTTTTGTTCTTACTGGAGTAGATACTTACTCTGGTTATGGATTTGCCTTTCCTGCGCGTAATGCTTCTGCCAAAACCACCATCCGTGGACTCACAGAATGCCTCATCTATCGTCATGGTATTCCACACAGTATTGCTTCTGACCAAGGAACTCATTTCACAGCCAGAGAAGTGCGACAGTGGGCCCACGATCATGGAATTTACTGGTCTTACCATGTTCCCCATCATCCTGAAGCAGCTGGTCTGATAGAAAGATGGAATGGCCTTTTGAAGACACAGTTACAGCGCCAATTAGGTGGCAACAGCATGGAGGGCTGGGGCAGAGTTCTTCAGAAGGCAGTATATGCTTTGAATCAGCGTTCAATATATGGTACAGTTTCTCCCATAGCCAGGATTCATGGGTCCAGGAATCAAGGGGTGGAAAAGGGAATAGTTCCACTCACTATCACTCCTAGTGACCCGCTAGGAAAATTTTTGCTTCCTGTCCCCACAACTTTAGGTTCTGCTGGCCTAGAAGTTTTGGTTCCAGAGGGGGGAGTGCTCCTACCTGGAGCCACAACAAACATTCCATTGAACTGGAAGCTCAGATTTCCCCCTGGCCATTTTGGGCTTCTAATGCCCTTAAACCATCAGGCTAAGAAAGGAATAACTGTGTTAGGAGGGGTGATAGATCCAGATTACAGTGGGGAAATTGGATTGCCTCTCCACAATGGAGGTAAGCAGGATTATGTCTGGAGAGCAGGAGATCCCCTAGGGCGTCTCTTAGTACTACCCTGTCCTGTGATTAAAGTCAATGGGAAACTACAACAGCATAATCCAAGCAGGATGAGGAAGGATGACCCATCAGGAATGAAGGTATGGGTCAATTCTCCAGGAAAAGAGCCAAGACCTGCTGAGGTGCTTGCTGAAGGTGAAGGAAATACAGAATGGGTAGCAGAGGATGGTAGTTATAAATACCAGCTAAGGCCACGTAACCAGTTGCAGAAACGAGGATTATAAGTAATATGAATGCTTCTATCTTATTTTGTTAAGGATACATTTGTCTTCCAATTCCTTTAACATCAATTGGTATTGAGACACTAAAAGAATGTTCCCAAGGGACATTGCCCCATTGTAAATTTACAAATGCGTTTGCGATTGTACGAGGAATAGTTATATCATGTTAGGCGTATTCACGACCTTGTTATTGTTTCATGTGGACATGAGATATTATCTGTGTCAAGTTGACAAGGGGTGGATTGTAGTGGCTATTCCTGGTTGTCAACTTGACTATATGTGGAATGAACTACAATCTAGAATTGGAAGGCTCACCTATGATCCTAATTTGGAGGCTCAGAGATATAAGTTTCTGACCTGGACTTAGCATGGAGATCTTGAAGCATGGATTCCAGTCAAGGTCATCTGGGATTAAAGGTGTGGAGACATACACCTTTAATCCCAGACTTCAAGTTCATCTGGGATTAAAGGTGTACACCTTTAATCTGGGCTACACCTTCTACTGGAGACATATATAAGGACATTGAAAGAAGGAAGACCGATTCTTCCTTGCCGGCTTGCTTCGTGGGACTGAGCAACTGCAAGATCCTTGGACTTCCATCCACAGCTGCTGCTGACTACTGTTGGGGAGTTGGACTACAAACTTTAAGTCATCGACAAATTCCCTAACTACATAGAGACTGCCCATACGATCTGTGACTCTAGAGAACCCAGACTAATACACTTGCCCACAGGCTGACAGCGCCACACCTCCCACCCACCATGTGAATAACTCTGTCACAATAAAAACCAGTGGTTCTGGGCTGGAGAGATGGGTCAGTGGTTAAAAGCACCGACTACTCTTCCAGAGGTCCTGAGTTCAATTCCACATGGTGACTCACAACCATCTGTAATGGGATCTAATGCTCTCTTCTGGTGTGTCTGAAGACAACTACAATGTACCCATATACGTAAAATAAATAAATAATTCTTAAACAACAACAACAAAAACAATGGTCTTAACAATTACGGTTGCCTCCACCCAGCCTACATCTAGATTAGAGTCAGAAAGTTCAAATCATGGGAAACACTGCTGGGCACAGAAAGGAAGGAAGGAAGGAAGGAAGGAAGGAAGGAAGCAAGCAAGGAAGCAAGGAAGCAAGGAAGCAAGGAAGCAAGGAAGCAAGGAAGGAAGGAAGGAAGGCCGTGGACTCAGAAGGCACAGTGGTCTGGGAGTCCACTGTGGGTCAGCTGCCTTAGGTCTCTGTAGGCCCTGACAGGCATCTTTATTCTAATATGATAAGAAAACAAGCATCTGTAACAGTGGGGATTCTGGAGAGCTTTTGGGGCAGCTTGTAGGAATTTGACAAGAAATTGACTTTGGGCTAGGACAAGGAAGTAGGCTCAAGATGACTACAGCTGAGGAATGTGTTACTTGTATCTTGATGGGTCTCCTTAAGACCCTGAATTCAGTAATCGTGGGGCCCTTGTTTATACATTGTTTGTTCCTTAACTACTTGCTGTTTATGCCTTGGGACAGACCATATTCTGTGTATGTATCTAGAATGATTAAAAAAAAAAAAAAAAAAAGCAGGCCAGGAAAAAAACAAACCCGATTCAGCCTCAGCACTGGCTGGAGTCGTGTTATAATGTTGCCTAATTGTCTTTTCTTTCTTTAATCCTCACTCCTCCCTCCCTCGAGACCCTGCTGACTGACTGAGCTGGCTTGGTCAGGCAATACAGGCCCCCAGGAGCTGCTTTGCTCAGCACATTGAATCCTTACGTGGTCCAGCATGGTAACTCCAAACAGGATGAACCCGTGGCATCTGCGATGTTGTCTGGAATCTGTCTCCTTTACTTTGGGTCAGACTCTTGCTTGGTTCAGCAAAGGCATAATCACTCAGAGTGCCTTTCTACCTAGCCAATCACATTCCCTGTCAAGGCTGAAGGCACGGAAATAAGTCACTGTCCTGAGTCTGCTGCCTCTCTGCACTCTAGGAACAAGTCCTGGAGGCTAAGACAGACCACCCCCACATGGAAACAATTATCTATGACAGACAGGATGCAGCCAGAAGCAGATCATCAGGAAGTCGACTGGTGCCCTCCTGTGATGGCACCGGCAGGTAAATAATTTATTGGACCTCCTTATGAGACCAGAGAGGAGGCAGTGATGTGTGGGGTCACACCTTGACCAAGACTGATTGCTTCTGCAGGCCCTTGCCTTTTGCTCCAGTGTTTTTGCCTTTAAGCCTCAAGCACCTAGCATTATCCCCAGGGGGTCCCTGGATTCCTTTATTTGTTCCTCTTCTCATTTCTCCACTTTTCACTCTTCCTCGTCTCTCGTTTGTGTGTTGGGACATTGGCAGAACTGAAACCACTGGCCTGTCAGAACCAGGACTTTTGTCCTAAAACTCTAACTATATTAGCAACTACTGCAATGGTGGGTATGCTCCATTCATGGTGGGTACTCTATGTGATTCTCCATCCAGGCTGGGTACCCTGTCTGATGCTCCAGGCTGGGTACTCTCTGTAGTGCTCCATTCATGGATGTGATGCTCTGTCCAGGCTGGGTACTCTGTGTGATGCTCCAGGCTGGGTACTCTATGTGATGCTTTAGTCTGGGTACTCTGTGTGATGCTCCAGGCTGGGTACTCTGTGTGATGCTCCAGGCTGGGTACTCTATGTGATGCTTCATTCATGGATGTGATGCTCCGTCCAGGCTGGGTACTCTCTGTGGTGCTCCATTCATGGATGTGATGCTCCGTCCAGGCTGGGTACTCTGTGTGATGCTCCAGGCTGGGTACTCTCTGTGGTGCTCCATTCATGGATGTGATGCTCCGTCCAGGCTGGGTACTCTGTGTGATGCTCCAGGCTGGGTACTCTATGTGATGCTTCATTCATAGATGTGATGCTCCGTCCAGACTGGGTACTCGGTGTGATGCTCTCCATCCAGGTTGGGTACTCTATGTGATTCTCCATCCAGGCTGGGTACTCTGTGTGATGCTCCAGGCTGGGTACTCTATGTGATGCTCCAGGCTGGGTACTCTATGTGATGCTCTAGTCTGGGTACTCTGTGTGATGCTCTAGTCTGGGTACTCTATGTGATGCTCTAGTCTGGGTACTCTGTGTGATGCTCCAGGCTGGTACTCTATGTGATGCTCCAGGCTGGTACTCTATGTGATGCTCTAGTCTGGGTACTCTATGTGATGCTCTAGTCTGGGTACTCTATGTGATGCTCCAGGCTGGTACTCTATGTGATGCTCTAGTCTGGGTACTCTATGTGATGCTCTAGTCTGGGTACTCTATGTGATGCTCTAGTCTGGGTACTCTGTGTGATGCTCTAGTCTGGGTACTCTATGTGATGCTCCAGGCTGGTACTCTATGTGATGCTCTAGTCTGGGTACTCTGTGTGATGCTCCAGGCTGGGTACTCTATGTGATGCTCTAGTCTGGGTACTCTATGTGATGCTCTAGTCTGGGTACTCTATGTGATGCTCTAGTCTGGGTACTCTGTGTGATGCTCTAGTCTGGGTACTCTATGTGATGCTCCAGGCTGGGTACTCTATGTGATGCTCTAGTCTGGGTACTCTATGTGATGCTCTAGTCTGGGTACTCTATGTGATGCTCTAGTCTGGGTACTCTGTGTGATGCTCTAGTCTGGGTACTCTATGTGATGCTCTAGTCTGGGTACTCTATGTGATGCTCTAGTCTGGGTACTCTATGTGATGCTCTAGTCTGGGTGCTCTATGTGATGCTCTAGTCTGGGTGCTCTATGTGATACTCTAGTCTAGGTGCTCAATGTGATGCTCTAGTCTGGGTACTCTATGTGATGCTCTAGTCTGGGTGCTCTATGTGATGCTCTAGTCTGGGTGCTCTATGTGATACTCTAGTCTAGGTGCTCAATGTGATGCTCTAGTCTGGGTGCTCTATGTGATGCTCCAGGCTGGTACTCTGTGTGATGCTCCAGGCTGGGTACTCTGTGCGATGCTCCATGCAGGCTGGGTGCTCTATGTGATGCTCCAGGCTGGTGCTCTGTGTGATGCTCCGTCCAGGCTAGTACTCTGTGTGATGTTCCAAGCTGGGTACTCTGTGTGATGCTCCGTCCAGGCTGGGTACTCTGTGTGATGCTCCGTCCAGGCTGGGTACTCTATGTGATGCTCCAGACAAGCAGTCGTCCTGTACAGCCCCAGCACAGGCATTCAGACACACTCAGGAGCTGCCTTCACTGTGCAGCATCAGCTCTTCACTTGGGCCCACAAGGGAACTAGAGGCAGGCAGGGAAAAGGCTGCCATCTTTACCTTTAAGTCTTTCTCCTTTACTCTGTGTGTGTGTGTGTGTGTGTGTGTATGAGTGTGGTGTGTGTGTGTGTGTGTGTGTGTGTGTGTGTGTGTGCTAATGCCAGATCATGGATATCAGAAGACAAATTCTAGGGGTTCTTTCCTTCCACCACAGAGGTTTCAGGGTTTGAATTCAGGTCAAGATGCATGGGACCTTTACTCACCGAGACATCTTGCTGGCCCACAACTCACTGTTTTTAACATCCTTGTTGGAGACTCTTTAGGAAGGCAAATGCTGCCTCTGGAGGCAATTCTGATTTTATCCACCGAGTGGAAGTTTCCAACTCCCAGCCGGGTTTCTATACTTTCTGTGTCTTCTTAATTTTTCTCCTTTTTCAACTAAAAATTGTATTTGAGGTTCTTTCTTTTTCTTTTTCTTTTTTTTTTTTTTTTACCTGCCTAAAAAGACAAAGAAGAGGGTTGGAGAGGTGGCTCTCACTGTGGAGTATGCATGAGGATACACACATATAAAGGGAAAGAAATGGTAAAACTGTCAGATGACTTTGACTCAATATTGCCCCTTAACATTGCCACAGGGTGAGTTCCCTTGAATGGGCTGAGGCAAGGAGACGTTTGTGAGCGTGCTCTTCAGAAAGGCTCTCAGGGTCTACAACAAGGGAAGGAAGGAGCCCGGGAACACCGTGGCTTCAGGAGGACTCTAGGCTCAGTCTGATGGCAGTGTGGGCACACTGGCTCCTCGAATGCAGAATGGTCCTCCCTTGATGCTGGCCTGATAGATTGTTGTTGTTGTTGTTTTGTTTGTTGGTTTGGTTCGGTTTGTTTTTTTCCAGTGTCCAGCTGTGAGCTGTACAAGGGTGAATACAACTAATGAGGAGAGGCAGCTCCTGAAGCTGATGTTCACTAACAGGGGGGGGGGGGGAAGGGGGCGCCGAGGGGGGAGAAAGGGGGGAGAAGTCCCCACAGCAGGGACAAGGATATTGCCTCTGGATGGGGATTCAGGCGGATCGCCAAAGAGCACACATTCAATCACTCGAGATTAATCAGCTTTTGTTATGATTTGGATGCAAAATGCACTCCCCCTCATCCCCCCCCCCCACACACACATGCATGCACACGCACAGGCGCCTATGCTCGCCCTCAGCTGGTGGTGTTCATTTGGGAAGTTATAGCACCTCTAGGAGCTGGAGCCTCTCTGTAGGCAGAGTGGACCTTCAGGCTTAGTCTCACTTCCTGTCTTTTGTCCCACCCCTGCTTCCTGTACCCCTGAGACGTAAGAAGGCACGGATCCCTGCCACATGCCCCAGCTACCATGCTGGACTGTGTCTCCTCAACCATGCATGAATCAACCCGCCTCTTGTAAACTAGTTCTTGTCACGCATTATGTCACAATAACCAATACAAATGTTTCTGTCTGTTCACCCCCACCACGTCCTAAGCCCCTGGATGAAGCAATGACTGGTCATTGTATCCCACCTCCTAGGAGAGAGCCTGGTACAGCAAGTCCTCCGTGAGTGGCAACAAGATGGAATGCGACTGAAGAAAATTGCAACAGCTTCTGCAGCAACAAACTGTAGCTCTCGGGAAAGACACTGCCAGCTGTATGAGGTGTCAGCGGGTAAGTGACTACCTGGATCACAGAGGTGTGAGTTAGAATGAGTGGAAGCAGGCCACAACCTTCCCATTACTGCAGGGGTGTGGTAGTTTAAATGAAAATGGCCCCCACAGCCTCATAGGGAGTGGCACTATTAGGAGGTGTGGCCTCGTTGGAGTAGGTGTGGTCTTGTCAGAAGAAGTGTGTTCTTCTACTGACATTCTCTTCCTGCTGCCTGTGGATGAAGATGTAGACCTCTCAGCTCCTCCTGTATACCATGTCTGCCTGCACACCGCCATGCTTCCTGCCATGCTGATAATGGACTTCTGAACTGCAAGCCAGCCCCAATTAAGTGTTTTCCTTTATAAGTGTTGTTGTGGGTCATGGTGTCTCTTCACAGCAATAGAACACTAAGACCAGGGGTTACCAAAAAGGCAGATCTGTTCACCTGAGTAACTCATCTCCACTTGGGGAGTGCATGACGTATTTAAAAGGAACCTTCTGATGGCTTCTTATGTGCAGGAGTCACATACTGTCACTGATGATTAAACTGTGGGATGCTGGGGAGAGAAGCGGTTTCTTCTATCTGATGTCAGGTTTGGGAAAGCCTACTGCTGACGGATAGATGATTAAAGACATGTTCCCGACACTGTCCTGTGTAGCCTACTTTCTCAAGTAATGTCCCTTTTCAAGGCTGCCGCAGGGTGCTGCTCATGGCCTTTTGCCCAGGTACAGTATCAGGCTTATGAGAGAAATGCAGCGCAGGTATACAACCACGTGTGTTTGTTCTTAAAATTATTTTAGGGGGTTGGAGAGAGGGCTCGGCAGAGATGCCCAACAGTAATTCCCTAACCCAGGCCACACACACACACACACACACACACACACACACACACACGAATTTGACTCAGGTCAGGTCTCACGCTGAGGAACTCACACAGTGTGGATCCTTTTGTGACTGGCACATTTCGCTCATTATAACATCCCCTCCACTCATCATGAACTCAGTGTCACCTCAGAGGACACGGTGCTTGTCCTGCACATGCAGGAGCCCTTTATCCCCCACAAGGAGCAGGTGCAGTGAAGATTTTAATCTGAATGTGTAGATTCCCTGTCCAGAGCAGGTAGCCCCGCCTTGCCCTCCTCATACCCATAAGTCTTTGCGCTTCAGCCTTGTGGGTAGGAGCAAGGTGCTCCTCCCAGCAACAGGACCATCCTAGTTCACACAGGAACCCATGCTCTTTTCTCTGTGTCCTCCTTGGAGGGGCTGCCCAACATCCCTCTTGTGAAAGGGGAAAGGAGTTACTCTCTAGTCAGAACAGTAACGGGTATGAATAAACCATTCCTAAGACTCATTCCTACTGCCCCCTCCCCACAGCATTAGGTAACCCTTAACTCCACAGAGAATTTTTAAGAACCGCTCTCTAGGAACTGAAGCTGTCACACTAACCCTGTTGCCAGGCAATGGAGAGAGCAACGTCCTCGGTCTATGCCTGCAGAGTGCCTAAAATACCTCCCCGTGCCTCTCCAGACATTAATGCATAAGCCTGGGCTGCATTTAGGTGACCTTTGCGCAGGAACAATCCTGGGAGCTGTCTTTGTGTCTTCCTCCAAGGATCAGCAGCCCCGCCCCAGCCTCTTCACTGCCTGCTTATGCCTGAAGGACCAAGAAAGAAGTAGCCCTGTGCTTTGTACCCAGGGGCAAGGAAGCCCCACCCCCACCCCCGATGACCCTCTTCACAGGCGCTTCTCTTACTTGGTCGGTGTTCCTTCACACAAACTGATGGAGTTTCCTTCATCTGAGTCTCTGTGGGGAGCCTTCCAGCCAATCACCGAATCAGCTAGGGGCTTTCTTGGTATGTGTGTGGAGTACATGTGTGTGGAGAATACACATCTGTGTATGTGTGCATGTGTATATACTCAGTGTGTATATGTGTGTGGGCTATACACTCCTGAGTGTGTACATGTGTGCGTGTGCAAACACGCGTGAAGATGCCAGAGGTTGGCCTTGGATATATTTCTGTATCGTGCTTCGATTTTATGTTTTTGAGGCAGGGTCTTTGGCTGAACCTGGAGTTTGTTTGGCCAGATTGGCTGAGCGGTGAGCCTCTGGGATCCTCCTGTGTCCTCACGTCCAAAGTCCTGGAGTCATAGGCATGCCCTGCCACACCCAGATTTTTTGTGTAGATGCTAGGAGTAGGAACTCAGGCGCTCGGGCTTGTACAGGAAGCACCTTACCTCATTCCAGCACTTTCCTATTTTAGTCTTGGGGAAAAGTTCTGGCTTCAGAAAAGAATAAAGTTTAATTTTACTTCAGTTCCTCGAATCAATTTCCTTTTTTAGTTGTATTTTCTTTTCTTATAGTTGCAGGGATGGAAGCCGGGGCCTTGCACATGCTCAGAAACACTCTGCCGCGGAACCTCACCCCCAGCCGCTCAACAAGAATTCCCCTCAGGGGGCTGTGGGGGTGGCAGGGTTGGAAGAAGAGGAAGATTAAAATAAGACAGCTGCTGCAAACACAAATAACCCCTCTTGATTTTGAGGCTCACCAGCAACCTCTAAAGATCTGGACAATGTGGTCTGACACTTCTCTATTTATGACTGGTAACGAAAATAACGTGGTTCCGAAGCAATTATTTTAAAAAGGTGGTAGCACAGCATTTCTGTGAATGTCAGAAGAAAACAACAAAAATAGAGCCTTTAAGAATTTCTCCCATCTGCCATCCTGCATGCACAGTGGCTGAATAAAGATGTAAACAGTACAGACACTGCAAAACAGCCTCCCTGGCCTACATAGAGAACACAGGCCGGGGCTCCTGCGTGACATGCAATGAACTGGAGACTGCCACTTGAGCACACTGTACCCTGCACCTGGTAACGATCATGGAAATCACTCTCACTGGGTGGCAGTTATAGCCCTGAGATAGGCAATGGTGGTGACCTTTACAGACATGAACACAACCAAGGCCCTGGGGATGACAGCCTGTCCCCAGCTGAGGCTGCAGGGTGGAGGCCACCAAAATGTCTTGCAAACCATTTGTTCGATTTAGGGACGTCTCTCTGAAGGAACAAATGAGAGGCAAGATCTGGGTCATACACTTGAGGTTTCAAATGTCTGTCTGGGTTGGAAAGCGCTCAGAAGGAAACAGGCACTTTCTGGAGTGAGTGCAGAGCGAGGCTTGAAAAGAGAGGAGTGACTTTTCCACCCAAGGAGCAAGGATTGCAGGGACACGGTGGGGCAGTCAGAACCGGAAAGGTAAAACCCCTTGGTCCCCAGGAGTTTGCCGAGCAAGGAGAGAAGAAACCAGCCATGCGGATTTCTCCCTATTTCTCGGAACATTGTAGCTATCTTTTGCTACTTTGTGGGTTCTTTTTTCTTCTACCCTTCCCTGCCCCTTTCCACCTTTCAATACCTGGACACTAGATAGGAGAGAAAAAAGACAGAGGAGAAAGGGGGCGATGTTAACATAAGACTACTTCCTGCTCATTAGGGGCATTGAGTTCCTTGGGGCAAGGTTGAACTTCCTCATCAGGATATCTAATTTCTTCTTCTTCTTTCTTCTTTTTGCATGACTACTTGACAAACCACAACCAATCAGCAACCAGCAACCAGCAACCAGCAACCAGCAACCAGCAACCAGCAACCACTAACCACCAACCACCAACCACCAGCCACCAGTCACCAACCACCAACCAGCAACCACCACCAACCACCAACCAGCAACCAGCAACCAGCAACCACCAACCACCAACCACCAACCAACTCTGGGGGGAGAGGAAACATGGACGAGGGGAGCTAGCATTTATATACCCTCTGAAAAGTTCCCAGAATTCCAAACATCACACAAATGCAGAAACTATCTTCAGCTGGCAAAATCACAAGGCAAATCTTAGTCAGCTGCTGCTGAGAACAAGCCAAAGCAGCCCACATTCCCACACCTGGGAGTGAAATGAAAGCATATTTCTATTTCTGTGGGGGTATTTTGTTGTTGTTTTCTGTTTTTTAGGAAAACTGAATTCTCTCTACGGAACAGCTAGGGAGAAGCCTTCTTTGCCTTGGCATTTTATTTGGCCACAGTTCAAGGTCTCAGTGCTATGGCTTCTTCAGAGTCACTGCAGAGCTGAGGGTGAGCCGGCAGGTTGGTGGCTCTCTGGAAGAGAGAGGCACTGAAGTCTTTTCATGCAACCGACTCCAGGTGTGTAACAGGGAAGGGAACATAGTTGAAAAGAAATACACACTCACACACTGCCCAGGTGAGGCGCAGGAGGAAGCTTGGTGTGCTGTGTTGAGATGAGGCAAATGTCTCGTCTCTTTTCTTCTTTTAAGATTTGTTGCCGGGCAGTGGTGGCGCATGCCTGTAATCCCAGCACTTGGGAGGCAGAGGCAGGCGGATTTCTGAGTTCGAGGCCAGCCTGGTCTACAGAGTGAGTTCCAGGAAAGCCAGGGCTACACAGAGAAACCCTGTCTCAAAAAAACCAAAAAAAAAAAAAAAAAAAAAGAAGATTTGTTTATTTATATGTAAATACACTATAGCTGTCTTCTCTTTCTTCTCACTCCAGCCCCGTTCCCTCTGGCCCAAAGATTTATTTATTATCTAAGTACACTGGAACTGTCTTCAGACACCCCAGAAGAGGGCATCAGATCTCATTACAGATGATTGTGAGCCACCATGTGGTTGCTGGGATTTGAACTCAGGACCTTCGGAAGAGCAGTCAATACTCTTAACCGCTGAGCATCTCTCCAGCCCAAATGTCTGTCTTACAGGACTGCACCAGAAGTCTGAGATACTGTGTCCTCAGAAGGACATGACTTTAAAGAGTCACTCTGAAAGTTATTCTCCAGAAGATTCCCCCATGGCAGGAAAGGGAGGCTGGTGGCTGCTATGCTTCTTGGAGGGGACCCTTTTGGCAGAGGTTAGCCTTTTCCGTTGCCTAGAATTCTGGGCATGACCTATTTAGCATTTAGTGTATAGTTCTCCCCAACCCGGTCCCCATATTTGAATTTTCTCTTCCTTTCAAAAGATCAAACGAATGAACAACCTCCACAAACATACCTGACATTGTTACAGTGTAGACATGGGCCAGCAGTGGAGAAACTGGCCTGCTGTGCATTAGCCTGGTGGCAGCTGGGATGAAGAACTCGATTCTAGGGCGTCATTGTGCTCTATACCTGCATATTTCACCTAATCAATAGGAAAAACAGAGTGTCTTAGTTAGGGTTTCACTGTTGTGAGCAGACACCAGGACCAAGGCAACTTTTATAAGGACAACATTTAATTAAGGCTGGCTTACAGGTTCAGAGGTTCAGTCCATTGTCGTCAAGGCGGGAACATGGCAGCGTCCAGGCAGACATGGGGTTGGAGGAGCTGAGAGTTCCACCTCTTGTTCTGAAGTCAGCTAGGAGAAGATTGGCTTCCAGGCAGCCAGGATGAGGGTCTTAATGCCCATGCCCAGTGTGGCACGCCCAGTCTAACAAGGCCACACCTCCCAATAGTGCCACTCCCTGGGCCAAGCATATTCAAGCCACCACACAGAGCCTGAAAAGGAGGGCTGTAAAAGACATAGGCACTTTGTAACTCCCCAAGCCAGGGCCGTTCTCAGGGTTCCCTCTGCTGAGGAGTTGCAGGTCTGCATTCTCTACCACTCTGTTTCAGCAATGCTTCCTGCTGGCCCTGGGGACCCCTGGATCTGCCTCCCATCTGTCCAGCAGCTGTCATAGCCGCTGGGTAGAATCCCTTTAGGCTTTCTGTGCACACTGCAGCCGGAAGCACTGCCTCACCCACAGGGATCCTGGCACCGTCAGGGCCCCCGCACTCTAAGAACTGACTCGTGTTCCCCAAATCCCTCAGACTTTCCTCTACAGCTCCTGGGGTTGCCCCCCCCCCCCTTTAGAAGCCTCTTCCTTCAAGCTTCTCATGGGTGGCAGTGGAAACTAACAGGAAGACACACACACAGAGGGAGACGCTCACCTGGGTGTCCTTGGGTTCACTGCAATCCTCCTGCCTCTGCTCTTGGGTTCTCAGAACCTAGCTGAGAGGTACCTGGTACAGTTGATTCTAGAAAGTTTTATTTATTTGTTTGTTTGTTTGTTTGTTTTTATGCTTTGGTAAGTTCCAGTTTCCTCTGATGTAGACCACAATGACCTTTAAGACTCCATGAGCAGAATCTTTCCTTCCCTGGTAGCCATATTGCTCAGGACTCCTTCACGCTTCCCTCGATCCCTCAGCCGCCACTGTGTCACTGGTAGGGCCATAGCAAGGCCGCACTCTGCCGGGCTGAGTTCTCTTATAACCCCCACCCACGTCCGCCCCATTCTTTGAACTGACTCTTACTCATCCTTTGCCTTAACCATGACATCATTTTCAAGAAGTTCCCTCACCCAGCGTCAGTGATGACTAGCCCCAGGACAGACAGCCTGTGCCATCTTCAAAGGCCATGACTCAGCATCTGTGACTGGCTCTTGACTTCCCCACCCCAGCACCACGCTGCGCTCCTTAAGAGCCGGAACTGTATCCGCTGTTGGTACTGTTTGCCGCTTGATCACAAGAGCACAGGATTGCAAATTAGCTGTTGTTGAATTTGTATCTCTTAGGTGTGCTGCACGGACGGCTTCTCTCCCTGTGGAAGCAGCCTCGGCATACTCGCTCCTGAGAAACTTATCCCCCACCTCCCTCTGTCCTCTCGGTGTCTACTAAAGATGGGAAAACCCAAGGTGTCTTTTTCTACTGTCACAAACTGATAAATGAGTTTCCTCCTCACATACAGAGCAATTCTGATGCCACACTCCGCAGCAGACACCAGCTGATTGTCCCACAGTTCAGAGCTGACACTACCTCCCTGAAGAGAGGGGAAAGATCCCACAGGTGAGGGCTCGGTCCAAGTATGACCTCGCCAGAGGTCTGACGTGCAGCCTGTGCCCTGACCAGTCTGGCTCAGAAGCAGGGACTTGCAGGCTGCTTTGCCTGACTCCTCACTTGGGCCCGCAGCTGACCTACGGGAAACTGGCAGCATCTCCGCCGCCATTTTGCAGCTGCCTTCTCGGTTCTGGGTATTTCTGTTCTGCAGTCACCTTAGGTTCCAGGAACAACAGGTCTGAGACACAACTGTGACTGGGGTGGAATCGACCCCTGTCTGCTTTCAACAAGGCCCACTTGACTGGTTCTGAGATAATAATCAGCTAGAGCACACTCTGACTGAGGCTGGGGAGCCATGCATGCCTTTTGTCCTGTGTGTGTTTCATCCCTCTGTGTGATTCAAACCCTCTTCACCACCTCTTCTCATTTGGCTTTTTTTTTTTTTTTAATGCAGATAAGGGTCTCACTCTGGGGCCATGGCTGGCTTGCAACTTGCTATATGTACCAATTATTTTGCATTTAGGCAAGTGGCTGAACCTGATTTGGTTTTTTTGAACCCTCAGGATAGCTGGGCATCAGAGTGTGATGTTATCTCAAAACAAACAGTGAGCAGGTTGAGCTGAGGTAGAGATCTGAGCTGCTGCTGGTCACTGACACAGTCCATTGACACAATGACAGGTCATGAAACCAAGTCATGTACACTTCCTCTCAACTGATTCCAGGATTCTGATCCTTAAGTACCAATTGCCCATGCATGTGCCACACACACACACACACACACACACACACACACACACCTTCTTTGGGGTGTTTCCTTCATTGAGTATGTATAGGTGTTGTGCGGATTCTTTTTATCTCTTTCTTGTCCAGTGTTCTTTTCCCTTGTTGGTGTAATATAGAGGCTGTTAAAGCCAAAAGCTCTTTCCCCACTCTCCCTTGATGCTCTGGATTAAACATATAACACAGAGCAGGTAGGCCTGTTGCCCTGCCTTAATTAAATGCTGGTCTTGTAGCCTGAGTAGAACTTGTCACAGCAGTAGTAAGGTATCAGGCCAATGTCTGTGGGTCAGTCTTCCTCCTCCTCCTCCTCCTCCTCCTCCTCCTCCTCCTCCTCCTCCTCCTTTCTTCTTCTTTGTCCAAGATAGGGTTTCTCTCTGTAACCCTGGTTGTCCTGGAACTCACTTTGTAAACCAAGCTGGCTTTAAACTCAGAGCTCCACCTGCCTCCGACTTTCTAGTGTTGGGATTAAAGGGGTGGACCACCATGCCTGGCTTACACTTCTATTTAAATGTTTTTTAATGTGTATGTGTGTTTTTTGCCTGCATGTATATCTGTGCACCATATGCATGTGGTGCCCACGGAGACCAGAGAAAGATGTCATATCTGAAACTGGAGTTGCAGCCAGTTGTGAACCACCACGTGGGTGCTGGAAGTCAGACCCGAGTCCTCTGGGAGAGTAACCGGTGCTCTTGACAGGGTGGCATCTTCTCAGACCTCTTTCATAGTCTCCCTTCATGGTCATAGAATAGCTGCTGAAGCGCAGAGATCAATCCTCTCTCAATATTTCCAATAATGTTGTTATTTTCAAAGGATTCTTTTGAGATCTATTCCTGTGTGTTGTAGGACTGGAGTTACAGATATTTGATAGCTACCATGTTGGGTGTGGGGGATTGAACCCTGAATCTCTGGAAGAGCAGTTAAGTTCTCTTAACCACTGAGCTCTCTCTCCAGACCCTCAGATTTTCTCAATTACAAAGAGATGTGTCTCCTGGGCACTGGGTGGGTATAAAGGATTGCTGGAAAATTGTTAAAATTACTGTTATCCTTAATGATAAGTTCTAAAGCTTTGTATTATGTTTATTTTCGTGTAGATAAGCAAAGATGTTGGGGGTGTGGCTTTGGACTCAACTTATTAGCCGAACTCTCTCTTAGTGCCAAGCTGCCTTGTGTGAAAGGACTGTCCATCTGAGAGCTACCCACCTGAACCCTCCATAGATGCCTCAAGAATACTCTGCAAAAGTCAGCAGCCGAGAAGCAGCGCTTCAGTCGCGGTTTGGATGGTTTATGTCAGGTGTGCGCAATCACAAGCCTGAAAGAACCATTCCTAACTCCGCCACAGGGGGGCGCACTTATCCAGTAGAGGAACTACTAGACACTCATGATAGGTTCCCAACCAAAGCCTTAAAGACTGGTTGGTGCTACGGGACAAGCTAAGAACCAAGGCTGTGATAACTGGACTAAGCAAGCCATCTCTGATGTGAAAGCAGGTTACTTAAGCTCACCAAGTGCACTGACTGGGAGACATTTTCCTGTGTTGCCTCTCCTAGTATAGCAGTTTCCTGGAAATAAAACATCATCCTGGAGGGAGGCGCCTTCAGATTCAGGAAGTCCTAAGTTGAAAGCTCCCTTTGGGGAGGAGCCAGGAGATTCTTACGAGACTCAGAAGTATACAAACGTCACTGTCTGGGAAAACTGTAACTCACAAGATTCAAGACATAGAAGCAGTAAGCTGAGACAGGCAGTGGTAGCTAGCGCATGCCTTTAATCCCAGCACTCGGGAGGCAGAGGCAGGAGGATCTCTGAGTTCAAGGCCAGCCTGGTTTGTAGAGTGAGTTTCAGGACAGCCAGGGCTATACAGAGAAGCCTTGCCTTGAAAAACCAAAGAGGAGAAGGAGGGGGCAAGGAGGGAGGAGGAATAAGAGAAGGAGAAGAGGAGGAGGAGGAGGAGGAGGAGGAGGAGGAGGAGGAGGAGGAGGAGAAGGAATGTCATAGGTAGAAAGAGGAGGAGGAGCTGGCTGGAAGGTATGCCCTGTCAAACTGTGATGTCCTTCAGATGCTGGAGTTGTTCACGAGTTGTCTCTCATAATGGGGTGAGCTTTTCTTTTATTTATTTATTTATTTATTTATTTATTTATTATATGTAAATACACTGTAGCTGTCTTCAGACACTCCAGATGAGGGAGTCAGATCTCTTTACAGATGCTTGTGAACCATCATGTGGTTGCTGGGATTTGAACTCAGGACCTTTGGAAGAGCAGTCAGTGCTCTTAACCGCTGAGCCGTGTCTCCAGCCCCTCTGGGTGAGCTTTTCAATGGGGCAGCTGTCTTCGAGTCACCCCGTTCCTGTAAATAACACCAACAAACACATGGCTTCCTTCACCAAGTTGGGTTTTGTCATTGTTTCATTGGTCTGTCATCAGTCCCCCGAGTAAGTCCTACATAACACCTGGTTTTGCTGTAGAGATGAAACAGAGACCAATCCCCAGGGGGTTGTTCCCTGCTTTCTTTCGGAAGCGTGGGCCACACTGGACATGAAGCTGCAGCAGAGCACAGTAGCGGCGAGGATGCAATGTGACGCTAAGAAGCACCAGCCACACCCACCCTAGGGCACACCCTTGATCCCAAAGTGTTCGCTGGCCTCATCTCCTGGACATCGTAAATACCATTCAGTGGCTTAAAGGCTGAAGGTCCGACCGCACCTCGGACATTGCCCGGTGCTGTGTGAGCCAGTGTCGCCCAGCCCTGCCCCTGAGCTCCAGGCTTCCAGCCTGACAAAGTCTGACTTGCCTTAGAGCAGCCATAGTGGCCAGCAGCTGTTTCTGATACCACAAACAACCTGCTTACCATGAGAACCTGGTTCTTGAGCTCTGGGCCCTGGCTTCAGAGCCAGAAATGTCCACTTAACTGTGGAAGAACGGCTGCGGGAGGCTTTGACAAGATCACTTGACAGTTAAAGAGGTGCTTGCCTGCAGAAGCCTACGACCCATGTGGCACTGCTAGTATGGCTGTGTGGCCCAGTATGCCCCGCCCATCCAGAGAGCCCATCCTCTCAAAGTCACCTTACCTCTGGGAGGAGGCCATGTCCGCCTCTGAGTGATCCTAGCTACACCCGAAGTCCCGTTGCTAAGGACCACCCTCTAGGTATCCGGCTCCCAAACAACAAAGGCGAGTGCCCTCAGTTATCCATCCTGCTGGCAGCCATGGACAACTAAAGGAGCAGCCGAGGGGTCAACAGTGACCAAGAAAAGAAAGGGGGGGGGGAGTGCAAGGGAGACGACAAAAAATGTAGAAGAGACAACGCGGGCTGCGGCCCACGAAGGGAGCTGATACTTGAGCCTGGCACACCAGCTGCTGCTGGAGAAGACACGAGCGTCCAGGGGCCAGCATGTGAGCAGCCCTCTTCCCATCTACCCGAGATCTCTCTCTAAGCAGAGCGAAGGGGACGATAAGAGCCATATTTTCTATAGTTGGTTCACGTTGAATATGACTCTATTTTACTTGTTTTAGATAATATAACACATTTTAAGATCTAGACCTTTTAAGATAAGAATAAAACTGTTGGTGCAGGCAAGCCTCAGTAGAAGTTTGTGTTCCTTGCCCATATGCACACAGTAGGTACAGTGTGTGATAATTTTTTGTGTGTGTGTGGGTTGTGTGCTGGTTAGCTTTTGTTGTCTTGACACAAGCTAAAATCCCCTGTGAAGCAGGGACCTCAGTTGAGGAACTGCCCCCATCAGATTGGCCTGTGGGACATTTTCTTGGTTACTGACTGACGTGGAGGGGCTCAGAGCAGTGTGGGCAGAGCCACGCCACGCAGATGGCCCTAGGTTAAAGAGCAAAGCAGATTGAGCAAGCCCATGAGCAGCATCCTGTGGCCTCTGCCTCAGCTCCTGCCCTGACCTCCCTCTACTGAAGGATCGTGATGGGGAGACGGGAGCGCCAAATGAACCCTTTCCTCCCCAAGAAGATTTTGTTTAGTGTTTCATCACAGCAATAGAAAGCAAACTAAGGGGCTGGAGAGATGGCTCAGCAGTTAAGAGCACTGACTGCTCTTCCGAGGGTCCCGAGTTCAAATCCCAGCAAGCACATGGTGTCTCACAACCATCCGTAATGAGATCTGATGCCCTCTTCTGGAGTGTCTGAAGACAGCTACAGTGTACTTACATATAATAAATAAATAAATCTTTAAAAGAAAGAAAGGAAGGAAGGAAGGAAGGAAGAAAGAAAGAGAAAGAAAGAAAACTAATACAGGGACAGCTCCTGATATCTCTTGCTTCAGCTTCCCAAGTAGCTGAGACTGCATGTACTACCCCCTACACACACACACACACACACACACACACACACACACACAGTATATTTTTTTTTTTTGGTTTTTCAAGACAGGGTTTCTCTGTGTAGCCCTGGCTGTCCTGGAACTCACTCTGTAGACCAGGCTGGCCTCGAACTCAGAAATCCGCCTACCTCTGCCTCCCAAGTGCTGGGATTACAGGCGTGCACCACCACCGCCCGGCAATAATTTTTAAGTTATATTTTTCTCATTAGCAAATTAATACATAGCGTTTGTAGAAATCTTTAAATCATGCTATGTTTTTTCCTCTCCTATTGTGACATTATGATAACACAGTACAACAGGTCTGCCCTTTTTGATTACCATTTAAAAAAAAAAAAGCATGTTGTGGCTGGAGAGATGGCTTGGGCGTTAAGAGCGCACATTGCTCTGTAAAGGACTCGGACTTGGTTCCCAGCAGTCACACACTGGCTTACACTCATCTGTGACACCTGTGTAGGAGCTTGGATGCCCTCTTCTGACTCCCACTGGCACTGGGCACCACGTGGTGCACATGCATGCATTCAGGCAGACACTGTTATATATAAAATAAAATACGTTTAAAGAAAACTCCAGTTAAGTGCTTTCTACGGTAATCTGGGGGTTAATGTTCTAGTTACTCCTTCATCTCTAAGAGGCAGTGTTCCCATTTATTATACTTGTACCTTTGTACGGGGCTTGGTTTTCGCTGCCATAAAAATTGCTATAGGACCTCTTCCTCTCCTGAGCCTGGCTGGAATCCAGACCTCACACTTGCTTGGCAGGGCTCAACCTCTGACCCCCCCCCAACCCCAGCCAACCTCTACTGTTAATGGCTGAGGGGGCCTTTCCCATGGTGGCTCCGCCCCAACAGTGCCTAAATGTGGTCTCTGGCTGACCCTCATTCTCCAGCATCACACAGACTCGCCTCTGTCCTTCGCAGCATTCTTGCAGGTCAAATGACTCCTGGTCAAGAAAATATGGTACAGCTACCTCTGTCTCCAGATCGAAACATTCCCTCCTGCAGAGATGGGAGGAAACCCACAAGACATTTCCAATAATTCACAGGAAGCCCACCAGGCTCACGAGGCCCCTCTCTGAGCTCATAGAACTGTAAACAACTTCCAGAGAGGAGAGACTCTCTGGTGGAGCTGCCTGCATGCTGTTCAGGGAACTCCAAAAGCCAGCTTTCACCACGAGTCCTCACCCACTGGGTAAAGGACTCTTAACTCAGGCGCCTGTAAATAATCACCGTAAGCTAGGTTCACTAACCTAGACTAGATTTCTAAATTTTGGTGTTTGTTTGTTTTGTTTTTTGAGACAGGGTTTCTCTGTATAGCCCTGGTTGTCCTGGAACTCACTCTGTAAACCAGGATGAGCTCATACTCAGAAATCCACCTGCCTCTGCCTCCCAAGTACTACGATTAAAGGCACGCGCCACCATTGCCTGGCTAGATTTTGTTTAAAGGTCTGTCCTCTGTGTCCTATCTGGGGGAGACATTTATGTACATCTTCTCAGGAAAAGTCACCAAGTGCCAGCAGGAAATAGAAAAATCAGAGCCAGAGATAAAGTTAGGTTCAATGACTGGGGAAGGACCCATCTAAATCTGAGGGATTACTGCTGCGGAGGCAGATTTATGGCTGTGTCAAGGTCACTGTCGTCAGCATGCCAAACTGGAAATGTCACCACTACCTGGACACTTAGACATATTTTATTAAGAACATAATTTTCTCCTTGTTTCTATGCTCTGTTGTATGCAGGTAGTCTCAGTCATAAGAATGTGAAGCCTTTTTGGCTGGGGGGAAAAAAAACCAGACGGGAGGAAACCGGAGGGAAGGCGGAGGGAGGGCAGGAGGCCCAGGCAGTTTCCCTTACAGAAGAGCCCTCTGATGTATTAGCACCTTTAATGATGGCTTACTTGGCTTACAGACCATCATGCACCACCATGCTGCCTGGTTCTGCCCTTGCTCCTCCACCTGGCTGGACCCAGAAACAGCCAGGAGAGCCAGTGTGGGGCGGGGAGAGGTTGCCTGGTTGTAGCCACGGCCGGCCCTTCTGCACAGCTCCGTGGTTCCTGTTCAAGGCCGGGACACTGCAGACGCTGTTTTGCTCCTAAAGGGGTTAACCGAAGAGCGGCTTCTTTTCCACGATTATGTAGACAAACAACACAATGAAGAAAATCCCAAGGACAGCCAGCTTCAAGCCCCATGGGACGCCGTTCTCCGAGCTCTGGCATGAGAAGCTGTTCTGGTGGCTCTGGAATGGGAAGTAGTTCCTGGGATTCTGGTAGAAGCTGTTCTCCAGTCTCTCGTTGCATGAGTAGTAGTCGTCTTTGGCGATACATCTACGCTTACTCCTCGGACTTGGTCTTGCAGCATGCCTGTGGAAACACGTCAGAGGCTCTCAGGATTGTAATCCGTTGTTTCCTGATCATTTCTGAGGGTAAAGGTATGGAACATCAGAGGCCCTAGATCCACTGAAAACATGGTAGTGTCCATAGCGATAAACCCATATCAGGGTGTGGGAGGGTTCTCAGTGAGTGGAGAATTTCCAGCCACCGGCAAAGTCTGGCTCCAGAAATTTATAGTCTCTGCGTTCCCAGTGGAAAGTTGTACAAGGACTAGGGAGGAGTCACAATAGACCCTGTCCTCCTGTTTGCGCAGGCTCAGCACCACCTTCCTGGGCAGATGTGGCTGTGCTTTTCCCTCCTTAGGAGGAGAGTTCAGTTCAGTATCTGTGGAACTGAGACCATGTGACTGTGTGACCTTTGATCTTGCGCTCCCGCTTCTCTAATCCAGCTGAAGTTTCCTCAGAAGTTAGAGAACCTTAGCCAGGGAAGGCAGAAGGATCAGAAGTTCAAAGTCATCCTTAGCTAAAGAACAAGTTCAAGGCATCCCGGGTTACATGTGACCCTGTCTTAAACAACCCACCCCAAAATAAGAGTTATGGGATTCTAGGACATCAGGGGGTGTTGTTTGGTGGAGTCATAGGTTGCTATTTGGAGATTGAATCTAGGGCCTCATGCTCTACCAGTGACTTGCACCTTAGACCCATCTGAGTAATGAGGTCACTTGTCATCTAGGTTTTTTGTTTTTTTTGTTTTTTGTTTTTTGTTTTTTGTTTTTTTTTTTTTTTGAGACAGGGTTTCTCTGTGTAGCCCTGGCTGTCCTGGAACTCACTCTGTAGACCAGGCTGGCCTCGAACTCAGAAATCCGCCTGCCTCTGCCTCCCAAGTGCTGGGATTAAAGGCGTGCACCACCACGCCCGGCATCATCTAGCTTTTATCAGAGCTACATCCCTTCTAAAATATAAACTCTTATCCAGCCTCCAAAACACAAACAAACAGCAACAACTCTTTCCAGATGACTTCAAATGAGGATTTGGATTCTGGTCTGCATCCCCAGGGACTTTTCACATCTCCTCAACACCCTCCACCTTCCAATCCCCATTTTCTTATCTCCAAATATGAACAATATAAAATATAGACTTTGGCACTGGTGTTATTTGGTATTACAAGTCTATCCGGCAAGTTCTCTCCAGGTTCAAGCTCTTCACAGACATCTGAATAATGAATTTTACCCCCAATAAATATCCATGTCTCTTTAGGCTACATAAGATTTTACTTGAGGTAACGGGCTTCGGGGCAGAGCTCCTGGCCAGCACATCCCAGGCCCCAGGACACAGAAACACCAGCCTTTACCTGACTTTCTTTGTGGGCTTCTGGCTCAGGTAGTAGATGTCTAAGATTCTTCCTTTATTAGTAGAAGCCTCAGGTCTCTGACATAAGCAGAAAGAAAAGGCCAATAAGGATTTATTTGCAATGTCTTGTCATTTAGTTATTATCGCTGGAAAAAAATCGATCTGAAAGCTAGCCCAAGTTTTAAGCATACCAGGCAGTTCAATACGCATTGGTTTGTCATCCCTCGGTGATCGGAAAAAGCACCCAGAGCCATGAAGTGATATTTTACTTCAGTGACTCACAAGAGGACAACAGACACTAGGGTGTCTAAGGAGGCGTGGTCACCTAAACAGCCACTGTTACTAAGCATCAGGGCCACGGTCTGTCGCTTTTTACTAATTCGTGGCTTGGAGATTGGTTCCTTTTTCTTTGTTCCACTTTTGAAAAGTGTGTTGTCAAAACAAACGAACAAACAAATAAATAAATAAATAAATAAATAAAGTTAAAAAGTGTGTGTCATTTTCATGTAAATAATAAAGTTATTGAAGAAAGTTGTCTGTGAACAAGTACTAGAAAACGGTATGTGCCGTTTCTCTTCTAGAGAATAACGTGGGACAACTGTGTTTTCTAAAGATTTATCTTATTTCCATCTGTGTGTGTGTGTGTGTGTGTGATATGTGTGCAGGTACCCAAGGAGGTCAAAAGAGGGCGCCAAAGCCCCCCGGAGCTGGAGTGAACTGTTGTGAACTGCAAGACATAAGAGCTCTGGGACCGACCTCAGGCTCTCTGAGAGCAGGATATATTCTTAAATGACTGGCCATCTGTCCAGCCCCTGTCTTTTCTTTATTTTCTTTTCTAATTAAAAAAAAAAAAAAAAAGTCTTCGGGGCTCGATGGCTCAACAATGGAGAACACTTACTGTTCTTGCAGAGGGCCTGGGTTTAGGTTCCGAGCACCTACGTCAGGTGCGTGTAAACTCACACACACACACACACACACACACACACACACACACAAATAAAAATGAGAAAAAAGTACATCTTTTTAAAGTTAAAGATCTATCCTTTATGGCATCATCGTATTTTTGTGTAGATGTGTGCACGGCGTAAAGTCACGTGTTGATACACTTGGATGCGTGGGTGGGGTGCCTGTGCACATGTGCAAACGGCGCTAACGGCTGGTGCTGCCGGAGGCTGGCCTCGCCGCCCTCCTCACTTGCTCTCCCGTGTATGCTGAGGAACAGTCTCTCACGTGAACCCACAGCTCACTGACTCAGCCGGTCTGGCTAGCCCGTTTGCTCCAGGGAGCACCTGTCTCTGTTCCTCAAGTGCTGGGGTTTCAAGTATGTGCCATCATAGCCTCCCAGCATGCACTATGTGGGTGCCTGACCTCTGACCTCTGACCCCTGACCTGTGCTCGTGTTGCAAGTGCTTTAACTACTAAGCCATCTTTCCAGCCAATATTTTCCAATAAAATGAAAAGCTGTAGCCTTTTGTTCCTTATTTGTGAGACAGATCTATCAAGATTCAGGCATTAACATACACAGATGACTAAAACAGATCCTGGTGTGGAATAAATATTCAATAAATATTGATAATAACAACAGGGTTCATTATGGTTCATTCTGAAGCAGAATTACATGGAGGTCCTTGGAGCAACAGAGACATTCTCATCTCAGCCGTGTATAACTCAGGGACTGGGATTTCCAGTTGTTTTCTGGTCACTAAAACCTCCACTGAGGCAGGCTCCAGAGCCTTGTCTAGAAAATTCGAAGAGTGAAATTCAGGACAACGAAGGGTGAATTTCTAAAATCTTTTATCATACAGAAAGTTTAGAGAACAGCGTAATCCCTTACCACATCCTAAATCTTATCTTTACACCCACAGATACGTGTGGCTACCACTCTCCATCAAAGAAGAGACCGTCACAACAAATAGAGACCATCACAGAAAACCACAGCTGGGCCCAGTGCAGAGGTGAACAGACTGTGGGAGCCTAGCTCCAATAGATACATCTCCATCATGACTCCTGCGTCTGCTGCTGAGGGACATCTCAGAAGAGAGGGATGGAAGGCTAATAAGGGTCAGGTTACCAGGAAGTCTACTGTAAAACAGTCTCTCACAGAAATGGCCGCACAAACAATACATAAGCCATGGCGACATCAACAGACAAACACGAAAAAGGGAGCATCTCATGGGGTCAAACCCCTGGACAAGGAGCTGCAGACAACAGATGACTGCCGAGAGAGGAGAGAGAGAGAGAGAGAGAGAGAGAGAGAGAGAGAGAGAGAGAGAGAACAAGGAGGAGGAGGAGGAGGAGGAGGAGGAGGAGGAGGAGGAGGAGGAGAAGTTACTAGCCCATGGGTGGGGTCTCTGATTGGTAATCCAATCCAAAGTGAGCCTCCAAAGCAAACACATACAAGCAACAAAATGGCGGACTCAGTAGCTTGTATTCATTCATTTATACACACACACTCACTCACACACACACACACACACACACACACACACACACATGTTATTGGGGAAGAAGAGGCTATGGATTTGAGAGTGGTGGGGAGACAGACATGGAAAGGAATTGAACAGAAAAGACTGGGGAGGGTCTGGAAGAATCGAAGGGAAGGAGAAAGTGATATACTTATATTTTAATTTAAAAAGCAAAAGCAAAAAAGCAAAAATTTAAATGAATCTATTGCAGAAAGAGGCCTTCAAAAGAGGGTGCCTGGAAGGTCAGACTAGCATCCTGTTGGAGGAGCCCCTGAAGGGAGCTGTCCTTGAGCCTGTGTGTGTGTGTGTGTGTGTGTGTGTGTGTGTGTGTGTACTTTCCTTCTGTGCACGGCTCCCTCCCCCAACTGGCAAGACGGTCTCAAGCAGCTCATACACGGCTCACCAAGTTAGGAGAGAGGCTCATGGGTGTTGACCTTGGCCGGCCTGCTAACCGCTAGCCTTGGCCACCGCGCCTGATCCTGATCTTGCAGGAGTGGCTGCTCCCTGACCTTGGCAGGCTCTGCCAGCCGTCAGCTGAGATGTAGCTGCAGCTCTCTGGGTAAGCTCATATTTGGCTCCTTGTTTAGGAGACCCTGGGTGGCCTCCTTCCTGGAACAGGTGGAAGCTTCTCATTAGCTGTTGTTTGTTTGTTTGTTTGTTTGTTACCTACAATTTAGAGTATGTAGAAAAGGCAGCAGACGCCTTCGTGTGTTTCTTGTGGGAGAGCACAGTTGCTGGTGGCCTGCAGATACAGGTTTGGACAGAGCTCAGGCCTTCTGCCTCCTGGTTACTTCTCACCTAGCTGCAAGGCTTTTTATTTCTCATCCCTAGTGTTTCCAAACTGACTTTTTAAACAGTAACACCCGTTTTGACTGTAATAATTTCATGTTGCTGTTTCTTTTTTTTTTTTTCTCCCTCCATATTGTGGTGCTGGGGATCAAGTCTCCCCTCACTTGTCCAAAGTTATAATTTAACCCTCGAAGGATGCCTGGGTCTGTTATTTTGGACTTTTAAAGATTTATTTATTTATTATATATACAGTATTCTGCCTGCATGTATGCCTGCAGGCCAGAATAGGGCACTGGATCCCATTACAGATGGTTGTGAGCCACCATGTGGTTGCTGGAAATTGAACCTAGGACCTCTGGAAGAGCAGTCAGTGCTCTTAACCGCTGAGCCATCTCACCAGCCCTTTGTTCTTGTTTTGTTTTGTTTTGTTTTGTTTTGTTTTTGTTTTTGTTTTTGTTTTTTTTTGGTTTTTCGAGACAGGGTTTCTCTGTGTAGCCCTGGCTGTCCTGGAACTCACTCTGTAGACCAGGCTGGCCTCGAACTCAGAAATCCGCCTGCCTCTGCCTCCCAAGTGCTGGGATTAAAGGCGTGCGCCACCACCGCCCGGCTCTGTTTTGTTTTGTTTTGTTTTAAGACAGGGTATCTCTGTATAGCCCTGGCTGTGCTGAGACTCAATCGGTAGACCAGGCTGGCCTCGAACTCAGAGATCCACTGGCCTCTACCCTCTAAATGCTGGGATCAAAGGCGTGCACCACCACCACCTGCTTATTAACTCCCATCCACCAGCACAGGTCCTGTGTACCACAGACTCACAGAGATCTGCCTGATGGACCATGCTCCCCTTTTCTGATAAAACTGTTAGTCCATTCTGGAGATGAACTGAGACACAGAAAGGTTAGGCCCCCTGATTGGAGTCATACAGTGCCATCAGTGGAGAATGCCGTCCTCAAACATGGAAGCAGCTTCTTCTGTACCTCTCGGCTTCTAAGACTAACTTCTGTAGGAATTATTATTACTCTTGCCCACACATGCTGTTCCTTTCTCTGTGTTCTGAGGCCCTAACCTGTGAGTGCTATAGCATACTTAAGGGGCAGTTTACTCACCTACTCAGAAAACATGTGGTTTTTTAAAAGGCTTATTTAACTATTCATTTAATGTATATGTATGCATTCCTGAATCTATGTATGCACACCATGTCTGTGCCTTGCCTAAGGAGGCCAGAAGATGCTAAATCCTCTGGAACTAGAGATCGTGTGGGTGCTGGGAGATGAACCCAGGTCCCCTGGAAGAAAAGAAAGTGCTCTTAGCCACTGAGCCATCTCTCCAATCTGATTTGTTGTGTTTTGCTGACATGCTGGGGTCTGCAGATACTGAGACTACTACACTATCCAAGCCACAGGCAGCTAAGCAGGAAAAGACACTGTGTAAGCATTCCATTAGTTGGACCTTGGACGGTTGGCTCTTACAGCACTATGTCCTGTTTGGCTTCTCTCCTGGAGTCCTGGGACTTGAACGATGGTAGGCCTCACACCACTATTGTGCTATCTGAGGCTCAGAGCAAACAGACAGTCACTGGCTGCGAAAGGAGACCGGCTACCTCAACAGAGCAATAACCCAAGGCCAACCAAGTAGATACCCAACCAGGAGGCCAAGAGGCTGGAACTGGGTGTGTGTCACATGGGACAGCAGAGGGGAGACTGGCTTCTTGAGGTTACCACAGCAAAATGCCTTGGTCTCTGAATTCTGTCATGATGATCCCTTGAGCATCTAATTCTGGTGACTAGACTGTTACAGACTCATCAGCAGATTCAAGCGCTTTGGCCTGATAGGGCAAGAAGATATAAACCCCACCTAGTTCTGACCACAGCCATGGGAAGGCTGCAGCCTGTCTACCACACCTTTTCTGTCCTTCCCAGAGAAGAGCCCCTACCAGTGGCCCAGATGCCCAAACAGAGCCTGCAGCTGCGTCCCCCTCTCCTCGTGGGCCTGCTGGTTCAGTCACCTCCTAAACAAAGCTTCTCAGGGACAGTGCTCCTCCAAGGTCCCCTCAGCCAGGCATGTACAGCAAGAGGTATTTCGTGCTGTTCTCAAGGATGCCGGAAAAAAATCTCTTTATTGAGCAAATTCCATTTTTAAAAGCCTTTGATTTAGAGAAAAATTTACATACACAAAAGTAGACAATAGTGTAAGTAGCCTCCGCCTGTCTCTGGTACAACACATTTTCTCTCGAGGTTAGAAATAGGAATGTTTAATAAAGCACTTACGACAAAAGTCTATTGCAAAATAAAATTATAGGATTTCACAGCTCTCAGGCAATCAAATACTCCCTCCTTGTCTTCCTGTCCTAAGTGGGTTTAGCGCCTTTGTTCCTTTCCTTCCCTTTGTAGTGAGGTGACAGCTGCAGTGTTGCCCAGGATGGCCCGAATCCCTGGACTCCAGCCATCCCTGAGCCTTCACATCTCCTACAAGCTGGGCTACAGGTGTGGAACAGTATGCTTGCCTACCCTATTTTTTGTTTGTTTTGAGACAGGGTCTCCTTATCTAGCTTGGGCTATCCTGGAACTTGCCATGTAGACCAGGTTGACCTTGAATTCACGGAAATCCTCCTGTCTCTGCCTCCCAAGTGCTGGTCTACCCTATTTCTTAATAAATTGCTTATATATGTATGTATATGTGTATATGTAAATGATGTATACACACACATACATACATATGTGTGCATATATATATATAATTCACATATAGAGTTCTTATATAGTATGTAAAGGATGGACATTTTTCCAATATAGAGTAATTATCATCTGTCCACTTGGCTGTGTAGCTATCAGAACCAGTACTAATATACTAATAACGTTATAAAGCTGTATCTCAGGAAAAGGGTCGCTGATATGTCAACTGGTGGACACTAGAAAACCTTATGAAAGCAGCAATGCCAGTTGTCCATACACTGGATCGCCACACAAATAAATCTAGAAGGAATAACAAAAACAAAAACAAGAACAAACCAGGTTTTGCATTGGTGTCTTATTATTAATTGTCTACACTATTAGCTGATTTATATCTATTTATTTTTTCTTTGGGACAGGATTTAGTCCTGGCTGTTCTGGAACTCACTCTGTAGACAAGACTGTCCTGGAGCAAAAAGATCTGCCTGCCTCTGCCCTTCAAGTGCTAAAATTAAAGACATCACCACCACCACCCAGCTTTATATTTTACTTTTTAAAAATTCCTTTTAGCCAGGCGGTGGTGGCACACACCTGTAATCCCAGCACTTGGGAGGCAGAGGCAGGTGGATTTCTGAGTTCGAGGCCAGCCTGGTCTACAGAGTGAGTTCCAGGACAACCAGAGCTACACAGAGAAACCCTGTCTCGAGAAAAAAAAAATCCTTTTAATGTTATACTTTGATCTCCACCATAAACATTATTTACAGTGGAACAAAAAATATACTAGAGTTCATTATAATAATCACTGAACCAGGGTAGACACCCTGGGGAGAATGCCTTTGCTTCCTCCTTTTCAAATTTCATTTTTATTTGAGATGAGGTCCCACTACATATCTGCAGCTGACTTGGAACACATGCTGTAGAGTAGGCTGGCCTCGAACTCATAGACTGCTGCAATTAAAGGCATGCACCACCCTGCCCAGCATATATACCTATGCTTCTCTCTCCCTGTGTCCAGGGCTGAGATCTATACAACAGAGTCCAGTGAAGCCCTGGACTCAGTGATGCACACTTGGGATGGCAGAAAGGCTGTACGAGAGAGCCCAGGGCAGGAGTGCCCTTCAAGCTCAAGGCCAGGCCAGCCTGTATAGTCTAGAACTCACAGATATCCCCCTGCCGCTGCTTCTATGCCTGGGTGAGAATTGTGAGCCACCGCCTTGCTGGAGAGCAAAAGAAAAAGAGGAGCAGAGCAGGGTGGCCTTCTGCTTCTTCACTCTCTTCACTACACCCCTGCATGCAAGGCAGAGAGAATCCTGCTTCTCAGGGGCCCAGTGCTGGCCATGGCTGTCATGATAAAGGAATCAGACCTGTGCCAACGCAATAAGCCACGTGCTCTGTAGTACTAGTTACAGAAATGAACTCAGTCTCAAGACGAGCCCATAAGGAAAGGGCTTCTAGTAAGCTTATCCACTGGTAAGGAAACAGAAGCGCTGAGCATGTCAGCAGCCTGTTCTGGTGACCTAGCTGGTGAGGGGACCGACCGTGCCAGGAAGCCGCCCAAGCTGTGCAGCTGAGACCTTGCTGGGTATCTCGGTCCCAGGCAATATGACGGTGCAGCTCCACCAGGCAGTTAGAAACAGCATGTTCCGAGATCTATTATCTTGGGTATGCAGTGTGCCTCAATTCCCTTAGTCCTTCTAGGATCCAGGAACTGATTATGGACACTATTTTGTAGATGAAGAACTAGAAACTCAAGACATTAAATCATCCGCGCTGACATGATCCATAAAGGGCTAGTTAGATTGGGAAGTCTGATTTTGTTCTTTCTTTCCTGTTTGCTTTTTTTGTTTTTGTGGCCCTAAGCACAGAAGCCACAGCCCCGAACACGCTGGGAAAACTTCCTGACTGAGCCCAGCAGCCAGGCGCTGATACTCCCGTCTTAAACCCAGGTATTATGGCTTCAAACCGTTAGAGGGTATTTTTTTTTCCTATTAGGAAAATTTGTCATTGAAAACATGTCAAACCATTTCTTAAAGCTTTCCATTAATTAGTAAATTAGCAAATCATTATTTTCCCGGGGAAGCACTCTATGCAGACATTAGTTCTGTCCCTGGGCATTTCTGGAATTTCTGAGAAATAGCTTTTTTCTTAAGATTTTTTTCCAGGTAGACTATTTTGTACTAATTCTTCATCGTTAAGTATATCATATTGACTCTGAAAGAGGACTGTGTATAAGATCCTGAGTCACGCTGTGTTATAGTCTAGTCAACTACAAAACACTGGGCTAGCATCTAAGGCCAGAATGAACAATAATCAGCCTGCAGCCTTAAGTCGTCACTAAGAGTCACATTTGTGGCTGTGAGACCGCTAAGAGTAGAAATTGAGAGGCCGCAGGCTGTCACTGACACAAGGCACAGGCAGGGAGGGCGCCGCTCCGGTGAGCAAGTCTGTGGTTGAGAGATAAGAGAGAAAGAGAAGCGGAAGGGTTTGTGCACCGAAGAGAGAAGCGGAACCGGAAACGTGAGGGCGATAAGAAACAACGCGGTATGAGTAGCCTGTGCTGCCACCTGACGCCATGGTGGTGCCCCTGCCTGGGCTGCTACGAGGGCTATGTTGGGTCCATTGCCCTGCAGCGGCAGGGGTCCATGTTGATGTCCATGGCCCATGTTAACCGCCAAAAGCCATTCGGACATCCTTGGTCACCTGGGCCATGTTGATGTGCAAAGGCTGTGCAGAGCTGGCCCCACCCCTTGCCAGGGCAGTCGGGGAGAGCCAGCGCTGGTAGTGTAGGTGTGGGAGAGCTGAGCCCAATGGCTCCAGCACAGGAGAGTCAGTCCTACTCCTCACCAGCTGCCAGAGGCAGGAGAGCTGGCCCACCCCTCATCTGGGCAGAGTGGGAGAGCTGGGAGGGTGATCACCACAGCTACTACCCAGCCCCAGATCCAGGGCTTTGAGTTGGCCCACCCCAACATCTAACCCTTCTACGAACGGCTCTAGCGTGATAACGGGCCAGCCCTGCAGAATCAAAGCTGCAGGGTCTCCATGACACAGGGCAACAACAGGCTATCCTATGGGAGGCTCAGTGAGGTTCCAGTGTTGACAGTGTAGCAGAAGCCAGAGGCCTCCAACCAGACCAATGACTCCCTGCAATGACCATTTGCAAGTAGAGATGTGTGGACAAAAGGGTGTACTGTGGGACATACTGAAGCTTCTATGGGAGATGTTGTTATTGTTGTTGTTTTGTTTTGGGGGAAGTTATAAGTGAGGACAGGTATGGGAGGGGTGTGGAGATGAGTGGAGCAGATGGTGAGAAACTCACAAAGAATCAATTAAAATGTTAAAAAAAAAAAAAAAAAGAGTAGAAACCACTCTACTAGAGGGCCAGTGTTGGATTCCCAGGACCCCTGTCACAACTGTTGTTAACTCCAGCTCCAGGAGAGCCAAAGTCCCTGGACACCATGGAATCTACATACAACCCCCCCACACACACACACACACCTGGCATCTCTCTCTCTCTCTTTTTTTTTTTTTTTTTTTTTTTTGGTTTTTTTCCGAGACAGAATTTCTTTGTGTAGTCCTGGCTGTCCTGGAACTCACTCTGTAGACCAGGCTGGCCTCGAACTCAGAAATCCACCTGCCTCTGCCTCCCAAGTGCTAGGATTACAGGCATGCGCCACCACGCCCGGCTCCAGCATCTCTTTTTAAAGAAGAATTACACTTGATTTTTTTTTTTCTTGATATGGAAGCTCTCTATGTGGTGCTGGCTCTCCTGGCACTTGCTATGTAGATCAGGCTGGCCTCAAAGTCATCCATCTGCCTACCTCTTCCTCTCTAGTGCTGGAATCAAAGGCAAGAGCCTCGCACCTGGATCACACTTGATTTTTAAAATATGATCTAGAGCTGGGCAGTGGTGGTGCACACCTGTAATCAATCCCAGCACTCTGGGAGGCAGAGGCAGGTGGATTTCTGAGTTCCAGGCCAGCCTGGTCTACAGAATGAGCTCCAGGACAGCCAGGGATATACAGAGAAACCCTGTCTCAAAAAGACCAAATCCAAAAAAAAAAAAAAAAAAAAAAATCTAGGGGCTGGAGAGATGGCTCAGCGGTTAAGAGCACTGACTGCTCTCCCAGAGGTTCTGAGTTCAATACCCAGCAACCACATGGTGGCCCACAACCATCTACAATCTGATGCCCCCTTCTGGTGTGTCTGAAGAGAGTGACAGTGTACTCTGCAGACATAAAATAAATAAATATTTTTAAAAATTGATCTAACTTGAGTAAAGCCATCACTGACTGTACAGAGAAGCACAAGGCTGCATTTTCAAATGCTTTTTATACCTCGAACACAGAGCCAGCCCACATTTTGCAGGCTGGCACCTCCAGTTACAGTGGTGAAGACAAAAGCCTGCCCTCTCTGGTTCCTGTCTTTCTTGCCCTTGCACTTGGGAGAGGCAAGATGCTCTAGGACCTGGGCACGGCAGTCTTTCCAACTGGACCATCACACGGAGCCCGCCCACCCCCTTGTTCATTAGTGCTATATATGTATATGACTTCCATGTAGAATCGGACACGTTCATAGATGACGTAGCAAACCTGAAGTTATGACCAGCTAGCTCTCAGGGAGCGCAACAACAAAATGCCCTTCTGATTTAGGGTTTTCTAAAATTGGGTTAATCCTATTCCCGGAGAGGCAGTGGCAGATCGATATCTGTGAATTTGAGCCAACCTGCTCTACATAGTGTCAGGCTAGCCAGAGCTACATAGTGAGACCCTGTCTCAACAACAAAACGAATGACCAAAAAATTGGGTTCATCCCAAATCCCTGATTTACTAATATGATTATAGCCCAAGTTCTCATAATAACACCACAATTTTACTTTACTGGGTTTACCTGAATCTTCTTAAAAGCAAGTTTTATTTAGAAGACAAATCCACCCTTGTAATGGCAGCACCGGGAAGGTAGAAGCTAGAGAATAAGTTTCAAGCCAAGGCAGGCTACGTAGCAAGGCTGACGCCAGCCAGGGAAAGAGTTTGGATCCCAGAATCAACATAACAAGCCAGGCTTGGTCCCACACATGACAGCAACTGAGGCAAATGAGAAGGATGGCTGAGGCTTCCCACCCTACAGCCTAGCCAAAAGAACTCAAGCTCCAGCTTCAGGGGGAGAGCTTGCCTCAAACAAACAGGGCAGCGAGCAACAGAGGAGGGTGTCTGGCACCTCCCCTCCGTGTGCGACTTGCACAATCCCACACATACTACATACAATCGCACACATGTACAGTACAAATGAATCAATAAATAAGAATAATTTTAAAATAACTATGTGACAACCAACCAGAGGCAGTGGCTCATGCTTGTAATACTAGCACTTAGGAGGGTCAACAGTTCAAGACCAGCCTTGTATGTATAGCAAGTCCAAAGCTATCTTAAGCTGGTAAGGCCCTGTGTCCTCAAAACCAAAAACTTACATATCAGGGCTTGATGGTACATGCCTGTAATCCCAGAATTTGGTGCAGAAGCGGGATAACATGAATTAAGTCAGTTTAGTCTACATACGCAGATCTCATCTTAGAAAACCTTGAAAAGCAAGCTTGGAACAAGGGCTCGTGAAGAGAAGAGCCTTCCTGCCTCAGAGAGGGTGATTTGAGAATGTCTGCGGAGTGAACTTCCAGAAGCGTGACCCCCAAGCACTGAAGAAATCCAGTCATCTTCCATGAAAGATACAGAGTTTCCAAATGGTTCACTCATACCAGGCTTAGCAAAAGCAGTCTGGGACAAAGAAATAATGCCCCATATCATATCAGACCTGTGTATGCTTATCCAAAATAAATAAACAAATAAATAAAACCCCAAAAACAAAAAACCATCACGAGGATGAGGTGGGACAACTACACTGTGGTAACCTGCAACCATAGTCAAAAATCTGCAGTCAGTGTGGCTGAGAATTAACAGTGAGTACCAAAGTTATAAACCTGTCAAGGCAATCACACTGACAAGAGTATCTACGGAAAACTGACATGTGTCAGGCACAATACTAAAGAGACGGAAAAGGATGGAATGTTCCATGGTAGAATGGATGGATGTCTTGGGCAGCGACAGGGCTCACCTCCAGATGTTATGCATGAAACAGGCACACAAAAGTTCCTGTGGAGAAAGGGCCTTGGAGGGCAGACCGCAGGAGCAGCGCGCTGGCCAGCTGCAGCCCTCTTTACCTCGGATATCCAGGAAAGCATGATGGGAAAGCTGTCACCTTAGAGATGGCAACTGATACAGTTCTCCCAACATTGCCCTCAGAAAAGCGATGGAGAAAGGGACAGCCTAGTAAGACAGAAAACTTTCTGATAGTAGTTGCCCTGTCCCAGCCAAAGAGACCATCAGTCACAGTGAACAGAGCCTGGAACATCATGTCTGTAAGTGGGACCTTCTACACACACCCACATGCCCACACACACATGCACACATGCACACACACGCACACACACACACACACACACACACACACACACATGTACACGCACATGCACACACATGCAATGACTCGCCCCAGGGTTGAATCTGGACTTTTATCCATACCTGGCAGACCAGCCACCTCAAGGGAGTCTGCCAAAAGAGGTCAGCCAAGACAGAAGGTTTGCATGAGACTGAGAGTCAACCAGGTAGGTGCTCGGCAGGAGAATTGAAAGCTCCTGGTGTGGGCTACAGAACCCGTAAACACTGACTAAATAGCCAGCGGCAGCAGGGTAGTACAGACACTGCAATTATCTCACCAGGGGTTTGGAGCAGCCATCATAACATGCTTCACTGAACACGTCCGAACCAAACAGAAAGACTCTCCACAGAGAGACACAATCTACGGGAAGCAGCCAGGTGTGGATTCTAGAAATTAATTAAAAGAAAAGAAGAAAAAAAGCCCCACTAGATGAATCAACGACTTCTAAGACAGAGAAAAAGAAATCACCCCGTAACAGAGAGAAGAGAGAACAGACCAAGAAACAGTAGGTGGTTCTCAGAGGCGCAGGGAGCCTCAAGCAAATGTCTCACACCCATCCCATCAGATCCCTGAAAGAGAAGGATAGAATGAGCCTGAATGGAGTATTTGAAGAAATAATAGCTGAAGATAACCCAAACTTGATTAAAAAGACATCTTGCTTTAAGAGGCTGAGGGAGCCACAGAGAAGAGATACCTGAAGAAATCCAGGCATGAGTCATCACGTGATTTCTGCACCCAAAGGCATCATGGAGGAGGCAAAGTGGCAGGCTTCAGAGTGAGAAAGGATACTCAAGTCATATTCTGACAAAGACTCACAATATGTAAAGAGGTTTGACATCCCAAGAACGTAAGAGTAAAATCCCCAGGCCGGGTGTGGTGGCGCATGCCTGTAATCCCAGCACTTGGGAGGCAGAGGCAGGCGGATTTCTGAGTTCGAGGCCAGCCTGGTTTACAGAGTGAGTTCCAGGACAGCCAGGACTACACAGAGAAACCCTGTCTCGGAAAAAAAAAAAAAAAAAAGAGTAAAATCCCCTCTTAAAGATAAACAAAAGATTTGGAAAGACTTTCTTCCTTTGGAAGAAAGAAAATATTCAGTATTTGGGAGATACTGAAACAGACGAGCCCATGAAGAAACATTCAAGGCCACTAATCATAAGGGAAATTCAAATCAAATGACATGATCGTTAGAACTCAACCCAGCACACACAAAGTTGGGCTCAATTCACAACTAGGCATGATGGCACACATCTGTAATCCCAGCACTCAGGGATGAAGATGGTCATCCCCACCTACATAGCCAGTAACAGGTCAGCCTTAGCTACTTGAGACCCTGCAAGCCAGCAGAGGCGGGAGGGATGGCTCAGCAGTTAAGAGCACTGGCTGCTAGCTCTTCCAGGGGTCCTGAGTTCAAGTCCCAGCAGCCACATAGTGCTTACAACCATCTGTAATGGGATCCGATGCCCTCTTCTGGTGCATCTGAACATAGCTACAGTGTATTCAAATATATATAATAGATCTTTTAAAAACAAACAAACAAGCAAACGAACAGATAACAAGAAAAGAAATGAAGACGGATTAGGTGTGTCAGCACACACCTGCAATACCAGCACTTGAGAGGCTGAGGCAGGAAGCTTTCCTGAGTTTGAGGCCAGCCTGGCCTACAGTATGAGACCCTGTCTCTAAAAGCAAAACAAACCAGAAACCACAAGGACATTCAAAGGGGAAGAGGAGAGAAGGTAGAAATAAAGGAGACAAACATTATCAACATGTGCTGGGCCTGTGTATGGAAATACAATAGACCCCAGGGAATCAGACAGTTAATATACATGGGCGATTGATTATAAGATAATTATAACATGAACATTAGAGAGGAAAACAATAACAGGTGTTGGCGAAGAAGAGGGGGTCATCGGTAGCTTACATGTCACTGGTGGGAAATGTGACCTACGGCAGCAGCTCAAGAAAGGAGTTTGGTGACTCCCCTGAGAGTTAAACACATAGTACCATATGGCCTAGTGAGTCCCCTGCCAGGTCCCAATGCACTGCAGTCAGGCACTCAAATGCTTGAGCAAGAACATTCACAGCAGCACAATTTGCAATACCCCAAACGTCAAGATACCTAAATGTGCTGAAGGGGTATTGAATAATAAAGTGTGGCTTATACATGTAACAGAATATTCCAAGCAGGGAGATGCTGAGGGAAATGTATGTAACTATGATGGTTCATACATGATTGGCCCAGGGAGTGACCCTATTAGGAGGTGTGGCCTTGTTGGAGTAGGTGTGTCATTGTGGGTGTGGGCTTAAGACCCTCACCCTAGCTGGCTGGAAGTCAGTATTCTTCCACTAGCAGTCTTCAGATGAAGATGTAGAACTCTCAGCTCCTCCTGCACCATATCTGCCTGGATGCTGCCATGTTTCTGCCTTGATGACAATGGACTGAACCTCTGAGCCTGTAAGCCAGCCCCCATTAAATCTCGTCTTTTATAAAACTTGCATTGGAGCCGGGTGTGATGGCGCACGCCTGTAATCCCAGCACTTGGGAGGCAGAGGCAGGCGGATTTCTGAGTTCGAGGCCAGCCTGGTCTACAGAGTGAGTTCCAGGACAGCCAGAAATACACAGAGAAACCCTGTCTCGAAAAACCACCCCCCCCAAAAAAAAAACCAAAAAAAAAAAAAAAAACAAAACTTGCATTGGTCATGGTGTCTGTCCACAGCAGTGAAACCCTAACTAAGACAGAAGTTGGTACCAGGGACTGGGGTATTGCTGTGATAGGCACGACCATGCTTTTGTTTGGAAGAATGAGGATTTTTGGAACTTTGGATTTGGAAAGCCATGAAATGCTTTAAGTGGGGCTTAATGTTCTACATCTTCATCTGAAGGCTGCTAGTAGAAGACTGTGTGCAAGAAGAAGTGTGGACGAGTCTCAGAAACCCTGTGTAAGGTTAAAAACCACCACACACTTAAGGGTTCAATTTATTTGAAATATCCAGAAGAGATCATGCCACAGAAACAAAAGGCTGGTGTATAGCTGTTGCACAGGCAGGGAGGAGACTGGGGAATTCAGGCTGCCCTGCACACCAGCCTTGGGTGCTTTAAGTATGAAGGTTGCTTTTCCTACTGTAACCACAGTACTGCATGGAGGTGGGGCAGGGGGTATTTTAGATCAAGGCATTGATTACACATTCTGAATGCATTAACCACCTATGAACTGTGTTCTATAAAGCCTCTGGTTTTGTGTAAAAAAAAAAATGCTCCTGTTTGGGGACTAGAGAGATGCTCCGTGAGTGTCTTAGTTACTTTTCTATTGCTGTGATAAGATGCCATGACCAAGGCAGCTTATAGAGGCATTTCTTTGGGTCATGACCATCATGGTAGGAAGCATGGCGGCAGGCAGGCAGGCAGGCAGGCAAGCAGCAGGCAAAGGCACTGAGAGCTATGTCTCATTCACAAGGATAAGGCAGAGAACGACTAGAAATGGCATGAGCTTTTGAAACCTCAAAGCCTGTCTCCAGTGGCATACTATCCCCAACAAGGACACATCTCTGGAGCCTTTCCATACAGTTTCACCAGCTGGGGAGCATGTAGTCAAACATGGGAACCTACGGGGAGCCTCATTCAGACCACCACCCTGGGCAAAGTACCAGCCGTGCAAGCTGAGGGCCCACGTGTGGATCCCTAGCACCCATGTAAAAGCCAGATACAGTGTCTGTCTGCAACCTCAGCACGGAGGGGGCAAAGATCCACGGGGCTCCTGGGAGCTACTACAGTCAAACGGGGAGCTCCAGCTTCAACGAGACCCCGCCTCAAAAAATTAAGGCCCAGAGCAACTGAGAAAAACACCCACCATCACCCAGCATCAACTGGCTGGCTGGTTTGCCTCTCTCTCTCTCTCTCTCTCTCTCTCTCTCTCTCTCTCTCTCTGTCTCTGTCTCTCTCTGTCTCTGTCTCTCTCTGTCTCTCTCTGTCTCTCTCTCTCTCTCACGCACACACACACACACACACACACACACAGATACATACAAACATATCACATCATATTACATCACAAATAAACAAAAACTATGGGTAAGTCTGGATGAGGACCATATAGCATTCTTCTTGGATGCTGTCTATAAACTTTGAAAGTAATTTAAAGACAAAAACATTTTTGAAAGGCAAGAAAAGAGTGAGAAGACAAACCAAATAAAGGGTATCGCTACACCCATTGCTAAGAAACAACTGATATCCACAATATCTACGTCACACCTATAAACCAATAAGGTAAACAATCTACTAAAAAGGGCAAAAGACATGAATAGGCATTTCATAATAGGCATTTGAAAGTGCAAATGAAAAATTAAAATGAGAAGATGCTCAATCTTATCAGAAATTAATAAGAGAAACTCCATTTACAATCATGAGTAACACATCTCACCACCACGCTGATAAAAACTAAATCTAGCTCTGTGTATGTGTGGTTTTGTGTTTAATCCCAAAACTCTTGAGACCAAGAACTCTGGTTCAAGGCCAGCCTGGTCTACAGAGCCAGTTCCGGGACAGCCAGGACTACACAAAGAAACCCTGTGTCAAAAAACTAAAAGTTGAATTAAATTAAATCTAGTAGTGCTAAATTTCGTTGCTGGCTTGTTTTGAGACAAGGTATCACTGTGTAGCCCTGGCTAGCTTTGAACAAACTTCCTAGACCTCTCTCTCTCTCTCTCTCTCTCTCTCTCTCTCTCTCTCTGCCTCCCAAGAGCTGGATTGAAGGTGTGTGCCACCACACCCAACTTAGTGCAACTCAACTTTTTTACTCTCCACTTAGGCAAATTCCATCAATTCATTTTCCATATTTAGATGTATTGACCTGTGTTCCATACCCTTGGTCTGCAATTGGAACAGTCCACCAATCAAAGGAAAAAGAGGCCTTTGCTGCCCTAGTAAACACCAGGCACAAATCCTCCTGTAATGGCTAAAACAGACAGCAGGGGGAGCAATTTCATCACTAAGGCCACCTCTCTCCCCTTTGGTCATTTAATAGAACTGGATGAAGATTGGAGATAAGAAATTCTATTCCCAGTTTTTCTTCAGGCTTTCTATGTATTCTTGGGCACATCACCTCCTTCCTGTACATTTCCTCATCTATAAGGAGAACCAAGAAGCTTTTTCAGGAAAGAAATCCCACGATCAATAATTATCTCCAATAAATCATACCTCGGCTCATGAGTTATGATGAATGGTGTCTACTGCCCATGAAGCTGTCCCGTGCATGCCCTATGGAAAGGACAGCAGGAAATTCCTCTCGATAAAAGGAAGACAGATGTGTGTTCTCAGGAAGGAAATGATAGTAAAGTCGATCGCTGATTAGGAAAATGCCCCCCAGGCTTGCCTGCAGACCCATCTTACGGATTCCAGGTCGCGTGTGAGGCTCCCTCTTCTCAGATGACTTTAGCTTGTGTGAAGTTGACATAAAACCATCCAGCACACTGCGCCTGAGACCTGTGAGTCATTCGCACAGATCATCAGGTCTAAGAAACGAGTCAAAGAAACTGAGCTAGCTGGTCCACCAGAAGCACGGTCGAGCCAAGGATTGGGATTGGCACCCACAATGGGAGCAGTTTGGGAGACTGAGCTCTCAACCTGTGGGATCTGATGCTAACCTCAGGCAGCTCTCAAAGCTGAGTTGAATTGTCCGTTTCTCTCTGAAAAATCGGAATATAGGTTTCTCTCACAACACACACACACACACACACACACACACACACACACACACACAGCACGCATTTGGTATCAAGAACAGTTTGTAATTGAAGTAGAGCATACTAACCCCACAGAATGGAAGCATTGATCTCCAAAACTGACAGGGACATGAGTTATAGGAAGGCATTGCTGTGCCAGGATGAAGGACACTGAAGAGACCAGAGATCTAAATGGACGAGGTGATTCTGGATTGGTGGTGGACCAGGAAGCAATAGGATGCTGCTGCGACGGTGTTTGGAGCCTGGTGGGGTCTGTGCTTTGGAGGTGCAATTGGCTCGAGGTGGATCCCTGGAGCAGGACAGCAGAGCTCCGTCTGAGGACTAGGGGCTTCTTGCGCAGTTTGCTCCCAAGAGGCCTCAGAGACACAACCCAGGGAGCAGCGAAAATGATACACAGTAACAACTGTGTCTGGTAAAAAGAGCACAGAATTCTCTATACTACTCTTGCTACTGTGTACCTGTGAAATTAGTGCAAAGTAACTTAGTTTTTAAAATGTTCAAGGAAATGGAAAAGGTTGTAAATATAAGGTTTCAGAGGAGGAGTCCTCAACACCAGGGAACACGTAAGCTTTTTCTGGTCGTTTTTACTTATTTACTTATTTATTTGAGCCAGACTTCTCATTATGTAGCTCAGGCTAGCCTGGAACTTGGAGTGCTTCTGCCATCATGTCGTAGGTGCTAGGTTTACAGGTGTGTGGCACCATGCCTTGCTTATTATACACACAGGGCTTCAGTCACATGCAGAAAGCAGTCTTTAATTATGCCTGGATGTTTACTTATATAAATATGCCTCTGGGCACTCCGGTAAGCCACATTCTGCATCACTCGGAGCTCGGTACTGAAGAGCTTATTCCCATTTCCTTGTTTTTTTTTTTTCCACTATGTTATTGTGCATTGCAGATAATTAAATAGTGTGCTTTTTATAGAACAATCCTGCTAACAAAAACAATAGCTCTTACTTGTAGCTAAGTATCTTTTATTAGATGGCATAACTACTCTGTTCCGAGCTATAGCCCCAGTCTGATTTATATGCTTGAACTCACATAGCTAATTCCAGACCAGCCAGGAATATATAGAGAGAGACACTGTCTCAAAACCAAAAAGGGTTTCTTCAGGGTAGAAACTATGCCTCTCTCTGCACCCTCAAGGAGGTTTAAGACAATGCCCTGTACTCAGAAGTGACACTTAGCTGATAGGCTGAGCCTGGCCAGAAGGTTTGTCTGTTCATTTTCTAAATTGTTGTTCACCCACTGTGACCTAAGCACTGTCTCTCCACGTTGTAATGTCTAAGAGGCAAGGCATCCGATGAGGAATAGGAAATCAGAGAAAGAGACCATATCTCCCTCGGTGTAGGACCAAGGCTCCTTCTGAAGAGGCCGATGGGGACCAGGAAGTCCCTCAGCCTAGGCCTAGAGATGAAATGAACTCAGAACAAAGATGAAGCTTTGCACATTCAACGTCTCACAACCTAGAGAGAAAGCTCATGGGCAAAGGGTTGGGGAAGGCTGACTGGAAAAGCAAATTCCTCAAGCAGGAGCCACTTGTGAGAAGTCCAGAGCAAATGTTTAGGAAAGGCGGCAAATGAGAGGACCCTCCTCCCTGCAGGCTGGAGACCGAGACAGGCGGATATTGAGGCTCTGGCTACAAACAGCCCAGTTATCTCTGGGAGGAAACAAGAAAACCTCAGAGGGGTCAGCAGAGCTCCGTTTCTCTCTCTCTCTCTCTCTCTCTCTCTCTCTCTCTCTCTCTCTCACACACACACACACACACACACACACACACACTCACAGGGAGATACAGACAGAAAGACACCCCCACCTCACACCCACCCCCAGGAGCTCGCCAGCCCCTCTCTCCTACAGCCTCACTCTCAAAGTGAGGTGTGCACACACAGGTACTTCCGCCCTTGGAACGGGCCCTACACCCAGATGATCATGTGTCCTCTTCTGACCCAGACAGTCCTGCCTTACTCTTGTTGTTCCAGTCTCCCTGACTAGTAACCCCCTTTTAGTCTCCATCCTTGTTTGGGTAATAAATCACAAGGTACCGCCCTCAAATCCCACTTTATACAAGCTGCCAGTGGAGGCTGTTAACCTCTCAGTCGACTGTAAATCCCTTTGAAGGAGAAGCAGGAGCCTGAGTTGTAACTGCAAACCTAGCTCTCACCCCAACTGTAGAAAGACCAGCCGCGTTCAGTCCCTGTCGGAGGAATAGCACTGCCGACTTCTGCACAGGGACCGGGCTAGCCTGTGCTCTCCACTAGACCTGCGCTTGCTACTGAGCTGCACCCCAGCCCCGACCTGGCTTTTTTGAGTGGTCCTAATGACGAAATCAGCAGGCTATGTACGAGGCTTGACAAAATACACGTTCTCTACGATAAGAAGGCGTGCTAACTGCCACAGTCCAAGCCTCAGGATAGCTGTACTTCACTACGGACAAACACAAACCCTCCCCCTTCCTAGACACTGACAAGATTATTTGGTGCAGACCACTGCTCCAAACACTGATCCAAACACAAGTGTCTAAATAAACCCACTTCCTACCATCTTTACATGGCAACCTCAATGCTTATTCACGGTCACTTCCAGATTTAAAGTGGAGCAGATGTCGTGGGGCCCTTTGAAGAATCCAAATGGCTTACATAAATTCTTCGCATTAAAGGATCCTGTGCCTGTCACCCACTTCCTATTTAATTCTATCGCCAGTTGAAAAATATCAATGCAGCTTTGTCTCGGGTTTATGTGAAGCAAAGACTGCAGGCCTCTGCTTCCAGCCTTAGGTGGTTTAAGTATGCAGGTTGCTTTTTCTACCGCAACCATCTTTGTGAGATCTAGACAAAAGGGTTTTCTGAGGAACTGTGGTTTAGTGAATAGAAAGGATTCCTTTAGTGAGCCATTTCATAGACTTCTTCCTCTTCTTCTTTTAAAAATCCTTTTAGAAAATGCCTTGCACGCTCAGAATCATTTCATCAAACGCGAGCTGTTTTTGAATGGGAGTCTATCACCATGTTTACCTGGGGTTTCTTTTCATTTACTTAACCATTTTCTTCGGGTAGTTTAAATACTAGAATCCAATTGCAACTAACCTATTTGTTGGTAAAACTGTGTGTGATAGGCTTAGTGGGATACATTTTAGGCTCCTGTCAGGCGCAGGATCCTGTGATGGTTCAGCTAATGAATGAGGTAAAGTATCATTTCAAAGGGATTCAGATGAGTGGCCTTTGAAGAGTTTCTTACAAAAAAAAAAAAAAAAATCACAGGATTTTAACAGTGGGAGGAAAAGAGAGGCGGGACCGAGAAGAATGGAGAGAGCTCCAGGCACAAGAAGCAGCTGCCGAGGAGGCCGGGGAGACACTGGAGGAAATAACAGGTGCATCCACGGGAGAGGAGCGAGGAAATCCACAGGAAGTACTGAGTGTCTCCGGAGGGCGGAGCAAGTGAGTGGTGGGCGTGGCTAAGCCTCTGCTGCTAGATACACCCTAGACTGGGAAAAGTCAGGGTCAAAAAACGAATTTGGAGAGCCAGGTGGTGGTGGCACACGCCTGTAATCCCAGCACTTGGGAGGCAGAGGCAGGTGGATTTCTGAGTTCGAGGCCAGCCTGGTCTACAGACCGCTGGTGGAATGCCCACTTCTCATAGCAATGTCTACATAGAGGTGTTTACATCCTTGAGATTAGAATCCTGTTTTTAAACTTATTCCAGGCAGGGCTAGGTGGTTTGTACCTTTAATCTCAGTACCCAGGAGGCTGAAGCAGGAGGATGGTCAACTCCGAATGAGCCTGGGCTGCACAGCGAGACCCTGTCTTACAAAACCAGCCAACTGACCAAACACCAGAGGTTAGGACATAACTCACAGCAAACACTTGGCTAGTATATGCCAGCCTGGGCCCCATCCCCAGCCTCCAGCCGACAGAAACCTCTCCTCTGCCCTCACGGGTAGGCCATTCCCACCTATATTGTTCCTGGTTTGCTTTTGTTTGTTTTAAAGATTTATTTATTTATTTATTTATTTTATGTATGTGAGTTCATTGTCGCTGTCGTCAGACACACCAGAGGAGGGCATCAGATCCCATTACAGATGGTTGTGAGCCACCATGTGGTTGTGGGATTTGAACTCAGGACCTCTGGAAGAGCAGTCGGTGCCCTTAACCACTGAACCATCTCTCCATCCCAGTTTATTTGTTTTTAACAATGGCAAAATCAGCCGGGCGTGGTGGCGCACGCCTGTAATCCCTGCACTTGGGAGGCAGAGGCAGGCGGATTTCTGAGTTCCAGGCCAGCCTGGTCTACAGAGTGAGCTCCAGGACAGCCAGGGCTACATAAAGAAACCCTGTCTCAAAAAAACAAAAAACAAAAAGAAAAACAAACAAACAAAAAAACAAAAACAAAAACAAACAAAAACAAAAACAAGAACAAAAAAGAACAAAAAAAAAGACAACAAAATCAATTTGGAAGAATTTGCCATTGTTTTTTTTTTGTTTTTTTTTTTTTTAATTTTTTTGTTTTTTCAAGACAGGGTTTCTCTGTGTAGTCCTGGCTGTCCTGGAACTCACTCTGTAGACCAGGCTGGCCTTGAACTCAGAAATCCGCCTGCCTCTGCCTCCCAAGTACAGGGATTACAGGCGTGTGCCACCACGCCCGGCTGATTTTGCCATTGTTAAAAACAAATAAACTGGGATGGAGAGATGGTTCAGTGGTTAAGGGCACCGACTGCTCTTCCAGAGGTCCTGAGTTCAAATCCCACAACCACATGGTGGCTCACAACCATCTGTAATGGGATCTGATGCCCTCCTCTGGAGTGTCTGAAGACAGCAACAATGAACTCACATACATAAAATAAATAAATAAATCTTTAAAACAAACAAAAGCAAACCAGGAAAAATATAGGTGGGAATGGGCTACCCATGAGGAGAGGTTTCTGTCGGCTGGAGGCTGGGGATGGGGCCCAGGCTGGCATATGCTAGCCAAGTGTTTGCTGTGAGTTACGTCCTAACCTCTGATGTTTGGTTGGTTGGCTGGTTTTGTAAGACAGGGTCTCGCTGTGCAGCCCAGGCTCATTCGGAGTTGACCATCCTCCTGCTTCAGCCTCCTGGGTACTGAGATTAAAGGTACAAACCACCTAGCCCTGCCTGGAATAAGTTTAAAAACACCTCTATGTAGACATTGCTATGAGAAGTGGGCATTCCACCAGAGGTCTGGGGCTTTGAGCCTGGGCGGCAGTGGCCATCTGTGCGGCTGGATGGGCGTGGGCCTGTGTTTGCTCCTGATGTCTCTCCCTGTACACAGAGGCAGGGGCCAGCCAAGGAGCAAGGTGTGAACACATTCTTCCAATCTACAAAGTACTCACGCCTGTGAGGGCTCGGTTGTTGAGCGGATGCAGCGGGGAGGGAAGGTTAGAGACCGTGAAGGAATAAATCAACTTGACACAGGCCAACTACGCCTGAGGAGGGTCTTGGAGGAGTTGGCACAGGAGGTGGTAACGAGGGGAAGCCACATTAAAGAACGAAGAAGAGATGGATAGAGCTAGCGGTCTCAAGCACGAGGACATTTATTTAGAGAGCAAGACAGCAGCCAAGAAGCAACCCCTTGGAGCGGGGAAGCCGAGGGTGGGGAAGCCGAGAGACAAAAGAGCAGAGGCACCAGGGAGATGCCTCAGAATGGTAAGGGACAGAGTCAGAACAAGAAGCCAGGAGAGTCCAGTGTGAGGTTTCCTCAGGACCAGTTCCTGCTGCGCTCAGCGCCAGAGAGCACAGGCCCGTCTTCGCTTGACAACAGGCAGAGAGCCCTTGGATGCTGCTACTCACGCTAACTGGTGTCCCCAAAGCATGCCACAGACAAGCAGTGGTCAGGGACCCCCACCCCCACCCAGCCAGGCCTCTCCTGAGGGAGCCCCCTCACATGCCTGGCCTCCAGTCCCACTGTGGTCAGTCAGAGTGGAAGCCGTGTTTCAATGTCTGGCTGGCAAAGGGACAAGATTAGAGACGCACACATTTATCCAGTGTTCCTAGTGGGCCTAGAACCGAGTTCAATGTGTGAAGGCTGAGGAGATAGTGCGGGATGGGTGATAGCACTTTCACTGTGGGGCGAAAGGGACATTGATACTCTGGGTCCTAGCTAGAACACAAAACCATTCCAAAAGGTACATTTTTTTTTTCATTAAAAGATCAGGTCTAGCCGGGCGTGGTGGCTCACACCTTTAATCCCAGCACTTGGGAGGCAGAGGCAGGCGGATTTCTGAGTTCGAGGCCAGCCTGGTCTACAGAGTGAGTTCCAGGACAGCCAGGACTACACAGAGAAACCCTGTCTCGAAAAACCAAAAAAAAAAAAAAAAAAAAAGATCAGGTCTAGACTAGGACTTTATGACTCTAGCAGAATGTAGTGAGTTTTTCTTTATATGTCTGAGAGTGCTAATTTTTATTTTTAACATACATGTCCAAGTATTCATGCATTAGAACTGTTCATACCTTCTTGGCTTCCTTGCCTTTGTTGTTTGAGAACTTGATATTTCCTTTCAAAATGATATTTACGGCTGGATCTGGGGAAACAAAAGGGAAACAGGCCACAAGAACACCTGAGGCAGCAGAAGAAATAAACACCAAGTGTTTTCTCTCAGCCACAGGGCGCTTTCGCTGGGGGAAGGAAATTCACAGTGCCCTTTATAGAGAAAAGCATCTTACTCCGGAGCCGCGGGAGCCTGGGAGCTGTGCTCAGGCCTCCTGTGGGGACGTGCCTGGTTGTCATGTTTGCACGCCTCAGAGAGACATAAGCCAGCGGGCTCTCCGAGAGCTGCTGTTCTCAGTTTAGCATTGTCCCTGAAAGCCAGCTGTGAGCTCTGTGTGTCCCCAAATGCCAGGAGAGGAAGGACTTTCTGCCTTCTCTCTAGAACAGCACCCTGAAGAAGGGAAGCCAGTGGCTTTCTGCATGGCAGGACAGTCAGCAGCAGAAAGCAGCCATGGTGACACTGGGATGTAGGGAGGACTCAGTCCTGGGATGTAGGGAGGACTCAGTCCTGGGATGTAGGGAGGACTCTGTGCTGGGATTGGGGGGCACTCAGTGCTGTGATGTGGGGAGGACTCAATACTTGGATATGGGGGGGACTCAGTGCTAGGATGTAGGAAGGACTCAGTGCTGGGATATGGGGGGATTCAGTACTGGGATGTAGGGAAGACTCTGTGCGGGGATGTGGGGGGCACTCTGCTGGGATGTGGGGGGGACTCAGTGCTGGAATGTAGGGAGGACTCAGTGCTGAGATATAGGGAGGATTCATTGCTCAGATATGGGGGTGAGGGGACTCCTGCTGGGATGTAAAGAGGTCTCTGTGCTGGGGTGGGGGCACTCAGTGCTGGATGTGGGGAGGACTCAGTGCTGGGATGTGGGGAGAACTGTGCTAGAGTGTGGGGAGGACTCTGTATAGTTGTGATTTAGGCTTGTTGCTCACAGAGGCAAGTGCTTTTGCTTTTGATATTTTGCTTTTGATATTTTAAAGCAAGGTTTCACTACGTGTTCAGGCTCAACCTCCCAGTGGAGGCCCTCCTGTCTCAGCCTCCCCAGGGATGGGATTGTAGACACACTCCACTACAGCAGGCTCTCTGCCATCTGAGAAGTTTGAGAAGAGGTCACTGACCAGGTGTGGAGGCACATACCCGAAATTTCATCACTAGCGAGGTTGAGGCAGGAGGATCACTGCAAGTCCAAGATGACCCTGTTCTATGTAGTAAATTCCAGATCTGTTAGGGCTACACAGTATAAAAACCTATCTCCCACCCTCACCCTCAATAAAACAAAAAGGGTCAAACAATTAAACTGAAGCCTCCACTGCCCAGAACAGTGACTGAAAATGAGAAAACGGAATCCCTGGTTATTCATGAGACTGAGGCGCTTTCTGTGCCTGTTCTCCTCTGCTCCCACCGCTCACCCCTGCAGGGGTTTTTGTAACCTGCTGGATCCAGGCTGACTATTCATAGGATGACCCCAGGTAAAGCCTCCTGTCCACCTACTGGAGAGGGGTGGAATGGATCAACCTTCCATTCCGATGTGCTAGAAGGCTTCAGGGGACAAACTTGACCTTAAATACACAATTCAGGCCTCCTCTGGAGGACGGCTTTGTGACAGGAGCAAGCACTGGTGGTTGAGAATCCAGGGCTTCACCCCAGTGTGCAGTGGGGGAGGCAGAGCTCCACTCTGGCCTGGAAGATGGCATCCGGGAGACCCAGTGGAGACAGTCAAGATCACCAATGGAAAACGAGCTTCTTCAGCCTCAGCAGAGACACACCTTTGTGGAGGTTGTGTCCTGGGAACTGCACGGGCAGTGAGGAGGGGACCTTTGGCCAGAACCAGCTTGAGCTGGCTATAGCTTAGCTCCTGTAGCTCTGGCTTCATTGGCAGCCCTGAAAAGTTCCTATGTATGGACCAGCCCCCCCCCCAGCCTCTTCCCCAGGAAGGAAGCCACTTGTCCCAAGGTTATTTGTATATACTGGTTATATCCCAAGGCTACCTGTATACTGCCCTACCTACCTGCCAGTGGGGTCCATCCCTAGATCCCGCTGTCCCTTCCAAATAAGCTCACTGTGCCAATTGGGGAAATCTGTGCCCATTCAACATCAAGATTTTTTCCCCAGATCATTTGGACTATTTAATTGAACTGTTAATAAGTATAGAAAGCTGCCCTTTTGTATAGATCACACATGGTCCAAAATACAACGTTCTTCAAGTACAGGCTATGAGATAGGAAGCCCAAGTTTAAGAGGCATTCAGTCCTGAATTTGGGTTTTGTTTTTGTCACTGTGTGTGTGTGTGTGCATGTGTGCATGTGTGTGCATGTGTGTACATGTGTGTATGTGTGTATATGTGTACGTGTGTGCATGTGTGTATGTGTATACATGTGTGCATGTGTGTGTATGTGCGTGCACATATGTGTGTGTATGTGCATGTGCATGTGCATGTGTGTGTACATGTGTGCATGTGTGTGTACATGTGTATGCATGTGTGTGTACGTGTATGTGCATGTGTGTGTGTGTGTGTGTGTGTGTGCACTCAGGTGATCCTCAGGGCCTTGTGCACACTAGCCAACATTTAGCTCCACCCCCAGCCCTGCCTGTTCTGCTCTTTACCCTCAAACACACATTGAATCCCTGCTGTGACGCTGGACAGAGAGCAATGTTGAAGATGGACGTTCAGCTCATCCTGACGCATCCCAATACATGTTCAACTTCTAGAGCCACGCCCCAGTGATGTAATTTTGGGCTAGTCACTCTTGCTCTCTGACTTCAGCTAAGGTTAAAGGGCTTGGTTGTCCGGAAGACATGGGTGGCCCGCATTAGGTGCTGTTTCCCTGGGTTCACAGAGGACTCCCAGGCAATGTTTGTGGGATATATCGTGGGGCTCTCCAAGGCCATCCTCAAAGAGCTCTGGGGACAGGGACAACTGCAGGTGTACGATTTATGCTGCTTTATGGAGTATGCTTGCGGGATCCAAGGTCACTAAGCAAAGTCAAAGAATCCCAGGAGCCACCGCTTCCCACCCACCCACTGGTCTCCAAAGCTGCTATCAGCAGTTCCGTGTGTTCCAAGAAGTTCCAAGAAGTTCAGAGGAGTACAAGCTGGTTCATCCTTCTTTCTGGGCATGAAATCACCTAATCCAAAGAAAGTCAGAGTGAAATGTACTTGTCTGAGACAAAGCAGAGCTTGGGAACCTCACGGAAGGCTGGAACTGATTTTAGGGACTCCCGCACACACAATCTGACTCTGGTTTAGGTAAAGAATGTGCTCGCTGGCTGGTCCTTCCCTCGATATCCTACCCAGCCATGTCTTCGGTGTGAATACAGACTTCGCCGTGCATTTTGCAGCCTAGGGGCTTTGTTTGGTAGGCTCTGTGCGCAGAGGCCGAGTGGCTGTTTCACAGGTCAGCGTGAGCATCGTTTACAGCGTGTAAGCCGTGCCGGACAGGGTATTAACAAACGTGACGCTGCCATCTGGCAGCACCGCAGACAACGGTACCTTCACTGTCATCGCTGTCCTCAGGGCCGTGCAGCCTTCCGGGTCTTTTCACGACAGGTAGTTCAGAGGGAGGGGAGGCCAGCAGTTGCACTAGCTTCTTTTCGTACATCTTTCTGGTGGAAGCTGAGAAACAACATGGAGAATTAAACCTTTCTATGTTGTATATACAGGGCTCCAGCTATTTTATAACCCAGACCTCTCTTCTAGGACCTTTCATTATTGGCTACTGTACTGGCTGGTGTTGTGTGTCAACTTGACACAGGCTGGAGTTATCGAAGAGAAAGGAGCTTCAGTTGGGGAAGTGCCTCCATGAGATCCAGCTGTGGGGCATTTTCTCAATTAGTGATCAAGGAGGGAGGGCCCCTTGTGGGTGGTGCCATCCCTGGGCTGGTAGTCTTGGGTTCTATAAGAGAGCAAGATGAGCAAGACAGGGGAAGCAAGCCAGTAAGGAACATCCCTCCATGGCCTCTGCATCAGCTCCTGCCTCCAGCCTTGCCTGGATTCCAGTCCTGACTTCCTTTGGTGATGAACAGCTGTGTGGAAGTGTAAGCTCAATAAACCCTTTCCTCCCCAGCTTGCTTCTTGGTCATGGTGATTTGTGCAGGAATAGAAACCCTGACTAGGACAGCTATGTATGGCTCCTAACAGTGAGCGGGACACCACAGCCACTCGAGTTATCCTTACCATTATACAAACAGCTAATATCTGCAGATTATCAATAACCAGGTGCTGGGTCCCTCTGAGAGCAACTGGGACAAAATTGTCTACACGGAATATAGATAATGAAAATAGAAGGCACATAAAAAACCCAAGAGAACTAATATGATAAAGAATTGGACTTTTAGCATCAAGAAATAAAAAAATAGGGACTGGAGAGATGGCTCAGCGGTTAAGAGCACCAACTGCTCTTCCGAAGGTCCTGAGTTCAAATCCCAGCAACCACATGGTAGCTCACAACCATCTATAATGAGATCTGACGCCCTCCTCTAGAATGTCTGAAGACAGCTAGAGTGTACTTACATATAATAAATAAATAAATCTTTAAAAAAAAAGAAATAAAAAAATAAAAACAACCCCATCCCCTTCCTGGCCTTGTATTTCCTGTCTGTAAGGACCTAGGCTGTCTGTTACCTCTTCCCTCCATATGTCTGTTTTCCTTTCTATTTTCAGTAGCTTTTACTGCATATGTTCCTTTTACTTTTTTGCTTTAAATTTTGGAAGTAGTTCATAAGCAGCAGATTAATCCTCCTCCCCCCCCTGCCGCCGCCCCCAATATTAACTGCAGACGTACGTAATATTGGGCCAGGTGTGAACCCAAGCGTCCTAAGATGCTTGTGCAATTCATAGTCACTCAGACACTTCACATCCACCATGGTGATCGAAACGTGGCCTCTTCTCTGACAGTGGATTCCTTGAAGCAGGAAAATATTAAATCCAGTAAGGTCATTTCACAAATAAATACTACAGCTAGACTCACAACCCCCCGCCGGGCCCGCAGGGCTAAGGCGCTCATGCCCCCTTCTGTGTGCCAGCGTCTCCTGCAGGGACTGGTAACCCTGGCAAACAACTTGGCAGGCTTCCACTCCATGCCAGGTTCTTGAGGGTCAGAGATTTCAAGCGTCTCTGCTCAATTAAGGTAAGAAAACTTACCTGGATAAAATGAGCAAAATATTTCCACGACTGCTCTGGAACTCTGCTCGGGACTCAAGCGCCCCCGGAAGATAGGCCGTTAATTAAATATGAATGAGGCTCGAGAGATTTGTTTTCGGTGAGCTAGAAAAGTTATATATCGCTGCCCTCTTTTTTCCTGAGGCTACCCGGGGCTTAGAGCGGTTGAGGATCACAGGCTGTAGCAGGTTTCACACCTGAACTGAGCACAATGAGTTGCCGGTTTTAAAAGGATTTAAACTTTTCCAATTACAAGTATTCTGTGCGTGTGTGTCTATGCACACGTGTAGATGGGTGGGTACCACAGCGCGCACACGTGGAGGTCAGTGGACAACTTGTGGAATCAGTTTTCCTCCTTCACCGTATGGATGGACAGGCGAGGGCAGTTACCGACTGAGCTATGTTGTCGTGGTGGCTTTAATCAGCCACTAGAAAACAGTGCGGTCGGTCAGTGAACTGGCTTTCGGGAAAAGCCAACACCCAGTTCTTAACACAGATTGAGTCACATAGGTTTGTGAAGTCTTGGTCTGTCTAAATCTTTATCTCCTCAACTCAATTAGTTTTAGCTCCTTTATCTCTCCGATTCCTACCCCCAAAACTGGCCCCCATCACCCATTTAATAAGGTCAGGAGAGAGGTAGGATCACTGGTTCACAGAGCCTCTTGAAGGCTTTGCCATACAGAACTTGTTTACTGCAGCCCATTTCTAACAGGTTTCAAGGAATTTTAATATGGCAGTGAAAACAAGCTAAGTGCTCGGCACAGGACAATCGGGTCCCATCCGAGTGACGTTTTATTGGTGCTCCATCAATGTCCTATTAGGAAGCACATCAGAAACAAGCTGGAAAAAAAAAAAACCAGGAATTGTGACCTAGAACAGAGCACTCAGGACCGCTCGCTTGGGCAATTCTGTGCTTCAAACTATGTCTCATTTCCCAAACGCAGTCTTGGGTGGCATTAGCTGCCTCCTCCGCCATACGCTTGGGAAGCTGCATGGACCTTTCCAGAAAACAGAAGCCTAACCCTGGAAAGGTAAAGGGCTCAGCAGCTCAGATTTTTTGGTTTTTTTGGTTTTATTTTTTATTTTTTTGTACTGGAGGCACACTCAGACAGATCCGGCCGACATTTGTTCCAGAGAACAGCTGTCTGTTGTTTCCCTTGCTTCCCCAAAAATAACCTTCCAAAGAGCTCTCATCAATTTCAAGTGACATTAGACAATTGCCTAGAGGGCACACACATATGGAAGAGAAATATTCAAATGCGATCCAACGGGATGATTAACCCACTCACCCCTTCACATGGTTGTCTGAAGTCTATGCAATCAGTCTGGTTACTTTAGCTAGGTGAGTCTCACCCAAGGGTTACCATGAACAACTGTGCCTTCTCCGCCTGTTAGATATTAGGGTAATCACAATACTGACAGTGTGACATCAGCACCCTACCTTCACCCCAGCAACACTGATGAGAAAACCAGAGGATGGAGTTAAGCTGAGCTCAAACAGAAGGAGGCGCTGGCCAACTGGAGGCAGGGCGCCAAGGAGGAACCGTGGTGAACAGGCTACAAGGTGCCATTGAATACAGGGAGCCAGGAGCTGCAGGAGACTGTGAGGGGCCTAGAAACTGAGAGGAGAAAAGAGACAGCAAGCCATGCCAGCATCCAAGCCACCAACCAAGACCCACGGGGAAATTAGAAAGCCGAAGAGAGTTGGATCTACGTGAAATTTTTTTCCATTAAGAAAATAAGAATCAAAGCCGGGCGTGGTGGCGCACGCCTGTAATCCCAGCACTCTGGGAGGCAGAGGCAGGCAGATTTCTGAGTTCGAGGCCAACCTGATCTACAGAGTGAGTTCCAGGACAGCCAGGACTACACAGACAAACCCTGTCTCGAAAAACCAAAAAAAAAAAAAAAAAAAAAAAAAAAAGAATCAGCTGGGTGGTGGTGGCACATGCCTGTAATCTCAGCACTTGGGAGGCAGAGGCAGGTGGATTTCTGAGTTCCAGGACAGCCAGGACTACACAGAGAAACCCTGTCTCGAAAAACCAAAAAAAAAAGAAAAAAAGAAAAAAAGAAAAAAAGAAAAACAAAAAAAAAGAAAGAAAGAAAGGAAGGAAGAAAAAAAGAAAAGAAAAGAAAGGAAAGGAAAAGAAAAGAAAAGAAAAGAAAAGAAAAGAAAAGAAAAGAAAAGAAAAGAAAAGAAAAGAAAAGAAAAGAAGAATCAGCCAGGCGGTGGTGGCACATGCCTGTAATCTCAGCACTTGGGAGGCAGAGGCAGGTGGATTTCTGAGTTCCAGGACAGCCAGGGCTACATAGAAAAACCCTGTCTTGAAAACAAAACAAAAAACAAAACAAAACAAAACAAACAACAACAACAAAGAATCATGCCAGGTGGTGGTAGCAGTACACTCCTTTAATCCTGGAGGCAGAGGCAGGCAGATCTCTGAGTTTGAGGCCAGCCTGGTATACAGAGCGAGTTCCAGGACAGTCAAGGTTACAGACAGAAACCCTGTCTCAAAAAATTTAAAAAAATCAATAAGGGCTGGAGAGATGGCTCAGCGGTTAAGCACACTGACTGTTCTTCCTGAGTTCAAATCCCAGCAACCACATGGTGGCTCACAACCATCTGTAATAGGATCTGATGCCCTCTTCTGGGGTGCCTGAAGACAGCTACAGCCTACTTACATATAATAAATAAATATTTTTTAAAAATCAATAAAAAATAAAACAGGCTGGAGAGATGGCTCAGAGGTTAAGAGCACTCACTGGCTGCTCTTCCAGAGGTCCTGAGTTCAATTCCCAGGAACAACATTGTGACTCACAACCATCTGTAATGGGATCTGATGCCCTCTTCTGGTGTGTCTGAAGAAAGCTACAATGTACTTTAATGTATATAAAATTAAAAAAAAAACACCAAAGACACAATGTAACAAAATGGAAAGAAAAGAATCAGGGGCTGGCAGCATTGCCCAGCAGGGAGTTCAGCCCGGAAAGACACTTGTCACTAAACCTGAGGACTTGAGTTCCATTCCTTAGGGCTCACATGGTGGAAAGAACCAACATTTGACAGTTGTCACTCCTCCAACCTCCACACCCACACTGTGTCACACAAGTGTCCACACATACCACACATACATATACAAGAGATAAATGGGTTTTTTGTTTGTTTGTTTGTTTTTTGTTTTTGTTTTTGTTTTTGTTTTCGAGACAGGGCTTCTCTGTGTAGCCCTGACTGTCCTGGAACTCTGTAGACCAGGCTGGCCTCGAACTCAGAAATCCGCCTGCCTCTGCCTCCCAAGTGCTGGGATTAAAGGCGTGCGCCACCACCGCCGCCCGGGTTGATAAATGGGTTTTTAAAAAGTAAAAGAAGGTTCAGGCTGGGCGGTGGTGGCACACACCTTTAATCCCAGCACTTGGGAGGCAGAGGCAGGCGGATTTCTGGGTTCGAGGTCAGCCTGGTCTACAGAGTGAGTTCCAGGACAGCCAGGGCTATACAGAGAAACCCTGTCTAAAAAAAAAAAAAAGAAGAAGAAGAAGGTTCAGGATGAAGGTACGTCCTGACCATACAGAAGTCTCACAGTCTGGGTCCCTGTAAAATACGCTCACGTCTCATTCCATTCTCTGCATATGCTCAAGACCGTTGAGGCCGACGTCACTACCTTGCAAACCGTAGATCTCATTATTGCTTTATTTTAAGGAAATATCTGTCATGCTAGTAGCTGGAGTCTTTCAAGAAAAACTGCTGTGATTTTCAAAACAATTACGCAAGACAAAAAAAAAATGTAACCTCGAGGAAGCACAGTGTGTTCATTAAACAGCAGGGGAAGGGGAGCATCTGCAAGGGCTTAAAGAGAACAGAGGAGCCGCCTGCCTGGGGTCCGTCCACCGTCTGCAGGTGACCAAGTCCCCCTTTATTTGCTGTGGCAAGGGCAGCAGGAACTGTCTTTACACAACTGACAAGAGGCACGAACTGAAACCACACTAAGTACTTGGCACCTGGTAAATCCTACACATTTCCATTATTCTAATTATGCACCCTGGCCTCAGAGTTTCAGCATCTCCGCCCCTGAGCTGCTCCATCCCATGTAGACGTCCTCTGCAGCCCTGTAACGACAGCCTTTTCCAGGGCCTGGGAAAGAGTGAGGCATCTGCGGTGGGTGGCTAGGGAGGCTGTCTGGATGCTCCCAGACCTTGACTCCAAAGTTTTGAATAGAGCAGCAGTTTCCAAACATAGGATGTGATCATTTATCAACATCCAAACACTGGATTCACCAGACAAAGGCTTGAAAATTGACACATTTGTTTCAATCAAAGCAAAGAAATGATAGGCTTGCCTTATTAGGATGCGGAAGCATTTTGTTTACATGGCCCAGAATGGCTTGCAAACACAAATCAGCCAGCAGGTGGAATGGCTTCCATTTTAAATAGTGAGGCTGTTGAAATGAGACAGGCATGGTGTTTGTTTGTTTGTTTGTTTGTTTGTTTTTCTCCAAACCTCTGGAATTTGAAACCAGTGGGGTTAAAAAAAAAAAAAAAGATCAGACAGCGTGACTTCTCCAGCAAGTGTGGGCAGAGCTCCCCTTGTGCCTCCAGACAGACCTTGGCATCTGAAGCTCTGCTCTCCCAGCTCCCCTTATGCATATGCATGGGGCCATTGTCAGCATTGTTCCCTGTGAGGATTCCTGTGTGAAATCCTGAAATATTCGGTGTCAGTGTGCACAGCCTTTCTGTCAGTCTTATCTGCGTGGCTCTGGGTTTTGGCTTGGTTTTGTTTCTATTCTCCCCACAGCAGAGAAGGCATCCCATCCCATTCTTGAGACAGCTTTAATTGCCAATCGACTAGGTATTCAATATGATAAGGTATCTAAATCCTGAGAGTTTCCTCCTTTCATTAAAATGTAGATCCAATTTCTCTTCCCTTAATGCCAAATGCTGTTATTAAACCAAAATAATGGAAATAGTAAAAAGCCAGATGTCACTTCAGTCTCAGGTTTGATATGGGCACAATTTCCTCTCCTCAAGTTTAATCTGCCAGTTATTTACTAGCCCCGTCCTTCGGAAGAATATACAATTTAAATGTAAATGCAATTTACATAGGGGAGCAGATAGTAGATTTTGCAGTTTCAATTGCCAATAACCATTTGCAAAGGGGAAAATCAGCCAAAGCAAAGACCAGCAGCTGTCAGCCTCAGGTCAAGCCGTTCACCATCTCTGCTCTGTTCCTCAGAGCCTCAGCCTCAAGGCAAAGGGGTCACAACAGCCACCTCAGGTATTCCGAGCTGACTGCGCCCCTCCTCCAGGGAGGCTGGGAGAGCTTGGGTTTCAATGAGCAAAGCCTGTTGCCATCACCTTTGAAAGCCAGAACCACCGAAGAATTCCTCTCAACAATTATCGACCATCTCTTACAGTGGAGCTGGCATGATGCTTGCTTTAAATCAGGGCAAGGAGGCTATTAAAAAAAAAAAAAGCCAGAGTATCATTGAAGAGCTCATCTCTGTATCTCTGTTAAGAGGGAGAAAAAAAAAATACAGATCATTAAAAGAAAATAAGATGAGTATCAACAGGAAAGCCCCAAGTGTCATTCAGGCTGAGACTTCCAGAAAAAGTGTGCTTTGTAACAAGGATCCCTGGCGACAGGGAATGAGGAGGAAAAGCAGTCAGGTTGCCTAGGGGCAAACTGTGGGGGACCTTGTGTGCACTTTAAAGGGCTTGGCCTTTTACCTTTAGGCACATTTTAGAAGTTTCAGAGCCAGATGAGGCTCTAACGTCCCATTAAGATATAACAGGGTTTGACAGTGATGGGCGAATGTGTAAAAAGTCTAGAAGCTGCTCAAGGGGATATCACAGCAGCCTAGGAAAGGATGATCCTGGACAGGACACCAAAGGGAAGTCTCTTCTGCTCCCTAGGACAGGCACCGCCTGTTGCTGTCCCCTGTCTCAGAATGGAGCCTCCCCAGGGTGGTCTACGCAGCCCTACACTTCAGAAGTGAGTCCACACAAGTCTACCCAACCTTGATTGCGCACTCCTTGAAGGCACAGGCGACCGCACCCGGCGACACGGATAACCACGGACTCTTCTATTTGGCTCTGGGATTAATTACACCTTTTAGACAAATTTGCCTCCCTAATTAATCTTTCTTCGGCTAACATTAAAATTAACTAGTCGTCTGTCTTGGAGCCCATGCCAACTGGGCAGGGATTAGGAGCAGAGGAAGGCAAGGGGGAGGGGCCAATGCCGGCTGCCGTTCACCTTGGATCAACACAGCAGTGCTGGGGACCGTGTGCTGGCAGGGGCCTCGGTCCTTACAGCCTCCGGCCTCCGGGCAGGGGAAGCATCTGGAATCATGATATAGCTGAAGGTGAGGCGGAAGTAGGTGGAGTTTCTTCTTTCAGGGAGCTAGCTACCTGTACCAGGAAAACAGAATAAAAAATGGTTGACCACAATGATGAAGGCCAGGAGGGACTTCCCATTCACAGACATCGGGGTGCGGAGAGAGGTCCTAACAATGTGTGTGAACCCAATGAGAAAGCGATGCAATGGCCACCGTATAAACGCCACAGCAAGTATACTTGTAACAAAGCCGCTCCTGGGGCTACAGAGAAGGCTCGCTGGTGAGTGACGCTTGTTGCTCCTGCAGAGGAGCCGCCCCCTTTGCCTCCCAGCACCAACAGGAGACTCACAGACAGCTGAAATTGAGGTCCCCGGGCATCCAGTGCTCAATGCTGACCTCCGAGAAACAAAGAGAAATAAAATTAAAATAAAAAAATTTAAAGCATACATTTTTTTCTTTCAGAAAATCAAATTAGTAAATTCTTCTGGCTTGAAACTAGATGTGAATTTCCCTAGTGATTTTCTTTTCTTCTTCTTCTTCTTCTTCTTCTTCTTCTTCTTCTTCTTCTTCTTCTTCTTCTTCTCCTCCTCCTCCTCCTCCTCCTCCTCCTCCTCCTCCTCCTCCTCCTCCTCCTTCTTCTTCTTCTTCTTCTTCTTCTGTTTTTGTTTGTTTGCTTGCTTGCTTTTTGTTTCATTGGCTTTTTTGGTTTGGTTTGGTTTGGTTTTCGTTTTCGTTTTGTGTAGCCCTGGCTGTACTGAAACTTGCTCTGTAGACAAGGCTGGCCTTGAACTCAGAAATCCACCTCCCTCTGCCTCCTGAGTGCTAGGATTAAAGGTGTGCACAGCTCCACCCTGCTTTCCCTGCAGTGCTGGGGTTTACTAACCCAAGCAGTTGTCCGAGATGATTGGGTAGCACCGGAGCCACAGAGGAAGCATCCCCGGCAACTGCATGTCAGACAGATAGAAAAGTGTTCTTTTGAGTATGTTTATTAATTCTTTGAGACTATCATCAGAGCATACAATTGATTTTGATAATACTCATCCTACACTCCTCCTAGATCCTCAGCTCCCATTCTCCCACTCCCTCCTTTCTATCTTATTTTTTAACCCGCTGAGTCTAACACGTGCTACCTGTATATTCACAGGGGTGGGAACCATATACACATAGAGGATGGCTGATCTTAGGGGCCACACTCTTAAAGAAAACGGACTCTTTCCCCCAACGGTCATCTACTGTGGGAGCTTGTGAGCCTCTCCCCTCTATGTATTGAGTAACTTAGTCCTTTGCAGGCAACCACAGCTGCTGTGAGTACAGTGGTCCTATCCTGTCTAGAACACACTTTGTTTCCGGTCCTCCCCAGCCTCCGTGTCTTTCTGACCCGTCTTCCACAATGGACCCTGGGCTTTGGGGTTGGGAAGTATGATATAGATGTCCCACTTGGGGCTGAGCACTCCGTTGACAATGTGGTGGCCACATTGAATTTGAATATGCTCGGCCAATAGGGAGAGGAACTGGTAGGAGGTGTGGACTTATTGGAGGACGTGAGTCACTGTGGGGGTGGGCTTTGAGGTCTCATATATATATTCAAGTCTGGTCAGAGTCAGTCTCTCCTGGCTGCAGTTAGGTCAAGACGCAGAGCGCTCAGCTCCTTCTACAGCACCTTGTCTGCCATGATGATAATGGACTGAACCTCTGAGCCTGTCAGCCAGCTCCAATGAAATGTCCTTTATAAGAGTTGCCTCAGTCATGGTGTCTCTTAACAGCAACGGAAACCCTAAGACAAACACTCTCTACACTCTGATCAGTTGTGAGTGCACAAAGAAAGTTCTCTGATGATGTCAGAGTTGTGCTAATCTATATATAGGTTTAGTGATACGAGGTTAGAGGGCAGCTGGATGCTTTGTGCATCTGGTAAAATAATAGCGGCAGGTTCACCTGAGGCCAACATGCTCCTGCATCATGGATCCTTGGCCAGATTTACAGTATGTAGAGAGGCCTTTGAAATCCAGCCAGAAGGCAGCTGGCTATTCCCATACCATTTCTACCACCACCGCGCACCTGGCCTGTTGTTAGTGTAGCTCACAGGATTCACAATTGAATAGGACTGATGATTGCCAACCATGAGCCCCACCCCGAAATCTGCATATCACCTTTCAGTACTGTGAACGCTCTCCAAAAGGGAGAACACTTCCTGGTCAATACCAACTTGATTTCTCCTGTGACCAAAGTAGAGGGCGTCTTCAGTAACAGGGCCTTTCCACTCGGCGTGGTGGGCAGCCAGGAGCAACGGCAGCAGCCTCTATTACTTGGGGAGTTTCTGGGAATCCACTGAAAGTTATAGATTCTAAGGAGAGATTTCACCGCCACGGAACGAGAGGACGCTGCCCACATGCTCTGCTTCCCAGGATGCTGCTCGGTTCCAGCTTCCAGACCTGGCCTGAAGATGAGCAAGGCCAGGCTCTAATGCTGACAAGGGACTCTCCTGGGGGCTCAGAGGCCACGGCCAGAGGTGTTTGGGACAAATCCACATGCAGGAAGTTTTAGATAAACTGTGGATTAGAAAGTCATCTAAGAGCCAGGCAGTGGTGGGGCACGCCTTTAGTCCCAGCACTTGGGAGGCAGAGGCAGGTGGATTTCTGAGTTTGAGGCCAGCCTGGTCTACAGAGTGAGTTCCAGGACAGCCAGGACTACACAGAGAAACCCTGTCTTGAAAAACAAACAAAAAAAAAAAAAAGAAAGAAAGAAAGAAAGAAAGAAAGAAAGAAAGAAAAGCATCTAAGGGGACTGGAGAACAGTGGTTGGGGCTGCTGGCCGATCCTTCAGGGGACTCAGGGCCAGTCTCCAGTGCCTACATGGCAGTTCCAGGGGATCTGGTATCTTCACATATTAAATAAAAGCTTAAAAATTAAGAGAGAGAGAAAGAGAGAGAGAGAGAGAGAGAGAGAGAAGAAAGGAAAGAAATGAAGAAAAGAAAGAAGAAAGGAAGGAAGGAAGGAAGAAAGAAAGGAAGCAAGGAAGAAAGAAAGAAAGAAAGAAAGAAAGAAAGAAAGAAAGAAAGAGGCATCTAAGATAGGGCTCTAGACCCCAGAGGGTTTACACTCTAAGTCATTTTCTTTTTTTAAGTTCAAAATAAACAAGGGGAAATGTAAGTGAAGGGTCAAAGTTCTGGGCCTGGGGTTACAGCACTGGCATCCACCCTGAGGTCCGCCAGTGCTTGCTCACACACACTTAGACTAAGGATAACTTCCCGGAGGAGGTCGGGCAAGCATCAGGCAGAGGCGAGCACTGTAGCTAATGGCACTTGAAGTGGGGACAGGACCTGACTGGTCGGGGAAGCTAGTAGATACGGTTGAGATAGTTGGCAGAACGCTCAGTGATTTCCGGGACAGGTGGCTGTCCCCAGGCCTCTTCTGTTTCTGTGGTCTTTCTATTACAGGGTCTGCTAGTGCTGAGGGGAAGCACCTGGAGATGTCCAGAGGGTGACAGCTGCACAGCTGAGGTGAGCAGTGACACCACTCAGCAAGACAGAACAGACAGAAAACAGAGAGGGACATTTGTAGTTTCTCTCCGTCCCTCCCCACCCCCCTCCCCAGGTCATCTCTCCTTATTCCATGAATGGTAGTGGAGGGATTGCAAAAGGGCTCTGGGCCACCAGGGTCTCCTCTGGGGGTGGGCAAGGGGCACCAGAGGATCCTAAGACACAGCAATGGAGAGGTTAGGAACTTAGGCTTGGGCGACTCTGCCTCATTCACAACCTGGACATTTTGTAGCAATGCCTGTTTGTATCAGATGCCTTCCCTGTCACTCAGGGCCAGGCACAGTCCACACGGAGAGAACGCATTCCGGTGCTTGCCACACTATTCTGCAAGTGCTCACAATGGGAGGTCGGGGGAAAGGCATCTTACTACACCATGGCCCCAGAGTACTGTGTCCAGATTATATTAGTGGGCGAGGACACCGCTCCCCTCTCCTCTACACAGGAAATTCAAAGTCGCTCCTCATTATAAAAGCCAGCCCAGCCGGGGAGCTGCTTTCTCTTAGTGATATTTGAGTGAGAACACGCCAGAGGGATGGGCTTATACCCTGCCCCCCAGAAGCGCTTGGGAAAGACAATATCTATTGATAAGAAATAAATCAAGATGTCATATTGAGTGCATTATGGGACATCTACTCCTGTCCTTGCAGCTGCAAAGAGCACTTAAAGTGAGGATTGTCACAGTGCTAGACAGACAATGATAGTGGAAGCGAATGAGGTCTGTGCACCCAGAGGAACCGGAGGGGGGTCTCCAGCTAGACACTGTTCCTCTGGAAGCACAGGAGTGCGCTCGTCTACTCTGAATTCACCAAGGGAAACGGAACATCGGTTCTAAGGAACCATAGCTGCCCTACAACTATGAGGTGTGGCTGTCTCCTGAGCATGGTGAGGGCGGGAGGCGGATGGACAGCCAGAAAGGCTGACTGACGGAAGGGGGCTGGGGAGGTCGGGGGTGGGGGCCAGGGGCGGAGGGGGGGCAATCTGCAAAAGGCCTCAGAAGCTCACCTAGGAACTTTACTCTGAGACGGGAGCCACTGAAAGCTTTTGTTTCTGTTTTAAAACAACTTAAGCACATTCTGGAATGTAAACGACTCCCACCTATGATGAAACCAACAAGTAGCACTTGTCGGGCTCCAGCAGGCGGTTCACCAATCTTGTCACCCAAGGGCTTAGGTCGGAGGAGAGTCTGACGAGAGCTGCATCTGAGAAGGACCCGTAAGCTCTTCTGGAGAGGCCCATAAAGATGCCGCAGAGCAGGGTGCATGGGTGCATTGCAGCAAGCTACTCATTCATTTGTTCATTCATTCATTCATTCATTCATTCGTTCAACAAATGTTTCCTGAGTCTTACTATGCCTGCCCCCGTTCTTGTTGCTATGGATTCAGGTGCAAAGTGTCTGTGGTTCCTGTTCCCGGGAGCAGTGGGCATAGGAGGCGAAGGCAGACCAGCAAGCAAATGGAGTGAACTAGGAAGTTTCCCAGAGCGATATGGAGACAGGGTATTGGAAGGGGAGGAATAATGGGTTGGGAGGACAACGGCTCAGACTCGGTGGGGAGCCGGGGCAGTTAGAGCAGCCTAGAGTGAGGAGCAGAGGGGCCTGGAGAGGCCGGCCAGGAAAGCGTCCTCAGTCTCAGGCAGTAGCAGATGGGAGCAGTCCACATAATGGGAGATCCGTATTATCAGAAGCCATGTCTCTTTGCATTGTTTCTAAAAGGCATTCATGTTTATTTTGTGTGTGTGAATATTTTGTGTGCATGTATGGAAGTGTCTGGTTCCCATGGAGGCCAAAAGGGGATGGAACTGGAATTTGGGATGGTTGTAGGCTGCCGCAAGGTACCACAAGCCAAATCCAGGTCCCCTGGGAGAGGGTGAAGTACTCTTAACTGCGGAGCCAGCTCCTCACTTTGCTGGTGGTGGCAGGGCCTCTCCGTGTAGGCCTGGCTGTCCTGAAATTCAACCTTAGATTAGGCTGGTCTCAATTTCACTTTGGTTTTTGAGACAGTCACTGACCCTAGACCACACCAATTCAGCCAGACTGGATGGCCAGCAGGGTCTGAGGGTCCTCGTGTCTAGGACCCCCAGTGCTGGGACAAAGGAGACACGCAGCTTCCACGTGGGTGCTGGGATCCAAACGCGTGTTCTTATGTTTTCACAACCTTCTATCAGGCATTGCTTCATTATTTTTTTATTTTAAACTTTTTATTTTATGTTTATTGTGTTGTGCCTGCATGCATGTCTTGCCAGAAGAAACCATCAAATCAAATCCTCTGCAATTGGATGTCTGCAGTTACAGACGCTTGAGCTACCTATGGTTCTGAGACCCAAATCCTGCTTTCTCCAGCTCGTTGCTTTCGTTTTTTTAAGACTGGGTATGACCACATAGCCCAGGCTGACCTGAACTTACTTACTTACTTACTTTATTTATTTATTTATTTAATTATTTATTTATTTATTTATTTAATGTATGTGAGTACACAGTTGCTGTCTTCAGACACACCAGAAGAGGGTGCACTGACTCCCATTACAGATGGCTGTGAGCCACCATGTGGTTGCTGGGAATTGAACTCAGAACCTCTGGAAGAGCAGTCATCTCTCCGGCCCCCTGACCTGGATGGACTTCTTGGTCACCTTGCTCGTTCCCCTGGGTGCTGCAACTGTCTTCAGGTCCTGTCAGGCTGGACTTTCTTTTTTGTTTCTTCAAGACAGAGTTTCACTGTATAGGCCTGGTTCACCTGGAACTCTCTCTGTAAACCAGGCTGGCTTCAAACTCATGGAGATCCGCCTGTCTCTGCCTCCTGAATGCTGGGATTACTGGCATGCACCATTCCCACCCAGCTATGTGCTGGCCTTTTCTTTCTTTTTTTTTTTTTTAAGAGTTATTTATTATTACATGTAAATACACTGTAGCTGTCTTCAGACACTCCAGAAGAGGACATCAGATCTCATTACAGATGGTTGTGAGCCACCATGTGGTTGCTGGGATTTGAACTCAGGACCTTTGGAAGAGCAGTCAGTGCTCTTAACCGCTGAGCCATCTCTCCAGCCTCGTGCTGGCCTTTTCTTAAGGACGGATTTTATGAGGATAGTGTCCTATGATGCCACGTTGATGTCTCCAGCCATCCTATGGCTTTACTTCCATGGCTGCCCCGTTATGTCAGGAGGACGAGAAGGCTAAGTATTAAAGGGAACAGGGGTTTGCTGGGAGGCTACATGCAAGCCTGGGATGGACAGAAATCTAGAATCAGAATATTAGGCTAATCTTATTCAGTGACTTGCATAGCAAACAGATTTATTAGAAGAGAGGAAAAAAACAAAAACAAACAAACAAAAAAAAAACCTGTGGCCTCTGAAGATAGTTGCAATGGTAAAGAGGCAGAGACCCCCAACCCACGCCCAGTGGGCGATCAGAGGCAAGGGAAGGCGCCTGTCCCCGGAATTCACTCCTGTTCTCTTTAGCCTGCTTTCTAGCTATCATCCGTCCTTGCTGCTCCTTGCACCAGAAGGACATTTTTCTCAGCTGTCTATTTTGGTGTTTGTTGGGGGAGGGGGCATTTGGGGTCATTGTCTGCGAATGAGTCCTGGACAGCAGGAGCCCGCTGCTCTCACTCCTCTGCCTGTCATCTGTCACCGAGCCAGAGCAGCCTGCAGCTAGGCTGCGGACTGCCTAATGAAGACAGAGAGGTGGTTCTGGCTGTGCACAGGTGTCGCTTCCCCATTAGTGGAGGTGACATTCCGAAGCACTACTCATTACGGAGCAGACATTGGACAGGGCTGGGACACATATTGATGGCAGCAGGGCCAGCCAGCGTCTGTCTCAAATCCCATTGCCCCTGAGCGGGGAGGGAGAGCGACAAAAGCATCCTGAGAGTGTCAAATCCACAGGCCCCTCTTTCCCGAGAAAAATGAATTCTCTACAGGCCTGACATTGGGGAGCAAGTCGTTCTTTCTGCTGCTTTCTGACCCGAGGGTTCCTAGTTTCAGACCCACCCCAGTGCTGACCAGCCCACACAGAAGTTCTTCTTGGACTGTGTCCTCCTCGGAAGGGCTTATGGGGCCGATGAACGTGGGACATGTCAAATTCAGGCTTCCGTAGAGAGGCTCTGATGGCTTTCTTGGCGGTGGAAATAGACCCACCTTGTAACCAGGAGAGTACAGCTGTAGAAAACGTAACAGGTTGGGGGCTCTCAGGGTCCGGGGACACATGGACAAGAACAGGGGACGTGAAAACTGGACAGTTTCCTCTTGTCCTTACAGACGTTTGACTGGTTCCTGTAGGACAGGAACGGCCGGCCCATCATCTTGGAGACACAGCTCCCAGAGCCAAGAGTAAAGTGGCCAAAAGAAGAGCTGCTACGTGCAAGCTCACACCCCTCCAAATCCCGGATGCCACCCTCCCTGGTCTCAGGCTTCGCGCACGCGCATTAGGCCGCCCCCGCACAGCTTGGTTTTAAACTCGTGGCAGACGGAACTCGGCTTAAAAATAACTATTTTGACAGTTGCGATGTAAATATGTGAGTGACGCGTGGGGCTGTTTTTCCTTCGAGTTTCCCCCATTCCCCGGGCCAATCCTACCCCCTCGGCTCCGCTGAGGCTGAGATGGCCAGAGCGCCTCCTGCAGGATCCTCAGCGCACTGCAGCGGAAGAATTCCCTTTCCACACCGCACACTGCACCAGGTTTTGAGACGAATCTTGCTATTGATCACAGGCTGCCCTTCAATTCACAATCCTCTGTCTCAGCCTTCTCAGTGCTGGGATTAGCAGATGTGCACAGGCGTCATCACAGCCCCATACCTACCTGTCTTCAGTTCAGTTTGACTGTATTTACTGAGTCCTCTACACCCAGCACTGTGCTAGCTACAGTGGAACGTGTGAGAGACACTAAAGACAGACGGGCCATCTGTAATGCTTCCAACGGAGCGTCTCAGTCACCGTAGCTTGAACACCTACCTGCCTAGGGCCAGGCACTAAGCTAGAAGAGTGCCTGAACAAGTTACCCTGCACTGCAGCGGAAGAACTCCCTTTCAACAGACCACACCACCGCACCCGTCGCAGAAACTCAAGGGGCGTTTTACTATCTGCATTTTCCGGGTGACTAGGAGACGTGTGGGACATGAAGCAACTTCAGTAGTAGGCTGGCACAACTAGAACGCTGAGATGGGACCCTCGGTCTCGTCCTGTTCCTATAACCCTTCTTGTGATGGGAAGGCGTGCAAGGTGGGGGGGGGGCGGGGGGGCAGCAGTCACCCTCTCTACAAGTAGGGAATGAGGTCTGTCTGGACACCAGCGCTTCATCTAAGATAAAGCCAGGACCATCAAGGACACTGAGTGTCCCTGCCAGCCTGGTCTGTCTTTCTAATAACAGACAATAGAAGGAAGCGACAAAGTGTGTGGTGTCCTTGAGATTTCCAAATTATCTCTTACAAGAAAAGTGAGAGAAAGAGAGGAAGAAGGGCTGGAGTGTAAAGCAGTGTATGCTCCGGGCTTTATGGCCCAGCGTGGCAGAGGTCTGAGACAGAGCATGTTCGTGCTCAGAGTCCACGCTGAGTGTGGTCTGTCCTTCACTGTCCAGACAGTGTCCTATGCCCTTGGCTAGGGGTCCATCTCTACCTGAGATGCTCTCAGGTACTTTAAATTTTATTTTCGCGGATGGGTATTTGTGTGTGCCTGCTTGTCCCTATGAGCACCATGTGCATGCAGGAGCAGGAGGAGGCCACAAGAGGGCGCTGGATGCTCTGGAACTGGAATTGCAAGCAGTTGTAAGCTGTTGCATGTAGAGGTTGGCAACTGAACCCAGGCCCTCTGCAAGAGCAGCGAGTGCTCTCAACCGCTGAGCCATCTCCCCAGCCCTGATCTCCGGTTCTTTCTCCCCTTCCTGTCCCAGGAGAACCTCCGAAGCAGCCTCTAGAGCTGGGGAATGTCTGTTAGCTGCACAGCATCCACCTCCCGCCTGGATTCTAACCCTGTAGGATCAAAGGTTTGTGTCAAAGCACGAATGCAATGCCAGGAGTCAGATTTTGGGAGAGGAGAGGAACTTGGGGACAACTGGACTCATTTGTGTCGTGACAGAAGAGGCTGCCACAACATGGCAAGATCGTGCTGGCTTTCACCTGTGCATACAGCAAGGCTCAGCTCAGAGGCCATCTCCTCTGAGAAGCCTTTTCTGGCTCTCAAGCCCCGAAGCACTTTGCTTGAGCTCTGTCTAGAGGGTCTTGTGTTCCTTGAGTCTTGACATGTTGCTTTCTGTCATATTGTGCGTTCCTAAGGAGTCGGGGCACTGCTGACTTCCTGTTTCTCCTCTGTGGAGCTCACAGTATTCTGCTCAGGGTCAGGATTCAATACTGACTTAATGAATTCGGTGGACAATAGCACACATTTCTTCAGGGCGAAAGTTGAGGTGCAGATAGCAGCGGGCAAGCATCCAAGCTGACTTTTGAACCAAAGGCATAGAATGTAGGTCTGTTCCAGGTAAGCCTTCTTGAATACCTTGTGCCAGGCATTAAGGAGGCTCAGCTGGAGAAGAAAGCCATCCTGCCCGTGAGCTGTCAATCCACTGCTGTCTACAAAAAAACTGCACATCATCTGTAATCCCCAGCGTTCAGGAAGCTCAGCTAGGGGGATCACAAGTCTGAGTCCAGCCCAGGTAACAGAATAAGTCCCTAGGCCAGCCTGGGCAATAGAGAAAAAGCCTGCTAGAGACCATAGCTAATCAATTCATGTACAGCTGTTATGTGACTTGCCTTAAGCCAGTCCTACCTTACAGAAGGCTGGCTTGAGGTTAGGGCTGATGGCTTAGGCTGTCTTCCCCCCATTCCTGAAGACAGGGTTTCTCTGTATAGCCCTGGCTGTCCTGGAACTCACTCTGTAGACCAGGCTGGCCTCGAACTCAGAAATCCGCCTGCCTCTGCCTCCCAAGTGCTGGGATTAAAGGCATGCACCACTGCTGCCCAGCTCTCTGTCCCTTTTTTTTGGGGGGGGGAGAGGGGGCATTTCTTCACAGTAAGTAGAATCTCTGCCCTCCCCCTTTTTTAGAGCTCTATTGATATATAATTCATACCACCTGATAATCTTTGTTCTGAACGCAGCTCAGTCTTCCTTCCCTTGCAAGACGGACGACAGTCGCACCTTCTGTCAATAGTTCTGAGAAGCCCAAGTAAAGATCTTTATTTTATATTAAAGTAGCTCTAAGCCATGAGAGCGTGGCGCAGTTCTAAACCATTGCCCTCTCCAGCGAGAGGCACTTTAACCCACTAGTTCTCTGAGATGCTAGAGGGCAGGAGGCTGGCTTTTTCTCAGTTTATAGACAGTACAAATGAGGCTCATAGAACCAGGGCCTCAGGAGTCCCTTAGGACTCGGTACCTGTGCACACATTCCTGTCTTCCCTACACAGCTTCATCCTCCCTCCTCTCAGATCGGTGCGAACAAGCTTGGCTTCGGCTATATATTATAGTGTGAAATCAACACGGATGCCCCACACGCCTTGACAACATAATTCACTTGCTGCAAAGGGACGTAATAAAGTGTGTTTATTACAGCAATTATCGGAGCAGAATCTGCCAGCATGCTTTTCAGTGGCGACCAGAAAAGTGCTTACTCCAGATGCATAGATTTCGGAAACTGTGCAGCTAGAGCCAAAATAAAACCAACGAGGCTTAGTAAATGGGTCTCAGTCACCCTAGGAAAACAACCATTCAAGAGCCAGCTCAACCGAAGCAAAGGGTAACAAGATGTAGATTGGTGTTTGCTGGGTTAAGACCCGGACCTGTTTCCAGGGTTGGGGTGTTAGGGATGTACATAGGATGTATCCCATAACCCAGCCCCCCCACATACTGAGTTCACACCCCACGGATCAACACAGGAGAGTATAGATGGAGACCATTAGCACCAGTGATTCTCAGGAATTCCCTGCCTCTGTAGTGGAATTTGGGGCACAGGAAGACAGTTAATGGCTGGGCCACCAAAAGGCGGCAGAAGGAGCAGCTAAGAATGCTTTTTACTAAATGCAGCCTTCAAGGGTACATTGTGCTCCAGGCTAGAGATACAACTCAGTGGGAGAGCTTTTGCCTGGTGGTTCTGTGGCCTTGGGCTTCATCCCTAGCCCCTTGCAGGGGTATGGAGGTGAGACCTCAAGGGACTAAGGCTAAACTGGAGGGAGTCTGCTTTCTAGCCTGGGGAAGATCTGCTGCCTTGCTTTGGGTAGAACGATTGGACAGAGATGTGAGTGCATTTTTGTCCTGGCTCCTTGGTAGAAGGATAGAGGGGAAGTAACTTAAACTCCACAGAAACATCAAGTTATTAGCCTGGCAGAGTTCTTTATGTATTGCTTATGCCATCAGGGCGTTCCTCAGAACCTCGGGTGTTCCCAAGAGAGGCAGCAGCACACGTCAGGGCTCACTGGGAAGACATCCTGAGCAGTGGCCCTTCCTCCCTGATCATAGTTCAGACCACTCAGAAAACACAAAACCGGTTGTTTAAGTCAGCAAATCAAATAGGTCCTTCTAGTAAGGGACGACTCAAACGTGTCCCTCTTTCTTTCTCCACTATCCCTTTGCCTCCTCGAGAAGGTGCTCTGCTGAGGGATGGGGGCAGAAGGCAGCTGGGCTCTCTGGAACAGAGAAAGTCAGAGCTTTGAGCATCATGAACAACAGGATAAAAATAGCAGCGTTGCCATGGCAAGGGAGGCTGGGAGAGTCCTGAGGATGTGTCTAGGTCCTGCCATCTCCCCTGCTGGCATCCCCCACCCCCACCCCTCAGAGGGGATACAGCAAAGAACCGAGGGAGGAGACTGTTCCTGCAGGGAAGGGAGCTGACCAGAAACCCACTAGGAAACCCGCTGGGGTTCAGACCCCGGCTTCTTCTGCCAGGGCCCAGATTGCTCAAGTTGCAGGGTCCCTGGCTTCTGAAATGGTTTCTTTGGTGTAAAGCTGCTTGGAGCTGCTCCTGGCTCACTGCACTTGGGGATAGTCTGCTCTCCTGCCTCCCCCTTCTGCTCTGTCCTCATCTGAGGACCCAATGGCGTCACACTAGAATCCAGAGAGGCAGCCGGGCGGCGGCGGCGGTGGCGGTGTACACCTTTAATCCCAGCACTTGGGAGGCAGAGGCAGGCGGATTTCTGAGTTCGAGGCCAGCCTGGTCTGCCAGGGCTACACAGAGAAACCCTGTCTCAAAAAACCCAAAAAAAAAAAAAAAAAAAAAAAAAAGAATCCATAGAAGGGGCCTGCGCAGTAACCCTAGCTTGCAGGGCGGGTACCGACTGACTCTAGCTGGTCTGAGGGGACCAGTGGTCATGGGGGTACTTGCTCTGACAAGCCAAGCATCTTGGTGTTAGACTGGATGCTTAGCCACACATACTGCACATTGAAGGCTTGCATTAGGACCGGGTAACGCAAGGTGGTAGCTATGACTGGTTTTCCTTATGTACTGAAGATACAGTGGATTCCTTCCTAGGAAAGACTCTGTTTCTTGAGTGCTGTCAGCCCAATTGCTCACCAGGCCCAGCAGCAACCTTCAGGGTGAGTGGTGGACTTCCCAGAGCAGCAACGACTGGATGCAGCAGTCCAGACTCCCTTTCCCGGTGAAGGCCTGTCTTTGAGGTTGGGAACCAAGGGTCCATCTCTAAGCTCCAACACGAGGCGCCCTTCACGTGGGATAGGGAGGGCAGGTACGGGACTCATCCTTAGGAGAGAGGAAGCAGTTTCTTCGGTCAGTCAGGAGTCAGTGCAGGCAGGCCACCAGGGGAAGAGAAAGGCTGTACTGTCCCACACAGACAGCACAACCTCCCACCCACTCACTGCTGTACAAATCCCACTGGAGGAGTAGGGGAGAACGGTTCCGTCATCTTAGAGATGGTCTATGGGCAGCTGTATGAAGTGAACCCAAGCAGGAGTCGGGCCCCTCTGAATCTCTTCAGCAACCGGGCTATAGTAGAGTCAAAAGATGGCAGGTGTCAGGGACTGGAGTCAGTGCCGGCTACAGGCCACTCCCTTCAGTCTATCCAGGAGGAAGGAAGGATGTCCCAGCACTCCCTGGAGGAACATTGTAGAAGTTCTGATCTAGGCCTCCCCGCATGGTCCACCACTTTAGAGCTGCCTGTTACTCTGCTGTCCTCAGCACACAACCTCTGGGGCATAGGATGCCTGACATCCCACAAAGACCTGGCCTCGGAGGAAGGATATCCGTGCGATCCCCCTTTATAGTTGAAGAAGCTAGTCCCAGAAATAAGGCCTGACCCATCCAAGGTCAGAGGATCATTGGCACTCAAGCAGAACCAGAACCCAGGAGACCTGCTCTTGGCTCGGGTTCCTTTCATCTCATATGTCAATTTCAGTTAAATTATTGCTTTTTTATTCTCTTCTAAAAAAAATAACAACTTCGCTATTGATTTCTATGGATCCATACATTCAAAATACCTGCCTCCCTTAGGAGTACAGATGGGAAATGACATTCTGATGAACTATCTTCAACCCTTGGGCATCCTAGGCCAGGGTCTTAGAAGACACTCAGGTCCCAGTGGCCCCAAGAGCATATATACACCTCTCTCACTGACTGGTTCTGTAGCCCAGCAGGTAGAATCCCTGTTTAAGTGGAACCCGGAGTCCCACCCTCTAAGGAGGACGAGTGTCGAGCTGTAAGAATGAAAGGCATGCACACCTGTCTCACCCTAAGAGTACAGGGCAGGAGCCGGGCGGTGGTGGCGCACGCCTTTAACTCCAGCACTTGAGAGGTCCCAGTGACAGGCAGATTCCTGAGTTCGAGGCCAGCCTGGTCTATAGAGTGAGTTCCAGGACAGCCAAGGCTATACAGGGAAACCCTGTCTCGAAAAAAAAAAAAACAAAACAAAACAACAACAACAACAAAAAGAGTACAGGGCAGGCCACCGCAATGAAGCCTAAAAAGACCCATGGGCTGGGTGGGCTTCCCTCAGGCAGAGTGGAGGGAACTTGGAACAGATAATACGAAATCGACTGAACCGAGCCAGACAGCAGAGCTGGAAACAGGTTTCCAGCTGCTTCCTAGATGCTGAGAACAGAATCCCCATCTCCCTGAGAAAACAGTCAAAATAATGAGTGTGTGTTTGCAAGCTGCTGCTGCTACCCCCTCCTACTCAGGCCATGTCTGATGCAATGTGGCTACACACCTTACCCTGGAGGAAGGAAGCAAGGACTTCGGGCCTGCAAGCCGGTGGTGGGGCCTACACTCAAAATCCCTTGAACCTCCCACGTTCCTATAGATGAGCTCAGGATATCCAGTGTCTCTACCATACCAAGGGCACGCCTGTGGGGGAGGCAGCTCTCTAAGCCAGCTCCCTGCCAACCAACCCCTGGGGCTGCCTCCCTGCCACAGGCGGGGGACGTGCGCACAGGAGTCCTCCCTTTTGCTGCCCCTCCCGGACCTTAGCGCTCCGTTATCTGACCTGTCCTCTGGGTGAGCCTATGTGGTTGGGACATAACACCCAATGCTTCTTAGTGACAGGGATATGATTTCATCCTCCTGTTCCAGAGAGACTTCTCTGATTGCAGCCTTGAAGGCAGGCTGCAGCTAGCAACGCCGAGGAATGGGCGGGGCGGGGCGGGATCTCCGGCTTCTGTAGCAAAGTAGCCCCCAAAAGCCATTCCTGCCTCCACCAAGGCCTCCGCCATCTCAGAGGACAAAGGAAGTGGAAAGTTTGCTTTATTCTTTGTGACCTCGACTGGCCTTTACTGCAGAAGCTTGCTGTTTTCCCTGAGGGAAGGATTTGTTTATGAATCTTTGAATATAAAAGCAAATAGCAGTCAGTAGGTGGTTCAGGTGGGAAGGCAGAGGCGAAAAGCCAGAGGAGGAGAGCGGAGAAGCTGCTCGGGCCCTGCTCAGGCTCCACCAAGACAACCTCGATCCCAGCAAACCTGCAGGAAGCCCAGGAAACACCCTTCCCTGGTGGCTCAGAGTCGCTGGCTCGCTGAGCTCAGACCTTCCTCCATCTTTGACCCTGACCCTCCGGCCAGGCCTTCATCTGTCCTGCGCCTGAGAGTGGTGGGAATGTGACTCCTCCCCTGTGTGCAGAACTGCTCGTCCCAGTGAGGAGGGCGGCAGGCTAGCAGATCCCGGAGCTGGTCTCTGCTGCTAAGAGTTTGCTCTTAATTCCCAGCTCTGCCTCTTGGAGCTGAGAGATCCAAGCACAGTGACAAAGCCAGGGAAGGAAGGGGGAGGGAGGAAGGAAACGCTTTTGCTTCTGAAATCCTAGAAATGGGCACAAGCCCCTAAAGTAGGAGGTGTCACGGGACTGGGAAGATGAGGCGGAAAGTCAAGGACAGTCCTAGAATTCCCTGTGCCCGGGAGGTGAGATAGGCCAGCACAATACCCTCTCCGGCTTCCCAAGGATGGGAGGGAACAAGGCAGGGGGTGAGTAAACAAAATGGGGGCAGTGGTGTGGCCTAGCTCTGGGGACAGTCCCTGAGGGGCTTAGTGCCTGAGGAAAGGTCTCCCCACATCTGTGTGCTGTCAAAGAAGTGAGGGCTTCACGAAGCTGGCAAGTGAGGGCCAGACACACGGAAGAGCCTCCCACCGCCCGAGCCTTCGAAATGTCTAATTCTGTCCTCCGTCTCAGTCCTGGCCCACCTGGCCCAAGAGGATGCAAAGGGGCCGAGACCCTGGGGCCCCAGCACAGACTCCATCTTGTGTTACTTTGCTGTTTAGCTACTGCTTTCCTCTCCCAAGGCGGCATAAGCTTCATGGGAGGGGTCACCCTGAGAAGAGCCCCAAAGCCTCATTCCTCGATCCTAGGGAGGCTTTCCAGTCTCCAGAAGGCAAGTGGCAGGTCCTGGGAAAACCTTCGTGTAGCTGAGGCCTCTCCAGGAGCACAAAAGATTGATAGCTAACAGGGGTGGGCCTAAGAAGGCTCAAGAGGCTGACGTCCTCAGGTTGGTCAGGTACCAGTTAAATAAAGACGGAACACACACACACTCTGACCACCACAGCAGTGAGCAGCCTCAGGCTCAGATCCACTGGGAGCTGACAAGGGGGAAGGCCCTGGTTCTGCTCACACCACTGTCTCCCTCTCTCTGTGAACGTCTTCCTTCTTCCTCTTCATCTTGCAGAAGCCGTGAAGACCACAGAAACAGGCGAAAGTGAACTGAGGCATGCCCTGGGCCGGGCAGGGGAAGTGCTCACCAGATGTCTGTAGGGAAAGGCAGGGTAGAAGAGTGGGAAGAGATGCAAAGAGAGAGAGAGAGAAGTAAGCTGGGGTTATCATTCCCAGAAGCCTCTGGGCTCCCTGAGGCTGCTGCCTGGTCCTACCATGGCATGAGAACCTCAGCTTCTCATTTCCTGAAACCTGTGCGGCTCCAAGCCTTCTGCCTCAGCTCAGACCCGCACGGCGGTGGCTGGGGAACAGGAAACAGGGAAGCTTAAAGCTCCCCCTGGACGTGTCATTGCATGCAGGTTCCAGGATTGGGTGTGGGTGGGCGGAGAATCCGCTTGATTCTTCAGGTCACACAAGCAACACTCCAGACGCAGGACTTTACAGATTGGGGGAGCCTCCACTTGGACCTCTGGAATAGAGTTTCAGACCCTGCCCTTCCCTAACAATCCCAAGTTGTGGGACACTCTTAGGGAACTCTGTAAGGGACAAACACAAGGTAGCCAACAGCCCCTCTAACGCCAGCCTGGTCACGTCGGAAACCAGGTAGTGAAGAGAGGAGGGTCTTCAGTCAACAGGCTTTGTGTTTAGCTCCTGCATTGCATAAAGGGCAGGGAGGATGGAACACCCTTTTGCCCTGGGGAGACTGTTGAGGCTGAGGTCAGCCTGAGGTGGAACACGGGAGTCTGGCTGAGGTTAGGGCAAAGTGGGGGAAGCAGGCCTCTTAGCCCCTCGTTCCCATTTTCCCTGTGGTATTCATCTACACGGCCGCTGCTTGCATGTCTCTGCCCTTCCTGTCCCTGAGGCCTCTCCTACTGTAAGAAAACCAGAGATGCCTTCCAGTCAGCTCAGGCAGGGCAGCTTAGAACAGGAAGGCAGGCACCCTACCCAGAGGTCAGAACAACACCCCAGCAATGGTGTGGATGGCTCCTCTGTCTAGGAAAAACAGGGGGGGGGAGAAGAAAACAGGTGAGTTAGGGTAGAGGGTTTGGAATAGTGAAGTCGGGAGGCACCCCCATCTCCAGCAGAGAGGGCTCTCCTCAGTCAAGGGACCCCTGTGAAGTGGCTCCCGCATTTCTAGAGGAGCCTGGTACGATCCACGTGGTGACTGTCTGTCCGGAGGAACTCCTTCAGGACAAACGACCAACGTTCTTTTCCTGCACAGCTGAATGTCTGCTCTGCAGCCGGTCCCATCAGGATCTACCCCCAGTCCCAGGGTAATACATCCAATCACTGTAATTAATAGGGAGACTGCATTTCCAGTGACCAGCTGGCTGGGCAGGAGGCCCGGCTTGAGTCAGCATGGGTAGGAAGGCAGACTGCTATTTAATAACTTGCTTTTCAGCACCACTTACACACCCACTCTGGTGGAGTATATATAGTGAACAGAGAGAAGTCTCTGGGATATATATATATAGAGAGAGAGATAGAACCGAGACACAACTACTATATTTCTAGATCCATCTACCGCAGCAATCTCTGAATCCCTCTCATGACGATCCCGAGGTAGGATGGGGTCCACGCCAAGGCCTATTCTTGACTCTGAGGTGGGCACACTGTCATCCCGGGAAGTAGCTCTATCTCTCTGGACCTTCAGTTCTTATTTTCTATATACGAGGAGGCTAGCGAAGTCTTGAAATTGAGAGACTAAACCTAAGGGGGTCCTAGCTAGATCTGGAGGAGAGGGGGAGCTGGTGGGGTCCCTTGTCATCAGTCTCTGTAAAGCACGCACTCTATGCTGGGGTGTATGTGAAGTGCCACTCCAGTCCCAAAGCAGGTCTAGTCCCGCAGGCTCTTGCAGACACAGGATGCCAAGGTCCTTTTCACCCCCCTGCCCCTTGGATTCCTGCTCCTGCCCAGAGTCCTTAGAGGGTGATGAAAACACTAAGTTTTTGCCCCCTCCCCCCAGTAAGTTGGAGCAGGTGTATGGAGAACAAGGGTTTGCCTGGTGCAGGAAGGACGCTTTGGAATTAGTCCCTCCAGAGCTGGGCTGCTATGTGGGATTCCTTGGCTCCCAAAGGCAGCAAGAAGCAGGCAGAGAACCACCAGTTCTTGGCTCTTAAGTCCTGGGGCTTCTCCTTGTCACCCTGCTAGGGCGTCTCATATTGGGGGCTACAACTCCCAACCCTAGAACCCTGGGCACAAAGACCACTGGACCCAGTCCCCACTGTGGGGAAGGCACGGGGCAGATAATTCCATGTCAGTGTATGTAAGTTCGGTGGCCTCATTTCTTCTCTCCACAGGCCCCCACAGCAGGGACCCGAGGGCCCTGCTGCCACAAGTCTACCTTATCTACCTTCCCCACAGTTGGCAGTCATCATTACTTCCAACGTGGGCTGGAGGGCCTCCCGGAGAAGTCAGATCTCATGACCCTTCCACTGGGTCAGATAGAGCCTGGGAGAGGTCCCTTCATCTGTGGGAGCCCCTCCCCCCACTCTTCTCACCCAAGCCACTGTCCAAGAGTGGGTAGGGAATGGACAAAGAGCTCTGGAAAACTCCAAAGTGAAGGGGGCGGGGCGAAGAGGGGCTGGTGCTGGCCAACGCTCCCCCTGCCCCTCCCCCGCCCGGCCCCATCCAGCTCAGTTGGAAGTCCCTTTGTGGGAGCCAAGCAGAAGAGATGCCAAGCCACAGAGCACCCATCGTCCCAAGCCACCTATAGGTCCCCAGCCTCACTTCTCGCCCTGGCCTGCTCTTGGTCGTCACCCCACACTTCTCTAGTTATTTTTTCCTACCACCCTTCCAACTCAAGAGAAAGTGAGGGAGTCCGGACAAGCCGAGTGAGTAGAGGAACCCAGGGGCAAGAAAGCACCGCTACAGTGAAGAGGAAGTGGGGGCTTCAGGCTGGCAGACCTAAAATTCCCTAGAGTCTGTAGACTTTGGTAAGGTCCCCCATTGAAGTAGGGGATAGGAGACATATGATATTTAGCTGTTGGGACGAGCCAGGAATCTTTAACAATTGTTTCTCCCACCCTGGTCCCCCTCAAGGCTCCTAAGGCAGGAGCTGAGGCACTTCCAACAAGACCCACCCCAGGTAACCAGACGGAGTGAGTCAGTTAGGAGGGGTGCCCTCGGCTCCCCGGGCAAACAATGCAGAACCCTCTACCCCCTCCCTTGTGCCCTCCACACCCGAGCCTCGGTAATTAAAATATGAATTCACCTTCCCTCCCAGAGCCATTCATCCCAGCGAGGGAAGCAGCTGCAGTTTAGGAGACCGGATTTGGGGATTAGCTCGGGCGGTGCAGCAGACGCGCCAGGAGAAAGAATTCAAAAGGAAGGGGGCGAACTGGGCTTTCTCCCACCTCCTCCCTCCCCTCTCCCCAGCCTTCTCCGGGCTTCACACCCACCCCCTTCCCCCCCCCCCCCAAAGCCCGGCCTCCAGGTTTCTGGGAACTGTAGTCTGCAAGGCAGTGTTGATAAACAGGCAGACCCAGGGTGGGTGGTGGCACAAACTACAGATCCCAGGACCTCTTCACAAGGCTGCCATCTGCCAAGCCGGGCACGGGGCACTCCTCTGGAGAAGCCCGTGTTCTCCTTGGAAGTTAACCCTTTCTTAGGTCGTTAGAGAAGGAGCTCCAAGAATCCAAGGCCTCTCTGCCTCCCACAGCCTGCAGAGGCCGCAGTACCTGGCCGGGGGGTGGGGGTGGGGACAGCCTTCCCTCCTCATATCTTGCTTGTCTACTTATTGAGAAAAAGAAAAGCCCCCTCCTCAAGACCACAAGAACAGCCAAGTGGTCCCCACAAGGACAGCCAGTAGTTCTGAGGGACTTAGAGGGCACAGTAACTGGGAGCAGGGGTCAGGATAACAATACTCTTAAGTAATGTCATTGTAGCCCAATCAGGGGTCAACAGAGGCTTACCACTGACTCCTGGCAGAAGAGGAGGAGCCAGGAACCTGATGAAGAAGGTGTTGTCCCCTAAAAAGAGGGAACCAGCCAGCAATCTTTCCAATCTTCTATGCATTTAGAAGTGAAGCTTACCAATCAAAATTCCATTTCCACCAGAAACGGAAGAATACCACCAAAGAAATTCGCCCGGTTCTCAGTGTAGTTAAACACGGACCCGTCTCCCTAGGGAAGCCTCATGCTGGGTCGAGCTGATACTGTAGGAGACTAGATTGCTCAGTTATGATATTTTTGGTTTCAGCTGTCTGCAGGCAGGGACAGGACAGACGCAGGGCTGCTCTGTGAATCCTCAGGGAAAGAGGGCACGAGGCCAGCCTGCCTGTCCGGAGGATCTCAACAATCAAGGGAGATGCGCCACTGCGGATCTTCTCCAAGCCAGCCCCACCCCACGGTGGCGAACGGAAAAGACTGCAAGGGAGGCTGGAGGCTGTAATCCGGGCACAGCGCCCACCCCCCCACCTCCCACCCCCAGCTCCAGGCTAGATGAGGGAGGGGGAGGGGAAAGGGGGGAGGGGGGAACCTCTCTTGCACCTCTTTCTCCCAGCTCACCATTTCTTCCCTTAAGACTTATTGTTCAGTCCCACTAAGGGCCTTCTTGCTAGAGCTTCACCTGAGGTAGAATCTTTCTTTGAAGCCCTTCCCGGTTCACTTGTTCTCCTACCCGGATGCTGGGCTTTCCTGGACAAACCATGAAACAGGATTCCTGAGACAGGCCCAGAGGCAGAGGGCAGGGGAGGTGACTCTTCTGTTCTAGCTTTCCAATTAGGAAACTGGCAGCCGGCAGAGAGAAGCAGAACAAGAGCTTCCTAGAGCAGAACAAAAACAACAAATAATACAAAACAACAACCAAAACAAAACAAAACAAAACAACAGTGCAAACCCAAGAGCTTCCAGAGAGGGGGCCCATTCACGGTTAGGCACCCCAACTCCTTCTAATATCTAAACCTAGCCAAGTGGTCAGGTAGCCTGTCTCAGCCACAGCAAAGCTCAAGCCATGGGCGTTTGCTTTCCTCTGTGGTTCTGATTTACCCCTCTGCCCACACTGGATAAAGAAAATCAGTCAGCTCTAACAAGCGGTGGGACTGGGGCGGCGCATTCCCTACAGGCTGCCACGGAAGAAGCCCTCTCGTGCACAGCACCACCCAGACTAGGGAATTCCCAACACACCGCTTTGATTCCCACGAGCTCCAGCATGGGGTAAGGTCATGAGTGGGTTCTGGCATGGAGAATCTGGGTTCGATTCCCAGCTCTGTATCTTATTAGCCAATACTCGTTGGGGCAGTTTTCCAGCTCTCTTTTGCTTTAGATTTCCCATAAATAAAATGGGCTAATAATAAATAAGGCTGTCGTGGAGACCAAACAGGGTGATATAGACAAGTAGGCTAGAACTGAGGTATGTGGTAGGCACTTGGTAAATGCTAACTGGGAACAGGAAAGCTCTGTCTAAATAAGGCAAGGAAGTAAGCTGCCTTCCGAAGAACACGTGGTGTGTGGCACTCCCTCAATGGTCTATGTCAGCCGAGCTGGGGCTGGAATGGGGACCCCAGCGTAGGAGGCGGGGCGATTCCCCCACCATTCCAGCCAGACTGCGTGTTTGGTTTCCATCTGTGCAGTTTCCTGGGATGGCAGGGACGGAGTCAGACCCTTTTCACAGGGTGGGAATAGAACCAGGTTGGTGGAAGAAGCAGGGAAGGCCTAGATCCCAGCAGGAGGGAACAGGAAAGGCAAGGCCCTTCCGGAACCCCGCAGAGGGGAAGGGTAAGAGCCGGGGCTCCGGCGTGGTACCCTGGGGAGCTATGGTCTTCCCAGATTTATTCTGAAACACACCGCTCCTACCACCACCACCAGTGTAGCTGGCCTGAATGCTCATTTCTGCCTCCAAAGAGCCCTAGGTGTCTGGACAAGAGCAGCTCAGGATTTATTTAGAGCTGCATAGGCAGAGGAGAAAGACCAAGACCAGGAAGCAGATTATGGCTGGACAGAGGAGAGGTCCAACACGCCCCACATCTCCACAAGCCCTAAGTAAGACCCATCACACCCAGTAGGCCTACCAGCCTAACCCTTCAGAAGGAAGGAACCAGATCCAGAGAGAATTGGCGTGGCCAAGATCACACAGCCCAGCCCCCAACCCGGAGTGACGAGCAAGGCCCGCCCTCCCTCTGGCGCCCTCTGCGGCTGGTCCTTGGGGAAGTGTAGTGGTGCAGGAGCTTGCCCCTCACTGTAGCCCATGGCTTTTAGCCCTACATGAGTTCGGAACAGCAATCACATAGGAATGAAAAGCCATAAGCCACAGCAGAGCGGAGGGGTCCAGAGGCAGCAATCTCAAAAAACAAAACAAAACAGGGGTATTCTCATACCTCCCTCCTCCCCACCTGGTTTTCCCGGGAGCCCAAGCCTACACACACACACACACACACACACACACACACACACACACACATTGCATTCTCTCACCATCCCCCACCACCTGGTGGGCCCCAAGAATACTAAAGCTATGGCAGTAATGAGTTTCCAGTCTAGCCCTTCAAAGGCCCCACACAATGGCCCTCGTGGTGGGTACAGGGAGGTGCGGCTTCCTGGCCATAAAGGACCTCCTCAGATTCCTCTAATTAGCATCCAGCCCCCTCCAAGGTCCCTAACGACCCTCTCCCCTAGCAAATAAGGACAATCCTTTCAAGACATCCAGGCCCCATAGTGGGCTTCTTGGGGGGGAGGGGGTGTCGGTTAAAGGCGCAATTAACCCTTTCATTACAGCAGTGTGCTCTGCTTTAGAGGAAGAACGAGTGTTGAGCTCCAACCCCACCCCACCCCCCAGTTTTGGGTGTCTCAAGCTTCCCAAATTGGTGCAGGGAGTTACACCATTTTCTAAACCAGTGGCTCTCAAACTTCCTAAAGCTGCGACCCCTTAATACAGTTCCTCATGTTGTGGTGACCCCACCACCACCAAAACATTATTTTTCACTGCTAATCTTGCTACCGGTATGCGACCCCGGAGTGGGCTGCGACCCACTGGTTGGGAAGCGCTGCTCTAGACTTAGTGGTTTGGGAAAGGGCCTGAAATCCCCACCAGCTGAGGGCAGCCAGCTTTGAGAAATCCATCCGGTGAGCTGGGAGAGAGGACTGACCAAGGTCTCAGGACCCTAAGAAAAGTATGTTCTAAATACAGGTGAATTTCCTCTCCCCCTCTCCCACTGTGGGTAAGCATCTGACCTGGAAGAGTACCAGGAAAGCCTGGGGGGGGAGGGGTCTCAGACCCCCAGACTCAATCTGCATCTCTCTCTCCTAGCCTCTTAACTGAACTCCCACTGGACACCAACAGTACAACACACACACACACACACACACACACACACACACACACACACAGCAGACTCATACTACCTGAACGTCCAACAGGAGGGCATCCCCCAGTTCCACACTTGAACTCTTGGCTCGCCAGCCCTTACTTCCGTGGCCTCTGTCCTTTTCTCTAACCCCAGAATCCCAGACCTATAGAAAGCTGTGTGCTCCGGGCCAAATGTCCAGTCCCCCTCCCATGAGCCTGGGATGGCAGGTTCACCAGGTGAAAGCCCCCTCCCCCGCAGCTCCCTTTATAATTCCACTTCCTGCCTCCCTGGCAGCAGCTCCCTACAAACCCAGGCCTCCTCCCTCCTCCGCCCACTCTTGGCGAGGCCTAGCTGTGCCCAACTTGCCTTGACTCTCTGATGACCTGCCTCTCCCCCTGCCAGGCTGGTCGGGGGCGGGCGGGTAGTCAGGTATTCCTTCAGTTCTGACTTGGGCCTGGGTTAACAAAGGTCTCATTGAGCCTCTGGCTGTCTGGTCGGTGAAGCACAAACCTCTTGTATCTACTGGCTTTTGATCTCACTCCCTCAGATCCAGCCCGGTATTATTCACATTCCCTGCCGGGCTATTGGTGTGGAGGGGCTGTTTGGTCCCCCTCCCTCCTCTCCCATCTCCTTTTTCTCCTTCCTTCCCCTGCCACGCCCCTCAAGCTTTTTTTTTTTTTTTTTAAATGGTTTAATGTTTGGCAGGAGACCCGAGGCTGCTCCCTGCAAACCCCTCCCATTCTCAATCCCTCCAACACACACACACACACACACACACACACCCTGTTCCTGCCATTCCCCTGCCCCAGAACTACACAGGTCAGCGCTGGTCAATCCTGTCCCTTCTTCAGACAACTCAAGTGTGCCCTCCAATTCCTGGAACACGTCCTAGCAGCCAGACGCAGCACACACCCGACAAGCCCCCAAGAAAGCTCTGGAATGGGGTGGGGGTGAGAGGACTCCAACTCCCTGGGGGGAGGGGGTTGGAGGTGGGAGTTAACAGCCTTTTGGTGTCTGGCTCAGGCCTAGCAGGACCTCACCTGAAGAGGAAGGGAAGGCAGGTCAAATGGGCCCCGCCTCCCTCAGCCAGGAAAACGCTGCCTCCTCAGTCAGTACAAGGTCACGGTTTAGTGAGAACACCAGGACTCAACCTTTCCAACAGGTGCCATTTCTGATATCCCTACCCTCCCGGCTCACCCTTAAGCTCCCTGCCCGGCTAATGGTGGGAGCCTGAGGCCAGGGGGCCGAAGACGCAGTCTGTGTACATGCAGGCCACTGTACGGGGCCACTGGAGGGACTCCTTGTCCAGGCCGCAACACATCCTCAGGTATGACTCTCCATAAGAATTCCCAGGGTAAAAGACTCAAGGGCCCAAACCAGAGCCGGTGAGAAGGCTCAGCAGGCAAAGCTGTTTACCACCAGGCCCGAAGCCTAGACTGTGGGCTCCAGGTTGCCCTCTGACCTCCCCATGAGCATTATGGGTCACATGCCCAAACACATGCATGCTCGCAAAATAAATAAAACCTCCAGCTGCATCCCGTCTCTGGCGCCTACCTCCTTAGGCGGAGAGAGTGGGTATTCTGAGCCCTCAGGTGTTCCATTCAGCTAAGCCCAGGGTTGGGGAAGGTTCTGATCTGACAGAGGCCCCATTCTTCCTGTGGCTGGCTCTCATTGTCCCTCATGACTCCACACATTCTTGGGCCTCTAATGAGAAACTGAGACTGCCATCAGCTCTATCCTGTCCTTGTCAGGGTAACGCTGTGGCCTGTAGCAGGCACTGGGGGAGGATGGGCCAAAAAAAAAAAAAAAAAAAAAAGGTAAAGATAAAGGTAAAAAAAAGAAAGGAAGGAAGGAAGAAAGATAAAGGCCAAAAAAAAAAAAAAAAAGGTAAAGATAAAGGAGGTTGGGGGCAGGAGGGTAGGTTGAGGCAGAACAGAGACGCGGGAGATGCAGGTGAAGGATATGGAAATGGTAAAACATTTTTTGCGAGTGAAGGGAGCTTATCTTTTCTGAGTGGAAACTCTTGTGTATGTAGCCGGCATCCATTAATTATATGCAGTAATGCCAACACTGTAGTTACAGCTAAGGAAGCAGAGACTTCCTCGGGGCTTCCCCATCCCCTTTTACTAGAGGGATTGTGCTAGGGGGGAAAGTATAAAGGGAGTGGGGTAGGGGTGGAGGGAGGGAGACCATATTAAAAGCACAGCGTGTTGGGAAACCCAGGCACTGAAGCAGCACTTGAGGGTGCTAGGGAAGCAAAATGAGGGAGGGAGGGAGGGAGGGAGGGAGGGAGGGAGGGAGGGAGGGAGGAAGGGAGCCCAGTGTAGAGACCTACAGTGTCCCTGACCCTCAGCCATTCCCACAGGGGCCCTCGGCCTGTTGGGAAAGCCAGCCGACACTGAGGGCAGGTGGGGCATTCTTTCTTCAACTCTGCACAAACTGGAGACCCCAGGTACAGCTAGAATTGAAGCCCGTGTCACTAAGAAAATACAAGCTTTTTAGGGATTCCCTCTTCTAACACTTCCTTAAAGGGCTTCGGGATGCTTCTGGGCCTTGGGATTGACAATGGTTCAAGCCAAAGACAAGAAAAGGAGAGTCAGAGAAAGGTCAGGAAGAGACTCGGCTTGGCCCAACCACAGGGGCCAGAGGTTCAGGGTTCCCAGAGACAGCAAACACATGCATGCACACAACCATTCTCCAGATCTATATGGGACACACCCTAGGCCCATAATAAATGGGATGTTTGCATGGTGGCTTTTTGAAAGTTCAATTAACCGGATCTATGGTTCCATCAAGATTCATGGGTCGACAATAGAAGTGATTTTCATGTGTCTTCTGGGGGTACTTGGAGACCAGCAGACCTGTCTGAGCCCACAGTGGCAGAGCAACGGGGCGTGAGGAAGAGGCTAAGGCGTTTGCTCTCACCAGCCCGAGTGCCTGTCGGACCTAGGCTGTGGAATGCGGTGAGGAGCAGGGTGGCAATCGGATTCCACCCACCATGGTGGGAGGCGCTGCTGAAGGTTCAAAGGAACCTCGAGAGATTCAGTCTGTTGCTTCTGCTCCAAATAGACCTCCCAATTTGGAACTGTGTTTGGGACGGATCTGAGAGTACATCCTTGTACATCGTGGCTAAGTAGCCGACCCAGACGGCTAGGTCCTGAAGGACCCTCAGCCTCCATACACTATCTTGCAGACTGGAACCAGATCAGCAGTGGGCTTGCCAGAGGACAGGTCGGACTCCCTCTCGCTGGGCCACTAGGTAGCATTCTCATGGTCTGAGTCTACCCTGTACACCCTCCATTTCTACCCCGAAGCCGGAACAAACAGCTCAGAGTTTCTCTCATTTAACAGCTTGAGATTCCCCTGGAGGAGGCAGATGCTGCTCCACTGAACAGGAAACCACAAAGAAGTCAGGCGTGCATTTTCTCTTGCCCAGGGGCTTTCTCCAGTTGCCCTTTCCTGAACATTTCCAGGCAAAGAGAAGCAGCTTCTAGCCTGCAGGTCCTTGGGCTCTTCGGAAAGAGTGAAGAAGAGGAAGAAAAAAGAGGAGGAGGAAGAGGAGGAGGAAACAGCAGGCGGATAACAGCCTTGGGCGAATCAAAGCAGAGAAGCCCTGAGCAGACAGCAGGGTGGAAGCCGAAGGGACCGTTCTCTCAGCCTTAGTGCTGTCAGCTCTCTAAGCCCTACTAAGCCTGTTGGCTGGGTGACAGGAGAGAGTTCAAGGAGCTTCTGTCACCAGAGTTCGAGCTTCCCAAGCACAGAACCCAGGCTACAGTTCTGGTTCTCAGGCAACCATGTTGCTAAAGAAAAATATGATAATGGGCCATTGGCAAATTTGCATGCTTTTTTTTTTCCCCACAAGAATATCATGAATAAAATCAAAAGGTTCTCATGTCTGCCCAGGCCTAGTTCTGTCCTTTCAGCCATGTCTCCTAACCCTTAAAAGATGATGAGGTGTGTGGGGACAGCTGCTCCTTCAATAAATGTGCATTACGCGCCACGTACAATGGTCAAACACTGTGCAAGAAAGACCCTGGGACAGGACTCAGGCTGGCAGTCCAGAGGGGGACAAGCCACCACACATGACCGTAAGTCAGAGCTCCCGGAGGTCTCCATCCACAAGTCTTATAACATGACTCCAAGGGACAGCGTTAGACATGGGCCATACCTACTCTCAGGCCTCTGTGTCCACATCACGTCTTTAGGAGAATGGCCCGGCTTCTGGGGCCTGCTCCCTGGAGAGTCATATCCTTGTACGCATGGCAAGAGGGGGGAAGGAGGAGGAGGTGCCCAGCGACCCCCTTGGAGGAAGCTGTGTCTAGAGTCTGAGGAGGGTGCAGATATGCCTGTATCTGTCACAGCTCTGATGGACCCGGACCATTTGAAAAGTAAAAACTATTTCCAGCCTTAAGCCTCAGCTGGGGCACCCTCGGAGGTCGATAAGCTGGCACCTTGGGGACTTCTTGGAGGACACAGTCCTTTTCTCTCAATACAGAGGAACCTGGTCACCAAAAGAGCCGACTTCCTCTGCTAAGTTAGCCCTGAGCTAAGTCACTCACTGGCAGAGGAAAGCATCTTTGACAATTCACCAGGGAAGATTGAATCAGACCAGGGGAGAAGAGTCTGCTAATGAAGATTGAAGGCTGAACCCCAGGTGCTTCCAAAGGGAGGCTGAGGAATGTTGGGTGGGAAGGAGAGCTCTCCCTCCAGCCCCCAGGCGCCCTCTCCTGATCAGCTCCGGAGAGGCAGGGGCCTTCCTTTAAGGGACCCTTTCTCAGGAAGGGGAGTATATTTTCCGCCAAGGCTGCCTTGCTGGGCCTCTGTCCTAGCCAGGGTTCCTCCTCCTGGGTGGCCTCTCTGCGGCCCTGGTTAGGTATGCAAGGCCCCCCGAGGGGGAAGTGGGATGGGAGGAGGCTCAAGGCCCAGAGGTCCTATCAAACCCCAAAGCCACAATGACTGGAAAGGACTGGTGGAAGAAGGATGAGGCTGGGCTACCCCTCCTCCCGGAGACATATTTGCCTCACATTCGCTGGAGTTGGTGGTTTTGCACCGGACATGGCTCCTCCCCGCCTCTTGCACAAGGGCTTCCAGGACACCCCCCCCCCCTGCTCCTGGGGTACCAGATACCGCTGTGGGCCAAATGCACAGGTGCCACAAAGTCCTGGTCCCTGCCTCAGGTACAGCCCCTTCTTCGTCGCATTCCACCAGGCGGCCAAGGAAAGAGAGAAGCACTCAGCGCGGCTTTCACTCAGCCAGGGGAGCTAGACCCTCACGTTCCCTCCTGAAGCCCACTAGCTGTGAAATCCTTTAGAAGGAACAAAGGCAGTGGAGCCTGGATGGGGGGCTTCCTTTTTTGCCTAGCCAGGACAGTGGTTGGCGCAGGCAGCAGCGGGGGTCAGATCTGGCTTTCATGTGAGCCTGCCGGAGCTGGAGGAGCCCCTGCCCAACCCAAAGCAGAAACGCCAGTCCTTGGCGGTTCCCGGCCCCCCAACCCGGCCCGCAGAGGGGTCGCTGACTCCCAGCACTTCCTGCCTGTTTTGCGCTCAGTACTCACAGTTCGGATGCCGAGCAGGCTCCTCTCTTGCACTCACTTCCTTTGTCTCCCTCTTTCCCTCTCCCTCTCCAACCTCTCTCTTCCCTCCCGGTCTGAATCTCGGCTGTAGCTTCCAGCGGAGAAAAATAATTATTCTTCTCAATGGGTTCGCACGGGGCGCGCGCGCGTACACACACACACACACACACACACACACACACACACACACTGCCTGGGTACCCAATCAATGCACAAATCTTCGGGGTCCCTTTAACCTCTGCGGATGACTCCAGGAGTTAATTATGAAGCCTATTTCGGCATGGCATAAATATGCATTACGGGATGAAATGACAACCGACGCGCCGAACTTCAGGGAACTGGCATTTAGACAGACTTCGTCTCGCCCCCGCCCCTCTCCCTCTTGCTCCCTGGCCGCACAAACCACCTCCAAAGCCTCGCGCCCTCCGGGGCTCGCAGGGGCCATCGCCGGCTCCTCCGGGAACTCCCCGCACCTCCGGCGCCCCCCGCGGCGGGGCAGATCCTCGCGGGCCGCCTCTCTCCAGCCCTCGCCCCGCAGCCCGCCCGGTCCCGGGCCGGATCGGGTTCCCAGAAGAGAGCAGCCGCTAGCTGCGTCCCGGGAGGAGCCGGAGCCGGCCGGCTACCTGCGCGCACGCCCGAGTTCTGCGCGGGCGAGAAAGACCGCGAAGCGGGTCCCGCTCCCTGCCCCGCGCTGCCACCTCGCGCCTTCGGGTCCCGACCCGCACATCCACACACGCGCGCCCTTACACACGCGCGCGCACATACGCACACTCACACGCACCGCCCGGCGAGCATCGGCACTCCCGCGCGCGCTCACGCCCGCTCACACTCAGGCTGTAACAAAGGAAGGGGCCAGCGCTGCCTTACTTTTCTTCCGCTTCTCTTTTGCGGCCCCCCAGCCCCGGCCCGGCGCCCGGCCCACCCGCCCTCCACGCCCCCCGACGGCGGCGGGCGGCCGGCAGCCGGAGCGGCGCGGCGCGGCGGCCAACTTTGCGCCCGGCGGGCGGGAGACAAAAGCGGCGGCGCTGCCGGAGGCCGCGCGGCCAAGGTGTACTCGCTAATTGTCAGGAAATGTGTGTGTGCGCGGCCCGAGCCCGCGGGCGGGGGAGGGGTGGCCGCGGGAGAGAGGACGAGGGGACCACCCCACCCCCCAGCCCACGCCACTCGCCCGCGCCCGGCACCCGAACCGGGATTAGAGAATAAATTATCTGCTGTCTCCTCATTGGGCCGCGGTTGAGGACGCCGTCGGCGGCGCCGGGCTGGGAGCTCGCCTAGCTCTTTGCATTCACTGCACAGCTCCGGCTCGCCTCTCTTCGCGGGGGCTGAGAGCCCGGGGCTGGACTCCAGACACCAGAGGACACCAGCCGTCTGGCCACGCCGCCCCTCCTCTGACCTAGCCTGACCCCTACTCTCTTCCCAGTGTGCCTAGTGACAAGAGACTGGGGGTGGGGTGGGGGTCTCCCGGAGCAAGAGCTTGGTATCTCTCCTCTTTCCCTTCACATCCCCTCCACCGAAGGAGAAAAGTGCTGGGTAACTGGGGACCAACACCTGGGTCTCGGCCATCACAACCAGAGGGCTTAAAAGGCCCTACCAGGGAATCACTTCAACGACCTGGGCCCTGGCCTCCATTCCTACTGGACAGCAATGAGAAAGACAGAGAAAGAAAGGATACCTCTGTCTGTCCTCCAGCCTGTTCAGACCCAACCCAGGCTCGCTCTGCATACTTCCTGGACCTGCCTTTGCCCCTCTAGGGAAGAGAACTTAAAACTACTTGCATAGGAAATGTCCTCTAGGAGCTCCTTGCCAAGAACCCATTCATTTATTTAGCAAGCAACGCTTGGACCATCCTGCGCGGTAGCATCCACTAAGGAGGCGCCAGGGTACCAAGCAAAGTAACAAGACTGAGCACTGGCAAAGCCCAGGCTGGGAGGCGGTGCCCCTCTACTGTTCAGATAAGGTCTGAACCCCAAAGAGGGAAATGATTTCTTTCCCTTCAGTCATTGATGCAATAAATGATTTAGCATGTCTTACATGCCAAGTTCTGGGGGTGAGCACTGAGGATATACCCAGTGCCCTGGAGCACACAGTCTGATAGCAGGATGGCCACTGGTGTGATAGGAGTTAATTAGGGTGTGTGTGTGTGTGTGTGTGTGTGTGTGTGTGTGTATAAAATGAGGAGCCCAGTAAGGTTTCTCTGAGAAAAGGGGGAACTAAAGGATGAAAGACAGGGGTGTGCAGGGAAGAGAGAGTTCTACACAGAGGAATTGGTAGGCCCAGGGGCTGCTGGTAACTGCTTGTTTTAAGCAACCACGTGTCCAAATTATAAACAGAAGGCACAGAGGGAGGGAGGCCTGGGGAAAGAACCTGGGGAAATTAGGAATGGTCCTTAGAGTTACTCTTCAGGTGCTACAAAGTAACACCCAGAGGCTCACTCCTGCTTTGGCATCTTTCAAAGTAGCCCATGTCTGTCCTGCTGCTGCTGTCTGATGCAACCTAGCCAAAATGGGTGTTTGCTAATCCAGGCATCCTAGCGGAGAGACATCCTCCCTCTACGACTCCATCCTGCAGCACGGGGCCATCATGTAGGAGAAGCTACCACGCACTGGCCTGGCCCCCTTTCCGGGAGCTGGGAAAGTTAGCTTGCCCCGCACTTGCACTTGTGCCGTTGTCAAGTGTGGGTTCTCACAACAGTCCTGTGACTACGTTTCTGTCCCGCGGATAGATGAGAAACTGAGTCAACAAGAGAGAGCAGCTTCCCTGGTGCCACAGAGAGACTCAGTGCTCAAGCAGGCTGGGGTTCTGCCTTCTCTTTACGGACACAGAATACCCCTCCCTGCTGCTGTCAGTGATCCTGAGGAGGACATGGGCTCAGGGGTCCTCTGGCTCTGTCAGAGCCTTCAGCACCTGGGACAGGGCTCTGCACGCCTTTTCTCGCCCCAACCAGCTTCCCCACCAGAAGGGATAATTCAGGAATAAATGTAAGAGCAAGTGGCTGGGGACACTGGATGAACCTTGAACCTTGGATTTGCTTACTCCCTTTCTAAGCCACGGTGCATTCCTTCATCTGCCAACTGATACTCACAAGATGTGGGAAATTCTCTTGAAGTCTGAAGTTGTAATGTGTGGAGCATCTGTGGAAAAATACACAAGCCATTGATTGGAAACAGTAGTTACTTCTGGGAAGGAGTGGGTGGGGGCAGTGCCTACTTATAAAATGTATTGTTTAGTAGTTACAAGACTATGCCTGTATTATCTTTGCAAAATAAATAATGCAGCATTGTTATGGGACAGTAAAACAATATATCAGCAACACTTGGTGTATCTTTGTTGAACTGGCTGGGGTTTGTTGTCTGAAACACCAGGGTGAGCAGTTGAGGAAGATTACTGTCTCTTTCAGAAAGTGAATGTTGCCAGGCGGTGGTGGCGCACGCGTGTAATCCCAGCACTTTGGGAGGCAGAGGCGGGCGGATTTCTGAGTTCGAGGCCAACCTGGTCTATGGAGTGAGTTCCAGGACAGCCAGGGCTATACAGAGAAACCCTGTCTCAAAAAGAAAAAAGAAGAAAGAAAGAAAGAAAGAAAGAAAGAAAGAAAGAAAGAAAGAGAATGTCACCTGGGCGTCTGCACACAACCCAGGCACAGGCACAGGCACAGATGGTTAGCCAGCTCTCATGTTTTCTAGCCTAGAAGCTTGCAATGCAAACCCTGGGTCACAGAGGAAAATAGTATCTGCAGGGCATGCTGCTGTATTGAGAGACCCAAATCCCTGCAGAGAACAGAAGGGTCAGGGTGCAACAGACGAAGGTCTAAACCGCCCTCTCTACCCCCACCCAAGTGGGCCCTTGTGTCCAGAGAGGATAGATGGGGAGCATTCGCTTCTCAAGCTGAGTAATCTAGTTTCCTGCCTGGCAGCCTGTGACTTGCAGAAAAGTTGAGAGCAGCATGTGCAGACCTAAGAAGAGAGGGCACCTTCTCCTGTTACCTGCAGGTACCGAGTCCTGAGCCAGGACAGCACAGCCATTCATCAGGCGGCACAAAGAGACACTCTCTCAGCCACATGAAGACCAGGCCAGGTCACCTCAGACACTGGCACAACATCAGTGGGAGCCTTAGAGGCCTCCTAGAGGAAAGCTTTGGACTGCTAACTGGGGGTATTCTGGGAGGGGTTGGAAGAGAAAGGAAGCATCCTGGAGAAGGACAAGCCTGTTGTGGTCCCAAGAAGGAGGGCAGACATGACGGGAGACACTAGAAAGGTAGAAATTAAAATAAGTATAGAGGAGCTGGAAAGATGGCTCAGAGGGTAAGAGCACTTGCTAGACAATCTTAAAGACCCAAGTTCAAGTCCTAGAGCCCATGTAAAACGGCAGGTGTGGTAAGAGCCACCTGTAACAGCACTGCTGTGTGAAGTGGAAATGTCTCGTTTCTTTGGAAACTCAGTTGTGTCACGTGATGTTTTTCTGGAAGCTGTCTTCTGAGAGGTCCTGTGATGTTTTTCTGGATGCTGTCTTGAGAGGAAATGCTTTGCTGTAGCAGGTGCTTAAGAGGGTGCATGACTTTTGGAACGAGTCTAAGCAGAACCCCACAAACAGTGAGAGGACGCTCTTGTAGTGCTACTCTTTGCAACGATTCACTGGGCTTCATTCACTTCATAGAGAGATATGCGCCAAAGAACTTCTTGTACTCCGGCTGATTTTTGCCATTTCAGCTGACGTGTGCCGAAAATTCAGCAGAGCCTTGCGGTTTCTGCTGGATCAAGCCGCTGCTACTGATTCGTGTGTGATGTTTGCTATTGGACTGGACTGCTGGTATCCTGACAACAAAGACTTGAATTGCCTGGAAGAACTACTACTAAACAGATCCACGACCCCTTTTTCCTATTCATCTTTTTTCTCCCCTACCTCTGGTCAGTGGGATAGAAGGGAGGTTGAGGCATATAAGAACCCTAAATAAAGTAGGATTAGGGAAAAATCTAAGCCTGCAACTCTGTGTGGGTGGAGACAACATGGTTACTGGGCACGTTGGCTGCCAGCCTATCTCTGGGTTCAGTGAGAGACTCTATCTAATAAGGTAGTGAGTGATAGGGCAGGATGCCCAACATCCCCTCTGATCTCAGCGCATGCGCACGCGCGCACACACACACACACACAGGCACACACACTGGCATACACACGGGCATACATACGGGCATACACACGGGCACACACACAGGCACACACACATGGGCACATACACATGGGCACACACACACACACACACACACACACACACATGGGCACACACGGGCACACAGAAAGAAAAATACACAATACACAAAAAGAAAAAAGGGACAGGAGGCTGAGGAAATGGCTTAGTGGGTAACTCCTGAGGACCTGAATTTGGATCCTAAGTACCCACATTTTAAGAAGACAGGGGAGAGATGGGTTGCCCCTAGTCCTAGGAAACAGAGATGATATGGTCTTGGGGATGGCATTCAGTCTAGCCAGTCTGAGTTCAGGGATTTTAGTGAGCTTCAGGTTTCGTGAGAAATCCTGTCTTAAAAAACTGAAGCTATGCCGGGCAGTGGTGGTGCACGCCTGTAATCCCAGCACTTGGAAGGCAGAGGCAGGCAGATTTCTGAGTTTGAGGCCAACCTGGTCTACAGAGTGAGTTCCAGGACAGCCAGGGCTATATAGAGAAGCCCTGTCTCAAAAAACAAAACAAAACAAAACAAAACACCCCTGAAGCTATAAAGGAAGACACATGACACTGACCCATTGCTCCATACATGTGTACACTGGAGATACACACACACACACACACACACACACACACACATACACACACACACACACACATCAAGTAGAATAATCCTTCCATAGAAATGCCAAGTATAGCCTGGCTGTAGTGGCATATGCCTTTTATCCCAGCACTTGGGAGGCAGAGGCAGGCAAATTTCTGAGTTCGAGGCCAGCCTGGTCTACAGAGTGAGTTCCAGGACAGCCGGGGCTACACAGAGAAACACTGTCTCAAAAACAAACAAAAAAGAAAAGAAAAGAAAAGAAAAGAAAAGAAAAGAAAAGAAAAGAAAAGAAAAGAAGAGAAAAGAAGAGAAAAAAGAAAAAAGAAAAGCCAAATATGGTGGTTCAGCACTGTAATTGCAACATTTGAGAGGTGGAAGCAGGAAGATCATGAGTTCTAGGCCTGGGCTACACAATGAGACCCTACCTCTTATTAAATTTATGTATATGAGTCCATTGTCACTGTCTTCAGACACACCAGAAGAGGGCATCGGATCCCATTACAGATGGTTGTGAGCCACCATGTGGTTGCTGGGAATTGAACTCAGGACCTCTGGAAGAGCGGTCAGTGCTCTTAACTGCTAAGTCATCTCTCCAGACCCTCTCTCTGTTTTGTTTTGTTTCATTTGTTTGTTTGTTTTTAAGGGAGAGGGTTGAAGTGTGGTGGTATATTATTTTAATTCCAGCATTCAGGAGGCAAAGGCAGTCTCTGTGAATCTGAGACCAGACTGATTTATATAGTAAATTACAGGTCAGGCAGGGACGACACAGTGAGACCCTGTCCCAAACAAACAAACAAACAAAGTCAAAGGCCTAGGGAGGTCTCAAATGAATATATAAATTAACAACTCATACAATAAACAAATAAACGTGTGAGCAGCCTGGGGCTGGAATGGCTGTTTTCCAGAGTGAAGAAAACATCTTCTGGGCTGCAGAGATGGCTCAGTGGTTAAGAGCACTGACTGCTCTTCCAGAGGCCCTGAGTTCAATTTCCAGCACCCACATGGTGGCTCACAACTATTTGTAACGAGATCTGATGCCCTCTTCTGGTGTGTCTGAAGAAAGCAACAGTGTACATACATATATAAAATTAATAAATCTTTAAAAAAGAGAGAGAGAGAGAGAGAGAGAGAGAGAGAGAGAGAGAAAGGAAGGAAGGAAGGAAGGAAGGAAGGAAGGAAGGAAGAAAGAAAGAAAGAAAGAAAGAAAGAAAGAAAGAAAAAAAGAAAGAAAGAAAGTTTTCTATCTCAGCAATTTCCCAGAAAAAGACCTGTGTTGAGGCTGGGTTGTTTTAGTGTAGGCCAGGGTCTGGTCAGGAGATGGTGAGTACTGCAGTTTCAACACTGTATTTCCTCACCTGTTTTGGGGTTTGTTTGTTTGTTTGTTTGTTTGTTCCGGTCCACTTTGTCCTAATTAAGGCAAAATCTAATCAGAGCCCAGCCTTCAGTTTTGAAAACATTTGTGACTTTCATGGAAGGGACCAATTACAGTTTTTCCCATGTTAGGCAGGCAGAGGCACCTAGAGATTATCATCACCCTAGGATTCTGTGAAGTCGCTGTGTTCTCTGCCTGGGGCTGGGGCCTCTTCCAACAGCAGCACTAGGGCCTTACACTGCTCCTTCTACTGAGAACATGAGTATCTAGATACAGCCACAGCTTAGTGAATACACCATGCCTGGCACACAGTTCTTGACACAGGGAAGAAGAATCAGTTCCACCAACTTTTTGAGCAGGCTTCACTCACACCGGCCAACTAACTAACTTTGAACTGTGCTTTGGCTTTTATGCTGAGGATTAATCCCAAGCTGTGTGTAGCTTTAACTGATGAGCCACCTTGCTCAGCAAAGGTGTCAGGGGAAGCCCCGTCACTTCTCTTGTCACATGTCCTATGCTCTCCCCTGTCTTCTCTAGAAGAGCTGCTGGCCAAACCCTGCACCCCGCTTCCCATGGCCTTCACAACACTTCCTGATGCGTCCTCTGAAACTGTCCTTAAACTATGGCTTTAGCATCCGCTGTTCTGTCCTGCCGTGCTGACCCTGCCTGACCACCAAAGACTGTAAACAGACTTTTGGCTATTTTCATGGGTTCCTCTTTTTTTTTGTTTTTGTTTTTGTTTTTGTTTTGGTTTGGTTTTTGGTTTTTGTTTTTTCCGAGACAGGGTTTCTCTGTGTAGCCCTGGCTGTCCTGGAACTCACTCTGTAGACCAGGCTGGCCTCGAACTCAGAAATCCGCCTGCATCTGCCTCCCAAGTGCTGGGATTAAAGGCGTGCGCCACCATCGCCCAACTAGGGTTCCTCTTTTTATTCACCCTTCTCCCCAATCCTTTCCAAGCCCCACAACACTAGGGCGGAAAGAGAGAAGATTAGAGGGGAAAGGGAGTGTCGATTTTGTTAGACAACTTCCTGCTGGTCAGGGTGCCATGGTCAGGAGACTAACAGCAAACCGCGACAGTGACCACCGGCAGCAAATGTGCCTCTTGGGGCCCTTGCACTTTTATACCCTCTCAGGAGTCCCCAGAATTTCAAATGTCACAGGCTTGCAGAAACCATCTGCAGCCGCTGCAGGGTATCACACCCCTTCCAGAGCACGAGGCAAATCATAGTCTGCTGCTGTGGACGGTTTAAACCAGCCCCGTTTCCCACGCCTGGGATTAATCCAAAAACATATCTCTATAACGTTCCTGTATTTAAAGAAACCAGAATTCTCACGACAGAAGACACTCCTCCCATACGCAGGGCCGAAGGGCAGAGAACAGCGAGCCATTTGCTGACCTCCTCCTGCAGAAACACCAGCATCCCCCACAGGAGTGCATTAGACACCTGCTCTGCTGCCATCTTGGCCATTTGTCATGTGACCAGAAGCTTGTGATGTCGAGGAACACCATTCCCTGCGTCCTCAATACCGTTCTTCCCAGGCATCTGTCACTGATTCTCCTGCCTTTCCCCTGTTCTCTTTCTTGGATGTGTTCCTTCCAACTCACAGGGATCTAATTCAGGGATAAAGCTCACCGTCGGCCACGCCCACGTGAGCCCCTCCCTGCACCAGCTCAGCCTCTGTGGTTCCTATACTTCTTCCCTTACAGACTCCTTGCCCTTACACGCATCTTTTCCTTCATTGACTTGCAGGACAGAGATCCACTTTTGGTTAAATCCAGGCGCTTCTCACCTTTCCTCTGTACTGAAGGAAGTGTCACCATCACTCTTAGTGGCTGGTTGCTGGGCTAGCCTGACTCCATCTTAAGAGTAAAAGCCATCTTGTAACAAGGTCAAAAAACTAAGTTCATTCCTGTTTTCTTTGTTTTGTTTTTGTTTGTTGTTGTTGTTGTTTTTCAAGACAGGGTTTCTCTGTGTAGTCCTGGCTGTCCTGTAGACCAGGCTGGCCTCGAACTCAGAAATCCGCCTGCCTCTGCCTCCCAAGTCCTGGGATTACAGGCATGTGCCACCACACCCGGCTTTCATTCCTGTTTTCTGTAAAACTTGGATTTTACTAGGTCTTAACCCATTTTCTGGAATTTAACCCTATACCCTATACTCCACTCTGATAAGATAAAATGTTCTGCCAAATACTTTTGAAATGTTCAGCCAAGTTCCTGCATAACCAGATTTCCTCTAGGAATACCTCAGCCCTTGAAAGCCCCTAATCTTGTAGTTTGGGGAGCTATATAAACCCCATCTTCCCTTGTGTTTGATGCTCTTTTCTCAAACCCCATTTTAGGGAGATAGTCCCATTCAACAGAAAATAAACCTTGCTTAGTTTGACCAAACAATCTAGGTAAAGGTCTTCAGTCTCATTCAGTAAGATTAACAATGGGAGGCCCCAGGAAGATCATGACCCCAACCTAAATTCTGAATCCAGACCTTCACTCCCAGACTCTGGGACCAGACCAGAATGTGCCTCAAGAGATGGCATGCATATTGAAGATGTTCCAGGGCTCCAAGGCATGCATTTGGCTTGTGAGATTAGAGCAAAGTGCCTTAAAAAGAAGCCAGTGGGGCCGGGCGTTGGTGGCACACGCCTGTAATCCCAGTACTCTGGGAGGCAGAGGCAGGCAGATTTCTGAGTTCGAGGCCAGCCTGGTCTACAGAGTGAGTTCCAGGACAGCCAGGGCTATACAGAGAAACCCTGTCTCGAAAAAAATCAAATCCAAAAAAAAAAAAAAAAAAAAAAAAAGAAGCCAGTGGGCACCTGTCTGAGGAGGCCTCCATCAAAGGCCTCCATAGAATCTTCTTCTATGACTTCTTTTGATATCCTGTCTGGGGTATAGAGAGGTACCTGAAAACCCTGTCCAGGGCACTAGCAAGGTGTTGCACTGTCCAGCTGCTGGTGGCAGTGGTGGTTGGTTTGTTTCTTTTTGTGTGTGCTTGTTTTCGTTTTGTTTGTTTGCTTATTTTGTTTTGCTTTTGTTTTGTACTTGATTCTTGTGTTTCGTTCTGTGTTGTGTTTGTCTCCTGCCCAGGGCACTAGTGTTAAGGCACGCTCTCTGCCTGGTTCTTGGATACTGAGAACTGAAGTTCAAATTGGCCAGGTGTGGTTAAATGTACGAACGAAAGTAGCTACACAGGTGTCTTTGACTAATGTGCATGTTCGTGCATGTACATTATGTTTACTATGTTTATCTGTTTACTGTTTGCATTTCTGCTGACTCTTTATCCCTTGAATGTTTTCTGGTTACAGGTTCCTTCCTTCTTTTCTTCCTTCCTTCCTTATTTTTTCTTTCCTGTATCCGTTTCTTTAAATCTGCTGTGGAGGGTCACTACGCTGCCTCTGCTGACTGAAAACTTTTGTCTTTCTTTGTTCTCCTCTCCTGGGTCTGCTGCTGGGTGCGCCTGGGATAAAATGCCACACCGTGGCAGGCAGATGGGTGAGCAGCAGAAAGCACTCAAGGGAAGAAAAAACTGCAGCCCAAAAATGGAAGAGGAGGAGCTGAGCTGGCGGGAGAGGACCGACCACCACCACCACGCTCGGGGAGGGGCGCTTTGGCTGCTAGCCGCTGCGCTTTAATAACTAGGGCTTGGAATTTCTATCCCTGAGCCTCCTCTGTTCTCAGGTTGCTCTCCCTGACCCCTGAATTCAATTTTTAGATATGGATAATATTGAAACACTGTTTTACACAGTTCTGCTTTATTGAAATCTGGCTCTGGAGCTGGGTTCTGGCTCCTCCTCCTCTAGACCGAAGCATGCTCATTTGAAAGGTTCCTGCCTGTCCTATGACAGGTGAGATGCCCGATTTTGTAACAAAAAGAGAGAGCAAAACAAAACACAACAAAAATAGACTATTGGCTTCATTTGACTTTCTAAGACCTTTGCTAATATATGTTTATCTCCAGATTTATAAAACTATTATATAAATTTTCTGTACCTCAAGATTTATAATTTTGGGGGGTATGATTATTAAGTATTAATAAAGTTTATACAAAAGGTTAACTTAAAACTTAAAACAAGGGCCGGGCGGTGGTGGCACATGCCTTTAATCCCAGCACTTGGGAGGCAGAGGCAGGAAGATTTCTGAGTTCGAGGCCAGTCTGGTCTACAGAGTGAGTTCCAGGACAGCCAGGGCTATACAGAGAAACCCTGTCTCGAAAAACCAAAAAAAAAAAAAAAAAAAAAAAAACTTAAAACAAAAAGGTTTAGTATTTAACCTGTGCATGGGTAATTTTAATTTACAACATACTGTGTATATATATGACTTGGATTCAACCCTTGTTTGAAAAATTTGTGAAACAGCACTAAAAGACTTTAATAATTAAAGATGCAAAAAAAGCTTTAGTAATATTTATTTCTTATTAAAAATAACAAAAATGAAGTTTTGTTTACTATGGTCCATAACTATAACTATTAGAGCTTACAAAGAAATTAAATAACAGGTCTTGTGGATGTCAACTTTACCTCAAATGTTACAGACTGAGCCAAAATGTTTATCCTCAAATGTCCTCAAACTCAGAGTCTGCATTTATCAAACCAGAGAAAAAATCCATTAAAAAAAGTCAAGACAAAATTGCTGCCAAAAGCAAAACCAAATAAGAGAGTAGATAAAAGAAACTGTCTCATGGGGAAAAAATCAGCCCGGGCCACTTGCTGGCGGAGGGCTGATGGCCTCTCTGTCCAGATTTTGTTGCTAACCAACTGTTACCACCAGGGCCTGGCCTCTTTAGCTGGGTCTTCTGATTAAATTATAACCTAGAAGGACCCGCAGAGGTTTCATGTCATGAGATAAGGATTTGGCCAGGGCTTTGGATCAAGGAAGATAGCAAAAATATATTTTATTTTAGATTAAAAAAAAATAAAAAAAGCTTAAGAGGGCCACAAGTATAAGAAACTCAAGGTATTTTTGATATTTTGTTTTTGGTTAAGCAGACGGACCCAATTGAGGTCTCACTGAGCCCAGCAAACTTCTCTCTCTGCCGCGTGGGTTAATTGCTCCTCGTTATTTTTACACACATATTAAAAGGGAGGTCTCTTGCCTCCAGACATTGCCAGAACATTACATGAAGTCACTTCCAGGTAACCTAAGCTATCTACAAATGTTCATTCAATGTTCATCATGGGAAGAGCCAATGAATATCTTAAAAGGCCCTCCTAGAAGCAGGCTCCCAAATTAAGAATCTAGATGAAAATGGCTAAAAAGGTCTCCAAAACAGTAGGAAGACGATGGATTAAAAAAAATAATAACAAAAATAAAAAGAAACTGAGATGGGAATGAGGATTTTAAAAATGTTGGTCCCACAGGGAGCTCTAAAGAGAAGACAGCATCTTAGTATTTGTCTTGCCTTGAAACAAAGATGGTGACTCTGGTGATGTGCACAGCCTGTTGCTGGCTCTGCAGGACTATGTAATAGACGAAAGCCCAGATGTTTTGATGTGCAGGCGGTGTGCTGGTAGCAAACTGCCCAAAAGCTAAGGCCTGGCTCTTACTACTGGAATAAAGAGGGCATCCATATCTACTATGTTTTCTCTTTTTAAAGATTTATTTATTTCATTTATATGAGTACACTGTAGCTGTCTTCAGACACACCAGAAGAGGGCATCTGATTCCATTACAGATAGTTGTGAGCCACCATGTGCTTGCTTGCTGGGATTTGACCTCAGGACCTCTGGAAGAACAGTCAGTGCTCTTAACCTCTGAGCCATCTTTCCAGCCCACTACTATGTTTTCTATTAAATTCTACTGTGCTTACAGCACCCAGTCTAAAACTCTCACTGCAAGTTCAACCCTTCTCACAGCTAGTGTTAAATGAAAATGCTAATCATCTTAGAATTGAGTTTGACTACTAATCCTATAAAAGCTACTAACTTGTTATAAGGAAATTAAGACATGCAAGTTAATAGCCATTTATACATTAGCCTTATAAATGATCAAATTCCTTAATGTGCTCAAAATTATACTTACAGTCATGCTAATTGCAAATGCATTTCACTTACAGGGGTAAGCTGTATTGAAGCTTCTGTGTCATTTTTCTAGATTAAGCCTCAAACCAGGAACTTAAACCAAGTAAAGTTTATTTAGAAATCAGGTATCGTTAATAAATAGATGGCCTTCAAAACTTTAGAGATCTGCTGAATTGGCATTTAAAATGTTTAGTGGTACTGGTGTCTCTTTTATTCCCAGTGCTATGCATGCGGAAGCAGACATATCTCTGCAAGTTGGAGGTCAGCCTGGTCTACAGAGCTCATTCCAGAGAAGCCAGGGATACAAAGAGAAATACTGTCAAAATAAAAGTTTAATGGAAAAAGTTTTCCATAATAGACAAAAGTTCCAACGCCTAGAGGTGACCCTAAAGTCTCCAAAGATGACAGGTGGGGCACAGACTTGGATTGTGGTGACGCTAACCACCATGCCTTGCTCCCTGCCAGGGCCCTACACAAACTGTGGAAAATATTGGGTTGGTTGACTGCCCTACTCTCCCTAAGTCAAAGTGGGCCAGTTTTCCCAAGGTCCGCCTCCACGGGAAAGTCTCTCTGACCTTCCATGTCTGTCAGCCTAAGGCCCTTGCTGTCCAATGCAACGCGTAAAGATTCAATGCAGTCCTGTGTGAGAGCCAAGACCTCTGACCTCTGACCCCCAGTGAACCCACCGAGACCACAGAAACCTATTAGGGTGATCATCCAAGTAGCTGGTAAGTCTATGTCATTCTAATTGCTACCGAGTCCATCTAGTTTATTCTTCTTATTGTAATCTATCCTTTTCATGTCTCTAATGATGTTGATGGCCAACTGTAGCTCTGTCCGTTTGTCAGTGGTAGGCAGCTCCCTTCCCAAGCCTGTAGGTATCTTCGTAGTTAATTTCATTTATAAAAACCAGGTCTTACTTTCATAGAGATCTTAGGTCACCTGATAAAAAAGGCAAACTCATAGACAGGTTTGCCTTCCCAACAGGTTTCATATTAAAGAACAAACGGATTTCATGTGTAACTTTTACTATTTAAAGGAACTTTTTGCAATGACTGTGCTCAGTAATCAACCACCTGTTTCTTGTGGTAAATGGTTGGATTTTAAAAGGTATTAAATGTTGTTGTTAAATGTCATGTATGTTAAGTTATAAGGTTTCTAAGAAAATATTCTAAGGTAAATACAAGTTATGAAAGTCTGAGGATATAAAAGCTTAAATAAGTTAGTCATAAAGATCTAAAAAATATAAATACAAATTATTAAGGTCCAAGAAAATGATTTAAAATATGTGTTGTGTTGTTTTGTTTTGTTTAAAGATTTACTTTTATTTAGGTATTTGAGTGCTCTATCTGCATGTACACCTGCATGCCAGAAGAGGGCATCAGATTCTGAGCCACGAAGTGGTTGCTGGGATTTGAACTCAGGACCTCTGAAAGAGTAGTCAGTGTTCTTAACCTCTGAGCCATTTCTCCAGACCCTTTAAGATCTGTTTTGAAAAAAAAAATGAGAACTGTTTCAGATTTCTTTCCCTTCTATGCTATAGTTATACCAAGATTTTAAAATTCAGAGTTTTAATTTAACATTGATCCCTGAGCTCTGGGAAGCTGGTAAAGCACTATCTGCTATTATCATTCACAAGCTCAAGATTTTAAATTTCTTTTGGTTGTCTTCTAAATGTAGACTTGAAGATGTAATGACTGTGCTCAGTACATCTATGGTAAGTACATCTCTGTCCAATCTATATTCAACCCTCTGGACAGAAAAGGAAAGACAAATGTTCATGGTTTTCAACCCCAAGGCCATAGCTTTTGCTAAGACTCACAGACATGAGTCTACCCCAGCTGTTAGCAGGCAGGGTAGACTGTTAACAGACACCTGTTAGCTGCTTTTTCTACAATGTGGATTTCAGTACAGATTAAAAACAATGGTAATGCAAATATCTAAAACGTTATCTTCTTTTCATATAAACTTCAAGGAATCACAACCTGAATCCACCTGACACAGGTCAAATGGACGCCAGACCAGTACTCCCGTCAATCAAAGGTCATGTCAATCAACAACCTGAGCTCTCCTTCTGATTGCCCATTCCTAGTAGGGAAGCTCCAAATATGGCTGGCCTTTAAGTTTCTTAACGTTGATTCCTACTCCTCGTCTTTATCTGTCCCAGCAGATTGTCACCTGGCTGACAGACAGCATCCAAAAATCAGCTATGGACTGCAAATCGTTCCAAAGATGATCGACACCACACCAGCCTCCGGTACTCCTACAAAACCAGAGAGCCCTGGACTTGCAGAAAGCTGATATGAACTGGTCCCCACCCCTGACATAACTGTTCTCTGTCTTTTCAGCAGGGCCAGCAAATCAGATGCTTCTGATGAATGCCCGGTTGTCTGAATCCCCTCCTGTCTTTTAAGTAACAGTCCAGCTTTCCTAGGCCCTGACAACATCATAACTTCAGCTGAGATGCAGTTACAGAAGAGAATATGTTGCCCCTTATCCTCAACAACGGCTGGAATATTAGATCCAAAAGAAACTTCCTGGCAAAGGGGACAAAATAGCTACATATAATGCTGTTGGCATGCCAGGCTCTCTTTCAAAAAAAAAAAAAAAAAAGAGGTACCCGTTAAAACCAAATAGAATAAGATCTATCAACAGGTAGATTCATCAACTGAAATGGTTCTAAGATATAAGGTACTTGGCCTGCTCTATGCAAAACAAAGAGGATGTTTTATTTTATTTTAAAGTATTAAGCACTCTTTCTTTTTTAAGATTTATTTATTTTATGTATATGAGTACATTGTAGCTGTCTTCAGACATACCAGAAGACCCCTTTTTAGATGGTTGTGAGTGACCATGTGGGTGCTGGGATTGAACTCAGGACCTCTTAACTACTGAGCCATCTCTCCAGCCCAAGAGGATGTTTTAAAATATATATACTTCCTATGCTAACCAGTCAGACATAGAGAAGCCCTAGCTAGCATAAAAAAATTTGTCCTTCCCAAGTAAAACAGTGGTAAAATACTTCCTCTGCCCCTGACATCATCAGGCCATACAACAGATAGAAAAGACCAGTCCCCACCAAGGATTTGAAAGGGATATGTAAGTTGAGGTAGGAGTGATGGGCCAGTCTGACTACATCTTAAGATCTTATTGTAACAAGGTCAAAAAATAAGTTCACTCCTGTCTTCTGTAAAACTTGGATTTGACCATGCCATGACCCATTTTCTGGAATTTGGCATGTTCCTATACCGTTATTTCTATCCTGATAAGATTTTCTGTCAAACAATTTTTAATTTATCAGTTAAGTTCTATTGTAACCAAAATTCCTCTAGACATCCCCCAACCTTTAAAAACACCCTAGTCTTGAAGTTTAGGGGAGACTATACAAACTCCACTGTCTCCTGTGTTTGATGCTAATTTCTCAAACTCCACTTTGGAACTTGTTTAATTTGACCAAAATATTTGGGTAAAGGTCTGTACTCTCATTTGGTAGGATTCACTCTGAGCTCAGCATTTTAGATCTTAAAGAGCACGGGACCCTCCCTGGACACCCCCCCCCAGATGGCTTTCTACGGGTCCCCAGGATAGAACTCTTCCCTTCTCCACAGACCGAGTCCTCTCCTACCTCAAGTCTCCAGCACCCTCCATAAGATGACATCGTACAAAAGGGGCTTCCTCAGCTTCCCCTCAGAATCTAGCCCCATCCTGAGAGGCCTCCATCTGCCGCCTCCTCTGTCATGAAAGATGAAGTCTCTAGTCCCGAGGCCGATCCCCGCCTGTGTCCTTGGATCCTTCTGTTTCTGCTTCTCATGTGACGTCTCCTGTGCACCTCAGACATCCGTCTCTTCTTCATCCCAAGGTCATTGCCATGAATGGAAAACTATGCCTTCAAGGTTTTCCACCTTCGACAAACTACCTTCCGGGTGCCGGAGAGACGCCTTCGCGGTGAAGAGTGCTTGCCAGTCTTGCAGAGGACCCAGTTGGGTCCCAGCAGGCACACTGTGGCTACTACCTGTATGGCTCCAGAGGATCTGACACTTTCTTCTGACCTCTGCAAACACCAGGCAGATTCGTACATGCAGGCAAAATCCCATACACATTTAATAAACAGAAACAAACCTTTAAAAAAAATAAAATAAAGAAAAAATAAGAACTACCTACCCGGGCTGGCGAGATGGCTCAGCAGTTAAGAGCACCTACTGCTCTTCCAAAGGTCATGAGTTCAAATCCCAGCAACCACATGGTGGCTCACAACCATCTGTAACAAGATCTGACACCCTCTTCTGGAGTGTCTGAAGACAGCTACAGTGTATTTACATGTAATAATAAAAACTCTTTGGACCAGAGCGAGGGGGCCAGAATAAGTGGGGTTGGAGCGAGCAGGACCAGAGCAAGCAGAGGTCCTGAGTTTAATTCCCAGAAACTACATGCTGGCTCTCAACCATCTGTACAGATACAGTGTACTCATATACATAAAATAAATAAATAAAATAAATCTTAAAAAAAAAAGGTGGCACATCCCTGGACACCACTGCATCAGAGCATCTAAAAAAAATAAATAAATAAAAAATAAAAAAAGAATTACCTACCTATGACTCTCTCATCTTTTTCCAAGTGACGCCTCATTTTCTCTCTCTCTCCCCCCCCTCTCTCTCACACACACACCAATACATATATAGATAAAAAAAAAGACTTATTATATGCAAGCACACTGTAACTATCTTCAGACACTCCAGAAAAGGGAGTCAGATCTTGTTACGGATGGTTGTGAGCCACCATGTGGTTGCTGGGATTTGAACTCAGGACCTTCAGAAGAGCAGTCAGTGCTATTAACCACTGAGCCATCTCTCCAGCCCCCATATAGATTTTTTTTTAAAGCAACCTTTTTTAGTGCTGAGGATGAAACCCAAGACTGTCCGCATGCTGGGTGAGACCTCTGCCACCGAGCCAAACCCTTCTTCGTAAGATTTTAGCAATACTCCGGTTCTCTATAGTCACTCTGCGCTTCCTGGCTGTGTTGTCTCTTCAGCTTACCCTAGTTTAACATCTGCCTCCAACACCACAGCAAGCACTCCTTGTAATCAGCCTCCATCTTGCCAAATTCGAAGGTCAAAGCAACCTGATGTGAACCACATTCACTGTGCGTCACAAAGGACTGTCTTTCTTGAAATGCTCTCATGCCCTGTCTCTCTGGCCAGTCCTATGCCTTCCCCACCAGACCCTCCGCCCAGCTTTCAATCCTCTGATAATTTCATCTAGCCCTATGGGCGGCCTTAAAAACCAACTGTCGGGACTAGAGAGATGGCTCAGTGGTTAAGAGCACTTGTTGCTCTTCTAGAGGACTCAGTTTCTATTCCCAGCACCCACATGGTGGCTCACAACTGTCTGTACCTCCAGTTCCAAAGGATCCGACACCCTCACACAGATATATGCAGCCAAAATGCCAATGTGCATAAATAAAATCATTACAAAACAAGCATCAAAACAAGTGTCCGCTGAGCCCTAGGCTTGACTGGACCTCTGCTAGGACGCAGTGCTCTTTCCTCGGTGCCTCCGTCACAGGTCAGCACAGATGGAGCATCCTGGAACAGCAGGTATCTAATATCTCATAGCTATGGGAGCCGGAAATTCAGAGCCAACGTGCTGACAGGCTGACTCCCCGAGCCTCTAGAGATGAGGCTTGTCTCTCCCTTCAGGTGGTCCCTTGGTTTTTCAAGACAGAGTTTCTCTGTATAGCCCTGGCTGTCCTTCTCTGCCTCCCAAGTGCTGGGATTAAACACATGGGCCACCACTGCCTGGCCAGTATCCTCCTCTTCCTCCTCCTCCTCCTCCTCCTCCTCCTCCTCCTCCTCCTCCTCCTCCTCCTCCTCCTCCCCCCTCTTTCTTCTTTAAAGATTTATTTATTAATTATATGTAAGTACTGTCTTCAGACACTCCAGAAGAGGGTGTCAGATCTTGTTACGGAGAGTTGTGAGCCACCATGTGGTTGCTGGGATTTGAACTGTGGACCTTCGGAAGAGTAGTCTGTGCTCTTAACCGCTGAGCCATCTCTCCAGCCCAGTATCCCTCTTCTTATAAAGATGTTTATCACATACTAGGTCAGGACCACTCTAGTTTTTCCACGGTTTTTCTTTCTTTCTTTCTTTCTTTCTTTCTTTCTTTCTTTCTTTCTCTCTCTCTCTCTCTCTCTCCCTCCCTCCCTCCCTCCCTCCCTCCCTCCCTCCCTCCCTCCCTCCCTCCCTCCCTCCTCTCTCTCTCTCTCTCTTTCTTTCTTTCTTTCTTTCTTTCTTTCTTTCTTTCTTTCTTTTTTGGTTTTTTGAGACCGGATTTCTCTGTGTAGTCCTGGCTGGCCTGGAACTCACTCTGTAGTCCAGGCTGGCCTCGAACTCAGCAATCCGCCTGCCTCTGCCTCTGCCTCCCAAGTGCTGGGATTACAGGCATGCGCCACCACGCCCGGCTTCCACAGCTTCTTATTATCCAACAAAGACTTTATTTTTTTCTCTCCCTTCCTCCTTTCCCTCCCCTAACCCAACCCTCTATTTCTGACGGAGTTTCTAGTAGCCCAGGCTGGCCTTCAACTCCTTGTGTATTCAAGGATGGCTTTGAACTTCTAGTCTTCCTGCTTCTGCCTCCCACATACCGAGACTAAAAGCATGTACCACTTTACCTGATTCATTTAGTGCCAAGGATGGAACCCAAGGCTTCATGTATGCTAGACAGACATTCTTACCAACTGAGCTACATACATACTGCTGAGTAAAGTCACTGTGGTGGCTATTCCTGGTTGTCAACTTGACTATATCTGGAATGAACTGCAATCCAGAATTGGAAGGCTCACCTGTGATCCTAATCTGGAGGCTGGGAGACACAAGTTTCTGACCTGGATCTTGGCATGGAGATCTTGAGACATAGAGGCTATGAATCCCAAGAGACTAAGGCAAGGAGATCTCTGAGTTCAAGGCCAGCCTGGGACAAAACAAGTCCCAGATCCAGGCGTGGTGGTACACACTTTCTGCTGGAGACCTACAGAAGGACATTGGAAGAAGGAAGATTCGCTCTTCGCCTGCTTGCATGGGCTTGCCGGCACATCTGCTGGAATTTCCTAGCCTTGTGGGACTGAGCAACTACTAGATCCTTGGGCTTCCCATTCACAGCTGACCATTGTTGGGGAGTTGGACTACAGACTGTAAATCATCACAACAGATTCCCTTACTATATAGAGACATAAGTTCTGTGACTCTAGAGAACTCTGACTAATACAGTTGCGTTGACTGATATTAGGGATAAGGACTCCCACACATGCTCTTAGAGAACCCACAACCACAGTCTACTGTATACATCTAACCTGGCATGTCTGTAATAGCACCCCTCTCGCCTCCAGCCCACTCCTCTCCCTTTCCCCCTCACATTGAATAGTGCCATCAGCTCTGTCCCGAAAGCTGGAGAACATCCTGATCGCTCTCCTTCATCCTTCATAGGATCTATCGATAAGACCTGAGCCCCAAGCCAGCCCCCACCTACCTTGCCCTCGGTTTCTAGAACCTTCTCTCACCTGAGCTGCTGCAGCCTCCCCCTGTTCTCCCACCTCTATGCACCTCCCTGTGTGGTCCACTTTCCCCCTAGAGCCAGGATGAATGTTGTGAGGCATAAATTAGATCACAGCCCTCCCACTGTTTTAATGCCTTCCAAAGAGTTCTTACTGGAATTAGAATAAAACCCAAGCTTCTTAACTGGGCTTATGAGGTTTTACATGGCCTGACCCCTCTCCTCACAGTCCCTACACCCCACCCCCTTCTCCTCCCCGGCTGCCCAGCCTTTCTTGGTTCCCTGGAATATTCCAAGTTGTTCCCGACCAAGGGAGTCGTGCTTTCTGTTTCTTTTGCCTGGAGGACCTTTGCCCTCATTCCCCGTTCAAGTCTGCAGAGCCACCCTAAGGAAAGCCGCCCATGCTACTCACGGTACCGTCTATCCGTTACCTTACCTCGACCTGCAATCACGTCATTCGCTGCTTTCTGTATTTACATTATAACTCTTCTAATCATATATTAGACCTCTGCCTTTGCTCCTGCTAGACTCCAGCTTCTATTTCAGAGCAAGTGTGTAGTAAGAGCTCTTTAATGCTTAGTCAGCAGATTGGTTTGCTACTGTGCCCCAGGCGCTGTACTAGGCACCTAGCAAAAAGCAAAGAAAAAAAATTAGTGTGTTCTGCATAAGTATGACAATGACCCTTCCTTGTCACAGGTGACAGAGAAAAACATCTGCTGAGCCACCCACCTCTCAACCACCGCGTCTCTGAGAACATCTCCCTGTGTCAGAACTGCAGAAGCCTTTTCAGACCTGCACCACACCTGGCACTTCCTGCCTCCCGAGGGCAGGAGAGGCTCTTGCTTCCTGTTTCACAGGGAAATGAGAAGCCTGGACCAGGAACCGGACCCCAGCCTCGTGGCCCCTCCCCTTTCCTTTCTTCTTGCCGGCTCTTTGGGAGGAGTGGGCTTTTGTTTTCTCATCTGCACTGGTGCCAACGCTGGGTCTGTACCTGACCTGGGATTAATTTTTCCTTTTGTGCTCGTTTCCTCGTCTATGATGACAATGAGCTCAGCGTCTGCACTGGGTCATCCTGAGACATGAATAAGGCCCCCTTATTAAGGTCACAGCCTGTCTTCTCATGGAGGCTCAGAGATCGGTCCGCCAGCACAGCCTGATTGACAGACTGGCCTGGTGCCTTCCCTACTCAAGGGAAGACCCCAAAGAAACAAACCTCACATCTTGATCTCTAGTCCCAGGGTTCCCTGCTATAAAAGGCTAACAGAAGACAATCCAATGGCATTTTAACAATACCACATTAATTTAATTAAGATTTTTCTTCCATCTGACAGTTTGACCATTCTGTCTTACATAGTGTCATATAACACACACACACACACACACACACACACACACACACACACACGTTTCCTTACTTAAAAGGAATGCTAGCTATGCAAGATCCCTTCCTTCTACTGGAAAATGGACTTAGGTGACCTGGACAGGCTGTCCCTGCCCTGCCTGGGCAGGGCTCAAAGTTCCCATAGTAGAGAGGCAAAGGTGGTGACTGCCTGAAGGTCAGAGATCCAGAGACATTAAATCCTGCCCGATCTCCATTGCAGTAGTAGCTCAGCTGGAGAGAGCTTCCACTACCAAGAGAGGCTTCCTCTTCCTGGAGGGCTAGAGGTAGTTTCTTCTTTGTTTCTTCTGAGTTGCTCCCAGCAAGCCCATGGGAGAAATTCTGGATTTGGATGAAGAAGGTGAGAATGTGGTGAGCATAGTGGCCTGGTTTTTATTTATCTGCTTTTCTTCATGCAATGGGCCCCGGGAGGTGACTCAGTAGCTAACCTCGGGGCACTGGAGACTTCCCCTGATGCCTGAGTCTCCACTAAGGACCCAGCAGGGAGCTATGAGGACACAGGCTGGAGGCCAGGCCCCTCTAGCCGTGGGAAATGGAGAAGGGCTGGCAGGGGGGGACTAGGTCATTTTGTCATTTGTACAGTAAAGGGACTAGATTGTGCTTTCCTTTTTCTTTGTGGTCATTTGTTTCTTGTGGTTTTTCGAGACAAGGTGGTTTCTCTGTATAGTTCTGGCCATGCTGGAACTCACCCTGTACCCCAGGCTGGCCTCAAACTCAGAGATCCGCCCCCCCCCCCCAGCCTCTGCCTCCTGCGTGCTGGATTTAAGGGTAGGCACCACCATCACTTGGCCTGGATCACGCTTTCTACACAGAATCCCACGTCCTCTTTGCCACTAAGTTCAAACATGGCCACGTGGGTATCAGAAGATGTCAGAGCAGGAAAGCACAGCTAGGCCACCAAGAGAAGTGGGACAGGAAGGAGAGGGAGAGCATAGGACAGAGGAGGGTGTGCCCCATGGCAGCCAGGAATCGGGAAGACAGAAAAGGGCCAGGGACAAGACACCCTTCAAATGATCTTCCACCGGCCTGGCCCCAACTCCTGCTTCCTACCACCTCTCTATAAAGCCACCAAATTATGAATCCATCAATGATTAGTGAATTGATTAAGTCAGAGCCCTCATCAGGCAGTTGCCAGCTCGGGACCAAGCTTGCAAGATGTGATCCTTTGGAGGGCATTTCATTTTTCAGGCCATAATAGGCCACGAGGGAAGAAGACAAGCACCCCAAAATACCCCAGCTCCATGGCCGACCTCTGCAGGGCTCTCGATTCACTGAGCATATTTCCTGGGAAGCTTGATAAACAGCGGGCCCTCCTCCCCACTCTTAAACCAACATCTTTTGGGTGGATTCCTGAGGATTTTGATTATTGCCAAGGCAGGCAGAGTGGCGGTGTGTGTAGGTGGCCTGGGGGGGGGGGGACACTGAAGGTGCCATCCCGTCTTCTGACCTTCTCCCAGAGCTGTTCTGTGTACCTTTTTAATACCTCTGGGCTGGCCACAGACAAAAAGATGACTCCAGGAGCCTCGGGGACTAAGGCTTGACTGTTGGTCCGCCATGGTATTCAGACTCTAAACGTAGAGGCTCCCTGACCTCCCCCCCCCCGTGGAAGGTTCTGGAAGGAATCGAGGTTTGAGCAGGGTCAGGGCAGTCAGGCTCAGGTATTCTTCCCCCAAGCAGCCTCTGAGTGGAGCCCAATTAGCCCTCCTCATGAATTTTGCATGCGGTGCTGCCTCTCAACCACATCCCTTCCTCCCGTCTGCAAAGCCCTTTGCTCCCTGGGAAGTAATTACAATATCTGGCCCATTTTAATGAAGGCAAAAAGTATTCCACGTTTGTGTGTTGCTTCTCCGGGGTGGGAGAAGGCTGGGAGGGCGGGGCAGGAGGACGGGCTGAGAGGGCGGGGCAGGAAGAAGGGCTGGGAGGGCGGGGCAGGAGCAAGGGCTGGGAGGGCGGGGCAGGAGCGCCGGCTGAGGAAGAGGATCGAACGAGGAGCCATCCCATGCCGGCATTTCCAGTGAGCGTCTCATCTCACAAGTCTGTTCCCTCACATTTCTCACGGAATCGCTGCTCTGCCGCGGCAGCCAAGGCAGACGTGTGCTTTAGAAACACTGGTGCCCGAGAGCTGTGCCCGCCTGGCTCTGAAAATGAGCTTGACATCATGTCAGCTAGAGTAAGTCAGTATTTCCACCTCACACAGCTCATTCAGCGGGGAGTTCACAGGCCAGAAGACAGGCGGACTCGCTCCCACCGGGACGGTGCTTTCTTGGGCTGTCGGCTTCTTCTGTTCTTGTTCCCGTGACCCGCGCCTAACATACCACACTTACCTGGAACCCTGAACTGCAATAAGCACAGTTCAACCACTGAGAAAGCAATGAGCATTCCCAAGCTGCGTGACAATTATTTCAAAGATATTAAAGATTGAAAATCAATGTGTGGTAAAGCCGATAAGATGAGGGGCTGAATTTCAAACCAGGAGAGCTACACAGTGTGACTCCGTAATCAATTGGTGTGTGTGTGTGTGTGTGTGTGTGTGTGAGAGTGTTTTTCAGGACAGTTCACTGTGTAGTTCTGCCTATCCTGGAATTCACCTTGTGGCTCTGTGGCTAAGACCACTGGATACCCTTCCAGAGATCTGGGGTTTGATTCCCAGCACCCACGTGGTAGGTCACAACTATCTGTAGCTCCAGGCCCAGGGGATCTGGTCCTTCTGTCCTTCTTGGACACGGTACACATACATATACACGGGCAAACACCCATACATATAAAGGAATAATGTTTTTCAAAGCTGTTAAGGTGATCTAGGTGACCGAAGGCAAAGGGGTAGATATTGGCTCAGCTGTCTTTGGCTTTTGAATCCTTTTTTGTACATCGGTCCCAAATTCCATATCAAATGGGAGAGGGTCCCGAGAGTGAGAGGTGCTTCCCAGCTGGTGAGCCAGTTTATGGTGATTTAAAGATGCATGTATGGTTCTATTGATCGATGCCAAGATTGAGTCAGGCTTGTGGGCCCAGAGACCTCAGGGACCAGAGGCAGGAGGAGCACCTACCAGTTTAAGCACGGCCTAGTGTCTACAGTGAATTCCAAACCAGGAGTGCTACACAGTGTGACTCTGTCTCAGCGAGTGTGTGTGTGTGTGTGTGTGTGTGTGTGTGTGTGTGCGTGTGTGCTTCAAACCAGAGTTTACAGTGCAGTTCTGCCTGTCCTGGAACTCACCTTGTAGATCAGGCTGGCTTTGAACTCACAGAGATCCATCCGCCTCTGCCCCCCCCCACCCCCCAATGCTGGGATTAAAGCCATGCCTCATTAAGTTCTGTAATAAGAATGATCGTTAAGCCTTAAAGCTATACTTGGCACAGGGCTACTCATGGCCACATAAACACAGGAATCTCAGTGTTTGGGTTTATGTTTCAAAACCGGCTGTCCGAAAACAACCCGATTTCCCACCAATAGACTGATGGGTAGCGAATATACAGCATAATCCTACAGTGAAATTTTTCAGAAAGACAAAAAAAAAAAGAAAAAAAGAAAATGTGTTGACATGTATTAAAGCAAGGGTGAACTTTTTTTTTTTTTTTTTTTGGATTTGGTTTTTTCGAGACAGGGTTTCTCTGTGTAGCCCTGGCTGTCTTGGAACTCACTCTGTAGACCAGGCTGGCCTCGAACTCAGAAATCCACCTGCCTCTGCCTCCCAAGTGCTGGGATTAAAGGCGTGAGCCACCACTGCCCAGCTGAGGGCGAACTTTTAATATATCATATTAAATAGAGGCAGCTAGACACGAGCAGTTAGACATACACACCGGAGATAACACATGGTAATGTCGTGTCTGTCAGCACTCCCCCCCTCACTATAACAAACCCCTGAGGGAACTTGCTTGTCAAGGCCCTGTTGCTTTGGGCCTGTGGAGAGTAACTAGTATGGCGGAACGTTGGGGTAGAGATGGACACAAAACCGATCATTTCATAGGCAGGAATCAGGAGGAGGAGGAGGAGGAGGAGGAGGAGGAGGAGGAGGAGGAGGAGGAGGAGGAGGAGGAGGAGGAGAAACACATGGGGTGCCACACTCTCCTTCATGGGAAAGCCCCACGCCTCAAAGATATTCCAGTAGGTCACACAGCGTCCCGATGGTACCACTCTGGGATTAAGTTTTCTTTGGGGTGGGAAGTTGGAAAGACGGCTCCTGGTTTAGAGCACTGACTGCTCTTCCAAAGGTCCTGAGTTCAATTCCCATCGACTACATGGTGGCTCACAACCATCTGTAATGGGATCCCATGCCCTCTTTCAGTGTCTGAAGACAGCTACAGTGTACTCACAAACATTAAAAAACAACAACAACAACAACAACAACAACAACAAACAGTTTTCTGTGATCCTTTGATACTTGAGCCTTTCAGGATCACTCAGGATGCAAATCACTATAATGTGCACAGTAAATTTTATATTAGGGGGTATTTTTTGCCACAGTTAATAGAAGGAAAGGTGGCCCTGGGGAGTTGGCTCAGCCATTGAGAGCATTTACTGTTGTTAGTCAGTTCTAAAGGGAACTTGGTGTCCAGCGCCCACACACCACCTCATTAATCTCTAAAACTCTAAATCCAGGGATTTTGCGCCCTCTGCTGGCGTCTACAGGTACTGCATGCATGTGGTATGCATACATACCTGCAGAAAAAGCACTCACACACGTTTAAAAAGATCTTTACAGTGAAAGACAGACAGATGAGGACACTGAGGCACATTTGTAATGCCAGTACTTGGGAGGCAGAGACAGGAGGATTGCTGCAAGATCATGGCTAGCATACTCTATACTGCAAGATCCAAGCCAGCTGTAGCTATATATCAAGCACTGTCTATAAAATATTTAATTTAAAAAAGAAAAGAAAAGAAAACAAAGAAAGGTCTGGGGATGTAGCTTAGATTGTAGAGTGCTTACCTAATGTGCACAAAACCCTGCATCATGTACCACGCTAGGCGGTGCAGGTCCACAACCCCGGCACTTAGGAACAGAAAGCAGGAAGTTCAGAAATTCAACGTCATCCTGGACTTCAAGAGATTGTGGTCAGACCTGGCTACAAGAGATCTCGTCAAAAAAAAAAAGAAAGAAAGAAAGAAAGAAGGAAAGAAAGAAAGAAAGAAAGAAAGAAAGGAAGGAAGGAAGGAAGGAAGGAAAGAAAAGAAGAGGAAAGCACAAAACCACAAAGGGTAAATGAATAAGGGGGAAAATTAAATTCCAGGCTCTTTGCTCCTTGTTTATAGGCTGTGGGCGAGTGCCACCACTCAGGGACAGTCAATACACTGCCGAGAGAGGCGGCGTTGTGAGAATTGGCTGTTCATCAGAGAATAGGCCCCTCAGAGAAAAGCATCTGGGATTGTCGGAGGCTGTGAGTTGAGGCCAAGAGGCTGCCCCGTCCTGGGGCCGGGGGATGGGGAGGAAAGGAGCCGGAGACTGGCTGAGGAGAGGGCAGGGTGGCGGTCTGAAGCTGGGGCAGCTGGTGAGCTGCGAAGCCAGAGGCGAGGACGGGAGGACGCGGCGGGTGCTTGGCAAGCCCTCCCCACCCACCCTACCCTAAGTTGTGACTCTCCCCGCCACGGGGAGCTGGCAGGGCTGGCCCGGGATCATCTGTCTTCATTACACTACCCCGACCAGCTCTGTCACTTCTTGCCAGAAAGCTCATCAATATTCCCCTGAGGTTGTCAGCCCTAAGGCCCAACCTCGCCTCTCCCCCTCCCCTCCGCCATTCTTCCTTTCTTCCCTCCCTCTCTTTCCTGCCTTCTTCCTTTTCCCTCCCCCTTGCTCCCATCTCCCCTTCCTCCCTTTCTGTCTCCCGTTCCTCCCCTCTGTTCTCCTCTCTCTCTCCTTCTCTTCCCTCCCCCCATTCCTTTTCTTCTTCTTTCCTCTTCCCCTCTTTCTCCTTCCCTACCTTTTCCTTCTCCCCCCCCCCGTCCCCCCCATCCCCCCCCCCGGCCTGCTCACACACACACAAACCCCTCCCCCTTCAAGGCTGTGTGCCTGGATCAGCTCGGGAGCCCAACCTGTGCCTTCAATCTGAAGCGCCTGTCTCCTGCCCCCTCTGGAGATTCTGCTGTGGCTTTCCCTCTGTTACAAAGGGAAGGGACACGTTCTCTGGAGGAGAGACAAAGGCTCCTCTGGACACTGCATGACTGCTTTCCAGAAGGAGTCTGCTGGTATACAAGCTCATTTTTTTGCACTCTCTTTTACCCCTCAGCCCCCCTCTCCCTCCTCCCCCATTGAGGGCCAGCTCCTGGCCACCAAGCTCTCTGTGTCTGGCTGGAGAGCAAGGTTTCGGTGAGGCCTGAGGGCCTGACAGGCCAACTAAGAAAGGTTGGGGCCTGGAGTTCCCAAGTTTCTGAAATCCAACATCAGGAAACAAGTATATATACAAACAAGACCAATCACATCTACTGGGTGGCTGGTTACCTTTAGAACAAAATCCAAACAATTGCTGGTCACGGTGGCAGGTGCCTGTAATCCAAGCACTCAGGAGGCTGAGGCAGGAGAGTAGCTGTGAATTTGCAGCCAGTCAAGGCTCCAGAGTGAGACATTGTCTCAAAGACAAAAACAACAAACGATTCAAGAAAAGGGTTCCGCAATCTGATCTAGTTTGTCCCCAACGCAGTTGAGCACCACCCCCCCCACGCCCCCACCCCCGCCCCCTCTCCTCTCCTCACCTTCAGCTCTGCTCTCCCTTCTGGACTCTACCTCACTGGCTTGAGTTTCCAGGGACTCCACAGATCTGCTCTGCGGATGCTTTCGCTCTTGCTGTTCCCACTGCCTGGCTTCTGAAGCAAACAGGCAGGGCTTCCGGCCGCCTATTGCTCACGAGCGTCTCTGCTGACACCTCTCTTATCCGGAACATGCAGGGATGTCCACCATGAGTTCCTGTGACTTCCCACTCTGCCTTCTGCACACTTACCTGCTTGCATTTTTGTTTTCTTTTGAAACATGGTCTCAAGTAGTCCGATCTGACTTGGAACTCACTGTATAGTCAAGGGTAGCTTTGAACTCCTGACTCTCCTAACCTTGACTCCCGAGTGCTGGGGTTATAGATGTGCACCACCATTGCCCACGCCTTTCTTTTCCCATGCTGCTTCCTGGCTTTACAGCCCATATGTTTGTGTGTAACTCTCTCAGGAGAATGTAAACCATACATGAAAAAGAACTTGGGTTCTGCCATGTTATGGGTGCTGAAGGTGCCCGCTCCCCTCTGCCTACCCACAGCAATCACGTCTGCATTCCCTCTTTGCCAAGTGGGATTCTCCAGCAGAGCCTGCGTTCTTAGCCTATGCATCTAGCAAAAGAGAATTAGTAGAAATTAACACACACACACTCAGATGTCCCCAGCCAGATGCTGCTGGAGTTGGCGATACATTGTATCGCTCTCCGACTGCTTCTCGAGGCTGACATTCAAGTTTCCAACCCTGCCTTCAGAGTCACACAGTAGTCTGGTGTTTCCATGACTCAGCTACTGTTACTGACTGGGAACTCCCCTCCCTTCTCCTTACAGACTCTACCTGTTCTCCGGGATCACTCCCTAAATAAAATTCTACAAAGAAGACTTTACCTCTGCAAGGGCACGATGATGCACTCTGTAATCCCAGTGCTAGGAAGCTGAAGGCAGGGGATGGGGAATTCCAGGGCAGCCTGGGAGATGGAGCAAGGCCTTTTCTCAAAAACGCGATCTGAAACAAACCCCAGACAAACCTGAAACAAACCCCAAACAAGCCGTCCAATTAAGACCTAGCTTGCAGGGCCTCAGCCGTGGCTGATGAGAGTGCACAGTGGTACTAATGCTTTGAAAGCAGTTTGGTACTGGGCAGCGGTGGCGCACACCTTTAATCCCAGCACTCAGGAGGCAGAGGTAGGCAGCTCCTCTGAGTTTGAGGCCACCTGATCTACAGGGTGAGTTCCAGGACAGCCAAAGCTACACAGAGAAAACCTGTCTCAAAAACCCAAAGTAGATAACCAGGTAGGTAAGTAGGGGGGTGGGTGGGTAGATGGATGGATGGATGGATGGATGGATAGATAGGTAGATAGATGACAGACAGATGGATAGATAGATAAATGATAGATGGTAGGTAGGTAGATGATAGATAAATAGATGATAGATAGATAGATAGATAGATAGATAGATAATAGATAGATGATAGATAGATAGATAGATAGATAGATAGATAGATAGATGATAGATAGATAGATAGATAAGGAAAGAAAGCAGTTTGGCAATTTCTTTAAAATGTAAAACCTGGAATTAGCCTATAATCCACATATCTACTCCCAGCTGGAAAACACATGTTTAAACAAGTACTTGTACACACATGGTCACGGAAGTGGAATGTATAATAACCAAAAGGTAGAAATGATGTCCATTAACTTATAAATTGATATGGGGTAACACAGTGAATGGATGAGAGGCGGATGCTCATCCTTCAGCGAGCCGCTCCTACGAGTCTCTGCCTCTTGGGTCCTTTGGTGCAGTCCACACTTCCAGCTCTTGTGGTTATAGGCTGAGAGAAGGAAATGGAGGTTGGTGGTGTTAGCTGCTTCCTGGGCAGGTATGGGCAGGTATGAGCAGGTTCGGGCAGGTATGGGCAGGTATGGGTAGGTATGGGCAGGTAGGTATGAGCAGGCAAAGGACAGCCCTTACTCTGAAATCAAACACTCCATGTCTTTCTTGGCCATTCACAAAGAACCCCTCCCCCATACACACACACTTCCGGTCCCTTCCTTTACCCTGCTTTATCTTGTTTTGTTTTGTTTTGTTTTGCCTCACACATGTTAGACAAGAAGAAATCTAGTTCTCACCTCACTCAGAACACAGTCGCCATGAGAATGCGCCACTCCCAGGAGGTGCGCCAAGAGCCCCTGCCCTGCCTGAGCTGACTCGGGGATCTCCCGAGCTTGCAGAAGAGCATGGGCAGCCTCTCTGTGCTCCAGGACGCACAGGGTGACTGAGCCCTGAGCCGGTGGGACACTGGAGGATCCGCCACTCCCCTGCCTCTCTCGGGGCCTGCTCTGCCACACTCCATATTCTGTCCGTAAGGCACAACCTTCCTCCCTCCTTTATTGTGGTAACTGCCAGGTGTACCCTGCCTTTCCTGGAGCCTCAGAATTCCTAAGGTGGCCTTTTTCGGCACCTAACTGGCAGGCTGCCCTCCTCTGAGAAGGGCCATGTGGATTGTCCCTTCTCTGTCCCAGGTCCAGAAGCTCGGTGGTGGGCCAGTCAATCCTCTAGGCTGGCATCACTCTCCTTCCTGGGGCACCTGCTTCAGAGGATGCACCTACCCTGCCCCGCCCTGCCAGATGGCCAGGCATCACCCCTGCCAGCTCCCTGTGACTTGCAGAGGACCCCTGCCCACTCCTGGGTAGCCAGGGTGCAAAGTCCTCAGCCAACCCTCACACTGACCATTTGAAGTCATTCAACAAGTATTTTGGGGGCCAGCCTGCTCTAAGAGAACTCCCATGCCATTCCCTGGGGCTTGAAGAAGACCGAAGACGGTGGCGGCAAACTAGCCTGACGTTCCAGAACCTTGAGACAGGAAGACAAGTCCCATTTGCATGATGCAGGAAAAGCAAGGGTGGGTCCTACTAAACAGGACTGGCTACCTGCATGCAGGCGCTACTGGGCAGCGCTGCAGCTCAGAGAGGTTAGAGGGTCTGTCCAAGGTGGCATAGCTAGTCAAGGGTTGAAGTGCTATTAAAATCCAGGCTGTCCAGCTGCAGGGTCAAGGTTTATAAAATGTCTGGTCTGTTCTAGAGGAACACAGGGCAGAGGTGCAGAGGTAGAGGGCACAGCTGCTTTGGGGCACCTGGGCAACGCCTGGAGCTCGGGTTTTACTTTTCAGATACCTTGATCAGCTTGATCTGGCTCTGGACTCTTAGAGCTAGAAGGGCCTGGTAGCGTCACACTCCCTTACGTTAAATCCTGCAGGCCAGGATTGAGTCTTGTCACCGGATGACTGCAGAGCCAGTCTTAGGTGACGGTATCATCAGTGAGCGGCAGACAGCCAGCTGTCCCATCCCGTGAAGGCACTGGGCTCTCTACTGCATGGACTGTGATGTGCACAGTGCAGTTTCCTTCCCTAACACTTGTCCCTCATGACGCTTGCATCCTGAGGTGGGGCCGGCGTAGAGCAAGTCTTATCCAGTCTTCTGTTTCTTGTACCTAGAGCCATGCCCAGCTCCCCAAATAATGATGCAATAAAATTAGTGAGTGAGACCAGGAATGAATCTCTGGAGACGCTTGCCTAGCAAGCAGGGGGTGGTGGGTTCCATTGCCGGAAGTGACTGACTACGGTGACCATGGTAACATAAACATTATCAAAGTGTGAGGACATGAGTTGGGATTCCTAACGGTCGAATAAAAGGCAGGGTCCAGCCATGCAGAAGAGAGGGACAGGCAGATCCTGGGGGCTTGCTACCAGGATAGAGAAAAAATGGCCAAAGTTGATGGCCTGGAGTCTACAGGCTCATGGCACACCCGCGCACACACTCACATATGCACAAAGTTTCTGAAGGGTAGGTTAGATCGGTGAAGAAGTGTGAATGGACAAATCCTAGCCCCGGCCCGCGGAAGCTAGTCTAGCAGATGTCACCGGTCTCTGGGCTCCGGGCTGGCCTTGGATCTGGCTCTGCTGGCCGCTCTGCTTAGAAGCCTCCAGGGGATCCCGGAGGCCATGATGTAATCGCTTCTTGCTTGGTCCTCACAGCATCCCTGGTGCCCTAAGCAATGGAGCAGGTTCAGAGCCTGGGGGTGGGGGTGGGGGTGGGGTGGGGCGGTGCTCGGATGCTCACCCAATCCCCTAGCGCTTGCAGGCACTGTGGCTGCAAATACAGCCTAGACCGAGAGCTCTGGGGAGCCGGGCCGGAGGCACTCGGGCTTACTGGGGAGAGCAACAAGACCGCAAGGGCCACTGGCCAGGGAAGCAGGGCACCCTGATGGGGCAGTCAGTCGTCTGCAATGAGCAGAGGAGACAGAACATGCAGCTCCATGGAGGGAGGTGTGACAGGGGAGGAAGAAGAGGACTGAGCACCAAGCAGGAGAGGAAATGAAGGCGCAGCTAGGAACTCACACACGGAAAAGCCCGTTATTCTTCCCAGCAGATCTGAGACCTATTTCGTTAAGTTCTGATTTCGCCGACGAGGAACCAATCACTCAAAAGAGACTCTCGCTTTCTCTAGATACGATGTAGGCGTGCCCAGGTATGAATCTACAGGGTGGATTTGAACCTAAGATGTCTGGCCTTAGCACCTAACGGCACACTGTACCTAGGCAGGCAGAAGGCAGAGTACAGGGCCCCTTCAGCGCTGCCCAGGAGCCCCCTGCGGTCCCCCGGGGACAGGAGCAGTTAGGGAAGGCGGGCGGCCATTGCTGCGAGCAGGCAGGAGGAAGGCAAGGGGGAGCTGCCGGGGTGGATTTGAGAAAACTGAGAGGTAAACTTGGCAAACGGTGGAGCTGGCAAGGAACGAACGCGAAGCTGGGAAGAGGGAGGCGCGAGGGGGATTCGCCTGTTCCTGGCAGGGTGCTCCGAGGAGGGTGTGCCACCTGCCAGCCAGGCTGCGGGAACAGAGAAAGGTCTTCAGGAGGTCACTGGGTTCAGCCTGGGACACATTTCCCCGGGAGGCGCCTGTGGGTCGCCCAGAGAGAGATGTTACCTCATGTCCTCGGTACCTCCCTCTCCCCCTTTCTCATTTCCTCCGTCCTGTCCCCTGTCCCCTCACAGCAGAACCACTATTTCTTTTTTTGTTTGTTTGTTTTTGTTTTTTTTATTGGATATATTCTTTATTTACGTTTCATTTCCCTTTTCCTGGTTCCCCGCCCCCCAAAGGTCCCACATGCCCTTTTCCCTCCCTATGTTCCCCCATCCACCCCTTCCCACTTCCCTGTCCTGGTATTCCCCTACACTGCTGCACTGAGCCTTTCCAGAACCAGGGTCCACTCCTTCCTTCTTGTCGGACATCATTTGGTATGTGAATTGTGTCTTGGGTATTCCAAGATTCTAGGCTAATATCCACTTATCAGTGAGTGCATACCACGGGTGTTCTTTTGAGACTGGGTCACCTCACTTAGGATGATGTTCTCCAGCTCCATCCATTTGTCTAAGAATTTCATGAATTCGTTGTTTCTAATGGCTGACTAGTACTCCATTGTGTATATAATACCACATTCTTTTAGAAGCACTATTTCTTGAAGAACCCTGAACTTCCCGGCCCTCTGCTCATCTGCTGTGGGGTCCTCCCCCCCCCCCCGCCCCCCGCCCCCCCCCCCCGCCCTATGCGTCTCCTCTGTAGGAGCAGGACAGGCCCTCCACCAGTTCAGCGGTCCGGATGCAGCTTTCTCTGATACTGTGGGATGCAAATCTCCTTCCATGTGACAAGATCATAGCGTGAGACTCTAACCCCAGAGTGAACACGCGGCAGACTAGAGGGGATTCAGGAGTCGCACCGTGGCCCACTGAGAAGTCCCAGAGGGCATCCCCATGTCGGTGCTTGGATAGGGGGAGCTGGGAATACGGAGTCAGGGCTGGAGAGGTGTGGGGGGTATGACAGGCAGCACTTTGAGCTGCGAGGGGCTTCCTCTGAGAACAGACAGCCTAGATCCTCCCGACTGGCTCACCCTCCTGTTAGGGTAGAGAGCCCACGGGACCCGAGCATCCCAGCCCTGCAGTGGGCACCCTTGGCTCAGCGAGATGTTTCGGGAATACTCTGAGCTAAAGTGCTTGGTTCCTGAAGCTGTTCTCTCTACTTTCCTTACCTGCCAGGCCATGCCAGGGTATGTGGGTAAGAGGACACCACCCCACCCCCCATCCCCCACCCCCCACCCCCGAGCATCAGTGGTGTGTTCTCAGAAGTCAGTCACTACACCACAATGCCCATTTATGCTTAGAAAAGCCTGTTTCTCACAGCAGCTATGCGCCCTGCTGAGGGCGGGGTGCCCGCTGCCTCGGGAACTGCAGCCTTTGCCCGCCTCCGTCTTGTTGATCTCCCTCACCCGCATGCCATCCTCGGGGTCCCCACATCCCTTCCAACAAGGATGGGCTGGTGGGAGGGGGGCAGGCCATTCTCTGGAGAGAGAATGGAGTTAGATTTATGCCAAACTGTCTCAGTGTTGGGGTGTGAGTGAAGAGCCCTTTATATAATACATCTTCCATCTGTCCTGCTCCGGCCACGTTCCCTGATCACTTCAGCCCCATGGCTTCTCTATGTCTGACCTTTGATGTGTGTGTGTGTGTGTGTGTGTGTAAGAGAGAGACTATGCACATAAACGTGTTTTTGAAAGTGTTTGTGACTGTGTGCATTTGAAAGTGTGTGTGTGAGAGAGTGTGTCTGCCCATATGTGTGTAAGTATGCATGTGCATATGTACGTACATGTGCACGTGTGCAAAAGTGCCTATGAATGTGTACGTGGGAGTGTGTATGGGAATGAATGTCTTTGTGACTTTGAATACGTACCTGTTTGTGAGTGTGTTTGTGTGTAAATGTGAGTGTGTCTGTGAGTGTATGTGCGTATCTCCCTTTGTGTTCTCAGTTCCAGAAGAACCACCCCTGGTGGCCAATCCCAGGGGACCCCCAGTCTGCAGAAATGAGCTTGTGTCTGGAGCACCTGTGGGTGGGAGGGAAAGTCGGGAGGTTTTGCTAGGCTTCCTCCCACCGTGGGAGCAGGAGCACAAACAGAGCTATAGAAGGAAGATGGGGTCAGTCTCCTTGGAAAGCGTGGTCAGTAAGACCAGCCTTGGGGCATCACTGTCCCAGGCTCTGACCCCACCCCCAGCCCCTGCTCGCCAGCTCAAGGCTTCGGGAAAATCCTCAACCTCTCTGAACCTATTCTGCCAAATCATCGGAGCATCCTTCGAAGGGCTGAGAACAAAAGGGCTTTGCAAACTGCAAACAGACCTGTGCAGGGACCATCTGCCTTGATGTTTCCCGTCAGACCGTCCTGCAAAACAGAAACAGAGAAAAGGCAAGAAGGAGACGTGCCTCGCCCCAGTGGGAAGCTCGGCATTAGCCTGGTCCTTGGCAGGCTGTGAGCTGATCAAAGGGCACGCTTGTAAACAGCAGGGGAGGGCATTGCTCCCCAGGTCGGGAACCCTGCAGACTCCGAGCAGCCAGCAGGGCCTTCCTGCCCTCTAGTGGTCGAGCCTGGAATTACATTCACCTCGCAATCCGGTTAGCTGCTGTTAAGTTTCAGAAATGTCAACAAACCTTCAAGGTCTGCATTATCTTTCCCTAGGTGCTGATAGAGTTAGAGGTATACAATTGCCTTCATAGTGGTGGCGCAGGCTGTGGGGGAACAGGGCTGGGAAGATACAGGTTCTTTACTGGGGAATGTTTTTATTGTGGCAGAATCTAGAAGGGCTCTTGGAGAGTCCCCTGCTCCTGTGCCCCCACCTCCATCAGAAGCCCAAGGTCCCCCTTCTTTCCCATGGCTCTTCCCAGGGCTCACCACCCTTTTCTTCCAGGGTATAGGACTGCAAGCTTTACGGTGAAGGGACAAATAGGAAACGAGCCTGTGAGCCGTGTGTTGGAACGACCCACCTCTGCCCATGGGCACAGCAGGACTTAGTCAAGGACAAAGCGCAACAGCCTGGCAGTGTGCCCATAAAACAGACAACGAAATCAGAGCCTTAATTTTCAGTCATTATATAAAATTATCTTGTATCTTTTTCAAGCATTTTTTTTTTAAAAATGAGATCGGGCAGTGGTGGCGCACGCCTTTAATCCCAGCACTTGGGAGGCAAAAGCAGGCAGATTTCTGAGTTCGAGGCCAGCCTGGTCTACAGAGTGAGTTCCAGAACAGGCTACACAGAGAAACCCTGTCTCAAAACAAACAAACAAACAAACAAACAAACAAAACAAAACAAAAACAAAACAAAAAAGAGAGAGAGAAACCTTGTCCAGACCCGTGGGTTTGATCTTTAGAACTCAAAGAAAAAGAGTTAACTGCACTTAGCTCACAGGCGAACAAAACCCGGAAGCTGGCTCTAACTCCCAGCCTTCGCTCTAAGATGTGGGAGTCTCCGCCGTGTCCGTGTTCTGCTCCCGTCGGACTGCTGCTTCTTGGACCCTTTTCATTGTTCTGTCTCTTGTTCCTCTCACCAGAACCCCTGATCCTGACGCCCACTCTGTCTTCTCTTCCTGGGACCTATTCATTTCTAGTTTCCACCGCTTGGGACCCTCGGCCTGAGCCCCTTCAGGCCACGCCTCCACCACAGAGCCTGTGCCCAGCCATTCCATCTGTTTGGTTCAGGGGTCCCTAGAGTGACACAGGATGCTAGAGAAAGCAACAGCTTTATCGCCTCTCTGGTTTGGATCTGAACCCTGCTTCACCACCAGCCTGCGCAGGGTCCGTGTCTTTTCCCTCTGGGGAACTACTGGTGTGATGACTATGGCGTCCCCTGACCTACTCTACACTCAGGAGCTGGCGGCTCGACGGTGGTGGGATTGTGGGACGCTAACGGGGTAGAGCCTTTTGCACTGGGATATACGAACCTGGATCTCAGAAGAGAAGAAGGCTTGGGTGTCAAATAGTCCTATTTAGTCACCAGAAATGGTCCCATAGCTAAGGAGAAAGGATGACGTCACATAGAGAAAAATGTAAAACGCCCCAAGACGGATCTTACCGTCTATGGCCAGCAGGTGGCAGCAGAGGCCATTGAAGAGGGTTTTCCGGCCCTGGAAAGGGATGCTGTTGTCCTAAAGTTTAGGTTTCTCTCCTATTTGGGCAACTGTGTCACACAAGGCAGGGAAAGGGACATAAGTCAGAGGGAACTGGCTGTTCTGGGGCTTTTCAACTAAAAACCTACTGAATAAGCTCAACTGGTATATGAAACTCAAAGCCACAATCCTTAGAGCAGAGCTGAGGAGAGTGGGCCCCTCCACACTCAGGTTACCTGGGTCCAAATCCCAAATGCAAAGCTTTGTGCCCTGTGTCCATGTTTCAGTCTTTTCTTGGAGGCAAAGAGCAGGGCACAGTGGAACATGTGGGTGACCCCAACGCTAGAGAGATCGAAACAGGAGGATTTTGAGTTCATAGGCCAGCTTGAGACTTTCTAATTAATTAATTATGAAAATATGGACATGTTGCTATATGAACAACAGTTGAGCACATATACAGAAAACGCTGTTTGTTGGCATTTAGTCTGGGCTCCGCCCCACAGTTACCCGACAAAAGCCAGGTATGCCTGGCTCACCATAGAAGGGGCTGCTCGCCCCTCCTCTCTCTCTTGCTCTCTTGCTCCTGCTCCTTACCCCTCCCCCCCATTCCCCTCCCCCCCCTCCAAATAGTCATGGCCGGCCTCTCCTCCTCCTCCTCCTCTTCCTCCTCCTCCTCCTCCTCCTTCTTCTTCTTCTTCTTCTTCTTCTCTCTCTCTCTCTCTCTCTCTCTCTCTCTCTCTCTCTCTCTCGACTCCCCTCTCTATGCCCTGAATAAACTCTATTCTATACTATACCCTCATGTGGCTGGTCCCCCACGGCACCGCCTTCGAACACATCCCTGGCTTCTCTTTCTTTTTATAAAATACAACATTGGTGGCATCAGCTCATGGAATTGAGTAATGGGTAAACATGAACATATCTGACACTCGGAGAATGCTTAGAAATATTTAATAACATTTGATTTTTTTTCCCACTTTTATCTTGAGAAAGTTCAGTTGCCGGAGCTGATCCGGGAACCCATTCTATAGCTAGGCAGGCCCTGAACTTTCCTGCCTCGCGCCACCAGGTCGGACATAAGATGATTATCTTTAAGGATCATTACTGAATGGGAGCTCTCGGGTCCCTCCTTCCCAGGAAGATGCCCCAGGATCTAAGCCTCGGGCAGAAGCAGCATTGTTCACGTTGGGGGTGGGGGTGGGGGTGGGGGTGGGGTGAGGGGGACGAGCCCGGCACCCGGCTGGGGTCCAATCTGCGACCCTCGGGGACGCTCTTGGCTCAGACTCCTTCCTAATTCTGACTTGGAGCTAGAAGCCGCCCCCAGGTCTCCTGACCCACGTGTTGCCTTCCAACCGCATCCGACATTCAGACAAGCAAAAAGACACGGAGTTTGCGCTGGGCTGGCCGGAGGACAGGCTCGATTTAGATCGGAGAGTGGTGACTTTCTGCTCAAGAATTTCCTATCTTGGAGTCCTGAGATTCTCCCTCCCTGGCTTCGCAGATTCTCCTGAGGCAACTCGTTCGTCCGTCTCCTCCCTCCGCCTTCACAGTGGGTGGCACTGTGAAAAGGGAAAGCTGGCACGCCAGTGTCCCCCAGAGCTAGAAATTGGTTAAAAAGGAAAGTAGCCCAGTCCCGTCCCCTTCCCGCTCCAGCCCCTCCCACCACATCCCATCCCCCACCCCCACTCCCGGGCAGTCCGGCCTTCTCAGGAGTCAGTAGGCTCCAAATTAGCAACTGCGGAAACCCCTGGGAGCAGAAGTCTAAAAACAACTAAGAAGCCACAGAGGAGGTCAGAGGCCTACAGCAGTAATAATAATAATAATAATAATAATAATAATAATAATAATAAAGAAAGGCAGTTGTGGCCTAGCCTCCTGCAGGCCTGCAGACTGGCTCCGGACCTGCCGCTTTAGCTCCTCTGTCTGCCCTCCCAGCAGCCCTTGCCACAGTTCCCTGGGACCCGTAGCCTGCTCTCTCTGAAAGGCACTTGATCCCTAATCAAGCAGGTGGCATTTGGGGGAGATCCTAATGGCCAGGTACCAGGGCTCAAGCTTTGGGTGAAGCCCCTCTCTCCTCAGAAGCATCATTCTGCAGGGTCCAGATGGCCAAGGGCAGATGCAGTTCTGTTTGACTCTGCTTTCTTGTAAGTGCCAGAAGTATCCTGGAAAAGGGAGAGCCTGTGTGTGCTCGGGGCGGGGGTGGGGGTGGGGGGTGGGGGGTGGGGGGATGGGGGGTGGGGGTGGGGTGGGGGGTGGGGAGGCATCACTAGAGGGAGAGAGAGCGGCACGGTTCCAGCGGGGCACCATGATCCTTCTGGGCCCAGGAACTGAACCCAAAGTGAGACCCAGGATGAACAAGGGGACACGCAGGAAGGAGAAGGCGCAGGGGCTTTTCTCCAGTGCGCTTAAGAATTTAGTCAGAAGGTGGGCTGGTGGTGTAGACGCACGCCTTTAGTCCCGGCACTGAGGAGGCAGAAGCAGGCAGATCTTTGAGTCTGAGGCCAGCCTGGTCTAAAGAGTGAGTTCCAGGACAGTCACACAAAAGGCCAGTGGAAGGCCGGGCGGTGGTGGCGCACGCCTGTAATCCCAGCACTCTGGAGGCAGAGGCAGGCGGATTTCTGAGTTTGAGGCCAGCCTGGTCTACAGAGTGAGTTCCAGGACAGCCAGGGCTATACAGAGAAACCCTGTCTCGAAAAAACCAAAAATCCAAAAACAAACAAACAAACAAACAAACAACAACAAAAAAAGGCCAGTGGAAGATGCTGGGCGGGGATGGGGGTGGGGGTAGGGGTGGGTGTCGGGGGTGAGGTGGGTGTCTTCTATCGACCTCCACCTTTTCCTTTGAGACACTGATTCTCACTGAAATCTAGAGCTAGCCAGAAGGCCTGGGGGATCTCCCTTGTTTCTGCCCACCCCACCCCCACCCCGTCCGCACTAGGATTAAAGGCGTGTGTGTGTGTGTGTGTGTGTGTGTGTGTGTGTGTGTGTGCACAGCTACACTGGGTTTTCATTGTGGGTGCTGGGAACTCAAACTCAGGTCCTCGTGACGGCACAGCAGTGAGCCATGGCCCCAGCCTATGCTAGACGGTTCACAAACAGCATTTCGTTGAACTTCCACACACCCCTAGAAGAAGTCCGACCACCGTTTCTTTATGAAAAGCATAGATTGGAGAAACCAACCCCAAGGCCAAGGCCACAGGAATCCTGAGAGCATCTAAGCCAGACTCTCCTATGGTCAGAGACCATTTCTCTCCTGAGTGACTCTGAGACTCACGGCGTCTCCTTGGGAATGGGGCTGCACCCTGACGTGTGGTGTGGCAGAGAGAGGCACACGTCCTGGAGTTTGCCCTGCCCTTGGCTGCCGCGCAGTGGAACCTGGAACCTGACCTCAGCCACAGACAAAGAGCACACCTGCTCTGGATTTCAAGGCGCTCGCCTCCGCCAGCCCAGCCTTCTTATCTCCAAAATGACATCATAGCTTTTGTTTAACCCTTGGGGTAAAGCGACCTGCTGCACAACCGCCTTGTGTCTCTTCAGGGCAGCGCCCCTCCTCCACCCTCAGATCGGCACTCCCCCTGCCCTGCCCTTCTCTGGGGCAGCTCGGCTCTCCTCTCTCTCTGCCTTGTTTCTCTCCCAGGTGCACTGGTCAGGGGTGCCTCTCCTTAGGAAGAAGCTGCTGCCAGCGTCCCTTGGATTTCAAGGGTTACTGCTACTCACACCAGGGGGAAATAAAAAAAGATATCAAGTATGGGGGAAGTGGCCATGGCTGGATCCTTACCGTCCCCACAGCCCTCCCTCTTCAGGAGACAGCTAAGCTACCTCAGATACTGTCACAAAGGGCGCTCTAGCTCTATCCCATTCTACAGCAAAGGCCTCACTGGGCTTCGGTTTTGCACCTTGTCTCCTCTGAGGGGTGGCAGGGGGAAGAGGCCACCCCTTTCCTGTGGGCAGCCAGGACTGGTCTGGGTGTCTTTCTGTCTCTAGAGGGGCAGTTTGTGTTTCTGCTGAGCCTTGAAATCCCTCATCTTCTCCGCTTTCATTCTCCTCGGGGACAAAGATCCCCTCCGGGCCCTTCCTGCTCGGCCGGCCGGGAAGAGAAGGCAAGCGGATAGGTGGGAGATATCTCAGGTCACTGCGCTGGCACTGAGGAGAGGAAGAAGCCTGGCCAACTGACCTCCAGGCTGCTGGGATGACGTGCGTTCTCTCTCTCTCTCCACGAGTAAATATTGGATTAAATTCACTTACCAGCTGTTTAATTAAGAACAAAGTCAGTGAGGGCTTCTGAGTGGTGGGAATCCTGGGAAGAAGTACTGAGACAGCAGTGCCCAGGGGGAACCCATGGGCAGGCTCTCTGGGGTTAAAAAAAAAAAAAAAAAAAAAAAGTAGCCCCAGGGAAGTACAGGCCACAAAACCCTTCTCCTGGCTGCGTGAGCCTCTGCCGGATGCCACCAACTTGTGAGGCTGGGCTGGGCCTTGGAATGCAGGCTTCTGGAAAGGTCGGTTTCTTGCCAGGCCATTTGGCACGTGTCTAACTCAGGACAGCCTGGTATTTTAGGTATTGTACCTGGTCACGCCAGCGTTGTTTGGTCACCCGGGCGCTCACCTGTCAGCGACCGCGCATTCAGACGTGACTGATTGTTCGGGTATAAGGTCCCTGAACCAAGCTGATCGTTCAAGTGAGTCCCCAGTGAGCAGGGCTGGTCTCTGTCACACCATGTCGTTGGGCTGTATTCCTGGGAGACACTGGTGGCTTACTGTACTCAGGTCACAGGGCTCATCCCAGACGAAGCTGGATATGAAGCTGTTCCTTACTTTTTAGTATCCTGGGCCTGTTCACCGTGACCCCAGATGCTGACCCCTGATTGTCCGCCAAGCCATACCTGGCTGTGCTGGGTGGGGTCCCAGGGACTCCTAGGCTTTAGAGAAACCAGGAAGCTGGCCCGAAAAGAAATTAGGGAAATCAGCAATGACTCCAGGCTACAGTCCTCCCAAGGCTGGGTTCACTTGTGACTGCAAAGGACTCCCTGCTATCAGCAGGTCTAGTGCAGGGCCTCAGAGAATAGCTTTCTCCCTGGCTCAAGGTACAGTCTGGCCTAGCCCAGCTGTGTCCAAGAGTTGGAACTTTGAGCAAGGGGGCACCTCCTGCGTAGGCATGTCTCTGGGTTGTGTTAACCCCCAGAGGCCGTGACTCATGGCCACATGGCTATCTTCCTCTCTCTCTCTAGCCTCAGATTGGGGGTGGGGCGTGGGGACAAAAATCGGCATTGGCCTGGTGCCAGTCAAAGCCAGAATCACCCTGGGGAGTGGCAGGGCGGGAGAGGGTTCTGGGTACTTCCTGGCTGAAACAGCAGAGGCAGGTTCCTGGGCTCTGGCTGGGTACTGAGCACAATCAAGAGCTTGGCTTTAATATAAAATGCCACACAATTATATGCCAGCCAAAGCCACAGCCTGCATCTCTGCCGCAGAGGACCCGAAGCCCTGATCACTTCCATCCCAGTGAATCCACCTTCTCCCTTCGGCTGGACCGTTTTCTTTATAGCTCTGGTCAGTGGTCTTCTCTCCACATCCAGAGCAGGAGCGTGGAGCGTGGAGCGTGGAACGTGGAGCGTGGAGCCCTGCCGGCCCAGAAGGCTCAGACCAGAGAACTCTGGGACAAGGATGGGAACGAGGCACCTCTCCCCAGGCCCAGGCCCAGGCCACTGCCCTTTCTCCTCTCCTCCAGCCCCATCCTTTCTCTAGGCCGCATAATCTGCATAGGAGTTAGAAGCTTGGGTTGTCCGTTCCTCTGTTCTCTGGCTGGTAGTCACGGCTGGCTGGAGCCAGGGCAGTATCTCCCAGCAAGCTACTCACGTGGTACCTTTTCCCCAGAATATCTTTTAGAGGTTCATCCACTAGAGTTTCAGACGAGGGGCTACGCATCCTACGGAGCGGGTGAGGAATTATGGGCTCGCGATGGTCCGCTCACCTCCCCTATCTGGTTGTTGATGCTCTCCTCACTCAGCAAAGCCAAAGCCAGTTCACCATTCTGTCTTAAGGGGAGGGACACTCACTTGCATTCCCACGGGTTTCCATTTCTCTTACCCCACTTCTGCTCCTGGCCAGGCTGCTCTGTGCACCCGTCAGCCAGACACACCTCACAGCTATGGCTCTAAGGCTCTGGGAGTATCACAGATGACTCTGTCAGTCACCCTGCAGCAATCCACTCCTCAGTGAAGTGGGGAGTGGGGTGGGCGGGATGGGAGGAGACTATGTGTAGGTGATCGTAACTGTTCTAGGACCCAGGCTTTCCCCACCCGCCCTTCATCTTTTTCTTTAAAATTTACTTTTATGTAGTATGCATGCATGCATACATGTGTTCGTGCGTGCGTGCATGTGTGTGTGTGTGATGTATGCTATGCGTGTACAGTGTGTGTGTGATGTGTGTGTGCATGTGTGTGTGTCTGTGTGTGTGATGTGTACTATGTGTGTACAGTGTGTGTGTGTGTGTGTGTGTGTGTGTGTGTGATGTGTGCTATGTGTGTACAGTATTGTATTGCCATGCAATAGCATACATTCGAAAGTCAGAGGACACTTTTCAGGAGTTGAGGGATTCTCCCTTTCCATGGGATGCAATTCAGGGACATGGGGTTACGTGAAAGGGCTTTTACCTGCTGAGCCACCTCACTAGCCTAAGACCCCTCTCCCTAGGACTAGGACCCCCCTTCCAATATCCATCCTCAGAACCCCTTAGAGGCCAGTCCATCCTGCAGGCTTTGCTGGGTTCCAGGTATCCATATGTCAAGACTTGGGGCTCCCTCCTGTCCTTCTATTTCACCCCCCCAAGTCTCCCTCCATCCCACAGAATCACGGGAGGCCCCGGGGCTGGAAGCTTATAATTCACACCTTTAGTTTTCCTTCCCTGGAGCAGGGCAGGAAAGACCTCAACTTTGCCGTTCTTCCCCCTCCCCAAGGGGTAGGTGGGGGTAAGGTTGGGGTTTTGAGTTTAATTATGGAGCAGTAACTTGGCTATCAGGTGCTCCCACAGGGCGTATGACACCTTCTCCCCGCACCCAGCTAATGAGATGGTACCAGGCAGCTGGCAAGTGGGCTCTGTAATTTAGGGGCCTGATTGCAGAGGCGGCGAGCGCCTTTAACTTGATCAGGGCAAACGCCTCTGACTTTTTCTGACTCAACTAAGGGTTGGGGGTTGAGTTCTGGCCTCTCTCTAACATGTTGCAGCATGGCGATGCTTCTCGGTGGTACCACAGGTGAGTTCCAGGGGCCTCGAATTCCTAGTGGCTGCGGGAGACAGTGTCCTGAGCTGCTCGGTGACAGATGATGCAGAAAGGAAATCAAGGTCCCCAGCTGCACCTCAGACCAAGTCTTCATCAGCACCTGCTTCGAGGAAGCTGCCACAGTCAGCGGGGGGGGGGGGGGGGGTGTCTGTCACCTACAGCGGGGTGGGGGTGGGGGCTCTGACAACCTTCTGAGACCCTCACAAAAACTCTCTCTCTGAAACCTGACAACAGCTAGTGATTCATCTTGGTTAGTCTGTTACTAAAATTCCTTCCCTGGGGGGGAGACGTAAACAATGCCTGTTCCCTCCTCCCAAGGTCTTGATGATAGACCAAAGGTAGGCTCTACCACACCTCATCCAACGAGTTTATTGGATTTCATTGTAGTACACAGATGAGGGCCCCTGACAGGACCACGGGTGGAGTGGATGATCCAATGACAGCCCATCTTATCCTTTTAGGAGATGTGGTGGTTTGAACAGGAATGGCCCCCATGGACTCATGTGTTTGAATGCTTGGGAGTGGGCACTATTAGGAGGTGTGGCCTTGTTGGAGTGGGTGTGGCCTTGTTGGAGGAAGTGTGTCACTGTGGGGGCGGGCTTTAAGGTCTCAGTTCATTTCCGCTGCCTAGGGTTCGAGTAGAACTGTCAGCTCCTTCTCCAGCACCGTGTCTGCCTGGACGCTGCCACGCTCCCCGCCATGATGATAATGGACTAAACCTCTGATAACTGTAAACCAGCCCAAATTAAATGTTTTTCTTTATAAGAGTTGTCATGGTCATGGTGTCTCTTGCCAGCAGTAAACCCTAAGTCAGAAAGGAATGTTGGTAGTCCACAGGCCTTGACTGTCCAAAGTAGGCACAGCTGATCTCAGAGGACATCTGAGGACTCTGAGTCGCTGGCTCAGAGGACAGCGACTTAAATATCCCAAGAACCGCACTGAGTTATTTCATTCATATTCCATCCACCATCGTGTGACCCTGTAAGAATGGCATAAATCCACCCCATCCTACACACTAAGAGAGTGAGGATAAGGTCGAGATTTATTACATGGATAGACTAGCGCCCAGCAAGATGACTGCCTGAGCATTCGAATACACAGAAACTCTCCCTTTAGGTGAACACGTCTCTTGTCCCTGTATTTCATATGTCCCTCTCTCTGAGTCTACAGGACGAGTTTGTACACTGTTCGCTGAAGTCATCTCTGGAGCCCTCCTACAGTTCAGGGATATAACATTCCCCACCCTTAGGGTTTAGGAGTCTGGGTCCCCAGGAAAAGTTTTTCAGGTATGCCATCTTGACCATTAAATAAACAGCCCTTAGTGTTTACTACGGGAAGGAAGGGGGAAGTGGAGAGAGAAGCAGGCAGGCCCATCCCCGCCTTCATGCTTGGCCATCCATACAATCGGATGTGAGTGTGCTTGCGTGGTGCTGGAGACGGATGGAGACGGATGGAGCTCAAAGGTATGCCAGGCAGGTGCTCTGCCAACTGAGCCACACGCCAGCCCCCACGCGAGATTCCAGACGCGTCTTCTACAGAGAAGAGCTGCCTTCATTCAGGCAGGAATCATCGTGCCAACTGAAGACATAGGGCCGCACTCGTCCTGTGGGGACTGAAGAGGTGGCAGGTAACTGACCCAGGTAGCAGGCTTGGGGCCTGGCGCTAAGGAGGAAGCCACTGACTGTGAACAGGATGTTCCTGCTCTGTTTGCTTTCTCTGCAGGGAAGAAGGCAGGAGATGGCCTGGGAGGCTGGCACCGTGTCAGGCTCCTCCTCCTTCTCCTCCGCTACAAGCACCGTAGCATCCACAGCACTGGCAGTCTTCCTCTGCGACCGTCCATTCGCCTCCCAGACTCGCACGGCCTCCTTACTCCACATCTGCCCTGGACGAGATCACCAGTCAGGCGACCAGGCCCATCTCATGCCAGGATTGGGCAAGGGCTGAACAAATCAAGACAGCAGGTCACCCACCCAAAGCTTCCAAGTTGGCAAATTCAATGCTGCCTTGTGGTCATTAACAGTCTGGGCCTCTAGCTCCTCCTGACTCCCCTCATGACCTTCTTTCTCCTCGTGGCTCCTGTCCTACCTTCCCACTTCCTCCTCCTCTCCTCTGGCTAACTTCTGGTCTTCAGTTCTACCATCTTGGTTCTTCAGACACTGGAGAATCCCAGTTCGTTCTGTGCTGGACATCGGGGATACGATGGACCAAGACATAGTCTCTAGTCTTAGAAGCTCATGAGTGAGTGAGAGCAGACATGGAGAGCCTGTTTTGGAAGGCAGGCAATGAGAACTCTGTGTAGAATACAAGTGCTTCAGACTGAGGGCTGACCAAGCCTGTCTACACAGCATCAGGAACCAGGTGTGTCAGGGAGACGGTAACGTGGTTGGGTTTTGAAGAATGAATAGGAGTTTACTAGGCTAGGGGTGAAGGAGAAAGCCTCTCTAGTGGGCCAGGGGTATGTGGGAAGCCTGAGAGCGGTACACAGAGCTGTAAGCAAGAGAGTGAGACTTGATGGGACTGGATGTGCACCGTAAGGGGGAGAAAGTCAACATGGGTTGATGAGGAAGGCAGGGCCAGGTCACAAAGGACCTGGTGTGTCATGCCTCTATGACAAAGCTCCTGCTTGAGCCAGACAAGGCCCACAGCCTGAAGACGAAGGGGGAAGACTGTGCATAGGTGGGTTTGATGTTGGTAACCGGCCATCAGATTCCCGAGATGGGCTGGGTGACTCCAAAGCCACCGTTGGGAGCGACTGGAGGAGGAGGGGAGCTGTCTGTCAGAGCTCTGGTTTCAGTCAGTCTCTGGCGGCCCGCTGGAGCAAGAGCTGTAACAGGTGCATGCCGGGGCCAGTTTCCAAGTGCAGCCAATCGGTCTCGGCGTCCTGGGGCAGTGTGCCACCTCCATCTGCCTGTCTCCCCCCCCCCCGCCCCCCCCCCGGCCCATCCAATACACTCCTGGACATGTCCCTAAGTTCTCACCAGAATGTTCTCCTGTCCTCCCCCACAGTCCACCTGACCACATCTGGAACCAATACCTGGATTCTTCAGAGTAGACCACTGACTGAGCAGATGTTTTCCAATGGACTCGAGGCCCACTCTACGATGAACTTACATGATGAGTTTTTTTGGGTTTGCCGTAGGTCTTTCCAGCAATCAATGTTCTCTTCTATCCAAAAGTTTCAATTTCTTAAGGTTTTCTGAGAAGATATTCTATGACTACCATCCTTATTGATCAGCAGGAAAGAGACTGTTCGCTCTGAGCCCCCAGGGTAATACAGGGATGAGTCTTCCACCCCATTCCAGGGGTGAGCAAGCCCCAGCCCCTCTCAAGAGCTGCCCTACCCAGTCCTGGCGGGAGAGCCTCTCCGTGGCCAGCCTGCCCTGCCAGCCTCACCAGTCACTGCTCCAGCCTTGTTGCTAAGGGACACTTCCCATCTACTCAGGCTCTGTGGGATGGCTTTGTTGCCATGGCAACGCATCAATGTGGAGAGGGAGAGGGAGAGAGAGAACATACTCTTGTGTGTGGTAAGTGTTGGGACTACCGCTGGATGCAGGGGTGGGGTTCTAATTTGATGATTGCCAGGGTCAACAAGGCAGGTGTGTCTACCCTGTCTCAAAGCCTTCCGGGGACGCAGCTGTCATTCCACTGAAGTCTAGAGTGGTTATGCAAGGGTGTGTGTGTGTGTGTGTGTGTGTGTGTGTGTGTGCATGAGCATATACACATGTCTGGACATTTAGCACAATGGGTAAGGTGGGATGAGATACCTGGTACAGCCATAAAGCCAAAAATCCTGAACTCAGTTGAAATCACACAGAAGTGCCGTTTTTCTTCAAATTATTCCCTATGTCTATACATCACGGGAAAGCAATGGCCAGGGATTAAGATAGGCTCTGTCCAGCCAGGTCCTGTCGTCCCACTGACTATTAGGCCTGTGGCCACTTGGCCTGAGGCAGGTTGGTCTGTCCTCAGGTCCCTGCAGTCCATCTCTGTCCTCCCTACCAAGGACATAGTGGCTCTTGGGGTAAGCTGCTCGGATTGTCATTTCCTACTTCTGAATAGTCACTGAACCGCCAAGCCTCAAGCAGATGGCTGTGCGGCTCACCCAGCCTACGGGAGTCACAGTCCTTTAAATCCTGATGCCTCAAGATATGGACACTCATACTGTGTCTGTTCTGCTGAAGAGAAAAATTGAGATGGAGGCCTCTTGCGTTTTCAGGGGAGAGTCAGGTCTTCCAAAGGTCTCTGAAGTACCCTAGAGAGTCTCTCTCTCTCTCTCTCTCTCTGTCTCTGTCTCTGTCTCTGTCTCTCTCTCTCTCTCTCTCTCAGTGTGTCTGTGTGTGTGTCTCTGTCTCTGTCTCTCTCTCTGTCTGTGTGTGTGTGTGTGTGTGTGTGTGTGTGTGTGTGTGTGCCAGAAGAGCTTTACAGCTGGCGAAGCTCTCTCCCTGTTGGATGCTGTGAACCTTCTGTGGAAAGAAGTGGAACATGCTTGAACTTTGGGTTTACAGAAATTATGCAAATGTGCTGCCCACACAGTCTGTGAGGCAGAGCGGTTTCCAGATTCCCCATATATCCCTCAGGCACCTAAGGATGCCGTCCTATCTGCAGAGCAGTGACATGTTGCTGGGAACAGAGTGGGGGGGGGGTTTTGACCTGCTCCTCACTCTGACCCTGTGGTGCTCAGGTCTGCCAGAATCAACGCTGCAAGGGCCACTCTGGGCTCCCGCCAGTCCTCAGGTTCTCCCCAGGAGAAAGGAAAAGGATGCTGAGGAAGGGCCCCAGGAGTGGGGTTCTTAGGAACGCTACCAGCTGAGAGCCTCTTGCCTGCTCCTCTGTAAGGAGAGGGGTAAACAAGCTGCGGAGAGGGGGAGGAGTACCAATGGGGGGGCATATTACATCTCAGAACTCACAGCAGCCCCATGGGAGAGGGACTGCCACCATCCCCCACGCGGATAGAAAACAAGCCAGAGTTGGAACAGACCAAGGTGACAGACTACGGGGCTTTACTGCCTGAGGTCTTGATCAGAGGGTAGCAGAATGGATGTCCCACAGCAGCAGGAGGCCCCACGCAGCACCACAACGACTAACTGAGCTGTCTGAGAGACATGGGCAAGAGGACAGGCGGGGTTGAGTGGGGGACAGCGGAGCTTTGGAGGAAGTCTTGGGAGGATGCAGACGGCCAGCAGAAAAGGGCGGTTCAAATGCCTCCTATCACTCCCTGTGCCCGGATGGGCGCGAGGTGCCCACTGCACGCTCCCGGCCTGGCTGGAGTCCTGCCAACATCAGACACTCGCTTACCTAGCTAGCTCTTCTCCCCACGTACATACCCTTGTCAGGGACTGCCAAGGCCCTGCATGACTGGGCTCCATACAGATATCCATCTGAAGCCATGGATGCCCTGATGTCTTTTTTTTTTTTTTTTTTGAAACAAGATCTTAGTCCAGGTTAGCCTCCAGCTCATTACCCTCTCAGCTTTCCAAGAGTTGGGATTACAGGTGTGCCGCCACACACAGCTAAGACAATGCCTCTATTTAAATTTTTGTTTTATCATCTTTATTATCGGTACTGGGATCTGACTGAACCTAGGGCTTCGTGGCCGCTCTGCAAGCTCTCTAAATTACAGCCCTAGCTCTTTGTACCTCAAGACATCCAGCTTGGTCACCATCCTTAGACCAGACATGTCTTGAGTTTCCCACCCCTTTGCCTCGACCTCCCGAGGAGCTGGGATTACGGCCATGAGCCCCTCTCAGACAACGCCTTTAAAGGGAGGTGAGCTCAGAGGATGATTTGATAGTATTGGGCCAGGTCGCTGGTCTTATACTGTTTCCACTGTCCTCTGTCCTCTGAGAAGTTGTGCTGGGACAGTATAAGGCCAGTGTTGTCTTGACATGTGACAGTCCCTCTGCGCACCTCTTCCTCAGTGGACAGTGAACTGCACGAGAGCAGGGCCTGAACCGAAGGATCGAGGGCCAGCAGCACGCAGCGAGGGCTTCATACATGCTTGTTGGGTGAACAAACGACGGTAACTAGATCTACTGTCTGTGAACCAAGTCTTTGTGAACCAAGCCCTGGGCGAGGCCTTTAGCACATATTATCTCTGATATGCACCACAGCCGCATGAGATTGACTTTAGTGTCTTTGTCCTATAGGGTGTAAAATCAGGCTCCGAAAGGTTAGGCCACTTGCCCAAGATCACACAGCAGTAAAGAGAGCTCCAAGTATGATCAGGGCCCTGTCCAGCCTAGCACACTGCTATTCCAACCTTGACTCTCTTTACTCTTTTTTTTTTTTTCCTGGTAGCACAGACACACAGTTCTGTGACTGTTCTAACCATCCCTCAATTCAGGTCAGCCCTCTCCGCTGCCGGGGCTGCCACAGTCCGAGACCGCATCAGTCTTCACTAGGCTTGACCTCTGACCTTGGCTCCCCTCCCCACCCACCCCCACTCCCCCACCCCACACCCCACCCCCCGGCCGCTGGAGAGGGTGTCCTGAAGTGACCTTGTGAGATGTCTTTCCTGAGATGTTCCACGCGCCTCCACGTCATCCTGGCTTGGGAATCGCCTCTGTTCTCTTCCGGTGGTGACCCTCAGCTCAGACAGAGCGCAGGGACTGTCCCTGGCCCATCCAGCACTGACGTCCGCACTGCATTAGTGTCACAATGGGACCATGTTCTGAAGGCTCAGTTGCCACCCTGTGGCCGCAGTGCAGGTGACAAGACCCTGAAGAGTCAGGTGGTCACTGAGCATGGACCCCTGAGGAGAGTGGGACCTCAGACCATCCTCTCCTCTCTTTGGCTCTCAGCCCTGAGAGGAGCGGCTTCTGTCTTCCACCCGCTCCCAACCGCGACACGTGCTACCATAGTTCCAGAAACAACAGTCATTTGTTCACAGACTGGAACCCCCAAAACCATGTCCCCCCCTCTCCCTCCCTCCCCCGCCCGGCTCCACATTCTCTTTATAAGTTGGCTACCTCATGCGTTTGTTATAGCAGCGGGAAGCAGACTTGAGCTTCCCACTGGCCGCCCTTCCGTACAGACTCCTGGAGGGTAGGGTTCTGCTTTCAACTTATCCTGTGCTCAGAAGCCTGATTCCTGCTTGACATGCAGAAGATGTTCAGAAACTGTTTATTGAGACCTTCTGACCTTACCCCCTGGCTCTCTGAAATTCTACCCTTTGGCCCATCTTCCCTAATCCTCTGGATACTTAGCCATGGTCCAGGCCTCCAGCCTTCCCTGGCATTGACAGCTCCTCCCTGCTCCCTGTCTTTGTTATTGTCCCCTTCTCCTTCTCCTCCTTTTCCTCCTCTTCCTCCTCTTCCTCTTCCTCTTATTCCTCCTCCTCCCTCCTTTCCTTCCCCTCCCCCTTTCTCTTCCTCTTCTAGAGAGCGTGTCTCACTGCTTGGCTGGCCCAGCATTCCTTGGGGAAACCAGGTTGACCTTGAACTTATAAGTGGTCCTTCTGCCTCTTCCTCCCGTGGGTTGGGTTTACAGGCAGGCCCGCACCACCGCGCCTAAGCCCAGGCGTTCTTAGTTACGCATGGGACAGGATGGTTATCCTCTGCCCCAGATCCAGAGGCTGGGCTGTTGGCATCCTTTGCATCGCTCCAGCCCGTAGCAGCCGCAGCTGCACAAAGCACTCATGCCCACAAAAGTCTACATGCCCTGGTAGAGAAAGCAGCAAAGAGCGGAAGGCCCTTTGTGGGGTGCCAACCACCCGCAAGTCCCTCTCATGTGGCTGTGACCTCAGGCCTACGTCTTTTAGAAGAAAACTGTCCTCCTTCCAACACCACGCCCTCCTCAAGCCAAGAGTTTGACTCAGAGCACCCTTCTCAAGGGCACCGAGATTGCAGGAGCATGTGGCATATCTGCTAAAAGAGTAGAGGGCGAGGGCCTCTTTGATGTAGTCCCCACAGAGCATAGGAAGCAAGGACAGAAGGGCCCTGCATAAAAACGCTGTCCCTCAGCGCACCCTGGCCTTTTGTTGTGTGCTTTAAACAGACAAAGGTTTATTTATATTTAGCGTGTGTGCGTGCGCGATTTCCGCCCACAGCTATGTGTATCCAACACATGTGCTCTTGGTGCCATGGGCCGGGAAGGGGTCAGATCCCCTAGAACAGGGGCTGCAGAGTCGTGAGCACTCGTGCGGGTGCTGGAAACTGAGTCCGGGTCCTCTGCAAGAGCCGCAAGCGCTCGGAACTGCTTTGCTCTCTCTCCAGCGCCCCTGGGGGTGTTTTTCTTCACACACACACACACACACACACACACACACAAACTTAGCGTGGGAGAATGATAGTTAACCTGGGTTCTAAGCCTTACCCTCGGCGACTACCTTGCAGGACTTTGGGCCTCTTCGGTGTCCTTCCTGAGACTCAGTTTCCCCTTGTGTAATCGGAGAACTGACTTAGCATTAGCTATCTGCAAAGATTCACTTGGCCAAAAGGACAGAGTTGCTCTTCACAGTGGAAGCGGGATTCTCTGTGGGAAGGAACTCTTCCCCCAGGCCGTGGAGAGGCAGAGCTGGGGGAGGGGTTGAGGGAGATAGGATCAGGTAAGTGACAATTTCACACTCCAGAAGAGAAGAATAGCCAAGGCCCTGTGCCCTGAGATCGCACATTAGCTCTTAGGTGCTAGGCGCTGGGGGCCCGAATTGGAACTCAGCAGGTTGGATAGAGACAGTTAGAGACCTGTCCGGTGTGGTCCAGGCCAAAGGGCCTCACCCTGTACTTAGGGCCAGCTTATGAGGGGAACAGGAAGAAGCACCGGCCCTAGTTCCCAGAGTGGGAGAAAGGGGTGGCCCCCGGGACAGAAGGAGAGCAGGGGATTGGCAGAGGCTGTGGGCAGGGCCGGTCCGGACAAAGGCGGAGTCAACTTGTACACGTGAAAAACTCTGGCTGGGGCCGGCCTTTTGCCTTCCTCCTCCTCCTCCTCCTCCCCCTCTTACCCACCTTCCTCCACCCCTCCCTTCTCCCTCCTCCCGCAGCTCAGGTTGCAGCTTCTTTGGGGAGGGGGGGGGCAACCACTCACCTTTCCAGAGCCGGGAAGAGCCAGGGTCCCTAGCAGGGACCCCGGCAGGGCGCGGGGGCGCGGGGCAGGGCACCTAAGCCTGGCAGCGCGGCCGCAGAGGGCGGGAGCCCGGCTCGCCACGACCGGGACACGCGCAGAGTCCGCGGCGGCGGCCGGAGAGGGGCACCGCGCCGGGCAAGCTGAGCAAAGGTAAGCCGGGCTGCCCTTAAAGGGGCCATCTGCCTTTGCGCTGGAGATTTCGGGCAAAATTCCCGAGCTGCCGTAGGCGATGGGCGCTCGGCAGGCGCGCTTGTGTTTTGGTGGGGTGAAGGATGCCCTGGGAAAGCCACTCCCAAGTTCCAGGTGCGGAGGCAGAACGCGCGCCCCGCGGGGACTCTGGATCCCCGACTCTTCCCTTTGGCCCTAAGCTCCGTCGGAAGCCTACAAAAGCAAAAGTTCCCTCCCAGGCACAAGCCAGACGCCAAGTGCCTTCCTTATGGGAAGGACAAGGGTCAGGAGTCCCGATAAAGAAAGGACCCAGGAGAGTATAGGGCCAGATTGCCACCTCGAAGGGCTTTCTGGGCTTTAGTGAACTTTCCAGCCCCACAGGCCGTGGGTGGTAGGCCAGAGACGTAGGGGAAACTGAGGGCAGGTGGTGAATAGGGTCGCTAGGGAACGTGTCTCTTCTCTTGGGCACAGTCCAGAGAAGCACCGATCCTCTCCTCTTAAGCTGTGGACAGCGGTTGATATCGTGTGGGAAAGGAGGGAGGGTGGGTGGCTCGGTCCTCAAACACATGGCTTGACTGCTATGTTTGGAAGACACAAACAAGACGCTGAAAATGGGGTGGGCCAGAGGCCCTGTTCCACCCTGTTAGGGGACAGGGCCCTGAACGGCCTTGTGGTTGTTTTTCCTGTGCTGAGGGGGTCAGCACCCCTCTAGGCCCCAAGTGGCCTCATATATTTCTCTTAAGCCTTTCCGTGGAGCAGAGGTAGAATTGTGGGATCGAGGCAGTCCTCCGAACCTTCCGAGCTCTGACTGCTGCTAATCTGCCCCTCTGTGCCATCCCAGCTCCGCCTTTCGCAACCTTCCCCAGCCTGCCCAGCCTTGGTGTGTGGCCTGGGCCCTGTGGGTCGCAAACACCACCACCTGGCCCCCAGCCTATCAGATGTGAGATTCAGTGGAGCCACGTAGCGTATAGGGGTCCTGGGGGAGCCCAATCTTTATCATGCCTTGGGCCTGGGATAGCTTCTGGGGTGTGGCCAACAAGCAGCTGTGGTTGTGGGCTTGGGCTGCATCGTGAAAGTCCCAGAGAGAGGCTCCCTCTGCCTCAGCTAAGTTCCCGCCTCCAATCTCTGCTGTGTGCCAAGCCAGGTGTCATCCTAATGTCACGATAGTTCATGAGTGTTATTATCACTGTTTGACTAGCCAAGGGACAGACTGGGCGGGGGAGGGGCGGGGATGAGTGCGATCCAGCGGTTGGATCCAGTCTACTTCTGTCTGACCCCAAGGCCATTTGCCACCCCCTGCTCCTAGCCTGTGCTGGGACCCTCAGGAAGGATGGGGGTAGTTCTCTAAGTAACAGGGCTCCTCAGGCAGAACCAGGCTTTACCAGAGGGACAATACTCACTCCAGCCCCCTCTTCTGCCCCTCCTCCTCCTCCTCCTCCTCCTCCTCCTCCTCCTCCTCCTCCTCCTCCTCTCCTGATTCCATCTTTCCTTCTCTGAGTTTGGGACCGGAAGAAGGGAAAGGATGGCTAAACTTAAGCCCTCCTGTTGGTTCTGTGGCTCCCAGCAAACTCTCAGACTTACTCTGTCCTGTGTGGAGAGGAGCGGCTGGAAGGGAGGGTGATGGTTTGTATAACACATGGAAGCTGAGGTGGCCGTGTGGTGGTAAGGACTGGGAAAGGTGATTCCCCAGTGACGCCGCAGGACTGACTCTGGGGCAGAAGACCATGAACCCCGGCAAGCTAAGGCCTTGGCTAGACGTGTTGTCCCTTTGGGTTGGAGAGGAGAGTTCTCTAGAAGAGAAGGTGTGTGTGTGTGTGTGTGTGTGTGTGTGTGTGTGTGTGTGTATGGAAACATGCCAGGAAGGGCCAGCAGTCTGTGCTAGGTACTAACCTTCTAGGCACCGGTGGGTCAGGTGGGCTGCAGGACTTTGGCAGGACCCTGCCCTTGGGGTAAGAGGACCCTTCCCTGGTACTTAATTATTTGCAGTCACTGTTCTGCTCTGCTGTCCACGAGGGACTGACTGGCTGGCTGAGTTCCAGACCTACCTGCTTAGCTCCACTCCTTTGGGAATAAGTCACATTTCTTTCCCTGGGCTGTGTGTCCCCCAGTGACCCTTTCTCTCTTCTTCCCTGGACCTTCGCTCTCTAGGCATGTGCCGCTGAGCTGGCACTTTCTCATCTCAGAGGGTAGGAACACGCCAAGGTTAGCGCACCCACACGTACACACGCACGCACACGTGCGCGCACGCACACGTGCACACACACACGCATGTGCATACACGCACATGCACACAGATCCAGAGGCCACGGGTCACTGTGGGGCTGGAGGCCAGGCCCAGCATGCACCTGCCTGTGGCAGAGGAGCATCAGGCAGAAGGACAGAGGATGCAGGTGCATTTCAGCCTGGTCTGTCTGCCCGAGCCATGGGCAGGATGTTCCCAAGGCCCTGTCGGCTGAGGGGGTGGGATCAGGAGGCAGGGTCCGAGGTTTGGCTTTGAGTTGGAAAGGGTCACAGAGCTGCCTGGTAGCAAGCAGGACCCTGCTAAGTCAGGACACTCTGCCAGGGAAGACGTTGACCCACACTTTGGGAGGAACCACGGTGATGTATACCATCTTTCTGGGTGTGTGCACTCCGATATACCAGGCCCTCCTTTTGACACAGGGTTGTCCTCAGACTATCACTATGTAGACCAGGCTGGCTTTGAACTCGCAGAGATCCACCTGCCTCTGCCTCCCAAATGCTGGGAGACTAAAGGCATGTGCCACCGTGCTGGATGCTGGGCTGATTCAGGTGTCTTCTTCAACATGCTTCATGGTTTTTTTGTTTTGTTTTGTTTTGTTTTGTTTTGTTTTGTTTTGTTTTGTTTGTTTGGTTAGTTGGTTGGTTGGTTTGGGTTTTAATCTTTTCTCCTCCTCCTCCTCCTCCTCCTCCTCCTCCTCCTCCTCCTCCTTCTTTAGGATTTATTTATTTATTATATGTAAGTACACTGTAGCTGTCTTCAGACACACCAGAAGAGGGCATCCGATCTCATTACAGATGGTTGTGAGCCACCATGTGCTTGCTGGGATTTGAACTCAGGACCTCTGGAAGAGGCAGTCAGTGCTCTTAACCCCTGAGCCATCTCTCCAGCCCTAATCTTTTCTTGAGACAGAGGCTCTTGCTGAGCCTGTAGCTCACCCTTTTGACCAGGCTAACTGGCCAGCCACCTGTCCTTGGATGCCCCTGTTTCTGCTGTCTACTAATGGGGTTACAAGGCTGCACTGCTGTCCCTGGCTTTCCCGTAGATGCTGGGGATTTGAACTCCTGTCCTCTCTCTCTCCCCCATTAGCTGAAGTCTTCCTTGGAAGCCGGCAAAATGGAAAGACTGGCCCCAAAGAGGCTGATTGGTTTTCTCATTCACTATTCACATGCGTATGTCTCCTGCCAGCCGCTGCTGGAGGCCCAAGCCCCAGCGTCTGTATAGCCCTGCCCCTGCCACAACTCAATAGCTGGTTGCCTTTGGGTAAGCAATTTGCTCCCCACAAGCTTCAGCCTCCCAAATTTAAAATGGTTCATGTGGTTTTGAGGATTGCAGTGAGGTCATGTCTCCCACAGGCCGTAGCTTCTTGCCTTACCTGATGTCATTATGGAGGGCCGATGGTGCGCAGGAGCTGTTGGACCTGCATTTGAGTCTTTTCTGACGGCGGGATCTCTGCAGTAGGGACATAAGGACTCCTTCCCCAGGGTGGGAGGAGAATTCTCTTACAGCCTCCCTTGCCTGGCTCTGACTTATCATCACAGGACATTCTGAGAGAGCTCCAGCGTGATTTCTGCTCATTCACTGTACCCCCACTCCCTCTCCAGTCCAGGGAGCCCGTTCTGAAACCAAGCCTTCTTTCCTCTGGGCCCAGCCACCCAGCAAAGAGAACTCTTGCAGGGTGACTAGACCTAGGTGACACAGCCATCCCTTTCATGTGCTGGTGGGACTCACTGCCTGGAAGTGGACGTGTGGCTGGAGGGCAGGGTCTCCAGGCTAGGTATGGCCAGCCCCTCTTGGATGCCGGGTTCCCCGTTCTGAGCTGATTCTCTCATGCGGCCCCTTCTCCAAGCAAGGCAGCCGGAGAGGCCGTCCTCTGGTACCCGGTGGCTCTGACATTGAACTGTTCATCAGAAGCTCACTTCTGGTCTCGGTTCTGCCTGTCACTCTGAGGAGCCTTGGGCAGATGACTTTCTTTCTTAGTCCGATCTTCTTGTCTTGAGAAGTAGACGCACAGTCTGGGGATTTCTAAACCCTGCCACGCTCTCTGATGCCGCCGCTGTCCTTCACCCGTGAGCTGTGTCGTGAGGCCCCAGGAGGGTCTTATCCTTGTGGTCCTCCAGACTTCACAGCACAGGCACGTCACTAGGGTCTGGGGACCCAGTCCTTGCCATGGCTCAGAGGGGCAAAGCAAGTCAAGGAGGCCTCACCCTCGAGTCATGTTGGAGGAGAAAAATACTGCTGAAGAAGCAGGCACAGGATTTAGATGCTACGTAAATACCAGATACCCAAGGGCAGGGACTGTGAGTTACAGCCCCTTCCAAATCTCGCCTGCTTTTGAATGGTCTATGAACTAGGAATGGTTTTTATTTTTATTTTTTTGAGTCAGGGTTTTATGTATTCCCAGGCTGGCCTGGAACTCACTATATAGCCGAGGGTAATCTTGAAATTCTATTCCTCTCTTCTCTCGCAAATGTCACCATTTACAGTTTATGTAGTGCTGGGATTGAACCCAGGGCCTTGGATGCACCACGAGAACTCTGCTCACTGCACTCTATCTGCAGGCCTGTCTGGCCTCTCAAGCTATATAGCCCTGCCTGACCTGGAACTTGCTGTGTAGACCAGGTTGGCCTCGAACCTGAGGCAATCCTCCAGCCTCTCATTTATGAGTGCTAACATTATAGGCTACCTAAGAGTAGCTTTTTGTTTTGTTTTGTTTTGTTTTTTTGTTTTTCGAGACAGGATTTCTCTGTGTAGTCCCGGCTGTCCTGGAACTCACTCTGTAGACCAGGCTGGCCTCGAACTCAGAAATCCGCCTGCCTCTGCCTCCCAAGTGCTGGGATTAAAGGCGTGCGCCACCACCGCCCGGCTTTACCTAAGAGTAGCTTTGATAATTTTTTGTAAGTGGAGAAAAACTCAAAGGAAGAGAATACTATCTTATGGCACGTACCATTTGTAAAATGGAGATCTTAGTGTCTTTAAATCGAGGTTTTCTAGAACACCACACACTCCTTCCCGCAGGCCTGGGAAGAGTGGTCGGCTGACTTCTTACGGGAAGAGCTTGCTGACCCTTGCTCGAAGTAATCACGCTGTTCCCTGGGCCTTCTCTCAATCATTCTCGAATCTCAAGCTAAAAATACTCTTTATTTACAAAGAGGTATTGCCGCTTTCCTACTAGGTGAGCGGTAAGTGGTCATTATGGAGATGTTAGGAGACGCAGATGGGAAGAAATGAAAACCGCCCACGGCTCTAGAGCCCGGTGACCACTGTTGGCATTTGGACCAGTTGCCTGCTTCACATCCGCCGCGGTGGTGTTTATATGAACATGTCTGGGTGGTGTCTGTACCCTGGCATGCAGTTTTCCCAGACTGTACCCAGCTGCCCTTTTCACTTGAAAATACCTCTCGTGCTGGCCTCAGGGGAGACGTTCGGCCAGTGGTTCCTGGTAGATAGCCCTGCGTGCTGAGGCCCAGGACTTAGAGGGCCCCGGAGCCATGGCTCTTCGAGTCACCAGCACGCGGGTTGTGGTTTCCACCCCAGGAGAGGATGAGATCACCCAGGATATCTGATGTAGAGGGAAAGAGCAAGGAGCCAAAGAGGGAACTTGGGGTGTGCTGCTTCAGGGGCAGGTGAGGAAGTGAGTTCACTACATATGGGGGTTGGGGGGAGGGGGAGGTGTGGAAGAGTCCCAGGAGGTTGGGTTCTTTTTTGATATAGCAGTGAGTCTAAAGCACAAAGCACTGCGAGCAGCGAGCGGCGAGCGGTCTGGAGCTGGGAGTGTGCTTGTGAGGCCAGTGAGCAGAAAGAAGCCCTGAGGGGCCTGTGCCCCGGCTGCTGAGTGACACAGACAGGGAAGAGCCAGGGCTGACTAGAGGCGCTCCAGAGGAGGCATGGAGGAGCAGGAAATGGGCCCAGGCCAGCATGGTCACCTGGACTGCTGAGAGGAGGCCGTGTGGAGTTCAAGAAGGAGAGAGGGTAGGGTGATTACCCAAAGCCTGGGCGAGCCAGTGAGGCCTCATGGGGTGGGAGTGGGGGAGGGGGGATTGGCAAGCTGTTGTTTCAGACCATCAGCCACTCTGATGGGAACAAGGGACATTAGAAGAGAGTGACGCACACGCCTTTAATCCCAGCACTTGGGAGGCAGAGGCAGGCGGATTTCTGAGTTCGAGGCCAGCCTGTTCTACAGAGTGAGTTCCAGGACAGACAGGGCTACACAGAGAAACCCTGTCTCAAAAAACCAAAACAAACAAACAAAAAAACAGAAGAGAGTGACCCTCAGAATGTGGCCAGGGGTTAGTGCAGGCCAGGCTGGTGGGAGCGGAGAATAAATCAAATGGTGATTAAAAGGCTGCAGGAAATTCCCCTTATATACACACTCCTTGTTTGTGGGACTCTGAGGTCCCCGGGGACACTAGTGTTTAAAGGCCCCTTCCGTGCTAAAGTTAGGCACGGAGACAAAGCATGTGTGAGTCGTGACCGGCTACCAGGGGACACCGAAGGGTGCTGAACTCAATGTCCTCTTTCCGATGTTGTGAAGACAGTGGTACTGTCTGCAGAGATGTTCTTTTACAATTTAAAGAAAGCCCGGAGAAGGTTGCAGAATTCAGATTTTTAAAAAAAATATAATTTTATGTATGTGGTGTTTTGCCTGCGTGTATCTGTGTGGGAACGTAGATCTTCTGTAACTGGAGTTACAGTCAGGTATGAGCTGCCGTGTGGGTGCTGGGAACTGAACTCAGGTCCTCTTGAAGAGCAGCCAGTGCTCTTAACCGATGAGCCATCTCTCCAGCCCCGAATTAGGTGTGTTTTGAGGACGAGGTGTGATGTTGTGTTACACATACGTGTCAGAGAGTGATCGAGTTTGGGTATTAGCATTGCCTTGCGGTGGGAACACTTTACAGAGTCTTTGGTTTTTTGGATTTGTTTTTTTCCGAGACAGGGTTTCTCTGTATAGCCCTGGCTGTCCTGGAACTCACATTGTAGACCAGGCTGGCCTCGAACTCAGAAATCCGCCTGCCTCTGCCTCCTGAGTGCTGGGAATTACAGGCATGTGCCACCACCGCCTGGCTACAGAGCCTCTTAATCAGCTCTAGTCTCCATCCTGTGCACAGCACTAGGGTTTACCTGTCCCGGCCCAACTCTGTTCCATTGAGTCTCCTTTCTCCTGCTATCCCCCTGCCCCAGACACCCCCCCCCCGATTCTATTTTCCCTCTGGTAAGAGCAGCTTCCGGTTTGTCTCCGTGTCAGACTTACTCCACCAGCCGTAAGCACAGCCACATGCATAGATGGCAAGATTTCCTTCTTAACGGTTGGATAGCATTCCTAGTTTTAAAATCCATTCCCGCGTCCTTGGACATTTGGAGTAATGCTGTAGTAGAGTATCTTTTCAGACAGATTTCCCTCTTTTGGGGGTATATACACCCCGCAACAAAGTTGCTGGATCACAGATTTGGGGGATTTGGGTGAGGTCATAGAGGTCCTTTAAGATGGATTGCCAAAAGGAGCAGGAGAGGAAGAAGAGAGCTTTGCATGGGAGCAGAGGCTGTGGGTGGTGGGGACTGGGCCTGCCCTGCTCCTGCTAGTGCTCCTGCTCCTGCTCCTGCTGGTGCTCCTGCTCCTGCTTCTCCTCCTGCTCCTGCTGGTGCTCCTGCTCCTCCTTCTCCTGCCCCTGCTCTGGCTCCTCCTGCTTCTACTCCAGCTCTTCCTCCTCCTGCTCCTGCTGGTGCTCCTGATCCTCCTCCTCCTGCTCCTCCTCCTGCTCCTGCTCTGGCTCCTTCTGCTCCTACTCCAGCTCTTCCTCCTCCTGCTGGTGCTCCTGCCCCCGCTCCTGCTCCTTCTCCTCCTCCCGCCCCTGCTCCTCCTCCTGCTGGTGCCCAGTGGAGCACCTGCCCTGTGAGCCTCTGATATTATCTGCCTGTAAGTGACAGGAGTCCAGGAAGAGGCCCCTTCCAACAGCCCCGGAGACTGGACTGCCAGATGCATTTGGTTCTTTTCACTGCTCGCCCTCGTTGGGATGCTTCCACGTGGGACTTCCCGTGAGACCTTCTGCTGGCCAGGAAGTTGTCCCTTCTGTCCCATTCTCCCATCCCCACTGCCACTGATGCAGACGAGGACAGCTAGGGCATAATGGAGCCCCCGAGGCAGCCTTTGCATGTTCACAGGTGGCACAGCATGGCCGTGGAGGGATGCGATGGGTAGACTCAGCCCTTGACTACGCACAGGCAAGCAAGGACATGAAGAAGCAGACCCAGCTACTGTGCAGAGTCAGGTGTTCTGCCAGGTGTGCCACAATGCCATGGCCGGGGACACTGTTGGAGATGTCAGGGGCGCTGTGGGGAAAGGTCGTACTCCACCCCGGGAGGATGAGCAGCTGGCTCTCCTCTGGTACCTGGTCTGCCGCCTGTCACTGCAGTCCAGGACCCTCTTAAGCCAAAGAGAGTCAAGAAAGAGAGTCCAGTGTTGGGGGCGGAAGGGGGGGCTGTACAGCTTGTGCTAGGGCACCCAGGGAGAGAGCAGGGCCAGATCAACCCTCCTGTACTGAAGCTGACCTAGAAATAGGTCTCCAGCTGCCCGCCCGAAAGAGATAGAAAGAGCACCAGCCCTTGACCACCCATGGCAGAAGCTCCTGGAGCTCACAGTCGACCACGATAGTCTTTGTCCTCGAGGAGTCTAAAATTTGTGTATATCTAAGAAGAAAAAAGCTTCAAGCTGCAGGTCAGTGGCTCAGTGAGCTACTCAGTCACCCGTTCAGTTATTCCTTCTGGGGGGGCTGCTGTGTGTAAGGCAGTTAGGGACAATAACTAAGGCCCTGTTTCCGTCCTGAAGGGTAGCATGCCTGGTTCTGAGAGTCTGCAGGGAAACATGAGGAAGGACATTCCAGAAGGGTGTCACGTGCAGAGCAGCAGAGCAGCAGGGCATGGGTGTGGCAAGTACAGTCAACCGAATAGGACCCCTCTGGAAGGGCTGAGGGCTGACTCTCAAGGGACAAGAGGGCCGGGCATGGTGGCACACACCTTTGATCCCAGCACACAGGAGGCAGAGGCAGGACTCTGTAAGTTCAAAGCCAGCCTAGTCTACATAATGACCTCCACCATGACATAGAGAGACCCTGCCTCAAAAACACCACTGAAAGAAAAGGGGGACGAGGAGGAGACGGGATGCAGACGCCAGCGGCCTGTGTACTGGCCCCTGGAGTTTGCACTTCCTGCGAGGGCTGTGCTCACTTGAGAGATGCCTGGCATGTCGGGGCGTCGTGGAAGGATCCTGTGGTTGAGCACAGGAGCCCCTCACAGTTGGATTAGAGGCTAGGTGCTACCCCTGCTTCCAGACAAGGCTGACATAGGTACGTGCCAGGCTGCGCTGCTAGTCTGCTCTCAGACACCAATGGGGAATTTTGGTGAGTAAGGCTCACAGCATGTGGCCCCACCACAGGTCTTTCCTGGCCATAATGACATGCTGCACACCCTTGACCACTGACCCACATCCCAGGACCAAAACCAAACCAAAGTTTCTGCAAGGGCCCAGAGCCCAACGCGCAGCCTCCTGACCTGGCTTCCTGTAGGTTGTGCCCAGCTTGGCCCCAGAAGGCCTTCTCCCGCTTCCTGCATTCCAGAATCTGTAGGAATGTCCTCTGAGTTCAGTCACTGTCCACAGCCTCTGTTCTTTGGCAGTGTGACTTGAGGCCTGTCTGTCCTCCTTCGGTTCTGGCCACCCTGAAGGTCCCAGGCCTACAGACTTTCTCATCCAGCTGGGACAGGGTGTCAGTGAGGAGAGTGGCGGCTGCTGTTGCCCCAGGCAGCAAGGGGAGCCAAGTTCCCTGTGCCTCATCCTCTAGCAGGGTCAGGTGGCGAGGGTGGGGGGGTGGGGGGTGGGGGGGGTGGAGGCTGTGGGATCTGCCAGCTCCCAGAAGTACAGCTTTCCCTGAGGGTGAATGCGTTTGAGGCCCTGCTTATGACGTCCGCAAACTTGGTCAGCCGTTGCCTCTAGTTCTTGACAATTCTCCCAAGGCACACAGCGGCTAAGTGCCTGAGATGGGGACCGGAGAGGGGAGCAGAGGGTATCCAGAAGTCCCCAGTTGTTGCTCTGCCTTTGGGACTGAGGGTCAAACCTTGAACTTCAGAAAGTGGGCAGCCCTGAATTATCAGTCCTGGCCTACAGCCCCCCTCCCCATTGCCATGAACGGAGCAGGTGTTCACATGTGTCTGTAGGATGGTGCCGGCACATACAGGAATCACGGGGCCTTGGTGTGGGGACAGGCACTAAATCAGACCCCACTGGAGGCAGTGCATCCAGCTGTCCTGGGCCTGAAGTTGACAAAACTGAAGATCCCAAAGACCCAAAGTACACGCGCACGAAGCCCGCTGGAGGCAGGATGGCTCAGTGGGATGGGAGGTCAGTCAGGAAGGCCCAAATCCTGACAGCGCTTGGCGCAGGCTGGGTAACTGCAGTCAAGTTCAGGTAGGAGGCCCCAGGGTGCCAGGAAGGAGTTTACTGAGAGGATTCTCAGGGCCGGGCCTCCGAAGTTATGAAGTGACGTTCGTCCCTGCCTTCAGCTCCTTCCTAGTGCCCTGTGTGCCCGGCCAATCTCCTTGGCCTCCACGCTCTTCAGGATAGGGTCCCAGACTCAGGACGCGGATAGACGACATCTGAGGTGGTCCTGGGCTGCGGGACAGCAGTCCAGTGGGGAGAGGCAGTGGGCAGGGCTGTGATGAAGCAGTACCAAGAGCCACCACCATGGCCTATGCTGATGCTACGTGTGTGGTGCCAATTCAGACTCAGAGGTCATCTGATGTCAAAACTGAACAGCTCCCTCCAACCCCTGGTCTTTCCACCCTAACCCGGGTCGCCAGGACCGCTTCCTGCTTCTGACTGCTAGGCCGCGCATGTCCTTGACCGCTTTCTTACCCCTACATAAAACCTCCTCTCTCAGCCACGACTTCCCCCCTCCAACTGCTGCCATGCTGGGCCCAGACCTGTGTCTCTAGGGGAGCTGCCTGTCGGGGCTGCTTGCCTACATACAGTCTGTTATTAACATGGCAGTCAGACAGAGTCCTTTCAGGCATCAGCGGGATCCTGCCACTCATCCGATCCCATCCTGTACCCTGAGAATCCCAGCACAGCTTGTTCCGCATTCCCCTGACCCCAGCCCGACCCCAGACTCCTCTCTAGCCCTCAGGTCTGCCTCAGGACCTTTGCATCTGCTCTTCCCACACTGGCCTGCTTCACATTAGTTTATATGCATTGCTATTTTGCCTGCACGTATGTCTGTGTGTGTGTGTGGGGGGGTATCAGATCCCCTAGAACTGGAATCGTGAGCTGCTGTGTTGGTGCTGGGAATTGAACCCATGTCCTCTGGAAGAGCGGCCAGTGCTCTTACCACGGAGCTACCCCTCCAGCCTCAAGAAGCTCTTTCTGATCCCCCTGTTTAAGCTCAAACCTCTTCTGCTCTTCCCTCCTTCTTACTGGATTCTCTCCTTTACTGGACTTGTTGGCATCTACAACCCTTCCTGCGTTACTGGCTCTACATCCTTACCCCCATCAGAAGGCACAAGGCCAGTGGTAGGATTGGGGTAGGAAAGATCATTTGCATCCTAGGTCTCAGGGAGGGGACAGGACTGGGGAGGACATCAGCTTGAAGTGGGGAGTGATATGGTCTCCGTGATGCCCTCAACCGCCCCAGAAACTGCTACCTCAATTTGAATAGGTCGATCCCTTCTTGTAGACTGTGGGTGCTAACTAAAGCTCTTCAAAAACACGTTTTCCTCCTCCCTGGCTCCCTGCTGGCCCTCGGAGTCTGGCCTTTCTTGTGTTCTCATGGTGCATAGTGGCCTAGCAAGGCCTCTCTTTCCCTCAGGCTTGGCTCCTCCTCCCTTCCCCTGTGACACCCTTGTCTCTGACAGCAACAGGAAGTGCTGGCAGCTGGTGTGTGTCTAGGAGATAAGGAGGGCTTACCTGGGCCTGCGGTAGGAGGCAGGCTGGCCAGGGTCTGCCTGCCCAGTCTACAGCTCTAGAGGGGCCTCCTCTGTGACCTCCCCCACGACACTCTGCTGAGTGGTACCCCTGCACCACACTTCTCCTTCCCTGGCACCAGTTGCACGGGACAGACCCAGATGGCTCTTTGGCCTGGGGACAAAGGCCACACTGTGCCTAGCCCTGGGCGGGCCTCAGGCTGGGTCACACTGAGCCTTTCTGTCCCTTTCTGTTGGGGATGAGGGGCAGACAGCACCAAGGTGACAGGGCCCTTTTCCTGTCTTCCCTCCCCCCTCCGCCCCCAAATCTGAGGAGCTGATTCTCCCAAGGCGACAGTGACAGAGCATCTTCTATCAGAGCATCTTGTGTCTTGAGCTGGGAACAACAAACCATTCACTGCCCCAGAGTGCCCTGTCACACCCAAGACCCTAGTGGGTTCAATGCCCCGATTGTCCCCAGCAGAGAGAAGTAGCCGCGCTCTGCTCTGGACACCATCCCCGCTGCCTGCGCTCCTGTCCCCGTCAGGAAGTCTATCCTTCCATCCCACCTCCATTCCTCAGGCTGTAGGACAGCCATTTCCTCTTGGCCGCTTCTCCGGCAGAGAGAACAGCTGGGTGCTATCGCTGTGCAGAGGCCCTGCACACTGCTCAGGCCAAGCCTCGAGCCTAGCGCCTGGGCCCCGTCCTGCATTTCCAGCGTCTCTCCTCCGTTCCATCCCCCGCTCTGACCTAGACCAGCGAGCTCTTGCCTCTTTGTTCCTAACTGACCCCTAGAGCAGATGGGATTTTGGCTTGGTCCTTGTCTTGAAGAAGCCATCCACCCAGAACAAAAGCCTGGGTGTAAATCATGGCAGCTACTGGGAGATTCCCCGGGCCAGCAATCCATCACACAATCCCATAAGCCCGCAACGGAAGATGACTGTAGGGAGAGCTTCCTTAAGATAGCTCTGGTTCGTCCTGCTAGAGCTGAAGCCATGAGCAGCCAGGTGCATGTGTCCCCTGCATCCCCTAGAGTGGCCTTGGCCGTGTGCCCCGTGTCCCTTCAGCTGTGTGGTCTCTCTCTCTCTCTCTCTCTCTCTCTCTCTCTCTCTCTCTCTCACACACACACACACACACACACACACACACACACACACCCCTACACCTTGTTCCTCTTGGCTTACTCCTAGAGTGTAGATGTGTTCTCCCGTCAGTCAGAGCAGGTCCCCTTTTATGGGACTCCTGTCTCCTTCCCGTATCCTCTACAGCTCTGGGGGCTCCCCTCCTAACCCACATGACAGTTTGGAAGGATGGGCTGAGAGTCAGCCCTCACCTGAACCCCTGAACCCCTGAACCTGCCAACCATGTCTCTACGTGCCAGTTACTGTCTTAAAAAATATTTTTTCCTGCCTGTCTTGGAGGGACAAGCCTGTAATCCTAGCACTGGAGAGGTTGAGGCAGGAAGACTGGAAATTCAAAGCTAGCCAGGGCTATATCAAAATACCCATTGCAAAAGGAGAATGGGCCTGGAAACAGGGCTCCGTGGCCGAGGGTACTCTCAGGGCTTCCAGAGGGCAGTCCTCTGCCTAGAGCCCTTCTCAGACACCTCACAGATGTCTGCGGTTCCAGCTCCAGAGGATGCACCTCCCTCTCCTGGCCCCCAGGGGTGCCTGCATATATGTGTCATATACATATATGCACAAAAACATATGTACATAATTTTTTTTTTAATCTTGGCGGTGAGCAGAAGGTGGCATTTTCCTTGCCTACCATTTGCAAGGCCCTGGGTTCAACCCCAAGCATTAGCCCAGGCCCCAGTTCCAGAAGCTGGTAGTTTGGATTTTTTTTTCTGTTTCTGGTCACCCCAGCATCCAGCACACCTGGACAACAATGGACATGTACCTGGAGAGGTCGCCTCCCTCCGGTATTGCGGAGAGTGACCCGGCAGGGTATGACAAGTCTTCTTGTCACTGAGCCCATCTGTCCTGTCACCTCCACTGAGCCTTCATGGGTCCTTTCGGCTAGATGCCACACATATGGGCACGTAGCACGGTGGCTGTCTTCTGGGAGCCTTCTCCCAGAGTTCTGGAGAAAGCAGGCTGAGGCCGTAAGAAGAAGAAATGAAATTAGTAGGACTCCAGGGGGAACCCAGGTGGGTGTGTCAGGGAAGCTGGGAACAGCCCTCAGCAGGGTGCCGTCATTCACCGGAGTCCCTTGGGAGCAGTTTTGTGTAGTTACTGTAACCTAGTGTCCGGCGCCAGGCTGTACTCAGGAGATGCTCCACCAGCAGTGGTGTGTGCTCCACGGACCTGCACTGCAAGCTGCTCAGCAGAGGAGGGCTCAGCTGGCCGTGCAGACCAGAGCCTTGTGCTTGGAAAGGCCTGGGTCAGGAGAGTCTTGAGGGCCCAGCTCAGCTGTGGTAGGGGCAGCCAGGAGCATGGAGTGCCGGGGAGCGAGCAGACCTTTTCAAGGCTCACAGAGGATGGAGGAGATGATCGTTAAGCAAAGCAAACATGTTACTGACCCATAATCCTTTAAACCAGGAGGATTCAGGAGGGGCCTGGTTGCCTTGGCAACTGGGTACTAGCCAGCCGCGGGCCTGAGCATCCTTCAGAAGTGGGTTATAAGTAGGCCCAGGGAGGAGTGCAGGCGGCCCCTCCCAAGCAGGGTTAGCCTTCCTGATGCCTTCCTGGCCAGGATGGAGAGGTAAAAGGGTTATGTAGCCTCTGGTCCCTGCAGCCCCACTGTAGGTGACAGCATTGTCCCAGCAGGATGGAGACAGGGTTGTGAAAGAGAGCTTATGAAGCGTGTGTGTGTGTGTGTGTGTGTGTGTGTGTGTGTGTGTGTAGGATGGGGGTGTGGGGAGGAGGGTAAGTCTGTAGGAAAAGCATGGTGGTCCGTGTCTTTAATCCCAGCATTCAGGAGGCAGAGGCAAGCGGATCTCTGTATGTTCTAAGCCAGCCTGGCCTATATAATGAGTTCCAAGCCAGGCAGAGATACACAGTGAGACTATCTCAGAAGAGAGATAGAGGAGGGGGAGAGGGAGGGAGAAAGAGAGAGAGGGGGGAAGGGAGTGCCCACCTATGGAGAGCAGTGGTATCATTTGTGGTGATGCTGCTGTCCAGAAGAGGCCAGCATGCAGAGCACCATAAAACAGGGCAGCTCCCTCCCCACTATGCCCTCCGCCCGGGGAACCCAGGCCTGCTCAGAGGACTGCAGAGGGGCCAGCAGCACAGGCTTCCCCTTTCCTGGGCTGGCTGAGTTTCCCATGCCGTTCCCCCCCCCCCCGCCCCGGGCCATGCATTTGCTGTCCTCGGATCTCCTTCTTAAGGATCCAGGCTGAGCCAGAGAGGGGACATTCTGGTATCAGTAGAAGGGATCACAGCGGCGTTTGAAACCTGTTGACAGGTGGATGGCAGCCACCAGTCTGTCAGGCTCCTTCAGAAAGAGCAGATGGCCCTGAGGGCCATGCAGTTCCCATATCCTGCCCCAGGGATCTCCAGAACCCCTGTCCCCAGCTGGAGGCTGACTGTCTGGAGCGGCGGCGGCCTCTGGCAAGCCTGCAGCTGTAGCCGTGGATGCTGTGGTGGCTGGGGAGGAAGGAGTCACGGCCAGAAGATAGCTGAGAGCCCCTGGGACAAGGAGCCGGTTAGATCCTGCACTCGTGAAGCCGTGGCTTCATTCGGGGTGACCTAAGGCGTGACACGTGCAGAACCTGACCCCCATGGGTCCCGACTGTCCACACTGCCTTGTTCTCTCCTCTCTTGTCCCAGGACCCATCTTGGACCCCCCGCTGATCATGAACAAGATGAAGAACTTCAAGCGAAGACTTTCCCTGTCCGTGCCCCGCCCAGAGACCATTGAGGAGTCGTTGGCTGAGTTCACAGAGCAATTTAACCAGCTCCACACTCAGAGGAACGAGGGTGAGGGTCAGGCCACCCAGACTCCCGTGACCCCTGCTGATTGGCCGACCTTAGGGTGAAGGGGTGGGGCTCTCTGGGCTGAACACAGACTGTGGAGTAGGAGGTGGGGACTGCCACTTGTCCCACTCAGACGTGCCACTCAGTCCTGTGGGCTGTAACCAGGCGTGGTCTCCCCCCACAGATGGCAGAGATGAGCCCGGGCAGCTGTCTCCCAGCATGCAGTATCAACACCGGCAGAGCCAGCGCCGATTCTCCATGGAGGTGAGGGTGCCCCTCCCGGGCTCCACGGGTCGGACACGGCCACAGCAGCGTCCCTAGCAGGACGGTGGCTGGAGACCCTGTCACTGAGGCTCAAACTGGTGCGGCTTGTTCTGGGGATTCAATAAGAATGTATGTCAAGTGCTAAAACACTCTTGGTTAAACAGTTGACTGTTTTTATAGCCCACATACCCATGCCAAGTATAGGGAAAAAAATGTGCTTGCAAAATTACGTTGTCTGTGATGACATGAGATGGATGTTCTATCGGGGCCCAGAGAGGGGGAGGAACCTTCTAAAGGTTCACGCAGTAATCTTTACAGGTAGCTGTGAGCCTGAGGTCACATGGCCTGTGACAGATAGAACCAAAACGAGAGGCAAGGGCCTTCTGGGGGTCAACATGGCGTTCTCATCCCATCTGTCACCTCAGGACCTCAACAAGAGGCTCTCTCTGCCCGTGGACATCCGCCTGCCCCAGGAATTCCTGCAGAAGCTACAGCTGGAGAACCCAGGGCTGCCCAAGCCACTCACCCGCATGTCCCGTCGTGCCTCCCTGGTGAGTCCAAGAGTGTGAGAGAGACCCCAGTGTGGCCTTCATCCCCGCTGAAGCCTACAGTGGTTTCCAGAAAAATCCCCATGCCTCTGGCGCCACCTGCTGGCCCCCTGAGGATTTAGATAAGAAGTCTTTCTAAGTCCATGTATGGGGCCCTGTAGTGCCCTGGGAGCTCCAGGGTCTTCCCAGTGAAGAGCAATAAATCAGTGGTGCGACTCATGTCTGTACTCCCAGCATTCCCTGGGAGGCTGTCGCAGGCTGTGCAGCTCACTGTAGCCATCTCTGACTCATGGAAGAAGGGGGCCCCCATTTCCAGAGGAACAGGGAAAAGAAGAAAACGTAGGGTTTGAAGCTGTCCTTGCTTGAGCTATTAGACAGGTCAGGCTGGTTCCTCTCTGTACGATGGGGGCGTCTCACTTCCTTCACATTGACTAGGAAGGTCTGCCGGGGCTTTGACTCTCACAGTCTCCCGTGTCTCCTTCCCAGTCAGATATCGGCTTTGGGAAACTGGAAACATACGTGAAACTGGACAAACTGGGGGAGGTAAGAGACCGACATTGCGCTCTCTGGGCAGCAGGGAGGATGGTCTTGACTCTGTTCGGCCCCTCATGGCTCCTGGCCCACGGAGCCTGCAGGGCCTAGCCTCCAGAACTGCTGTTATATGATGCCCTGTGCCTGCTCTTGAGGACAGAGGTCCCTGCACAGAATCTAGTCTCTCTCCCCCCTTTCGAGTAGCTATGGTTCGGATTTGAATCCTATTTCTTCTGCTTGCTAAACCCCCCATGACCTTAGCATATCCCAGGGTCTCTCTTCATAACTCAGTTTCAATCTCTGTCAAAGGATGAAAGTAACTACTGAGGGATACCCAAGGATGTTGTGTATAGTTTGTATAGTTCTTAGTGCCTGGCACACAGCAAGGACACTGTTACTAAACCGCTTCGGCATCAGGCTTTGGGGCCTGGAGTGGGTACAGGTTTATGAGGGGGAAGGATGGTGTGTCTCTCGAGGGCGACATCACCATAATCCAAGAGCAAGGCAGAGCTACACTAACAGAGAGGGGCATCGTGGGAACAAGGAACAAGCACAGTCCGTTCCAGCCGGAGACTTAATAGGACACTCCGAGAAAAAGCAGACTTGCCGGGCGGTGGTGGCACACGCCTGTAATCCCAGCACTCTGGGAGGCAGAGAGGCAGGCGGATTTCTGAGTTCGAGGTCAGCCTGGTCTACAGAGTGAGTTCCAGGACAGCCAGGGCTATACAGAGAAACCCTGTCTCGGAAAAAAAAAAAAAAGAAAGAAAGAAAGAAAGAAAGAAAAAAGAGAAAGAAAGAAAGAAAGAAAGAAAGAAAGAAAGAGAAAGAAAGAGAAAAAGAAAGGGAAAGAAAAGGAAAGGAAAGAAAAGAAAAGAAAAGAAAAGAAAAGAAAAGAAAAGAAAAGAAAAGAAAAGAAAAGAAAAGAAAAGAAAAGAAAAAGCAGACTTTGGAGCAAACAGAATTTGGACAGAGGCAGTGGGGCCCCCAGTTTGAATCCTAGCCTAAGCAGAAATGTAAGGGGTGGGGGTGGGGCTGGGCGGGAGAGCGTGAGCAGGATGATCTGGGGCTGACCAGGGATGCCCTGCCGCAGGGCACCTATGCCACCGTCTTCAAGGGGCGCAGCAAGCTGACAGAGAACCTCGTGGCCCTGAAGGAGATCCGGCTGGAGCACGAGGAAGGGGCTCCCTGCACTGCCATTCGAGAGGGTATAATGTCCGGGTCTGCGCCCTGGGCCTCTGGGACAAAGGGCTCAGCGACGGACGTGCCCTGGTGGGAGCCTGGGTGGAGGGCCATTGCTGGCCCCAGGAAGGGATAGTGGGAGGTACTGGAGGGCCTGGGGACCCAGGTGGTCCTGTCTCCCCAGTGTCTCTGCTGAAGGACCTGAAACACGCCAATATTGTGACCCTGCATGACCTCATTCACACAGATCGGTCCCTCACCCTGGTGTTTGAGTACCTGGTGAGCTGGGCTGGGACTGGAGGCCTCTTCCCCTGTGGGTGGGTGACGTGGGGTGGGGAAGAGAGGGAGGGAGGGAGTGGGAGGGGATGGGGCAAGGGAAGGACCCAAACCTTTATTTGCCAACTAAGTTTTTGTGCGGAACTGGGCCATGGGTTCAGAGCCAGGGCCCAGGGCCGCCAGCAGGCATGGGCCCAGACTGGACGAGGCTTCCTTTCAGCTTGAGCCTGGACCACCAGCCGGGCAGAGGGCAGGACTGAGCCTGTCTGTCTGTTCCAGGACAGTGACCTGAAGCAGTACCTAGACCACTGCGGGAACCTCATGAGCATGCACAACGTCAAGGTGAGGCCTGGAGAGGTCACCGTGGCAGCCGTCCGTCTGCCAGAAAGCCCAGTTTGGGACGCTCCCCTGGCCACCCCGCTGCTGAGGTCACTCGGAGTTTCAAATGTGGGGAGGAGGAAAGGGTCAGTCTAGAAGCCATTCTGAACACCCCAGCCAAGTACCCAGACTTACCGTCCTCTTCTGTCTAGCGACGGATACAGATCCCTCTCTAACTCTATCAAGCCTGAGTTTACCTGCCGGAGTGAAGAGAGGCTTCTGAGAAGAGGGGGGGTGGCCGGTCCCAGTGACTGAAAACCAAGCACACACATCCTCACCTGTGGGACCCTCGCTCACTCTGCTCTCTTCACATCCTGGGACCGCTCCAATCTCCTCTGTATTCCTAAGCTCCAATATGTGATTCCCTGGTGTCTACAGGTCCCCTGATGAGCGACAGAGCCGGAGAACCTGCCTAGAGACTTGTTCTGGTTCCCGGTTGCTCTCCAGCCTGAGACAGAGGCGCAGGGTCTCCCACACGGGACCCAATCCCACTAAGCTTCTCTCCTTCCCCCTCTCTTCGCCAGATCTTCATGTTTCAGCTGCTCCGGGGTCTGGCCTACTGTCACCGCCGCAAGATCCTGCACCGGGACCTGAAGCCCCAGAACCTGCTCATCAATGAGAGGGGCGAGCTAAAGCTGGCTGATTTTGGTAAGGCTGATGCCAGGGGTCAGGGTAAGGGTTGGCAGGTGGGTCTGACCCCTGGGCTGCACAGCCTCGGCGTGCAGGGATTCTGGAGGATGTCTGAGTATCCCTCGGGATCCTTGAGCGGGGGGAGGTTCAGAGACATGTCTGTTCCTAGGCCTGGCCCGGGCCAAATCAGTGCCTACCAAGACCTATTCCAATGAGGTGGTGACGCTCTGGTACAGGCCTCCAGATGTGCTGCTGGGATCCACAGAGTACTCCACTCCCATCGACATGTGGTAAGTGAGCCGCAGACAGGAGTGAATGGGACCTCGCCTCTTCCTGCCGTCCTGCTGTTAGCAAATTAAGTCTGGAATGCATCAGGTTCTCTGAGCGTATAGAGCCTCTAATCTGAGGTGCTGCTTCCCAGGGGGTGGAGGTGGGAATGACCAGAGGGTAGCTAGGTGAGTCGTCCCCTAGAGCATCTTGGAAGGGACATACTATTTTATTGTTAAAATGTACGATTTGGGGTAAAATGAAAACCAACTCCACTTTAAAGCCAGCACAGGTGTCTGGCCGAGCCCCGGGCCCCTCAGACGGAGAGTACTGAATCTCTCTTCCTGCCTAGCAGTTAAGGAGACTCGGGCCTCACAAAGAGGGTCCGTAGTGGGAGTCGGGTTGGTTTTACAAGCCGTTCAAGCCCAGGTGCGACCATTGGATCGCTCACACAGCAGCCTTCGGAGGCGTGTCGGTGCTTCCTGGCCCCACCTGTCGCCCTTGCTTCCGCAGGGGCGTGGGCTGCATTCTCTATGAGATGGCCACCGGCAAACCCCTCTTCCCCGGCTCTACTGTCAAGGAGGAGTTGCACCTCATCTTCCGTCTCCTGGGTTAGTTTCTTTCCGTACTCTCCACCTCGCCACCAGGGGGCGCTAGAACTCTGTCCACCCAGGAGCACCGAGGTGGGGGGGGGGGCGGCCTGCGAGCTTTGGCTACTTTCAATGTTTGCACCTTCACCATATTGGCCGCACTTCTTACCCGGTCCCATGTCTCTAGGGACACCTACAGAAGAGTCGTGGCCGGGTGTGACGTCCATCTCCGAGTTTCGAGCCTACAACTTTCCCCGGTACCTGCCACAGCCGCTGCTCAGCCACGCCCCCAGGTAGTCCCTCACCCGGGCCCCTTGCTCCCCACTGTGATCTCCCTCCTAGAGGTTCGGTTCGGGTCCCCAGCCTGCCCCTGGCTGTGCCAGTGCCAGCTCCTCCTCCTTGCAGGTTGGATACTGAAGGCATCAACCTCCTGACCAGCCTCCTCCTGGTGAGTTTCCTCCCATCCTACCCTGGGAGCGGCAACTAAAGAAAGCCACGGTAGTTCAGACACCTCCTGTGACTCCAAAGCACTAGTTTCTGTGTTTGGTGCCTAAGGTCTGGTTGGGCATTTTCAAGGGACAGATGGCTCAGTTTTCTCAACTTCTAGTCGGATATCAGCTCATTCTTTAGAAGATGCTGGGCGTGGCGCAGTGCCTACCTTAGAGCGAGCAGTTAGCGGTGCCATCTACTATTAGAGCTGATACTCAGGGGATGATAGCCATGGCCTTACATGTGTGTTCGGTCCAAGATGTAATCACTCTCCCAGGAAGCTCTGGTGTCTAAACCCTGGTCTCCTAAGGCCTGAGACTGCAGGGTTTGGGTCAGATGGGAGTTTCTCCAGCCTCGGCCATCTAACTTAGCACGGCAGTCCCATTTTCTAGAAGGTTCTCCAGCAGGGCCCAAGAGCTTACCCTGTGCCTTTCAGTATGAATCCAAGAGTCGCATGTCAGCAGAGGCAGCCCTAAATCACCCCTACTTCCAGTCTCTGGGAGAACGCGTACACCAGCTCGATGACAGTAAGTGGCCAAGGGACCAGCCAGCCAGAAGCAGGAAGGGGCACAGCTGCTACGGGTGGGAGCTGTGACAGAGCCCGGAGCCTTGGGCTCAGCTGAGTGTCTTGGGCACGTGGCTTCCCCGTCACAGTTCTCATTTGGAACTAAGGGGGTGGATTCCACTCGAGACCATAGATCTTCCTGGGGAGGGGGGGTGTGCCTCGGCTCTGTGGGGACGGTAGGTATGGACGTGTGGTCCCACCCAGGCCTCTCCCACCCCCTTCTCTCGCCTAGCTGCCTCCATCTTCTCCCTGAAGGAGATCCAGCTCCAAAAGGACCCAGGCTATCGTGGCCTGGCCTTCCAGCACCCAGGTAGGGCCACGTGCCTGCCCCTCCTCCTCCATGTCCTTTGCTAGAAGCAGCCAAGTAGACCCCCTTTCCCCAGGGGAGACTCTTCTTTGAGAAAGAGATGGGCCCAGAGTCTGCCCTTGGGATGGGAAGTCAACACCCCCTCCCCACATAGACCTTAGGGGAGGTCCCACCCCCACCCCATCCCGCCAAGATGGAGCGCTGCCTTTCACGGTAGTCCTGGCGAGGGCATGCCCTGTCCCTGGTGTGCACTCTGTGAAGACCCTGAGCTCCCGGTCACTCCAGACTGTGTCCCTAGCACAACAGTTCCAATGCCTTGTCTCGTGTAGTCTTTAAAACACTCAGTGGGGTTGACCCCACGCATGTTCTCCACTTCAGTGAACCTGAGGCCCCCCTAGAGGGTAAGTCACAATTCCACGAAGCTCACAAGTCCCAGAGATGAGACCTGAGCTCATGTGTACGCCCTTGCCCCTCCCTGGATCAGAGCACGTGAAGGGCAGGCGTCCCCTCCACCCCTTTCCCATTCCTCTGTTGTTTCCCGGCCCCCTCCATTCTCCAGGGCGAGGGAAGAACCGGCGGCAGAGCATCTTCTGAGCCACGCCCACCCTGCTGCACCTTGAGGGATGAGAGGCCACACCCGGAACAGGAATTCAGGAAGTATGGGGCCTGTGTGGCCATCAGAGGGCTGAACAATGAACGCCTGTGGCCGGTCTGGAGGGCCACTCGGCAGCCCTGTTGGTAGCATTCGCTTCCTTCCCTTGCTTGCCACACAGCTCTGGGGTGGCCTCTACAGGACACCATTCCCCCTGTCACCCTCTGTGGGATGGGCATGAGCTGCTTCCCTGAGAGGAAGTGAGGGCCAAGGAGGTCCCTGGGACCCTTTCCCAGCGGAAGTGCAGGAGAGTGGGGCCTCCCCCGCCCCACCCCCGCCCCGCCCCACCCCCACCCCCGCTCCTGCCGTCTCATTGGCTTGACAAACCCCCTTCAAATTGCTTGGACCGCCACTTCATCTTCTTCCCCTCGGGAGAAACGAGGAATATGGCACCTGACCTGGGACCCTGGAATTGTGCCCACGTGTGTGTGCTGACCCCACCCCAAGGCAGGCATCCCTGGAGCATCAGAAAAAAGTAGTACCTCCTCTTGTCACCACCCCCGCGATGCCATTGTCCCCTCCTTGCCAGAAGCCGTGCACCCTCTGGCTTGAACCAAGGCTAAAAAGCACCAGCATGCTGCCCGTGTCCGTCTGCATCCGGAAGTGGTCTGGTACTCCAAGATGGACTCCTGCTGCCTCAGCCAGCCCCCTGCCCATTCCCCCCCCCCTCCGGTCTGGAAAGGGTTGCCTTAAACTGGCAGGTGGTGGAGTGCGCTCTGTCCTTGGAACTCCGACCTAGCCCCTATGTCCCTCTTCCCTAAGCCACTCCCGTGGGCTGATAAGTCAGCCCTGTCTCAGGGTCCTGAGGCTGGCACCCAGATATGCAAGGTCACTCTGACACTGGTACCAGGGTAACCGCGGCTCTTTAGGGCTGGTGCGGCCTCTCCCCCCATCCCCCACCCCCTTCCCAGCCCTGTCCACCTGACCCTGGCACCGGCCTCCACAGAGAGTGTAGGAAGGGCATCGGCACCACAGCCCAAGCTGGAGAGAGGTGAGATTGCAGCACGTTTGTTCCTGAGGGCCTCGTCCGACATCCCTAGAGAGGGCACCCTTCCTCTGTACCCCTCATGGTTCAGGGGCTCCCCAACATTTGGCTGAACTTGAAGGGCAAGGCGAAGGGGAGGTCCAGCCCCACGCCCATCCTAACCCCTGGGAGCCTGGGTTCTCCCTAACCCCCTTCCCCACTGACTGTGAATGTCGTGACTCAGAGAAAAGACAGAGAATATATTTAATTCATGTTGTACAAAAAGCAGCGGGCAGTCTCATTCAGAAAAGGGGACCCGATGGGACAACTCCAGAGACAGAGGACTCCGGGCGTCTGGGCTTGCTTGTACAAACATACGAACCGTTAAAGAGAGTCTGGTCTGCACATCTCTGCACCAGCCCTGGGCTGTGGCTGGGGGATTCTGGTATCCTCCATGCTACACTTGAGGCCATTTCGACTCTGGTAAAGGGTACCCAGGGTCATGGGTGAAACAGAAAATGCCCAGGCACCTGTGTTCTGTGTCCTGCCCTTGGTCCAGGGTGTGCCTGCAGCGACCAATGAAGATAGCCCAGAGAGCATGCCGAGGAGGGGCGTGGGCGCTGGCTTCCATGGGCCGCTCTGCTTTGCCAAAACCACGTGGCTCCTTGGCTTCTTGGATGGGAGGGGCGCAGAGATACAGAGAGGGTCTGGCCAGGTTTAGTGATGTATACCTTTAATCTCAGCACTAAGGAATAGTGGGGAGATCTCTCTCTCTCTCTCTCTCTCTCTCTCTCTCTCTCTCTCTCTTGTCTGTCTCTCTATGTGTGTTTGTCTATCTCCCTCTTCCTGTGTTTGTGTGTGTGCATGTATGTGTGTCTGTCTTTGTATGTGTTTATCTGTTTCTGTGTTTGTCTCTGTCTCTCTGCATGTTTGTGTGTGTGTATGTGTGTCTGTCTTCTATCTTTCTGTCTCTGTATGTGTTTGTCTCTCTGTCTCTGTCTCTCTCTCCCTCTCCTCTGTCTCTGTCTCTGTCTCTGTCTCTGTCTCTGTCTCTGTCTCTGTCTCTCTCTCTGGGGGTGGTGAGCAGGGTGGGAATAGGTTGTCAGTCGGTATTGAAGTGGCCGTGGCCAGAGCAGACCTGACAAGTTCTCGCTCACCGCCTGCTGCTCTCAGAACACCTCCCCCACATCTGGCTGCACCTCCAGCCTCACAGCTCTTAGAGTGCGGAGAATCCAGCTGTTTTCCAATTCACTGCTCAAATGTGTTCCGAGACCACCCAGGATGCCAAGCCCTACGGCATGCCTCCTGGCCTCAGCTGCTCTGTGGCCTGGTGCTTGAGGACACTCCTGCTTCGCTGACAAAGCCATGGGAGCTAGAGTGAGCTGGGGCTGGGTCCTTGGCCTCACACCATTTCCCTCACAAGTCCTCGTTAAAGCCTCACAGTGTGGAACCTCTCAGGCAACAACTAGTGATTCCTGTAAGGGAAACACAGGCTGGGATCCGGTGGGAAGGTGACTACATGCAGCCTGGACACTGAGTGCTCCCCTCTGACCCCTGATCCCTGACCCCTGACCTCTGTCTTCTGCCCTCTGCCCTCTGCCCACCTGCAATGTCTGGACCCATCTCATCAAATCTCCACCACAACCTCGTCCTCCCCAATCTCATATATAAACATTGCAGTCCCCAGGGCTGAAGTGACTGTCCTCGGGCCACATAACAAATTAGAATCCCAAGTCTGTTGAGACGGGGCACGGCTCTGTGGCACAGGCCTTGCCTACCATGTACAAAATCCCTGAGTTCTGTGAGCCCCAAGTTCCATCCTCAGCACCAGGGGGAAAAAAAAATCAACAACAACAACAAAACCTCCGTAGACTTTGGGAGCCCTGGGTCTGTGTGCAGCCCAGCCGTCCTCGGTCTTGAGGGAGGAGAGGGTAGAGGGACGGGAACATGTGAGCAGTGACACCTGGGAAGCAGGAATCGAGCACAGGGAAAAGCAGAGTCTGCAGTTTCCTGCACTGGGAAGACCAACATTTATCATACTGCGGGCCCACTGTGTGCAGATGCCGCTGCACCTCCCAGAACCTTGCTGTGCTTTGGCTCTGGCTGTGGGGATACAGGGAGAGAGAGGTGCCTGGGTCAGGGAGGTCTCAGCCGAGAATGCTGGTGGCCTACGGGGTGGGGAGGACAGGGGTTTAGAAGGAGAAGCTTACTCTAGGCTAGCATGGACCCAGGAGCCATGATGGCTCTGGAGAGGAGAGCGGGATGTGGGAGTGAGGCAGGGCTGAGCTGCCAGGGCTGATGGGCTGCAGGAGCCACTGCTAGTGCCCTAGGGACCCAGCTGAGCCACAGCCCAGGCCTGGGCCCCGGAGCCCTGTTTCCTGGGTACCCAGAAGTCATTTCCTGATAGTGTGTCGCTCTCCTAAACAGAAGCCTTTCTGCTGGAGTCCCTGGTGAGTCACTGTTCCCTCTGGCATGACATTTACTCTCCTTGGTGCTGGGTCAGGAGTGCCCAGGGCCCCATCTGACCTTCCCTCCCATGTCCACTTACAGCTGCTGACCAGAAAACCCTGTTGGTTGCTTGCCGCAGAGCAGGGCCCACGCTCCCACCCATGGGACCTAGGGCTGGGTCGCCCTTCCTTCCAGGAACCATAGGCCTCTCCTACAGAATCCATCCCCAGGCCCTGTCAGCCTTCAAAGCCAGAAGTTCCTTGGGCCTGAGGACTCCTCACAGACTCGGACACCCTTCTTCATAGCCACAGGGAGGCTCTGGACGATGCAGGGGCTCCTATACCTTGCCCTGAAGTATGGAGCTGGGGGGTCAGAGCTGATGCCTGGCAAAGCAGTTTGGCTGCTTATGGTCCATTTTTCTTCACCTTTGTTTGTACCCTTGCTTCCAAATTTGGGACTCCAGAACCTCCTCTGAACCCCTTCTGTACAGACCAAGTTATCAACATAGACACTGGTCACAGCCTCCATGCCCGGCCCTGTACAGGGCACCAGAACAGGTCAGGTACAAGACCCTCCTCCACGCTTCTGAAAGCTCAGACCCTCAGGTCAAGGTGGCCTTTCTTCAGATTTTTGTCAGTTACTGTGTGCCGGACAGTGTGCTTGGCTCTCTACACAGCGGAGAACTAGAAGGAAAACAAGCTTTGTCCAGCAGGACACAGGGCCAGAAGTTGAAGAAGATGAGCTAAGGCTGTGCCAGGAGATGTGAGGGCAGGGGTGGGCATGCTGGTGTGGCGAGAGGTCTCGGATAGAGTCAGGGGAAGTAGGAAGGGTAGGTAAGGGGGGAGCTGGGTGGACAGCCAGAGGTAGAATACTCCAGCAGAAGCCCTGAAGAGCATGCGCCTGAAACTAAGCGAGACACACAGAGGCAGGAGCAGAACAAGCCCAACAGTGCCAGAGGCCACTGTCCTCTGCTCCAACAAGCGGCCCTACGTCCACCCATCCCTCCCTCTCCTTCCCGGCCCTGCCACCCCTCACCAACCTACAGGGGCGGCAGGCCCTGCCCCTGCTCCACCGGTTACGACAGTGGCTGGTGACCTTGCTGGTGCTCAGTGGCTAGCTACAGATGAGTGTGCCAACTTTCCTGGGACAGCCAGGCCAGGCCAGGGTGCGCTGGTACAGTGACGAGATGTGACACCGCTGGCCACCTCCCTCCATATTAGATGTCTGCTCTTGCCTTCGCGTTGGCCTTCTTCCTCCGCCACTCGGGTGTCGCATACCCTGTCTTGGCTTCTTCTCCTGTCGCTGTAATAAAATATCCTGACAGAAGTAACTCATGACACAGCGGCAGCCCGCAGTGGTACAGTCCCCCATGGCAGGCAGGAAACCCGAGGTGGCGGGAGAGAGAAGTGACTGGTCATGGTCCCATCCACAAGCAGGAGGCGGAGCTTGGTGAATGCTCGCACTCCACCCACTCTCTCGTTCTCAGACAGTTCAGCACCCACTTTTAGGATGCCTCCCCCTCCCCAATTAACCTATCAGCCACTCTCAGGCCTGCCCAGAGGCTAAGCAGCCCCATCGCAGGTGTGCCTGGAGGCTTGTCTCTCAGGCCATGCCAGGGAGACAACACTAACCACTGCAAGCCTCCCCTTTGTCACGTTGACACGCAAACACGTCACTTAGGTCATAAACTTCCGTAATCTCGGGACCATTTTATAATACAACCCCTTCCCCGCCACCAAATTCAACTTCAAAAGACCCTAGTCTTTAATAATTTTAACACTTTTTTTTTTAATGTATGAGTGCTCTATCTGCGTGTACACTTACATGCCAGAAGAGGGCATCAGATTTCTTTTCTTTTTTTAATTTTAATTCAATCTCTTTTATACATTCCAGATTTTATCCCCCTCCTGGTTCACCCTCTGACTGTTCCACATCCCATACCTCCTCCCCACCCCCATCTCCACAAGGATGTCCCCAGCGCCCACCCTCCCCACCTCACCAGACCTCCCCACTCCCTGGGGCCTCCACTCTCTTGAGGGTTAGGTGCATCTTTGACTGAACCCAGACCCGGCAGTCCTCTCCTGTATGTCTGTTGGGGGGCCTAATATCAGCTGATGTATGTTGCTTGGTTGGTGGTCCAGTGTCTGAGAGATCTCAGGGGTCCAGGTTAACTGAGACTGCTGGTCCTCCTACAGGGTCGCCCTCCTCCTCAGCTTCTTCCAGCTTTTCCCAACCACAGGGGTCACAACTCCTGTCCATTGGTTAGGTATAAATATCTGCATCTGACAGCTTTCCTTATAGATGGTCTTGGGCCACCATATGGTTGCTGGGAATTGAACTTAGGACCTCTGGAAGAGCAGCCAGTGTTCCTGACAGATGAGTCATCTCACCAGCTCCCAATTTAACACCTTTTAAAAGTCCAAACTTCACTGAGACCCCAAACAATCTCTTATATGTGAGTTCTTATAAAAGTTACACATTAGGGACCAGGCTCCGCTTGGAGAGGGGGTTCTGAGAAAAGGGTGTGTCTGAGGGCAGCAAAAACAAATCCTGGGTCTAAGCCGGAGATCTGTGTTCTGCCCGAGACAGCCTTCCAGATTGCCTTTCTCTGTTCTGCTTTCTCTCTGGAGATCTCCAGATGGCTCTCCCTCTCTGATTTCTGCTTGAGACAGTTCTGCAAGCAGTTCTCTCTTGCTATTCTGAAAAATTTTCTGGATAACTCATCTTTTACAGATCAGAACTCCAGGCCTTTATTTTACATTATCAATCCAGTCACTTACTCCAGGTTCCCTTTTTGATTATCCTGTGAATCAGCATCCTGTGGCCCAGACCCTTCATTCTTAGGAGACAGCAAGCACATTTTTTAACACTGTAAAAGAATCCAGAGATCTGCCTGCCCCTGTTAAGCACAGAGGATAACTAGCTGAGTGGGGACCCTGCCCTGAAATTACCATTTCTACCATGCCTGTACCTAGCCTTGTTCTGTTCCAGGCCAACTTTTAACTCAGGAATCGGCCTGCCTTTGTAAGCATAAAAAACTTAGCTGGGTGGGATCTCCTGCGATCATCACTCCCTGAGTCTCTCTCTCTCCCTCCTTAGTACCGGTCAGTCAATATGGTTCCTAGTACAGCTGCCTCTGTTCCTTTAGCTCCATGAAACTCCTTATACAATTCATACTACCTCCTTATGTTTTACATAGTTGAGAAGTTATATATTTTTAAACCCATGTTTTTAGAGCCCTTTTCCACAGCCTTAAGGGTTGTCCTGCTAAGGTCCCAGCATTTACTATTTTGCTAAAACATTATCCACACTCATGCTGTCTCTGATTATCATGGAGTCATTAATGTTAACAGGGAGGACATTCCTTGAAGGAAGGACATAAAACATGTACATTATTATACAGCAAGCCTTATGCCCACAGCAGCCACTGACACTCGTGGAGGCCATGCCCTGTCCCAGGGTTGGGAGCCGTGTCATTCCACCCCACCAAGGCTCTGCTGGATCCTGCGCTTACATACTTCTATATTATGGCACAGAGTTAACATTCCAATCCCCCCCAAAAAAAAGAAGACCCAGGGAATAGCAGGGGATGATCAGAACAAAGAAAGACCCCCAAACAAACCCGCAGTTCCATAGGTCTGTGTTTGGGACTTGGGGATCCTAATGAAATCAACTGAGCTCCTAAGGGGCTGGGTAGCCCTCCATCCCTCCGTATCTGATGCCTGTAGCGTAGAATTCTCTCTTGAGTCAGCCCATCTCTGCATGTAGGTTTCCTCAGTGGAGAGCCCACATTTCTGGCATCTCCGATATTCTGTGATCTCCATAGCAACTTAGGCATCACCTTCACAATTTCACAGTTGACTAGCAGGGACTTGGGCTCAGCCACACGTCTCCTGGCCACAACCGCTCTCTGTAATAATGGAGCAAGATTCCGCGGCTTCCCTGATCTTGTACCTTTTGTATTTGAGGGGGCACAGACCCCTCCATGATATGGCTAAGGTCTTTACCGTAGATGAAAGAAGGAAAATATCCAAAGACATCTGGAGAGTCCAAAGCAGAGAAAGACTTAACACAGCCAGCAGACTGGACACGGCCAGGGCTAGGGAAACAGGAGAATAGTGAAGAGAGCAAGGTAGCAAGAGATAGAGAGCAGAGAATAGCAAGAGAGAATAAGGAAAGAGAGGGGAGGGAGGGATGTAGGGAGGGAGGGAGGGAGGGAGAGAGAGAGAGAGAGAGAGAGAGAGAGAGAGAGAGAGAATATAGTGAGAATAGCCTGGCTGTAAGGATGAGTAGCTGAGCGTAGGGAGGCCTGTGAGATGGATGGGGTTTAGGGGAGGGGAGGGGTGAGAGGGCCGGGGTGCTACACTACCCTATGCTACGTCATAGCTACTGTAGACTTTGAAACGTGCTAGCCTGTAGCTGTGAGACTGGGGGAGCCTGAGCCAGCATGGGCTCTGATATGCTGCTGATCGGCACCACCGGTGGCCAGCCATCTGCCAGAAGTAAGGGAAATGATGCCTTGTTGCAGATGGGGACTGGTCTACAAGTTGCTGAGGAATTCTGACTTTTATCTAAGTGCCAGAAATCCTATAGTCCATCTCGAGCTCACTTCTGGATATGATGCGCACTGCCTTTTGGAGTTTGGGGAACTGCCCTCAGGACACCTTCCTGATTGTCCCCATGCAGTACAGGGAAGATTGCTCTTCAGCGGTGCTGGCCTCCAGCGACCACAGCTGCTCTCTCAGCACCAGCCCGAGAACGCTCCTGCCTTGAGTTCCACTGTCAAACAAATTCGTCCATTTTTAAATTCAATTTCATTCAAGTTCCCCCAGAAACAGGTAAACTGAAACCAGAGTCTGGGCCAACTGTTACACAGTCCTCAGCCCAGCTCCTGTCACAGTCTTGGTCCCTCAGAAGCCTCATGAGCCAGGCCTCCGCGGCCGGGGTTTCTGCTGGCATTCTGGACTTCCAAGATCCCGCAAGAACCAGAAGCTCTGCTTCCTCCGTGAGAGGTCTTTACTGGTCTGAACAATAAACAATTCCAGAGGCTTAAGAACCACACAGGCTCAGGCTGGCTCATCGCAGTGTGATCTCATCCCTCTGGATCAATTTTCTTAGTTTTTATTTCCGTTGCAGTGATAAGATACACAAAGGCATACATCCCACACATTTCTCTCATACAATAATAATTAATAATAATAATAATAAAGTAATACTTATTTGAAGTACTCTGACAAAGGAAAATCCATGAAGAAAGGATTTGATTCAGATCACAGTTCAATATAAAACTCACAATAGTATAGTAGTAATAAATTAATGCTCGTTTAAAGTACCATGACAAAGGAAAATCAACAAAGGATTTGTTTCAGGGACCAGTCCTGACGGAGCAGAAGTGGGAAGCAGGCGGTCACATGCTGTCCGCAGCCATGGAGCTGCTGAGGGATACTTTTTCCTCTCCTTTATACAGTCCAGGACCCAAGCTCACTCTTGGGCTGGGTCTCCACACCTCAGTGTAACGACAGACTAAATAGTCCCTGGCAAGTGCGCCTGGATGCTGGTCACCCAGGTGGTTCTACAGCCGTGGCTCTCAACTTTCCTAAGTTGACCCTTTAATGCCGTTCCTCAAAAATAACCATAAAGTTATTGTTCTTGCTACCTCGTGACTGTAATTTTGCTAATATTATGAATCATAACTGTTTGGTTTCAGACCCAGGACAAGGAACTGAGGTGCATATTTTAAATATCAAAGCAGCTGGGCGGTGGTGGCACACACCTTTAAACCCAGCACTCGGGAGGCAGAGGCAGGCATATTTCTGAGTTCGAGGCCAGCCTGGTCTACAGAGTGAGTTCCAGGACAGCCAGGGCTACACAGAGAAACCCTGTCTCGAAAAACCAAATAAATAAATAAATAAATAAATAAATAAATAACTATCAAAGCAGCCCTGGCCTCCAGGTTCTCCCAGCATTCCTGGTCCCTACCTAGCACACCCTGCCCCCATACCCTGAACCCCATACCCAGAAGGCACTGGGCTGCCCTTCTCCCAGAGGCTCTTCCCTATATAAGGCAGACATCATTTTGGTTTCCTTCTCTCCCCAAAACCCCACCTCTCTTCTTCCTCTCCTCCTCTCTCTGTGCATGTTCTCTCTCTCTCTCTCTCTCTCTCTCTCTCTCTCTCTCTCTCTCTCTCTCTCCCCCCCCTTCCCATGGTGACCCTGACCTCCTTCCTTGGAGCCCAGTGAACTCACCCACCAGAGAGCAGCTTCCTAATAAACCTGCATTTAATATGTTCTAATCTGACTTGAATTGACCCATTTTTTTTTTTTTTACCAGCAGAGAAATAGCTTAGCAGTAATGTAAATATCTGTGTTTTCCAAAGGTCTTAAGCAACCCCGAGAAAGGGTTGTGAGATGCCCCTGAAAGGGGTCATGACCCAGAGGGGGAGAACTGTTATTCTTCAGAGTGTCAAGATGACAACACCAGCCATCCCAGCAGCAAGGTGGTAGCTGGTACACTGGCACCATACTTGACAGTGTAGAGGCACACTTCAGAGCCAGCCTGGACAACACAGACCTTGTCTCTAAAATAAATAAATAAATAATAGCCCAACCCATGGCATTCCCCGAGGAAGGAGCCAATAGCTGTGCCTCCCTATTCATCCTGCCTCAAATCCCCAAACCTCAAATGTCAATTATTTCAGCACCGTATCCACTTCCCAGTGACGTCAGCAGATGACCTAATAGGCGCGGGCCGCACAGCCAGAGCCAAGCTGGAGAGCACCTGCCTCTGCTCCCCACTGGACTGGAAATTCAGCATCCGGAGCGTCGTCCTCCCCTAGTGTCTCCCTAGTTCCCTCCCGGTTACCTGACATGCTGTGCTCTGTGCCACAGGTAGTATAAACGTGACTCCCGGCCTGCTCCCCGCCCTCCTCCTGTGGCTTTAGGATTCGGCTCTTGCCTCTCCTCCTGAGTCTTCCCAAGTCCCTGGCCTGGATGTAGATCACGGGCAGAGCAATTACTTAGCTCCACCCTGATCCCACATCCTTTCGGATGCAGCAGTAATTTTTGGTAATGCCTGTATGTTTCCTTGAGGAGGACTTAGGGGACACAGAATTACAAATCTAGGCGTGCAACAGATTCGAATCCCCATCCCTAGCCGCAGTGCTCCCAGCTGAGTCACCGTGGGCGTGTCACGTGACCTCCCCGGGCCGGCCGGCCTCCCTCCCTTCCCCCCCCCTCCCCTCCCCACCCCCTGGAATACCTAGTGACGGGCGCTCTTCACGGAGTGCTCCCAAGGGCTCCGTGGAGCAGCGGCTTACAGCCGTCTCTACGCATGTTGCTACCCTTCTGTACACCAGGAACTCCAGCTTGCCACCTCCCCAGGGAATCCCAGCCCAGGAATTAAAACTAGAAATCATGTTTAGCTTTCTTTCATCCTTCGCCTGTATGATCTCAGTAAGAAGGTATTATTGAAAATATCTATCTAGCAAGGCTTTAAAAGATGACTAGCCAAGAGGGTTTTTTTAAATTGAAATTTTATTTTATGTGTATGAGTGTTTCACCTACACGTATGTCAAGTGCATGTGGAAGCATGTGGAACAAACAAACAACCCCCACCCCAGGGCGCCGGGTCCCCTGGAACTAGAACACCCATGTAGGGACTAGGAATGGAACCTAGATCCTATGGAAAGACAGCCACAGTCTTAACCAATGAGCCGTCTCGCCAGCCCTGGGGGTGGTGGTGGGGTTGTTTGTTTGTTTGTCTTGCTTTGTTTCCCCAGCACTTTAAATGTGGCTGAAGTAAACATAGAAAAGGAATTCATGACAAATAGCATCGGGTAACAGGCTACTCAGTGTTGCCTGGCAACCTTCTGAGGGAGTGAGCACCCCATCCCTGAGAGCATTCAAGCAGATGGGAGAGGGGTGAAGAGACAGAGATCTCCACAGGCCCCTAAGGAAGGCAACCAGATCCACTCCAAGCCTGATTCTACCTGCCGCACCCTCTTCAGTCACCTGCCATGGGGAGGGAATCCACTGGCCAGAGTCCCGGCCAGTCTGGATCTGCCAGCAGCAGGCCTGTAGGTCACACATGCTAGAACTACTCACGGATATCCACCTGTCTCTGCCTCCTGAGTGCTGGGATTAAAGGCGTGGGCCCCCATACTTGCTCATTTTTATTAAAACGAGTGTATTTATTTATCTTGTTAGGGCTGGACGTGATGGCGCACACCTTCGTCCCAGCATTTGGGAGCCAGAGGCAGGCAGATCTCTGTGAGTTTGAGGCCAGTCTAGACTGTAAAGCAGGTTCCGGGACAGCCAGGGCTGTTACACAGAGAAACCCTGTCTGGATAAACAAAATAGAAAAAGAGAGGGAATGGGGAGAGAGGGGGAGAGAGGGGGAGAGAGGGAGAAAGAGGGAGAGGGAGAGGGAGAGGGAGAGGGAGAGGGAGAGGGAGAGAGAGAGAGAGAGAGAGAGAGAGAAAGAGAGAGAGAGAGAGAGATCTTTTTAACTGGGCACCTTGCCATTGTACCGAGTTGAGGTGGGCGGATCACTTGAACCCAGGGGCCAGCTTGGGCCACACCGTAAGCGCTAATCTGAAAAAGAAAAACAAGAAAAATAACACACTAAAGAAAAAGAAAGCACTCTGTAAAACAGGAGAAGCTAAAATATAAGTACAGGACCCTTTCCTCATAGAGCCCTATCTAGTCGAGCAGCCGTTTCAGAAATGACAAGCACGACCCCAAGAGGGCGTTGCCTGCATGTGAGTCTCACGGGTGTGAGCAGAGACGCTCACAGAGGGAGCTGCTACCACAGAGACCGTTTCGGTCCTGCATGCAGTGCACGCAGGTGTTTCCAGTCTCCTAAACAGAATGGGACTTCCACCTCTAGGCTCAAAGGTGCCTGAAAGTCTAAATTAATTAACATAAACAGGAAGCACCTGCTACACTGGGACCCTGTTAGAAGCCACCTGCCAGCCAGGCCCCCTCTCGAGCTGCATGCTGGGGCCCCATGCTGGGGCCCCACCCACCCGGGGCCCCACCCACCCTGCCAGGCCCCCCCTCGAGCTGCATGCTGGGGCCCCACTCCCATAACTCAGCCTTCTTTAGCCGTCAGTGTGCATTCCTGTTCCCCACTCTATACCCACAGGTATTCCTCGCCACAGAGAGGCTCTGGGGGCTTCAGCACACGCTGCTGGCTGGCCTGTTGGCATCAGTAAGGAGCTGTGCTCACTCCTCAGCAAGGTGCCTGTGGCCGGCCCTTATTCGCCATGCTCTAGTCTTACTATCGGACGGCCCACTTGCCCCGAAGGGGCCAGCTACCTCAAGCCTTTGCACCCCTTGCCTGGACGCCCTTTCCACCCCTCTGCAGCAGCTCTCTCCCTGGCGCCACTCAGCGAGCCTTGCTCAGGCCCCTCGTGCTAGAACTCAGAGCTTAACACCCCTACCGTGACCATGGGCGCTAGGCGCCCGATTGTTCAGGACGTGCTAGTGATGGGACCCAAGGCCTTAAGCATGTTGACCATGTGCCCTGCCACTAACATAGTAACGTACAAGCCTAGTTCCTGAGACAGGCCCCAGATACGTTCAGAATGCCCCCTCCCCTTGTCTTGAGTATCATTCCAACCCATCCCTATACTAGACACTAACCCAGTGACTAGCACACGTGAGGTAAGTGACCTACCACTGAGCCGCATTGCCAGTCCCGCTTTAATGCTTTTAATTTAATTAGCATGCAGAGTCACAGATTTCCTCATGACATATTCTTTGCACGTGTGTGTGTGTGTGTGTGGTGTATGCATGCACACGTGTTTGTTCGTATATGGCACACGTGTGTTCACCAGATGTCAACAGTGTCTTTGTCTCAATTGATCTCACCTTTTTTTTTTTTTTTTTTTTTTTTTTTTTTTTTTTTTTCTGAAGCAGGGGCTCTCCCTGGAGGTGGCGCTCCCTGATTGGCTACACTGCCTGGCCAATAAGCTGGGGATTCGAGTCCACCTGTGGGAGGTGCTTCCCTTACCTTGCTGTCCACCCCACCGTGTCACACCGAGTGCAGATCCTGGCTTTTAGCCTAAGTGCCAGCGAGCCCGACTTAGTCTCCATGCTTATGCCGCAAACACCTTACATGGCTGGGTCGTCTCTCAAGCCTTTTGTTTTTCTTTTTTTTAATATTATTTGGGTTTTATGAATATGACTGTCTAACCTACACGTATGTCTGTGCACCGTGCGCATGCAGTGTCTGCAGAGACCAGCAGAGGGCATCGGATTCCCGGGAACTGGAGTTACAGACGGTTGTGAGCTGCCATGTGGGTGCGGGGAATCAAGCCCAGGCCCTCTGGAAGAGCATCCTGTGCTCTTCTTCCCTGCTGAGCCATCTCTCTGCCCCCAAGCCCCGAGGCATTTTCACACATATTGTACTAGATGCCCCCCACTTCCTCTCCCCACCTCCCAGCTTATACCGTTCCACCCCCAGAACCCCCCCCCCTTTACAGCACAGGTCTTGTATTACTCTCCCCTACCTTAGAGCCTCCTCCCAGCGTTCATGGGCCCCTTTTTACTTTCATGCAATCTGCTTACACTCACACACACACACACACACACACACACCACAAATTAGAAGAACATGTAAGCACTTCACGAGTTCCATGCGTGTCATCCTCACACAAGGGCGGGGCTAATCTTCTCCGGCTCCGTCCATTACACCACAGGTGCTGTCCATGTGAGCCCGTCAGTGTTTTATGAGCTGTTTCCCCTCTCTTTCTCTCAAGCACGCCTCAAATCCCCCTCTCCCAGGAAGTCTGCCCTGGCGCTACATCCTCCAGTGGCGATGGCACAGAGGGCCGTGGGGCCCACTCACTGGCACAAAGGCCATCCAAATCTACACACGTTTAGCATCAAAGCACTTAGGGAGGGGCCCATGAACCCAGGTTATCTGAAATTCTTATCTATTGTGGTCTGCCTCTGGTCCTCCGGGTGTCAGGACCTGTGGGGTCCCTCTTGGACGGAAGAGGGCATGCTTTCTACTTGGCTGTGAGTTTCCTTGGGTGAGGCCTTCCCCAGAGGCCTTTGTTAGGACAGTAATACTACTTGAGGACCAAGGAACTCCTTTGTAAGTACTGGGGTGTTTTCATGCACGGTAGGCCAGTTTTGCTTTCCAAGGGCAGAGAAGGCAGGTCTAACGTCTCCTTTCGGTGACTGTGGAAGCAAATCTGAAGCATTAGCTCTCTGTACATGGTGAATTAAGGGAGACCCTCCCCACCCCCAAACCCCAGGAGCATCCACCAATAGAGTCCTGCTTCCCTCAGTCACAACTTGCTTCTGTTTTGTCTGCCAGCTTAGGTTTTAATCCCATCCAGTGTTGCGGCTGCGAGCAGTGGCCCCGGGGCTGGCAGGGGAGCCAGAATAAGCAGATTTGACTTTTAATCTGACTCACACATCTGTTCAGAGTGCTGTCAAACTGGGGAAGCGTAGCTATGTGTCCAGCCTGGGCCTCTCCTGCTTGCTGCCACAGCTGCCTCTAGGCCCCAGGTGCACCCCTCCCTCCACTGGGAGCCCACAGTTGGCCACATGGCGAGGGGTGTCCCAGGAGGAGGCAGCCTATCTGTGGCAGGTGGATGTTTTCTCTCCTCCACATTGTTCTGACCCGAGTGCATTGTGTGTGCCAGGAGCAGGCTGTCACCAAGTCTCCTGGCAGGCTCCACGCAGAGTCGGGGGGCCATTTCTGGAGAGGAATGGCCCATTGTGAATGCTGAGGAAAGCCCTGCCATTCCTTTGGGTTGGCTGAGCTTCCAGAGTCCAGAAGGACAGTAATGGAGACTCTGGGATTCCTGGAGGCCAGCTTCAAAGTTGAAGGTTCCAAGGACCTTGACAGACCAAGGATTTCCCCAAGGGGGTCTCCCAGGCTGGCCCTGAAGCCCATGAGGGGCTTGGGAATGGGAACTGGGGGAGATCTGGCAGGGAGTTAGTTGGTGGGCGGATAGTTTACAGCGGGGACATCGGGAGAGCCAGAATTGCATTGTGTTTTATTCACAGTTGCTGACCCCTAGCCTGAGGATGGGAAAGGGCCCGTCACCTTCAGAAACTCCCCTGAACCCATCCCAGAGGAAATGGAAATTCAGAATTGTTTTTGGAGCAGCTCAGTGTTTGCCAGTGGGTGAGTAATACACTGCTGTTAACTGACTCGCGGCTGTCCCCCACCCCCACAGCCAGAAAAAGAATTTATGTCTGTACATCTCTTTTATCATGCTAGGCTGAGGTATGCACTCCAGGCAAACAATGGCGTGTATGTGCGTGCGTGCGTGCGTGCGTGCGTGCGTGCGTGTGTCTGTGTGTCTATGTATCTGTGTGACTAGTCCCACTGTAAGGATTAGCTCACAACAAGATCAAAAATTGGGAAGTACCTGTTCCTTATTAAAAATAAATAAATAAATAAATAAATAAATAGTCCCATGGAGGTAAAGAATCGGTCCAAACCACACAACTACTTTGTGGCAGAGCAGAGATTTGAACCCAAGTCTGCAATCAACACTCCAAAGTGTGCGTCCTAAGGAACATTATTCAGAGTTCCAGTACAAAGACACGATTTGGCATCAGCAGAGCATGCGAGGCTTCCGGCTCTGTTCCCTTGCCCTGGGTCAGGGCAGAGATCTCTGTTCACAAGGATGATTCTGACAGGATTGCATCACAAGGTAAGAAACTGCTTGGCTGGCGGGGTGGGGGTGTCTCTATTTTCAGACTTCAGCAGAAAGCACAGCCCGGTCAGAGAACACAAGAGCCCCAGGTTGCTGCTCGGTCTCAGGACCTTTGCCCAGAGAGGGTGACCCAGAAGAAGACATATCTAGAAACAGGAAATCTCAATTGAAGAACTGCCGCCGCCCCCCCATCAGATTGGCCCGCAGCGAGCGGTGGGACATATTTTTGGTTGATGATTGATGTGGAAGGACCCCACCCACCGTGGTGGTGCCCTGTCTGGGCAAGTTGTCCTGAGATGGATAAGAAAGCAGACTGAGGCCAGGCGGCGGTGGTGGCACACGCCTTTAATCCCAGCACTTGGGAGGCAGAGGCAGGCAGATTTCTGAGTTTGAGGCCAGCCTGGTCTACAGAGTGAGTTCCAGGACAGCCAGGGCTACACAGAGAAACCCTGTCTTGAAAAACCAAAAAAAAAAAAAAAAAAAAAAAAAAAGAAGACTGAGTAAGCCAACACATTTTCTTGTGGTTTCTGCTTTGGTTCCTGCCCCGACTTCCCTCCGTGCTGGGGTGTGACTTAAGTTCTAAGCTGAAACAAACCTTTTCCTTCTGGAGTGGCTTTTGGTCACAGTGTTTCATCACAGCAGTCCAAACCTTAAGACATTCTCAGTACACAGATAGGACTGATCATTTCAGCCCCTACCACCAAGAGAGATGCCTGCACCACAAAATCAAGACTAAAGGGCCCTTCACGTATGGGGAGACTTCTGTTGTGCTGACTGGCTCCCTGCCAGGAAGGAGACCTTGGGAACAGAGCCTCTGCAAAGCTCAGGAACAAATTCTTCAGAAGCAAGTGTGCAAGCCCTTCCTGCCTCACAGAGTCTGAGGGTAAGCTGCCAATTTACAGCCCTGGGTCTCACCTTGGGCTCCCAGCAACAGAACCATAGGGAGGAGGCTATAACTCTTTTTAAAAAGACTTCCAAAATAAATGGAAGCTTGAAAAGAAGGAGAAGGAGGAAGAGGAGGAGGAGAAGAAGGAGGAGGAGGAGGAGGAGGAGGAGAGGAAGAGGAAGAGGAAGAAGAAGAAGAAGAAGAAGAAGAAGAAGAAGAAGAAGAAGAAGAAGAAGAAAAGAGGAAGAAGAAGAAGAAGAAGAACAACAACAACAACAACAACAACAACAACAACAAGAGCAAGAAGAAGAACAAGAAGAAGAACAAGAAGAAGCACCGGGAATGGACTAGCCTAGCTTTGGGGTAATGATGAGGATTAAGCATCTCCATAGACCCCAGACTTTCACATTCCCAGGGAACTCTGCAGTTGCAGAGTCATCAAAAGCCAACATGAGAATTCCGTAGCTGAGTCCTGCTTGGACACTGCCACCCTGGGTGACTGAGCCTTCCTGGGCCCCAATCCTTCCCACCATTAATGGGATAAGCTTGCCACCCATAAGCATCACTGTGGAGTTCTGCAAAGTGGGCAGGCAGTAGTGTCCGAATGAACTAGAAGAGCCTTCCCATATGTTTTGGGAAATACCACCAGGGTGCTCCGAGTGGTCTCAACATGGGGAGATGAGAGCCGGGCGTGGCGTGAGTGGTCAGGTCTCAGAGTCATGACCTGGGATACAGATAGGATGGCCCTGAGCAGAGACAAGGCTAGCTGTTAGGTTGTTTTCATGACTCTGAAGTAGATAGCCTAACCCTAGCCAGACAGCTTCATCGGTTAAGGGCATAGAGTTCAGCTGGGTGGTGGTGGTGCACGCCTGTAATCCCAGCACTCTGGGAGGCAGAGGCAGGCGGATTTCTGAGTTCGAGGCCAGCCTGGTCTACAGAGTGAGTTCCAGGACAGCCATGGCTACACAGAGAAACTCTGTCTTGAAAAAACCAAATCAAAAAGGGGGGGCATAGAGTTCATATCCTTCCTAGACAACTTGCTAACTGACCACCCTGCGCCTCAGTATCCTATGTGTAAAATATAATAAACGTACTCACTTCCCAACACAGAAAAGGCTTGGCACGCTTTAAAGAATCAGTAAATGTTAGTCACCATTGCCTGCCTGCTGATGGAAAGATTTTGAGTGCAGGGGGAATCTAAAACAGTCCCAGGTCTTTGCTTGGGTCCTTGCCACATCCAAGGTTAGTCCTCCCTGCCCAGGCTGCAAGTAATGGTGATGAAGAAAGCCAGGGGTCAGAGTTCGCAGGCTGGGCTCTCTCCTCCTCCCAAACCTCTCTGTGAACGCGGGCCAGGAGGAGGCAGCACCGGCTGGATGAGAGGACATTCCCAACAGTGTCTCTTAAGCCAGGCTTCTGCCTCCTTTAGACTCAGCTTCCAGCGCATGGAAGATGGGGTATGGGATGGAGACAGACATGCCGACTGTGGACCTTTGCTCCTGAGGATCTAGGGAAGGAATGGAATTCTCTGCCTGCTCTGTCCTGTAGAGATCCAAGAGGCGGTAACAGTCACCCTCCTCCACAGAGTCTTCCACTTGGGTGGGACTACACTCGGGCCTCCTCCCTGCTGCTCGGTGGGGGCTGGGAAGGTTCCTGGGAGGGGTACAGAAGCCTCTGGGGCAAACATTATGACTTAGTCTTAAGGGACACTACAAAAGGTGGCATGCCCTCGCTCTCTGGCAGGCCAGCCATCTTTGCAGAGCCTCTCCCCTCAGCTTTGGCCATGTCCCCATGTGACATCTGCTGTGAAACGTGAAAGACCTGACATCCATCCTTGGAAGAAAGAGGGTGGGAAGGGGGATGGGTGGGAGATGGAGAGAAGGCAGGAGAGGGAAAGGGAGAAGAGGGGGGAGGGAGAGAAGGAGGGAGGGAGTCAGGCAGCAAGGCATCATAGTGAGTGCCTGAAATCCTAGCATTTGGGAAGTGTAACAGGAGGATTAGGAGTTCGAGGCCAACCTGGGCTACTAGAAACCCTGGAGAGACAGAGGAGCTGAGGAAGGGAAGAGAAAAGGCTGTCTTTTTAAAGTTAGTATTTATAGGAAGGATTGGGGTAGGCCAGGGGTAGACGACTTCCCACAGAAAATGCTTTCCACACCAAAGGTCTTAGATTCACTACCAAAAAGAAAATGTCACCCGGTAGAGAGCCCCAGCGATTAGTGAATGCAGACTGTAACCACATCAGGCAGAACACCAAGACCGCACCCTAGTCAGCAACAGAAAGGAGACACGGAAGTGCATGAGGACTTCCGGCTAGCTCTACCACTCTTAACTGGCCTGTCTGCTGGTCTACCAGGAGGTGCAGGCAGCAATGGGGTCTGGAGTCATGCCCCGCCGCCACCGTGGGAACGCTCATCCGCATTCTGAGCCAGGGCCTGGCCTGCACAGGGCAGCACAATGACTCACACCACCAGGTCCACACAGCAGAGGAATCCAGGTCAGCAGGAAACAGGTGGCTACCCTGACACAAAGGAGATCCTGGTTCTGTTGGACGGTGGTAACACTGGAGCCAGACTGAGTGCATTTCGGCAGAACTGGGAGAAGCACCAAGGTCTCTGCCCAGAAACTGCAAGGCCTCCCCCGTGGAGATAAAAGGGCGGGCTGGGAGGCAAGCAGGGGTTCCACAGAAGCATGCGGACGAGGCCCTGTGCAGCAGTGCAGGCAGAGAGGCATGGTCAGTACCTCCTTTACACGGAGCAAAACCCAAGCTTGGGTTGTAGCCCAATTGGTAGTTACTGGATAGGGAGAGTAAAGACCTGGGTTTGACCCCCCACGGTCACAGCAGGTAGAGGGAAGATCAGGCACTCAAGGTCTTCCTTCCCATAGGAAGTTCAAGAAAAGCCCAGGATGTATGAGCCCTTGTCTAAAAATTGGGGGTGGAGGAGGGATAAAGAAGAAAACAAAATTCACTATTACTCGTGTGCTAAATCCCCATAATTAATCAGTGTCAATAAACACTTGGATGCTTCGCTTTCAGATCCTCTTCTAAGCGTGACACCGAAAAGAATGCACAGAGGCTGGGCAGCACACATCCCTAATCCCAGTACTCAGGAGGCAGAGGCAGAGGGATCTCCATGAGTTCCAGGACAGCCAGGACTACATAGTTAGGTCCTGTCCCCAAACACACACACACACACACACACACACACACACACACACACACACATGCACACACGCATGCACACATACCAAGACACCGTGGAGTACACACACCTTTCCCTCTCTAAGGTCCTCTCCAGGATCATTTTTGAAGATGAAGTAAAAAGATTTTAAGAGTCAGAAGTATCAGGCAGCTGATTCAAAACATTTGCTGGACATGACGGGACCATTGCATGAGATCAAACCAGGCAAAATCTCAACATGAACAAGGAAGGGACTCACAACAAGCTACCCCTGGAGGGATATAGCTTCTAAGGCGAGAGAAGGTTATGTTTTCTTCAGGGGTGTGGCCCTCAAAGGCTACTCATACTTTTGTAGATGGTCCTACACCTGTGTACATAAGAAAAGCACTAAGTGAACCCAGTGGGTTTAAAAAAAAAAAAAAAAAAGAGTTGGGGCTGGAGAGATGGCTCAGAGGTTAAGAGCCCTGACTGTTCTTCCAGAGGTCCTGAGTTCAATTCCCAGCCACCGCATGGTGGCTCACAACCATCTCTAATAGGATCTGACGCCCTCTTCTGGTGTGTCTGAAGACAGTGACGGCATACTCATATACATAAAATAAATCTTTTGTTTGTTTGTCTGTCTGTTTGTTTGTTTTTTTGAGACAGGGTTTCTCTGTGTAGCCCTGGCTGTCCTGGAACTCACTCTGTAGACCAGGCTGGCCTCGAACTCAGAAATCCACCTGCCCCTGCCTCCCATGTGCTGGGATTAAAGGTGTGTGCCACCACTGCCCAGCAAAATAAATCTTTTTTTAAAAAAAAAGGCATACAGGGACTGGAGAGATAAATTTGGTTCCCAGTACTTACATCAGGTAACTCACAGTTACCTGTAACTCCAAGTCCAGGTGACCTGATACTGTGTGTGCACTGCATACTCATGGTACACATACATATACTAAGGCACACATACACAGAAAAGAAACAAATAAAAAAGTAAAATTATATACAAAATGGGCTAGAGAGATTGGTCAGTCCACAAAACTTGTGGACCTGACTGCATCACTAGTACCCGTGTAAAACTGGTACAGTGATCCGTACCTGGAAGGCCCACCTTGTTGAATCAGTGAACTCCAGGTTGAATGAGAGACTCTGCCTCAAAAACTAAAATGAGCGACAATAGAGGAAGATACCCAGTGTTGACCTCTGACCTCTATATGCATGCTTACACAAGCTATCCCAATGCAGGTGCACACAGATACACACATGAACACAAAGATGCACCAGACACATACATGCACCGGACACATACATGCATAATATATATTGATGGGTGTAGTAATAGCAGCCTGGTGCTCCAGTAACTCTGGGGGTTGAAAAGGCTGAAACGGTTTCCCAAGTCCCGTGTCACCCTATTATAACTCAGTGGTATATTTCTTAGCATGTCACATACCACATGCAAAATTATAGACACTATATGTAGCATAGGGGCCTAGGGAGAGAGCTTGGTGGGTAAACAACACTTACTATGTGAACATGCAGACATGAGTTCAAATCCCCAGGACCCATGTAAGAAGGCGGGCATGGCTGTGTGAGTCCTCTAATGCCAGCACTAGGGGCTGGGAGCAAAGACAGGTGAATCCTGCGAAGTCAGTGGTACCAGCCCTACTTGGAAAGGCAAACTTTCAGTATGGTAAGAGACCCTGTCCCGATGGGGCCTCTTCATGCATATGTGCAGATTATACAGGTATGTGCCTCTGCACATACCACACACACACACACACACACACACCACATGCATGGACAATGTAACTATATAGTCAGTATGTATTTTTATTTGTTGTGTTTTGCAGTCCTGGTGATGAACCCAGGACCTCCCACACCAGAGTCCCACCAGTGTTCTATTACTGAGCTGAACCCCCTGATCCTATGGACATCGGTGTAACAAAACCCTTATTTTATATTCAAGATTATGCTACTCCAGTTGGGCATCCCTAAACTAAAGATTCAAAATACTCCACAGTCTGGAACTTTGGGAGCATTGACATGACATCACACATGTTGTTTCCACACCTTGCCCTCATATGCCGGGGTTGCAGCTAAAATGCAAGTGCAATGAAAATGTTGTGTAAAAGCACCTTCAGGCTAGGAGCAGAGCTCAGTGCTGGGGTGTGTGCTCACTGCGTGCAGCGCTTTGGGTTCGTGCTCAGTAATAATAACGGGAGGAGGGTAAAGGGCAGCAGCCACCACTGCCTTCAGGCAACGTGAGCGAAGTGTACTAAACAGAAGTCAGGCGGAGACCCACCTGCTACCACACACGGCTGGGTCTCAGACCCACACAGGCCCACCTTCAGCTACACCATGCCGGTCACCCAGAGGCCCTGCAGCCACGTGCTTGGCCCACAGCGGGAGCCGCTACAATGTGCAAGTATGTGGCAGACAGATGCGCGAGAAAGAGAAGTAGAAAGTTTGACACCAGGGACTGCAGATGCAAGGGTGGAGTCTGTTAGGAGTAGCCAGCCCCGCCACCTGAGGCCCTGGTGACATCCCAGTCGGTGCTGCCACAAAGGGCCACGTCTGGGTCCTCAGTCATGTAGCAGCAAGTGTTGGTGTCTGTGACTCACATTATCGCTAGAGACCATGGGGACACCACTAGTCTGGGCAGCTGCCTGAGACCACATAGATGTCCAAGGGCTAAGTGGCACCGACGCCACCCCACACTGCCTGAGGTCTTCTGGAGAGCTGGCCCCACCTCTCCCCGGCTGTGGGCGGTGCTCGGGAGAGCGGGCCCTGTACCTTGCTTAGGCAGCACGGTGGAGCTGGCCCTGGTGTTGAGGGCTCAGGTGAGCTACTCCAACCAAGGGCTAGAGCACGGGATTGATGGTGTGGCAGAAACCAGAGGCCTTGAGCAATGACTCACTGTAGTAAACATTTGCAAGTGAACACATGTGGACAAAAGGGTAGACTGTGGGACACACTGTGACCCACTACAGCTTCCATGATGAGAGGTTTTCTATGCTTTGCTTGTTTGTTTTATATTTTCTTTTGGATGGGGAGGTTTCCAAGGCAGAAGTCAGATACGAGGGCACAGGGAGGTGGATGGGACCGGGGAACATGGTGAGAAACTCACAAAGAAAACAAAGTTGGGCTGGGCGGTGGTGGCTCACGCCTGTAATCCCAGCACTTGGGAGGCAGAGGCAGGAGGATCTCTGAGTTCGAGGCCAGCCTGGTCTACAGAGTGAGTTCCAGGACAGCCAGGGCTATACAGAGAAACCCTGTCTCGAAAAACCAAAAAAAAAAAAAAAAAGTTGGGAAAAAACTGTAAGTAAGCTGTGATCTCTTCCGCAAGACATCTCCTGAGATATGTATATTGATATTCATATATATATATATATATTTAAATTTGAAACCCTTCTGGTTCCAAGCATTACCTTTAAGGTATACTCAACCTGTATTAAAATAGTTTCTGAATTCAGAGCATATGTAGATTAACATATAAATTATTTAAAAATAGTATATGTAGCAGAATATTGTGCTTTTAAATAGTAACTCAGGAAGGGCTGAAGAGATGGCTCAGCTCTGACTCCTGAAGTGGACATTTTGGTTGTATCATGTGATGTTTTGCTGAAGCAGACCTGTGAGAGGACACATGATGCTTGGAGACACTATAAGTAAGACCCAACAGACAGTGACATGGCGCTTATGTAGCTAGCTGTGCAATGCTTTGTTGGTCGCAGGTCTTTGCTGATCTTTACTTCACAGAAAGAGGTACAGCAGAGAACTTCTCCTGGGGTCCAGATGGTTCTGGTTGCTTCCCCTGACTCATGCCGATTCGGTGGAGGCCTGGCTGTTTCTGTTGGATGGTGCAGCTGCTGCTGATTCGTGTGCGGTGACATTTTAAAACTGGACTGTTGGTATATTGACATTACTGAACTGGACTGCTGGTATCCTGACAACAAAGATTGAAATCACCCCCAAAGAAGTACTTCTAAGGCCAGGCAGTGGTGGCACATGTCTTTAACCCCAGCACTTGGGAGGCAGAGGCAGGTGGATTTCTGAGTTTGAGGCTAGCCTGGTCTACAGAGTGAGTTCCAGGACAGCCAGGGCTATACAGAGAAACCCTGCCTCAAAAAAAAAAAAAAAGTACTTCTAAACAGGTCTACCTTTCCATTTCCTACTACACATCTCTTCCCCCTCCCTCCCCCCACCTTTGGATGGTAAGCTAGAAGGGGGAGGGAGTGAAGCGTTTGAAAACCCTTCTTTTTTTTCTTTTTTCTTTTTTTTTTTTTCTTTTTTCAAGACAGGGTTTCTCTGTGTAGCCCTGGCTGTCCTGGAACTAACTCTGTAGACCAGGCTGGCCTCAAACTCAGAAACCCGTCTGCCTCTGCCTCCCAAGTGCTGGGATTAAAGGCATGCGCCACCACCACCCAGCTGAAAACCCTTCTTAAAGCCAGTTTTAGAAAAATCTAAGCCAAAAAACCCTCTTCCAGAGGACCCCAAGTTCAGTTACCAGCACCATATGGGGTGCCTCATAAACTCTCGGTGTGGTAGTTTGTGTATGCTCAGTCCAGGGAGTGACACTATTAGAAGATATGGCCCCGTCGGAGTAGGTGTTGTTTTGTTGGAGTAGGTGTGTTACTGTGGGTGTGGGCTCTAAGACCCTCACCCTAGCTGCCAGGAAGCTAGTCTTCCACTAGCAGCCTTCAGATGAAGATGTAGAACTCTCAGCATCTCCTTCACCAGGCCTGCCTGGATGCTACCATGCTCCTGCCTTGATGATAATGGACTAAACCTCTGAATCTGTAAGCCAGCCCCAATTAAATGTTGTCCTTACAGCAGTAAAGCCCTAACTGAGACACTCTGTAACTCCAGTTCGGGCCTCCTCAGGCACTGCATGCATATGGTACACAGAGATACCTGTAGGCAAAACACGCATAGACACATTAAAAAAAAATCAACAACTTGGTCTCAGGATTCTCATTAGAAAAGGTCAGAAAAATGCCTCCAGCATGCTATGAGAGCAGCTGTTTAAAACCAAACGTATTCAGATATCCAAATTACCATACAGATTGGGTCTGGTGACACAACGGCTATACTTAGCACTCTGGAGACTGTACCAGGAAGATGGAGAGACTTTGAGGCCAGCCAGGCAGTCCCAGTGACCTTTAACCTGTGGGCTGCAAACCTTGGGGACTGAATGTCTTTTATACAGGAGTTGCACATCAGATATACTGCATACTAGATATTTACATCATGATTCATAACAATAGCACAATTACAGTTATGAAATGGCAACAAAAATAATGTTATGATGGGGGGGTCACCATAACATGAGAATTAAAGGGTTACAGCATTAGGAAGGTGAGAACCACTGAGCCTGGGGTCATGTGGTGTGACTGGCAAAAAAAAAAAAATGAAAATTAAACTTAATAATTGCCATTTAGGTGTGAGGGTAGAGCAAAATCACTTTCCGACAAAACGGACTCAGAAAACCTGCAGACAGCTCGGCCTAAAGATGATTTGGCAACATGAAATCATGGACAAGATGGACAGAGAAAGAAAGAGAAGGAACGGGAGGATGGGGAGCTGATCCTGAGAATCAGAGAGTGGGGATGTCTCAGCCAAAGTACAGAGCAGGATGTACTCAGCCTAAAGGAAGCAGAAGGGCGGGGCTCTGGGTGATGGGTCGGGAGAGAGGAGCCCGGCTCAGCCCTCAGGCTTGAGTAGCTTGTCTGTGTGAATGGGAAGTACTTAGGGTTTCCTTCTTGAAGGGATTAGTCCAATCACTGAATTAATAAAGGATTAAGAGATTGTCTTAGTCATTCTTCTATGGCTGTGAAGAGATACCACAACCAAGGCAACTCTTATGAAAGAGAGCATTCAATTGGAGGCTTGCTTACAGTTTCAGAGCTTTGGCCCATTATCATCATAGGAGGGAGCAAAGCAGCATGCAGATAGGTCCTAGAGCGGTAGCTAAGAGTTTTGTCCTGAACCATAGGTGGAGAGCAAGACTGGGCTTTTGAAATCTTAAAGCCCGCCCCCCCAGTGACACACTTCCTCCAACAAGGCCACACCTCCTAATCCTTCTAATCCTATCAAATGGGTTTCACTTCCGGGTGCCTGAGCACTCAAATGAGGGCCATTCTCATTCAAAGCTCCGCAGGGGTCAATGGGTTAATAGGGTTAATCAGGAGGCATCCGATGAGGAAGTCTCCTGTAAGACCTTGTCCAGAAGTGTCACGTGCTTTTGTCTTGCCACATTCTGCACCGTGCTACCTGAGGACTTAGCTGTAGAGCGCAAACAGGTGCAGCCCTGACCTTGAGCCAGACTGAGAGCCAAAGCAAACTCCTCTATTCTGTGTATAGTCTGTTATTACCAATAAAAATTGCTCTAAGACACGGAGCAAACAGTTGAGGTACATAGTGAAAAAAAAAAAAAACAATAGAATGGGACAGGAAAGAATGATGGTTTGAAACTCCGAAACACAGAGGAGACAGACGGAAGGAAATGTGTGCTGGGCTGCTGGGTGGCTTTGCAGTAGTCAATATTTACATAATTGGTCACAAAAAATGTGGACCAGGTGCTGGGTTTAAACTTCTAGAGCCAACCATTATCAAAGTATGGAAGACCTGATCACAGTTAGAAAATTAAATGTTACTTTAAAAAAAGAAAACAGGGCAAGTGAGTCAGCTTAGTGGGTATAGAAACTTGTCTGTGAGCCTGACAGCTTAGACAGACCCCAGTGGATCTGGGGAACCCAAAAATGAGAACTGGTTTTTTTTTTTTTTTTTTTTTTTTTAAGATTTATTCATTTGACCGGGGCGGTGGTGGCGCACGCCTTTAATCCCAGCACTTTGGAGGCAGAGGCAGGCGGATCTCTGAGTTCGAGGCCAGCCTGGTCTACAGAGTGAGTTCCAGAACAGCCAGGGCTATACAGAGAAACCCTGTCTCGAAAAACAAACAAACAAACAAAAAAAAAGATTTATTCATTTATTATATTTAAGCACAGTGTAACTGTCTTCAGACACCAGAAGAGGGTGTCAGATCTTACGGATGGTTCTGAGCCACCATGTGGGTGCTGGGATTTGAACTCAGGACCTCCAGCCCAAGAACTGGATCTTGAAAGCCAGTCTCTCTCTCTCTCTCTCTCTCTCTCTCTCTCTCTCTCTCTCTCTCACACACACACACACCCCCCCACGATATATATATATATGTGTGTATATATATATATATATATGTATATATAATTAAAAATAATTTAAAATGTAAGTGTAAAACCTTTAAGCGTGGTGGTTTCCACCTATAATCCCAGAACCTAAGGGGTGAGGCTGGTGAATGACAAGGTTAGGGCCATTCTCAGCTACGTAGTGAATTTGAGGCCAGCCTGGACTGTAAGGACCACCCTGCCTCAAAAGAACAAAAGGAAAATATATAAAAGAAAAAGAGAGTCAAGTGTGTTGCTTGGATCAGCAAAGATAATTAACAAATTTATTTTAATTTTGTCTCAAGTAACTAACTAAAGCAGCTATCCGGTCATCTCGGGCGTGGGGGCTGCTGTCTGGGTGATGCATGTGAGCTCCACCCTCAGTTTTCACAGTCACAAGTCAACGCAGGATGTTTAAATTCGAGAAGCCAAGGAACAACAGCAGGGGCGTGTTTTAGAGACCTGCAAGTTGCCCCCGGGGCAGTGGCCCTCAATTCCCTTAAAGCATCGACCCTTTAATGCAGTTCCTCTTGCTGTGCTGATCCCCAACCATAAAATTATTTTTGTCGCTACCTCATAACTGTGATTTTGCTGCTGTTTGAATCATGACGCAAGGATCTATGTTTTCTGATGTAAGACCACCGGTAAAGAGTCATCAGACCCCCAAAGGGGTCGAGACCCATAGGTGGAGTGGAGAACCACCTCCCCTAGAGTAAGCCCTGGATGCTGAGAGCAGTTGGGAAACTCGGACGGATGGTAGGCAGGACGGGCAGGACTTGTTTTGTGAGCTCTTCTGTTCTGGTGTATTTTTAACCAAGTGCACACATGACGCTGATATTGAAATGAAGGAACACTATGAGACAGAGGAGAAGGCGGAGGTAGGAGCTTGGGGCTGTAGCTGAGCCTGGGGGCCAGATTCGGATGAATCACACACACACCAAACCCAGAAAGACCAGGTCAGGCGGAAAAGCAGCTCAGGAGGCCATTAGCCAAGCCAGTGCTCTGATGAGGCCATTAGCCAAGCCAATGCTCTGATTTTTAACAAGGAGACAGAAGATATTTCTGGAAACTATAGACCAAGTGGCTCAATATAGAATCCTGGCAAGATTCTTGCACAGATTATTAAACAGATGGCTTGGGAGTGTTTGGGTTTATTTTTATTTATACTCTGCCTCCTTCCAAAAAGAGGGTTTTGCAGTAGTTTATAGAGATATGTACAGTACAACAAGACAGAAAAATTAGCAAGGACAGGGTCTCAAAAAAGCCAAACACATGCCTGCGATTATAGCACTGGGGAGGTGAGGCAGGAGGATAGTCATGAGTTCGAATGTAGCCTAGGCTAACACAGTGAGAACCTGTATCAAAGAAGGAAGAAAGAAGGAAAGAAGGCAGGAAGGAAGAAAGGAAGGAAAGAAGGAAGGAAGGAAGGAAGGAAGGAAGGAAGGCAGGAAGGAAGGAAGGAAGGAAGGAAGGAAGGAAGGGCCAAGTATGGTGCTGTATGCTTATAACCTCAACAGATTATGAGTTCAAAATCATCCTTGGCTAGTGAGGTAAAGGCCAACCTGGGCTACATGAGGCCCTATTTCCAAAAGTTAAAAAAAAAATTATACTGAGCAAGATAAACTGGGCATTAAAAGCTTCATAGTAATTGATTCCATTTATGTGAAATTCTCAGAATAGGGAGTGGGGAAATGCTTCAGTCAATAAACTGACTGCATCTCAAGCATGAGGCCCTGAGTTCGAATCCCCAGCACCCACATAGATACTGTAACACCTACCTGTAATGCCAGCACTAGAGAGGCAGAGACAGGAGGACTCCAGGGGCTTACTTGTCAGCCAAGCCTAGATGAATCAGGAAGCTCTAGTGAGAGCACCTGTTTCAAAAGTAACGTGGAGAATCACTGAACTGAGGAATATGCCTAATATCAACCTCTGGCCTACACAGACACACACACACACACACACACACACACACACACACACCAAACCATGAAAATCCATAGAGACAGAAAATAAGGCCAGGCAGCACTAATGGTTCACACAAGCTTGCAAATATAAAAAAACTCACACGAGATACTTTAAAAGGTGAATTTTGTAGTATGTGAATATGAAATCTAAACAAACAAAAAGCCGGGCAATGGTGGCACACGCCTTTAATCCCAGCACTTGGGAGGCAGAGGCAGGCAGATTTCCGAGTTCAAGGCCAGCCTGGTCTACAGAGCTAGTTCCAGGACAGCCAGGGCTATACAGAGAAACCCTATCTCGAAAAACCAAAAAAAAAAATTAATAATAATAATAATAATAATAATAATAATAATAAATAAAATAAATAAAAACAACAAAAAATAACACAAAACAAAAGACAAACAAACATACCACTACAATGGAGGTGGGGAGAAGGACAGAAAATCAAGAGAACTAAATTGATAGCACATAGATGATAAGATTCTCTACTAGTCAGGAAGATGGTCAATAACTTTGACCATGCACAGTTACTACAAGCTTGGAAAACAGCATAAATTAAATAAAATACTAACTGGTTGCTCAGAGTATCACAGCCTTCTCTGCTCCCAGTGTCCTCTAGAAATCTTTCCACACACTCTCATAAAGAAGACACGTTGCACTGGCATCCTTACAACCTCAGGCCTCACACAGCTCTCTCCTGGGGACACTCGAGTTAAACATAAATCCCAAGAAGTGTAATACACTGAACACAGTTAGCAGGGGGCCTCAATGGCGTGAGATCCACAGGCAGGTCTTGTGACAGGGTCAGGAGCTTAGGTCTGTAACCCCAGCAGCGTCTTCTACCAGGGATTCTAACCTGTGGGTCGCCACCCCTTTGGTGGATTCTATATCAGATACCCTGCATATTGGATATTTACATTATGATTCATAACAGTAGCAAGATTACAGTTATGAAGTAGCAATTAAATAATTTTATGATTAGGGGTCACCACACCATGAGGAGCCGTATTAAAGGGTTGCACATTAGGAAAGTTGAGAACCACCAGACCTGGTCCCAAAAGTAACACAACGGAGCCTCCACTGACCCTCAAGTAGAAAGGAAAAGGGTGACACTGCCTCAGTCTTGACCACGCTCAGGGAAGTCCTGGTGTCATATACAGCAGAGGAGCCATAGTGGGTGTGAGAGAGCTCTAAAGGCCACACCAGCTGTTAAAGGATCTATTCAGAAGGAGGGACAAGTTCCAGCAGCGTTCTGACACTGCTGTGGCTTAACCTGTAGCTAAGGGAAGCCCTGATCCCGTCTCCTCCAGAATGGTGCCCCACAGGCCGTGCTATCGTGTTGCCACGAGGCAGTTCTGTCGTACATTCAATAACAGATCTGTGAGCAGAGATCTGGCTTCTCATGGAGGTCTACCTATGGGATAAAAATGTCAACATACATGCTCTAGTCCCTAAACATTGTTATTTTTAAACTGCGGACCATCTGGCACCTTCTCAAACCCATACATTGGAGTTCCTTAAAGCCCGTCACTGTTGTGATCTCTAGGTGAACCAAGTCAAGGCCAGATGCCAGGTCCTGGGCTCCATAAAGAAGGCTCCGGCACAATGCCTATACAGTTCAGTAGCCAGACGGTCACACAAAGAAAGACCTCGTCATCCAGTTTCCTGTCAGACTGGATACTTGTCTATACCCTGCAGTAGAGTTTATAATACCTCTCCTTATTCTAGGATTAAATGCCTGGCCTCTTCTAAAGTCGTTGTTTTTATATAAACACCGATGAAGCAATAAAACAAGGAGCCCACAGGCTCTTACAAATACAGCCTAACTCCGAGAAGAGAGTAGGCTGCCCCACCCAAGGGCACTAGAGCCCCAGAGATGATCGACTTCCTCTATGCCTGGGCTAACTTCACTAACTGTAAGGTGGCATTAAAAGCCATAACTGAGGTCCGTGAAGGAAATGAGAATTAAACAAGGCACTGAGTCACTGGCTGGCCTAGCGGCTCATTAAATCCCTTGGCCCATGTCTAATTCCATTGACAAAACAGAGAAGGTCTGTCTGCTCCTTTTAACTTCCACCTGTTACGACAGGCTGAACGCCCCAGGCAGGCAGAGGTTAACACTGAGGAGAAACACACAGCAAAAAGCCAGTGGACTATAACCAAAATGAATTCCATGGAAGATGTGTGCCAAACAGTGCCCAATTGTTCCTTGTTTCCGATACTTTGGTGGCCATTAGTCCCTGTTCGCTAAAGTTTGCTTCCTGTTAGTTTGGCTGTTTTGTTTGTGCGTGGTGTATGTGTTTGCATGTGTTAGTGTGTGTGTGTGTGTGTGTGTGTGTGTGTAGAGGTAGAGGCCAGAGGTGTTTTCCTTTTGCTTTTTAAGACAAGGCCTCACACTCTAGACCAGGCTGGCCTAGATAAAATTCATCATGTAGACTCAAACTTGCAGCAATCCCTCTGCCTCAGCCTGCTGAATTGCTGGGATTACAGCTGTAAGCCATGACAATCATCCTCACTTAGTGTCTAATTATTATAAATTTTTGTGTCTTCTTGACTCTTCCAGTGCCAAGTCAAGATAATGCTGGGGGTGGGTGGGGGGTGGGGGTGGGCTCAACGCACTTCAGGCAGAGGTCTAATGCCACCAATCTTGTCCGCAGTACATCAGGCTAAAAGAAATTAATACCACCAAAGATGCGGGCAATGTCCATATATTAGCCAGGAGTGGCCATAGAAGGTGAGAGACCTTCTCTGATAGGAAGATATGCCCCTCACCTCTCCTGTTGACAGTGTGTATGTGAAATCTGTCTTTCCTAGATTTCTTCCTTTATCTCAAGGACTAAAGTCTTCCAAAAGCAGTATGACACCGTTAGGTCCTTAAAGAACTGGGCACTGGGCTATGTCTTACACAAGAAAACCTTAAAATATAAAGAAAGAAACTTCTTAAGATGCCATTCTCGTTATTACTAGAAAATACACAAGACTCCAGACTGTCCCAGCGACCTGACACTGGGTCCTGTCTCTTCTGCTGGTATAGAGCAAATAGTGCCCTTGAGTATAGACAGAACTGTACTCAAGCTTCTCCCACACTCAGAAAAGAAAGAAAAGGGTGATAGGGTCACACTCTGTGTGTAGCCTAGGCTAGCCTAGCACTCACTAGGAAGCCCAGACTGGCCTCAAACTTGTAATGATCCTCCTGCCTCAACTTGCTGAGCATTGAACCCCCATGTCAAGCCTCCATTTTCATTTCTATTATTACCAGGTTAGAAGGTTCCCTGCCTCCCCATATCACCAGGCACTTTCAGATGCCAACACAGGACCACACCAAGGGATTGTGGCTAAGTTCTGAGACTCCCAGGTCATGGACAAATGAATCTCACTCCTTAAATCTTCAGTAATGAACGTGGGACCCATCTTTACTCTGATATGGACATGGCAGCTGGTTATCACATGACAGGGCAGTGAGGGGGTGGAGGGAACACAGGCAGGCATCAAGGCAGCCATGTACTGAGGTAAGGCTCAGCTCTTCTGCATCCAAAAATTGGAATCGGGACTATGGTGGTTTGAACATGCTTGACTCAAGGAGTGGCACTATTAAGAAATATGGCTTTGTTGGACTAGGGGGTGGCTTTATTGGAACTATGTCACTGGGGGGGTGGGCTTTGAGACTCTCTTCCAAGCTGCCTATGAAATAGTCTCTTCTTGGCTTCCTTTGGATGAAGATGGAGAACTCTTGGCTCCCCCAGCACCATGTCTGCCCACACACTGCCATGCTTCCTACCATGCTGATAATGGACTGAACCTCTGAAAGTATAAGTCAACCCCAATTAAATGTTGTCTGTTATAAGAGTTGCCTTGGTCATGGTGTCTCTTCATAGCAATGGAAACACGAAGACAGAAGTTGGTACGAGGTACGCATTGGTATGATAGGCCTGACCATGCTTTTGTTTGGAAGAATGTGGATTTGGGGACTTTGGATTTGGAAAGCAGTGGAATGCTTTAAATAGGGCTTCATGGGCCATCCTAGTAGGAATATGGAAGACATGGGTGCTAAGGGTGATTTGAACTGTGGGGGCCTGGCTCAAGTGTTTTCGAAGGAGAAGAATCTTAGTATGTAGTCTAGAAACTGTGGGATATTTTGGTGAAGAATGTGGCTGCTTTTTGCCCTTGTTTGAAGAGTCTTCCTGAAGCTAAAGTGAAAAGATTCAGATTAATTGTATTGACGAAGGAATTATTTAAAAAGCCTAGTTCAGACTTTATCCTGTGGCTCAGTCTTATAAAGAACATTTTACTCAAGCACAGCAAGCATAAGAACAAAAAGTACAAAACGTGAGCTTCAAATAATGCAGTGGCACCAGGAAGTGCAATAAAGCAGAATCCTGTGCTCAAAAAGATAAACAGATTAAGGGAGTGGTGACCTCCTGGCAAGATCCCACCCAGCTAAGCTTATTGTTTGTGTTTGCAGTTGAACAATGGATAGCTATAGTATCATGACCTGGTTTTTACTTTTATCTGGGCATAAGGAGATATGATTGTGCGTCAAGTTGACTCGGGATGACACAAGCTTTTGATCTGGACCTAGAAGCATAATCCAGGTCCAGGCATGGTACCACACACCTTTGATGCCAGGAGACAGAGGCAAGCAGATCTTTGAGTCCAAGGACAGCCTGGAGCAAGTTCCAAGTAGAGAAAAGCTTAAATCCAGGCATGGTGGACCATGCCTTTAATCCTAGCATTCAGGGGACAGAGCCATGAAGATCTGCTGAGTTCAAGGTCGGTCTGCAGAGTGAGTTCCATGACAGCCAAGCTTAAAGAGTGAAGGAGTTGGAAAACAGAAACTTGGTTAATGATGTAATAGAACATGGGGACAGTGTTCCAGCTCCAACAAGCAGCAGAACTCAGCAGTTTCAGCCATGTGGCTCTGGCTTTAGAGTTAAGAATAGAAGGAACTGCCGGGCGGTGGTGGTGCACGCCTTTAATCCCAGCACTTGGGAGGCAGAGGCAGGTGGATTTCTGAGTTCAAGGCCAGCCTGGTCTACAGAGTGAGTTCCAGGACAGCCAGAGCTACACAGAGAAACCCTGTCTCTAAAAACAAAAACAAAAAACAAAAAAACAAAACAAAAAGAATAGAAGGAACTACTAGGACAATTGATGCTGGCTAGCTGGAGCTATGAAATTAGCAGTGATTAAGAAGAGACCAGCATCATTGAGGTGAAATATTCTGGGAAGTGTTTTCTGAGAGCACAAAGAAATTGTCTTCCACAAATAGCCAAGGTTGTGTCTCATGCCACAGCTGGAATTGGTAATGCATAAGAATGACCCAAGTGGTATTGGTTTTGAAAGTATGAAGGGGTCATGGAGAGCAGCTGAGGCTTGGTACTATGAGAGGCCAGGGAAGAGCATTGGTGAAGGTGCAACCTCAGTGCCAGTTGAAGGACCAGGACTAAAGGGGTCATTGAAAAGAAGTTGAGGCTTCACACCATGAAGAGAGTCTATGAGAGGCTACTGGTGAAACCTACTTGCAGCAGAAGACCCCAATGTATTGAAGACACCACTACCATGGGATGATCATGAAGTACAGCAGTAACAGTGGAGTGGAGTCAGCCAGAGCCTAGAGTGCTAGGGAGGGCAGAGCTGAAGAAGTGATCCAAGTCCTTTGGAAGAGCCTAGAAGATAATGTGTGGATCTCAGAGGATGGAACAATAATCTGGGAAGTTGAAGTCGCCTTGGAGACCCCAAGATGTTAGAGGAAAACTGCTAACTAGGAGTGGAACCAGCCCAAGAGAAAGGATTATGTTGCAGTCAACAAAGATGAATGGCTGGACATCAGACATGGTGATGCAGAGTTTGGAGTTTTCTGCTTCGACTTTTGGTCTTGCTTTGGTCCAGTATTTCCTCACTATGATATTTTGGAATGATAATGTATATTCTGTGATGTTGGAAGTATGTGATCTGCTTTTTAATTTGGGGTTTATAAGGGACTGCAGCTAAGTGATTAGATGACCATCAAAAGAGACTTTGGACTTTTAACATTGTTGAGACTGTTATAGACTATAGGTCTTTGGAAGTTGGACTAAATGTCTTAGCATTATGCTATGGCTAGGTATAGCCCCCATATAGACTCATGTGGCCTCTAGGAGGCCAGGGAATGAAATGTGGTGGTTTGAATATGCTTGGCCCAGGGAGTGGCACTATTAGGAGGTGTGACCTTTTTGGAGTAGGAGTGGCCTTGTTGGAGGAAATGTGTTACTGTGGAGGTGGACTTTGAGATCCTCTTCCTAGCTGCCTATGAAACAGTCTGTTCCTGGCTCCCTTTTGATGAAGATGTAGAACTCTTTTTTTGTTTGTTTGTTTGTTTTTGTTTTTGTTTTTCGAGACAGGGTTTCTCTGTGTAGCTCTGGCTGTGCTGGAACTCACTTTGTAGACCAGGCTGGCCTTGAACTCAGAGATCCACCTGCCTCTGCCTCCCAAGTGCTAGGATTAAAGGCGTGCGCCACCACTGCCCAGCAAGATGTAGAACTCTTGGCTCCTCCAGCACCATGTCTGTCTGCACACTGCCAAGCTTCCTGCCATGTGATGATGAACTGGACCTCTGAAAGTGTAAGCCAGCCCCAATTCAATGTCCTTTATCAGAGTTGCCCTGGTCATGGTGTCTCTTTACAGCCATGGAAACCCTAAGACAAGGACCAAAGGCAGAGAGAACAGAGAATGGTGTGCTCTGTTCTATATTTCCTCACAATGTGGATGAGTTACATCCCCCCAGGACTGTGAGGTACCACCCTCACTCCAGAACAACTGGAAGGGAACCTGCTGCATGGATGAACTAGAATCCAGCGACTGCTGGCTGGCAGGGGAAAGGAGCCCTAAGCTAGACAAGACTGGAGCAGGGCAGGGTTTAAGAAGAGCAGCTGGAGAATCCTTGCACACGCTCATTGCATCCCACATCAACAGTCACAGCAGAGCAATTAGGCTCCCGATGCACAGCAGTGTTTGTCCACCCAAACCCAAGCCCATCTCATTCATTACTCTACAGTGGCCAAGTCCTGCACTTGGATTGAAAGCATGGGCTATAATAGACAAGGCAAGAAGGCTTGATTCAATGGTGATTCCCAAGGAGGATATGATAGAGCTACGACTCACAGTAGGTTTGTACATTGAGACTGACTGTGAAGCAGACAGGCTCCTGGGAAGGATCTAGATTTGGAGGCAGATCTGAGCTTGATACACACTTCACTGCTATCTGGCTACAAGACTGTGAGCAAGTGCTAGCCTTTCCGAGTCTCATTTTTTTCCTTGTCTGTAACAGTGATAATAACCGCTACCTCACAGAATCACTGAGATAGAGTGATTAGATTAAATATTAGAGATAATATTTGTGCAAACAAGGAGATATCCGTAATATGTGTGTCCTGATGAGTTTTAACTGTCAGTTTCACAACCCTGAATCACCTGGCAAGGTCCTTAATGAGACATTATCTAGATCAGTTGGCCTGTGGGCATGTCTTCAGAGAATGAAATCTTGATTGTTAATTGATATGGGAAGGCCCAGCCCGTTGTGGGTGGCACCATTTCCTAGGCAGGGGTTCCTGAACAACAAGGGAGGAGAAGACAGCTAAGAGGAACCAGACCAGCAGCATTCATAGCTCTGGTTCTCTCTGTTCTTGACTATCAGGGTGCACGTTTGTTCCTCCTTCTTTGACGTCCCCCATTCAAAGACTTAGAAGCCTATTATGCCCCTCTTGCCTGAGTTGCTTTTTCTCATAGTATCCCAGTAACAGAAATGAAACTGGAACACTGTCATTGCCCAGCGCAAGAATGTATCAAAAACTAAATCCTAAGTAGCGATCAAAGAGACAGGTATTGTTATGATGTGTGTCCTGAAGGTTCATGTATTAAAGGCGGTGCTCAGAGGTGGGAACTTAATCAAGGTATTAATCAGTTGATGGACTCAAGATTGGAACAGACAGTTGCAGGTGTTGGAAATGTGGAAAATGGCTCACTGAGGATGCTCCCTGGACAGATGTACTGTTTCCAGTCACTTCTTGCTCCAATGAGGGGAGGAGCTTTGCTCCTGCACAGCCTTCAGCCACGAGGCTCAGCTACACCAGAGGCTTAAAGCACCAGATCCAGCTGATCACAGGCAGTCAGGCAAATAGACAGACAGACAGACAGACCCACCCATTCAACCCATGTGCCAGCTGATCGCAGAGAGACCTCCAAACCCTGAGCCAGCTGATCACAGAGACCTCCAAAACCATGAACCAAGAAAAGCATTTCCTCCTTGAGATTGTTTCTCTCAGATGTTTATCACAGCAACAAAACTACAACTGACACAGATGGTCTAATTTAAAAACTATGCAAAAATCCCAGAATGGCACTGCACACTATAATCTGAGTACTTGGATGAGACAGGAGGCTCTTGAGTTCAAAGCCACCCAGGGCTACATAGCAAAATCCTGGTTTTTTAAATTGTTTTGTTTTGTTTTGATTTTTTGGTTTTTCGAGACAGGGTTTCTCTGTGTAGCCCTGGCTGTCCTGGAACTCACTCTGTAGACCAGGCTGGCCTCGAACTCAGAAATCCACCTGCCTCTGCCTCCCAAGTGCTGGGATTAAAGGCGTGCGCCACCACCACCCGGCTTAAATTGGTTTGTTTAAAAAAAAAAAAAAGCAAAAGTAATTTCTACAAAAATACCGATGACATTCTTCATATATATATATGAAAAAAGAAACTCCTAAAATTCGTATAACACCACAAAGATACCCCCCAACAATGCTAAACCAGTCCTTAGCAAAGGGAAGAAAGGGGAGGGGATCACAAGCTTGGTTTCAAATCACACAACCAAGGACATATCTTTAATACCAGAGTTTAGAAGCTGAACTAGGAGGGTGGTGAGTTTAAGGCTATAAAGCAAAACCCTCTTTCAAACACTAAACATCACAAAACAAGTAACAAGACTGTAAAAACTCAAACAACAGGACCTTGACATAGGAATAGATCTGTCAGTGGAGTGCAGTAGCTTGCATACTCTTATAATCCTGGCCCTTGAGAGGCAGAGAAGAGAGACTTGCCAAATTCAAGGTGTCTGTGGATTACATAGTAGTAAGTTCCAGGCTGGCCGGCCAGTGCTACAAAGATAAATGAAACAATGTATCTCAAAATAAGTAATTTTTTTAAAGGTCATGCACAAAAAGACAAAGACACTTCATGTTTTCATATGTAAGTGGAGAGCAAAACTGTGCCCTCAGGGCTAGAGGTGACACTCAGTGGTGATGGAGGTCCCCTGGGATGGATCCCCAGCAGTGCAGAAACAAATGTAAAACTCCAGAGTGGGACCAGCAAGATGGCTCTGGTCGTAAGGACACTGGTGCCCTGGACTTATGTGCTGGAGGGAAATTTGAATTCAATGTAGTATAATACTTGTAATAGATTTAAACGAGCTCAGAGATACTAGAGAATAGATCATTAGCACCTATCGAAAATATTTTTTAGGGGGCTGGAGAGATGGCTCAGTGGTTAAGAGCACTGACTGCTCTTCCAGAGGTCCTGAGTTCAATTTCCTGCAACCACATGGTGGCTCACAACCATCTGTAATGAGATCTGATGCCCTCTTCTGGTGTGTCTGAATACAGCTACAGTGTACTCATATAAACAAAATAAATAAATCTTTATACAAAAATGAACAAATTTGAGAGCTTATAGTCCCTCGTGAAGAAAGCTAGGACGAGAGCTCAGCGCAGGAGAGCAGAGGTGGGAGCGGAAGCAGAGCCGCGCAGAACACCGCTTTTGGCTCTCTCAGCTTGCGTGGCTGGCCTGGACCAGGCTGGCCTCAAACTCACCTCTAGATGCCTGCGGCTGCCTCCTCATGCTAGGATGAAGACATGTATCCCTGTGCACAGCCTTCAGCTTGCGTTTGCATCTGACCCAGGACCACCTGCCCAGGGGTGGCATCACACATAGACTGTCCCCTCTGGCATCCTTCATCAGTCAAGAAAACGTCCCACAGACTTGCCTGCAGACCAATGCCGAGGGGGGCATTTTCTCAGCTGACGTTCCCTCTTACCAGATGTCCCTAGCTCGTGACAAGAGGACAAAAAAATATGGAGCAGAATATGTGTGTATTGAAATATGGCAGCATACGCATGGATGTGACAGTTATGCAGACACTGAAGTTGTTTACACGCAGAGAAAAAGTAGGCAGAACTCGTTAAGGAGCATCTCCTAAGAGCTGTGTGAATAGCTAAGAAGCATAGAAGGTAGTGAGCCGTGCGGAACACAAGGGAAATGATCACTAACAGCCCTGAGATACCAGTGTTCCCCAGCAGGACGGTCAACATTAACATGACTCTAGCCGGGCGTGGTGGCGCACGCCTGTAATCCCAGCACTTTGGAGGCAGAGGCAGGCAGATTTCTGAGTTCGAAGCCAGCCTGGTCTACATAGTGAGTTCCAGGACAGCCAGGACTACACAGAGAAACCCTGTCTCAAAAAACCAAACCAAAACAAAACAAAACAAAACAAACAAACAAAAAAAACCATGACTCTAAATGGCGAATATTGAGAAGACTATGGGAACATTAATAAGTCATGACAATCTTCCCACTAGTACAGCCACTGTGAGAAGGCATGGTGTCATCTGTGTAGGTCTAATAGTCTGACCTAGCAACTCCATTTCTGGGCATATACTCAAAAATGAGAGCCACCACCCACCAAAAGACAAAATATGGGCGTTCAGAAAAACCTTATTTGTCATAGATTCTATTTGGAAATGGTCTGAATGTCTATCAAATCGGGAGTGGGGGGGGGGGGACACCTCATTCTGAAGACCAGGCTGGCCTTGAACTCTCAGATCCACTCTGCATGGTGGACCCACAGAAGAGGCTATTATTCCCTGACAAGGAAAGGGAACCAGACACTCTCTCACAGACATCATTGAACAGGTGTTTTGGCACTTCTTGAGTGGGCGATAGAAATATCCTAGACCTTGATCTGACCAGAGGTCACAGGGATGTGTATGTGTGTCAAAATTCACCATGTCATTCCTTTTAATACTTACACATTAAAATGTATGCAAGTTTAACTTCCTTTGAAAAGTAAACAAGCAGGGCTGGAGAGATGGCTCAGCGGTTAAGAGCACTGACTGCTCTTCTGAAGGTCCTGAGTTCAATCACATGATGGCTCACAACCATCCGTAATGAGATCTGATGCCTTCTTCTAGTGTGTCTGAAGATAGCTACAGTGTACTTAGTTATAATAATAAAAGTAAACAAGCTTAGGTGTGTAACTCTGTGAAAGAGAGCTTGCCAAGCACACACAAAACCCTGGGTTTACTGGGTGATGGTCACACGCACCTTGAATCCCAGCACATAAGAGGCAAAGGCAGGTGGATCTTGAGTTAGGGGCCAGCCTAGTGTACAGAATGAATTCCAAGACAGCCAGGCCTACACAGAGAAATCCTGTCTTGAAAAACAACAACAACAACAAACAAAAACAAAAACAAAAACAAGTTTTTTGGGGACAGAATAGGCCTGCTTGTCAGGTGTCTTAGAGTTTTACTGCTGTGAACAGACACCATGACCAACATTTCATTGGGGCTGGCTTACAGGTTCAGAGGCTCAGCCCATTATTATCATGGTGGGAGCATGGCAGCATCCAGGCAGGCATGGTGCAGGAGGAGCTGAGGGTTCTACATTTTGTTCAGAAGGCAGCAAGGAGAAGACTGATTTCCAGGCAGCTAAGAGGAGGGTCTCTCAAAGCCTACCCCATCAGTGACACACTTGCTCCAACAAGGCCACACCTCCTAATAGTGCCACTCCCTGGGCCAAGCATCTTCAAACCACCACAACAGAATTTCCAGAATAAAGGTAGGACTGGTGATACATGTCTATAATCCCAGTACTCAGGAGGCTGAAGCAGGAGGATCTTGAGTTTGAGGCCGTTCTGGGCTACACTACAAAATCTCATCTCAAAAACAAACAAACAAACAAAAAAAAACACACACACACACACACACACACAAAGTCCAGGGCTGGAGATTTCGCTCAGTTGGTCAGTACTTGCCTAGCGTGCATGAAGCCCTGGATTCCATCCCCAGCACTGTATAACCAAACACACAGCCAGCACTGGGATCCACACCTCTTGCTCAAACAAGCCAAACAAAATAACAATGACAAAACTACCCACACACTAGAATTTCTAGAACAAAGGAGACAAGAGCTGTTAGGAGCCCTGGGAGGATCGTTTTTAAAAGTCATTGGCCATCAGAGCACCCCTCAGAGGCTATGGGGACTCTTCAGTAAATGAGCGGCTGCAGGAAGTGAGAGCTGCTGAAGAAACAGAGTATCCAGTGTTTCCAAACTGCTGAAAAGCCGATGGGAGGCAGACCTCCTCGGCTCAGCTCTAAACCACTGATTACAAGCCTCGGCCACCTCCAAGCCTCTGAAGGCCGCTTAGTCGCTGCTGCTGAGACTCATCCTGTTTCTCTCTCAGCAAGACTTAAGAGTCTGCATGTCTAGCATGTTCTTCAGACATATTTTTGCTGCTAGGCCTCACAGGTGCTTTGCTAGCCTTCAGTGAGCCAAGCGAGGAAGGTTGCCGGTGTATATTGTTGAATTCACTCGGGGATTGTCAGAGATTGCTGGGGATGTAGTCCTAACGGCAGAGAGCTAGCCTAGCACGCAGGAAGTCTTGGGTTCAGTCCCCGGCACTGTTTACACCAAGTTTGATGGTGTATGTCTGCAAACTTAGCTTTTAGGAGATGGAAGCAGGAAGGTCAGAGGTTCAAGGTCATCCTTGGCTTCCTGTTTGGGGGGAGGGGTGAGATAAACACAAACTAGAAGGACTGGCTTCTCACATCCAATAAGGGATTTCTGTTCCCTAATGAATGACGAAAGAAATAGTATTTCTTCATCCCCCTCTCCCCAAAAAGAATTTATGGGGACTGACTCCTAGGCTGCATACCTTTGACATTTTCTCTCAGTAGGAGTCACAACTCTCCCCATTTTAGGCCACTGAGTCTCCATTCCTGCAGATGAGACCCCTCTGCCCACAATCCTGGGCACAGTCAGTATGAGACTGCAGGGCTCAGGTGGAATTACGCTTTCCAATGGGAGATCACATGAGACAATTTCAGAAGTCCTTCAGACTCTCCCAACTGGGCCGGCTGCTGCTGGTTTTAACACTAGCACAAATTAAGCACCAGTGAAATGCCAGGTCCTGTACGAAGGCTCTCCGGGGTGTTTTCCTTTTCTATGAGGTAGTTTCCCAATCACCTCTCCTTGTCCCACCCCTCCAGTCCTCCCTGGCACCGGGGGTGACTATACCCTCCCCTCTGTAGGCAGGCTGGGCACGTGGGCTTCACGTGGATGTTTTGTAAAGGAGGCTCTCTGTGCACACACCTGCCTCTGCTCTATTCGAGTTCATGTGTGGGAAGGTGGCCCAGCTATCAAGGTAATGTTCTTGGCACCAAGCTATTTCACTTGCCCCGTGCCAACCCCAACCCCCCCAGCCTACCGAAGCTTGTTCCACACTACTGCCAGAAGCGCAGTGACGTGGCCGCGGTGATAGCTGCACTGAAGGTGGTGAAGGGGTGACCTCATGCTCCAGGTTGGCCACAGGAATGGCAGAGTGTTCTGACTGACCTTGAACTGCAGACTTGTTGGTGCCGCTCTAGGCAGACCCGGGACTGCAGGGCTTCCTGGTTGCTTAGGTCAGCCTGGCAAGCATAATGGCAGGTCCAAACTCATTGACAAGCCCCTAGCTGGGGGCATCTGTCGTTTTCTCCTTGTATATTATTTTGCTTTGAAGGTTTTCAATTCTAACAGGAACAGTAGCAAGATCAAGCTGGACAGTGTGGATTTAAACACTAAGGAATCCGGAAGGAATGGTGCACGTAAAGGAGTGTAGTGAGGGTGTGGTCAGTTTCTCCCCCTCCCTCCAACCCCCAAGTCCCAGTGTAAAGGATTGCAGGTTGATGGAAAAACCTCCGGTTATGTGCAGGATTTCGGTGCAGTGATGAACCTGAAGATTCAGGCACCCAGCAAGGACCAAACTCCATGTCCTTGCCCTTGAAGAGCAGCGGCGGACAAGAATGATGTTAGTCCACCAGCCCTGTGAAGGTCTGACCCAGGAAGGTCAGGGGAGCTTCAGAATCAGTGGCTTTTGAAACAGAACACGCTGAGCTCCAAGCGAGAACATCTCCATTCCTGTGTACTCTTTTTTGTGTACAGGTTTTTCACATTTGGGGAGAGGGGTGCCCCAAATTCCTCCTTAGAGCTTGTAAGAGATCTTCGATGAGATCTCTGATGAGACCACAGATGAAACCCGAGACCTTACCCACTTTGGGCACCGTTCTGTCAGGGCAGCACATCCCTAACCCTAAGAATGGACATTTAAATAAACAGCAGAGCTGGGTGGGGTGGCCAAGCAGGTAAAGGACAAGTCTGAAGAGTTCCAGCCCTGGAGTACACACGGCAGAAGAAGAAAATGGATCCTTGTAAATTGTCCCCTGACTTTCACACCTGCACAGTGGCATGCACAAGCCCTCCTCCCCCAATCAATTAATATGTTTAAATACATGACACAATGAAAATGTGGTGGCAAGTGCTTCTGATCCTCGTCCTTGGGATGCTGAGGCAGAAGAATTGCTATGAGTTCCACGGCCGGCTGAGCCTGTCCAAAGTAACCAAGACCTGTCTTAAACAAAACAAGAAAAGGAAGGAAACACAGGACAGCCTCTGTTCTTAGAGAACTTGTTTTAGTTGAGAGATAAGGTATAGAAATATAAAACCCAAAGTTGTAAAGAAGTTGTGCAAACAGCAGTTCCCAGGTGTTTATCCAGTCTCACCGCCCTGTTGGCAGGCGCGGCATCCTGGGAAGAGAGGCAGAGAGTAGGGGCAGGAAGCTCCAACTTGGGTTACTGCCCTGGAGCCCCAGAGCTCATGGGGGAAGTTCTGAAGACCTGAAGGCTTCCTCCTGTTCACTGTGGAGGCCGGCAGCAGCAGGGCCAGCCCTGAATGAGAGCTGACTCAGAAGATGTGCACGGCGCAGGGGGAGCTGGACAGAATTTATTTGGGGAAGGTCCCCAAAGGAGTCTGAAGACTGAATTACCATGACACTAGCTTTGGTGGAGCTTAGGGGGGCAGGTTGTTTTATTTGGTTATTTCTATTTAATTTTCACTTTTTTTTTTTTTTCGAGACAGGGTTTCTCTGTGTAGCCCTGGCTGTCCTGGAACTCACTGTAGACTAGGCTGGCCTCGAACTCAGAAATCCGCCTGCCTCTGCCTCCCAAGTGCTGGGATTAAAGGCCTGTGCCACCACCTGGCCATCCATGTACTTTCATATTGTGTGTGAGTGTGAGTATCTGTGTGTGTGTGTATGTATGTATGTGAGTGTGTGTGTCTGTGTATGTGTGTATATGTGTGTGAGTGTGTGTGTATGTATGTGTTTGTTGTGAGTGTGTGATTCTATGTGTGTATATGCGTGTCTGTGAGTTTGTGCCTGTGTGTGAGTGTGTTTATATATGTGTGTGTCTGTGAGTGTGTCTATGTGTGTGAGTTTGTGTGTCTCTGTGTGTATATGTGTATATATGTGAGTGTGTGTCTCTGTGTGTGTGAATGTGTGTATTTATGTGTGTGTGAGTGTGTGTGTGTATATCTGTGTGAGTGTGTGTCTGTGAGTGTGGGACTTGAGAACCCTGAGCTGGACCAAGACCTCAGAAAGTATTATCATCCTTTACTGGATACGGCAGCTGTAAAAATCTCACAAATGATTATACGAGCAAACTTTATACCAGCAAATGGCTCAACCTACCGTGTGTATGTGTGTGAGTGTGTGTCTGTGCGGGTGTGTTAATCCCATGAATTTAATTAGAGTTACTTGCAGGACCCCAGGATGGGGATTATTTATAGGAACGTGGGTGACTTACCAAAGAGCACATCACTGAAGAAAATGTCGCAAGGACCATTAGGGCCTTGTGAGCCTCCCTCTCTCTAAAAAAAATAGTGTTTGAGGAGATTTTAAAATAAAATTGGAGCCATAAGTTGACTGTGGTGGCACACGTCTTTGATTCTAGCTCTTGAGAGGCCTCAAGGCAGGAGGCCAGCCTGGACCACAGAACAAGATCTAGGACAGTCAGGGCTGCACAGAGAAACCCTGTCTCAAAAAAACAAAAGTAAATAAAAAAAAATGGAGTTGGGGAACTTTAAGGAACTACTGATCTATGCAAACATTAGGCTGCTGCATAGAAAGGTATTGCTTATTTTCTTTAGGTAGGGTTTCATGTAGCATAGCCAACTCTCTATATGGCTGGGGTGACCCGGAACTCCTCCCCCTACCTCTCAAGGGCTGGGACTGTAGGCATGTAGCCTCCTGGCTACGGAGGGAGAAATCTTAAACTGGCTATGAAAATAACATGGGACTGAGAACCCTGAGCTGGGCCAAGACCTCAGAAAGTATTAACATCTTTTATTGGATACTGCAGCTGTACCAATCTCACAAACGACTAACGAACTTTATACCTGCGGTTCAGCCAATCCTCTTCAGACCAGTAGCAGTAGCCCGGAGGGTGAGAAGCAGCCTGGAGGGTGAGAAGTGTGTCTCTCTGACACGCCCCCTCTCCCATATAACTGTGGGGCTCCCTTGTCCTTCGGATCTGTGTGATGGATCTTGTTGGTACATTCACGCATAACAGACTGATATGAGTTTTCCACAGCTGAAGTTCTTAGCCAACCTCCCCACCATCAATAAAGTCATCTGGTTTTCACAGCTTCTGAGCTTGAATTCTTCCAAAGGAAGTGGAGAATGCACGAGGCTGGAGGACAGAAGCCGTGAAGGAGAGAGGATGAGTCTGACCTTCCTAGGCACCTCTCATCTTCGAGATCTGCTTCCCACATCACCTGTCCCGGATCATCTTCCCAGGCAGAAGCTCCCTCTGGCTTTTCAAGTTGTCCCCTTTGCAGAGCCTACCACGTGGATGCCCCTCTCTCCTCACCTGATGTCTCCACCCAAAGCCCCACAAAATACAGCAACCAACAGCCTCCGACTGTAAGGAGGCAGAGTACGGATTCGGAGTGCAGGGGATACTCACCTCATTCTTGCCGACTTTCCTTTATTACTGTTGTACTATAGTATAACTTACACATGATAAAATGCCTACACCTTAAGTGTACAGCCCAGTAAACTTTTACAGGGTGATGTAGGGGTGAAGGGAGATTTCTTCTGTCCTTTGGAAGTTTGTTAGAATAAACCAAGGGACATTAAATAGGATAAAAGTTTGAACCCCCATAGGGGTGAAGTCTCAGGGGTGTGTTTACCTACCCAACCAAAGTTACTTGGAAACTTGGGTGTCTCTTTCTATCGAGGAGGAAAGGAAAGATATGTTTACACAATCTTAGGAGCTTTTAAGTGGTTGTCAGGAAGTAACTGGTTCTAGAGACAGTCTCAGAGTCCCAATGAGGGGGACAGTTGTTATCTTGCATAGAAGTACAACTAGGTGTGTTCTGGTCCCGCTCTTTCTTTATGAGATGGGGGATGGAATGCTTTTGTAATCTGGCCTTATTGCTGCTAAGGGATTTCCAGGGAATCCTCTCCATGCTTAGGAGAGAGGGAAAAGGCAGGGCTCAAGGAAGGCCGGGGGTTCAGCTCAGTGACAGCATGCTTGTAGCACGGAATGGATGATGCCCTGAGTTCGGTCTTTAGTAGCAAATGCGGAAACAGACAAACAAAATGGAGAGAAGAAAGGAAGAGAAAGGGAAGGGGTGGAGGGGTGAGGAGAAGAAGGGGGGAAAGTACAGGTTACTGGGTCTTTATTTTAAACATTTTAAAGCTTTTTGGTTTTTTATTTAGTTCAAATTGCTCAGCTTGCAAAAAAAGAAAGAAAGAAAAGAAAAGAAAAGAAAAGAAAAGGCGATATATTGAAAGTGTCAGTCTCTAAAAGTCAATGGTAACCTCTACTCAGATCAAAACTATAACTATTCCTAGCACCCCAGACCAGACTTGGGCTGCGTCGCTGTAACCAGGCTCATCGCCACTGTGGTTGAGAAGCCAGACAGTAGGGCAATGTCCCTGGCATGTATCATCTAGAAAGTCATGAAGGTTCCAGTATTCTCCCTGGACACATAAAAGCCCTGCGTCCAGATCACAGCCCGCAGATCACATGTCAGGAGGAGGGGCTAACAGGTGCAGAGTGGGAGGCTCCAGGGAACAGCCACAAGGAGGAACACTTCAGTTTAGTGCAAGATTTATCCTACCCACAGCTGTTGCGCGATGGGAGCGGGCCACTGGGAAATGACACGCAGGAGCTGCGGAGGTAGCTCAACAGTTAAGAACACTGGTTGCTCTTGCAGAGGACACAGGTTCGATTCCTAGCCCCCACATAGTGGCTCGCAGATATTTGTAACTCCAGCTCCAGGCGATCTGACACCCTCTTCTGACCATCACAGGCTCCAGGCGTGCCCACGTGCATAGACATGCAGGCGGGCAAAGCATGCATAAAATAAACAAATCCTAAAAGCAATGTTTCAAGAAATGATAAGAAAATAGCAAGCAAAGTCTCCATCAATAGAAGCGTCAGTCAAAAAGAAAGCTATCAAGCTCCCTGGGGGAGAATGGGGAGGGGATAGGGTCTGAACCCCAGGTCACCCTTCCCATCTCTGAGCTGCTCTTCCTCTAGAATATTCTACAAGTAGCTAATGATTATAATTTTTTTTTTAGGTGATAACTTTGTACTCTATCCCGCGTACTATAAATCCCACCCTTACTGCCATGAAATTAGTCCATGCCATCACCCACAGAGTAAATGAGCCAGAGGGACACTAGCTGGATGGAGCCTTCCTCTGACAGTCCAGGACAGGCTGGAACAGGTAGGGGGTAGCACTTTGAGGAGGTGTGCCTGCACGGGAAGTTAATTATCTCTACTTTATGCCAAGTTGTCATGGAGGTCACCCAGCCAAACACTTCTGTGAACTTACAGCCCCGGTACCCCTGGATACAAGCGGGCACAATGTCACAACCTCTACCGCTATGGCAAAGGAAACACTCAAGGGCCTTAACTGTTCTGCTCCTAGGTTCTGGTGTAGGCACCACATCCTAACTCCCTCAGGAGCAGGACCACACACAACTGTCCAGGGCCACTGGGATTGGATAGGCGTCAGGGTCTTGGAGTGTAAACAATCCCTCCACCCTGACAAGGCTTTTTCACATGGGAAGAAAACTAACTCTGTCTGGGGAATTATCTCAGAATTCCTCTGGGAGTCCTGGGGTTCCTGCCCTCCCTCACTGCATTGGGAAGGAGAAATAGAGTCCTAGACAGGGCCAGGACTTACTGCCTTCCATACCCGTGCTGGGACAGGTACGAGGTGAGGCCCTCCCACCCCCAACCATAGAATGGAGAAGACCTAAGTTTCTAGGACTGGGGATACTTGCCTAGTATGCTGTAGACCTTGGGGTCAATCCCAGAAACTAAAAGCAGTAAAACGTCCAAGTTTCTGGGAGTGTTTTGGTTTTTTGTTTTTGTTTTTTCCAAATGACAATTACTGGACCCCTTGTGGTTCCAAACGAAAGCCACAAGAAAAGCCATGTATAGACAGGACTGCTTTTACTCCCGTAGGGAGTAGGGTGTCCGGGGTAGAGGGCAGCGCTGGCAAACCCTCGAAGTCCACCCGCAGCAACCCTAGGACCAAGTGATGAGGATTCAGATAGCCAGGCGGAAAGGCTGCGTTGTGTAGGGCGCGAGGAGCCTTTGGCACTAGCTGACGGGTCGCGCTCCCGGGTGGGTTCCAGCGCGGGGCCCCCGGGAACGTGAAGCGAGGCGGGGCGGTCCCCGCGGCGGGACACGTGCGTCCGCGACGCCCCGGACCTCCAGGCGTCCCCGCGCTGGCCGAGGGCGGGGCAGCCGCGCGGCGCTCCCCTCCTCTCCTCTCCTCTCCTCTCCTCCCCGCCCGGCCTCCGGTTGGCCGCCGCACTCGGCCCTGGGCTCGCTGCGAGCTGCCGGCCGAGCCATGGGCTGCGACGGCCGGGTGTCTGAGCTGCTCCGGCGCAACCTACAGCCCACGCTCACCTACTGGAGCGTCTTCTTCAGCTTCGGCCTGTGCATCGCCTTCCTGGGGCCCACGCTGCTGGACCTGCGCTGCCAGACGCACAGCTCGCTGCCCCAGATCTCCTGGGTCTTCTTCTCGCAGCAGCTCTGCCTCCTGCTGGGCAGCGCCCTCGGGGGTGTCTTCAAGAGGACGTGAGTGTCGCGCCCCGCGCGCCCCTCCACATCCCCGCAGCTGTGACCACCTGCCCAGCTGGGCTGGATCTTAGCCCAGGGGCTGCCTCCCTCCCCCACCACAAGCTCTCCCGGAAAACTCTCTCGGGACTGAAGGTGACATCTGGGCTATGTATTTGTCTCACTCACCCCCCCCGAGAGAGCTCAGAACCCTTTCGCCCTCGCTCACCGAGCCCACCGGCCAAGGAGTGATGGAATGTACAGAGATGCGTAAGACCCTTATTGCTCTGTTTCTCTGAGATTTTGTAGCCCCAGCGCCGGAGGTGGAATTGGCACTGAGGGGAAGACAGTTGGCCGTGCCAGCTCAGGGGACAGTTCTCAGTGACAGGGCTGGCCTGTGGTGACTAGGAACCCATTGGTGACTCCACTCATAGTGGGTGCACATCAATGGACACAGCTAATCCCTTTACCTAGATGGTGAGGCTCCTGGGGTCTCCCAAGGGAGACAGGACACGGCTGTAGCTTTAGCCTGCGGAGGCTGAGCCCTTGGGCCAAGTAGAGACATGTAGAACCTCTCATCCATCCTCTATCTCTGGTACCCAAGATTCCCCCTTCTGTATCCCTCCACTTTGTTACTCCTCCCTGGCGTCTGCCAGGACAGAGCTCTGGTCTCTCCCTGGCACTCAGAATGTTACCTTTTTGGGTGCCATGCAGAGCCCCATTTTCCTGGTGTAGGAACCCCTCTTAGGATATTTCTAGAAAGGCAGCAGCCTTCAGTCTCTGTGCAGCCAGGAATAGACCTAGAACTGAGACCTAGAACTGAGGAATGAATGTTTTGCACACCAGAGGCTGCTGTGTGGTCTTCCTTGTTCTACTTCCTAAAGGAGCAATTATCTGGACTGCAAAGCCACGATTGGGAGGCCTGTTGCAAAACCAGATAGATAGATAGGTAGGTAGGTAGATAGATAGATAGATAGATAGATAGATAATAAAAGACCTGTGTAGAGGCCATTCTGGGACAAAGGGCTCTAGGGCACAGCCCTCCAGGTGTGCAGCTGTAGGAAGATGCAATACAGGTGTCGTTATAAAATGGACCCCAGTCTATGCAATCCAGAACCTGATGCACCTCAGCAATTGGAGGGTGACTATTTTCATTTCCCCCACATCCTCTTGCCAGTGCAAGAATTCTCAGAAGCAAGTCTCCTTGTGCCTGTCAGCACTTTGTGGGTTTGGGATAGAATCGGATATACAGGAATTCTGAAGATTCGGTCAGCTAGAAAATTCATGAAAAGGAGGAGAGGGTGTCTCCCGAGTGTCAGAGGAGAGGCTCTGTTGTTGTTTGGGGGTGCTGGGAATGGAACCCCGGTAAGCTCGCCGACGCTGGGCCACGCTCCCAGCCCTCACAGATGTGCTGTGTTGTACTCACTTTCCTAGAGGGTTTTAGGAACATATGTCGCTCACACCGGAAGGCGAGTGAGGGTCATTAGAAGGGACAGGTTGGCAAACCCGCTTTTCTGAAATGGGAAGCAATATGCCCCTAACTGGGGCTGCCTCTCCCTGGCGCTGGTCTTCCCTCTGGATCTCTTAGCCACCAAGGCTCTGAACAGGCAACAGAGAGCAAATCCCGCAGCAGGAAACCCCAACAATGTCAACCACAATAACTAACCATTATGCAAAAGGTCTTATATCAACCCATTGGGTTTTCACCACAGCCCTGCAAAGTAATGTTGCTGTCTCCCTTTATACAGGAGGAAGTGGACCGGCAGAAGGATTAAGAGATTTAGCCAGGGCTGCTAATCCCAGCTCTCTGGAGGCTGAATCAAGAGAACCTTACATTGTAGGCCAGCCTGGGCTACATAGCAAGACCCTATCTCAAGCAGTCAAAAAGAAAGAAAAAGAAAGGCGGGAAGGAGGAGCGGGAGGCGCTTTGTCTGATTTTACGTAGTTCCAGGGTTTGAACGTGGGCATTTGACTATAGTCCCAGATAGATACCTTGGCAGTAGTTCCTGCCTTATGTGTGTCAATGGCTGCTCTACAAATGAGCCTCCTGCAGGAGATGGAGACCCTGTGGGTCTTCATGGGCTGAGTATCCCTGAGCTCTGGCAGTGCCTGGGAAGGCAGTGTGAGCCTCCTGGCCTCCTGTTGGGATCTTCCCGAGCAGGGTAGGGCTCCTAGCAGTTCAAATTTAAATTCTGAGCTCTAGCACTCACAGCTTCAAGACAAAATGTCACCAAGAACCGTTTTTTGTTTGATGAAGAGCAAAGCAGGGTTCTAGTGGGAAAGAGGAAAAGTCCCTGAGTGTTAGCAAGGATATCACCCACCTGGTTAACTCTGGGCCATCTCCCCAACCCCACCCCCAAAGTGACCAGAAGCTCTGCCAACCCTGACTTGGCCTGTAATGAGTGTAGCACAGCCTCGCCTGTCTCTGTTGAAATGCTAATGTCTCTGCAAGGAAGTGCTTTACAGCTTAAGTGATTACCAGCCAGTGTGCCAGGCTGGCACCGAGGATAGGGGATTGCGTTAACAAATCTCAAGGACCAGCTGTATAGAGACGGTGTGGGAGTGACACACCAGACTGCCTTACTTCAGAGTTCTGCTTAAGTGCTATCTACTGCCTAGCCTAATCTGAGAGCTCTGGCCCACAGGGGCCTTCTAGATACCTCCGTGGGGCAGAGCATTGGAGTAGGTCCTTAGGGCAACATCAGTCTTCCTAACCTACTCCTAGCAGAGACAAAGACCTTTAAAGCAGGCCATCTGCAGGCCCAGCAGGAGGAAGAGCGGCCACAAGAACCTGAACTAGAGCCTCCCTTGGAAAAATCTTGTTGAGCACAAAGAGGAAATCTAGAGAAGAAACTTAGAAAGTCACCTGGTTGGCAGGGTGGCTGGGCTTGTGGCTTACAAAAGAGGTAATGGGTATTTAGACAAAAGGTTAGGGGTTTGGTTGTTTTCTTTTTCCTGGTTTTGTGGGACCTGTCTAACCACCTAGGGCAGCTGGGAAGCCCCCTTATCTCAGGGACATCAGTAAGATACATGATTTGAGATCTTCTCCAAAGCCTCCCCGCCTCCCCATAGCCTCTCCCCCACATTAAGTGGTTTCAGGCTTCTTGATGTCTACATTTGCCGATTGACACCTTCTTTATCTATTCTTTTAAGTCGAATTCCTTATCTTCAAATCCCATGCTGCCTGGACTCAGTTAAGACTGCCTCCCCTGCAAACCCTTGCAGCAAATCGAGTCTTCATACGCTCCCTCATAGCCGCCTCCGCAGTCTGGTTGCATCTCAAGTCACTGGGCCCTTGTGGTCCCTGGAACACAGCACTGACAGTTCTCCTCCCTGGCCTGGGCTCTGATTCCCCTCCCTTCTAACAGCCTCTGTTTATCCCTCCATTAGCTTGTCCACCTTTCAGCATGCTATGAACCTTGTTAGAAACATGTGATGTGTGCCAGAGTTCTAAAGGGAAGTCAGCACTAGACAGGGTCTTATTTAAAAACATCTCAAAACTAGGCATAGCGGTGTATGACTGTAGTCCCAGTCCTTGGGAGATGGAGACGGGAGGATCAGGAAGTCAGAGTTATCCTCCACTACATAAGGGGTTTGAGGCCAGCCTCAAACTAATTGAGAATTTGTCCCCAGCAAATATGCCCAAGGGGAGTGAAAACATTTGTCCACACACAAAAAATGTGTCCATGGATGTTCACAGCAACAGTGTTCATAATAAGTAGGTGGAAATAAGGTATACTTTCATAAGCAGATGGTCAGGGAAATAAAATATGGCATGAATAAAGGGTCAGGCAGCCTACAGAGCCATCCTTACAGAGTGTCTCATTCGGCCAAAGTGCTAGGCAGGAACCAGCCCGTAATGAAAGACCACACAGAGTATGAGACCGTCCACATGAACTGTCCAGTACACAGGATCTGGAGTGGAAAAAAAAAAAAGCCTCGTTGTAAGTGGTAAGAAGAAGCACACAGGGGTGACTGCTGGTGGGTATAGGGTTTCTCTCTGAGGTGACAGAAATGCTTCAAATTTAAGCTGGACACAGCAATACATGCCCATGGTCCCAGTATTTGGCAGGGTGGTTAGGCAAGGTGGGGAGCTGTTACGGCAGGAGGATTGTGAGTTCTAGGCAAGCCTAGACTATATAATGAGACCCCAGCTCACAAAAACAGATACACAAACCTCAATGCTTAAACTATGGTAACGGGCTCACTACTCACAATGTGAAGAGAAAAATGAGTTGTACAGTTAAATAGTTGGATTTGATAGTATAGAAACGGCGTGTCAAAGTTTTAATTGTAAAACATCCCAGACCTCAGCCCGAGAATTCATTCATTCATTCATTCAACAAATGCTTCTTAAGCCATACATACGCCAGTTCAGGGATGAGGTCCCTGCTCTTGCCAAGTGCCCATTCTGGAGGGCAGTGAAATAGGATAGGGACAGAGAGGGCAGAGTGAGTTGTGGCTGCTCGAGCTAGGTGTTCTGGGTAGGCCACTTTGGGGGGGGGGTGACATTAGGGACTGGCTCCTGAGGAACAGGTCAGGCATGTCAGGAAGTAGGGGAAAGGTGTTCTAGGCCGGTAGGCCTAAGGTTGGGGGTATGGCACTTCTCACATGCCCAGCACCCAGCGAGCCGTTGAGGAAGGTGCAGCCATAGCTGGGGTCAAACAGGCAGTCCCGCCTCCCCAACATGGGACTGTACACAGGCCAAAGCATCATCATGGAGGCCTGAGGTGACTGAGTTATAGGGAACCTTCCTTGTCCCCATTGCCTGAGAGAAAATTGCTCACTGATCCCAGTTCCTGAAGGATGGGCTCTCTGTCCCCTTGAGGTTGTTAGGTGGCCGACTGTGACTTCCTCCATTCTGCCCTCCGGTCCTTTCCACAAGAAAGGTGAGATCCTGTCATCCCTGCCACGGAGAGGGGGTTCCTGAGGAGAATGTGCTATCCCAGACCCAGGCAGCGTGGAGTCGGGCCTCGGCAGCATTCTCCCCATCTGGGAGCAGAGGGTAGGAGGAGGCTCTCTGCCTGTGTGGAGCCATTCGGGCCTGCAAAAAGAGTTTCGCAGAACAAGGAAGCCAAGAACAGGTGACCAAGGCAGGGACACACCAAGGTGGTCACATGTGTACCTGGCAACCCTTGCTGAGAGGGGGTGAGCAGCCTTCTCAAGGTCACATAGCCAAAGCGGCCCAGCAGGCAATGCCACCATAGTCGCAGCCAGCCTGAGGGAGGACGCTGGTCCCTCCTCTCCACTCACATTTACAACTCCGAGTGGAGTCATTAATCAGTAACTTGACCATTTATCGGGCTTGCTGGCAAGTTTCTTAAGCCTTGGAGGAAAGAGATGCCTTTAACTGACCCAAATTCACATCTGAGTTCCAGCCGAGGACAGGCCAGTGGCACTCAACAGGTCTCTGCCTCACCTGGGAGTCAAGACCGTGGGGCTCAGGTGTAAACCACTCTCTTCCCATGTAGACCTCAGTTTCCTGATCTTTACAGTGAGATCTCTCAGGTCCTTGCTGCCATTAATCTAGCTGAGCCGCTGTGTGGGACCAGGAAGGAGGTGGGTCCCTGGTACATTCCTGCATCACTCCAGGGCTCACACTCAGCAGAAACAGAGATAGGAGGGGAGGAGCCTAGAGTGGACACTGGTCCATGCCCTCTTCCTGCTGGTGCATAGCCTGGGTCCTGCATTGACTATGAGGAAGCCCAGGGCTGTAAGGAAGGATGAGCACTGGAGAGAGAGGCCTTGAGAAGGAGGACTTGCTATCCCCAATTGGAGTGGAGGAGACTGGGGCTCACCAGGGCTAGGTAGCAGTGGCTTGCCATGGGTTGTACCATTGGGCAGTAGCAGGGTTGAGCCTTGAACCCACACTCCCCCGTATCCTTGATGTCAAACAGTTTCAACACAATTGCTCTGCGATCCTTAGTGACCCATGTTCCTGGAAGGGGCTATTGCCTCAGCCATTTAAAACAGGCTTTAGTTCTAAAGGATTTCTGGAATGTCCACGCACAGCCCTAAAGCACCTGGAAGAGTGAGCTGCTGGCCTACTTTTTGGCCCAAGAAGCCAGAACAAATGTGGGGTCAGCCTTCCAGACTCCAGCCGCAAGCCTAGACTCCAGTCATAGCCCAAGTCCTGGCAGGAGACACAGGGAAGGGATTTTCCACGTCTCTTTCCTCCTAGCCTGGGTTCACTCCTAGGTCAAATGGGCACAAGCTTCAGGTCCACCTCACAGTATTCTCAGATGTACTAAGCCTATAGTACTGAACAAACTCCAGTAGCTTTCACACAGTTACACAACCACTACCTGTCCTTTCCTTCCCCTACCTCCCTGCAGTTTCTTCCTGCCACAGACTAATTGGTCTTAGGTCCCATCCCTCAGGATTTTGCTGCAAGCCTGGGTACTACAATGAACCACTTCCACACAAGCCACAGCCCCAGGGTGTCCGCTAGACTCACACGAGAGAGGCCCACAGTCTCCCACTGAGCCCCCCTCCCACCTCAGGCCCAATTGTTTGGTTTTCTTTTGTATTTCTGATAAATGGTCTTGCTATGGTAACCCAGGCTGATGCCGATCGATCTCTCCGTCTTCCTCCTTCTGCCTCCTAAGTGCTGGGATAACGGGTGTATGTAATGTATTAGTTCCTCGGAGAGCCTTTGAACTTGACGTGGTGAGGGAGGTGGTGGTAGTGGGCTGGTGAAGGACACACAGACGTGCCTTGTGTCATTCCTGATGTTGGTCCTCAAAAGGTTGCCTGTCTGTCTTATACTAGGAAAGGAGCTGGGGGAGGGGACAGAGAGAGTGGAAAGGGGAGGTCCACCGTCTTCACCTGGACAGGTGTCCCTTCTGTACTGGGTCCAGAGGAGGGACAAATGAAGTGTGGTGAGGCAGAAACACTAGGAATCACCGCAGTCCGACAGCTGGGTAGTCAGGCTGGGGACTGTCAGAACAGGACCCAAGGGACAGCTGCAAGGCTCCCTTGGCAGTCTGTCTCCGGCGAACAGACCACCCAAATTGCAGCCACTTCCCCTCCATCGTACTGAAGCCAGGCTACCCCCAGGTTCCAAGAGGGAACAGACAGGGGTCATGAACAGTAATCTCCCCCACCGGATCAGCCCGGAAATGAGAAAAAAATGACAAAATAACGAACTACCGCTACCAACAGAACTCTTCTGATAAAGGCTTTAATCAGATCCAAGGAGAAGGGATGGCAGTGTGCCGAGGAGATCAGAGTCAAGTGCTGACAAAAGACGGCTTGCTACATCTCTGGGGAGCACCCCCTTCCCTTCCAGTGTTCTGGAACCTCAGGGGTCGGCTTGCCCCGCCTTTCCCTTTTCATCATCTGAGGACGTTCTTCTACAACCTCCAGAACCTTCTTGCTGCCCAATTCTGCCCCCAACACAGACTGTTAGCCTGTAGACTGGTCCTAAAACACACAGGTCTTAGATCCTGTCTCTGAGCATTTGGTATCAGGCAGAATTCCCCGCCAACAAGAGACCTTGACATCGATCTCTCGTGGGGACAGCCCTCAGTGTGCCTGGAGAGGGCTATTCTGATGTGTCTGAACTGGGAACTGCTCAGACTGGTCTTAGTAGGAGTAGCCCCTGACCTCTGTCCTTAAAGAGGAGTCACTAAATTAACCAGATTCTATGCTGTGGCTTTGGTCTTGCCTGGCAGCACGACTCTTGTCAATTCTGGTGTGAAGGGCACATGTGGCTTACCTGACCTCTGCTCTTACCCAGCTGAGGACTGCCAGGCTCAGGCTCATCCTGGGTCCCAACCTTTATTTGTAGATGTATGACACTGTTCCCTTGAGATGCTCAAAATAGCCTCCCCAAGAGGGACAGAAATATTATTGCATACAATTGCTTAGAGAGAATAAGGTTTAAACAACAGAACGTGCTAGTTGGCCTTTGTGAGCTCCAGTGTGACATCTGGTGTACTCAACGGCAGCCGTGAGAAGCCATTGCTGTACTTACGATCAGGGTCTACTCATCCACCCGCTTACAACCCCACGGCTTATGGTGGCAAAGCAGTGTCAGGGGGGAGGGGCCTTCCAGGGAGGCTCTGGGCTCCTCCGCTAACTCCAGCTCTCCCCTGCCCAGCCTGGCCCAGTCGTTATGGGCCCTCTTCACCTCGACCCTGGTCATCTCCCTGGTATTTGCTGTCATCCCCTTCTGCCATGACGTCAAGGTATTGGCCTCGGTCATAGCGCTGGCGGGCCTAGCCATGGGCTGCATCGACACCGTGGCCAACATGCAGTTGGTGAGGATATACCAGAAGGACTCAGCCTTCTTCCTTCAGGTGAGCTACACAGCGGGGGTGGGGCCCAGTGCAGGGAGCTCCCCAGGCCTTCCCCAGCCTGTCCTGATCACTTACTGGCTGGGCCATACACCATCAGTAACCCAATACCTTGGTGTGGGTTTCCTCATCTCTCCAGGGGTGATCTCTGCCTGCCTTGTCGCTTCTCCCAGGATCCCTGGTGTTAACAAAAGTTCTCTAACCAGGAGAGGCAGTGGGCTGAGGGCGGGCTTGCTTCTCCCATCTCTCGCCTCTTCTGCTCCCTCCTTTCAGTCACACGTAGTGTGTGTTACCAGGTACCTCACAAAGCAAGTTAATGAGAGTTTGTTTTGGCTCGAAGTTCAGGGAAATATAGTCCACAATGATGGGGAAGGAACGGTATCAGGAGTGGCTCAGTCCACCAATCAGGAAGCAGAGAGGGGAAAGCTAGGGTTTGCCTGGCTGTTTTCTTTCTTTTTTTTTTTTTTTTGTTTTGTTTTTGTTTTTCGAGACAGGGATTCTCTGTGTAGTCCTGGCTGTCCTGGAACTCACTCTGTAGACCAGGCTGGCCTCGAACTCAGAAATCTGCCTGCCTCTGCCTCCCAAGTGCTGGGATTAAAGGCGTGCGCCACCACCGCCCAGCATGCCTGGCTGTTTTCTTTCCCTATTTTACTGAGTCTCAGGCCTCAGGATGGTCTTACCTATATTTGGACTGGGTCTTCCCTCCTTAGTTAAGCTTCTGTAGAAATGCCCTCACAGACACATCCAGAGGGATGCTTTCTTGGTGCCCTGGGTATTTCTTAATCCAATCAAGATGACAAAATTGCCCACCATGATGGGAGACAGCCCCAGTGGGAATTAAGGTTAGGGAAATGAAGGGATGGATTGGCCACAGTCACTCCAGTTATCCCAGGCGTCAAGGGTGGTGAGAGAGGACTTCCCTTGACATTCTTCCTTCTCTCCTGCTTTCTGAGTCCTCCTCCTAACTCTAGGGCCAGGCAGGGTCTCCTGGGTGGGATATAAAGTAAAGGGGAGGGGTGGTGGTACCCTCTGGATGCCAGTCCTGAGCCAGGCTGAGCGGTGCCCGTCTCCTCCACCCAGGTCCTTCATTTCTTCGTGGGCCTTGGTGCTCTGCTGAGCCCCCTGATCGCTGATCCCTTCCTGTCAGAGGCCAACTGCTTTCCTGCTAATAACACAGCCAATGCCACCTCCAGAAGCCACCTGTCCCGGGTCCTGAGCCAACATCACGCAGCAGCCCAGCCTTGGATAAACCAGACGACCCTCAGGCCACCCCCAAAGGATGTGACCGAGAACCACGTATCCTATGCCTTCTGGATCATGGCTCTCATCAATGTGAGTGTCGTTGGTGCAGTGGGGTAGGGAACTGGGGCGTGGGGACAGTGCACGCCACCTAGCAACACCCCCCCCCCAATAGCACAGAATCTTCAGACTCAAGGAACATGCCAGGGTCTGCTGTGTGCAGGCAGGAGGGAGAAATGGCCTGTAGGAATCATCTCAAAAGTCCCTCACTGTGACTCTGGTGTTAGCAGTTCTCAAGAAACAAAGGCGGTGGCCATATTTACACAGTGAGAACCAGGGTCAGCTTCCAAGTTCTCTGAGGCCTTGTAGAAAAACAGACTTTTCCTCCATGGCCAAGAGCCCAAGGAAGGCAGCAGCTTCTCTAGGACACTTCATCACTGCTGGGCGTGAGTGGGCTCAGAGGTGAACCCTGATACTTGGGTCCCTCCTTCCTTGAAGGGATAAGCCTGTCAGCTGTGGTAGAAACGGCGAAGAGACTGTCCTAGTTTAAATCTGTGACTATGATAAAACACTCACCAAAAACAACTTAGGGGAGAAAAGGATTATTCCAGCTTATACTTTAGAATCCATCACTGAGGGAAGCCAGGGTAGAAACTGAAGCATAGGTCAGGGAAAACCACTGGTGACTGCCTCGCTCCCCGTGGCTTATCCAACTTGCTTTCTTAAACAGCCCCAGACTACCTGTTCTACCTGTGGTCTTACCACTACCTGTGGGTGACACCACCCACATCAACCATCAGTCAAGAAAATGCCCTACAGACAACAATGCCCTCAGGCCACTCTCATGGGGGCTTTGTTTCGGTTTAGGTTCCCTGTTTCCAGGTGACGCCAGTGTGTGTCACGTTAACAAGAAACCAACAGGGCAGAGACCACTGGCTCTGACCAGATTGGATCCTCCCGCTCCCCCTCTTTGTGCACCTGGCCAAGTCAGCACCGGCTCCAGCTTCTCCCTAGAAACCTCCGGGGTTCTGTAACTCAAGAGAACCCCATGTTAACGTAGGTGAAGCAAAGGGGAGTCTGGGAACCCCCTTACCCACAAGGCTTGGGAGTAACAGCTCGGACCATCTTAACTGCCTCCTCCTCGCTCTGACCCATCAGGAGACTGGAAGTGAGGCTATTCCAGGCGGCAAATAGCCTGGCCATGGGACAGAGGGTCTATGAGGAACTTGTACCTGGTCCTCTAGAGGCAGTTGGCTACTATGAGGAATACATATAGTACTGAAAGGGCCCTAAGCCCCCCTCCATAGTTGTATTAGGCATAGTTGTATTAGGTGTCACACCTCCCTGAGGTCCTGCTAAGGACCTAGAGAGAGGCCAAGTCTCAGCAGAGGCCCACCGCCTCCAGCCCCATCGTTTTGGATCAAGGCAGCTTTGAACCTGGGTCCTCCTAAGGGGTCCTCGCTAAGGAAAGGATCCCAGCCGTACGGCCTCAATGCTAGGGCCCTGCAGGCAGGAAGCTCTGGGCTCTACTCTCCCCGTAAGGTACAGACTGGAGGGGCTGCTTGCTACGAGATTCCTGGGACTTGCCTCACTTGTTTGTATCTGAACATAAGCAGCCCACCACTGAAGGAACGCAGCGGGGAGAGCGGTCACTTCCTTCCGCTCACACGCGCATGCGCGTGTGCACCTACCTGGCATTGACTGGCTTTCAGGGTGGCACTGGTGTCCCTGAATAGGATTCTTATAAAGGCTGGGCGTTCCTGCCAGCACGCCAGCCAACCTGCTGTGAAGCCTCTCCCTCACCCACCTCCCTGGAAAGGCCTCCTAAGTGCCAGGCCTCCAGTGAGCTGCTTCCCCTTGGCCTTCCCTCGGGCTTTCTGTCCCTGAAGCCTCTGTGTGTGCTTCCTGTTCCCCCAGTTACTGGAGGAAGGGCTGCGTCTTCCCCCATAAGGTTAGACACCCCGCCCTCTTGTGTGGCCTTACAGCTACCAAGGGCTGTTTGAACTTGACTCTTGACTCGGTGGTTGTAAACCGAGAGACGGGGGCACACTGCGTTCCCCGGGCTGATCTTATGCTCTTGTCTTACGAGTAGCTGAGACTCCGGGTGTGTGGCACCGCACCTGACTGTGACCTTGACTGGCTTTGAATGTGGAAAAGGGCTCTCTCATGATCACCACAGGGAGGTGTCCTCTCGGGGTTGAGTGGCTCTTGGCTCCCCGGGCTGGTGTGAGCAGCTTTCCTAGTGGTTTCCAGGGGCTCTGTAAGCGCAGTGCACTGCCAGGCTGGGTGTCTGCTTGGCTTCCATTCATGCCTGGCCCATTTATGACCACACTTGAGCACTTCCGGAACTTTCTGGTGGCTCGCTGCTCTTCTGTGCCTTTCTAAGCAAAGGAGGCAGGTCACAGCTCAAGCAGGAAGGACAGCCGTTAGACCTGACAAAGGGCTTCCTGGCAGTGGAGGTGGTTAGACCTGGGCAGGGATACCTGTGGGAGGCAGTGGCTGCTCTCTCCAGGCAACCTCCGAAGTGGGAGGAGTCTCCTGTTGGTCTAGGGAGCACTGTTGGGACTGAGTGGCTCAGTATGAAGAGCAGAGAGCTGGGCAGGGGGAGGGGCAGTAGGCGCTCCCCTGTGCCTGTGTTTCCTAGCTTAGTCACCGAGCTCCTGCAGAGCTCAGTGCCCTCCAAGGAAAAACCATCACTTCAGCGGCTCAGAGGTAGGAAGATGCAGGCCAGAATGAATGTCAGCACTAGCTGTGTGCTGGGGCCCTGCACTCTCTGAGTGTCCAGTTCACCTTCCGGGTCTCTTCCAGTTCTGTGTTGCCGTATTAGAACTTGGAGCCCCATTTGCCCTATCTGGAAAATACGGTTAAAATCTTTTCAGGACCTTTTTCCCACCCCTTGGTAGTACTGGAGATAAAATCCAGAGCCTTGTACTTGGTAGGCAATATCCACTGAACCACGTCCTCTGCCTCCTGATTGCATTTTCGGGAATTATAGGAGATGTGTGAGTATTGTGTTTGTGTGTAAAGTGTACCTTGTGTATGTGTGGTGACCACGTAGGCCAGAAAAGGATGCTAGATCCCCTAGAACTAGAATTACAGACAGTTGCGAAGCACCACGTGGATGCTGGGGACTAAATCCAGGTCCTCTGCGAGAGGAGCAAGTGCTCTTAACTGCTGGGCCATCTTTCCAGACTCCCACCCCCAACCACATTTCATAGAGCTGTGGTGGAAAAAACAAGAGACACTGTGTTACAGCAGTGCTGGCGACAAGAGTGTTAGCAGCCAGTCACCCAGCACCTGACCTGAGCAGAAGACCCTTGTGAGAGTAGGTTTTGAAAGGCTTCTCTATCTCCTGTGGAGAATGGGTGTGGCCAGGGCCATCAGTGCTTGCACGAAGCCTGGCTCATGGGCTGGCAGAGGCTCTTCGGCGAGGTGGGCGCCTCGGACTGCGAGCCTGCAGCATGGACCAGATGTAGCAGGCCAGGCCTTCCTGACCCTCTCCTCCCCTCAGCTCCCAGTGCCCCTGGCTGTTCTGTTCCTACTGTCCAAGGAGCGGCTGCTGACCTGTGCCCAGAGGAAGCCTCTGCTCCTGTCTGCAGATGAGCTTGCGCTGGAGACCCGGCCTGCCGAAAAGGAAGACACCTCCTCGCTCGCCCCCAAGTTTCAGCCACACCCAGGTGCGTGTTCTTGTAATCTATCCTGGCTGCCCTAGTGACCCCACACCCAGAAGATGAGCCTAGACTGCAGGGTTAGGGGTCAGAAACAGTCTTTGGTCCTGGCAGTCTCTGAAGTAAGTGATGGAGCCGGCTAGCCGAAAGAATGAAAGGGGCAGAGAGCCTCCACCCTACCCTCTCTTATTGGGTTACCTTTAAGGGGCGGGTCACTTGATCTCTGTGACCCTTAGTTCCACCAGAAGTGGGCAAAGAACAGCGGCTGCTCCTCACAGGTGCCTGGAAGGCAGAGGAGATGAAGGCGTCAAGCAGCCCGTGCCGGGACTGTCCTGACTGGGTGAGCAGAGGGCGGGCAGCAGAGGTTGATTCGGCCCTGCCCGTTCTGTGCCTCCCTCAGGGCAGGAGGACCTGTTCAGCTGCTGCCGGAGGAAGAACTGCCGGGGAGCCCCGTGCTCTTTCTTCGCCATCCACATCACGGCCGCTCTGGTCCTGTTCATGACAGACGGGATGATGGTGAGCCCTCCTGCGGAGGCATGCTCCACTGAGCGGCCTCCGTGCGGTTACCCAGGTCTGGAATGGGCCGGAGAGAGAGAAGCATATGGAGGTCTGCAGGACTTCCCCTGCAGCGCCATGAACCAGTGTCCCGCCCTTCCCCCACAGGGCTCACAGCCCTAGACGCAGGACTCCCCTGTCCTTGCCCTTGATTTTATTAATTCTAGAAAGGGGTCTGTCTGGTGTCTTGTTCCCAATTCTACAATGAGCTGAGCCTTTTCAGTTTCGGTTGCTTTGCTTTTGTTTGGGGTCAGGATGGAATGTAGCCTAGGCTCGCTTTGAATTCTTCGTCCTTCTCCCAAATGCACCATACCGGGCTGTGACCCACATCTTTGAAAGCTTGCAGCCCTGTTCCCTGTGAGAGGCCACACTCTGCGAACTCTGGGGCACTCGGGTTTCTTGGCGTGTGGTCCAAACGGGGCTTCCCCAGCTCATGTCATAAACAAGCCACACTCCAGGCCAGGTGTCCATTCAATAGGTGACTTCTGTTACTCTTTTCAGTGCCCTTTTCCCGAAGTCTCCTAACTTAGGGCAGTCTCGCATGGCTGAGTGACTGACTGCTGAAGGGGGGACACTCCTAAGAGAAGCTCTATTCACACGCCCCAGCTCACAGTAGACCCGGTTCGCTTGCACCCCTCAAGGGTGAATATGGACCTTTCCTCTCTTTCCTTCATCTGTGAAGTAAGAGGTTAAGCCCCCTTCCTTCCTGTCTGCTCAGGCCCTGTGGGGATTCCCACAGGACCATGACATCCCAGGTGCCCCTGTGGCAGCCATTCTGTCGTGAGTGTACCATATGATCTTAGCTCCTGGGACATCATGGGCCAAGGCACTAGTGACAGGGCCAGTTGGCCTCTGCACCCTCCCCACTCCTGCCCCAGCCGAGGCCTCAGCGTTCTGAGTGAGGCTCGCTCTCCCCACTCTCCACAGGGGGCTTATTCGGCCTTCGTGTACAGCTACGCTGTGGAGAAGCCACTGTCTATTGGACACAAGTCAGCCGGTTACCTCCCCAGCCTCTTCTGGGGTTTCATCACTCTGGGCCGGTTCATCTCCATCCCAGTCTCCTCGAGAATGAGGCCAGCCACCATGGTGTTCATCAATGTGGTAAGTGGAAGCGAGTGGCCTCCTTTCCCTTCTTAGAAACACAGAATCTGTCTCTTTGGGCCTTACCGCTGCCCAAGACATTTGTTCAGGACCGTGTTCTGCCAGAATAGTAAGGGGGCAGAAATGGAGTGGGGGGACACACTGGCACAGGAAAGATGGAGACCAAGGATGAGGTGCCTGCTCGTGTGGCCTTGGAAAGGTCCCTTCCCTGTCTGGGCCTTTGATTTTACACCTTCAAAGCTGGACCAGAAGGGACCATGGTGATTACCGTGAAGTGAAAAGCAGAGCCCCCTGACATCTGCAAGGATTAGGAGGGCTGGAGGTCTCAGCCTTGGTCCTCCTGTGTTTCTCAACACATCCAGCTGTTTGGAGCCTTGTGGCCAGCGGAGCAAGGTGCTGGAGTCAGCCATCCGGCCTGACTGGAGATTTGCCTTTTGCAGCTCTCCAGGAGGTTCGTAGACGGCCAGACTAGCCAGGCAAAGGAACTGGCTTGACCGGGGGCAGGGTCTAGGTCAAGCATAGATTAAGATCTGTGTCTGATGTTTGTCTGTGTCACTGTGACAAAGGACTCCGTATTACAGAATCCCTTGGGCACATCCAATTTGACCTCCTACCAAGGCTTGGATCACTTCTGTGACATACCTGTCAGTGTGTGTTTAAATACCTCCAGGGATTGAGAGCTAACTACTTTTTCTAGGAAATTCACGCTAAGAAAGCACTTCCCAAGCTGAAGAGGTGGCCCAATGGTTAAGACCACTGGCTGCACTTCCACCCGGGGTTCAATTTCTAGCACCCATATGGTGGCTCACAACTGTAAATCCAATTCTAGGGTACATGACACCTCCAAATAGTGCCACTCCCTGGCCCAAGCATATTCAAACCATCACATCCCTAAAGCCTTTATCTGCAGGTCTCTCTTCTATCCTCCTCAGGCATTGTATACATATATATATGTAGGCAAAACACCCATTCCCAGGAAAGGGAGGAAGGAAGAGAGGAGGGGAAGAGGGAGGGAGGGAGGGAAGGAGGGAGGGAGGGAGGGAGGGAGGAAAAGAAAGGGAGACTTCTCAGCTCCGTGTAATGGCAGTGGGTCCCTACAATCCTAGCTCTTGGGGGAAGGGGAGACAGGAGGATTGAGTTCAAGGTCAGCCCAGGCTACATAGAATTTGTCTCTAAATAAATAATAGTAAATAAGTAAATACAATGTTTCTGGTTTTAGTCAGGGAGACAGCGCAGAATAGTTGAGAGGGGTAGGGGTTTGGATGAGGGCGGAGCTAGGCAGAAAGACTCCCTGGTGGTTCATGGGTGGTGTGGACAGGACCTTCCTGAGCGGAGGAAGAAAGGAGTAGGATTCAAGGACCACATCCATCAGCACAGTGACGAGGCTGAGGTAATATGAAGAGAAAAGGGTTACTCGGGCTCTCGCTCGGGCGTGTTCTATCTAAGAGCTAGTTATGGGATGCTGGATAGCAAAGGCTGGAGTAGGGCTGTGCCTGCCATTAATGCCATAAGCCAGGAAAGAGGACAGAGGAGAAGCAGCACAGTCCCTTCAACAACATGCCTCCCGTGGCCTAAGGGTTCCCAGCAGGGTCCTCCTACCAGTGGCAGCTATGGCAATACCCTTGTCTTAGGTAGGGTTTTACTGCTGTGAACAGACACCATGGCCAAGGCATCTCTTATAAGGACAACAGCTTACAGGTTCAGAGGTTCAGTCCATTATCATGGTGGGACCATGGCAGCCTCCGAGCAGGTATGAATGGTGCAGGAGGAGCTGAGAGTTCTGTATCATCTGGAGGCTGCTAGGAGAAATCTGACTTCCGGCTAGCTAGGACAAGGACAAGCCCACAGTGGCACACCTACTCCAACAAGGCCACACCTCCACATAGTGCCACTCCCTGGCCCAAGCATATACAAACCATCATATCCCAAAAACCAAGCCTTTATCTGCAGGTCTTCTGTAATTTTTTTTTTGGTTTTTCGAGACAGGGTTTCTCTGTGTAGTCCTGGCTGTCCTGGAACTCGCTCTGTAGACCAGGCTGGCCTCGAACTCAGAAATCCGCCTGCCTCTGCCTCCCAAGTGCTAGGATTACAGGAGTGCGCCACCACGCCCGGCTATCTGCAGGTCTTCTGAAATGACAACAGAGAAGCATTTCCCCCCTAGGAGCTGAGTATTTCATTTGCTCACTTCTTGTGCGTAAAGTTGTCTTTGATGACATCTTGAGCCCTCTGAGATTCTTCACACTAGTCCTTAATCAGTGCACAGCAGCAGCTGACCGCCCTGCGGGGGCAGGGTCCCCCAACCACCAATCACCTAGTGGTTCTGCCTAGTCCTCGGGTTGATGTGCTCTGGCCCAGAGGCTCCACCACCTTGACAAACACAGATCCTCACAGCTAGGAGGAAGACCATAAGGAGGAGCTTGGAGCGAGTCAAAGGCTTTCACAGTTTCTGAGTTCTGAGTTCCATTGGGCCACCATTGGGTCAGGATGGCTTTCAGCATCTCTTGTTAAGCAACATCAATGTCCAGCAGACTCCAGCAATGATACCTGCTTTGTTTCCGAGTTATGGGAGAAGCTGGGTCTTTGGGGGGGGGGTAGAGTTTGGTGCAGCTAAGGATGTGCTATACCACTGAGCTATGTACCGGGCCTGGGAGCCAAGTTCTGAACACAACTGGTGGGCAGCAGAGAAGGGAGGAGTGGGACGGACAGTTAGTTGCTGGGCAGAGAAAGACAGGTAGAGAAAACCCCATGTCCAGGGTGGCTCACACTGTCAGTGGTCCAAGAGACACTGCATTGGTAGAACAGTTTCATATGCCTGTCTGGAGTTCTGGACCAGCATCATGGTTTTTAAGACAATAGGCATCCCTAGCATGGAGACATTTGAATCTTGTGACTGTGGCAAATGGGATATAGACAGAAACCCCAGGGTAGACTCCTGGCTATGCTTGGGAACCGAGCAAGAAGGAAAAAAAAAAAATAGAGCTGGGGGGGGTCACCTTTGCCAAATTAAAAAAAAATGTTATATTTGGAACTGTCTTAGTTAGGGTTTTACTGCTGTGAACAGACACCATGACCAATGCAAGTTTTATAAAAGACAACACTTAATTGGGGTTGGCTTACAGGCTCAGAGGTTCAGTCCATTGTCATCAAGACAGAAACATGGCAGCATCCAAGCAGGCATGGTGCAGGAGGAACTGAGAGTTCTACATCTTCATCTGAAGGCTGCTAGTGGAAGACTGACTTCCAGGCAACTAGGGTGAAGGTCTTAAGCCCACACCCACAGTGACACATCTACTCCAACAAGGCCACACCTCCTAATAGTGCCACTCCCTGGGAAAAGCATATACAAACCATAACAGGAACCATAGATATATCTATGACTTCTGCTCTTTTAATAATTTATTATTATTATTGTGTGTGTGTGTGTGTGTGTGTGAGTGTGTGTGTGTGCGTGTGTGTGTGTGTGCATGCGTGCATGCGTATGCGTGACATCAGGGGACACACATGGACCATGGTATATGTGTAGAAGCCAGAGAACAATATTGAAGGTTTGTTTTTTTTTCTTTCCACTTTTATGTGGGTTCCAGGGTGTTGTGTATGGGTGTTTGCCTGCATGTTTGTCTGTGCATGCCTGGTGCCCACAGAGGCCAGAAGAGGGCATCAACCCTCCTGATACTGGAGTTGACTGTGAGCCATCGTGTAGGTACTGGGACTCAAACCCATGTCCTCTGAAAGAGCAGCCAGTGCTCTTTAACTGTGAGTTATCTCTCCAGCCCCTGCTTTTCTGGTTTTGTTTGAGATAAGATCTTACTATACAGCTCAGGCTTCAATTCCTGTTCCTCCTGCCTCAGACCCCTGAGCCCCAGGATTACAGGAGTGCACCGCCATAGCCCACTGCCTTATATTTTTACCACATGAAAGGAGTCCTTCAAGTCGCCTCTCCATGGAGAAGGGGTGTGTTCATCTTCAGTCACTGTTTTTTTTTTTTCTCTATATTCTTTGTTTACATTCCAAAGGCTTTCCCCTTTCCCAGTTCCCCCCTCACCATATGTCAGTCACTGTTTCTTGGTGACCTTCGCTTGGGCAGGAAGGGTGAGTCTGGGGGTGATTCTAGAATGCACCATTTCCAGAGATCTTGAGGCAGAACTAATGGGGTTCTTGTGCCTCCCTTTTCCAGAGCGAAATCTCCCAAGGTCTGTTGTGACTCTCTGAAGGGCCTTTCCTCTCAGCCTGCCCAGTCCTTGTGGGTTATGGACTAGTTGTGATTTTAGGTCTGTGCACATATTTTCCTAGAAACAGATATGCAGATATTTACCTGGAATGTTATCTGTTTCGTAGCTCTGGGGATCAAACCCAGGGCCTTGGGTACTCAGGGCAAGTGTTCTAACTCTGACCTACATGCACAGCCCAAACACAGGAACATTTTCCCTACCAAGCTAGGACTTGAGAAATAACATGAGGTTTCTATAGAACACAGAGCAGTGGCTGTGGCTCGGCGGTAGAGTACTTCCCAAACCTGCACTGAGCCTTGGGTTTGTCTCCCAGCCTCTGGGGGAAACCACATGGAAATGCTAGAGTGATATAACATTTGTTGAAAACTCAACAGTTTGAAGTCTATTAAATCATTTCACCATCAGCCTTGGCATCCCCTTGCTAACTGAGTGAAAGAAAGAAAAAGAAAAAAAGAAAGGAAGGAAGAAAGGAAGGAAGGAAGGAAGGAAGGAAGGAAGGAAGAAAAGGCATAACTGCTCCTTGATATGGTAGAGGAAAGTTTTATTGTGGATAAAAGGGAGAACATAACCAGACAGAGGCAGGGACATCTGGGGAAAGTCCAGAGTAAACATGACCCTGTGAGGGGCTGGGGGAAAGAAGAGGGGAGAGACAGACCAAGAGGCCAGGAGAGTAAAGGGGAGACCCAAAAGAGACCATGTAACTAAAATGTATGGATTATACAGGGAAGGGCAGCTGGGGGGAAGGGCACCTCAGCCCCTGAGCCGGAGATGTTTAGGGTAGAGGGTGGGGTATGTCAGCCATACTCTGACAAGCAGGGACTGAGGGATGCCGGGAGAACCTGGTAGTCAGGTCCAATTTGATAAGTTAAATAAGCACCTCAGCCATTGTCCCTGGTTTGAGACCTCACACCAGCTACTGGTGTAAAGATAAGAATGTAAGGGGGTCATGGAGCCAGCTACGTCAGGGATCCACAGCTGGGAGGCTCGCAGCTAGGACCTGCAGTGGGGGTTGGGGGGGTGCAAATTCCAAGTCCTATGTAGTTCTAGTTTCTTCCCAGCTGTGGTTTGTATAGAAATCATTCAATGCTTACATAAAAAAAAATTTTTTTTAAAGAGCTCAGAAACTGGGTTATTTAAGCAATATTCTGCCTGTGAGGTAGGGACCTTGCTGAGCCGTGGAGATCTGAGCTGGCGATCCGAGGTATCCATTTGTTAATTCCAGCCCGTGGACCACAACGTTCTCCTGGGATTTTGTCAGATCTAAGGGGCACCAAGCTGGTTGCCATAGCATTGATCCTCCTGAGTGTTTGTGTTGAATTCCCAGGGAATAGGGAACCAGGGTCCACCATCCTGCTCTCTCATGGTTTTCTCACTCTCTGGATGCTGGAACTCAGATGTCAGAGGAAAAGAACGGAAGATGGGGTGTCAGAACCCACACCTCCACCACGCGGAGAGCAAATGTTGGTGATCTGAATTCAGAGAAGACGCTGGGGACCCTCAGTGCTCGTTCCCCAGTGTTTACTGGGCGTTGGGGTGGGAGGGTGCGGCTGACTTCCTAGATCCTAAACTAGGAACGTTGCAGGTTATCAGTGAGACCACATGGTGGCGCACTGAGCCGCGCAGTCCTCCTGGGGCCAGCGAGGAGGCCGCTTCCTGCTACCCGAGCCTTTCTTCCCTTTCTCTGAGATGCCCCAAGCCTTGTGCCCTCTCTAATTGCCTCTGCCTCTGCTGTGACAGGTGGGAGTGGTGGTGACATTCCTGATGCTGCTAATCTTCTCCTACAATGTCATCTTCCTGTTTGTGGGGACCGCAAGCCTGGGGCTGTTTCTGAGTAGCACCTTCCCCAGCATGCTGGCCTACACCGAGGACATCCTCCAGTACAAAGGTAAGTGGCAGAGGAAACACGGGAGTACGCTTCCTGTCGCAGGTGGACACCTCCTCTCCCGGCCCCAGCTTGCCGTCGTATTCTAGGCCTGGGCTTTCTCTTTACCAGGAAGATCAAACACCTCCTGGCATGGTTGGGAACCGCCATGTTTGGTCATGGATGTCCTGTCCGTGGCTTGGGTGTCCTGCATGTGCCCTCACAGGCCTCGGGGAAGCCTTATGGTTTCCTTATCCATTTCCCTCTTTCTTCTTCATGACTGCACGGTACTGTCTATGGCTCGACAGCTAACATTTTGGCTGTCATGGTGTCTGATCTGTAGTTTAGAAGAAAAACAATTCGTGTGGTAAAATGAGTCAACGTATCAAGCGTTGTTGAGTTTTTCTGGCTTCCGGGTCCTCTAAGAGGGTTCAACACCTGGCTGGGGTGCAGCTCAAATCAGGGGAACTGCTTTCGGCCTGCGGTTCAGGAGCAGCCCTGGCCATGACGGAAGTGAGGGCAGGAGCAGCAGCAGCCAGTGGCTGCACCCATCCTGAGAACGTCTGTGTGCTACTGAGAACATCCTAAGAACACGGTCCCTTCCCCCAGCTCATCCTGGCGGCAGGGGAGGCAATTCCTGGGGAACCAACATACCCAGACTCTCAGGAGAGTCAATTAAGTGAGGGAACCTCATGTCGGGTTTTTTGTTTGTTTGTTTGTTTGTTTTTTGTTTTTTTTTTTTAAGATTAGTTAGTTAGTTAGTTAGTTAGTTAGTTATTGTATATTGGGTACACTGTATCTGTTTTCAGACACACCAGAAAAGGGCATCAGATCCCATTTCAGATGGTTGTGAGCCACCCTGTGGTTGCTGGGACTTGAACTCAGGACCTCTGGAAGAGCAGTTGGTGCTCTTAACCGCTGAGCCATCTCTCCAGACTCTCATATCAGTTTTGAGAGACGGGCTGGTGAGCTCCCCTGGATGACCCCCCCCACACACACACACACACCCCGCTCCACCTTCCTGTCACTTCCCACAGTCTGGCCGAGAGTCAGTCACTCCCATCGTTTACTTGCTTGGCATAGTTAACGGTGCTGGACTCGTCTCATGTCCCTTCAGTCTTGCCTGACCCATTGGCTGAGCATTATGCCCCCCCCCCCGGTGGTTCCACACTGCACCCTGGGCCCAGGCTCCTCTGAGTGGAGAGGTGGCCTGTTCTGATGGCATCTAGGTGTGGGGACGTCACCAGGTGACCCTCCGTGCTGCCGCAGAGGGTCCTTGGAAGCGCAGCTGGCTTCCATGCCACTAGGGGGCGCCTATCCTCTAGAGCCCCCCAGAGCTGCAGTCTAGTCACACTAACTACTCGGAGTTCCTTGACGACACAGACATCACTCTGAGCCGCCATGCTTTGGCCACCGCCACAGTTGGTCTGGACAGCCTCCAACTGTTACGCCACCCCCACCCCATGCCCTTCCAGGAAGTACCTCTGGTCTCCATGGAAAAGGCTGCTCTCTTCTCTGTGCTCCACTGACTCAGGCCTGTCCCTGCTATATGACCCATGTCACAGCTTCTGTACCTAGGGTATGTCCGCTCCAACACAGTCCCAGAAAAGGACAAAGAGTGTAGGCTTTGAGGTCATCATGACACACGCACTCAAAAACACAAGCATACCTCCACACTTGCAGGTCTATGACCGCAAGTGACATCATTTCTTCTCATTGAGCCTCAGTTTTCTTTTTTTTTTCCCCTTTTTTAAAAGAAGATTTATTTATTTTACGTATATGAATACACTGTAGCTGTGTCCAGACACCCCAGAAGAGGGTATCAGATCCCATCACAGATGGCCGTGAGCCACCATGTGGTTGCTGGGAATTGAACTCAGGACCTCTGGAAGAGCAGCCAGTGCTCTTAACCTCTGAGCCATCTCTCCAGCCCCAGAACCTCAGTTTTCTTGTCTGTCACATCTGCAATACTAATGACATCTGGGAGGCAGAAGCAGCCACATCTCCACGAATTCTAGGCCAGCCAGAGCTACATGGTAAGAAGGAAGAGGAAGAAGGAAGAGGAGGTGAAGGAGGAAGAGGAGAAGGTGGGGGAGGGGGGAGGAGGAAGAGGAGGTGGCCACTGCCCACATCTGTAGAGCTGGGCTGTACCTCAGTGGCTGAGCACCTCTCGAATTCATGTGGAAGACTCTGGTTTTGCTCCCCGGCACCACAGAAACAACCACAAACCAAACGCTGATCCCGTAGGAATGTGGGAGAAAATGTAAAGCTCTGATTGATGGGCACCCCGCAGCTCACAGTCCTCCCTACCTCTACGTTTATGGCACTATCCCTGATTACACAGAAGGATCTCGGAGTGTTTCAAAACAATGTCTGGCCAGGCAGTGGTGGTGCACGCCTGTAATCCCAGCACTTGGGAGGCAGAGGCAGGCGGATTTCTGAGTTCGAGGCCAGCCTGGTCTACAGAGTGAGTTCCAAGACAGCCAGAGCTACACGGAGAAACCCTGTCTCAAAAAAACCACACACACACACACACACACACACACACACACACACCAAACAAACAAACAAAAAAACAATGCCCAGAACAGATGGTAGCCCTCGGAATTCAGAGATGGCAGTGTTCAGTCTGGAAGTCGGGATCAGACGTGAGCTGCCCTGGACTGAGGAGAGTGGGAAAAGGAGAGAGAGAGCTGCCGAGGGAGGATGTGCCAGAGCAACAAGGGACAAGGCGCAAGCACGGGCAGAAGTACAGGGCCCGGCTTCAGGGAGACAGAGAGATGGAGACGGAAGTACAGCCCTCAGTCGATGTGCAAGCCTTGGCCACGGTAGTACTGAAAAGCTCTGGCGTGTGCCCGGGAACCAAGGGGGCGGGGCAGTAACCCTGCTGGAATGTTGTCCCGTGGAGAAGGAAGGCCATCAGCTAATGGGGTCCAATTGTGCAGGGATCAGGGACACTTAGGGCTGGAGGAGAAGCTGCCGTTCCAGGTGCAGGGACTGAGGAAGATGTTCCCAAAGGAACTCTAAACTCAGACTCACCACACACAGACTGTTGGAAGGAGAATCTTCCTGAATCTTCAGCAGGCGGGTAATGGGCCAATCAGAGACAGGCCGTGACAAAGGCCGTGACCACAGTTTATCCTGGAGGAAAGGTAGCTCGGGAGCCAGCAGTGTGAACCTTGGCTTCCACATAAAGACCTTGCAAACCACATAAAGCACTTCGACTTGTCCTGAAATACCGTCCTGGGTCAGCACTCTAGACATGCCGGAGGGCCAACGGCAAGGGGTGCTATAACTGGCCTTCGATTCTCTATCCGATGCTAAGCTTAGGCTCTCAAGGTCTCGGGAGATCTTTCTGGAAAGGCAGGCTGTGGTCAGACTGAGAAGAGTTCTAAATGCCAGGCTCTACAACTATGAATGATTGAAGGTTTGAGAACAAGAGACATATAAACAGAATAAAAACAATCGGGACTGGAGAGATGGCTCAGCAGCTAAGAGCACTGACTGCTCTTCCAAAGGTCCTGAGTTCAAATCCCAGCAACCACATGGTGGCTCACAACCATATGTAATAAGATCTGATGCCCTCTTCTGGTGTGTCTGAAGACAGCTACAGTGTACTTAGATATAATAATAAATCTTAAAAAAAAAAAAAAAATAGAAACAGTCCCAAAGTAGTCACAGGTCAAAAGTCCAAGGTGTCTTAGGAACCCACAGTGTTATACCACTCCCTGTTTCTCCACTGGGGTGCTCAGAACGCCACTGGCACCCTGCTGGAAGAAGGCAGAACAAAATCCAAAACTGGTGGTCCACAGTCTGTGCTTTCCTTCCTCAGAAGGAGAAACAGAGGATTCTGGGATGCATGCTGGGGTTCCCAGTGTCCTGTGTACCACTGGGAGTCAGGAAAGGGGGTCCCTGCTCCATGCTTCTCCTCAGGGCGTCCACGCGCCGGGCAGAGAGGGAAAGGCAGAGCTGGGGACGAGGAGACCTGGTCTGATTCAGAGTGAGAGTAAGGAGGGGCTGGAGGGGAGAAGGCCTTCCTCTGGGGTTAAGGCGATGCTTTTTAAGACAAAGACCTTCCCCACGGAGATCTTTAATGAAGGATCCTTGCTTGTTTATACTGCCTTATTTGATGGTGGATATGAATGCATACACCTTACTCAGGGTGAAGCAGGGATTAAATACCTTTTTGCGGAAGGAATGCCCAGGAAAGGAAGCTCATTGGCTGAACACTCCGGACTTGTCTAGATACCTCATTAGCATGGAGAACTCCATGTGCTTATGCTACGTGACCCAGTGCCCATGGTCCTTAGTAGAGTGTCATGGTTACGCGTTCCAGAGCAGGTAGAGGCAGGGAGGGGACAGCTCCACTCCTGCTGTCCTCAACTCTGAGATTCCTGGGGGGTGGAGCTCCTTACCAATCTTATGCCTGCCTGGTGACAAGTCCCACCATGCCCCATTCCGTGGTGGCCGCTCACACCTTCCAGAGGCATCCCAGAGTGTTCTGGATGCTGACGGCTCGCTCCTGCATCCTCGGCTTGCACTCACGCAACCTTCCTTTCTCATTTGACCAGGTTGTGCCACCACAGTGCTGGTGACTGGGGCAGGAATTGGCGAGATGGTCCTGCAGATGCTGGTTGGCTTGGTAGGTGGGGGTCCTCTGGGGGGGAGGTTAGAGGGGGGATACCCCTCTAAGAGGATGAGAAGATACAGCCAGCAGCATTAAGTCTAAGCTGCCGCTTCCTGAGTTCTGCATAGCCTGCAGGAACCCACCAGGCCGGGGCTGGCTGTTTCCCTTTCCAGGCCAGCCAGACTCAAAAGCCAGGTCTCTGGATGTGGGGTATGGAGACCTTAATGACCAAATTCACGAATCCAAAGCAAACAGGACTGTCTGGGCCCAGGGCCAGGGGCCCCCCCCCCATGGGAATGCTGTTGGCTCTCAAAGCCTAGTTGGTGTGCCCTGATGCTGGCAGTGTTCCTAATCCATCCTGCCCAGATCCACGTCTCCCAGTCTGTAGCAGGGCTACCCAGGACCCTATTCATGCCCAGTGCCCGCCCTGACCACCCCCTAGCTTTCCTTCAACGTGACCGTGTTACATTTGTTCCCCAAGAAGTCAAAAACCAAAACCAACATGACTTTCCTTGACTACCGTAGCACAGATGCCAGTCTTTTCGCAGCACAGGATCCTGAGACATATATAAACTTGACAGCTTGCCCTAGGTCCGTTGGCTTTTAGTAACAGCCAGCAATGAAGCAGAGCCTGTGTTGTATAGTCCCCACCACCACCCCACTCCCACCCACCCCCACACACACGTGCCCTCATAGCCTCTGCAGCCTCCTTTCTCTCCCTTCCAGCCTGATGGAGAGGAAGGGTTACATTCTGGACGTCCTCTGCATTGAAATGCTATGTGTGGGGTCTGATTTGGTGTGCTAGCTTGCTTTGCTTCCTTCCTTTCTTCTTTCCTTTCTTTCTTTCTTTCTTTCTTTCTTTCTTTCTTTCTTTTCTCTTTCTTTCTCTCTTTCTTTCTTTCTTTCTTTCTTTCTTTCTTTCTTTCTTTCTTTTGTTCATCTATCTGTCCTTCCTTCCTTCCTTCCTTCCTTCCTTCCTTCCTTCCTTCCTTTCATTTTTTAAGGGTTTCTCCATGCGACCCCCTGTAGCTCAGTCAGAGATCTGTCACTTGACGTGGTGATGATTTCGTAAGTTGGTGGCCTATAAAAGTTCTATTTGCTACTTTGACATATTCTAAATTTCATAATAAAGTTGATACTCTCTCCTGTCTCTGTCTTTCTCTCTCTCTTGTCTCTCTGTCTCTCTGTCTCTCTGTCTCTGTCTCTCTCTCTCTCTCTCTCTCTCTCTCTCTCTCTCTCTCACACACACACACACACACACACACACACACACACACACCTTCTCCAGAGTTCCAGTTAGGCTTACGGGTATAGAAACATCTCACGAGTTTGAAATGTCAGTGATCACATGGCGTCTTCCAGGAAGTTTTAGAACATGGGGCTGAAAGAGTATTTGAAGTATAGACAGGCCCAGCCCTGGTTTACAGCAGGATTTGTCTTCACCAGATTTGTAGACTTTGGGGAGACCTCCCCCACATTCCCGTGTCTGGTAGGATGGCCCCAACTTGACTGAGAAGCTGACAAGGGCCCACGGCAGCCATTTTCCCCGTGCACCGCCAGGCAGGATTTTAACGGCTGCTGTGTTCCGTCTCTGGCAGATCTTTCAGGCCCAGGGCAGTTACAGTTTCCTGGTCTGTGGTGTGATCTTTGGCTGCCTGGCTTTTATCTTCTACATCTTGCTCCTGTTTTTCCACAGGATACACCCTGAACTCTCATCAGGTAAGAAGAAAATTTGTTTCTACACAGAAGGGGGAAACAGAGCAGGGAGGGGGAGAGACTGTGTCCCAACCATCGGAAGCGCCGTTCTGCTCCAAATGAAATGCAAGGAAGTGTTTATTTTCCTACGGCTTCCCTTTCCCCTCTTCCTGATTTCCCTGTGATTGTCCACTGGAGTCCACAGGCAACAGAGGGTGAACAGGCTGACTCACGGCTCCATTAGCGGAGGGGCACGGACAGCGAACCTGTCTTCCTGTAACCCCTTTACAGTGGATCCTAGTGCCAAGATCTGAGTGTGTGAGAGGGTAGAGCCTGCCTTCCTGGCTGGAACCTGGCCCAATGGCCTAACTAGCCCCTTTCTTACAGTTTGGAGTTTTGATTCTTGTCCAATTGCCTCTTCGAAAAAGATTTTCAGCGGGGGTGGGGGGGGATAGCAGAGAAAAGTTCCTTCAGGACAGAGACACTCACTCCTAAGGATAGTGTCCATCCTGGAGACCCCGGACCGGGGTCGTACCAAGCCTATTTTTGTAGCTGTGCAAGTCCCTTGCCTGGTGACTACAGCCATAGCATCAGGCTGTTCTTAGCAGAAGTTACCCTAGCGGTGCCAGCGCTCTCTCTTCAAACACAGAATAACACAAAAAGATTGAAGAACAACCCTCTCGTGCATAGCCGAGCGTGGTGTCACACGCCTTTGGTCCCAGTGCTAGGGAGACAAAGGCAGGCGGATCTCTGTGAGTTCGAGGCCGTCCTGGTCTACTGAGTGAGTTCCAGGTCAGACAGGGTACACAGTGAGACTCTGTCTCAACAAAAACCACCTCAAGACAAAATCAACAATTGACTACAGAGGTCCAGCAAAAGAGAGGCCACACTGCCTCCAAGAACAGCTTCTGAGGTGGCAGGTGGTAGCTTATGCCAAGCCAGTCCCTCTATAGAGAGTATCACTCAACACATAAGTCAAGACGGCTCAGCATGTAAGGGTGACACTGATACCACCAAGACTGAGTTCACTCCCCGAGACTCACATGGTGGAAGGAGAGAACTGACTCCTATAAGCTGTCCTCTGACCTCCACACGAATACTGTGGCATACATACTCCCCACACACACACATAGAATAAATATCCCAATAAAGACTATGCCCTTGACGAAGACAAAGAAGAGAATGATGATGATAACGATGATGAGGATGAGGATGAGGATGATGAGGATGATGAGGATATGATTGTGAATATCAAACGATATTCACAGTTCCCATGTTCCTTTCTTACGGGAGACAAACAGGCTCTTCCCCCCAGCCCCAGACACTAGTCTCAATTAACTGTCTCTATTCCCACTTCACCAGAACTTGATCTGATTTCCCACAGTGCCCTGCACGTGCGCGTGTGCACCTGTGAGAGCATGGGTGAGCCTGTGCCCTAGCGATCGCCAAAACAGCAGAAAAGCCTAAAGCTTGCTTGCTTGCTTGCTTGCTCTCAGGAGCGAGCTGTTGAGGAAGCTGGGGCCGCCCACACTGGCTACCCGTGCTGTTTATGTTTTCTTTCGCAGTTCTCACCCAAGACAAAGCCCTTGGTGTGGAGAACTCTGAGTGCTACCAGAGGTGAAGAGCTCAGCTCCTGAGCAACAGGGTGGCCAGACCGACCCAGGAAGCCAGGCTCGCACCCTGACCGACCCAGGAAGCCAGGCTCACACCCTGCCCGACACAGGAAGCCAGGCTCGCACAGGAGGCTTTTCTTGCCACTTTGCTTGTGTCTTCCTTCCCTGAGTCTTCCCTGGACAAATCCAGCACCTGCCTGACACGTTAGTTGTCTTCCTCTCTGGTCCAGACTTGTTGTCCTGACAACCAGACAGGAGGATGAAAGACAGCCCTCACACCTCTCCACGCACCACCCCACGCATGGGCTGAACTCTGGGCTTGAGATCACGTTTAGTTGAGGTTTGAAAAACCTGCTAAAATCGTAAGTCATTGATCACTGCTAGGTGTAGATATATTTTAAATCAATCAAAACCTTCTGGCATGTTAAAATGATTTATGTGTTCTTTTTTTACTTATCTATGGTCCCAAGTCCCATACATTTCTGCCCCGCAAAAATCAGTTTATTTGTGTCCTAAGACAACAACAGAAATGTTGAATCTTGCTTTGAGACCCTAGTTCAGTGTTGCACCGGGCTAACTCAGACAACCTTTAGAAAGCTGACTGTTAAATCTTCATTTTGAGAGCTAGAGGCTATGGACTAAGACTTAGAGTATTATTTTTATTATCATTGAGATGACATTTCTCTGTATAGCCCCAGCTGTCCTAGAACTCACTCTGTAGACCAAGCTGACCTGGAAACCACTCTATAGACCAGGCTAGCCTCAAACTCATAGAGATCCGCCTGCCTATGCCTCCCAAGTGCTGGGATTAAAGGTGTGTACCGCCACTGTCCAGCTTGAAAAATAACTTGTAACTAAACAAAGGTAATACTCAAAACATCACTTTGTAATTTTATAATTTTACACGACTGATGCTCCTGAGCCCCACAAGCCTCTTAGAAGCTGCTCAGGAGTGTCCATGGGACCAAGGCGGTGACATTTCTGTGACAGAATACTGTTGGGCTCCTCCCCTCAGCTCTCCAAGTCAGCCGGCTGGTGGCTGGTAGTCCGAGGTCAGCTATGGCCCAGAAATGTCAGAAGCTGTGCCCCGGGGAACAGGTGGGTTCCAGGTCTCACTGCCAGTGGGCACTGCTAACTGGTTGAGGAAGCGCAGGGAGACTGAGATGGACGGCCTGTTGTTCCTTACCAAGACCCTCAAGGTACAGACGAATTTTAAACAATAGCTCATTTGGAATTTTATACCTTTTATAGATGAAAATTTTATACTGAGTCAAGGTCTTTTTTTCTCCATATAAATTTAGGACTATTGTATAATTCAAGCCATGCAGTATACAGAGAGCAGAGTCAGTATGCAGAATCAGTATGTCAGGAGTGTCCTCTTCTATTCAGAACATAGGTTAGTAATACAGAGAATACAAGAAGAAGGCTCCCCAGCCTGGACAGGGGCTGGGTGCAAGGCTTCTGGCGTCACCGACATGGCTGTCACAGAGACTTCTGGAAGGGACGAATGTTCTGACACAGTCATTGGTTTATCCGTGCATTCTCTGCGCATATACATGTGTTCATGTGAGGAGTGGATCATGGTCCCAAGGGCTGTAGTTCACACACCAGACACCAGCAGAGCAGAGATGGGTATCAGCCTTCTAGCTGTGACCCCGGAAGCCCCCCTGCCCCCCATCTCCAGCCTTGCTTGTTTTTACCAGTATGGTGGCATTTCTAAAAGCACCCTACCTCACAGGAATTCCGAGGGAATTAAGAGTGTATGGAGCATCTGCTACACGCCCTATGTGGGAACTGCCTTCCAAATGTTCGCGTTTTTACTGTTATTACTTTTAACGCCTCATAAGCAGCTTAGAAGTCATCTACATTTGGTACAAACTTTAAGTCAAACAAATTTAACTTTGAAACACTGATGGCCTAAGCAAATCCTTTTAACTGTATTTATAAATACTTTTAAAAGTATCTCATACTAGCCAAATTAAAATCTAACTGGGCAATCTAACTATGGTGACTGACCTGGGCAAAAAGAAAGCAGTTGTATTTTTCTTGTAGTTTTTTTTCTTTCAAGAAAACATCCTTTTTATACAGATCTAGAAAGAAGAATCATTGGTTATACCTACATTGGTGATGATTGATGTGTTAATACAGAAAATAAATTTAAAAGAATCTAATACTTTCCTAAAATAAAATATTTTAAACCTAGTAAGTGTGTTATGCATCTCGAAGGGCAGTTGACCCTTTATACTGAAGATCAAATGGTCTAATGGTCCCCAGAGACAGGCCTCTCTTACAGGTTCACGCAATGTGCATGCACACACTGGAGTGCACACACACACACACACACACACACACACCCCTGATATGATACACACATGACAACTATGTATGTATGTATGTGTGTATGTACATATGTGTATGTATGTGTGTATGTATGTATGTATGTGTATGAACGTATGTGTATGTATGTGTGTGTATGAACACATTTGGAGTGTGGGGCAGGGCTAGGGATGGTACCTGGGCTTCATGTAGACTAGGCAAGACTCACCACTAAGCCACACTTCTAGATGTCAAAATGTTTGTCATTTCAGAGTGTTGTGATGTCTCCCTGTTCCCAGATTCCTTCTGCAGACTTGGGAATCTAAGCCAGCGCACACCGTGCTCCCTAAAGGAAGGCACGGTGACATGAGGGGGTTTGTTTGTTGTTATTTGTTTATTTTGTCTTTTCGAAACAGGTTTTACCTTGCCCAAGATAGACTAACTCTTGCTATGCGGTTCAAATCACCTTGAGCTCCTGATTTTCCTGTCTCTACACCCCAAGTCCTAGGACTGCAGGCATGCATCACCATAGCCATTGTATGTGCATCTGGGGATCAAATTTAGAGTGCACAGCAGAGGACGGCGCTCTACCCGCTGAGCTATATCCTCAGCTCACAAGTTTCTTACAGAGATTGCATTTACTCAAACACACACTCACACATACACACACATTCACAGTCACACACACACACACACCCCATGTCAAAGCAGAGGCTCGGGTGTAGTTTCAGCAGTGAATGAGAGTCCCTGCCTCACAGGGACTGCAAGGTCAAAGCCACAGGAACAGCCAGGAAAGGATGGGGGTGGGGGCGACTAAAGATGCTCAGGCTATCTTACCAAGGCGACACGTGCTTCACAGGAGCAACCCAGGCGGGTGGGTACCTAGGAATATTCCTGACAGGTAGAGACTACAGCAAGGGGAAGGGTCTTGAATTGGAATGTTTCATAGAATCTGAGGAGCAGCTGGCAGGCTGGTCTGGAGCAACTGCAAAGCAGGCAGACAGTGGCAAGAAACAGGGTGGCAGCCGGGCAGTGGTGGCGCACGCCTTTAATCCCAGCACTTGGGAGGCAGAGGCAGGCGGATTTCTGAGTTCGAGGCCAGCCTGGTCTACAGAGTGAGTTCCAGGACAACCAGGACTACACAGAGAAACCCTGTCTCGAAAACCAAAAGAGAAAGAAAGAAAGAAAGAAAGAAAGAAAGAAAGAAAGAAAGAAAGAAACAAACAAACAAAGAAACAAAGAAACAAACAAAGAAACAAAGAAACAAACAAAGAAACAAAGAAACAAACAAAGAAACAAAGAAACAAAGAAACAAACAAAGAAACAAAGAAACAAACAAAGAAACAAAGAAACAAACAAAGAAACAAACAAAGAAACAAAGAAAGAAACAAAGAAAGAAAAAAAGGAAACAAAGAAACAAAGAAAGAAAAAAGGAAACAAAGAAACAAAGAAAGAAACAAAGGGGGTGGCATGTAGCCAGGCCCAAGTCACATCACTGGGGTAAGAATGTAGGTTTTTCTGGGGAACATGAGCTTAGCAACAGACCGTCACATGGCATGGTTCACACATTTAAAACCATCACTCGGGCTGTTTGAAGGCGGTGGGGCTGAAGTTGACTCAGATACAACTGCAGGGCTGGAGAGGTGACAGTCACTTGGGCCATGTTGGAAGCACTGGAAATGGTAAGGGTGAACTCCGTTGGAAGGTCTGAGAGGATTTGCTGTTGGATTGGGTGTATGAGAAAGGTGCCAGTCTCAAGCCGAATGCATCTGACTTGTGCCCGGGTGTGAGGCCATTTTGAGGCAGGCAAGCATAGGGAAGACTCCACTTGGCTATACATACGGTCCTTAACAAGCTGAGACCCTGCTAACATCAGGCTGCACACCCGTCCTTAAATAAAGCAACTAGTAACTCTAACCTGGAGCGCCCCTGCCATCCTTAATAACTTCCCTTCTGTGGCCAAGCACATCCTGAAACACCTTGGGATCTGGAACAGCCTGGACTGGTTTGGGGCACATAGACAGTAAGGCAAACTATGCCCTACAAATGAAGTCTTGGGGAAAATCCCTATTTACTGCCATGCCTGTATGACTGAATGAATATATGAAGATCAGGTGCATTGTGGGAAAGGACTGTGAAGTGAACTAAGGTTTATATAACTCATATATGCCGTGCCACGCCTGTGGAGGTCAGAGGACGACTGAGGTGTTGGTCCCTGCCTTTCCGGCTTGTCTGAGGAGGGTTCCTTGCTTCCGCACAAGCCAGACTCACCTCTGGTGGATTCTTCCGTCTCCGCCTCCCATCTCTGAGAAGAGCAACCGTTCCCAACATATGGGTTGTGACCCCTTTGGGGGGGGGGTCTCCCGAGTACACTGTGGCTGTCTTCAGACACACCAGAAGAGGGCATCAGATCCCCTTACAGATGGTTGTGAGCCACCATGTGGTTGCTGAGAATTGAACTCGGGACCTCTGGAAGGGCAGTCACTGCTCTTAAACACTGAGCCATCATGCCAGCCTGAGGCCATATCTTTTTAAAAAACAGTTCTGCACATCAGTTTATGGCTTGGATATCAAGCCAGCTGGTAGACTTGGTAGCTAGAGTTGAAAGAGAAACTATGTCACTCACAGTGTTCACAAACAAGGAATGAAATCACCTAGTTAGTGGTTGTAGGGACTGGGAGATGGAGCCTTGGGGTTCTTCAAAACCTGGAGGTTTAGGAAAAGAATTGATGCTGTAAAAATGAGACCAGAGGAAGGGACCCATTCAGCAGTCCAAGTGCTTTCCCGGCAGGCATGGGAAGAGCATGTCAAGGAGACGCCAGTGCCTGTGAGAGGACTGCGCGAACACTGGGCCAGATGGGAGAGGGACGCCGGTAAATGACCCGTGTGTTCAGAACACATGGGATCAACACACCTGCAATCCAGTACCATGGCCACCTCTGCCAGGAGCCCCCACAGCTGTTGGAATCTTTACTTCCGTGAGTCTTCCACTATGATACACCACCGCACTTCTTCAGTGGCAGGTGTAGGGTGATGATGAGTGTGTGATCCCGGGACGAAGCATTGTCTCCTGAGAAAGCCCAGAGCCCCAGTGTGAGGATGTTTGCCATTAGACACCTCGATGAAACCCGGATGAAATGGTACCTGCAGTCAGCACGCTTCACCTCTTAGTGCCACCAGCTGGAGAGGCTGAAATGGTGGCTTACTCAGTCAGGCTTTTCCACTGAAGGACCTGGAGCTTTGAGTATTCTAAAATGCACTGAGACTGCAAGAAGCAAGACTGTATTTCTCAGATCCTCTGAGCTTAGTGCACCACTAGGTAATGCATCGAGCAGATTCCCAGGAGAGCCCTTCATCGGCTCGATGGTGTGGTCAAGCCCTGCCTGAAGAGACACTCCCAGGGCCTGAATCCTGCACACCAGCCATCGGGTGTGCTCTTGGTATTTCCATCCGGAATGAACTTGCACTCTTTGATGTGATCAGGCCACCCATGTTCCAAGCCAATTCTAAAAAGTCTTAATTTCACTGCTAAATTAACCAGTCTCTAATTTTCTTCTCACAAGCTCTCCAAAGAAAGGGGGCTAGGGAAGCCAAGCACTGCGGTAACATCTGTAACTAGCACATCTGTAACTAGCACTCAGGAGGCCAAGCACTGTGGTAACATCTGTAACTAGCACATCTGTAACTAGCACATCTGTAACTAGCACTCAGGAGGCCAAGCACTGTGGTAACATCTGTAACTAGCACTCAGGAGGCCAAGCACTGTGGTAACATCTGTAACTAGCACATCTGTAACTAGCACTCAGGAGGCTGAGGCAGGCAGACCACAAGGCTATCAAGGTCCAGAGCAGCCAAGGCTACACGAGACCATGTCTGAAAACATAAAAGGGGGCGAGAGTGGAAATGAGCAGTGCATGCTCACCCCAACGGCCGCGGGGGGAACATAGAACACAGCTGATTAGAAGTGTACAACATGCCGGGCGTGGTGGTGCATGCCTGTAATCCCAGCACGTGGGAGGCAGAGGCAAGCGGATTTCTGAGTTTGAGGCCAGCCTGATCTACAGAGTTCCAGGACAGCCAGGGCTACACAGAGAAACCCTGTCTCAAAAAACCAGAGGGAAAAAAAAGTGTACAACATTCGCAAAGTGATACATTTTAAAACACACACACACACACACACACACACACACACACACACACACACACACACTTCAGGGCCAGCAAAATGGCCCAGAGAATAAAGGAGATACCACCAAGCCTCTAGCCCCCAGGACACACATAAGACAGACACTGATTCCCAAAAGCTGACCCGACTGCATGCGTGCACTAGGGCACACCTGCACATACACACCCAAACATAAAATAAATAAATGTGATACAATTTTAAAGATGTCACATGACAAAGTGTTTCCAGCCCACTGTCCTCTTAGGAGGACAATTCATTTCACCCTCCTCCCTCTTCTGAGCTGGCTTTAAAATGTTTCATGGAGACATACGAAGCGGCTGAAGACCTCATTTCAGGATACCTACTGAATTCTTTCCTGACCCAGCCGGCATGGATGAAAACATCACCGACTGCTGTGGCGGATGTGAGGGAGGGGAAGGAAATAATCGCTCCAAGTCATTTTGTTAAAAATATTTATTTTAAAAAAATACAATTGTTGTCCATATCTAGTTGCACATGTATCTCTCTATAGGCAGATCTCGGTAGCTCTGGACGTGGAGTAAACCTGCCAGAGTGCTTTCTTCAAGCCAGCATCCTACATACAAGCAAAGCCCTCTGTCAGTTCTTACAGAAAAGTTTTAAAAACCGCATCATTTTCTTAAAATACACATGATCTTTAGAGAAGTTAACGACGCTTTTGCATAAAGCTTAGAAGCAACAGAAGTAAGGGAGGGCCCCTGGAGGGTTACTCGGGGCAGTCCCTTGCAATGCCAGCAAGCTGGCACCCAGCGGACTGCCGTCTTTTCTTTGAACAGCAGTGCATCAGAAAGCCCTCAAAGTGCGTATGCGTCCTTTGCCCCATCTCCCTTAACTTCGTGACATTTGTCACCCGAAGGCAGAACTCAAAGACTCTGCACCGGCTTCACCAGCCCTAAAGTGACACCCCCCTTTGTCTCTGCAGTTGTGCTACTGGGGAGCTAGCTGAGATGACCATTCTGTCCAGCAGTAAGAACAACTAATGTTAACTTTAAGGACTGTTAGCAGTTACCATATTAATTGCTTTTTCAGAAAAGAACAAAGAGAGATTGGAATACTTTGCAGTCTTAGAGTAAACTAAGCTAACCTGAGACACACCGTTCGTTAGTGGCGCCCTGACAGTTACTCTTGTGGGCAGGTGTTGCTTGAACCTGTCTAACGATCTCCTTATACAAAGTGGTGACACTGAGTAACAGGAGATGCACAGTTCAATACAAGAAGCAAGGGGGGGTGCATACCTAGACAGCAGCTCCTCTGGGGGGCTGGGTACCCTGTCAAGTCCCTTTTATCACCCATCCAAACTCATACACAGGAGCCCACTCCCCTCTTCCTGTAAAGACACCAGTATATACACTGCAATCACTCCATGGCAGACACATGCTTTTACTAAATTAGAGATTAACTGAATGAGAAACAAGAGTTTGTTCTTTAATGTTATTTACCTTTTAAATCATGTTCACGCCTTACAGTTCATCAACTGCCAGGCTCGCTGGGACTCAACCTCCTAGCACACATGTAAAATGACCCATGGTTACTTCCCATCCATCACAATTTTATTTTCATTTTTTTTTCCCCCAAGACTGGGTCTTTTACCTCAGGTTGGCCCTGAACTTGCCAAGGATGACACCTTGAACTTCTTGATCATCTTGCCTCTAAATCCCTAGGTAGAGGATTACAGGTTTGAGCCGCACTCCTGGTTTAGGTAGTAATGGGACTCAAACCTTGGACTGGTATGCTAGGCAGGTGCTCTACCAACCAGCCTAAAGAAAGCTCTAGTTTAGGAGGCTCTTTTGTAAACAGAAGTTCTGATAGGACTCATGGGAAATTATTGGGTTGCTCTTAAATGCAAACTTAAGCCAGATGTGCCTGTAGGCCCAGCTATGCAGGAGGTTGACACATGAGGAGACTGTTATAACTAGCAGTTTAAAGCTGGTCTGAAGAACACAAGACCCAACTCATAAAAACAAAACCTGCTTAAAGAAAAAAGGGGGGGGAGCAATTTGATTATTTTGGTGAATAAAGGGAATAATTCTAAGAAACTCATTTTAACCCAAGATTTTATGTTTAGAACCAGAGCTAATCATTAGCAAAATGAACTAAAGCTTCTGAAGAAGAAGAAGAAGAAGAAGAAGAAGAAGAAGAAGAAGAAGAAGAAGAAGAAGAAGAAGAAGAAGAGAAGGAGGAGGAGGAGGAGGAGGAGGAGGAGGAGGTGGTTTGTGATATGATATGTGTGCAGATGCCTGTGGAGGTCAGAGGAGGGCGCTAGACCCTTTAGCACTAGAACTACAGGAAATTTTGAGTCACCTGCCATGGATGCTGAGAACCACATTCTGATCCTCTGGAAGAACACCAAGTGCTCTGAGAACCAGTGAACCTCTTAAATATATATATTTTAGGCAGGCTCTCACGTAGCTCAGGCTGGCCTCAAACTCACTTATGTAGCAGCCAAGGATGCTCCTGAACTCTATGATGCTCCTTCCCACATCTTCCCAGCACCGGGACTACCCACAGGCACACACTGCCAGTCCCACAGAGTTTTACGTTTAGTCTTTCCGATCCACAAAGACACACAAAACTGCCAGAAGCAAAGTGAAGGGCTCTAGCCACACCTGGAAGCAGGCCTCCAGGACCCAAGGCAGCTGTGTGCATTTTCTACATGCGTGTTCAAGCCAGCTGAGCCCTGTAATGCTCAACAGAGTGGACTGAGCCATGCTGTTCTAACACGTACGCAGCAATGGTGGTGGCAAATGCTGTCAGACAGAGGCCGCGGGTAATACTGTCGTCAAGCAAACAATGAAATGTCTCAGAAGGGTCTGTGTCCCCCTGTGTAACAGAAATAAGCAACGAAGGAAAATAACACAAATTGTTAGCAATTGTATACTTTTCAAATTTACAGTGCAATCTACCAACTGCAAATAATCTTCCAAAATTCTACATTTCTACAAAGCATGATAGTAAGAGGTCTTGAGCCGTTTGCACCCCAGCTCACAGAGCCCGGAAGGAGGGCTTGGCAGGCGAGTCACTGCCTGCTTCTCCAGACACCAAGTTCCCAAAACTAGAAATGAGAAATAAACCGTATTTCCCTGACCATCAATATCCCGAAGCTGAAATCAAACAAAATAACCATGAAGTGCTTCCAGTTTTTAAGAACAAAAACAGCTGGGCATGGTGATGCACACCTTTGAGCCCAGCACTTAGGGGCAGAAGAGGAAGATCTATGTGAGTTCAAGGCCAGCCTCTTCCACATAGCAAGTTTCTTAGAGCTATACAGTGAGACCCTGTCTCAAAAACTAACCAACAAAAACAAACAAACAAAACAAAACAAAACAAAAAAGAGTGCTAATACAGATCCCAAGAAAGTGCCAAGTGATTTAATAGCAGTTTACAGCAGACCTGGGCCTGAAGCTGGCAGAGCGGATGCTTCTATTGGCAGGACCTCTGGACCAGCTGGCAGGCCCTCCATCGCCCCCTCATCCTATTGAGAAGATTCCAGGCTATATGAGCACAGCTCGTAATCCCTGAAGGGGCGGGGAGTGGGGCGTGGGGAATCAGTGGGTTTACTAAGATGGGAACAAGGCGAGGATGAGACCATTCTTCAGATCCCCTTTGAGGTTTCTGTTAATGCTGCTTGTATATGGTTTGAAGACTACATCATGCCAACGAGCCAGGACTCCTACAACCTGGACACCTCCTGGGAACTTCCCAGCCGACCCAGAAGCTATTTTATAGGAAGGCAAACTACAGAGAGCCTTAGGCAAGATGTCCTTATGTTTAATGTGTGACCAGGAGAGAGGAGGATAAGGTCACTGCAGTATGGCTAAGCACCGGGTCCCACCAAGTCAGCAACTGGTCTTTAAGGCCCATGATTCCATGCATTTAAAATTGAACTGAACAAGGCACTGTCTTTAAGTGACACCAACAAAGAGATTAATAGCCACCTTAGGGGATGAATATGCCTCCTTCTGAGGAAGATTCACATGCCATGGGTCAGCATGGCAGACAAGACACAGAGATGAACTCAGCCAATACCTCAGGACTTCCTGTGCTCAGTTCCAACTTAAGTACTTCATGAAACGTCCCCATGTGCATTACCCTTAACATTCAAGAGACTGTCATCTCCAGGAACTTCCTGGTTAAAGCTGTCATTTAAAGTTATGGGGACGGTCAGGCGTGGTGGCGCACGCCTGTAATCCCAGCACTTGGGAGGCAGAGGCAGGCAGATTTCTGAGTTCGAGGCCAGCCTGGTCTACAGAGTAAGTTCCAGGACAGCCCAGACTACACAGAGAAACCCTGTCTCGAAAAACCGGGGGGAAAAAAAAATCTATGGGGAGGTGTTGCTAAGGGCAATGCCCGCAGCGGTCACTTCTTTAGCACTCGTGAGGCCCCTGGTTCTGTCCCCAGCACCACAGGATCGAGTCAAATCGGGTTAGCAGGCAGCTACTCCCCCCACAAATCATTCCACCTAAGAGACCGCGTCTCTCTGGCAAGCTGGCAACTCGCCGCGTTCTGCTTCAGCCTCGTAGAGCCGCATGAAGCACTGTCAGCTTCAGACGGAGCCCTGGCTGCACACTTACAGATAATGTCTGCTGTGTTTACAGGTGAAAACCTGACTCTGATAGCGGCAGGTTCCACAGAGCGAGAGACGCACCATCACCCGTAAGCATCCCCCCCTCCTCCAAGATGGAAACCCACACCTTCAGTAAGTAGTTCTGATAACCTAAGAGAAATAACGGGGCGGTCCTAGCTCTGAAAACAGCAGGCCCAGAAGGAGACTAAACTACACGCTTGCCACAGAAGCCAGCCTCTGGGAGAGTATCTGCGAGAAGGAACATCATGTCTGTTCCTTCCCACCACGGTGTGTCGAATACTCAGCTGCTCAAATTCATTTTAGAAACCCCAGACAACAGAGGTGAGAGCGTCAACAGTTTAGTCTTACTGCTTTGGAAATTCACTCTGAGCCCAGGTTTCTGCGCAGGTCTACACTTGTCTCTACACTTACCCAAGACAAAAGAATGCCACCGCGGCTCAACTCCCAGTTTTTAGCGCAGGCCAACGACACGCATGTAGTAAACAGGTGAGAGTCTGAACAAGCCATACAATAAACTATTTCTTCAGATGCCTAACTGTCCCAAATGAAAAACAGAACAAAGATAGCCCTTTAGGACCCAGGAAGGAAGCTGGAGCTGGTATAGATTTTAACAGAAAGTTACTTGACATAACAATGAAGCTGTTTGTAAATATAAGGCCAAAGAACTCTGTAAGAAGACTATAAAAATAAAAACGGTCACGTGTGTGTAATACAGACATGAAAAGAAATGGGCGGTCAGGGGATGCAGGACGTCTAGAAAGCATTTGGGCTTGAATCCCCATGAGAAAGAATTAACGGGAAATTTGAAAAACTAGCAAAGCTCCCAGAGAACGTCAGAGCATTTTTAGAACTCTTCCACACCTCCCTCTGCCACATATTCTCTCTCCTTCTTACACGCGACACACAGATACACACACACACACACACACACACACACACACACAAAACCTGTATTTAGTGACTGCATGTTGTCAGTGATTTAGGACAGTGTTTGCTTCTAGGTGCGGAGCCCCACGCTAGGAGGCGGAAGGGCGCAGCAGGACGGAAATGCTACCCAGCATTTATTTTGTTTTTATGCCAACCCTTCCCACTTCGTATGTTATAGTAGAGTGTGCATGTCACTTTAATAAAGTGATACAGATCAATTTTTGAGAGGAATTTCTATGTTGAAAAACTTTCATTGTGCCAAACACACCAGGTCACGTTCATAATCTCAGTGCTTGGGCTGCCAAAGCAGGACGACTGACAAGGGTTTGAGGCCAGCCTGAACTACAGATCCAGTCTCAGAAGAGAAAAAAGGAAAAGAAAGAACGACCACAAAACGTTTCCTGATGGAGGTGTGTGTTCCAAAAGGCAGACTGCTCTGTGATTTCACTGAGGGCCTCAATGGGACTTTGAGAAGATTAAAATCGGAAGCCACAGTAACGCAGTACTGCAGCTCACGCAGCGCAGGACCTCGGTGAAGGAAGAGACGGTGGCTCTTCTCAACAGGTGGCACTGCCCCAGGGACACCAAGTGTCTCCTGCCATTTTTTTGATTTCTAGGATGGTATATAAATCCACAAGGAGTTTTCCAGTTTAAGAAGAAAAGTCCAGAGTGCTCCACACAAGTTCATGGACTTACTTTCTCTACAAATCTGAAGACACAGCCAGAGCTAGTAGTGCACACTTGTAAATGTGAGCATTTGGGATTCAGTTTATAGCCAGGTTGGGAGACAGAAAAATCCTATCTCAAAAACAAAAACAAACAAACAAAAAAAAGTGAAAAAAATTATACTTGTATTTTAACTGTTAAAATGTGAAGGAAAATAAACTTATATTTTAACTAGATGAAGCGCTGGCCTTTTGAAGACGTCAAGATTCTATTACATACTTTTTTAATCAGTAGAAACTCCTACCCTTATTCGAACACACAGACTATGCCACAGGACTGTAATAACACAACAATACTATGAGAAGTCACTAAAAGATTACTTAAGTTAAACTTGACATTTTAATTTTGTATTTTAAAAACATCAGCATGAGTAAAAGTACAGTTTAAGGGAAAACCCACCCAGGGACGCAGATCCAGGGCTGTGCGGCACTGCCCCAAGCGGCTGTGCACAGCCTTCAAACCCACCACAGGGGGCCAACGGACACCCAAGGGAACCCGCAGACCCTCCAACCCAGGCCTTCGCAGGAGACCCTGAGACCCCCAACTCTCACACTTTCAGTCACTGAGCTAAGCGGGGATGGCCCAGAGCAGAAGAAAAGCTCCAAAGCCTCAGAAGGCGCCTCAGACTCACTCCCCTTGCCTCAGGCTACTGGTGCCAGCTCCCTTCGCCCTAGCAAGGTGACCCGTGGTGCACGCCAGATAAGCTGAAGGGACAGCATCTCCCCCTGAATATATCTGTTGGTGCTAAGAACTCTATGGCTATTCAAACCAAAACAAAGCTCAGACTTTTTCAGGAAGGAGGTAGTCTGTAGACAGAAATGTCTGCCTCACACACACAGCAAAGTTATATACCAACTTTGGGGGGGGGGGAACGGGACAACACACACAGCCCAAGCATGCATGCTTCCACAAATCCATCCAAAGGCAGGTCCATCCAATCCCACAAGGCCTCGTAGTTTCTTACAAAGTTGCTGAGAGTTTTGCCTGTTTTTTTTGAGACAGGGTCTCGTGTAGTCTCAACTAGTCTCAAACTTACTATGTAGCTGAGGCTAGCCCCGACTTGATCCTCCAGCTTCCATTTCCCAGGTGGTGGGATTACAGGCCTGTGCCACCACACCCGGCCTGAGTTTAAATGGTGCCCTCGGACCCAAGGCAGCTCTGTGCTAAGACAGTAAATTACCAAATATCTCATCTGTGAAAACAAACCAATGGCTTTTCTCCTTTAACTCAAGAAGATAAAAATATTTTTATGTTTTCAAAATTTCAAACATCTAGTTAGGTCACCTATCAATACTTACTTAGTTTACACAATATTAACCCACTAAAGTACTACAAAGTGCTGCTGAGGGCAATTCCGAATATGCATGCAAACTAAATAATGCACCATGGGAAGAAAGTCCATTACAGTACCTGTTCCCATCGCTCTGAACACAACTTCTCAACACTGCTATTGCACATCCTGGGAACAGAACTCCTGGATAACCACAGATGAAGCAGTAACAGGTCTCCAGCCGCCCCTCTCAAGGCACTGTGGCCCTCCCTCCCCAGCCAGCACACACTCCCATACTTAAGTGCCTCTGCACTGGACAGCCACTGATATGCAGCTGAAGAGATGCCACCAGGTTGTCAGCGTCATTCTGAGCCCACAAGCCCCTCCTTCATGCCACTCAGGTCACATCTAGGGTTTAGTGGGGGAGGGGGGGGGAAGAAGTGTGATTTAATTTAGTTCTGGACTTTAGAGTCAAAATTGTCAAGATTCCACTGTGAAATTAGCATCAACTTGAGATCAATGTTTCTGTACACATCTGGCTCTGTCTTACCACACAGTATTTCATAATATGCAGGTGAAAGGCCCCTACCTCTCATTACTAATTTAATATGAGAATGGTTAGATGCAAATCTGATCTTCTGTAAGTTAAAACACTTTTGGAAAGAAATAAGCACGTCTGTATCTCCAGCTAACTGGGAAGTTTCACTTTGGAGTTTGCCTTCCCGATTACACCTAAACTCTGCTCCATCCAGACCTTAGATTTAAAAGGAAGCATCATGTTAACTGCATAGCAGAAGTGAATTGGCAAGAAGGAAAAGGGCCTGTCACCCTGGGGGTTTTCTAGCTGGAAAATATCCCGCCTCCTGTCTCTGGGTATTTAACTGAACCTTTTTTTTGGTTGCTTGCGATATTCAATTTTCAAACCACAACTCTACTCTCCGGAAAAAAACCACCATTTGCATGCTGTGCTGCATGGACACAGAGCCGCACCATTCAAAGCACACCAGAGACCTCTACTCACAGTGGGGTCTCCGATCCTCACAGAATGTTCCAAAACTCACATTAAAACTGAGCTTTCAAAGTCTTATGCTAGAATAGCTCAGGGCCTGGTGACAGGTTCAGACATGATCACAGGTACAGATGGCACAGAGATCTGCTCAGGTGAGTGCAAACAAGACGCCTTCCTGTGGAACCGTCATGTCAGAGCTCAAGGCAAAACAGAGCCCCAGCAAGGCCAACCCACCTAAGGCTTCTCCCAGTGCTCATGAGCGGCTCCCTTCAGACATGCAACAGAGCAGGCGTACTCACTACTAAATAGACACTAGCCCCATTTAAGTAGTATTTTTGTCTTTTTGAGACAGTCTCACTATGTATATAGCCCAGGCTGGCCCTTCATCCTTGGTGTTCTCCCACCTCAGCTTTCCAAGGGCTGAGATCGCAGAAGTGGGCCATCATACATGGCTAACAAGTATTTCTTTAAGTAACAGATTCTAAGCATACTTTTTTTCCCTGGCCAAAGAGTCCTAACATCCAGGACCAGTGACTTTGTTCTGTGACTCTCTTGAGAAACACAGCTGCTGATCCCCAACAGACAAAGGTTTTTTTTTGCACAAAGCTTAAAAAAAAAAAAAAAAAAAAAAAAAAAAAAAAAAACCAACAACAACAACAAAACACCTTTTTAAAAAAGAAGTGAGGTGGAGCTTGGGCTCCGATTAAGGCATTTTCTGTACAGTCCGACTTTCCAGAGTCCTGAAAAGGCTTGTCAACGGGCTGGGGAGCCACGGCAGTCTGTCATGAGCACTGCAGAACTATCCCTCGTTTGGACCGAGTCATGGTGGATGTTACGTCCTAGTTCCTTGGTCTCTTAGTCCACGACTGCACTGGTTATGTCTTCTGTAGGTCTGGAGAGAACGGCCCCGGAGTGGAAGGTCCATCCAGGCCAGACAGAGTGAATGGGCCGTGACTGTTGAGTACAGACGGGAACTAGAAGGAAACAAACGCAGGTTAGCATCCAGGCCTAATCCCTCCATCCACGGTCGGTCCCTCCTCTCCCCGGGGGTAGAACCCTTCAAGACAAAGGTAGTGTCTGTACCCTGGGAGACTGTTGTATTTCTTGTTTACAGTTATGTGTGGCAGGGCGGTGGGGTGCCCCACACACAGGTGCCAGGGCGACAGTGTGAGGTGAGAACCCTGTGAAGGCAGCTCTCTCCCCACACCTTTACGTGGGTTCCGGCCATCAAGCAGGCTGTCAGACTCACAGAGCAAGTGCCTCACCCACTGTGCTCACTCGAAGACCCAAGATACTGTCATAGCAAAAACAAACAAAAATTCCGCTGTCCTCTTCGAAGCTATTGGTAGCTGCTTGCAAAGGGAAAATCAGTTTTATCCACGAACTGTCCCTGGGGACATCAGCCGCGCTCCAGGGCTGGCCCCGTGTCCAGGAGGAGCCCGGCGACACAGACAGACGCCATGCTGTTTGCTGTTGTTACTGCTGTGCTTTCATTTCATTATTCTGTCTGACTGTTTTATCTTTAGATGGTTCTGATTTTCATTTCTTTGTTCTGTGTTGCTTTAAAGAGACAGACAGACAGACAGACACACACACACACACACACACACACACACACACACACACACACACGAGAGAGAGACTAGAGAGGGTACTTGAAGTTGGGTGGGTAGGAAGAGAGGAGGATCTGAGAGGATTTGGGGGAAGAGAAAGAATATGATCAAACTATATTGTATTAATTTTTTTAAATACATTTTTTCAAAAAAATGTATCTGTCCTAACAATGTAAATAGTAACTTTTTCCAATCTACCTCAAAGGAATGGAGATGGTTACCTTAATGATGCCCTGGCATACACCTTATGTTTAACCTCAGAGGTTGAAATTTGATAAATGACAAACTCACGAGGGTGTTACTCAGTTACAAAGTCAACTGTGAGTCCCCAACAGGACATCCAGAGAGGCACAAGGGCCCCAGGGCCCTCATCCTGGACAAGAGCTGCCCGTGCTCCCGGAGAGCACAGGGCCAGCTCCAGGCTCTGACACTCCACTTCTTCTGGGGAGAATCACTTCCCACACCGGAGGAGGTAAAAATGTAACGCGGAACTTGCTAACATCTTAGGGAGACGACACAAAGTGCATTTCCTAAACATCGCATGCGCACTGCTGATGCGGCGCTGGCTCAGCGGGGAAGGCGGGTCAGTGCCCATTATGAGAGGTAACTGGTAACAATATTCTCAAGACTTCCCTCTTTAAAAAAAAAAAAAAAAACATAGGAGGTGGAGAGGTGGCTTGGCGGTTAGGAACACTCTGCTCTTCCAGAGGTCCTGAGTTCAATTCCCAGCACCACATGGTGGCTCACCACCATCTACACTGGTATCTAATGCCCTCTTCTAGTATACAGGTGTACATGCATATAGAGTATTAATACTCAAAAATAAACAAATAAATCTTGTTTTTTTGAAGGAATTGAAAGTGGGATCCTACAACAAACAAAGAGAAAAAAGCGGTAGGCAGCGTCTCCCCCACAGCATGCGTGCCCGAGTCATGCAGCACACATGTCTATCAAGGGTCCCAGAAGACAATGAAGCTGAAACTTTCTATCAACAAAGCAATCTGATAACATGACAGCTATCCTAGAGTCTTGGTGCAACATTTCCTTTCATTTGTGTAAATAATCTATTGTAGTGCTACTTGTGCAAAAGTACAGCTCATAGAGTTGTGTACAGCACCTACACCCAGTAATGAAAAGTGTCACTGGCTTATATACTTACCACTTACTACTACTACTACTGCTACTACTATTTTATTATTATTATTATCATTATCATTATCATTATCAAGTATCCTCTTACCATCAGCAGCCTTAGACACACATCTCCTGTTTCCCACGCTGTTTTTAGACGGGGTCACACTGTAACTTAGGCAGGCCTGTAACTATGTAGTTCACTTTCACTGCAATCCTACCCCAGTCCCCTCAGTGCTGGGATTGCAGATGTAAAGGGCTATCTCCAACATTATTTCTCATCTTGCATAATAGGCTAGACCATCATGTTTGCATAAGCACATCATGACAACATAAAGCAAAACCACTTAGTGATTCCTTTCCCAAGACATACTCCCATCAACAGTAGAACACATGTGCCGTGCAAGTGAGGGAGGAGACTGAGAGTGAAAAGGTTTAAGCGAGAAAAGAAGGGAGTGGGACATTAACTAAAACTAAGTATTATGAAACGTTTAATGGAGCCAGACTAGCACACACCACTAGTCCCAGTAGTTGGGAGGCAGAGGCAGGAGATCTCTGAGTCTGAGGCCAGCCTGGTATACAGAGTGAGGTCTAGAATAGCCAGGACTACACAAAGAAACTATCTCGAAAAACTAACAAAATATTAATGAAAATCAGCTACTTTGTAAGCTAATTAAAGAATATGATTTTTAAGGAAGTTTCAATGAAGACACCTTGCATCGTGGGTGGATAATCCTGTTCCCAGAAATCATAAGCAATTAAACAACTTCTAGTGCCAAGCATGGGATACTGTTGGTCAAAGAGTTCTCGGAGGCCCTCAAACAATGTAGTCTACTGCTACCGCTCCTGGTTGCCCACCAGTTGCTAAGACCTATTCCTAAAGTTACCACACACTCTGGCTGCAGGTCAGAGAAACCAAGCTGCAACTGACCTGGAAACTTCCTTCCTGCTAGCTAGCTCTCACAGTGCCGGAACGTGACAAGCCATCGGTAGCCCTACCTGGCAATGGATCTCAGACGCTGGAGTGCTGACTTTCCAGGCAGCCCATGTCCACCAGTGCTACTGTCCCATGAATATTATGGGAGCAACCAACCGCTTTTCTAATTAAGATCTAAAGCCTGATCCTTGGGAGGGAATCCATGCCTCGTACTGTAAGCCTGGTCAAAAGTCCACGGCTAGGGGGGTCCTAGGCCTTAAGGGGACCCACTGTTATTGTTTTGCTAAATGAACATGTTATCAAACAGCCTTCTAAATACTTACCTTTATAAACACTCAGTGATGAATGCAGCTCTCGACCCTTATAAAAGAGGCTTTTTTAAAAAAGCAAACTCGGTGTCTGTGTGTGCAGACTGTCTGACTTACAGTGCTTTAATTTAATGTAGCACAAAAAAAGCCATATGCATTCAATAGACACTGTGCCTTGAACATCAGTGTTTTGCTGGGCTAGC